>CP054671.1:33596119-34895502 GCA_013348765.1 Carpinus viminea | reverse complement strand
TTGTTATAATTATAATTCTCTTAATTCGTGTCAATCAATCCTTAAGAAATTATTGTCAAGCCGTTGATAGGTTAATCAACTATGAATCACGCCTAATAAAATGAATGTTACTATTGTCAAGCCCTTTTTATAAAATGAGAATAGAATGGGTTGGTGTTTAGGATTCTCTTATGGTGAAAACAATTTAAGTGATTATTGCAAGTATCATGAAAGTCATTTTTGAATTGTTATTTTACCATCATTATTGCCATTTAGGATTATTATTTTGTTGTAGTAATCATATTTTGCACTATTACAATTGTTATTGCAATGTAATTAATATGATATACCTATTCCAAATATAAGCTCTACAACATTCCACATGTCTTGTTATTCTCGACAAGGAATCAGGCGATGCCCTTAACATGTCATAAAACACGTAATGTTACACATCTAGTAGCGATTGTAACCACTAAGAAGTAAGAAATCGATTTGGCTCCATTAATCCGCTAAGAGCGTACCTCTTAACATTTAACAACTCTCTTTGTCTTCTATGCAGGAGCACCCTCATGTTTTTCCAAAATTTTTAAAAATGCTCTTAGATTTTTTTTAAAATTGGAATATGCTCCTCAAATTTTTTTTTATTTTTTACTTTTGGCCTCCTCTCCTCCTTAAAAAAATAAAATAAAATAATTGCTAGTTCCATCCCGCTCCCGTGTAACCTTTCACTTTATAAGAACTCTAGCTAATTAACTTAAGCATCGGTGGTATTCTCGGTTGGCACTCCTAGAAAATCTCCGAGCTTACTCTCTAACTTTTTTGAAGACACTTGGGATCTGAAGTTGGGTGTGCGATCATCTACATCACCATAATATATATGTCCTCGAATCTGATCTTAATCAATCAGAGTAAATTTTTTTTTTCTTCCTGTTTTGTATGGTACGTGGAGCTCAAGAAGCAAAACAATGTTGTTTTTGGAATCAAGCGTTTTAGTAGTAATTGAGGCACCCTCTTAACATATTATGGGGCACCGAGGGACGTTGCCAGGCATTAATGTGAAAGAAAAATCTCAGGTCAAGGAGGCCCTAGCTAATTTTACTCGTTATTCTTTCACCACATGGCTTATCAGAAAATTAATGAAAAGAAATTATCCAACTTTCCCTTCATTCTCGTCAAACATAATGCAATGGCAAGAAAACACTTCAATCAGAAGCAGTATTTCCATGTTGTTGCAACAAAAAAAGTATCTAGGCACTCTCTAACTTTTTTTGATTACTTGTTGTGTATGTGACGATTTGGTCTAAAGATTCTCACACCAAAGATTAGAGAGAAAAAAGTAGCGGCAACATTAATCATGTGATGGATGCATGATAAAAACTTCTTTAAGCCGCCGCTCTGTTGTAATCCAATCATATAATATAAATGATATGGATCGATATATCACTGTCTGTCTTCACCGACTAGATGAATATAGACGCACTCATGAATCACGGATCATGAACCAGGACACAAGCTGCAGTCAAAAAGTTGATGCTCCAAACTTAGTCAAAAAATTAGGTCCCGTGGTTTCAGACTCTTGACTATTGACTAATTACACAGTACCCAGTAAGTTGTGCTAAGTGGCCTAATTTTTCCCATGTCCATATGTATATATGATCATCTGAATTGAAGCATGTGAGTAGGTAGATTAGGAGGTATCTAACACATGCATGCTACCAATAGAAAAATGTAAATATATTCTGATTATAGTACACTTAATTAGATTACTTATATATCCATTACAGCATATGATGATCAGATCTACATGATTAACCAAATATTACTTTCCCTACCAACATTTATGCTCTTCATGTTGCTTTGTTGGATCGAGAATAATGGGCTTCATGTTATTGGTGCATATATGTTTGAAACATATTATATAAATCATGTGTGTCTAGCTAGCTAGCTATCTGCGAGTGAGTGAGAGATCAGAGATCGGAGGAAGATTAGGAGGAAAAGTTGATAAATTTTGGATGGATAAGAAGATCGATGAGGGGAATTGAAAGATCGAGCAGAAAATACATGGTTTTCACTGAGTGAGTCACAAGGTGTGTGGTACTTGTCAATTGTTAGCGATCGTACAGAGGATGATTACGAAATGGCCACGAGGGGTAACGTGCAGTATATATGTATGGACATAGTTGCTATTGTTGTTGTTTGCTGCAAAGAGGGAGCCCCACAAGAGATTAAGTTCCACCCGCATTGTGGCCAAGCAGGCACCGGATCACATGGGTTTTGGTACCCTTTCCTAACATGAGGTTACCTAATGTGGGCTGGATGGACGGGGAAGAAGATTTAAATATACAAAGTGGGAATGAAAGAAACAAGAGCAAAGACAAGCACTGGAGCATCAAACAAAATGCAATGGGGACCTTCACACATGGGGTGGGGGTTCTTCAGCTTCTGCACTACTACTGGATCCAACCAAAAGCTGAGAATCTTTTGCCAGATGTTGGTTGGAACCACACACTTTGGGCAAACCCCTCATGCTAGCTAGCTGCCTCCTTCCATTAATTCTAATCTTCTCTTTTCTTTCTTTACTTATTGCATTAGGTGATCATTTTCTTAAAATATATTGTTTCTTTGATCTGTTTATAATAATATTGTATCACTAATGTTCATTAATTACAACTTCTTAAGGTTTGGTAGCTGCCTTAATTTGTTGGATTGCTAAAAGGATGAAGAATAATGGAGATAAGTGTACTTATCTCAAAACCTTAATTAAGTGTTTTAAAGAGTTTTATGTTGGAGAGAGATCTCACTTAGAGAATCCACCAAAAGTACATTAATATGGCTATCATTTTAGTCCAAAAGTTTAAGCTAAAGAACACGTATATAAGAGTTGTACCAATTGCGGGCCACCAAACGCAACTTTTCTCTAAGGACAAATACTCATTCAAGCATACTATAACTTTTATATCAATTTGTTGGAAAGAGAATCACTTAGGAAGTCCTCCCCCCAACACCCCCTTCCTTTTTCTTTTTTTGTTAACGTAGAACACAACACTCACTCACGACAATTCAAATTCAAGACTTATATTCTGATATCACATTAAATCACCTTTATCCCAATTAATGAAATGAATATAATTAATTATCGGAATCATGTCCTAATATATATGAAGCATATCTTAGAATGCTTTAACCACTATATATGCTAAGACTTGGTAGATTATGTGTTTATGGCATACGATCGCCTAGCAACAAATTGGAATAATGGATCGAATTTAGAAGAAATGTGAAAAGGTTATTGAAAGAAGCATGAAGTCTTTGGTGTTGAGTCATGACTCATGAGCCAATGATCTCCTGCATGCCGCTTTCAAGGGATAGAGGAGGGTTCAATAAAGACGGCAGGATAGAAATTGATCACTAGGCCTCCATATGGACCATATATCCTTGAATGATTGAAAACCTCTGTGGTTCTGGGGTATCCCCAACTTGATGAGTAAGTCAAAATCGCAACTGTACGTGACCTTGGATTAATGGGATCATATATATTGGCTTTAACTCAACACACACCCATCGATGTACATACATTGTGAATCTTTATAATATATACATATATGCGGTGACAATCTTTGTCTTTTCTATATTTTATGCTTTGGTTCATCCATCCAAAAACACAACACTTGAGGGGTTTTTTTTTATTTGGGGGGGTTGGTTTTAAAAAGGAGGAGATCGAAATAATAACCACACCAACAACAAAAAAAATTGTAAAAGTGATTTTTCTATCCACACCTAAGGATGATAATTTGTGTTTCTTATTGGGTTTGGACCATGCCGAGGAGTGCCTATAAGATTATATAGGTTAACCTTAATCTAACCAATTTAATTAATCAGATTAAGCTCTTTAACCTTAATCTTCTAATTTTGTATTGAATTTGTGAATCATATAAAAAAATTACATATTATTATGTTGTGTGTCGAGTTCGAGTCTTGTTGAAACATGGGTATAAGACTATATAACTAAACTATAACTTAATTCATATTTAATTAAGGATCAAACTTTTTAATCATTGTTTTTTAATCAAACTCTTTAACTTTAATCCTCTGATTTTATGTTAAAAACTATCAACCTAACATGTTGCCCGTTGGGGTAGGACTTTTGTAGTGTTTCACATGCCTCTTACCCTAAAAAAATGGGCAGAAGTAGGAGGAGATCCCTAGATGAAAGGGATCCCTGTCCTGGGTAGAAAATGAATAAATGGGAGAGCACAAGCGAATTAATATTGGAACAAGGGAGGTAAGTAGAGCCATAACCGTGGGTCGTGTAAGAGTGAGCATCTGCCATCTATGGACCAGCACACGTGAGTTCCCCCCTCCCTCTGCCAAAATGGCAGTACTCTGCAGTGAAAATAAGTATATGGAGGGGGGGTGGCCATGGGGGGATTATAATAAAAATTATTACGACGTGAGCGCGTAATCTTTGGTGTCGTCCCAGGACCAACAATTATAAATTGCTCTGTGCTACCGCTTCCCAGTATCCATGCTTTTTCTGACATGTGAGTGCATGTACCGGTACGTGCACCAGCACGAATACGATCCGTCTCTCTCCCTTCTACACACAACGCAATTGCAGTTGGCTCTCTGCTTTTCAAGGTCAAACTGTAAATTCCACGTGTCCTGGCCGGTGTCTATGAATTTATGTGCCTCCTCCTAATTAACGTTGTCAAACAAGACACTACAAATTAAATTAAATTAACCTTGTCATATCTATGGCTGCCACTTGACTGAATTGTTCTAATTACGACCCTCCCTCGTAAACTAGAGAATATACTTTAATATAATTAAAAAAGTAAAAACGACAAAATTATTAATTACATATAATTAAATAAATATTCTTCAGAATAGTTTGAAGGAAAACTTAAATGAGATTGGCATCCGACTTTCCACGCTTCTGTGGTAGGAGAGGGACCTTAAATGCAATGGGTGGTAATGTTCAAGCCCGAACAGAAAGTGAAAGCCTCTGTTCCTTACTCCCTTCCCTATGCTATAATTAGAAAAAATATATATATATATTGTAATCGAGGGGACTACATCAGCGTGTCACTCCAAAGTGAATGTGAAAGACATTGAAATGACGCTGTCTCACAGTTAATGTATGCATGGTTAGGACGCCAGTGAGCACTGATGCCAATCCAGGTTACTTCTTTGGAAGGTTAAAATAAATATTTTTTTTTAAAAGAAGAAAAAAAAAAGGATGGCGAGATCATATATAATATATATATATATATGGCTGAGTTGTGTATAAATCCTTATTGATTTTGTAAAATATATATTTTTTGCTTTATTGAAGAAAAAGGAGAAAAAATAAAGAATGAGGGAGAATGAGATCATAGGTATTAACCAGTAGTACTAGTCATAGGAAAGAGACAATGGGAAAAGGGTCGAAGAAATATCAGAGAGAGAGAAAAGCAAAGGGACGACAAATCAATCAATTCTGTGAATAAAACAGGTGCTCGTGGATAGACCTACCACGTGCACTCAATCATCAAATGTGTTACGCTCTCTCTCTCTCTCGCAGGATAAAGACGTCAAGAACTAAAAACAATGAAGTAGACATCTTTTATGGGAAGCCAGAAGCCAGAAAGGGTCCCTCTTCTCTTGTGCAGAGACAGTAGTAGTACAGTTAAAATATTTTATTTATTCTTTCGAAAGTGGCAACTGAGATTGTTACTCTCAAGAACCCTGATTCTCAATAAATTCAATCCTTAGGCTACCCCTTCCAAGGCTTTTTTTCTTTCTTTCTTTCTTTCTTTTTTGAAAAATAAAATAAAATAAAACATTAATAAATAATTTTAAAACTAATATATTATTTTTATTTAAGGTAAATATATAATAACACCTTGGATCAATAAAAAAATTTTAAAATGCTTAGGTTTTTTTGAAAATTTACTCCCAGATGTAAAGAACTACAATAAAATCACTGCAATTACACTTTTCAGACGTTAATGAGATCCCAAAACGCACCATTTTGGGAGATTTAAATATTAATTTTTTTTTTAATTTTAAATTTTTAAATCAATTTTTTTTTTTTTAAAAAGGTGAAAGAAGAAGGTGGCGATCCATCCATAGGGGTGGCACCAAAGAAAAAAAAAAAAAAACGTGAAAGAAGAAGGGTGGCACAGGAGGTGGTTCAACCACCCCCTTAGGCCACTGGGGTGGCTGGGCCACCACCAGGGGTTGCCGAACCACCCACCGTTAAAGAGAAAAAAAAAAAAAAAAAAGTGAAAGAAGGGTGGCGGGGGTGGTTTGACCACCCCTAATTAGGTGGCCGGCCACCACTGACCACCCCAGCCGTGGTGGTGGCAGCCACCACCCTGGTCAGGCTGACCACCCACTGCTTGACCACCCAGGAGAAAAAGAAAAAAAAGGTGAAAGAGAAGGTGGCACCCTGCAGGCCGGGGTGGTGGCTACCACCACCAGTGGCCTAAGGGGGTGGTCGAACCAACCCCCTGTGCCACTCTTCTTCTTTCACGTTTTTTTTTTTCTTTTTAACAGGTGGTCCGCCACTTTAGGGGTGGCTGGCCACCAACCCGGCCGGGTCCGTGGTGGCTCAGTACCAGTGGCCACTCCCTATGGGTGGATTGGCCACCTTCTTCTTTCACCTTTTTTAAAAAAAAAAAGATTTAAAATTTAAAATTAAAAAAATTAATATTTTAATCTCCCAAACGTGCGTTTGGGGATCATTAACAATTCACGAAAAGTGTAACGACATGGATTTTATTATAGTTTCCTTACTCTTTATTTAATATTACTTTATAATCAAAATAATAATACACTTACTCTCACTTGCTTGCTCTTCTTGGTAGTTGGCTCTGGTTTCAGTTTTTTCCTTCTTCTTTTTAGGTAATTTATTACTCTCTTTAGTCATTTTGAGATTATTTCAATATTCAAAAACTCTCACTTACTTTGAACTTTCAAAATTCTCATTTATCCCTATCCGTAAAATAAAGACCAAAATAGCCCATTTTTCATTTTAAAAAATAAAAAGCATTTTGGAAGTTGACATTTTAAATAGTGAATTTTAAAAAGTGACTTTTGTATAAAATTTCAACTTCCAGATATTTTTTTAATTTTTTCTTAAATAAAAAATATGGGTATTTTGGTCTTTTTTTTTTAAAATGTGTGCCCTAATTTGTACGGATGGAGGGTAAGTGAGAATTTTTGAAAGTTCAAGGGGGGTAAGTGAGAGTTTTTGAATGTTAGGGGGGTGTCTGCAAAAGTGACTAAAGTTTGAGGGGGGTTAGTGAAATTGTCCCTTTTTTTTTATCTTCTTTTACGTCATCATATATATATATATATATATATCTTATTAATATTATGCATTTTTTCAAGTAAAAAGAATTATTTTTCACTTTACTATTCACTTTTTCAATCTAAACTTTGAGAATAGTTTGGACCTCATTTAACCACACCCTCAATTCAGGTATCATCTCTGTATTTAAGCTCAAGACAAGTATCATTTATGATACTTTCTAAAGCGAAGACAGTCATTCGATAATGCACCTTACCAATTACCACATATACTAAAAGACTAATTAGCCTTACAAATTTGAGGAAAGTTCATGTGATCTCTTTAAATTATCATTCAATTAATAATATTTTTCTTAAACTTTTAGTTGAGACAAAGTATCCTCAAACTACCAAAAATTTATCCCAAATTCAATAGTGAGTGTGGGTGTCACCTAGGGGTGCATGAGAGTGAGAGTAAGAGATTGAGAGTATGTGTACTAACATTACTCAAATAAATATGAGAGGCGATCAAAATTGACCACACACCCAAAGGTTCGAACCTTCTGTGATTCAAAGTCAATCAACCCAGAGAAAGAGGTAAGGTGGAGAGATCGATATGTGTTGAATGTTACACATTTAAGCCATTTAACTCGCATATGTTAATTCCTTAGCGTTGATATCTTTTTTATTTTGTGTTGTTGTCATGTTTTCAGGTTCTTGGAGATAATACAAGAAATTTCATTGAATTCATGTTTAAAACATGATTTTTTTTTAGATGCTAATGATCAAAAAGTGGGATAGAGCACAAATTGTAAGTAGGCTTGAGCGCAAAATGTTATCTTTCTTTATTTTGCATGAATATTAATTATTTTTTGCTTCATTTTCAAGAGACCGGTGAGGTAAGCTTTTTTGTTTGCTTTTTTTAAAAAATAATATTCAAATAAGATTAAGAAAACGTTAGGAAGAAGCATAGTTTTTTTTTAGGGGGGTTTATATGCTTCATATGACTTCCAAGCCTTATAAATTATAATAAAAATAAATTAAAAAATATTTTTTAAAAAAAAAAAAAAAAAGGAAGAAAGAAGGGACTTCCAACCCTAGCCAGTAAAATTACACCGTCCTTAAAAATAAAAATAAAAACAAAAACAAAAAAAAAAAAACGCCGCGTGGACATTGGTTCAAGACTTGAAGGCTTGAAGCAAGAAAACAAAAAGATTTATCAAAAATAAAAAATAAAAACAAAAACAAAAAGAATATGAACAGATTTAAGAAACAGAGGGCAAAATCTTACTCTGGACATGACAAAAGAGATAGAGTCAACCTAGCCTATGAAAAACGTCAACATTCACTAGGTCTGGGCGAGTGATTAATTAATGTTTTTTTTTTTTTTTTTCCTATTTCAAAAATTATTTTGAGTGAGAACTGAGAAGGGGCGGACCCATGCATAGACCAAGGAGCTAGGCTGCATGCCTTGGTTATCAAATTTTCTTTTAATTATTTTTATTAAGTTAATATATATATACTTAAAATTAGATATGATATTTTTATCCAAAAAATTTGACCATTTATTAATATTTTGGCCTTTAATTTTCAGATAAAAATCTAAGTTCGGTTTATGTTTGTGAGTGTTTTATATTTTAAATTATTTATTAATATTTTTATTTTGAAAACATAAAACAAAAAATAGAAATAAACAGAGAATTTTAACGAGTAATGCTAGGATAATATTTTATCCTCTCAAAATTGATGGTCCCATAAAAATAAAGCAAATTTCTCAGCCTTATATGGTTGAGGATAAATAATAATAATAATTAAAAAAAAGGAAAAAGAAAGGTAGGATGTTGATGAGGGCTAAGATGACATCCACTTTTACGAAATGATTTACAAAGAAGACAAAGGAACATGAATTGACCTAGTGAGGGAGGGACAGTATCTCATACTGGTGTAAGAAATGGATCTTTTGCTGCAATTTGCATTTTGCTAAAGACAATTAATCAACTGCACATGCATTTATTTGTAAATGCCCCACACACACACATATATAATAATATATATACATATTTGTATATGCATATATATATATAAATATATATATATATATATGCATGAAAAGAGAGAGAGATCAATGATTAAGAGGAAATAATGCAAGGGAGAAGGAAAGGACTGAGTTGTGCAGAAAAAAGCACAAGAGAACAAAATCGAGGCCCTCGTGCAACTACTGGATGTTTCGATGTTCATCACAACTTTATTATTGTAATTATTATGAATATATTGAGGCAAAAGCAAAGGGCATCGGCTGCATGTGTGCGTGTGGGTAGACATTCCCCCACCTCTCTTCTGCCTCCCCACCCTATATGCAAATGAAATGCCCCTTCAATTCCCTTCCTTCTTCACCCCCTTCACCCTCCTCTCTCTCTCTCTCCACACTTATTATAAGTAACCTTTTCTCTGGCCTACCGTATGTATCCCTTCTGTAGTTCCGTGCATCTCCTTCATCCACTTAAGTCCTATCATTCATTCACATATCCCTATCTTCTTGTTCTCTTTGCCTTCCTCTCTCTCTTTTCGTTTTTTTTTTTTTTTTTTCCTTTTTTTGGAGTTTATAGCTCGAATCAATATCTTAGTATGTCGGCAATATATACATCCAAATGGCTAGCTAGTGTGATCCATTTTAATTTAATACCTTTAACATTTTAGGGTGCCCTTTATGCCACGACTTTTCATGCAATAATGATGTCTACATATTGTGGTGCAAAAGAACTGCTCATCCTCCACGTATTCCAACCATCACGTATCAAATTAGGGGAGAGAATGACAGTTTTACGTGTATGATTCTCATATGTATTTTTAAAAATAATTCAACTTTAAGATAAATAAGTAAAACAATATACTTTTAACATTACATCAATAACAATTGATAGCTTCTATAAAAAGTGCATATATAGTTTACATGTGACTCATGACTTGCATGTTCTTCACGAGATGAGTTTAGAATAAAATGTCAAGCACAAAAACAACGGTAATTATAAAGTAAGTAAGCTTATTAATTACTTGATCTAAATAGAAAATTGAAAAAAGAAAAGGTAGGAAGGGAGAAATGGCAATTAATTATAATCTGCTGGATCATCATCACTTCTAAATATTCGAAAGTGGGACTGCATCTTTTGTGTCAAATCCCTTTCTAAGGATCTCCTTATGGATCCACACATTGTTCGAGTCACCATCCAATCTGCCTTTTATGCCACTTGAAGACAACCCATCAGCTTCAAAAAAAGAAGTCAAAAAACAAAATAAGAGTAGAAGAGATAAACAGAGATTACAAGACAAAGGCTGTCTCATTACAATCATATACCATGTTGATTAGACTGATGATCATCATGTACACCTACTGTACGGAGCCGCCCAATTATAGGTGATATGTATGGTGTATGTTCGCAATAACCCCAGGTTACTTACACTCTTATCTTTTGATTGATTCCCAATTAAACAAATGTTCAAGGGAAATTTGTTGTATATTTGGTTAATTAATTTACAAAATTACCTCTATTTGTCATGTTTCAACACCTGCTCTAGCCCAAGACAGATGAACTTTTCTCTCGTCTTGCTCTCCAAGCCAACGATAGTTCTTGATCGAGTAGGGGAAGAACAACTCCTTCTCCTCCTCCTCCTTTCATTATGAAGTTGTAACCAAGGGGTTTCTCTCTTCAAGAGCAAAACTTTTATTTATGTCTAGAGTTTTTTTTAGAGTTTTTCGCCTCGATTGACGTCCGAGCATATGGATAAAGAATATTTTGAGGATCATGTCCCTATTTGCATTTTCTTGTATTGAAGGTTTTGGTAGCATTGAAAAGTATTGGATGGTCATGTTTATGCTTACATCTTGTCCAACCACCTTAAAATGACTCACTTTGTTTTAAGTGTTTGTGTCAAAAATTCACCACTTCATTCATTTTATGAATTTTTTATAACTTTTTATTTACTTTGGTTATTTTGGAGTTTATTATATATTGAGTTGACCAGCCATTTTTCTTGTTTATGGTTCCTCTCTAATATACTCATTAAAAAAAAAAAAATTTGGCCATACCTAAAAGTTTCGATTGCCTGCCCCGTTTGGCATACCTCTTCTATGGGCTTTTCCTCATGTCAGGAACTTTAAGGGGGCACCCATTGACCCATGGGTGGGTTAGGGGATAAATTGTACTGTGGTGCGAAAAGGATTTTTTTTTTCTATTAAGTGAGGATGTATTTATTACTTCATTGAAGAATGAAGATAGTCAATCCATCGCACACACACCAATAAACAAGTATAGTTGGTGTGTGTGGAATTTTCTGCCATTAAATTAGTAAATACGTCCCTAAATATATATATATATATATATAGAGGTTGTTCGGGGTTTTTCTTATAGTATTTTTTTAGGTTCTTCAAGACTTATGTAAAACATGATTTAAGAAAAAATAAAATTGTAATACATTTTTTTCGCCAACAAATTAATTTTTATGAACTAATATTTAAGTTTTAATACTTTAAAACTTGTTTTTGAATTTAAAACTAAAACTTAAGGGTGGAAAGTTAACCCTTTAAAGATTATATCACTTACAATGGATTTGATCATCCTAAATTTAGTGTTAATACCTCAATTTTAGTGCTAATGCTTCAAATTTAGTACTAATACTTCAAATTTGGTCTAATGCCAAAAAAAAAAAAAAAAAAAATAGTGGTGAAGGTTATTACAATTTTATTTTTTCTTAAATCATATTTTACTTAAGTCTGAGAGAATCCAAAAGAACACTATAAAAAATATCCCTAATATTTTCCATATATATATATATATATATATATATATATCTTCTTCCTCTAATTGTTTAATAAAAATAATCTTGATTGATGTTGTTGCATGTTGCTAAAAAGAGAGATGATTGGCACTCCTTTTTTAACTTAACTTTACATTAATTTAATATTTTCCAAAAAAACAAATTCAATACATTTCAAAAATATAATTGTAGTTAAGGATATTTCGGGAAAAATTAAGGTTTTAGACGAATAGAAAACTCCAAATCTCCAATAATACTCAGTCAATTGATGTGACTAATAGAAAACTTTATTAGCTAACACTTTTTTTTTCTCTCAAAATAAAAATATTAATCAATAATAAACAAAAAATTACAAAACACTTAAAACTATTTTCACTTTTAAATCCCAACAAAAAAATATTTTCATATTTTATTTTCTGTTTTTAAGTTAAAAAGATACTAAACAAACTCTCCAAAATACAAAACAATATAAAATATTTTTTTAAAAAAGCACTCCCAAGACACGAACAAACATACTCAAGAATCAATTTTCGAACTCTTAAATATTTTTGTTTAAACAAAAATTCTCGAGGCCCTAATGCAGGTGAAAGTTGATTTTTTTTTTAATTATTATTATTTATTTTTTCAAATTGATTTAGATTAGAATATATACGTGTAGGGTCTCATGGAATTTCGTTTCGTTTCAGAGTTTACCAGAAAAAAAGAGTCCAAAAAGTCAACAGCAGAATGCTATGATCATAGCTTCTGTAGGAATCACAGTGCCCAGCATCAAACTGCTACAAGGGCCAGACTAGGTTTCAATACAACTCTCTCTCTCTCACTTATTCACATGCTAACCAAGTTTCTTTTGTAATTCCAATTAATTTCCAATTGGGTGTTTTGCATGTGCCTCCTCATATAGATATGCCCTTTTTTTCTACTCACTAGTTAAAGCCTTTCTCTAGCTTCAAAAATATAATAATACTCAAGTCATTTCCTTGAAGCTAAGAAAAAAAAAAAAAAACTTTTAGGGTTTGGGCTCATTGGCCCATTGAAGTGGGCTAGCTAACCGAGGCCCCCCACGTGGCTGCGAAGCGGTAGGGTGCCCCTATGAAGTACTTGTTCAGCTCTCATACTTGAGTCAAACTCTAAATCTAATTTGATCGCTGATGTTTTAAGATCATAACCATATCAAAACCGATAAAAAGATGTCATAATTCACTTTGACACATTAACATGCATGTGACATTTAATGCCACCTAAGCCATGGACGTTATTGAAAGGAGCATTAGCATACCTTGCTAGAGCTATTGGATAAACATCATAGGCAATTCCTATACGACCCAATCACAATCAAAAATTGAAGAAAGAGCGAGTTTCGTGAATAAAAGTGTCGGTCAATCTTTTACTTGTAGGGTTTCTTATGGATTAACTCGATTAACTTAGACATTAAAAATATTTATGTCGTCGGCACATTCGACAAACCTTTATATTTGCTATTTTATTTTCTTATTGTAGGGCAGAGGTGATTTGAGTATGATTCAAAAAAACAAAAATAATTTTCTCGAAAACACCAGCACTCATTATAAAGAATTTTTAGGTGTAGACATTTTACAATATCTGCCAAATTTAACTGCCTTCCAACCGCCTCAAATCCCACCCCCCGGCGGCCCCACACACGCACGAACAAAAACAAGTTAAAAACGTTGAGGAGTTTGATGGATAATAATATATATATTTTTTTTATTAAGATTTACTCCCTTCTCTTTTCTCTTTTGTGATTTCAACTGCATTCTCAGTCAACTGGGCATCTTTAGACTTTAGTAAAAACTTTGAAAAATAAATAAAAAAATGAGAACAATTTTGTCATTTAATTTTCTGAATGTGCTTCATTTACTTTGAGGTCTTAGAATAGGGTCCCTCCTTGTAGGGTGCCTGGTTTGGACTATGTGGCCTCTCTCTCTCTCTCTCACTCTCTCTCTCTCCATCCAGTGGTGAGACCCATTATATATATGCACACTTCTGGCTAACTGAAACTATAGGAGCCCATACCATTTACAGTTCTTTTGTGAAGTGCGGTGGAGCTTCTTGGGAGCATCAATGGCAGTTTTCATGGTAGTTCTTGGGGTGCTCTTGGTGCTCTGTATCTGCTCTGCTTTGTTGAGATGGAATGAGGTGAGGTACAGGAAGAAAGGGTTGCCTCCAGGAACAATGGGTTGGCCTGTATTCGGTGAGACCACCGAGTTTCTAAAACAAGGTCCAAGCTTCATGAAAAACCAGAGAGCAAGGTGATTCTTTTTACTTCAATTGGGTCTTCTTCTTGGTTGGATGTTACAGGGTATCTCTGTTTCTGTCTTGCATTATTGGTCAGAACCTTTTGGTTTACTTTATTGTCTGTACTTTCTACCTTATGTTTTGGCCAGTTACTGCTTCTTATATTCAACTAGTTTTATGCTTAAAGCTGACCTCTGCATGCCCTACTTATTTGTTAGTATAATTGAGCTTTTGGGTTACTGTAGCTTCTACTAACCCTTTCCAAATCTCATTAAGAAACTAACAATACCTTGCTTTCCTTCTGTTTGAAAGATTGTCTTAAGAGCCTGTAAAAGCATTTAATCAAACTTTGTTTTTATAACTATATGACAAAAACATCCCTCTTCACACTTATTTGAGTTATTGTAGTTGAGTAGGATGTTCTAGTTACTTTGTGATTTATCATAGAAAAATAAATCTCATACAGTTTTGTTCATGTATTTTTCTTTTTTAATAACAGATATGGCAGTTTTTTCAAGTCCCACATACTAGGCTGCCCTACCATTGTATCCATGGAACCAGAGGTGAACAGGTACATCCTGATGAATGAGGCAAAAGGCCTTGTTCCTGGCTACCCGAAGTCCATGCTGGATATCTTAGGGAAATGCAACATTGCAGCAGTTCATGGCTCCACCCACAAGTACATGAGAGGGGCATTGCTTGCCCTCATCAGCCCCACCTTGATCAGAGAACAGCTTTTGCCAAAGATTGATGAATTCATGAGAACCCACCTTAGCAACTGGGATAACCAAATCATCAATATTCAAGAAAAGACCAAAGAGGTTTGTGTCATAACCACAAACCTAATTCCTTAACACAAGCCAGTTTCATAAAGTTCTAATCTTTTTTTCTTTTTCTTTTTTCTCTGTTTCTGCAGATGGCTCTTCTCTCATCCCTTAAGCAGATTGCTGGTATTGAATCATGCTCAATCACACAACCATTCATGACTGAGTTTTTTAAGCTAGTTTTAGGGACACTTTCATTGCCTATTGACCTTCCTGGAACAAATTATCGTCGTGGATTCCAGGTAGATTGCTCTTCATAGTATTTTTCTCATTCTATATTGAGTCTTGATTTCATGGAATTTTTAATTATAATTTACATGTTTCCCTATGTTTTACAGGCGAGGAAAAATATTTTAAGCATGTTGAGCCAGCTAATAGAGAAAAGAAGAGCTTCCCAAGAAACCCACCAAGATATGCTCGGTTGCCTTATGAGAAGTGACGAAAACAGACACAACCTAACTGATGCAGAAATCATTGATCAAATAATTACAATTTTGTATTCCGGTTATGAAACTGTTTCCACTACTACCATGATGGCCATCAAGTATCTCCATGATCATCCTAGAGTTCTTCAAGAACTCAGAGTATGTTACAACATCCTACTTCCAAAATGTTAATATATTCTAGTATGACATGCTTGTGGTGCTGAATTAATCTTAAAAATTTTGTAGAAAGAACATTTGGCAATTAGAGAAAGGAAGAACCCGGAGGATCCAATCGATTGGAATGATCTCAAGTCCTTGAGGTTTACTCGTGTAAGAAAATTTGTGGCTTTCTTTGAATACGTTACCTGGTTTTCAATAAATTATACGAAGTTGAATAAAATTTCATTTGGGTTGCTTTTTCTCATGCAGGTGATCTTCGAGACCTCAAGATTAGCCACAATTGTTAATGGTGTTTTAAGGAAAACCACGCAGGATATGGAGCTGAATGGTGAGTTAAAAAAGCTCTCTTTTTTGTGCTAGCGTCTATAGTCTTTTTATGGGCTCAAGAAGCTGTTTTGTAGCTACCATCTCTGTTTCGCACTCCCGCAATAAATAAGTCTGAAACCTAGCATTTCCTGTCGATCTAGCCAGATAATTCTATTTAAGACTAATTAACAAAGTGGGGAAATTTTCTTTTGTTTATAATAATATGTGTGCTTCGCTCAAGGTGTGGTTAGTTAGTCAACATGTTGTTTAGAAAGTGATGTCTATATACATTTTTATTTTAGATTCCACCCTTGGTGTCAGTCAAAATGTATTGTTAAATATTGAGCACATTGGTTTGTGTCATGTGCCGGTGCATACTAAATACAAGTTTTGAGTGTCGTGTCTCGCGTCTTCAATTATTGATGTAGTAGCTCCATTTTGCGTCGTGTGCACGTGTGCATTTCTCTATTCATAATCAACTGTGGAGTTCAGAAAGCTAATTAAAGTTTTTATTTTTTTTTCCTATTCAGGATTTGTGATTCCAAAGGGATGGAGAATATATGTTTATACGAGAGAGATTAACTATGACCCTTTTCTATACCCAGAACCATTCACCTTTAATCCGTGGAGATGGCTGGTAGGTGACTCTTTTATTTATGCTTTATTTGCCTGCCTTATACATGGAAAAGTTTCTAATGGCCAAATTACCTCTGACTGCAAAAAGCAGGATAAGAGCTTGGAGTCTCAAAATTACTTCTTGATATTTGGAGGGGCAGCAGGCAGTGTCCTGGAAAGGAACTGGGAATAGCAGAAATTTCCACTTTCCTGCACTACTTTGTGACTAGATACAGGTAACAAAGTCATTTCCTGTTTGAGTCAGGTGAAAACTGCAGTAAAAGGTGAATAACTTACACAAATGTAATATTTTTTCTTTCATTGCAGGTGGGAAGAGGTTGGGGGTGATAAACTAATGAAATTTCCAAGAGTTGAAGCACCAAATGGGCTACATATTAGAGTCTCGTCTTACTAAATTAACTCACATATGTATGTACAGAAGCAAGACAGCATATAAAAGAGATGATTTCACAATAATGTTCTAACAGGCTAGAAATTAATGACCGAGAATTTCCATTTCTTGGCTAATGTTCCTCCAAAAATCTGCCTTTTACTCGAGGACCAATCTCCTAACCTTTGCATGCCTTCATTAGTCATTACCATTATCACTTCACTTCCAAACGAGAGTTTAAATGAAGAGAAATATGGAAACCATAACTAACATATATATAAAAGTAGACAAGCTTTAAAGGGCCAGGGCCAGGGGCCCTAACCCTTCATTCATATTGGAGTTGGGCCATTCTATGCTTCTCATCCTATAAAAAGTATTGATAATGGGCCAGTAAGAACATCTTCATCCAAGCCTTAATATTGCACTTTGACATCTATCTGGGCTTGAAACCACGGAAGAAAGAACAGAGTAATCCCAAACAGAATGGCCAATTCCCTGCTTTTGGAGCAACCAAACTTCAGAGAAAGTTTTCTCTTTGTCGCCCAAAAAGGTGGCAAACATGCAAGAATGTGGAATTCTAGATAATAGATGGATCTATTAATTTTTTCCCTTGCCCAAACACGACCATATGATAGAATTCAAGTATGCTTTAAGGAGAAAGTATGTTTAAGAACTCTTACTCAATTTACGACATAAACAATATGCTGAGAATCCAATCATAATCCAATCATAATTTCTCCTTGAATAGGAATCTTGAATAATTCATAAATATTATAATGACTGGCCCTCTCTCTCGAATCTGAAATTGCAGAACGTGTCCACTAAAAATATGCTCCATGTCAATAGAAGCAAATATGGCGGCACATGGACTAGCAAAGGAGGTGGCCAACAATTTTTCAAACAGGGTTTGACTTGAAGAAGTCTCAAACTCTATCTCTGACATTGTTAATTTAGTGCGTTTAGCTATTGTTTTATAGAGCTTCCGCTTTGTTTCTATCTTTTATGAATGAGATCAGAATTTTCCTCCTAAAATAAAAAAGAAAAAAAAAAGCTTCACTAAGAATGCATTTAACACTGTACTTTCGAAGACTAAAATGTTAATTTAAACCAAAAAGCATAAAACATATACGTCAAGTTGGGGTATCAACTCAGTTCGGTTTTTCAGTTTTTGGCCAAAATCGGGGTCGGAACTAGTGTACCCTAGTTCTTAGTTTTGGGAAACCAGAATCGGGAATCGGGTCCCGATTACCGGCTGGTTCTGGTTTGTACCCAATCCGGTAACCATTTAAAAAAAAAAAAAAAAAATTGGCTTATTTTAAGTATTGGGCATAAAATAAGCCCATTTTGCACACAATTGGCCCATTTTTTAAAAAAATTATTAGTTTTTTTGTCTAATATATATATATTTTTTAAAAAAATTTGTCCATTTTTACCATCATTTATCTCATTTTATTGTTTAATAATCACCCCATAATCAACTAAGGTTTCTTTTTCTTGATTTTTATTTTTTATTTTTTTTAAATAAGCATTAAGCAACTTCATTAACGTCTCTAAGAGGTAGCTTAATCGGCTATAAACTACGCCTTATAAAGCGGAAGTCACAAGTTCAAATCCTCCCTCCCCTAACCCTTGTGTGGATATGTAAAAAAAAAAGCAACTTCATTAACAAACAAACCAAATAGGCAAATAGTTAAATACACATCACTGTTATAGAGGCATTGACTCTTTTGTATATTACTCTAAGTAATGATGTATATATAAATATATATAATATTAAAAAAATTATTATATATATATGCACCTGGTTCCGATTTTCCGGTTTTAACCGGTGCTAAAAATTGGGACCGAAACCTGGGTCCCAAATTTTTGGTTTTTTTGCAATTGGAACCAAAATCAGCTCTCCAATTTTGGGTTTTCCGGTTCCAATTTTTTTTAACACCCCTAACGTCAAAGAGTCAAGACTGTCTTTGATGGAAATAGAAAAATGAAATGGAAAGACTGATTCAACGGATACGGGCGTGAATACTATTTCAATTATGGCAAAGTTCATAGTCCACGCTCCATAGAATATGGAAAAGTTGTGCATTTGATGGAGATAGAAAACTGAAATGTAAGGACTGCTTCAACGGACACCAGCGTGAAGATTATTTCCCTTATGCTATTCTCCAACGTAGGAAGGTATTACACATATATACAATAAAAAGGAAATAAATTAAATTGAGTTATTTATGGACCTATGTTATCAAGATACGTAATAAGGTGGCAATTAGCCAACCCTTCTGGAGTGAGAAGGTGCCAACCCTATGACTTTGCTCCCAATTAGCATAAAGCACCAAAGTGCTGTGGTCCATACATAAAATATTGACCAACTATCCGTTGGGAAGTGTCAAAACACGATTCTGTAGAAAAAAATCATCCTTCTATTTCGTTTTCCTGTGAGCTGGGACTTGGGGGTCCATTTTCAAGCCCAATTCTCATTTTCATATTTCCTGTGGGCAGGAACCTCTCCTATTCAATATTGTTATTTGTTGATCCAAAAATATTTTGGATCAGTTTTTAAAAGATAGTTCAATCGGTTAGGAATTACGTTTCATGAAGTAGAGATCATTAGTTTAAATTATTTCTCTCTTTTTGCGTGTATATAATTTTCAAAAAATATTGTTAGAATCCCATAATAAATCAAAGAATTAAGGCTTTTTTTGAGTACTATATATTTCTTGATATTTGAATGGAGTACAAAGACTTTCTTTATAGAGTTGTGATTTGAATAATTTCGAATATAAATAAACTCATTAAATTATGATTAACAAATCCCTTAATTTATGAAATACAAATCAACAAGGAATTATATTCTTATCAATTTTCAGAGTAATAAATAAGTTTTTAAAAAGTTAATAAAATTATTCTCATGATCTTTAAAATTAGAATTGAAGTGTTAACAAATAATTTAAAATACAAAATATTTTTCCAGACATTAAAAAATACTTATCACTTTAATATCACATTACAACACCTTTTAAAATCAAAAATTAAAAAATGAAACTTTACTTTACCCTCTTCAAACTTTGAAACCTTTTAATTTAGACATTTGAACTTTTAATTATAATCAATTTCAATATCTTTGTCAAATTTTTAAATTTAAAAGTGAAGCAATAACGTTTATACTATTAATTTTTTTATAAAATTCTAAATTGAAGGGTAATTTTGTTTTTTTTAGAGGAATTTTAACCATAAAAATAGACCGAATGGGATAATTTGACTATAATTAAATGTTTAAGAGTTCGAATTAAAAGATTTCAAAGTTGAAGAGGGCAATCTAAAATAAAGTTAAAAAAAAAAAAATTGAAATCAAAACTCAAAAAATCATTATTAGCCTTTGAAGGAAGGAAGAAATAGTATATAAATGGAAGTACATTGAGAGGAACACCTGATCAATCAATCACGGCTCCCTCCCCGATATGAAGGGCGAGATTTGAGGCGGTCAATTCCAAGTCACTCGCTAATTAAACCAATACACGTGTAACTTCCTGATCCCACACGCTTTCTTTTTGTCACTCCTCGCCTTTCCCTCCGCGTAAAAAGATTCAAAACTACCTCCTTTGTCGGTCGTCTTATTTTATTCTCTCGATCTGCACTTCTTTTCTCTCGTGACGTGTCTACCTCCAACTGAAAATCAAGATTATTAAATAAAAAAGAAAGAGAAAAAGATAATATGGGAAAATTAGTTATATACCGTTTGAGCACTTATTTGCGCCTTTAATTAAGCAACTGTAGACTACAAATTTGTTATTAACGTTGTCCATATTTATGTTTTAAATCCAATAAAAGAAAAGATATCCAGCATTCTTAGGAATAATTTATAATGCCAGATTTTGTCCATCCAAAGGTGATATGCATTCAAAATTATATCATTTATATCCAAATTTAATCGTAATTTATTTTTTTTTTTAAATTAAATATTATTTAAAAGAATAAAAAAAGGACCAAAAGTCTTAAATATGAAGGGTTAGAATTTACATTTACTTCAAAACACGTTGACCTCTTTCGTCAAAAAATCTAGAGGAAGTAAAGAACAAAGTATTTAATTTAACAATGACAGATCATTACTATTTGACTCCCCACATCTACCCTATTGGACCAAGTAGCTGCCACTCTGCCACCTTTCCTAGTTACCATTTGCTTCTCATTTTGCTTTTTTTTTTTTTTTAAAGCTATTACTCTATAAATGCGATAGGAATTGCGATTTTATAGAAAATATATATATATATATATATATATATATATAATTTTAAACCAAATAATAACAGAAAAATGAACTATCTGAGGGGATTGAGTTTTTTAAAAAAGTCAAAAATTTGATTTTTCAAACAGTGGGTGTGAATATGTTTTTTTAAAACTGCGTAATTTTAAAGGTTAAACTATAATTTTAAAAATTAAATTAAGATATTTTTTCAAACATTTGATTGTGTTTTAAAAAAATCACCATTTCAAATTACAAATTTTAAAATTATTATTTTTCAATCACAAACTCAACTATCAAAATTAAATCAAACCTTGTTAAAAAGAATTATCCAACAAAAATGTGATAAACAGGTTAAAATATATATTACAAAAAAAATAGATAGGGTTTGAATCATAGAGTTCTGTTTTTTTTTTTTTTTTTTTTTTAACATATCTGCACAACAAATAAAAAAGATGTTCGAATTAGAGACATAATCCCACAAAACAACATATGTTTAACCAAAGAAACCCAATCTCTCTCTCGCTGTCGCGCTGTTATTGGTTGTTTGCACGAGCTCCGGCTGCATTTGAAAAAGTCATAAAACCTTAAACATTCGGACACGTCTCGCTTTAACCCTCCACTCGTGCCGATCTGCGCGGACTCGCACGTGCCAACGACTACCCCACTATTATATTCCCACACAAAGGCTCCCTCTCACCCTTCAAAACCACCCCCAACCTCTTCACATACTCAAACCCTCTCCCTCGCTCCCTCTCTCTCTCTCTCTCTCTCCTTCTCTCTCTGCAATGGCTGCCACCGAAGCTTCCGTCGCCCCAACCCCGTTGCTGAAGGATGAACTTGACATTGTGATCCCCACCATCAGGAACCTGGACTTCCTCGAGATGTGGAGGCCATTCTTTCAGCCTTACCATCTCATCATCGTCCAAGATGGTGACCCTTCAAAGACCATCAAGGTCCCTGAAGGCTTTGACTACGAGCTCTACAACCGCAACGACATCAACAGGATTCTGGGTCCCAAGGCCTCCTGCATTTCATTCAAGGACTCTGCTTGCCGTTGCTTTGGCTACATGGTGTCCAAGAAGAAGTACATCTTCACAATTGACGATGACTGCTTTGTAAGTTCTTTGATTTGTGGTGTTTTGCATCTCGATTTTTGTTTCTCGTATCAAAGTTTAGATCTTGCTCTGTTTTTAGGTTTGGATTTTACGATTTTGTTTCAGTTTTGTACCAATTTGGATGATTTGTTTTTCTGGGTGTTTTTGATTCTGAATTTGTTTGTGTGCTGCTGGTTTTTTTGTTTAATTCGATTTTGCCTTTTCATACGATATTGTCTGCTAATTTTATTTTTGTAGTGGCAGCGTGGATCTAATCTACAAGGATTTCAACTTAGCTAAAATTTGTGTGTCTGATCTGCAATTTTGATTTTGAGCTTCAGATACGAAGAAATTCTTCGCGTTTTCTGATCTGAATTTTTGTGCCAATCTGATTATTCAACAAATTTAAAAAACATTCTGATTTCCACAGCATTGGAATTGAATAGGCGTGTTGAATACCGTGTAGACCAAGTACTGGCTGCTGAGGGATATTTCTCGTTCGGTGGTCTGGATTGATTTTTCGATTGTTTTTGCCCTCTAATTGTGATAATGACATTTGTAAATTTGTCGGTGATGGTAGATTTTTAGCATGTTTAAGTCCTTTTTCCAATCTAAATTAAAAAACAAACTATACTTATTGTGCGTTTGGGAGTGCATTTTTAAATTAAATTGCATAAAGTGTATAGTTTGTGAGTGTGTTTTTAGAAAAATGCGATTTTATTTTTTGAAATTGCCTTATACTTTCATGTGAGATTTGAAAGTTCTTCACATGGATCTATCTTAATTTGGCTCTCTATCGACAGACTGTCGTCAACAATCTCACATAAGTGGAGTCAATCTATTCTTTTTTAATAATGAGTGAGATGTAGCTGTCATGATTGTATACATCTTTTTCTTAGATCTACAGCTTTGATTTATTTATTCATTATTATATGATTGTGCCCTGTTGTATTTATTCTATGCTTCTGGAAAGTTTTTTATGATAAGATGGATCTTCGCATATTCCCATTTTTAAATGAGATGTACCTAAAGGAATAAGAGTAACTGCAAATTACCTAACTGCCCTGTTCTTTACACTAAAAAAGGGTCAATATCATTCTGCTTCCCGCTTGTGCTTTGGTGGACCCTCGCAATATTTTCTTCATTTTGATAATTTGTTATGTCTAAAGAACTCTGATTCAAATTTTTTAAACTTGGGCATGAATTCTCCTAACACATTGCTTAGTCTATCTTCCACTGTTGCAATATGCTACCTTAATCGCCAAACTGATGTTGTAATTTGTTGATGCTTAGGTTGCCAAAGACCCATCTGGAAAAGCAATCAACGCACTTGAGCAGCACATCAAGAACATCCTCTCCCCATCCACCCCCCATTTTTTCAATACCCTGTATGATCCTTACCGTGAAGGTGCTGACTTTGTTCGTGGATACCCTTTTAGTCTCCGTGAAGGTGCCAAAACAGCTGTTTCTCATGGCCTCTGGCTCAACATACCAGATTATGATGCACCTACACAGCTTGTGAAGCCTCGCGAGAGGAACACTAGGTTAGCAGTTTATTCATTAACCAAAATGATTTGAAATTTCCCTTTGTAACATAATCCCAAGTTCAATGCTTTTTTTGTTTTTGTTTTTTTTTTTAAGGTATGTGGATGCCGTTATGACAATTCCAAAGGGCACCTTGTTCCCCATGTGTGGAATGAATTTGACATTTGACCGTGAGCTTATCGGTCCTGCAATGTATTTTGGTCTCATGGGTGATGGTCAGCCTATTGGACGATACGACGATATGTGGGCTGGCTGGTGCATGAAGGTCCCCTCTCATTCTCTCCTTTGATTTTCCTCAGATTACTCATAGTTTACCTTCTAGTTTCATATTTTGTTTTTGATCTTTCTAGCATTAGTCTTGCACGTTTGAAAAGTTATGGAACATTAACAGATTTCTGATTGATGATTGTTTAGGTGATATGTGACCATTTGGGTTTGGGAGTCAAGACAGGGCTGCCGTATATCTGGCACAGCAAAGCGAGCAACCCATTTGTGAATCTGAAGAAGGAATACAAAGGCATCTTCTGGCAGGAGGAGATCATCCCATTCTTCCAATCAGCTGTTCTTCCAAAGGACTGCACCTCTGTTCAGAAGTGCTACCTTGAACTGTCCAAGCAGGTTAAGGAAAAGCTTGCTAAGGTTGACCCCTACTTCGACAAGCTGGCGGATGCCATGGTCACATGGATTGAAGCTTGGGATGAGCTAAACCCAGCCGGAGCTGAAGCTTCTGCTCCACTGCCCAATGGCCAAAAGGCTTAATTGCAATTTTGATAGAGAGCCAATGCCATCCATTATCTTACTATAGTTTTTGCGAACTGTCGGTAGTTTTAGTCATTGTGATGTTTAATTATCGTATCTCTGGCCCATTTGGCTACCCTCTTGGATTTGCTGGTTGGCGGGTGTAATTTTATTTATTGACTTCATGCTATGTTATCATCCTATGCGCTTAGAGCAATAAAATACTCCAGTTTTTTTCAAATTCTTATGAATATTCCATTTGATTTACCATGAATTTCTACCTAGAATTGCTGATTGATTGACGGGATTACACCCCTGTCGGAAACAAGTGTTTGTGGGACATGTCTTTTTTTTTTTTTGTAGTCTTTTTCATCTCCTGTCAATATGATCATCAACCTTTAACCTTTATAACTTGTTAAGGGGTTTGAATTTTGAATTGGGAATAATCGAACTGTTGTGAGACGCCTGCATGCACTTTGTCATTTCTCAGTACTCGTTAATGGAATCATGGATGTCGGTGGTGTTGTTAACTCTTGGAAAATAATACATACTGGAAGTAATGTGAAATATTGAAGCTCAACCTACCTAAGCTTAGGCATGCGCTCATCGTAGATCAAATGGAGTATTTTATTTATTGCTCAGAAAATAAAAGCAACTACGAAAGAAAGAAAGGTTGCAAACTTGCAGTGAGTGATATGAAAGTTATTTTTGGCTGAAAGAGGAAGTGAAGTTTTTCACAACAAAATGTGTAAAAAGAATACGCCGTTGCCGGGGATCGAACCCGGGTCACCCGCGTGACAGGCGGGAATACTTACCACTATACTACAACGACTTGCTGCTATGATGCGAATGAAACAATATATTTAATTAAGATTATCGACAAGTTCGAGTCTTAGAACCCACCATTTTTTCATACAAAAATGTGAAAGGATAGAATTATATCCAAGCCATCTCTCGTAAACTCCGCTTAAATTATACTAGTATTGGGTAATGACTTAAAACTTTATGAAGTTGGTTAGATGAAATAGGCTTGAACTTGATGTACTCTTTTTTTAAGTTAAAATTGGTCCGAAAATATCGTAAAGATCAATACAAAAAATACGGTTATCCTGTCAAAAATGGTTGAACAAATCAAATCAAATCAATTTAATACAAGTAATGCTGGTCACCAAGATTTTTACTACGTTGACATGATCCTGTCAATCCACCATTACTAACGTTAAAACGAAAAGAAGAAAGAAAATACGTACACATATTACTATTGAAGCCAAGCAACCCCTGGATTCTGAATACCAAGTGAACAACTCAGGAACTTGAAATAAATAATAAAGTTTTACATTAAAGCAATTCCAAAATCTCAAAATTTCCCACAAATTCGATTCTAATATCACCACAGTTTCTCAATTCCTATTTTCTTAATTATTATATCTAACTGTCACACATTTCTTGGGATACAACCTCATCTCTCTCTCTCTCTCTCTCTCCCTCTCTCTCTGTGACCCTTTCCAATCTCCTAAACACGCGCACACATTTTAAAGGAGAAAGGAAAGGAAACAGAGAAAGCAAACAATATTTTCAAAGGAAAATTAATAATAATGGGAGAGCCGACAGAGAAGTAGGCAGGGCTTGAATCATAGACAGTCTCCCAAAAATTAAGTCAGATTCATGAATTTGAGGTGGGCTCCTCCTCGTCTGTCTTTTGACGCTTGGCAGTAGGCTCTTCACCATTTTCATGGTTTACAGTTCCATTTAATGCAAGTGGACCCAGAAGGAGATGTGCTTGCTGGTGATTTGGCGACCTGCCCTCAGCTTCGGGCCCCAATGCCTTTCAGGATTTGGAAGGAAGCGTGTTACCTTCTTCGCTTGTGCTTTGCTAAGAGATGCAACAGCTCGAGCAAAATTCGCCTGTCAAAAGGAAAAAAACAACCATAGAGACGACAGCTTTCAGGCACACACATCTCTCTCTCTCTCTCTCTCTCTCTCTGTGAGTGAGTGATTGCTCATGCATGTGCCGACACTGCATAATAGGTTGTGTTCTAATTACGTATTCTAAAGGGCATGCAATAGAAAACAAAAAGAATCATTAGAAGCCCAAAAAAAAAAATGCAATCTGGGAGGCGTCACGCACTTGCAGAACTGGTTCCTTGGCAAGTATCACACTTCCTGGTAGATCTGGTGGTTGAGTTTTCACCGGGTGACTTTTGACCTGGGGATAAAAGGAAACCACATATTAAATACAAGAAATGTCAGCGTTTCTAAAATGCTCACATTTACTACTTTGAACTAAGAAGATGAAAAAAAAAAAATTTCTTATGCAGTTGAAATGTAAAGAATAGCTGGTTGATGTAACCCAAAGCAAATGACATGGTGACCAAAAAAAAATGTGGCAATTTTAACTGGTTTCTAGGGAGACTCGAGGAAGATAGGAAGAAAGAAACAAAGATGGAAGCAAAGGGATCTAAAGAAATGGACATCTCAAGTATATGCATATGTCAAAAAGATAACAGAGCGAAAATGAAGTCTTACCCAGCAGCGCATTATATCCCAAATGACATCCATGGGAGCGTCTGATTTCAGCCCCAATGGATTTACATGGGTACCAGATATACGGTATCCAGCATTGATCACAGCTGAACGGAAGATTACTGCTGACGGGGAAGTGCATTTAAGAGTGGCACAGAGGTTGTGCAGGCTCAAAAATAGGGGAACATCAGGAAGTTCCTGCAAACAATATACTCATGGAATAAGAATTCACATATAGGTAAAGACGGTTGTCATAAGGGAACAGGAGATTTATCAATTGAAAAGGTCCACGACACTGCCCATAAGTTGCACTATCTGAAACAAAATCCAAAAAACATTCTTCTCGACCTCTAAGAAAACTAGGCAAAACCTAATATGTAAGAAATCTTTACGTGGGGACCTCCCACTCATTCTTTGAAGATGTTATAAATTGAATGAGGCAAATTTAAACATGGTATCAACTAGGAACCAATCTTGGGAAAATTTGAGAATTATTGGAAAACACTAAAAAAGTAAACATACAGTGATAAGAGATCAAGCCAAAGAAAACAAACACACCTCCGATATTGTTGTCAATACGGCAGAGATGCGATCATACGCAGGATACTTTTCCTTCATAGATTTCACATCTGCAAGTATGGAAGTTACCCATTCTTGATCATGTATAGGAGCAGACCATATAGGCCCACCCATGTTAAACTTCTTCCCACAGTCGGTGCAATCTTGAGGAACAGCAGGACCAAACCCAGGCAGATATCTTACACTGTTGTTCTAGAAGATGAAAAGGATAAAAGAACAGAATAGTGTCAAATTTTGAATAGAACATAGAAACAAAAAAAATTGGTCACACATAACTTGCTTAATATATATAATTAATGAGGCCTTGGTCACACATAAAAAACAATGCATTAGTGGTTTACGAGGACAAATCATTAATATTTGATCTACTTTCTCTTCTTATTATTTTTTAAAGAGAGACGCAATAATTTTTTCTTAAAAAATAACTTCTGTAACTTTTGCCAAATGCATTTCTACAACAGAAATTCCTTCTATGCTCACTGTCATCTAAAGAACTAAATGGAGCATCAGTAATCCAACACTGCACAATACCAAAAACTTCAACATGAGTCCTAGGCTCCCATATCAATTCTCCCCATCCCCCACCTCCGCTGTTTCTTTGGACCATATTGCAGGTTGCCTGATGCTGGAGTTGAGATGATGAAGTATTTTATTTCCCAAAAAAATATAACAATAACCAAGTTGATTGTATATACCCTCATGGCAACACAAACCCAACTGACACCCACAAAAGCACAAGCCATTTTTAACATCAAGCTTTTGTGATCTCCAACCTGCTTGCATCCCATTATATAAGATAGGGGTTCAGCAACGCACAGCAATCATGAGTCCATTTCTGACAAATATTGCTAGGATTACCACTAACCAGGTTTATAAGGATAACTTGGCATCAGGTTCAAATACGCCTAGGTTACCTTTAAAAAAGAGGTTTTCTTCTTTCTCTCTTTTGGGTTTTTTTTTGGGGTGGGGGTGGGCTGAAAAGAAAGAACCTGCAAATCAGTCCATTTACTTCCAAATTTAGTTGGTTATTATCCTTGATAATATCTTTCCACCTCAAACAAACCAAAAACAACCCACTGCAATGTCCAGATGTAAGCATGCAAGCAAGAAACACATGAAGTAATTTGTATAATATACACATTTCAAAGTCACACAATGAACCCAAATGCATCTGCACATGCATGATAAAACCATGGTAATTTAGGAACATGGAAACTATTATACAAGCTGTTAGGGCTCGCCCTTGAGTTCTTTAAGTGAAACCATAATATGTTAAGAACACACTTAACCCAAAAGCTTAAGCGATAGGTTTAGGCTTAACCATGCATATTAGTCATGCACAATTATGACGCGTCTTTCTGATGTAAGACTTGACCATTTTACTCTCACGTATACTCAACACAAGCAAACCCACGCCACCATAAGAGTATGTAAAGAGTATGGAATATCTTAAAGCTCTTTAGAACAGATCAATTCATACTAAGAAATTTTTAGTAACCTTCCGTTTGAATTTTCAATATTACTCCAGATAATATAGTTTAAGCACTCTAGCGTGACATTGTCAACCAGAACTATGCAAGTATGGTGTTAAGCTACAAAGCACCAATTTCATATCAAATCAAGATGTACGAACCTTGGAGACTGTCCTCCCAATATGTTGAAGATGGAAAGAATCACAACCAATGCACTGATAAACATATGACAGCTTAAGGGGAGTGTTTTTCATTGCACTTGCAGAACTGCAGCCAATTAGTTAAGCTTCGGTCAATATCATAACAAAGCGCTATCTTATCCTAGAAATTATACCACATAATTCTACCAGCTATGACTGAATTCATTTCAAAGTAGATAGGCCACCTACGTGTATATGCGAACAAAAACCCGAACATAAAAGTTCATCTTAACAGAGAGAACAGGAACAATGTACCGCTTGTACCGATTTGCATGGCTCTGCATTCAATAAAAAAAGAAACAGGAAAATATGCATAAGAGTTGTCAATACAAGAAGTAAATTTATTTTATGCATAAGAGTTGTCTTAACTAGTGTTAACCTTGAGCTACAGGCCAAACAAAGACAGAAACCTAAAAGGAAAGTTGTGATGGCAGGACCAAATCATTAAACGCTCAATTAGAACATCATAGCAGAAACTTTCAGAATTTGAATGGAATTAAGAGTTACTCATAAACATTTTAACCCTTAATGTGCTAATGTCTTTTTGATTGTTCACATTTCCAAAGGAAAAAATTCTCTCTCTACAGTTGTTTTCTTGGCAGAACTCTAGGCTAACATCTTGTGGGTGCAATCTTGGCTTCTCTAAACAAATGATCACGAACAGTTCAACCATAGACCAGAAGCAATTTTTTAATGACTAAAATGTATATTACATTTGGGGTTCGATTAGAGGGAAGGAACAACAGCAAAGCAAATTGTAAAGTACTTATTAAGCATAGAGTTGGCAGGCTCTCATGGATATCCAAGAAGTTAACACTGATAATCTTCTTTATACAAAGTGCACCAAAAAGAAACAAATAAATAATCCTCCACCTCACAGATATGCAAGAATTTATAATCCTAAGATACAAAAAACAGAAGAAATTCAGATCATTCAACCCTCATGTGGGTGCCCGTGAGAAGTGATTTAATCTCTGTTTTACACATTAAAATTCTGCTCCAAGAACTATCAGAGGATACACCTGCACCGCCTAGACTTTTTAACATATGCACATGAGCCTGTAAAAGATTGACTATGAAGAGGAATCTTCTAATCATTTTATTCTAGTGAAGAATATTCCTATTATCAAATGATATTACGGGAAAAGGATGGCAATTTCTTGACTAGCCCTTCTCTGAAGATATACAATTCTAACCACCAACAGAAAACTTTAGGCTATCACCCCCTCCCACATGGGTGCCTGGGGAGGGAGATCTAAATACAGTCCTAATCTTGGGCAGTTAGCATTAAGTGACTACTCTCAATAATCAAACTCACTCACTTGCACTTGACAGCTAAAAAACAGACCCTACTTGCAGAAAAGATAAATAGTTTGTAATGGCAATGCCAAACATTACCCTAAGATAGAACAATGGAGAATACTTTGTATCGTTCAACTAAAACAAAAATATATACATGCAAAAACTCAGACAACCAAAGCGGGAGGAAACAAAGAAAGATAACAGGACAGAGTTGAACAGCTCAAATAGTTTGCAAAGTTTCCAGAATTGTACAAAAACATTAGGCAAACAATTAAAGTGAGGCATCGCCAATATCAGTTCTCTCTGTTTCTGGTCAAAAACAAAAACAAAATAAAATAAATAATCTTTTCAATAATGTCTGCGTGTTTTGCAAGGACAAAGAAATACCTCGATACAGGCAAGGAGGATCCTCAAAGCCATTTCATGGCAATATTTCCCTCTCAATGGATAGGAACCATATCTAATATCACAAAGTTGGTAAATGATGAGCCTACTAATCCAACCATATTTCAACTAAAGGTGAGGCCAGTAAAAAGGCTTACTTGGAATAGCAAACCTCCCCACTACTCCCGCAGAGTACTGCCATATCAGTTGCTGTACACATCAGCATGCCCCCATCAGCAACTGATTGAACTGCAGAGTCCAAGAACACAGAAGGTGCACCATAAGGATCAAGATCAACCTGAAACACCAACAGCCAATAAAGACTACTGAATACTGGATTATTCTGAAAATTTTGAAAAAGACTATGCTAACTCTCAATTCAATTATATCACAGCAACAGTTAAGATGGGCCAGTAAGTGAATCCTGGGAGAGTGAGAGACAGGGAGTAGAGCAGGCAATTAGTTATTATTCAGATAATTTGGACTTCACAGCATATTCAGAGAAACCATCTATAGATGCCATATATATATATATAAACTTCCTTCAGCAAATACATGTACCTAGAAAAAAGCATATGCATACCACATCAAATTCTTTTGGATGCATGAGCATATATACACGAGCATCAGTGAGATGTGATTCCACCTTTGAACATGCTACTGAACCGTTGAACTTAATATTTCTCTTGCAAGCTTCAACAGACACTGAAAAAGAGCAAATGATTATAACAGGGTTGGGCACTAGATAAGAAGTGCATGCACATAAATGACTAGGTACTTGTTAACTGGAGGTAAACTGAAATGTCTTATTTGTACAGCAAAACAATTGTCAGGAGGAAAGGGAGGATGCATATATTCAATATGCAACAAAATTTGTGTATAAACAGTTTTTTTTTTGATAAGTAATGATGTATAAACAGTTATTTTTACTGTATTGAGTTATCTCAGTCTAGGGTGTGCATTATTTATATGCTCCTTTCAAGCCCAGGAAAAACCAAGGGCTTCTCCATCAAATTTAGCATTACAAAAAGTCATATATTGAAATAGAAATACCCACCTTTATCATTATCTAGTGCCACAACTTGACCTATTCCTTCTATTTCACGTGCATATCTAAGAGATCTCAAACCAGAAGCTGCCAAGGCCTGAATAGTCACAAAGAAAGTACTCATATGAATTATTTAACAAAACAAAAAGCTATAACTCCGCATATTCCTAATAAACTCTTAAAACTGGAATAAACACATCTTTATTGTAAAGGTAAACCAAAAATCACATCAGAACATAGAAACACCTCAAGAACTCTTGGTGGCCTCATTTCCCCACGTCCTTTTCCCTCAGGGGCCTTGACTAATTCTTTTGAAATGCTACATGGTTCATCCTGAGATACTTCCTCAGGCACTTCACATTCTCCATTGGTATTTTCATCATTCTTGACAGATTCCTCAGCTGCTTCTTCTCCATCAGGTTCGGAGGAATCCTTCTCAGGAACCTTTTGAGCTCCTTTTGTTCTTTTCAACAAAAGTGCTTCATGCTCGTGTTTGCGTTTGGATATGAATGTCCTCAGGACAGCAATGGACATGTCCCTGTTGTCAACCTGATTATTAGAAGGTGAAACAGTTAGAAGAACGTAATTGTAAAAGAAAACCACAAAGCAGGTAATTGGAGTTACTAGTTATAACAGTTAATACTTTCCCATCCGATCTAGCATCTTCAAAATACTTTGAATATAAAAGAAAAGTTTGAAGATAACATAGTGCTGTCTAAATAGTTTAATTCTACAAAATAGTTTTAATCAGACCAATCGAAATCCAATGCATTAACTTATAGTAGAGAACAGGTACCTGACATAGCAATTTAATAATTCAATCTTATGAAAACAAGAATTTCTGGAAACAAAACAAAATAAATTTTGATAAGCAACGTGAAAGTTCATGAAATACTCCACATGGCACAATGTATAGAATCCCATTATGTATTCCCATTGCACACAATACTAGATGAAAGTTTTGATTGTGTAAGCATTAATAACCAGCATTATCTTGCCGAGATATCCTGAAATCCTCTGATATAATAATCTCCACTTCAGTTCACTAATATGAATTACCACAGTAGCCATATTTGCTTTAACAAAGCTCAAAACAGGTCAATTTGACTTATGGCATATTATTATTTCCAATAGCGAACTACAAGGCAATATATGCCTGTAACTTCAGTCCCACAATGAATTTCTACTTAATTCCATGACAGTTTCTTATTTCAATCATACCAAAATCAGAAGGTTCTCTTTGCTAATTACATAATACTAAAAATCTCCTGTGAATAATCAATTGGTCTTCAATTCAGATTGTACCCCCTGACAGGCATTCAGCATTCTTTTAAATAAAAATAAACTAATTGGGTTTCTTAATATAAAATAATTAGTTTGTTTATTTATTTCCCTACATATTAATTCAGCAACCAAACACATCTCTTCAACTACCAATAATGACCCATCACAGACACAAGGTAGAACCCCATCCCAAACACAAAACCCATCAAAAATTTCATCCGAAAACCCCATCAAACAGCACAGAACCACCAAAAGATAAGATTTTGGCACCTGGGTCGGATTGTAAAAGACTTCATTCTTGCGCATGAGAATCTCAGCCTCTCCCTCCTTGATAATAGCGTAATCATTGAGATCTACCGACATTGTTCCACTTCCTCCTCCTCCAGTTTCATGCATATCTTTTTTTCTTCTGCTCCTCTTATTGCTTGTAAGTAGCAGAGAAGCTTATGCTGAGACTAATTATTCTTGTTGGGGTTTTAAGCTTATGCTGTTGGAGGTTTGAGAGCTCGTGAAAGGAAGTCATACACGAAGCGAAGGTGCTTTTATATGAAACATTTGTTCTACTCGTGGAAACCCTACGTGACTGCTGCCACGACCCACGAACGGGGATTTTCCCATTGTGGGTATGGAAAACGGTTTTTTTTTTTTTAATTTATTTTTTCTTTTTCTTTTTCCCTTAACCCAAATTCTTACCCCCGGTGCATGTTAGCTTATGTTGATCGTATATTGCTAAAGTGAGCTGGAGGATAGAACCGTGGACTCGACCGTGGACTCGGACTGGTTTTCGTCAACATTTCATTGATATTTGATATATCATATATTATGGATTGATATTTTTTAGGGAATTTATTTCAGATAGACATGGGTGAGAGGTCCAAAATTATTAAATCATTAAGTGTTTTTTTTTTACAAATAACGTCATACAATTGCTTATCGTAAAATCCTTAGTCAATTTTATTAGCTGTCGTTCCTTTTTTAAGCAGTTTTTCTAATAAAATATTATTTTTAAAAATTTAATTTTAAAAATAAAATATATTAAAATTAAAAAAAAGAAAAAAAAGAGGGGTGGCCGAACCACCCCATAGGGGTGGCTGGCCACCCCTTGGGCCATGGGGGTGGTTCGGCCACCCCCAGACCGGCCGATCTGGGTGGCGAACCACCCCATGGCTAAGGGGTGTTGAGCCACCCTTTAAGTCTATAAAAAAAAAAAAGGGAATTTATATCAGATAAGCGTGGGTCAGAGGCCCAAAATTATTAAATCCTTAAGTTTTTTTTTTTTTGACAAAAATAGGCAAGGGTTAGTCGAGTTGTACCCAAAAAGAAAAAAAAAAAAAGAGGGTGGCGAACCACCCCATAGAGCGGCTAGGCCACCCTTGGGCCATGGGGTGGTTCACCCAGATCGGCAAAGCCACCCCTTTAAGTCTATGAAAAAAAAAATAGAGGGTGGCGAACCACCCCATAGGGGTGGCACCCTTGGGCCATGGGGAGGTTCGGCCACCCCATCAAGGGGTGGCCAGCCGCCCCTATAGTGGTTCGCCACCTCTTTTTCTTTTCTTTTCTTTTTAATTTTAATATATTTTATTTTTAAAATTAAATTTTTAAAAAATAATATTTTATTGGTAAAAGACGGTGCGTTTTGAAAAAGGTAGGCGATTAACAAAATTGGACGGAAGGATTTTATGATAGGCGTCGATGTACCCATGCTGTTATTTGTCAAAAAAAAAAACACTTAAGGATTTAATAATTTTGGACCTCCAACCCATGCTTATCTGATATAAATTCCCTATTTTTTATAGTGATCGATATATTTATTCATTTTATCAATATGCTATTTTTTTTAAAAAATTATTTCTTATATTTCTCATATATTTTCTAGTAATCAAGATATATAATTACTTGATATACTTTAATATATATTTTGACTTCAATTGAAATGGCACAAGAGGCAAATCCATAGACTCGTGATGAAAATCCACACGTAATAATAAAGAATAAATGATAGCATGCTCGTGATTGCATTCATTTACGGTTTCATTGTATTGATCTTTATTAATGCCAAAAACTAAGAAAGAGATAAATAATTACCCAATGGTCTATAGTTGATAAAATAGTTTAAACATCATACCAAATGGAAGGGAGGAGCAACTCTTATAAAGCCTAACTACCGAGTACGTGGACTATGGTTTTTTTTTTTGACATGAGTACGTGGACTATGGTTAGGGGTGAGTATCGTCCCTTATAAGCAGGGGTGGACGTATGTTGATGAGTGGGGGAATGTCCCCCCAAAAGTTTTCATAAATTTTATATTAGCATGTGAAATTTATATGTATCCCCAAATTTCGAAATTTGTCCCCACAACTCTCACCAAAATTCTTCAACAAATTGTCCCACCAATTTTTTTTTATTATTCTTTTTATCTTCAGCACTCTCTCTCTCACCAAAAAATTCTTAAATTGTCCTCAAAATAATTTTTTATTCCTTTTGAGCAGCTTTGGCTGCACTCGAAGACGATGAATCCCCATTTCACCAAAACAAGAAGGAAAGTCTACCTCAAATCACTGAAGGTGAATTCAAGCACCCATCACCCAACTTTTGCTCAGCCTCTACTTCAGAAGAATCTCTACAATAAAAAACCAAAAGCACTCAAAAAAACATAAAAATAAAAATTCATACATGCATAAATCAAAGAAATAACTTTTCAAACAAAAACCTTCCGACTATACGATCCACACGGGAACAACACTTTGTGCATACACCCTGCTCCTTAGCACAACCTACGTCCAAATCAACCCAATGCCAAAATCAACCAAAACCCAACAGCCAAAAGACGAAAAAAGGTACACAATTCTTTGTTTCACAAAAAATACTTTTTCAAATATGTCTTTGGATCCAAAATTCTTTGCTGTTTCAATGACGTACACCAAACAGAACCACAAAGGATTCGAAGAGCGAAACCAAGTATCGGTACAAAGATTATGGAATGCCTAACAAACCGCGCGTTTTGAACATCGCTGACTGTAACATTCAATCCAACAACAAAATCAACAAGTGCCCATTGAAACTAAATCTTAAAAAAATTGAGAAACAGAAAATAACAAAAAATAAAAAAAATTTGAAAGGCTCGGTAAGGCGCTTGTGACATTACTCTAATGAAAACTCATACTTACTTAATCTTTTGACTTATTGTCTTGCTCAGAGCTGACTTATGACAAAACCCAAGTCAAGAAGAATCCCATAATCTATTCCTTTAGAGTGATTCAATCAGATACATGCATTACAACTATCATTTAATTTGCTACACTCATGAATAGAATGACTTTTCTACAAACCCTCGTCCGCAATATATGACTCCAAATAAGGCCAAATAAAAATTCAGCTACTATCTTTCACCGATAGCTAAGATTCATAATTACAAAGAATTCTGTCCCAAAAGACTAGAGGACATTAGTTTCCCCGAATCCTTATTAGTTCTTGCAAACTTTGCTCTTCGTTGCTCATTATGGTTGCCCTAGCCAGCTGTTGCTATTTCTACTTGACACTTGTCCACTGCTGCTACTAGACATGTCATCACTATCATCAAGTGTGGACTTGGGGAAGAGACCTTGCTCATCATCCAGCGCCTCAATTTCAACCACATTAAGTCCTACATCTTCGTCTACACTCTCTTGCAATTGCAATGCGAACTCAAGGCCCCCCAATACATCATCCATTGATGGCCGTTCGATTCCTTTGTCAAGTAAACAATTCATCGCGACCTCAACAAATTTCTTCAAGCACCGAATCCCTATTTCACCCTTTATTGATGGATCAACCATCTCCTCAACTTTTCCATTGCGATAGATTTCCTGCGCCCACCTCGCTAGGCCCATTGCTGTCTCTGTTGTATGCATTATAGGCGGCCTTGCACTCACTACTTCACATAAAACCACACCAAACGAGTACACGTCAGACTTCACAGTCAACTGCATACGTCTGCAATACTCTGGATCCATGTACCCAAAACTACCCTTCACCACTGTTCTGACGTGGGAGCTGGCCATGCCAATGGGACCTACTTTGGACAATCCAAAATCAGATACCTTTGCAACCCATTTCTCATCCAATAAGATATTTGTTGTCTTCACGTCACGATGAATGATGGTTTGCTTTGTGCCTGTATGAAGATAGTTCAAAGCACGAGCTGCACCGATACAAATCTCAAGGCGTTGCTTCCACGGAAGAGGTGGATTATCGGTTTTGTATAAGTGATCACGTAGAGTCCCACGGGCCATGTAATCGTAGACGAGTATCATCTCATCACCTTCATTACATATCCAATCAGAGAAACAAGATGGAGGTAACGAAGCTGGGAGAGCATCGCGATCTCAGTGTGGAACTCATGAGCCCCTTGCTGTGAACTGGATTTCAGCCGTTTGATTGCAACTAGGATGGTCCCGACATCTATGTACCCTTTATACACGTTGCCAAACCCTCCAACTCCTATGATTAAAACCGTGTCGAAATTGTTTGTGGCAGCTTTGATTTCAGCAAACGAAAACTTACGACATAATTCGGAAGGTAAAGATGAGCCCTTCGTCTTAGTTGACTTGGTCTTAGTGAAAGAAAATAGACCCCACCATGAAGTTACACCTGTCGAGACGATGCCCTTGGCTTTCTTACTCAGCCGGAAAGTCACTAAAAAAAGAATTAAGAATGGACCAACAACACCTCCAGTGATAATGGCTATCATCGACGACAACCTACTTGTTTTCTCCTTTAGTTTTGTTCTGGGTTCCGGGGCCGGGTGTGTGGTAATCACCTTCAATTCCGGGTTGAGCCCAGCAAGAGTACCGTCTGATCGGTTCAACTTAAATATTTCCAAACCGTTCAAGATGGCACTGGCGTATAAGGGATGTGGTAACATATCCCAGTTAGGATGTAGCGCGAGCCATAAATCTTGTTTGGCCTTGTTTCCACTTGGGACCAACACAACGTACTCTCTGTATACAGGAATTCCGTTACCACCGCTCCAATTAATCACATCCGCATCTGCCTGTGCCGTCTGATTATTGATGAAAATGTAAAAAGCCGTTGGTTCCTTTCCACTACCTCTTTCAGAGTTTCGCAGAAATGAAGCCTAAAAGATAGTTAAACCCGCCATCAACCGTGAAGATCCACGTGAGGTTGACTTCAAGTTAAGTGTAGGATCCAGACCCATTGTACGAGAAGTTTTATACACATCTCCGGCGCTGTGTAGGCCGGTGTGTCCGTCGTATACTGTATCTTGACATCAGACCGGGGAAGGCGTCATCCCAGGCTGGCCGAACAGGTACTTCGAGTCCTGACTCAAGTCCGGAACATCCCAGTATCCTCTACGCCCCAGGCATCCTTGCCCCCACATTTAGTCTAAACATAGTCTCAAGAGCAGTGGCGTCGTCGAAATAGAAGGATATGTTGTAATCTACCATGGTGATCACTTCATCCCTATTGTGCATATAGAGATTATTTGGGATAGAAACAATCTCTATACCATTAATGAAGGCGTAAGAGCTCGGAGATGGAATAAAGGTTATGTTGAGAAACCGAGTGTGCAACACAGGGATTATGAATTCTTTCTTAAAGAAGGCTACGGGAGGTTTTAACGAAGAGACGGTAAGGTAAGCACTAAAGTTCCTTAAGAGGGTGAAGTTATTGGCGGTGACGAAGGAGAAGGACTTGGATTTATCGAGTCCAGAGTAGGTGGCCGGGAAGAAGTAGAGACGGACGAACTTCAGGCCAGGCGAGACGGGGAAGGAGTAGATGAACTTGTTGCGAAAGATGCGTGCAGTCGTGTAGGGGACTTGGATAATAATAGAAGGGTCGTATTTGGAGGGGGTAGATGCAATTGATGTGGTTTCTATATTTGGGGGTGAGAACTTTGAGTTAGAATCGCCGTCCCAGTTACGGCCATCGACCAAGGTTGATTTGGAAGACGAGCCACAATTGAGGAGAATATAGTCGGTGGCAGCGTAGGGTGGCGGGGTTTCGGTGACGGCCTGGGTAAGGAGAAAATGGAGGAAGGAGAAGTAGAGGGGAAGCGAGTTCATGGTGTGGAAGACCAATTCTCCTACGGCTGCTATACCATATATATGCAGCTGATCAGCTTAATTATATGATGGAAAATACGTGAGCAATTAATGGTGTGAAAGTAAGGTTTTTGGAATTATTATTAGACTCAGAATAGCTAGGGTCAGTTTTTGGAATTATTAGAGCATCCACATCAAGTTATGCAAAATTTAGTTAAATTTAACTTTTAAAATATACTTTTTTAGATATAGTTAGTCACTTTTAAAAACTACCAAATATCAAACTCTTTAAATATTTTGCTATTTAATCCAAATATTATTTTTTTTATTATGAAACCAAATTATTTTAACTACCATGAAACTCACTTTCATGTTCACATATATGGAATTATTTTTTGTGCACAATTGCATCTTTAATTCAATAAATTTCATTAATGAATGCATTTAATTTATTAGAAAAAAAAAAAAAAACCAATGGACGTCAATTAATGCAATTATATATTTGAGAAAAGATGAGTGGCGAAAAAAAATGGAAGGGAAAAAAAAGTAAAAAATGAGGAGATGAAACTTTGGAGGGAAAAAAAAAGAAAAAAAAAGGAAGAAAAATGAAAAGTGGTGCTAGAATGCAATAAAATAATATTATAATATTTTAACATTTGCTTTTGGCCTCTTTAAATTTGAAGAGGAGGTTTGACAAATGTTATATTTAACATTTGATAAAGAATTTGATGTGGAGGACATTTTGTAGATTTTGTTAAAATTTTAAAGAAATGTTAAATTTAGAGAACTTGATGTGGATGCTCTTATTAGACTCAGAATTAGCTAGGGACCACGTACAGGACCACAACCTTTTATAATATTCAACCCAGGAATATTCAAACCAGGACTAGCAACGTGATTAATGATCAAGACAAACTTCAATCTTGATATATATTGTTTTGCTTTTCACTTCTCCTTCGTTACCTTTCAATTTTTTTAAGTCTTCCATTCGTGTTGACCAATTACTCAGACTCAGAATAGGCCGGGCCTCCGACCAACCTTTCTAACATTCAACCCGGCCAGATATAGCAACCTGGAGTACTACGCGATATATTAAACTTGAATGTTTTTGGTAGGTTTTGTGAACCTAGCCTGTTATCATAATCAAATTCATGAGTACAGCGAGACACCATTCAAATTAAGTTCTTGACTCGCGTTATATATATATATATATATATATATATATATATATAAGGTTCTTGACAAGTTACCAAAACTTTAATGGCAATCATGCAATTTTTTGTTATATACTTTGATAATAAAGTTTTCTAATATCTGATTTATTTATTACAAGTTAAAATATTAGAGTAATGCTTAGAAATTATATTTTTCTTTCATAATACTTACCAAACACTCCCAATCAACCATTAAAGAGTCATGGTAAAATAAAAAATAAAAAATTTTGTTGAGACTATCACATTAGTATCGTAAAATAAAAATATATAGTTTACTTGTGATCCGTACAATATGAAAATGAGGATTCATGTGGCAATATATATAAGGGCTCATTTCCAACTTATTTTTTTTATGTACTTGGCTTTTTTTTAAAAAATAAAATAAAATAAAATTTAACGTGAAACATGAGAGTCAAAAGTATTCCATAGGGGATAGAAGCACCTATAACTGTAAAGACTAAATAAACAAATGGACAGAGGCGAAAAAAATGAAGAAAAAGAAATTGCTTTTGGTAAAGTCAATTGATCAACTTTCTCAAAGTTGACGTTAATCATGTTATATAGATTAATGCGATGTGACGAGCTCAAACTTGAAACTCTTTTTTTTTTTAGAGCCCTTCACGAAACTATGCATAAGGGAAGTGTTAAATATATTGAAGAGCAGAAGAATGAGAGGGAGAAGAGAGAAATAACGGAAATAGCGGAAACATAATGACTGTATTGTATTATTCTCTTCTATATATTTAATGTGATTACAAAGGCATGATATAATTAAGTAATAAGTAAGAAACCCTAGAAAATAATATAAAATATTCTAACAAGAAGCATGCGGGTTATAGATGACACCGGAAGAAAACTCAAATTTAAAAAGCTCAATAAAAACGATCTTAGGTGAGTTTCAAGAATCTTTCTAACCTCTTGATTTCATTTTATTTGGTCATCTAGCCAATATCTGGAATATTAGAATCATTCTTGTTAGGAAATTAATCCTATTTCCCAAGACCTGTGAGATGAAAAATTAAGAAGAATGCGGAATAACAAAGATTAGGCAATCACACACAACACAAAGATTGCAACAAGCCTACATCCACTGGCGGAGACGACCCGGAGAAAATTCACTATCAAAAGGTGAGTACAAGAAAGTAACAGGGTGAGAAAACCACTCAAACCCAAAGCCCCAATTACACCCAATTCTCACTTTACCCAAAGGAGAATAAAAACAAAAAAATACTCTCTTTCTTGCTCTCACTTTTTCTCTCAATTGTTGGCACACTGAATTGAAAATACAAAGGGCTCATGCCTTTATATAATTGTCAGAGTCTGTTGTACTAGAGGAATCCAAGTCCCATGTAAACAAGGATTCCTACTCCAATCCGGTCAACAATTCTACTCCAATTCTTAGAAGGACTTCAAGTCCAATTCATACTCTAAGGAAAAACCAATTCCAAGAGTAATTAGGAATAGAAACGTGAGCCAAAATAAAAGACCTCCTTAAATGATGTTGGGTCCCACCATCTTTATGGTGAAAGTCACAAAACTCCAACAATCTCCCACTTGACTTGAATCCCATCAAGTTGCAACAAAGTGAATCTCCTCCGGATGTCTCCTCCACTTGTCTTCAAGCTAAAAGACCAACTGAAGCTGTGCACAGCTTCAGCTTCTCAATAGTCACTCCTTTTGTCAGCATGTCTGCTGGATTCTCAGTTCCACGAATCTTCTCAAGTAACAATTGTTCACTTTCAAGAAGAGATCGAATGAAGTGATACCTCAACTGTATATGCTTTGTTCTTGAATGATATGCCGGGTTCTTTGCAAGAAAAATGGCACTCTGACTATCACTGTGTAGAATGCCCTTCTCATTCTTCTTTCCCAACTCATCCAAAAAACCTTGTAGCCAAACCATCTCCTTTCCAGCTTCTGTCACGGCCACATACTCCGCCTCCGTAGTGGAAAGGGCTACAATTTTCTGTAACCTTGAGGTCCAACACACAGCAGTACCTCCCAGAGTATATACAAACCCTGTAGTACTTTTCCTACTATCAACATCACCCGCTAGATCAGCATCCACATAGCCCTGCAGCTTTAAATCTGCACCTATGAAGCAAAGGGACATATCTGAAGTTCCTCTCAAATATCGCAAAACGCCTCCCAATGCTGCTTCCCTGGATTACTCATGTACCTGCTCACAACTCCCACTGCATGTGCAATATCCGGTCTAGTACAAACCATTGCATACATCAGACTTCCGATAGCTGAGGCGTAAGGTACCTTGCTCATGTATACTTTCTCTTTATCTGTCTTTGGTGACTGATCCTTGGTTAGTTTGAAGTGACTCCCCAAGGGTGTGCTTACTGACTTAGCTCCATCCATGCTAAATCTGAGAATCTTCTTCACATACTCTGTGAAATCTTGGTGTACTATTGGCCCTGTCCCTGATGATTCTCATCCCAAGGATTTGTTTAGCAGCACCCAAATCCTTCATTGCAAACTGCTTTGACAGCTGGTTCTTCAACTTATTGATTTCTTCCATACTGGCCCCTGCAATGAGCATATCATCTACGTACAAGAGTAGAATAATGTAAGAGTTCTTAAAACTCTTAACATAGCCGCAGTGATCTGCATTGCACCTTGTAAACCCAGTACTACACATGAGGCTATCAAACTTCTTGTACCATTGTCTTGGAGCTTGTTTCAGGCCATACAAGCTTCTTCTTAGTTTGCACACTAAACTCTCTTTTCCCTGCACTGTGAATCCCTGTGGCTGCTGCATATAAATTTCTTCCTCCAACTCACCATGAAGGAACGCCGTCTTTACATCTAACTGCTCTAGATGTAAGTCCTCTGCCGCCACAATACTCAGCACAATTCTTATGGTTGTCATCTTCACCACTGGAGAGAATATGTCTGTGTAGTCAATTCCTTCTTTCTGTTGGAATCCCTTGACTACCAATCTTGCCTTGTAGCGTTTGCTACTGTAAAACCCGAGAAAATAATTAAATTTATTATTAATAATCTCATAGTAATTTAAATTAATTAATAAGATAAATAGTATATATGATGATTTAGAATAATAGATATAATAATAATGATGATTTTATCATAATTGGAATATGTCTAAGAATAATATAATAACAATAATAATATCTAATGATATATTTATGTAATAGTTTTAATGATAGGGAGAATAACTAATAATAATGTTAGTGTGACAAATGATTAATAAAATAAAATAGGTTTATGTTTTTAGCATAATAATGTATAATAATAAGTGAAGATGTAAATAATTAATGGTGATGGTAAGTTGTAGTTATAATAAATAAAAATAGTGTAGGGAATTATAAAGGGTAATAAAGATAGAATTTAATTATAGTGTGGGGTAATCTTATAATTTTTAAAAGATGGGGCTTTAAATAAAAAATGAAATCCTATCTTAGGCCAAGTGTTGGGCTCTTATTGGCCATGGGAGATGCCTTATCTCATTCCCCATGGGCCCACGTGGGCAGCAGCCCCCCTCTCCCTCTTTTTCCCCATTTCTTTCTTTTCTTCTCCCTCACTCATGCATGCTCCATCTTTCTCCCTTTCTCTCCTTTCTTCCTTTTCTTCTCACCTCTATGTTCTTCACACCCGCACACTCAGATCATGAGAGAGAGCAGAACGTGAGAGAGAGAGAGAGAGAGAGAGCTGCTGTATGGAAGAAGAGAAGAGAGAAGAAAACGTGGGTTCTGGAAAGTTCCGTCCAGTCAGCATCAACGGCTCCGATCGACGATCATCCGTGGTCCGATGAAGCTGAAATTTTGTAGGGAGGTTCACAACACGTGAATCTCCATTGTGAACGGTGGAGATCGGATTTGGAGCAATCTGCAGTCGTTTTCTTGCACGTGAACAGTAGCTCCATTTTGGAGTGATTCCAGCCATGAGAGCTTGTGGGGTAAAAATCTCTAGTCTTCCCCTCCATTTTCATTATACCCATTAGGATTGAAGCTTGAAATCTTGATGATTTGTGAGAATTTAATTAGGTCCGAAAATTAGGGTTCTTATATAGGGATTTTGGGGCTTTTGTTAAGTTATTGAATTTCTAGCATTTTCTTTGTATTATCATGATACCCATTGAGTATTGTGCACGAAAATCATTTAGATTTGTGATTTAGGTAATCTCTAATTAGGTTTAGAATTTTGGGGAATTTTAGTAAGTAGTTAAATGCCTAGTATTAATGTGGGGCTTTTATGTGTAATAGATTTATATGTAGTATTCAAGTTTCGGTTAGTGAATTAATGAATTGAATTCTAATTGTACATATGGGTTAAGTATAGGCATAAACCCTAATTTTATATATGTTGTGTTAATTTAGGGTTTTGGTAAGTGAATACTAAGAGGGTTTAAATGGTTTAATTGCATTTAAGTGATAATTAACTCTAGGTTTTTATAGGTTCTATGTAGATTAATACCTAGTTTAGGTTCTAGTGTCATATTAGAATCATAGTGATTATTATAATTGTTTATGAATATGATAAATTGGGGTAGCGACAAGGAGCATGAATATGTAAGATAAGAAGATTGTAGTGTCTACTTAGTTATGAGGAAGTGTGAAGTTCTTGTAGGGTTCAAATATCTTAGTGTAGTGAAGTTTGAGTTGAGATTAATGATGTGTTTATGTTGTAAATGCCTAGGTGCATTGTGGTTAAGTCAAGAGTTCAATTGAAGGGTACTCAGATGACCAAGGTAAGTATTTTACTTCTTGGGCAAAAGAAAAAGGTTACTATTTTAAAGTATAAAAGACGTTTGGTTGAATGATTGATGTATGATGTTTGAGCTTGAGATGCTATGGCTATTTATGATGTTTCATGAGATGTTTGGAAGGTTGATTTAAAGTGATTGTGATAATATGCTTATGTATGATGTCTTATGAGATGAGTTTGATGAAGTGTTATTATGAGTATTTGATGGTTCACATGGTTTAAGGAAAGATTATATGATGTTCATGATATGAGATATGATATTATGAGTTTATGTTTTGTTAACATGAGCATGAGCATGTCATGAGTAATGAAATAAAATGAAAACCATGGTGTGGCTCCCGAGTAGTGAGACAAGTCTCGTGCATGAGTTAGCCTCCTTGGAAAACATACATGATGAGTGGTGACGGCTCCGGTAGCAAGACAAGTCTTCTACAGGTAGCCTCCCAATGAATGGTATGTGACTCCGGTAGCAAGACAAGTCTTCTACATGAGGTTAGCCTCCCAATGGAAAAGGCACAAGATGATGAGCATAAGCACGAGCATGCATGCATAGCATATGATTGTATGATTTTGATACTAGGCGTATCAATATGCATATGTATTTGGTATGGGACGGAGCATATGTATATTGTTATGGCTAGACATTGCATGAGGACATCTAATATGTTTTATTGTTGAGTTATGATATGTAAATGTGATATGTAAATGATATGTAGATGTGAACAAAGATAAATGATTATTTTGGATAAACTAGTAAGTTCTATACTCTGAGGTCTCTATTTTTAATAGAGACGGTGGGCTCATAATTCCACTGTATCTCGGGTTTAAAGTGCGGTGAGGCTGATGATGCAGTGGTAGATGAGGTTGATGTTGTGAGACTAGTTGTTAGTCTTGTTTGGTGGAGCACATATGTATAGGCTTTGTTGTGAGTATTTTGTATATGGCGTGTACTTGTGACACCTTTGTTTAGCTATTCTTTTATGTAAAGCTTTATTCACATAAATGTATTTGTCGACTCTAAGGTGTTAGATTATGTCTAATATTATTTATATTTCCGCTGCAAAGATGTAAACTCTGATTTATCATTGATGATGCATATAGGTCTGGTAGACTATTTATATTGTCAATCAGGTTATTGCATGGGTTCATGGCATACTGCGGTATAGCCATGCCACTGTGACAATCCGCTTGTTGTGGATTTATGGTTTTAAAAAGAAAAATTTTTAATTATGCTTTTATCATAAGCGGGTCGTCACAGAAAATGGTATCAGAGCAAATGGTACCAAGTTCTTTAGGGAACTTGCTATCATAGCAACTATTATATATTAAGCAGCTAGGTTCATAGGGTTGAGTCTAATGATAGTTTAAGGATAACACCAAAGCTATAGGAATCTTAAAAGCTTCAAGAAAATCTAATAAGCTAAAACTTTTATGAGATTAGGACTATGTTGATTGTGTGTGGTGCATCGTAGATTTGCTATATGTGCATGTTTACGATATATCATTATTTATTCAGTTGTGTACGTCATAAATTCAAGGAGATGAGAAATTTGTAGTGATGATATATTAAAGACTTTGAAAAGAAGGATAAGGTTGGTTAAGATTATTAGAATTATATCAAGTATGGTTGTAGGAGTGACTGGATGATTATTTGAATATTATGAGTATTTGACCATCATGAGTATTGAGGTATAATAAACCTGGATATCTAGACTGTTCATTCGAGATTTTTGTAGTGGGTGTTTAATAATTATTGAAAAGAATTGAAGTTTCAAATGAGACTAGGAATTTCTTCCAAATTGAGTTTATGAATCTGCAAGATTCTATAATTTTCACTATAAGGATAAAATGGATTGATGATGTTTTAATTTGGTGAAGTTGGTTAAGTACTACACCTAGATATATGAGGATCTTAATATTTGAAATATTGAGGTATTTTGATTGAAGATGTATTATGTTTTGAGATATCTTATGGAGTCTTTGATTCAAGATTGATATAAATTTCATGGAATAGTGTGGGTTGCTAATTCTCATTTCAGACTCAAACGAACTTGAGATATAAGTGGCTATTCTTGATTTTAATCATGGAGTAAAGGTAGTAAAGTTATTTGATGGTTCGTGGTGTTTTGAGGAGCATATTACTGTGGGTAGAGTTGGATTCATAAGGACTACATGATAATTCCTTTTATGGTGTGAATTAGTGGACTTTAAGGATGATTTCTTGAAGGAAATTACATCAGAATTTTATTGCAGTGCTTTACTTGGAAGTTGATTCCGTATAGGTATGGTCTATGCTATGGTTTGAGGTAAATAGAAGAAAGATTACCATTGGTCATCAATGAAAATTTCAGAATAAGTGTTTAAAGGAACTAAGCATGACCAACCAATAAAGGTTTGATCAATCATTTCTCAAAGGCCAATTTAGTGTTTAGAGAAGAAGATGGAAAAAGATTAAATTCATAAATTATGATATGAAGATTGTTTTCTTAAAAGTTACATGGAAGATTTTACAAATGTGGATGAAGGTATGATCATTATTTGGTGGTTTGGTTAACATTTTGGCAATACGGTAGGAAGCTCATTATTGTATCGGAGGATTAAATTTCTTGGATAGTGTATGTGGTAATTGAAATTGAAAGAAGTAATCTAGTAGTTGATTGATTTTTGACAGGGATGATTATTTTAAATTATGATTGAGGAGTTTATGAGGGTTAGATGGTTGAAGGTTGGGTTTTGAAGTTCTTGTATAGGAATATTGATATGAGCACTACAATTGTAAGGTATGAATGTTAAAGGCATCTGTTGAATTCGATTCGATCTTTGAGGATGAGGAATTGTTAACAATTGTATTTAGGCTTGAGAATAATAAAATAGATTAGTGATTCTTGTTGAGCCTCGAGTGTAGGTATAGATACATGATGACATCTTTAGATAATATATGTGAAATTTTTTGAGGTTGAAGTTATGTAGGTATTGCAATACCATTGTTCGAAATACTTAGTAGGAAAGAGATTATTGATGGAAACTTTATTTTTAGCTTAAGAGTATGACTAAATATTTGAGATTTCCCAACTTTTTAAGGTCAATTCAAGATTAGATGGTCATTAGAAAATATTTATGTTTGATCGAAAGATTGTGATTTGGGGACTTATAATAGTAAATGAGCATTGAAGGTTTTGAAGTATGGTGTTATAGTACTTTGGAAATATGGTCGGAGATTTTGATATCAAAAAGTTCTCTGAAATTCCTATGATGAGGGATAAACTTTAAACATCTAGAATTTTGGGATCGAGATAAATTGTGGGATTACGATTATTGACGTATAAAAGTGTTGTAGCTAGGGAAGGATGTGAATATTTGAGCTATAGCAACACAAGAGATGGCTTTTGAATATAACAAAGTCCAAGATCTTTGAAATTTTGGGTTCTAGCTCATTAATGTTGGATAAGAGACAAAGAGTTTCAATTGGATACAAGGTTCCTTACTAATATTGTGGTATAAGACAGTTATATGTTGACAGCACCAAGAGATTAAGGGCACTTGGAAGAACACTCTTGCACTAAATTTAAGGTTAATGATTGATAAATTCTTGGGTTATTGTCGAGAGTCTTGGTTTATGGAATGATTGGATTGGTACAAATTATAATATGCAGGATTAAGGAGGTAAGGTAGGTCAATGATTTATGGGTTGTATGTCAAAATTCTTGTGGATTTTAGTATGTGTCTTTGATTTGAGACATGACTAAGAAATAGAAAGTTGGCTTAAGTAGTTATATACAATTTATTAACAGAATCATGTTTTGAGGGATAATGTTGGATTTAGAAGGTGTTAAGCAACTATGTTTACAAAGTAGAGTTTATGATCATGCAACGTAATAGCAAAGCTTGAAATTTATATGACTATAGTAATTACATAGGAGTATACAAATTTCGAGGACGAAATTTTATAAGGAGGGGAGAATGTAAAACCCGAGAAAATAATTAAATTTATTATTAATAATCTCATAGTAATTTAAATTAATTAATAAGATAAATAGTATATATGATGATTTAGAATAATAGATATAATAATAATGATGATTTTATCATAATTGGAATATGTCTAAGAATAATATAATAACAATAATAATATCTAATGATATATTTATGTAATAGTTTTAATGATAGGGAGAATAACTAATAATAATGTTAGTGTGACAAATGATTAATAAAATAAAATAGGTTTATGTTTTTAGCATAATAATGTATAATAATAAGTGAAGATGTAAATAATTAATGGTGATGGTAAGTTGTAGTTATAATAAATAAAAATAGTGTAGGGAATTATAAAGGGTAATAAAGATAGAATTTAATTATAGTGTGGGGTAATCTTATAATTTTTAAAAGATGGGGCTTTAAATAAAAATGAAATCCTATCTTAGGCCAAGTGTTGGGCTCTTATTGGCCATGGGAGATGCCTTATTCCCATTATGGGCCCACGTGGGCAGCAGCCCCCCCTCTTTTCCCCATTTCTTTCTTTTCTTCTCCCTCACTCATGCATGCTCCATCTTTTCTCCTTTCTCTCCTTTCTTCCTTTTCTTCTCACCTCTATGTTCTTCACACCCGCACACTCAGATCATGAGAGAGAGCAGAACGTGAGAGAGAGAGAGAGAGAGAGCTGCTGTATGGAAGAAGAGAAGAGAGAAGAAACGTGGGTTCTGGAAAGTTCCGTCCAGTCAGCATCAACGGCTCCGATCGACGATCATCCGTGGTCCGATGAAGCTGAAATTTTGTAGGGAGGTTCACAACACGTGAATCTCCATTGTGAACGGTGGAGATCGGATTTGGAGCAATCTGCAGTCGTTTTCTTGCACGTGAACAGTAGCTCCATTTTGGAGTGATTCCAGCCATGAGAGCTTGTGGGTAAAATCTCTAGTCTCCCCCTCCATTTTCATTATACCCATTAGGATTGAAGCTTGAAATCTTGATGATTTGTGAGAATTTAATTAGGTCCGAAAATTAGGGTTCTTATATAGGGATTTTGGGGCTTTTGTTAAGTTATTGAATTTCTAGCATTTTCTTTGTATTATCATGATACCCATTGAGTATTGTGCACGAAAATCATTTAGATTTGTGATTTAGGTAATCTCTAATTAGGTTTAGAATTTTGGGGAATTTTAGTAAGTAGTTAAATGCCTAGTATTAATGTGGGGCTTTTATGTGTAATAGATTTATATGTAGTATTCAAGTTTCGGGTTAGTGAATTAATGAATTGAATTCTAATTGTACATATGGGTTAAGTATAGGCATAAACCCTAATTTTATATATGTTGTGTTAATTTAGGGTTTTTGGTAAGTGAATACTAAGAGGGTTTAAATGGTTTAATTGCATTTAAGTGATAATTAACTCTAGGTTTTTATAGGTTCTATGTAGATTAATACCTAGTTTAGGTTCTAGTGTCATATTAGAATCATAGTGATTATTATAATTGTTTATGAATATGATAAATTGGGAGTAAAGCGACAAGGAGCATGAATATGTAAGATAAGAAGATTGTAGTGTCTACTTAGTTATGAGGAAGTGTGAAGTTCTTGTAGGGTTCAAATATCTTAGTGTAGTGAAGTTTGAGTTGAGATTAATTATGTGTTTATGTTGTAAATGCCTAGGTGCATTGTGGTTAAGTCAAGAGTTCAAGAAGGGTACTCGATGACCAAGGTAAGTATTTTACTTCGGGCAAAAGAAAAAGGTTACTATTTTTAAAGTATAAAAGACGTTTGGTTGAATGATTGATGTATGATGTTTGAGCTTGAGATGCTATGGCTATTTATGATGTTTCATGAGATGTTTGGAAGGTTGATTTAAAGTGATTGTGATAATATGCTTATGTATGATGTCTTATGAGATGAGTTTGATGAAGTGTTATTATGAGTATTTGATGGTTCACATGGTTTAAGGAAAGATTATATGATGTTCATGATATGAGATATGATATTATGAGTTTATGTTTTGTTAACATGAGCATGAGCATGTCATGAGTAATGAAATAAAATGAAAACCATGGGTGACGGCTCCCGGTAGTGAGACAAGTCTCGTACCGCAGGGTTAGCCTCCCCTTGGAAAACATACATGATGAGTGGTGACGGCTCCCGGTAGCAAGACAAGTCTTCTACCGCAGGGTAGCCTCCCAATGAATGGTATGACGGCTCCCGGTAGCAAGACAAGTCTTCTACCGCAGGGTTAGCCTCCCAATGGAAAAGGCACAAGATGATGAGCATAAGCACGAGCATGAGCATGCATAGCATATGATTGTATGATTTTGATACTAGACGTATCAATATGCATATGTGACTGGTATGGGACGGAACGCATATGTATATTGTTATGGCTAGACATTGCATGAGGACATCTAATATGTTTTATTGTTGAGTTATGATATGTAAATGTGATATGTAAATGATATGTAGATGTGAACAAAGATAAATGATTATTTTGGATAAACTAGTAAGTTCTATACTACTGAGGTCTCTATTTTTAATAGAGACGGTGGGCTCATAATTCCACCTGTATCTCGGGTTTCCGGGGTGCAGGTGAGGCTGTTGATGCAGGTACAGTGACGGTAGATGAGGTTGATGTTGTGAGACTAGTTGTTAGTCTTGTTTGGTGGAGCACATATGTATAGGCTTTGTTGTGAGTATTTTGTATATGGCGTGTCGCTTGTGACACCTTTGTTTAGCTATTCTTTTATGTAAAGCTTTATTCACATAAATGTATTTGTCAGCTCTGAGGTGTTAGATTATGTCTAATATTATTTATATTTCCGCTGCAAAGATGTAAACTCTGATTTATCATTGATGATGCATATAGGTCTGGTAGACTATTTATATTGTCAATCAGGTTATTGCATGGGTTCATGGCATACTGCGGTATAGCCATGCCACTGTGACAATCCGCTTGTTGTGGGTTTATGGTTTTAAAAAGAAAAATTTTTAATTATGCTTTTATCATAAGCGGGTCGTCACAGCTACCATCATGTTCACCCTTTATTCTAAACACCCATTTGTTGTGCAAAGCCTTTTTACCTGCTGGCAACTTTGTCAGCTCCCAAGTCTGGTTAGTCAATAATGAGTCCATCTCATCCTTCATGGCTAACTCCCACTTGATTGAATCTTCAACCTCCAAGGCTTCAACAAACGTCTCTGGCTCGCCGCCATCCGTCAACAAAATATGAAACAAGGAGGGTGAAAAACGCTGTGGAGATCTAATGGTTCTGGTAGATCTGCGGACAGCCACTGTCGGTGTACCCTGTTCAATATGTTGATCTACTATTTCTTCAACTTCTGGACCCTCTTCAGTCTCTGAATCCTTATCAACTTCTGAATTCCTTCTCTGAGCTGTACTTTTAGAAATTCCATCTAGGTTGATAAATTCAGGCTTCTCAGCCTCTAACTCTGTACTTAATGGTTCTGCACTTGAATTATTCTTATACACAACCATCTCATTAAAAGTAACATTCCTACTTCTAATGATCTTCCGGTTTTGATCATCCCAAAACCTATACAATGCCTCATCCCCATAGCCAATGAAATAACATTTAGCATCTAGCTTGCTACGAGCATTAGATTCAATATAGACATACTAAATACAACCAAAAACTTTCAAGTGAAAAAGATTTACCTTTTTCCACCTGCAGACTTCTTCAGGTAGTCTATGACCCAAAGGAACTGATGGTCCTCTGTTTATCAAGTAAGCAGCAGATTATCGATCTCACCCGTAAAGTTTTCGTAGTCCAAAGATGCAACCTCATACTTCTTGCACGCCATTGAGGGTCCTGTCATGCGCCACCACGCCATTCTCATGTGCATGCCTCGAATAGTTTTCCATTTTAATCCCATTTGCCGCACAAAACCGCTTTGAAAACCCCATCTTCGTATTCTCCCCATTGTCCGATCTTAGGCACTTCAATTTCGACCAGTCTTTCTACTATGACCTCCACTTCTTAAAAACTTCAAATACATCGACGGTTTTAAGAAGTAAACCCATACCTTCCTTGAATCATCAATGAATGATATAATACATGAGCCTCCAAGAGATGCCATGCGGGACCCCACAAGTCCGTGTGTACCAATTCCCGACTTCGGCGGTGCTCTTGCAACTTTTGCAAAACTCACCTTCTTCGCTTTCCTAGGATGCAGCCTTCACATAAATTAGACTCAATGACTTTAACTCCGGTAGTTTCCCTTTGTGAAAGTACCTTCATCCCTTTCTCGCTCATGTGCCCAAGCCTTAGGTGCCATAATTTTGAGTCAAGACCCTTATCTCGCAACAACAATTGTATCTCTACTATTTGTCGTCATATAGAGAGTACCATCTTATAACCATGAGCCAAAATCCTAGCTCCTTTGCTCACCTTCCACTTTCCACCGTGGAAATGAATTGAATGCCCTTCATCATCAAGTTGTCCCAGAAATCAGTTCTTTTCGACTGGGATATGCACGACCTTTTGCCTTCCATCTTGAGTCCTTGTGAACTTTGATGCGAACATCGACTTTGCCCACAACATCCGGTCTTGTTCCGTCACCAAATATACCTTCGAAATTTCCAGCCACATAATTTTCGAGAATTTCACGAATTGGTGTGGTATGGAAAGAAGCTCTGAGTCCAAGACCCAAGAATCAAGAGGATCCAATGATAGAAGTAGGGCATCATATACTTCTTCGTTGCCACGACATTTGAGCGTCATTGTCGGTCTTCTTCTTTAGTTCTCTACAATTCTTCTTGTAGTGGCCTGTCTTGCCACAATTCCAACACTCGTTGTCGTCCAAACTTGGATTTGCTCCTACCCTTCTGGATTTAGATCCGCCCTTCACGAGTTCCTCTCTTGACCTCGCCTTTGCTTCAAGGTTTAAGGTCGCACGAACCGGAGGTTTCACGAATCCTTCCTCGGACCTCCTCACTAAGAACTAAATCTCGACATCTTCATAGCTTAATTTACTCTTCCTGCAGAGTTACTCACACCATCCTTACGGCTTCCGGCTATTTGGCAAAGACGCCAAGACGATCAACGCGCGAATTTCATCATCAAAATCAATTTCAACTGAAGACAATTGATTTGTGATAGTGTTGAACTCATTGAGATGTTGTGCCACTGACGCCCCTTCCACCATCTTTAGGTTGAACAATTTCTTCATCAGGTGCACCTTGTTGTTGTTAGACGGCTTCTCATACATGCTTGACAAAGCTGCCATTAGACTCGCTGTGGTCTTCTCCTTTACAACGTTGTGTGCAACTGATTTTGACAATGATAACCTGATAACTGCCAGGGCTTTACGATCAAGCAGAGCCCACTCGCTATCATACATGTCGTCAGGTTGTTCTCCCAAAAGAGGTTGATGAAGATCCTTCCCATAAAGGATATCTTCAATCTGCATCTTCCAATATGCGAAATCTGTGCCGTCGAACTTCTCGATTCCTATCTTTCCTTCTTCTCTTGCCATCGCTCCCACTTGAACCAAAGGCTCTGATACCAGTTGTTAGGAAATTAATCCTATTTCCCAAGACCTGTGAGATGAAAAATTAAGAAGAATGCGGAATAACAAAGATTAGGCAATCACACACGACACAAAGATTTAAGTGGTTCGGCTTAACAAGCCTACATCCATCCGGAGACCGGAGAAAATTCACTATCAAAAGGTGAGTACAAAGAAAGTAACAGGTGAGAAAACCACTCAAACCCAAAGCCCCAATTACACCCAATTCTCACTTTACCCAAAGGAGAATAAAACAAAAAAAAAATACTCTCTTTCTTGCTCTCACTTTTCTCTCAATTGTTGGCACACTAATTGAAAATACAAAGGGCTCATGCCTTTATATAATTGTCGAGTCTGTTGTACTAGAGGAATCCAAGTCCCATGTAAACAAGGATTCCTACTCCAATCCGTCAACAATTCTACTCCAATTCTTAGAAGGACTTCAAGTCCAATTCATACTCTAAGGAAAACCAATTCCAAGAGTAATTAGGAATAGAAACGTGAGCCAAAATAAAAGACCTCCTTAAATGATGTTGGGTCCCACCATCTTTATGGTGAAAGTCACAAAACTCCAACAATTCTCTCTTGCCCAAAGCCTCATTCCAGATTGATCAAAACTTAACCCCAAACAAAATTAGAAAGGTTTCGACGGTGTATGATTGATAGTAAACATAAATTACAGATCAAAAATGAAAGGAGTATTTAGGAATAGATCAGAAAATAATAAATAGGGAAAATAAAAATTCTAGCCACCCCAAGAAAGCATAGGAATACTCTGAAATTTCGAAATATTATTCTTGAACTAAAGTACTATTTGAATTAAACTCACAACCCATACTTAAAAAGCTGAAGCAAATCGACTATTTGGAAGAAAAAAAAAAGGGCAATAGTCTAATTATCACATAAAATAACTTAAAATTACTAAAATTAGCAATTTAGAGGGACACAAATGTGACACAAGAGGAACTTCTAGAATTACTCATCACAAGTCCAATATTAAATTTAGAAGCCTCATCATTTTTAAAGAAACACAAGTGTGACTTATAGTATTACACTTTATGATATGAGGTTTTAAAAGTTTGATTTTAATATTAATTATCTTTCTTATTAGTCTTTGATTTGAATTTAAAAACTAATGAAACGTATCCATATATATATAAGTAATTAGGTAACTAGGGTTTTGCAATTAGGGCTTATTGGTTTAGTTCTTACCAATGATTGAAAAGAAAAAAGAAAATGAAAAGTATAGAAAAATTTCACGAATTAAAATCAAGCTAAAATAAAAATTTTGCTTCTATGAAAATTAAAACTCATACCCTTCTTATAAAATCATACCATACAAACCATTAAACTATACATATAATTCAAAATAACATTTTAAAATAAAAATGATTGTTTATTCTTATTGGGTTTGTGATATATTTAATTAAAATTAGATAGGGGTCTCGCTAATGAGCCTGTAACTTCTAATAAGCTCGATCTCCTACTTGGACTTGCCTAGGAATGTTCACCTTATAAAACTTATAAATCAGAGAGAGAAAACCAAGCACTACAATGGCCTAATTAGCAACTTTATATATGTACAGTGTGATGCTAACAACGAGAGAATTGTAGTTCAATATCATATGGTTTTTTTTTTTTTTTTTGGATGAATAACTAATTTATAAACCAAAATAAATTTTACAAATTAAGGGAAGATTAAACAGTAGTCCCCAAAACCAGCAACTAAGATAGACAACAAATCACCAACACCCCAAACCTGCGCAGCTTGGGAACATGCATGAAAGAAGCCAAAACCAGCTCAATTAACACCATTAGACCAGCAGCATAAACAAATTGGAGAGGGAGTTGATCTCTCCGAAGCCTAACAAGCTGAACAATGTCCATACAAACAAATAGCCAAATCTATACATTTCCAGCAAAAAAATCTCGAGTTTCTTTCCTTCCAGTGATGTAGACCATGACGGCCAGGGGCGTACGTATGTTGATGCGTGGGGGGACATTTTTCAGAAATTTTATATTAGCATGTGAAAGTTTATATATTATATATCCCCAAATTTCGAAATTTGTCCCCCCAAAACTCTCTCACCAAAAGATTCTTCAACAAATTGTCCCACCAATTTTTTTTTTTTAAATTCTTTTTATCTTCAGCACTCTCTCACCATAAAATTCTTAAATTGTCCTCAAAATAATTTTTTATTCCTTTTGAGCAGCTTTGGCTGCACTTAAGGACTGAGCCAGGAAATTTTATGGGAGGGGACCAGCCAAAAATTTTTTTTTTTCGGTTCTTTAGAATTTTTTTATTAAAAAAAATTATTTTGGTTGCTTTTTATAAACTAAAGACTACAATATGTGCCCAAAAAAAAAAGTGAGCATTTGAATTAAGGGCCAAAAATCAAAAAACTTAAAGAGAACGATTGATTTTAAAAGTGTCCTACTAATTAACTAGACTCTTACTATTAATTAATTAAAATGATGGATTATATGGTTGCCTAACCTCGGCTTCATTGTTCACCTTCTGAACTAAATTGCATTATTAAGTTTTGATTTAATGTTCTAAAACACGCAACAAAAGATAAAATGGTAATTAACAAAGAAGATGAAACTCAATATGGTTTGACAATGACATAGAAAACAATTGATAATTGTAGTGGATTGGCATAATATATTTTCTTCCACTTGAATACTTACTTTTCCTACTTCATAAAGTAAATTAAGTGAAGCATGTTATGTTCATTTTAGTGGGCCTTTATTAGACCACACTAACTTAAGTGAACTATCTTATGCTCATTTTCGTGGCCCTAATCATTAGGCATATCTTGTTACCACATCCCAAAGTGGGCTGCTTTCTCTATGTTTTGTTTGGTAGCTTTTGCAGTTGTGTTTCTAGATTTATGGATTTTTCTCAAACTACTATTTAATTTATAATGTCTCTTCAAACTTTAAATTAAGATAATATTGTTTGTCTAAACTATAAAAAATTGTCAATACTATCCTACAATGATAAAATATCCATAAGCACATCAAGCAAGTATACACGAGAATCTCATGATTGTATCATCACGCCCTAAGAAAAAAGAAAGGGGGTGTGATGAAAATCAGGCTGGCCAAGCCATATAATCCTTTTTTTCTTGATATGAGATGGACATATATTATACCAGGAAGCTCCCGTGGCTCACATCTGTTACAAGGTCAGCCTCTGTAATCATCACACCACAAAAGCTTCTACTGAATACTTTGGGTGGTGGCAAACCTAGCAAATTAAAATCATGATCATGAAGAACTACTTCCATTGTGATCATCAACATGTCTTCCACAGAAAAAGACCTTTTTATTTTTTTAATTTCTTTCTCTCTTATTTTTTTCAAATTAATTTATAAAGGCATTATTAAAAATTTGTTAGAGTTATTTTTATATTCGAGGGCTTTTGGACAAATACTGACAATTTTTTATAATTTAAAAGGACATTGTCAATTAAATGATTGTTTGATTACCATAGCAAGCTTATGATTTATTGATTTGATTTTTTTTTCTTAATAATTGTATTAAAATATTGTCCTACTATATATATATATATATATATATATATACATACCATATGAGTAATGCTAGAGACCCATCTTTTTATCCTCCTAAAGTTGATGTGGTTTCAAAATCACCATTTGATCAAAATCCATATATGATTATCTAAAATTTCATGGTGATTTTAAAAGCCACATTAACTTTAGGAGGATAAAAAGATGGTCTTAGCATTACTCTATATCGTAACCTTGCAAGGAATGCGGCTTTACAGTGCTTCAAGACCTTTGGAAAATAATGAAGCAAAAACTTCAATTTTATGTTTCTTCAAAAGTTTGATGGGGAGGGACCGAGATATAATTTTTTTTGTAAATTTTTTTGGGGCAGGTTAATGGCCTGTAATTTTATTTTTTATTTTTTTTTTTGAAGGACTTGGGGAGTGGCCAAGGCCATCCCTGGTCCCCCTATAGACCCGTCATTGGCTGCACTCAAAGACAATGAATCCCCATTTTCACCAAAACAAGAAGGAAAGTCAACCTCAAATCATTGAAAGTGAATTCAAGCACCCATCACCCAAATGCTTCAAGATTAGATTCTCAGTGCATCAACTTGATCTGGGTGTCTGGTTTTTGAAGCCCGCACTTGAATATGAGCAAGAGAGAGAGAAGACTCAAATTTAATTGCTTCACTGGCAAAGTCCCTGCCAAGTCCAAGATAACTCAAAAGAAAAATAGGCTTAGAATGGATAATGAAGAGAGAGATACTGCAGTTTGCTAAGTCACATGGTGGGGAAATGAAGAAACAGTAATTACTAGGTATTTGCTAGATATAGGTATTTTCATATTCACGCATGGAGAGAGAGACTTCACTAGAGTGGATTTGGCATGTCTCAGACTCTTGTATTTTATTTTTTCTTCTAGATAATTTTCACGGCTTAGTTGTTAAAGATTAAAATTAACATTTTGACTTATCTAATTTAAGATTCTATAGGATTAAAATTTGGGTTATCTTAATTATTGTATGTTGCAACATTGTTTTGGCTTGTCATACCCTCAGGCTCAACATTATTGTAGTTGGGAGCTTCAAGGCATTTTTTAGGAGAAACAATTAATGCTCAAAGGTACCACCATTTTTCTTGAATCATATAGATTGTATTTAGTATATATTGCTAATAACTTATGCTAATGTGTGTTTGTAATGCCTTAATATTAAGATTTTGAATAAGTATTTACTGTATTTTGATGTAAAAAAATTATACAAGTTTTGTTTTTAGCTTTCATTGTTGGTTAATTTGATGTTTTTTAATTCATTAATTTATTTGTCATTCCTTCACTTGTTATTAGTAACAAATGTCCCTAAGAGGTAGCTCAATCGGCTGAGACCATGCATAATAAAACGGAGGTCACTAGTTCGAATCCTCCCTCCTCCCTCTTGTGCGGACATGTCAAAAAATATATATATGTATATTAGTAATAAAATTTTAACAAAAATGACTTATAATTTACTATGAAATTATATAAGTTCGGTAGATGCTACTATATTCACGCCCAGGTAAGATAGTCATAATTGATCTCTCCGGCCTACCCTTTTAATTAGAAAAAAAAAAAAATCATCCTCCACACTCAAAATCCTGATTCCACCCCTGCTTATAAGTGACTTTCAATTTTACTCCGCTTTTATATTCATCCTTAGTGGGAGTAGTTTCATGATCTATCTACCTGTCTTAAGAGGGCGAAATTTGGCCATATCAACTCCTGCAAATAAATAATCTTAGGGATTTGTTCTTTAGCATGTTTAAAATAAAGCTTATAAACAAAACTCTATTGGGCGTTTTGACGAGGATAACAATAACTTTTAGGAGGGTTTTTGTTAATCGTTAAAAATTAGTTTGCTTGATTGCACTAAAGTGAAGGGAATCCATATAGCAAAGGAAATTGAATTATCTCTTGGCCTCCTTTGCTAGGAATGTGGATTCTATTATAGAAAGGTAGAAATCCTTAACTTTAAGGAATGTTTTCTTTATTTTAAATGACAAGAATACCCATATCCCATACTAAGTTCAAGCGGTTATAACCGGCGATTATTTGCAATAACATAACCGCCTCCTCTTTAAGCGGTTATTGGATTTTAATAACATAACCGCCTCCGCTTAAGCGGTTAGCTTACTTTATAACGTGTTAGCGGTTATTCAAACCGCTAACAAGGTTATAACTTGATTTTAAAATATGCTTTTGAGTTTTTATATTCCAACATAGCATGTTTTACCCTTTGTTCACAGAAATCACATTCATTCATTCACATATTATTATTTAGAGAAATTTTGAAAGCATTTCTACCCTTAATTGAATCTATGAACAAAATCTATTGGTTAACATATCATCATTTCTAATAATTTTTGTTGGCTTTGATTTTGATTCTTTAAATACTCATACAAAGGCATTAAAGTTGCAACAATTGGTGTTTTTTTTTTCCCCCAATATGGCTTGAAAACTCACGTCATTACTTTATGTTTCTTTTCTAAAACTTCAATTCTAGCTAAAAGCTTGGGGTATTCCAGAGATAAGGCTCCCTATACAGTAGCATCCGAAGAAGGGTTAAAGAAATTACAATATTCATTTGCGTAAACTGCTTTCAATAAGCAGTGTCCATACGAAAAATCATTTTGTTCTTTGATGAATTACATAGCCAAGCCAAGGGATTCAATTGAGTTATTTAAAACAAATATGTCAAACCTAGATTCAATAAGCAGAAAATTAGTTACCAAAAAAGAATTAGCAGAGAAATAACATGGGAAGCATATAAATCTTTCCAGATTTTGGATTTTTTATATTTAATTAATATATTTTTATATAATTATATATAAATAAATGCGTTAATGTTATAACCATTTTTCATACCCTAAAATTACTAAGCAGAACTTCTAAGCGGTTAGCGATTATTAAAAAGTGGTTATAAACGGTTAGCGGTTAGCGGAGCGGTTATAACCGCCCTGCTTGAACACCCCTAGTCAAATCCACTCCCAAGGTGCTAACTCTAATTATTATTATTATTATTTTCTTTTCCACCTTGTAAAGTGCCCAAACCAGCCCCTCCCTCAGTAACAAAGAGCGTTAATTACAAATTTTTGAAACATTAGGGGGTACATTGCAAATTTTTAAACATTGAGGTTCAAATTAAAAAACACTTCAAACTTCAAGGGGTGAAGTGAATTTTTTTCATTTTTTAATAAGACAAAAATAAATCTTAATGGCTTAATAAGACATCTTAATGGTTTTTTTTTCGAATTTTAGGGTACTGTGATCACCTAGGTGGATAAATTGAAAGAAGCGTATGCGAAGGAAAAGGTTTGCAACTTGCGATAGGCAATACTTTTCCTTAATGTCTTTTTCGAATTTTAGGGTATTGTGATCACCGAGGTGGATAAATTGAAAGAAGCGTATGCGGAGGAAAAAGGTCAGCAACTTGCGATAGGCAATACTTTTCCTTAATGTCTTTTCAAATTTTGTGGCATTGTGATCACCAAGGTGGATAAATTGAAAGAAGCGTATGTGGAGGAAAAAGGTCAGCAACTTGCGATAGGCAATACTTTTCCTTAATGTCTTTTTCAAATTTTAGGATATTGTCATCACCAAGGTGGATAAATTGAAAGAAGCGTATGTGGAGGAAAATGTCAACAACTTGCGATAGGCAATACTTTTCCTTAATGTCTTTTCGAATTTTATGGTACTGTGATCACCGAGATGGATAAATTGAAAGAAGCGTATACGGAGGAAAAAAGTCAACAACTTGCAATAGGCAATTCTTTTCCTTAATGCCTTTTTCGAATTTTAGGGTACTATGATCACTGAGGTGGATAAATTTAAAGAAGCGTATACGGAGAAAAAATGTCAGCAACTTGCGATAGGCAATACTTTTCCTTAAAGGCTTTTTCGAATTTTAGGTACTGTGATCAAAATGGAAGAGAGTCGAGAGAGTAGTTACTGTACAGTCTGCGTTAGGGTGTTCAAACAGTTATAACTGGTTATTTGCAATAACCGCAATCGCTCCGCTTGCGGTTATTGGATTTTTAATAACCGCTGCTTGCGCTTAAGTTATTATTCAAACCGCTAACAATGTTATAACCAATTTTTAAAAATAGGTTTTTGGGTTTTCTTATATTTTGGGTTTCATTTTCCATATATTTTGGGCTTATTTTGCCCTATGGTTGAAAAATATGCTATTTTTGGGCTTATTTCACATATATAGTTATAATATCCAAATTCATTAAATGACCCAAAATAGCATGTTTTACCCTTTGTTCACAGAAATCACATTCTTTCATTTGCATATTATTATTTAAAGAAATTTTAAAAGCATTTCTACCCTTAATTGAATCTATGAACAAAATCTATTGTTTAACATATCATCATTTCTAATAATTTTTGTTAGCTTTGATTTTGATTCTTTAAATACTCATACAAAGGCATTAAAGTTGCAACAATTGGCTTTCTTTTCTTTTTTTTTTTCCCCAATATGGCTTGAAAACTCATGTCATTACTTTATGTTTCTTTTCTAAAACTTCAATTCTAACTGAAAGCTTGGGGTATTCCAAAGATCAGGCCCCCTATACAGCATCATCCGAAGAAGGGTTAAAGAAATCACAATATTCATTTGTATAAACTGCTTTCGATAAATAGTGTCCATACAAAAAATGATTTTATTTTTTGATGAATTACATAGCTAAGTTAGAAGATTCAATTGAGTTGTCTAAAGGAAATATGTCAAACCCAGATTCAATAAACATAAAATTAGTTACCAAAAAAGAATTAGCAGAGAAATAACATATGAAGCATATAAATCTTTCTGGGATTTTTAGATTTTTTTAATATTTAATTAATATATATTTATATAATTATATATAAATAAAAGGTTATAGCTTTTCATACTCTAAAACGCTTCTTATACCGTCCTAGGCGGTTAGCGGTTAGCATTTAATAACGCTTTACAAAGTTAACGGTTATTAAAAAGCAGTTAAAAGCAGTTAGCGGTTAGCGAAGCTTATAACCGCTTGAACAACACCCTATCCCATACTATTATTAATTAACAAGACACTATACTTAATGAATCAGTATAAGATGTTGCATTTTCTTCTCTTGTAGAGGCGCCGTCGGAGGGAGAATTCTCCACTTTGTCCCTCCTCCCTCTCCTCCTTCTGCCTCCCTTGAGCTAGCTTATTTACTTGATGTCCCTAGTTACGGCCTTTTCTCCGGCAACCTTCCTCCCCAACGCAGTTTCTGTTTTTGCATTTCTTGTTTCTTTGTTTTTCTTGTTAGAGTTTGTTTTTATTTCTTTCTGTTTTTGCTTTTGTTGTTTTTTTTTTACTTGTTTAGGTACATTTTGTGGGTGATGATCTTAGGGTTTCACTCAAACTTCCCCCTTCATTTAAGTGGACCATGATCTCCTCCAGTGCTTCGCCACCCATCGTCTTTTACTGGGCCTTTTCTTGCACCCCCACTACGATGAGCTTTCAACGCCCCATTTGAATTTCAGTTTTTGACGAGCATGTGATTGGCTCTTCTTTTTGGCTGCTATCATTCGCTTGGTGTGCTTATTTGTTATTTATTTCCTCATAATTTAGGCTGGCTTTTCCTTTTGGTGTAATTTTTGTCTTGTTTTTGTTTTTGCTTGTAATAATGCTTGGTCCTCTCTCGTTTGATCTACCCACTTGATGCCCTTTGGGTTTGCTGCTTTGATCTAAACCTTTGGGTTGTGGATGTGAACGTTATCCTGACTTTTGGGTCGATGAGGATGAGTTTTGGTTTGAGGTTCTCTATCCTCAATGCCAAGGAATAAGAGCTACCTATGCATTGATTTGACTCTGTTTGGCTTAGATTTGCTATTTAAATTGAAAATTAGTCATAGGTAAGCGGATTTTGTATGAGTTTGGAATGTAATCGTAAGTCTTTGGTTGTAACCCTCATAACTTGGCTATGGTTGCTTCAAAACTTTATGTTTGTTTATCAATGAATAAGACTGAACTGTTTCCTTTTAAAAAAAAAGTATAAGATGTTGCATTTGTTGGTATGATTTTGATATGACAATATTATCTCCTTTCAATAAATCCTTCTTAAATTGAAGCCATTTCTACCCTTGAACTGATCTCCCTCATAAAAGTGACAATTTTTTTCCAACCCCTTGACCCCAATATAGTTGAACTAGCTGGCTTTAGAACCTATTTGAGATTGCGTTTGAGAGCTTAAAAGAAAAGAAAAAAAAAAAAAAACTTTTAGTACTTAATAAGTTATGCTAAATATTGGAAGATAAAACAGTTACAAAGTTTTTAGGGAAAAATATAAAATGACCCCTTAAATTACCAGCCTTTTGTAATTTAGCCAGCAAAACGATGTCGTTTTGGGCTGCAGAGTTACTAAAATGCCCTCATCGATTTTAAACAAAGAATATTTGCAGCCCTCATGACGTCGTTTTGCTGGTTCCAGAACCAATGCTCGCAAGGCATGGTCAGCAACAAATGGGCTTGCCAGGGGGTTTGATCACCGGTTCACCCGTGAGGTCTAGGTTTTAGACTTGGCTGGTCTGGGTCCAACAAAACGCCGGAAACCAATCCTCACTGGAACCAACAAAAGAGAACCCAATCCTCACCAGAACCAGCAAAACGCCGGAAAAATATAAAATGCCCTCACCGGAACCAGTAAACTCGTTTTCGAGATCATTGGTCAGACCTCATCGGCGTCACGAGCATTGGTCAAACCTCACCGACGATCAAACACCCCGGAGAGCCCAGACCTTACCTCACAGTGAGCCCCGACCTCACCTCTAAAAAGGCGCCACCCGACCTCACCAGCGCCTCGTAAGCACAATCAGACCTCACCGGCAAACTAGCGAGCCCAGACCTCACCTTGCACCCCTGGCAAGCTCCATCGTCTTCATGAGCACTGACCAACCAAGTCTAAAACCTATACCTCACTGGCGAACCGGCAATCAGACGCCCCAACGAGCCTATTTGTTGCCTACCACTATAACTCGTCCTTGCGAGCATTGGTTCTTGAGTCAACAAAACGACGTCGTGAGGGCTGCAGATATTCTTTGTTTAAAATCGATGAGGGTATTTTATTAACTCGGCATCCCAAAACGACATCATTTTGGGTTTTTATCCATTTTGACAGTTCTTACTAATGGATGGGGCCAAACTGTAAAGGGTTGGTAGTTTAAATGGCTAGTTTATACCAATTAAAACTTTAGGGAAGCTAAATTACAAAAGGCTGGTAGTTTGATGGACCATTTTATACTTTTCCCAAGTTTTTATCAATAGTATATTAATATACATAATTAAACACAATCTAGTCTAAAAGTCTAAGCGTGAGCTAAAGTCCACTTAGGTATATTAAGCTCTATTTTTCTTTTATATTTTCTCAATGTGGGACTTAATACTCACAAGTGCACTTACAACATTAAACAAAAGCTAGCATATTTGGTAAAAAATTTCAAAAATATTTTTTTGTTTTTTTACTCTAAAAAGTAAAAATGTCTAAAACACTATTTTGGCAAAAGCTTAAAAATGAAGCTTTTGCAAGCAAATATATATAGATATATATATATATATATATATATATATATATATTACTTAAAAACTCTATTTCTAAAACACAATATCAAATATGCTCTTAATCAGTTTTAGTTGATTTTTTATGGGTGGATCATGTGGTTTGCTTTATTTTGTTTGGAACACCACCCCCACATTAGCATTACAATTTAAAAACCTATTGCTCTAGTGAATTAAAATACGTAAATTAAGGACCAAAGTAGATGAGCAAGTATCAATTCCGACTCTCCAATTTTTCCCCAAAATTAAAGGCACTTCGATGGTGCACTATGATTCTACTTCCATTGATAATTCACAAGGTAAAACACACATAATGTTAGGGGTGAAATAGCAGTTGCGGTTAGCGGTTAGTGGCTAAAACCGCTAACCGCCTAGGCGGTTAGTAGAATCTACTAACACGCATCCGCTAGCGGTTAACACGCTAAGCGGTTAACATGATTATGATTAACGATCTGATTAACCGCTTTTTATTGGGTTATTTATTTATTTATTTATTTTTTGCCAGTTTTGGGCTCACTTTAAACTCTTGTTTTGCTCACTTTAAACATTTTTTTTTTCTCTTTTATGATCATTTTAGTATTAAAAATTGTTGATTTAAAGTGACCATTATACCAAAATCTTGTTGGTCACCACCTTCTACAGCATATAACATAAGAATAAAATTATAATAAAATTATCATTTTGGGTTAGGAAGAAATGAATATGTAGAAGTTACACTTCTACATATTCATTTCTTCCTAACCCAAAACGATAATTTTATTATTATTATTATATGAAATATATATAATAAATATATATTATTATATATTTTGGTATAATGGTCCAAAATATAAAACCCAAACAAAAATCAAAGGTGAGGAATTAAAATTGAGACTACGAGTAAAAAGTACATATACAACAACTAATTTATAATAATTTATTGTTATTTATTATATGAAATATATATATAATATAAATATATATATTATATTTAAAAAAAAAAGCGGTTAGCGGTTAACAGTTAGCGGTTAGGCGGTTTTTCAAAATCCACTAATGCTAATCGCTAACCGCCTAGTGATTAGCGATTTCTACTAACCGCTTTTAAAGCGGTTAAGCAGTTAATCGCGGATAGCGGTTAGTGCGGTTAACGGTTAACGGATGCGGTTAGGCGGTTTTAAATTTCATCCCTACATAATGTAATGAGAAGAAATAGCTAACAAATCCATGCTGACACAGCATAAAGAGGCCGTTCATGCCAACAGATCATCAACCCAGCCTTCTCATTCACAATTTTATAACCATCCTTCCCACTGGCCTCCTCCACCATTTGCTTCCCATCACACCACAACCGGACCGGCTTGAACCCGGCACCACCAAACCGAACCATCCACCTCCCATACCTCTCGTGCCTCTCCTCTCTTTCCAAGCCCTCGCACGCCACAATATCTTCAATTTCTCTCCCAAACATTTCCTCCATTCCAACTCTCTCCTCCTCACACCCATAATTCCCCTCCAGTGAATCAAACATGGCACTATAGTAGTGCAGCCCCTCAATAAACCGGTCCACCAGCCGGTTTAAATTATGGTCGGCTTCTTGCTCCACCAATAAAAACACTTTTGGGAACATTGACTTTACCATTCCTAAAAACTCCCCCATTTGCTTACAATCCTTGACGCCATTGCCTTTGCTGCTGCTGCAACCAAACCCAAAATTTGCTTCCACTCGATCGTCCTCGGCCAACAGGACATGAAGTCAAAGAATTGAAACAAAACCCAATGCTTCTCCTGACCTTACCTTAAGCATGTCGGCGGTCAGGTCTCTGAGAGGAACATTCAGAGGGTGGAACTAGAAAGGCATGTCTAGGCCTTCTGCTTCTTTCACAAGCCTTGTACCCATCTTCTCTAGAATAATTTTGTTGCTGTTTACGCATGTGATCCTCAAGTGGGGCGGGCCGGTTGGGCCATGGCCCATACCAACGAAGCTTTGCATGAGTGAGGCCCATAAGTTCGGATCCCCGGAGCCCAAGTCTACAATGTGGATTACCTGCTCCTCCGACATGGCGTGGGCCAAGGTCCGGGCTATGATGGCATAGGCAAAACCAAGGCAAGGAAAGGCTCGGTCCAATACTACTTCCGGCTTAGATGGCTGAGAATGGTTTAGGGCCTTATAAAGGCCCGGCCAGCGCTTGACGAGCCGGGTTGCTAGGGCGTGAGCGAACCGAGCCGCTAGCCTCTGCATGGGATCGCCGGAAACCAAGGCGAGCGGCGATATCTGGCGGAGACATGCGTCGGCGTGGTGGAGGTTGCCGGATGAGGTGTGGTTAGCGCATGTCAAGAGGAGTTGAATGAGGCGAATGCCTCTTTCTTCAGGCTTTAAGGCTTCAACGACGTGGCACGGCGGCCTGGCCGCCGGAGACGATGTTAACGTTAGGGAAAGATTTACGTCTGGCTTCTTGGAAGGAGACATTGAATTCATGATTTGCAGCTGCAGCTTCGTTTTGCTTGTGCTAAATGCTGAGGGAATTAGGCTTTGTGGGATGCTTTAAGACTTATATGGGGAATCAATATATTTTGGAGGAGTGGGTGAAGATGAACTGAGAGCTTTGCTCTTGGAAGTATGTTAGAGTTCCAAATGAGTGATTACAAAAGGGTGGAGTATTTCTTAATTTTGATTCTTATTTTTTTTAATTCTTCCAAGTCAATGGAAAATGGGATTTAAAGTGTTAAACCATGACATAAATTATTAGAAATTTGGAAATAATATTCTCTCCCGTTGAAAAAAAAAAAAAAAACATTAGAGAGAAGTCGGTTAGATGTTGAGGGTAAAATGGTCCAAATAAAAAGTTAAATTACCATTTTACCCTCCTCTTATATCCCGGTCTAAATTTTTACTACAAATTTCTTACAAATCAATATAATAATTATCTGACATATACATATCATGTTAATCATAAAATTTAATTAAATTTATTTATCAAACTTTATACAACGTCACACTCATGTGAACTGTGATACGAAGAAGACAGCCCTCACTATGAAAGGCCAAATCGCGTGCACCATTAGAGTTTAGCTTTAGCGGTGGTGTCCACCACCCTCGTCATCAACTAAAGTTGCTTGTATGCATGTGTGTGCCTGATTGACAGATCACAGAGCTCCAAGAACAATAATTCAGAAGTGCAATGAGTAGAAGCAAAGAAGATTAACATAGAAATTAATTCCACTCATAAAAATAATAATTACGTTCCCTTTAAACGTACGGTGATTATAATTATTAATTTGCCAACATGTATCTAACTTCTTGCGGAGTGGAGTCTTACCTAAATGTTTCCCAGAAAAAAACAATAAAAATAAGAATGTGGGTGAATATTGTACATTCACTGACAGATTTTTCTAGAGATTTTAGTGAACAAGAAACTTATTATTATAAGATGAATATACTTGCAATATGCTGATCATGAGTAGTTAATATCTGTTGGGTGAAAGAAAAAACAAAAAAGAACTTAGACGTTAATTGAAAAAGACAAGCTCTTTGGTTGAAGTTAAACAAAATCAATTTGTCTTCATCAGTTGAAATAGGTGCCGCCCATCCTCAATACATCTCATTGTCCCTTTGCTCCTACCTGCTTTGAACCTGTCCATCACAACAAAACAATGAACACAGGATACTTGGGTTGGGTCTTGATGGGCTTTTGTTAGGTTCTATGCGGTACCTTTTATGATTTGCCTTCGTTTTTTTTTTTTAATCAAATAAGGACAAAAGTGGTTACATGAATAATCGGATTGATACCTTGACAACAAAGTTTAAAAGGTAAAAGCAGTATAAAAACAGTAACAAAGTTTGGATCCAGTTCAAAAAGACTAAACAATAAGTAATAATGATGTATATGGTCTTAGAAGAACCATAAACAAGTCGGGTATTTTCCTAAGCCGCACAAGACAGTGTCAAATAACAAAAGAACTTGGTTAAAAGTTCTATGCGGTAGAAGCAGCAACCACCGTTAAATGATTGTTGTAAGAAAAGTACTGTAGAAAACTAGATAAGAGCTTTTGAAGGACGACCACTAGCAACTAAAACCTCCTCCACAAGATCAAACCAATACATGGCAGGGAGATAGTAACCCACAACAAAAATAAACCATAAACAAAACAACAAGAAATACAAGGAAAACACAGAAAAATAAAGACAACAATTTGAAATACAACAAAAAACCAAACAACCAGCTAGGGTGGTGATGAAGATGGACGATCGGTTGGAGGGGTGCACAGTTCAAGGGATGTTTGTGGTAACGGTGGAGGAGTTGCAAGAGGACGTAAATGCCCGAGGTGTGAGGAACACACACCAGCGCGTGAGATCAATCCATGCTTTGACGCGTGGAGCTCATGCTTTGGTGCGTGCTGTGCTGGGGGCGGAACGCGAGAAGCGCATGAGAATAGAAAAGGATGGATGGAGTTCTCAAGTGCAAGCTAAAATCAAAGGGTTTGTGATAAGTTTAGGATCCTTTCAACAAATTTGAAACTTGGGGGATCCTTCTATCTTTCCTTAAGAGTGGTGGTGATTGAGGGATAGCGCGTGGGTTAATTTCATGGGTATGAGAGAACTTGTGTGCTTGTTTAAAAATTATGTATTTCCTTTCCTACAGATTAAAGGGACACATGGCACTTTGAGCACGAGAAAAATTTGGTCATCAAAAAAGATGCAATTCCTTATTGTGTGTTCTGTTGGATGCATTTTGCTTTTAATGAAAAGATCAAAATGTAGTGGAATCAACCCATACCTGTTTCTCAATATATATATTATATTGAAAGAGGCAAGGGGACTATATTTTCATAGCCATATTTTAAAGGTATACCTTCTTTATTATATAGTTGGAGTTTAGAGAAATTAAATTCGCTACATTATAATGTATAAATTAATTACCTATAAGATCTTTATATATGTCAATCACATGTTAACACATGTCAATAAGTTTGTTCAAGTTTTCAAGATGTAGCTCAGTCGGCTAGAACTATACTTAATGAAATAAATGTCACTAGTTCAAATCTTCCTCCCCTTTTTGTGTGGACATGTCAAAAAAAAAAAAATCGTTCCACAACCCGCTCATGTAATCGTTACTGTAATACGATGGTCTCCTTCACCATGATTGAAGTTGTGATGGATGAAATCTTTTTATAGCTTTAACAGTTGAAGGGGATGTAATAATTCATGTTGCCAAACACAGCCTAGAATTCTAGGTAGAGCACATGGATTTTAATTTTTTATTTATTTCATAGCTTGAACATTGGGGCCGGTCCATCATGTGATTCATGTCGATCTAAACATAAACCTTCTAGAAGCATTTCGACATCACAATATATATTTTTGGTACTTTGCACATGTTTCCTTCCGAGAACCTTCACAAATCTCCTCAAATACATATCATACACGTGTACGGTTCCCGCTATTTCAGAATTAAAGCTCTAATTAGCAGCCACTGATTAAATAATTTTACATAAACCCGCATGCTTCTGATCACACATCAAAATGCCACCCAAGTAGTAGAATCATACCAAGCATTTTTCACTCCATTTTCACTACCATCTGTGAACGTTTCCCAGAACATGCATGTATATAGGCAAAGCAGGTATAAAAATATATATATATATATATATATATATGTGTGTGTGTTTAACCAATTAAACAATGCACTAAATTCCAGATATGCTACTGACATGAGCATAAATTAGTATGCGTAGGGTAGGTGAGTCATCAAAGTAATCTCCTTTCGCAAATGCCCTAATTGCTATCCATCATGCTAGACTCTTCTTTATGTTAAAAAAATATAGCCCTAGCAATAAACAAACCCAAAAGCATGCACTTAAAGGATCAGGTAGATCGACAAATGTTGCAAAACCATTGGAGCCACAGCCGTTTTCCAAGAAACATCAACAACCCACTAGCTTATTTTTTTTTTTGTTTTGTCTAGATTTTGCTTTCTTTTAATCTAGATATCGACAAAATTGATCGTGTTCAGGTTACGGAATTGCAACATCATTTAAGACATTCTGTACGGTCCCTAGGATTCGCGAGACCCACCTGTATCATTTGAATTGGCTGTAAAAAATATCGAGCTGGTTAGCACCATGGGATATAGCAACTCTTGGGTTCGAGTTATAGGCTAAAGGATCATGATGGTAATAAAGAAATCAGGGAAAAAAAATTCGATCTAAGATTTTGGTCCTGGAGAGATCGTCACGAAAATGATTAAAAAAGAAAGGAAGAAAGAGAGAGAGTAAAGATGACTGATTGAGGATGATATATAAGCTAACCCTTTGTCCAATCTGTGGCATACTATTTAATTGGAAACAGCGTACGAAGTGGGAAGTGATCAAATCATGGCAACGATGATGGTTTGGGGGGTGTCAGAACAGGGGTGGAGGAAGGGTCCTTGGACTCCTGAAGAGGATAAATTGCTTAGCGAATATGTAAGCTTGCATGGGGAGGGAAGATGGAGTTCTGTCGCTAGATCCGCAGGTAATTAATTAAATACCACATTTGTTGTTTATGGCAACCTGGGATTCTTTGTAGTTGATATTGACATGCCTTTCTTCTTCTTTGGTATAAATTTCCAGGTCTGAATAGGAGTGGTAAGAGCTGCAGGCTAAGATGGGTGAATTATCTGAGGCCTGGTCTTAAGAGAGGCCAATTAACACCTCAAGAGGAAGGCATCATCATTGAGCTGCATGCTCTTTGGGGTAACAAGTAATGCACCCCCCCTCTCTCTCCCTCTCTCTCTTTCAATCTCTCTCATTATTATTACATGTCATTTTTTGTGTTAATTTTGTGCAAATATGAACAGGTGGTCAACTATTGCTAGATACTTGCCTGGGAGAACAGACAATGAGATAAAAAACTACTGGAGAACCCATTTCAAGAAGAAAGAAAAGTCCTCAAGAAAGCATGAACAGCTCAAGCAGCAAATAAAACAACTAGAAGAGCAACACCTAGAGCAGCAGGAGCAGCAGCAGCCAATAGAACATGACATGATGACAAGAAGTGTCTTGTTCCATGCAGAGACAAGCACTGATCAGAAAACGACTGAGCCTCAAGAAAGGCAACAGACGGCTTTCACCCACACGACTAATTATGATCAGCACCAGTGCTTGCCTCATCATCATGTTATGTATCAAGATGTTGCATCCTGGTCCGACACAGTGGGAGATGATGTGCTATGGAGTGGCCTCTGGAACTTGGATGACTAGACAGTTTCATGGAAATTCAAATTAACTACGGCTTTTTCTTGTGAAGGAGACTCGAATTATACGATCCCCATGCAAATTAAGTCACGCCAATGCTTTTTCTTTGGAGTGGTTAACTTTTTCATATGTGGAGGGTACATTTTCTATGAACGCTGATTAGACAGACATGTTGATGTTGTTATTATGTCTCTCCTCTCTCTCTGTCGCAGATGTTGTTAGTAAGTGTAATTCTGTTCTTTTGCATAGCAGTAAATAAAATGATATTAGACTTTTAAAACAAAAGAATGGACCATTACTTTCCCAAAATACTCTGCCTTTTTCCTTTTGGGCTGCTTTTCTTTGGAATTTTCTGTTCATATTTCTATCAAATCACACGCGCATATAAGGGCATATGCTTCCTATACCAAATTTTGTCTTGCATCAGCATGAGTTCTGTGGAGAATGAGAAATTCTAACCCTTAGTGATTCTGATTCATACAAAGAGGAAAGGTTAATAAAGAAATAAACGGCAGAAACAGGGGTCATTAAGACCTATTTCTTAGTTTGTGCATAATATTCAGTCTTATAAGGAGTACAATTAGCTCTGTTGCCATGGTCAATGACTGTTTGAATCGTTTTAGGGAGATGTCAGGGTTGGCTATTATGATAAGAACTGTTTGTTTACTTGTGGACTTCAAAGGTGATGCAGCAGAATTCGCAAACACAAAATTTACAATTCTTCTATCAAATTTGTAAGAAAAAAAAAAACACTTCTAAGACTAATTATAGGAAAACTGAAGATTAAAACTCTCTCTAGAGTGTTCTTATTGATAAAATTGAGTAATGAAAACAACTGGACAATCAAGCCATCCTTACTGAACTGGACAATCAAGCCATCCTTATTGGATTTAAATAGTACTAGGGTTTATCCCCCTTTGAAAACCAAAAAAAAAAAAGTATTAGGGCTTCAACTCTGAAAGTAAAATTACAAAACTAACATTTTCTTAAATTGTCTTCCCTCTTGCAAAATTGCATGCCCACACTTAAGAAACTCTCCTCTTCGCTCAAGTCCATGAAGAAGGTGTTTTGGCCTCCATTGAATCCACCAAATTGTGTATATCAGGCTTGACAATAACTGAAGCTTTGGGAACTTGGACAATAGTTGACTTTAGGAGAGATTTGAGGCTACGATATGTAGTACTCGAAGGAGATGCATTAGAAATAGTGCATGGTTTGCAAAGATAAGGAAAAAGTTGGAGTCGATATGAGCAGCTGATTAAAGATGCCAAAACTGTATTGGAGAGTTTGCAATTTTGATTTGTGAGGCACATCAAAAGGGCATCAAGCTCGGCAGCTCATGACCAATGAAATCGGCCGCGAACCATTCACTGAAATTAATCTAGATTGAAGACTATCTGAATTCATATGAGATATTGTATTTGCTGAGCAAGTTGTTTCATCTTGATTTATTAAAGAGAGTAATACTTTTTTTAAAAAAAAGGCTTAATTATGGATCAAAATAATTAGTATTATTTTCATTAATAATATTGATTCCTAATTAATAGTGCTTATACAGTCATTCCTATTCCTGTTCAAGTTTGTTTCAGTGTACCAAATATGCCCTTGATCTCTTGAACTTCAGTTGCGATAACTTTGTAATTTCGTCACTGCTCTATATTTGGCCCTATTGTTGAGCTTATGATATGCTTTGTTGTACTATATATATATCAAATCAAGCATTTCTTAATTATAAGATACAAGAACTTTATAGGATTTCGAACTCTCTCATGGTATCTTTTGCTGATGTTATTGATATTAATGGAAACTTCCTGATATCATCAATACCTAATATAAAAGCATATGAGTTTAAATAGAATCAAAGCTACGTGTCCAATGACGCGTCCCCCCATTACCATCATCAAAATAATATACAGAACCTTCTGTACAATTATAAAAGCAGAGATCATCTCATGTTATAAAAAATGTTTGAATCATGCAATTGAGAATTGTTTATATCAACCCTAGAACTAGAAGACCCACTTGTTCCATTCTAATTGGCTACATAAAAGTTTAAGCCAGCAAGCACCATGGATGTTTAGACACTTGGTCTCAAACTAGAGGTTAGATGGTTAATTTTGTTATAAAGAAGTTGGTAAAAAAAATCGATTCAAAGATCTTGGGCTCTTAGTGCTAGTAAGATCATAATTAATTTAGTAATCAAAATTCAGTTTTAGAGGAGTATATAAGGTAAGCCATTGAGGAATTTTTTCTATATTATTTGGAAGCAACACACAAGTACTTGAGAGTAGTGAAATATTAGCTTAGATGATGAGTTGGGGGATTCCAGAACAAGGGTGGACAAAAGGTCCTTGGACTCATGAAGAGGATAAGTTGCTTAGTGAATACGTCAAGTTGCGTGAGGAGGGAAGATGGAGCTCTGTGGCTAGGTGTACAGGTAAATACAGCAATTTATTCTTCAGTTTTAGGCAAATTTGTGCCTAAAATTTTCATCTGGGCTATGTTGCTTACTGTGAGAAAGAGAAACTTGAGAGTTTTGATGTTAGACCTGCTTCTATATGTTTTACAGTATCTTTTAGCAGTTTACTTCTTTTGAAGTTCAGTAGAGGTCAATTTAGTTTATGAGTGGATGATAGGAGGTAATTTATCCTTTATCATCCCATAAAAGTACCATCCCATTTGATAGTGTTTTGCTTGTTTTACAAGGTTTGAATAGGAGTGGCAAGAGCTGCAGGCTAAGGTGGGTGAATTATCTCAGGCCTGGGCTCAAGAAAGGCCAATTAACACCTCTAGAGGAAGGCATTATTATTGAATTGCATGCTCTCTTGGGTAACAAGTAATGCTCTCTCTCTGTCTCTCTCTTTCTCTCCCTCCTTAATTTCTTCTATATAATATAATTTTTTATTCTATGCAAACACAGGTGGTCAAATATTGCTAGATATTTGCCTGGGAGAACAGACAATGAGATAAAGAACTACTGGAGAACCCATTTCAAGAAGAAATACAATTCCCCTAAGAAGCAAGAAAAGGGAAAAGCCCCAATTCTTAAACAAAAACCAGCACCACAGAGACAGGAGCAGCAACCACAGGAAGATTACATGGAAATGACAATACCTTATGCAGACCCAAGTGGTGAACAGATGATTAAAGCACAGGGAACCAAAGATATTTCTTCCATGTACTCTACTTTGGAGGACCAATGCTTGCCTATGATGTCTCAGGATGTTGCTTCATGGTTGGATACAATCAGAGAGGAAGATTTGTATGGTGGCATGTGGAATTTAGAAGATGCAGAGGGTGACATCACTGGCATGGATCATCCAACTACTGGTTTTTTCTTGTGGAGTGGATTCGAATAACTTTGATGACGGATTTCCTGGAAGGCTGATGAAGCATATATGATATAGTTAGTTAAGTCTGATTGCTTTAGTGATTAAAGGAGAGCCTAATTGGCTTTGCCTACAATAATAAGTCCTTGACATGTTACTTTTTTTAAAAAAATTCAGTAACATTAATGAGAATTTGCTGAGGAAGAATATCTCTTCTTTTCATAACTTTGTTCATTTGCACTGGGGTCTATTGGTGTGGTGTGCTTTAGTTTCCCCAGTTTTTGTCTCTCCAATATCTGCTCCATATTACTTCATTAGAGTGTCCAAGCTACTCTGTTTCATACTAAAATAAAGTAAATACACTAAAAAAAAGTAGTGATATAACCCATGTCAGTGTAAATAAACAGTAACTGACGCTCACATGAACAGCAACCAAAAGTTACTGTCTAATAGTTTTTAAATATTTTTTTAGTTGCTGTTTACGCCAACGTGAGTCACCATTTACTCACGTTGGCATGGGTTATATCATTACTCCTAAAAAAAAACACACAAGTACACAGACTTTTAGGTTTGGGGAGCAAAAAAAAGGTTTTTAAGGGTATATTTAAAAAAAAAAAAATTTGGAGGAGATTTTAAAATTTTGGCAGGGCCATAGCCACTCAAAGCTTGCCCTAGGTCCGCCCCTGCAAGTACACTCCTGAGTGGAAGCTTAATTGGAAAAGAAGTAGAATGCCGAGAAAAATGAGGCTACAAATATAAAGGTAAAATGGACAAATTTTCCATGTCAAATTGGACTCAAAAAAATTTCTCAAACCTTATCCATTAAATTGACATTTAGTGATTCTCAAATGATGAACGTATATTAATTTAATAGATTGAATTTAAGAAATTTTCTACCCAATTCGATAGCAATTATATAGGGAAATTCCATGTGGCATGGAGAAATATTAAAAAAAAAAAAAATCAGTTATATTTGACCCATTCACTAATCCATTGTTTTTGGTCTTAGACCGTCACCTACTTACTGTTTAAGAAGCCCATATAGGCCTTGTTTTTTGTACTAAAAGTTTGCAAAAGTCTGAATTGGCCCATGCAGGTCTCGAACCTGCGACCTTCGCGTTATTAGCACGACGCTCTAACCAACTGAGCTAATAGGCCGATGTCGAATCTTCTTTACGACCATGACTTTATTAAGGTAACTTCATGGACTTGGAAGTTCTAATAAGGGCCACCAACGCTTAAGTGGCGGTGTAGCAGAGGAGAGCAACAAGGTTACAGAAGCAAGAGATGGATAATATAACGGCAAGCGAACTGGCTGGATTTGGGGTTGGCACACTGCTATTATGCGCCACCATTGCTGCCCCAAGGGTTGATGCCTTCATCTCTGCCTCCCAGCGCAGGTAAACTTAACAACTCTTTATCTCATATTCTTTACCAGATTTTGGGTTCTTTTCTCCTTTCATACCCATGAAAATATATAACATGAAACTCAAAGTTACATGTGTAAATTGTTACTTGGAATATTGGTACTGGTAAGTATGTATATGGGTTCTCTTTGCTGCAGAGTGTAGTTGTTAGCTGATGTAGTAAAAGGGAGGGTTGGGGGTTTGGAGGAGAAAATGTTGAATGTGTTTTCACCTGCTGGTAGTTTTTACTGGAGTGTTTTGTACTTGTAGTGTTCTTTTATAAAATTCTCATTCATCTAAAAAAATGTTATGTATATGGGTTCTGTTAAAGTTGTCCTTCTGGTTTTTGACTTAATCTCAGTATGAAAAAATTCAATCTCTAAATGTTATAATTAGATTGGAATATAGTCCCTTGTTGAATCTTGTATTTGGGAACTTTTATTTATCTAAGCTATACTTGTTTTAAATATAGGATATCCATAGCCGTATTATTGGAATTGTATTTCCCTTTCGGTTTTATAGAGATTGTAAATTGGACCAAGGCTTTATCTTGATATTGGTTAAAAGGGGATACGTACTTGTTGCTTCTTTTTTAGTGTATTTACTTTATTTTAGTGTGAGAGAGTTGCTTGGACACTCTAATGATGATGCTAAATTCTGAAAACATCTTTGTATCTACATGGATGCGTCTTATTAGCTATTTAGTGTGTTCTACCACCGTTTTATCCTCTTGAGTCAAAAGAAAATGTGTTGTTGGTTATTTCAAACCCAAGAGAATATATAAGATGAAACTCAAATTTACTAAAACATGGTAAATTAATCATGTAAAAATAGCTTAGGCACACGTGCTAGTTATGTATTATGTTTGCCATCCAAACTAGTAGCCAAATCTGACACATGAAGCAGTTAGGTAGTTTATAGGATCAAGTTGCATTGAGTCGTAATTTGGAGGTGAAAGTGCAATTGGGGTGACGGTTTAGGTGGCAAAGTGTAATTTTTACCTTATTTTTTTGAGCAAGATGTGTGTAGATTATGACTTGGAAGATTGGTACGGGCAAGTACATATATGGGGTTCTGTTAAAATTGTCCTTTTGATGTTTGAGTTAATGTCAGTATGATAAATTAGCAACCTCTGATTCTTATAACTAGACTGCATTACAATACCCTTTTTGAATTTTGTATTTGGGAACTTGTATTATTCTAAGCTTAATTTCTTTTAACTATATTGATATCTAGAGCTTATGACTGAAATTGTACTTTTCCTTCTGTGTCATGGAGCTTGTCAATTGGAAGAAGGCTTTGACTTGATATTGGTTAAAATGGGAACTTGTAATTGTGTTTTCTTTTTTAGGGTACTTAATTTTAGCCTGAAAGAGTTGTTTGGACACTCTAATGGTATTGTATCTCCTCCCGCTTTGTGTTTGTTGTGGTTGACTCTCTTGTTTGATTATTACCTCATGAATTGCTATTGGTGATTGCTCATGAGCTTTGGAAACTAGAATTCTGTTTGTTTTGCTACTTGGAACTCCTTTCCTCTTTTTATTTGGTGCTTGATTCCTTAATTTTTTTAACAGAATTTGATTGTGAAACAATTATAAAGATAGAAATCTAATATGAAAAAATGCTAGTGGCTGAATTATTTTATAAAGTCTCTTAAAAGGAGGCTGCTATTCTGCATTGCAATTAGTTTGGGACTTGCCCGTTAATCTTCTTTATCCTTGTTTGTATTAAATATTCTAAGTTATGAATAATCGATGTTTATGAACTGCTCCACCACCGTGTCAGTATTCAAGGTGATTCTGCTGTTGATGTAGCTCTTTGGTGGTTCTGTGTCTTGTGCACAACTTACTAATGATATGCTATTTATAAGTGGGAATTTATCTGCAGTAGTGCTTGACTTTGAAGGGTTGAGCTTTATTAGATTTTCCATACTTTGTCAGGTAATCAGTACTGGGGGATAGTTGGATGTTAACCCATGATTTGCATTATTGGTTTGACTTTGACTTTAGAAGCAAGTGGCATCTCACAGGTGCAAGTTTCCTCACAAATGTTGGAGACTATATTAAGACACTTGATGAAACTACGTTATCATTTAAAACACGTACTTTGACTTTAGAAGCAAGTGGCATCTCACAAGTGCAAGTTTCCTCACAAATGTTGGAGACTATATTAAGACACTGATAAAACTACGTTATCATTTAAAACACGTACGTTTTCAAGTTGAGAAATGCCACATGTATTTTCAAGTGTCTACTCTCAGGTGCACACTTTCTAACATTATAATAAAAATCACCATTAAATTTTAAATAAATCGCCAATGATGATTTTTACTAGCGCGTTAAGAAGTTTGTACTTAGGAGTGCATGTAGCATTTTCTGTCAAGTTGTAAGGGTTGTGAAAACATTCTGACATGTGTATCCTCTACCTTCAACCTTGAAATGTTCAGTTCTTTGGGTATGTGCAAGAGGTGCGGCAATCTTAGGATGATAGCGTGCTCAAAATGTAAAGGAGTTGGACTAGTCAAAGACGGACCTTTTGGTTTTATTCTTGGCAGTGACTTGTATCAATCCCTTGGAGATGGTGGGTCGAAGGTGCAATCCATTGCCTGCGATAAATGTCAAGCCAAGGGCCATTTCTCCTGCCCTGATTGCTCTAAAATGGCGTCAGTTTAAATTTTCTCAGGTCATGTGAAAGCATCTTTTTCTTTTTGTCGTGCTCTCTTCCATAATTGGTTAATATGCACTGGGAACTTTAGAATTATGTAATAGCATTCCATTTATAATTAAACATAAAATAAAAAGAAAAATCTATTTTATATCTGGATATAATTAACAATAAATGTGCTTGGAGTTTGGTAAACACTCGTCAAGAAATACTAATATTGGCTTGCAAATTACAGAATTCAACCCAATATTGGATTCCAAGTTTATGAGTAAAGAAGAAAGATAAAAGTTTGAAAGAAATTGATTCTCTCTCCTTTTCAATCACTGTTGCAGCAGATGTCCTTCATTTATACATAATTTCAGGACTTTGAATTTGAACGTGTGGCAGACTGGCAGTGGCTATATATCTTTATCTAGATACAGGTACATTTCATGTTGAACTTTCTATGCTATTGATACAAATTTTGTCTGTTTGCTCACGAACTTCAAAACCTACGAGTGAGCCAGTGAGGAATAAATGGACAACACAAAGTCCGAGGAACAAAGGAACAAAAAGAGCTTCCTAAAAATTGTACATGTTTCAGTGCTCCTTCCCTCCCATGGCAAGAGTGATGAAGCTGTTTCAGTCCCACAGCACACATTTCCTTGTCTTTCACCATATGTATATATATGTGAGCTTTCAGAAACAAAGAATATGAACTTTCACCAAGCAATCATCCTAAAGGTGAAAAAACCAAAGAAATCGGGACAAAGCTTAAAAGTAAAAAGAACCCATCATCCATCCGAATTTCATATCCAGTACACGTTGTCGGAGCAGGGATTGGACATGAACTTGATTAGTTATTCTTGATTGAATTTGGTTGTCATCCCCGACGAAGGCATAGATGCCAAAAGCACAGCGCACATGGGTCATTCACTATATCACGGAGTAGCATTCATGGGCCATTTTGGCTGTATTCACCGACACCGTAATTATTATGCCTTGGTTGTTTTGGTATATGCCACTATACGTTCGCCACAGTGATCATATGTGTTCTTAATTCATCCCCACCTTTTTTCTTTTTATAAAAAATAATAATATATCAAAACGACGTGGTCTTGGTGGTGTTTCATTGACCGAAATGTAGCAATGGGAGCAAATGAAGGTGCTAGTACATTGCTTGTGCAGGTGTTTTTTTTTTAAGGGAAATACTATGTGCTTTCCTGGTTTTTTCTTTGTGTTCTTCTAATTTTAGGTGTAAATTATTTTATAAAAATCGAGAGAAATAATGGCAATTTTTTATATATATAAAATAATTTTCATGTAGAATAAAAAGTTGAAAAAATATCAGAAGAGCACCTAACATTTCTCAAAGCAGCCCACCTCACCTACATTCCATCTATTTGCCTTGGGTGGGCGTGATGTTGTGTTGGGTGTTCTATGGGATTTTTCTAGGTTTGACCTTGACTTTCAGATTGAGGGGAAACTAGGTAGTGATGCAAGCTAGCTGGTCTATACCCTTTTCATCATTCTTTAATCAAGAGGATGCATGGAAGAAAATTTGCAAGCTAAAGATGAGCCGTTGGATGAGCTCAATGAGGCTAAAATTTTTCCAAGCTTTATCTTTGATCATGCTACCACCAAATTAGAGTTTTTCATTTTAGGACACATGAGAGGGCATTATAAATTTTTAGTGATGTCTATCGGACTTGCTAAGGATAGAGTTTTTGTCTCTGCTATATATTAAAAAAGCATATATTTTTTACATATTCAATAGATACATGTCATTTTTATAGACTAGATTGAAGGAAATTCATTTAACCTAGTTTAGAGGAAATTCATTTAATTCAGTTTAACGTCGACTATTAGTGACGACATCGAAATCGCCACTAATGAGTGCTAATGACCCCTCATTAGTAGCGACTTTTGGGTCGCCGTTAATTGTTTGGTCACTAAAGGCCATATTTCTTGTAGTGTACTAATACCTTTTCTACATCTGAGAACCAAATTTTCAAACCATTGTAGAGAAGATAAGCCCCCATGTGTTATGGGAGCTGAGGATATGTTGGAGGCTGCAGCAAATGGAGGAAAAAATCTCTAAAGGGTCTGTTGTTCCAGTCGTCTTGTTTTGAGCTCTACGGTTTACAATCTTTGGTGCATCAGAAATGACATTAAGCATGCTGGCCAGCCCTGTACAGAGGAGCACATTTGGAAGAGAATTTTGTGGGAAGTTCGAACTAGAATGGTAGGGAAGGGTAAATTTCCAAAGACTAGGGAGAATATAGCTTTGTGTTCTTTGTGGAATCTGCGTGCAAATTTGTTGGTTTAGCTTTCCATGCTTGTTTCTCTGTAGGTTGTTTTGTTTTGATGGGTTTCTAGCCTTCTGTGATGGCATGTAAACTAGGTGCTGTATTGTTTGTTTTTAATGAAATTACTCATTCATCCACAAAAAAAATAGGAGAAACTTTACAAAACTCCTTTGAACTTCCATCCGTTTTGAAATACTCCCCTCAAACTTTAAAAATTCTCAATTTACACCCTTGAACTTTTAATCGCTCTCAATTTGGACTATCCATACAAATTAGGGCACAAAATTTTCAAAAGACCAAAATATCCCTTATTTTCATTTTTTTAAAAAAATTTAGAAGTTGAAATTTTAAATCGATGACTATTGTATAAAATTCCAACTTCAGATTTTTTAATTTTTAAAATAAAAATTTGGGATATTTTAGTCTTTATAAAATTGTGTGCCCTAATTTATATTTCATGTCAAATTGAAAAGAATTAAAATTCAAAGTAAATTGAGAGTTTTTAAAATTTGAAGAGGTATTCAAGGGTAAAAATTCAAGGGTTCCTAAATTTTTCCAAAAAATAAAATAAAATAAAATAAAATGTTTGACATTCTAATCGACAACTGAAACATTAACGAGCATCTAGAATGCTTGAGACTAACCCTAAACCATGCTAAGAGACCACCATGTTTATGTTAAGGCCTCTAAACGTAGATTTGACTGCCTCGAAATGAATTAGCTTTGTTAATTGGGCAACTCTAAATACAAGTGCCAATAAGTCAAGTGTTGTCATCAAAGCAAAAAACAAGTGTATATGATATTTATGAGTTTATTAACCAATAAAAACAAATACATTTCTTTATTTTTAATATATATATATATATATATTACAATAGTTCTTCAAATTAAATTTAAAACCAAACAAACCCATCAATCCGAGATGATGATCAATCAGACGTAGCTTTTCAGTTTGGGTTACAGTGACCAGGCTGTCGGTTTGAATACCCACTCCTCGATCCTATCTGCAAGAATAAAATTATTTGTGGATGATGGTCATTAATTGCTATATATATATATATATATATACAATGCAATATTTTTCCTAATTTTCTTTTCTCAATCATAAAATGGAGGGAATATACTGTTCTACCTTTTTATAACATATGTCAGCCATGAAAACATAACCAAAAGGGTAAATTAACAAGTAAAACTCCAATTTTGCCTGCCCAATTATCGTTCATTGCACTTGCACACTGCTTGGCTTTTCTCAGCACGCGTCCGACAGAAACGTCAACCACCGGAAATCTGCTGGGGTCTGTCCGTCTGCGTTTCCGCGGCCTTCTCGCGACACGTGTGCGCCTGGGACAGGTCACTGTTCAGTTAGACGCCGTTTGGATTGTACGGTCAACTGTCCAAGGTCTCGCCATCAATCTTCTGCGTCACCTGGTACTGTACATATCCAGCAATGACAAGTCGACACGTGTTAGATAGCAGTCCTCGGTATTCGGCGTCCTCTCTTACATACAACGCAGATTTTCTCTGGACATAAGACGGGTTTCATATTGAGACACGTGTTTAACTGACTAGGTTGTCTCTTGGGTAATCAAACTGCCTTTTAGCTTTGTACTCTTTCATGTTATTTGCAAATTATTATTATTATTTTTGGGTTTTCGTGTGTTTTGAAATGGGCAGAAAATAATTGCAAGAACTTTGTAATTTGTTTGACTATGGCCATCCTAATCCGCTGTTAAATTTGTGAGTTATATTAAAAATGATCAATCGTGACATTTTTTTGTTGGGTTCAAATCGTGTTGAGTTACAAGTATAAAATTATATAAATTAATCATTTAATTAAGCACTTCATATCTCTTAACTCTAACATTCTAATTTTATATCAAGTTCATGTTAAATTTATAAATCGTGTAAAACATTGTTAGTCTTATGAATAGTTAATAGAACAATAGTGATCAATGGCTGAAAATACTAGGACAAAGCAAGCCATAGGTACTTGCAGACATAGTACAGCCTTTATTTTTTCAACACAGCTGAAAATTTTATCACTTTTCAACCCAAACCATTTAAGAAGAAAATGGTTACTTTACATATAAAAGTTTCTACAAGCTAGCATCGTGTTCAGAACTTCTAAACTAGGACAGTTGAATAATTGGTAGAATAATTTTGCCGTAGGATTTGGACATGGAGTTTGAATCATTAATCCCATAATAAATGGGACTCTAGTGACCTGAGTTGAAGATAATTATTTGCTTGGGGGACCATTTCTTCGACCCTACAACTTTAAATGTCTGTCCCAACTTTAAAATCCATCTACCAAACATATATTTTATGGAACCATAATTTTTTTTTTTTTTTAGAAAAAAAAAATCAATAAAATTTAAGATCATTTGGCAAACACATGATAAACAGAAAAATATAATGAAATGCACAAAAAAGAAGAAGAAGTCTTTCAAATTAACAATTCTCACTCGATCTCTCTCTCTCTGTGAATATTTTTCCTCTCTCTCTCTGAATATTTTTCAAATTACAAGGAACTTGACTTGGATTCCTTTTTATGATGACCATGAGTTTCATTTGTGGTGGAATATATATATAGTTGACAATTGATCGATACAGCAGCGTTACATAAATTCAACGATGTTTTCCTTGGTTTGGAATAGGATGCATGCATTGGCAATAGGTTGACCAATTTGGTATAAAAAAAATAGTCAAATAATAATAATAATAATAAATGATAGACCAAACTACGTACCCATACACTTTAATTAACGTGTCGTTTATGGTTTTGGAAAAAGAAACTATTCTTAGCGTTTGCTTTATAGAGTGTACGTGGTCATGTATAGTTAATTGATTAAGTTGCAAACTAAATAGGATATAGCTAATGCAACATTCAAATCAGATATTAACTGCGTTGGACTATTTGAAATTTCAATTTCAAGTTCGTGTTAGCAAGAAAGATTTTCAAGTGAAGTGTTCCAAGCTAGTTTGATGAAAATCGCTCTTTTGAGGAATGAAGGACTAATAGATATCAGCATACCACACGTGGAACATTTAGTTTGAGCAAGCACGGATGAGAGTTCAATCCCTCACATATTATCAGATGGGGTTGAGATTCGATGCAATACTTAGGGTATTGCACTAGGTGCAATAGAACATTTTATCTAAGCCGTTCATTTTAAATGAACGATCCAAATCATGCTAATAAATAAAGAGAAATGTTAAAGGCACAATATACACCCTACAAAGACCCAACTTCTTCCTTTAAGTACTATATTTTTTTTAAAAAAAAAAAAAAACTACCAATGAAGGAAAGAGAAAGCTTTAAATTATAAATTAAGTTTAAAATAAGAGAGAAGTTAGGCCTTTGTTGGGTCTTTGTTGTGACTGTATCACATCTCATAAATAAAAAGAAAAGAAGGGTTAATGGTGGAAGTACCTTATCTAAGCCGTCCCTTATCCAAGTTATATTTTGGTCCTTAACATATAACCAATGGACGAGATATTGAATCTAAAGATATGGAAAATTATAAACAAGTAGTCGTCATTAATCATTATCACTCCCTCCCTCTCTCTCTCTCTCTCTCCCAGCACCACCACACGCCCACCCACCCCGCTCCCCACTCTCTCTGCCCCAACTCCTCGTCATATAGCCCCTGCACAATCCCACGCGTTGTAGTTCATAGCCGCCACCACATATATGAATTAAGGTGAGAAAATATAAAAAACAAAATTTCGATATCAAAGGGTGAGAAAAAAAAAAAAAAAAAGAAAAAAAAAAGCTGAACTTGATGAGAAACAAGGATGATTTTTATTTTGAGAAATGCTAAACATTTCAAATTTTTGTTCCAATTAAAAGTTGGTTTAATTCCAAATGATGTGTTATTATACCATGAGTTGGATAATAAATCTTGTGAGATGGTGACACATCATTTGGGAAAAATAAATTGGGATGTGTAGCACTTATTTTTTATTTTTTTATTTTTCCATTCAAAAGGACAAGAATGGGCGACCAATTATAACTATTCTATTTAAGCATTATCATGGTAGCACTTGCCCATTGAGAATTGCTCAAAAAGGGCCTAGACGACAAGAACCATGCACATATGCTCCTCAAAATATTGAGCTAGCTATAACTGATCTAGTTTCGCTAGAACATCATTAATTCTCAAAGCGGCTAATACTAATCAAGCTTGTGTAAGTGATTCTCCGGTGTAGATATTTGAATCTGCACCTAATACATGCTTAGACCTCAAGAAAATTTCCTTAAAACCACTGAACCGCTACCACCATCGGTTGAGAAACAAGGGTGACTTGTTTATGGCTTCTTGTTTTCCTGGGGTTTCAAACTTTTTCTTCAGCAAAAATCATGGTATACTCCAAATTAATTTTTATTTGTGTGAATGCATATTTGTTTGGTGCTTTGTGTCGGGTTGTTGTGGATTGGGTGATGAATGGGGAATTGTAGGAATAGAATAAAAAAAGAGAGATGATAAATAATGTTTTTTTTTTTTAAAAATAGAGAAGAGGATCTTGTCTAGTACTTGCGCGAAGCTGCAAATTAGCAGCCCTGTAATTAGCTAATCATGCAAGGGTATTTCGGTCACACGAATATACATCTGAGAAAATACGAAAGATAGACAAGAATAACTCAGCGTGATGGCGATTGCAAGCCAGTAAGGAGGCGACACGTAATGATCCATTTTAAGGAAGATGACGACGTAAGGATCATTTATTACATCAGAAATTGTTTCGACAAGCGCCAACTGCCACGCGCCATTGATTTGAACGAAAGTACTTTGCAATTTCGCGAGGCTTTTAAGCCTTTTACTCTCATCGGATAGCAGCCATGCTGCCCTGGATCTCGTTTGCTGGCGATCCTTAAAGTCAAGGAGGTTTGCGTCCACGCGCCCGAGCTACAAGTGGGATATACATTTTATAACAAAAGAAAAGCGAAGTGAAGAAGAAAAACAGGTTTTATGAAACTAGAAACATTAACACCAACCCTAAACTCCATTTCAATGTGCGGTGTAGATTGAGAACCTGAGGTTAAAAAGGCCATGTGAAGGAGCTAGAAGACACCCAAATACACAAAACTCTCTCTGTCCCTCTCTCTCTCTCTCTCTCTCTCTCTCTCTGTAGGGTTTTCAGAATCCAACTTCCTCTTGTTTTTCATAAAGGTGGTTAAACTTGGGAACAGACAGAGAAAAGGAGGATCAACAGGTTCCCAAGATCAGTAGAACACTAGAACAAGCAAAAAAGAAAACACACAGAAGAAAGTTCGTATAGTTTTATATAAATAGAAAAAAAGGGAAAAGAAGGGGTTTTTGGGTTAATTAGGATATGGGGAGAGGAAGAGTGGAGTTGAAGAGAATAGAGAACAAGATAAACAGGCAGGTCACGTTTGCGAAAAGGAGAAATGGGCTTCTCAAGAAAGCCTATGAGCTTTCAGTTCTGTGTGATGCTGAGGTTGCCCTCATCATCTTCTCCAACCGCGGAAAGCTCTATGAGTTCTGTAGCAGCTCTAGGTAAATAATTAATTATCTGCTCTACCTCTCTTGATCCGTCCCTTTTAATGTGTAGGATCTGTTTGCTTTTTCTTGTTTGCTTGATTTTCTTCATGGGTTTCGTATGCCATGTGATCTTTCTTCTACAGTGAACCTCCTGTCACACGCTTTCTACTCCTTTAGTACTCATCCTCTCTCTCTCTCTCTCTCTCTCTCTCTACCTGTTTTTTGATTTTATATTTCAGCTATATTCGAATGTCAGTTTCATGATTGTTTTTCGTTTCCAAGGTTCTGTAGTAGATAACTTTTATTCTTTTATCTTTTTGATGTTTCGGAGCTAACTTTAGTTGTTGATCTGATCTTATACGTCTGATTCTTACACCATGTGTTTTTTAATGGGAAATCTTGCACTACGAGATCTGAAGCATACCCCCTACAGCTTTCTGTCTTTTCATAAAAGGATCCGTATGTTTAGTTTAACTTCTTTCACTAACATGTTTGATTATGTATATATATGACCTAAATTTTATGATCATACCCCATTTATGGATGTCGATTTCAAACAACATCATCTAAGATTTTGTTTACCTGTTTTTTTCTCTGATCATTTTTTTGGCATTTTCCTTAAAAAGATAATGACTTTATATTCCTAGGGCCTCTAAAGAAGTCTGTCTCTAATAATTACTGACATTGCATGAAGTTGAGTAGATTACCTGGGAAGAACTAACTGTTCGACCCAAGTGTCAATTTTTAGAGAGAGAGATCGCTGTAAACTTGTCCAAAAGCCTGAGATCATGTCAATGCACCATCTTTTGAGGTTGGTATAGAGATCAGATTTAAATGGCATGGCCAGAGAAAGTACTCCCTATGTTGTTCTCAACAAATCCGTAATGACACATATTTCAACGAAGCATTCACTTAAAATATTGTTGGTTAAGCTGTGGTTTTCATTTTTCTTAAAAGTTATGAACAAGGAACTATAATTAGTTATTTTCCGTGTAAGACTATTTTATTTAAGTGCAATTTAAACAAGTCAAATTAAGTTATTGCTCCTTTCTTTGCACGTAGTACTATAATGTTTTAGAAGTAATGTAGCGTTTAGCTTGTTTTCATGAAGAAGCTTATGCCGTTTTCTTTCTTTTTTCATTGTATTTAAGAATCTAAAAGTTCCATTTTGTAGGTTTTGAAATGTAGGTTCAGGATCAAGTGTACGTTTGTATACTGATGGCCTGATGGGATTCTTTTCTTCTCCTTAATCAAGAGATAGGTTTTGGATTAAAATATCCATGGTTGATGTAGGAGTACTGATGAATATTATTAGGGTTAAGAATTCTTCTATTCACTTAGAAAAAAAGACATTGATTAAATGTAGATAAAGGGGTTTACTTCGAAATTATCATGACTCATGGATTTCTAGTTCAAACGGATTCTCACAGGCCAGCACAAGAATGAAAACGTCCATTTACTCTATTACCACTCATCCAAAAAAAGAAAACGAAAAAAGAAAGTGCATTTAGGGCCTTGTAAGAATAAAAAGTTTATAATATTAGTAAATTTGAATTTAAGTGGTTGTTTTTGCAAAAGATCGTTGATTAAGAATATTTTTTTTGAAAGGTGAGTGATATTTTTTTGCAACTCGTTGATTAAGAATATTGGGTTGATATCTCTCCCTCCAAATATGATACACCGCTGGATATATCTATCACCATGCCATGGCCTAGTAGATCACTTCACACCTAGCCTTTATACAAATCAAGTCCATATATATTCAGATTAATATAACTTCACAGTATGAGATAGTCATATTGACAATTTCATGAAAAGAATCGGTCTTCTTCTGTTGGCATCCTTTAAAATTAAACTACAGGTGTAGTTCCCTTCTTGTTATGATCTATACAAATCACCATCTATTCCATTCTTATGGGTAAGTGGAGGAACCTTTTAAGAAGTTGAGCTCATTAAGAAAAAGTGATGTTTACCCCCAAAAACAGCACGAAATGAATTTAGTTGGTGAGCAAGCAAAATGAAGGACTTGCAACATTTAAGAACTTGTCATCTTTCAAGTTCAGACATTCTTCAATTATGAAGTGAATAGCAAGAGAGAATCAGCATGGCATAAAATTTTCTAGAGCTTGGCTTTCCGTCAGCATTCATAAACTACTCTCCACTAGCCACATGAACGTACAAGTTTCCTCAAATCTTTTCAACATTGATAACCCTTTTGTTTGAAAAAGTCTACCTATTCTTGTCAACATTGATAATGCCTACCAAGTGGAGCTTGAAAAATTCTCCGTGCGTCACCGTGCGTACCCTAAAGAATCTTTCAGCTTCTCTAATGCCCTAGAGAAGTTGAAATACGTGCCCAACTCAACAAGAACCTACCATATACCTCACAATCTACATTGTCTACAGTAGACGTATCGGGGAACCATGCTTGCTCTCAGCTGGAAAGAATTCACCTTAACTACAGAATACTATATACCACACTCAACAACAGCCTACCATATACCTCACAATCTACACTGTCAACAGTAGATGTATAGGGGAACTATGCTTGCCCTCAGCTGTACTCCTTTTCAAGAGCTCACCAATATCATGCTACAACACTTCAAGAAAAAAAAAATAGAGAATTGTTACACATTGCCTATTTCTTTTTCAATTTTTTTGCAAATTTATTACTGAATATATGGGACCTAGCTACATGTGGACACACATATTCAATGCTAGATTTGTTTATCTCTTAGAGTATTCCTAACAGCCTCACCAAATTTTATTCACCAAAATAATCAAAAATATACTTTTAGAGCAACCTCACTACTTTAACAATTTTCTCTCACTATTCCATTTAAATATTCTTTTTCAAAGATTTTTATTCATTTTTTAACTATTAAAGGAAGAGAGAAAAATGAAAAGCAAAAAAAAAGAGAAAGAAATGAGTTGTTTAATGAATAGGTGAGTGAATAGTAAATTTTAAGTTTGATGAGTATCGCTCACATCACCACATTTTTTGTTAAATTGGTGAGGCTGAAAAGTAGTCATTTAAGCTATTTTTGTTAAATTGCCTCACCAATTTAACCAAAAAAATGGATTTGGTAACGTTGTTATAGGTGCTTATATAGAGATGGGTGAAAGATAAAAAAACAAACATTTCTCAAAATAATAACAAGAAGATTGCAAAAAACCCGTTGGATGCATGCAAAAAGCCCGTGTTTTAACATTCATTTGAAGCCTCTATTTGCCCTCAATCTTTCCATTCGTAACTCACAACTTCTAGTGTACCATTGACATAGATCAAGAAGAAGTAAGGATATATAGTGCCTATTACTTTGCTTCATGTTTTTGCATTAAATAAAATAGAATACAATATGGTGCTTATGGGAAATGACATTGGAGCTTGATTCTATTGTTGCATGGATTTAAAAAATTTTGACAACTAGATTTAATCATAATCTATGTCCCTGATTTCGCCTTCTCTTTTTTGTATTGGCAAAGCATGCTCAAAACACTTGAAAAGTACCAAAGAAGCAGTTATGGTTCGGTGGAAGTCAACAGACCTGGCAAGGAGCTTGAGGTAGCTTAACTGATCTATCTCTAGTACTTATAACTGACTTTGCAGTAATCATCAAGTAATGATATAAAGAGGATTAAAGTCTTTCTAAAGTCATCTCAAATATGATATAATATTTAAAATTACTATTTAATTTGATATGATCATTATTAAATTTTAATCTATTGATAATTTTAAATGTTGCATCACATTTAGGATAACTCTAGAAGAACTTTAGTCCTCCTTATATCATTACTGGTAATCATCAATATGCCAATGACGAAGTTTTTAGGATTATATAAACACCATCTATTTTCCATGTCGAGCTGAGTTTTGTGATTTTCATATTGATTGTTGTTGTCATGTGATGTGTAGCAGAGCAGCTATCGGGAGTACTTGAAGCTGAAAACTAGGCTTGAGTCCTTACAACGAACTCAGAGGTAATTGCCATTTAGAAAAATTACCTTAAAAATTGTTTTTATTTAGTGCTGCTCAAAAACTTCGAGTTGGATGATTTCTTTTGGTAAATGAGTTGAAAAACTGGTGGCTTAAGCATGGGATTAGAAATATTTTTGCATCTTTTGTTTATGAGCAGTTCTGCTACATAAGTGCATTCATTCATGAAACATTTGTCCTTGGTCCTCCAGAAACCTTCTCGGGGAAGACTTGGGCCCTTTAAACACAAATGATCTTGAGAAGCTTGAGCGTCAATTGGATTCATCCTTGAAGCAAGTCAGGTCCATTAAGGTGATTAATTATGACCTATGTACTTTTTCTTATCTTTTCTCTCTGAAATATGTGCATTATATCTAATAATTGAACATTTAATACTTGTTAAATTGTGCCCTAAGGCACCTGTTAACAAGAATAGATCAACTCATATTAGAAGCCACCTCATGGCCCTTAGGGGTGGTTCAGCCGCCTCCAGGGGCCAAATAAAAAAAAAATTAAATTTCTATTTTAGTCCTTAAGGATGGGTAGACCACCCCCAAGGGCAAGGTGGCTGGCCACCACATGGGCCACCAGCCACCGATTTCTCTCCATTTTTAAAAAATTTAATTTTGATTTATTTCTTTAATTAAAATAATAGTTTATTATTTTATTTTAGTGGACCAATCTGGACCGTTAGAAGAAAATGAACGGTCCAGATTGGTGATTGGAGATAATCGGAGATCCCTTCAAATTTGAGGGAATCCTATCCCAATTAAATAAACAAAACTTAAATTTTCATTACCAAGCAATAAATACTATCCATTTCATTTAAACTTATGTACATGCCGCGCCATACGCACCATGGATTGAGATCTCCTCATATCTTCTAAAATATGATATTTTTATATTCTAAAATCTGAGTCCTCTATTTCATCTAATGGTTTAAACAAATGTAAAAGTTTGTGTGTTACCAAGTTAATTAATTTTAGTTTTTAATAAGTCAAATACACTTGCCTTCATAAAATAAACTTTTATATTTGTTTAAACCATTAGATAAAATGGATGACTCAAATTTTAGAATATAAGAATCTCATATTTTAAGAAATATGAGGAAATCCAAATATATTCTTTAGAAAAACAAATATAAGGTTAACAAAAAAAAAAATTATATGGTTAAATTTTTACTTTCAGTCCATTGGTCCCTACCAACAAAATTCTTTGGCCCTTCCCAGTAAATTTTTTGGCCCTATTCACTAACTCTTTTGGCCCACTCAATAAATCTTTTGACCCTTACCCATTCAAACCTAGAAACCCTAATTAATGTATAAACATTTTATAGTCCCTACCCCAATAAATCTTTTGGCTCTTACCCATTCAAACCTAGAAACCCTAATTATATAAAAATTTTGTAGTCCCTACCGGTGTCAGGTACCACAAGTAAACATGTCAATCAAATAGAAATGAGAAAGAAATAGACTAATAAGACATAAAGGTGGGCCGATTTGAGTAAAATGAATTTTGAATTTTCTATGAGTAATAAATGAAGAAATTTGTTTGTAAATGTAAAAAAAAAAAAGAAAAGAAAAAAAGAGAGAGTAACTTTTAGAAAAAAAAAAAAAAGGAGTGGGTTGCCAAATGGGCAATTAGTATGGAAATATTTCATTCTTTGCACTTGATCCATGTTTACCACTACGCTTATAGAGCAATGAGGGGTCTACAAGCGGTTACAATCGGCGGTTATTATCTCTAACCGCAGCCACTTTTGATCGTTATCGCTTTTCATAACTGCAACTACACGAAGAATTTTAAGAAGACTATAAGCAAATTTAGGGGGGGAGAGAAAAGAGACCAAAATCTATAAACAAATTAAGAAGACAAACGAAGAATTTTAAACCCTAGAATCTTGCTCTAATACCATGTTAACTATTATGAGATTATTCAATTGCAAGAGTAATTCGGGTGAATCTCCTTATGCCTTCATTCCATTCTTTCAAATATATTGATAAGGTAGTTAGATTATACAACTCATGAAACCCCAAGGGGTTGGCACGTGGTGGAAGCCTTGGTCTTAAGGTTTGCTCCTTTAAGGTCCAAGGTTCAACACTTTATGGGTGCAAACAATCTTTTAGGGCTACACTGATGAAAAGCAGCGACGATTTAACCGATTGTGTATGAAAACTTTTGAAGGTGCAAGGAGAAGGGCCTTGCATAGAATCTTTTGGTGCTACACTCCTATCTAACACTAACAGTCACAATTAAATGTCTAACTTTTTTATTTTCTAGCCATCCATAACTTCGTTTGCTCAACACTTTCATGCCACTTCCACTTATATTCCTATCCTCGTGCTACAACTTTGCATATTTGAATATGATCTTCATGAGAATGAAACTGCTACAACTTCGATAATTATGTTGTCTTAAAGCAAATAGAGGTTATTTGACTTTACCTTTGTTGAAGGCTTGTTTATAAAGTGTGTGTTGGGTTCTCCCTAGAGGCTTCCTTTATGGCCTTGTCCCCACGTTAGTCATGTCAAAATCTAACCTTTAAGTCATCTCATATCTCAAATTTAGTAGGGCTTGAAAACTTTTCCTAAACCTTTTGTATAAACACAATTCCATACGTGCCATTAGACTCACTAGAACATCACCCATCCTATGAACTACCAAATTTAGAGTCCACTATAACTCTCCACTAAGCTTCTCTCCCATGCACATAGCAGTATAATTATTATCCTCTGAGAACACAATTAAATATTTGCAAGTTTTGAACCCTCAATCGTCACTTAGAAGTGCAAACCTTTGCCTACTAGATAAAATTTGAGCTATTCGCTTGGCCCACCCCATAAAAAATGAGGGACAAGAAATACATAGTCAAATTGGAAAGAGTGCTCCTAATAAGAGTAATTCTGCCAACCTTAAACAAGTACATCTTTTTTCAACTAACTAGTTGCCGCTCTATTTTTTTCAATAGCATCACCATCCCAAATAGACTTAACCTTATGGGTGGCCTAATATGTAACGCCATGCCCCATTGATACACAATATTGTCCGTTTTTTGCTTCTCCTAAACCAGACTTCTCAAAAGGTCACTCATTCTGGTACTACTTTCGCATAAGCTTGTTTAATTGCAGAGTTCTAATGGGATCATGATCATTACGACTTTAAAATGCGTTGTTGTCATGAAGGTATAAATACTATATATATAAGCGTATCTTCATCTCCATCGACATCACACTCTGAAGACCAAGATACTTTATTGGCCAAAAAAAAAAAAACCCAACAATCAAAATGCCATCCAACTCATCCACATTCTCAATATTACCCACATGAACCAATTCCTTATTAAAAACTAGACAATAAACAAAAAGGATCCACAAACAACGTACCCTCAAAATAGTACAATCTAAAAGCTATAGGAGCTAAACATAATGCATCCAAAATCCTTGTTGCGTACACTCTGAAGCCAAAATAATTCTAACCACATGGGAGGAAAAGATTTGCCTCAAGTGGGAAATCAAATAAACTCCTCAAAATTTCTACAAACACAAGAAATATTACATTTATTGCAAAGATTATACCAAATACTTTTTGAAAATGGACAACAAATAAGTAGATGATCAATATTCTCCTCAATCAATCCACATAATTGACATAAAACACATTTCATCTCCTAAAGTAAGCTAATATAGCAATCAATCTGTCTTGGGTATATAACCTTCTTCTAATTGTAAGCCATAAAATAAAACAAGAAAGGATCTCCTTGTCTAAGAGCACTAGCAACAAATGTCTTATATGTCATTCTCTTCCCTATGTTTAGGAAAAATTTCAAAAAAATTACAAAAACCTCCTCACATCAGATTCCCTATATTTAACCAACCATCAAGGGTTGCTATAGTGTTTCTCAAGGTGTAGGAAACCAAAAGTGATTCCCTATACATTATTTTAATATAAACATTTATCTTTCCTCTTTCCTCTCTCATCTTTTATCTTTGTCTTTAATTGAGGACTGTGTTGGAATTTTGTAAAAAAAGTGAGGGTAAGTAGGAAACTTGTATTTTGTAAAGAAATAATATTTTAATGATATAAGTAAAGGTAAAGGAAGCTATTATAAAATATATTTTCATATGGAGGCAAAAAGTAGTTTTGTGTCTTAAACTTAGGAAAAATTAAAAGAAAGTTGCTGTTAATGCTCTAGGACCTTTACTTTCGGGAAAGAAGCCCTAAAGCTCATCATAACTCCAAGTAGAGAATCTAGGTGTAGTGATACACTTATTGATCCATCTCACCATAATTATTGACTCCATCTCACCATAATTATGGATCTGGCTTGTATGTTGTAGTGTATGCTGTTAAAAAATTGAATGGTGATGATTTAATTATAAGCCTTTATTAAATCACACTTGAGAGAACCTTTTTATCTCATCAGCAGTTTCTCAAAAGCTCTTGGACTAGAAGGATATTGTCTCCAAACTGCCTTCTACTGATAAAAGTCCCGGTTGCTTCCTAAAAGTACCAAACACAATTTGAAGACGATTAGCCACCACGTACATTACTTATGTACTTATAAATCGTATTAACAAGTTATAGGCTGAAAGTCCTTCAAGTGGGAATGGTTAGAGGAACATTTTGAATCATGGCTATGGCAGTATAATTATCCTCTCCAAACAGTCTACCCACCAAAAAAAGATTTTACCGCTACAATGACATCCTAGCCTATTATGTCCCAAGACTTCTTAAAGAAATGGGCAATAAAAAACCTTTCTAACCAGGAGCTTTGTTGCTCTTTAAAGAGAACAGTGCATATTTAATCTCCTCCTTAGAGACTTCTTAGCCAAATGTTCACACTGAATACGAGGAATTCTATGAGGAAAAGCCCCTTCAAGAGTCTCCGTGTCCATATAGGATAAGAACTATCAAATCCCCTAAGAAGCCTCTGAATATATTTCAAAATGGTCATTGGCTTCAAAGGGGTCATCAATCCTTGGACATACACCTTGGGAAAAAAAAAAAAAAATTGCTTCTGCCTTGCAAACACTTAATGATCGGAGAAGAAAATAAATCTGGTGTTTTGGTCGCCAAATTCAACCACTAGACTTCTTCCACCCTTCTAAGATCCTCATACTTCTTAAAAGCATTAGCCTTTGCCAAGATAAGAGATGACTTGAAAGGGTCAAGCTTGTTGAGAAATAGTCTCATATTACCTGTGAACAAGACCTTGAACATGTTCATAAACAATAGGCAACCCTCTCTTCTAAGACCGGTTTTATGAGATGAGTTAGGCCTATGAATTTCTTCATGGTATTAGAGCTTACCACAGGACGAATGTGGCTCACACTACTTACCCTGTGACAAGGACCAGGAAAAATACCGGCTTGCACGTGAGGAGGGGTGTTGAGAAATAGTCCCACATTGCATGTGAACAAGACTTTGAGCATGTTTATAAAGAATGAGCAACCCTCTCTTGTAAGACCGGTTTTATGAGATAAGTTAGGCTTATGAATTTCTTCAATGAAGTTGCCTCCTAATAAAATTCTTACTTACCAAAAAATACTACATAAATTATCCTTGCGACGATTCATAGAATTAATAAGTTTTTGTTCAATGAGTATAAAAAGTTTAAGTATCATTGGATAGATGTCACAAATATTAGTGTTTGTATAACATAATTAAGCTCAAATTCATAAGCTTACGTTTTGGATTTAAATAGTTTCTCAACGTGTTATAAAATCAAATAGATAGCATCATAACAATGGTGACGAATATATAGCATTACATAGTTGACCAAAAGTCTTCAAAAATCTAATTCCATGTAATGAGGTGTATGGTGTAAGCATGCATCATCAATCAAATCAAGGATATCACTCCCCCAAACACACCACAGGCAAACGCATAATTATTTTGCATACGTTGACAAAAAAGATGGCTTTATCAATAAAATCAGATCCTGTTCTAGCTTCTACAATATTTCTGAAGTTGAAATTCCAGTGTCATGTGAAGAGAGCTTAATGTAATTATTTGATTTATTTCTAATCTGCTTTGCAGACGCAGTACATGCTCGACCACCTCTCTGATCTCCAAAATAAGGTATGCACTTATGGAACAATTCTGATAGTAATGCTATTTACTTCTAATATTAACAAGCTACCTTTCAAGTACAGGAACAATTATTGCTGGAAGCGAACAGAGCTTTGACGATAAAGGTAATAACTGTACTGGTTCATTTTCATGGATGGTTAGGATTGTTTACCAGCTTTCGGGCTGCATGATTGTGGAAGGAGCTAGCAGTACTCTTTGCATGTCGCTACTTTGCTTCTTTCCAAAGCCTGCCTTCGAAGGGATATTTATTGCAAGTCAATTGAAATTTGACTCTTGAATTACCTTGACATAGAGGGCGCTGCACCATTTTCCATCACCAACATTTTTTTTTTCTTCAAAACCCTTCATGAATATGCATTCAAATCTTAATTTTGGGCGAATTGCTTGGGTTTCTGAATATGAAGGCACACCATTGTTCCTCTGTAGCAATTGTCTATAAAGGATACCAGTCAATATTTCTTTGGAACAATCAGAAGACCACAAAGATTAAATTTTTCAGAAAACCATGGCAGTAAACCACTTTGTCATCATGTTTGTCATCAGTGTGACTCAATTTCCTGTTCTACAGCATGGCCTTCTGCCTCACTTTACAGTTTTTATTTTGTGGCAGCTATTATTCTAGATCTGTATTTATATATTACCCCATTTTCTCATTTCCTCATATCACACACAAATTGTCTAGAGCCAATATTATCGTTGACCACTCATATTCTTTAAAATTTATTTCTTGGCAGCTTGATGAAATTAACTCAAGAAATCACCTTGAACAATCATGGCAAGGCGGTGAGCAAAGTATGTCATATGGTCATCCGACTGCTCAATCTCAGGGGTTCTTCCAGCCTTTAGATTGCAATCCCACATTGCAGATAGGGTAAAGTTCAAACAACGGTCAAATTTATTGACTATACATACAACTTCCCATCTTTAACTCCTTTTTTTGAACGTCTCAGGTATAATGCATCAAGTTCAGATCAGATATCTGCTGCTACAACTCATGCCCAACAAGTCAGTGGGTTTATCCCTGGATGGATGCTTTGAGTTAGTGTCATGTAATTACCTACTAGTAGATAAATACTTGTTGGTGCTGGCAATATCTTAATGGTTCATAAGCATTTGTAAGCTCATATTAACATAAAATTAAGCAGCAGTGACTGACTTGCAGAGCACTATGGAACCTTTAGCCAAGCCAAAAGGCGTGCAAGGAGTTTATAATGTGTTGAAAACCCTTATGGGGTGACTTATTTGCTATAGTTTTCGGACAAAGTAATATAAGGCTTTGGTTTCACTTAACTTTTACTCATCTTAATAGTTCTCAATATATATTCTGTGGTGAAATTGAAATACCATAAGATGGTGCTCAAAATTTTCTAATTTGTGAAACCATATTCTTTCCATAATTTATTCTTCGGATAAGTTATATACAGTGGAAGAAATGATTTGTTTTCCTCAAGTTAGGAGAGGACCGAGAGGCCTACATGTTTGCCCTTGGTAATTGTTTTCTTTCAAATGACATTCATTATAGGTTATTATATATATATATATATATATATATATTTATACATATTGGAAACGGATCCCCTTTTCACTAGCAATATTTATTGATTTCAATATATATATTTGTTTATTTAGTTAATGCAAATGTAAGGTATATAGTTGCCCAACTATATTCTTTAAAAGAACTGCCCGAATCTGGTATACCTATCTCATACCCGATCCAGGCCCACCTGTGTAAGCTAAACTTATAAGCCGCCTAATGTGTTAGCTAATTCTGTTGTTGGGCCAAAAGCTCATCCAACAATTCTGCAGGCTGTCTTAGCTTTTGTTCCAAACCAAAATCATATAATTAGAAAACAAACTTAAGAGCCGGATTTCAAAATTTAACATCATATAAAAATAGATAATAAATTTAATAATTAAACAGCTTTGTCTCATGATTTTCATATATTCTCGCTTTTTTAGCTTTTTTTAATCTTTTGAAATTAATGGTATGTAATGATTATAGTTGAACTTTTGACATAATGACTCTTTTTAACAAAGCATTATTACGACATGAATATGGTACTCACTAGATGATTGGTTAACTTCCTCAGTGGCTTCCTTCTTTTGTTTTCCCCTGAACTTCATCAATGGATTACAGCATTGGTCATTTTCAAATTTGGATTACTGCATTGGTCATTTTCAAATTATTATGTTTGATGATTCAACCTTAAGAGGAAGTGCGCACGTACAGGACACAAACATCGTACCCTACATGTCCTGTGTTTTGTGTGTATAATGTTGAGATTTAATAGTGCTGTTCTACTCACTTAGATAATTCATTCTTAAAATATGTCAAAACTCGATTCAACATACAAGATACAATTTAGAGTGATATTAATCCTTTTTTGTTGTGAAATATTTTTCTTGAACCCAAAATCTTATCGAAACAAAAGATGAATGACATTATTACTTGACTTTTTCTGGGACATTATTACTTGACAACTACAAAAGAAATTCCCCAAGGATCTCCGATGCATATATCATAGGATTAAAATAAACCAAGATTCGGTCCATCAATGCAGATATATTTAATGTACGTACGGATGACCTCTATATGGCTAGGTTTATTTAACTAACTGATCACCCCCATTATTTTGTCCCCGCGCGCCGGCCACTAGCGTAAAAAGCAATATATTAACAGGGGAAAATTAAAGAATAATAATTATATAATATATATATAGAAAAATGTTAAGTGTTCTTTTAGTGTTGTCTTAATTGTGATGCGTTAAATTTGAGATTATTATTATTGACTTTTAATCTATTAATAATTTTAAAAATCACATCATAGTCGAGAGAACACTAAAAAAACATTAAAATAACACATAATATTTCTTATATATATATTGCTTTGTAATTTGTAATATATATGAATCTTGTTTGTTTCTGAAGAAAATAATTATTTTGAATCGAATGGCATTATTATCTTCTTCTTCTTTTTTCTCTTGTAAAAGGTGAGAGTAGACACGAGCCGAAAGAAAGGGTACTCCCTTCCCTTCCTGATCAACAGATCGACACCAAAATGCCCATTTGATAAAATTAAGATTTCTTTATGTTTTTTTTTTTTTTTTTTTTTGAATTGGATTTCTTTATGTTTTGGTGCTAAAGTTTGATTTGCTTTATATATATATATATATAGTCCTCTTTGTCCCCACACCACGCGTACGAAAAAAGAATCCCTCTAAATACTGTACAGTAACTAATCCTCAAATCAATCACTCACAAATTCCCCCACCCCACTTTTTTTTTTTTTTAATTTAATTTATTTTTTCTATGTCACAAATAATTTCCCTTAGTTAGTAACAAATATGCCTTTATCAAAATTAGCCACTTTCAAAGTTTCCTTACATAGTAACAAAATCATGCTATTCTCGTGTATAAACAAATGATAGCCAGGGGATGAGAAAATATAATTACACAAACACCTAGATCGATCGAGCAACAGTTGCCATATAAAGTAATCAAAGAATATATAATGGGAATCCGAAGGCCTCCGGCCGGCCAGTTTTATCATGTATTTGTATATTTATATTAATTATTAATTGACAAAGGAAGACAGATAGATACCATAATTAGACAAGTTTTTCAATTTTGTCCTTCATGCCTAATTTGGCCCAGCATTTTTGAATCATATATATATATATATATATATATAGAAAAGGATAGTAACTTGGTGCTACCTAGCTAGCTGCTGGCCCACGCCGCACGTGAACTTCTAAAACTAGCTAATCAATATTTAAAATAAATATTCTTTTAACTAATACAAAAGGAAATAAGACTATTTTAGATGAACTCTTTATTATTTTTTTTTTTCACTACTATATATTCACCTTTTTTTTTTTAACAAATGCAAGTAAAAAAGCTTAAGATCGATTGCATTCATGAGGTTCCCCTAAAGTCATATAATTTATATATTTAAGAGAGATAAGTTGTGATTAAGTGTCATCGATTCCATTGACACAATCTCAATTATTTTTATATTCAAATAACATTACTTAAGTTATGGATCAGATTTTTCCAAAAAAAAAAAAAAGGTTATGGATCAGATAAGGGATCGTGGATTAACAATTTGGACTGAAAATGTGAGAGAGCTAGCTTACATGGAACAACTTACTTGTCCGAGACAGCCAAAATTTATTTAAGTAGATAGGTCAATTATATGAGCTACTCAATTAAAGCAGGCTTTAAGTGGTGGTTTGGACTACTCGAACCACTCCCAATAACCCTTCCCACCCCCTCCTAATTAAGCCTATGTTTAGGGTGGTCCAAGCACCCAACCTATTATAAGAGTGGTCAACCACTTGCTTAACTTTAATTTATTATTATTTTTATTTAGTGCTACTTTTAATACTTATATGGCATATTAATCTTGGCTATTCATTCATGAGCATTGATTGAAGGCTCCTGCAATTGAAAATATGTAAATTGTAGGAATTGTTGAAACTCCTACTAATTAGTTAATTAACTTTGTCCTAACAAAAAATGGTCAATTAAAGAAAAAGGAAGAGAGCTTTTTTTTTTTTTTTTCCTAGTCAACTTGTTACAAAATTTATTGCCTAATCTCAATATTTGACTTGTAGGAAACAAATGAATTAAAATAAGAATGGCATTGATGATGTTTGCACGATTAGGTTAAACTTTAAAGTGTCTTGGATGCATAATTAAGTGGGCTCTCTCGTTCTAGAAAAAAAAAAGTGGGCTCTCTCGATTAATGTTCTGTTTGGTGAGAGTCTCACTTTAATGAACCAATACTTACAGATCATTGAGGATACGATCGATTGGAACAATTAGATAAGTATTGGGAATTTTCCTTTTTTTTAAAAAAAAAAATCATTTGTGTAGCCCTCTTCTTTTTTCCCTTTTATAGAATGCAACAAGTTTTGGTTATTTCTTGTGATATATATACAGTTTCTCGATCGTACGATAGGTCCCAATTAACATTGCTGATTTCAATTTTCAACGGTTTTGGGGTTCTATGATGAATTGTCTAATATATTGGGGTATAAATTAATTAAGAAAAAAGAAGAACAATCTACGAATTTGCAGGATCCTGCTCCTGGGTATCCTAAGACGTACGGAGGTTAATGCTCCCTTAATAATGTAAATTTTATGATTAAAAAAAAAAAAACTCTGTTAGTGGGCTTTGAACTGCATGGATTTGGTTTTGGTATGTTCTTCTTGATATTTTTGTACGGTTTGATTTTCTTAAGAGTAATAATAGAATTAAATAGGGGGCATTTCATAATTCTTGACCTACATCAACAGAAGTCCAATTAAAAGAAAAATAAATCACACTTTAACCATTTATTCAAATTTATTTTTGTACAGTTTGATTTTCTTTAGAAGTCACTTCCGTATCACTTTAAAAATAATGTGGCTTATAAAATTACTACTATACTTGTGATTAATCATTATTTATTAATTTTGATCAAATTGATTTTAAAAGCCACCTCCTTCATGGAGTGACATAAGATGGAGTCATGGACACAAGATTGACTTATAAAATTACTCCGTAGCCACTGATAATTAACTCAAGATCACTACTTTCCTCTTAAAAAAAAAAAATAAACTACAACAAATCAACAGAAAAAATCCATACTAGACAAACAACTAGCTAACTAGCACTTCATCGTACCAATGGAAAACTAGATAGATGGAAGATGAGTAGGAATGCAGCCAATAATAGCGGTGGCCTAATATGATGAGATGAATTACAATAGTAACATGATATCCTTCCAAGACGGTGTGTCTGAAGCCCAACTGAATTGAATTTTGTTGAAGTTCGGATGAAATACTGTCAGTACTAGAAATTAAAAAACGATTGAAGCATCAATCCATCTTAAGTACAGGAATCAAAAGGGCGGGAAAAAAGTGGTTTAATTGTAAATTTATAATTGATTTAATTATCTTTTTCTTTTCTTAATCAGACAAGTTGGGCTCCCATTTCTTGCACCGTCTCCTGTGAAGATGGTAGCTAGTAGTGCCAGTGGCACAAGGACTATGAATTATCCCCCCAATTTCAGCGTTGGAGTGAGGACTGAGGACTCAGGAGGAGCTTTGGTCGTGTTTCAAGAACTTTTGTCCTTTCACTCAGGAAAAATATATATATGCCCCCACTGTATAATTACATGCACATTCCAAAACAAATTTATTTTTAATGGATATACAATTTATTCCAAAGCACATTCCGGACCGTGTCTCTCACGCTACTTCTTACTGGTTGTTTTGTTGTGTTTTGTTTATTTCTTTTGTATTTATGTTGTTTTTTGTTATGGGTTATTGTCTCCTTGTACTGTATTGGTTAGATCCAAGTGCATGCGGAGACTTTTATAATCAAATTTGTGTTGGTACATCTTTATTTATAGTCCCTGATTTAGGCTTTGATAGTGCATCTTCGACTTCATCCTCTTCCTCCGGTGGATGTTACTTGTTCCAAGTGGAAGCTCAGATAAGTTTGCCTAATTTGTGCCATTTTTGTTTCTGTAACCACTTTGTGCGGCCCTTTGAGAGGATCAGGTCACTTGTTTGACCTGTTTCCTACCATTTGTAATTATTTCAGCATTTTTTTAGTTTGTTAGTTCACCCATTTTAGTTTTTAGAATCACCAATTCTCTCTTCCTTTTAGATCAAGAATGGGAAGGATGAATTTTTATTAATTTAGAAAATGGTCCCCCATGGCACATGCAGAAAGATGTACAACGTTTGCTTTGAATCTAAATAGGTTTTTTCGTGCTCGAGGCTGCCTGCAATTACCCATGGTCCCCAGCAGTTTTATGTACAATTAATAATGTTAATTACATAAAAATAAATAAATATGTTAATGGGACCACAATTTATGATAAGTTTTAGATCATGACCAAAACACAGTACTACAGTAAAATAATGATCCCGTTTACCAATAACTTCTTCTTTATATTTTGGTTTTTACGATCTAGGGATGGACCACAAGAGCATTTCAAATATAACATAACATATATAACATGTTTCATTTTTTATTTTATTTTTTATAGCCTTTCTTTTCAATTATGCTGGAAGAAAGAATAATTTGTTGTACAGTTGTTGCATGTTAACCTAATCTCTTGCTTATTTAATTAATTAGCATGGCCATTTTTTAGCTCACAAGTATCTTGGCACATAGGTGGGTCATAATCAAACGTGATGATCGATGAGATCGATCAGGAGAAGTATCGATCACTAGATGACAAGATCATTAATCACTTGATTAAGATTGGACAGGACGAGCTAGATATGTGCATTAATGTCAGGTGCATCAACTGTCATGCCTAAAAAGTACAGGAGGTGTGAGCAAAGGTTCTATCAATCGTAATCAAAATTCTAAAGAATTGACTATTCTAATTTTTTTTTTTTAATAAAAAAAATCATTCTGATACCATTCATAAATAATTAAGAGTTAAAAACCTTTTATAATCAAATATAAAGTTCTGAACTTCCTAGTCAAAACTAAAAAATTATATGTTATAAAAGTTAAAAACATACAAATCTTACATTAAAATTTATGATGTCTACATCTATTGCCCTATGCCCAATCTAATTAATTCTATGATGATATAAAAATACTGCACAATAAAAAATGAGAGTGAAACTTACTTATTTAATCCCGGCCACTTAATTAACAAGAGAAACGTCTACTACTTGACTTATGATTTAAATATGCATAAGAGAGAAACATTTTCATGATTATAGATAAATTAAGAGCCCCCATCTCTAAATAACTTAATTAAGTAATGACCTAACATGTGTAGTACTGTTGGTTTTAAACTATAGGTTAGAAAAATCAAATCAAATTATTACATGCATATTTAATAAGGAATAAAAAGTAAATTAATTGCATGCAAGCTCTTTGTAGGAATTGCACTACCAAATACAAATAAGGTTTTTACTTTCACCAGCCTATATAGCTCCATTAAACCAGATTTAAAGAAATAATCATCATGTTCAATGTGCTGATCCTTTGTCTTTGTGATGCCAAAGTCATCTTAATTTGATATCTTCTTCTTTTAGTTTCTAGCTAGCTAGCTAGCTAGGCTTGTGGTTAATTTCTTCTTTCAGCTTTTAACTGGCATTATATTACCGCAAACTATAGATTAAGCTAAAATTTGATTTTTTTTACACAAAATTGTAGAAAGTCGTTTAAACTATTCTAAACTGTAGAAAGTACTACAGGAGAAACATAAGATGAAAGCAACGAAAGATTTTGTAGACTGAGTTTTTTCTAAAGGCTCAATGATTGACCTAAACAGGTAGTGTAGCCCTAAAGTTTCCAAAATCCAATTGCTTTCTGGGAAGTGTTAGAAGTACTGCTTATTGACTAATTGCAAAAAAAAAAAAATGGCTGGTGTAAATCAATCAGAAAACAATCAAAATCAGTTCGTTCCCCCGGCCGGCCGTTTCATCGTTTGACAAGAAAGTACTTAAAAAGGCTGATAATTATCTTAATTTGTTGAAAATACAATTGCAAACAGAAGATTAATTTAAGTAATTCCAATGAGATGAGGGTACCCCTACAGTGCAACGTACGCACCCTAAAAGTGCAAGTATAGGGGCTGTTTGACCAGTCTACAAGGTCTAATAAATTGAAGAGTTTAGTGATAGGTTCAGGAGCATGTATACGCCTGTCAAAGTGCGCTCTGCCCTGCTACACTACAAGTGTTTTTTTTTTCAAAAAATATGCATAGAGGATGCTTCCGTGCTCCGATGCCACGTTCTTCTTCCCCCTTTTTTTTAATAGGTCAGAAGAAGAAAACACAGAACCCTCGTCTTCTTTTCATTTAAAGGGAATTTTGATTACTCATATAATTAACGAGACTCACTAAGGACTGAAAAATGTCTGAAATCTATGGACAATAGCACTTGAATAGCTTGATAAAGAAGGATTTCTCCAAAGAGGCAGTGAAAAAGAAGAGAAAAGTCAGCAGAAAGATTTGTTAAAACTCATGTTTATTATTTTTTTTTTGGCAATAATTAAGTTAGACTGCAGAGTGCAGACGATTATAAAAAGTGTACGTATATATATATATATATACACACAGAAATATAGTAAGTATATAAATGACAAATTAATTATCCATCATTACTTTTTTTTAGTCTCTCTCTCTCTATATATATAATGTATAAAAGTAATGCCCAATTGCGTGTTCTTTTCTGTAAATAAATTCGGGCATCCGATCCATAAGTGATTAGAGTCCTCGCTTGGCGTCATGGGTTTGACGTCATGCCGGGAGGAGAAGCACCCGCGTCTCTCTTCCGGTCCCTTTCGATCTTCACGTTTGTATTCTAAGCATGAATCTTTTTTCGCTTAAAGATTAGGCGTATTAATAAATTTGATATATGATTAATCAAAAGTTAATGTTTGCGGTCATGGCTATGAAATTTCTGAAAACATTAACATTATTGTGGGCTAAAAATGGGAGAGAGAAAAACAAAAACAAAAAGAAAAAGAAAAGAAAAGAAAAGCGCCGAAGTCACCGGAGTTACACAGGAAGTACTGCAAACTCTGCAAGAAGAAAGACAGAATGCACCCTTATGGTCCCGCAGAGCAGAGCTGACACGATTTCCGTACGGACTGCCTTCAAACCTGTGGCTCAAAATGAGACAGTAACGACTATGCCCCACTCTCCTCCAATCAGAGTTCGACAACGCATTCTGCCAACCAACCTGGTTTCGTCCCTACAACTCTGGTTTCCACAATACCATTCCCACTCACTGTCTAACTCGCGTTAGAACTTATAATATCATATTCCTCTCTCTTTCTTTGTGCTTTATTCTTTCCCATATATACATTATACACAAAAGCCTTTTGATTCATATTGGAACTAAAAGTCCTTCACAGACACAAAAATAGAAAGATACCCATAAATATATAATACACTAAAACGCCTTCTTCGTGTTCATCCCCCTTGAAAATGAACCCTCTTTAGGGTTTTTCTTGGGATTTTTTTTTTTCTTTCTGGGTTTCTCTCCGTTTTTTTCGGGATTTTCTGAGTGAGAAAAAAAGGTTACACCAAAATGGGGAGAGGTAGGGTTCAGCTTAAGCGAATCGAGAACAAGATCAGCCGGCAAGTGACGTTCTCCAAGCGGCGGACCGGGCTGCTCAAGAAAGCTCATGAGATCTCTGTTCTGTGCGACGCTGAGGTTGCTTTGATTGTCTTCTCCACCAAAGGGAAGCTCTTTGAGTTTTCCTCCGATTCCAGGTTCATATCTCTTTTTGTTTATTTGTTTGCTAGCTGTAACATTTTACAGTTTTATTTTTTCTTTTATTTTATGAATCTATTTTGTCAACTGGGTTTCACTATTTCCTTGTTATATAATATTCACTACCTGCATATATATTACACCAATATCATTCATCTGTTTGAACAATTCTTAAGCTATATATATATATATCTTCTCACTTTCTCGAGCACAGGCTGCTGCTGATGAATAGTAGCACTGTAATTGTTTTCCCATATTTTTACAAGGGAAAAAGAAAAACGAATTACCAACAAAAAAAGCTATAGAATGTTTGAGTAGTACTGTCTGCAACTTAATTTGAAAATGGAACATGGCGTTAGATTAGCCAGTACAAAAGAAAGATTTATATGTCTTTAAAATTTCCAGCTTTTTCGTAAAGATATTGGTCACAGTTTCACAGACACAACAATGAATCCATTGGGTCAGAGGAATAGTAGAAATCTAGTTTGGAGTATTATACGAGTATACAGTACAAAGCTGAATTTATAATGTACACTCACCGAGTGTCCTAGAGCTATGTGTCACGGTGCGTGTTGTTATCTTTCCTCGGTTTTGTAACCTAGTATTTTCTGTATGTCCGATGTTGGTGATGCACCGACGAGGATACCTCCTCAATGATTTTGGTCGTAGAAAGGGCTGCATATAAAAAAGTTCGTTATTTAAGATCTCCACAAAGATTTTAGACCAGGCAGGCCCCATACATGGAAGCTAGGGATTCCTTTAATATACATGCTAATATTATTTGTATATATTTTTGGTTCGAGGTATATAAATATATATAAGCTTCTTCTTTTTTTTTTTTTTTTTCTTTTTGGGACAATATAGAGAAGCTACTTACTAATTGTAGCATCCGATATATATATATATATATAAACATCTTTTCTCAGGTTCTTTTGTCGTGTTAGCTAGGCATTCAAATCTTCACTTTGTACGGAAAATTGCCTATATTTCAAGATTGATCATTAAAGCTTCTTCACCATAGAGGCCTCCAGTTAGGGCGCAAGGCATTAATTGTGCTGGAAGTAGTTTAATTAGCCCTTTGGAGAGAAGTATTTCAGTACTTTGGAGACATAACTTTTTAGACAACCAGAAGAATGAAGCTTATATTTAATCACAAGAATTATAGTACTGTACTGACATATATATAGGTAAATTAATCCTAAGTATTTAAGTTGTCCAACAACTAAACACTAGGTCAATAAGGAGAATTCAAACCTTTGTCGGGAGCATACCCACTTGCTGGTTGATGATTCTCTTGTTCATGCTACCAACTATCGTAGTCTTGTTGGGGTGCCTTACAATGCCTCACCTTATTAACTATACTTGAACTCACCCGTGCAGTGAATCTTGTCTATTAATTTATGCCTCAACTTGGAATTGTCTCATTTTCAGGTTGTCAAATGCATATTGCATTACTCATATTGCATTACTATCAATTATACTCTCTTGTTAAACTATAAAATAGTGATGCATATTGCATCACTATTTTGTCAATTGTCTCATTTTCATGACTATTAAATTATACCATTTATTTCAAAAGCTTAAGTTGATAGGAAAATATGATTAATATTCTAATATTTCCTCTCAAGTGTGGGTTCAAACTCAATTTTAATAAGTGAAGCCTTACACGTGAAATATTTAATTAAAATGGAGGGTAAATGATTGAGACAAGGTTCGAACTCAGGACCTTTGGTTCTAATAATGTTGTTACCGTGTACAATAATAATAAATAATATAGAATTGAAAAAAGAGAAATTAAGAGAGAGTTGATATACAGGTTTTACGTACTTCGGCAATATTGTGCCTACTTCTACAAAGAGTGCGGCTGTATTTTGCCATTATTAATTCAGGTTTACATCATAACATGTATATAGGAAAACATTAAAACCCTAATTGTACGGACATATTTTAGAAATTTTCAAAATACCCATACCATACATGAGGGCAATGCCCCCACAATCTAATCGTCTCTCCGTTCACTCTGCTTCATCTACTTAGCCATCCATTGGTATTCTAATATGAGCCACTAGTTCTCAAAATATTATGTTAAATTACTATTTATCTCAAAAGTTTAAACTTATAGGAAAATGATCAATATTCTAACAATGACTCGTGGACCAACAAGATGCAGCTATAACTAATCCTTAAGATATCCATTTTCTTAGTGGGATCTCTTTAGGATCTACTCCAACATTTAGAAATTGGTTAACATGTAAGGGTACATGTACTTGATGCCCCACCCAAGAAAGAGACCCTTAAGCACTAGTAGTCCTAGCTAAATGGTGATTCAACATAGATTCTATATCTTGGAACTTTGCCAATTTTGGAGTAGCTTTGTGGTAATGGAACCTTTATTAGGTTAAAGACTTAAAGTCTCTATCATAATTCTAGAGTAATGTAAATGTTAAAGAACTTACATTCGTATTGGTGGCAAAAGGCCGCTCTGTTAGAGGTGGAGAGAGATAATAGAGCAGAAGAAGAGAGGAACATATAAAGGGCATAAGAAGATTTGCATATTCATGTTTCTTTGTTTTTGCCATAAATAAGTGGAGAAGAAGAATATAAAAGGAAAGAAGAAGTCATAAAAGAAAAAAGTTAGAAAGGGATGCATTAACGAATGAGAGAAATAATAGAATAAGTTTTTGTTTGGGTGTGTGTTTGAGGGACTTAAAAGTACTGCGTCTAACATTCAAAAAGTCCGTTTGAAGAAAAAAGTACACATTTAATTAAAAAAATTGAAAGCGCTTTTAAAGGTTTAAAAATGGCCAAAACGCATTTTTAGTAAAAGTTTAAAAATGAAGTTTTTGCCAAAAAACGATTTTTGACTTAAAAATTTTATTTCTCAAACAAAAACTCAAACATGCTCTAAGTATAAGTTCAACAATGTCACGCAACATGTGACATGACAATGTACACAAAAGCATCAAAATTGCATTTTGCAATTTGAATGACTAATCAGATTGATGGTGTTTTAAGGTTTTGTTTAGCAATTTTGGCTAAAAGGAGGAGATGCATAATCCATTGTGAATGCTTTGAGTACTCCATCTTGAAATCTTAGCTCTTGTTTAGTTGTTTCTTCCTGCTTCCTTTAAAAGTGGTTTTTATTCTAGGTTATACCCATACTATATATAGTATTTGATATTTGCTTCTTCTTTTTTTCTAATTAAATTATGATCACTTATATAAATAAAAATAAAATAAAATAAACTTAAAACCATTTATATGCATCAACATATTGATTCAAATCAAGAATTTAGACAATGGTTTTGACCACTGTTAAATGTACTCCACAACACATGTAGCCATTTTTTAGCAACATTTTTCTGGTCTAGCTGACCTACAATCTTGTTCCCATGCCCAAAATTTTGCGTTGGCAATGAAAGTATTTGTATCTATAATGAGTAGCGTGGCCATAGAAACCAATCAATATCTAGAATTTAAAAACCTCCGAGACAATGTACATATTTGTATCTATAATTCTCACCTGTCATGCACTGTTTTTTTTTTTGAAAAGCATGCACTGTTATTTTCTGTCTATATGTAATGCACCATCCATTGATGGGAGGATTCTAACTATTGGACTTTCATTATCATTTTTTTTTCCCTAATTGCAAATCTTTATCCTACATGTCAGTACTTGAGAAAACAATCTTACAAAACTATGAAAACGAAAACTAAGGTTAACAAGAATAAATGACTTTTTAAAATAAGTTTTTATAAAGAAATTCAATTACTAATTACCTACAGCAAACCCCGTTTCTGGTGAATGAGTGCAAGGGTTTTTTTTTTTTTTTTGTGAAAAAAAAAACATGAGTAAGAAATTTAAAATACAACAGAAACAACAAAAACCAAATCGAAAAACACGTAGGAAAATTCCATAATGACGAAGAACAGCCACATTGATCTTCAACTTTGAGCCCCCATATAAGCACTTGCTTCAACTTAATCAAACACTTGCTTTAAGATCTTCTATTATCCAAAAATGAAAATAAATATTTTTTTATAAAGAAGTTCTAGAAAATTTAAATAAAGAGTAATAATTACTAACTATATATCGTTCATAATCTCAAGTCAAATAACAAGCCGAGATTGCACTTCTGGTAAACCTTACTGGCATTTTCAACATTCAACCGTCAAATGATCATAAACAAAAGGAGAAAACCAATCAACATATATTTACAATGGGCAGCATGGATTGTAATTTAGGGGATGTGTCAAGCTAGGCTGTTTGTGGTACCCCGGATCTTGAAAGTTAAATTTAACATTCGATAAAGGGATTATGGACTGCTAGGTGAGATAGAGCTACAAGTGATTTTAATTAAAGACTACAATTGTGACTTCAACCAATCCTTTGTATAGCGTAGACATAGCTAGTGTTTTTTTAAAAGGTCTAGACAAAGGGTATCATGAACAACTTGATAACGTGTACTATAGGATATGTATTGAGTCCTATGTCCAACAAGGATATTGAAGAATAAGGGGGATTATGATACCTAAACTAACACCTAAAACCTGAGAGAAACTCACACTAGACCTAAATGCAATAACCTAAGAGCACCTAGAATGCATACACTAAAGATTTGTTTGATTTGCAGAATAAGCTTTTGGAATGGAGTGGTTATTTTTTTGAAATATCTATTCTTTTGTTTGATAGAGGTATATTCTTAGGAATAATTATTCTCATAGAAATAAGTATTCCTTTACTAATAAAAAGGAATACCTACTCCTCTAAAAAATTAGAGCTAGAGGAATCAAAAGCCCTTTTTTTAAAAAAAAAATTAAAAAAAAAAAAATCAACTTGTATTGTTGGAATTTTATGGAGAACCCGGGGTAGGTGCAACCACCCCTGAAGACCCTCATGGTCGACTGCCCACAAAATTACTATGATTTATATTTAAAAATAATAATAATAAGATGAGTTTAAAAAATAATAATGTGATTTTTTTTTTAAGTACTTTTGTTTCAATTGCAATGAAAAACATATGTATTGTACCAAATTAAGGAATAATAACTATTTTATTTCAAAAGAAAGCAATTGATCAAGCATAAATTCTTCTCCTCAATCTTATGCAAAGGGCCATCACAATAACATTGACCTTAAATATGAGCCTTTCAGGTAGAGACCTCATAACTTAACAATTCTATGTTCAAGAATCCTCTTTCCTAAATTGAAACTAGAGTTCACTATATCATTCAATTTTGCATAAAAGTCGTCAAAATTTTCATCTTCCTTTATTGTAGTCTCTTCAAACCTATAAGTTAACATCTGAAGTTTAGATTATTTTTCTAGTTTTAGTACCTTCATAAGTTACTTCTAAAAGTCTTATGCTTCCTAGCCAACTTCAAATGAGTAATGCTATAAACTATTTTTTTATCTCAATCAACTCTTGGATAATTCCTTGTTAAAAATAAAAAATCTAAGTGTTAGTTGGGATTACACATTAATATTATGAAATAGTTGAGGAATAAAAATATGGTATATAGCATTTATCTTCATAGATAGATATAAGAATGCTCACCTTCCGATAGGTGAAATTATTCCCATCAAAGTAGCAGTTAGGAAAAACAAGGGAATGAGATTTCTCCATTGACAACAAAGATCAAGGATCTCACTTAGGAAACTAATCCTAATGGAATGAATCATCTCTAATGCCATTTAAAAAAAAAAAGAATTGAACACAAACTAACACCTAGAGGGGGGTGAATAGATGTTCACAAACAATAGTAACAACTTTTAGAAATCCAATCACACAATCCGAACAATATGAAAACAAATAAAGTGAAAATTTTGAAGAACTCTTCTAAAGAAACTCACTCATTAATGGACTAGCCAACCCATATATAAGATTTTCATTGTAGAAGAAAAGTTTGTTACAACAGGTCTATACTCACAAAGCCTTTGTAGTCTAAACATAGGCTTGCAACCCCAGCAAACAACTCATTTTCCTCTCACCACGACTCCCATAACTCAGGCTTTCTTCTATGGAATATATATCCTCCATGAAGTTGCTCGTTGCAACCCGGCCACATCGATGCACCAATGAACTCATCTTTTTTGCTTCCTTAACATCAAGATCATACTCATGTTTTTTTAAGGCTTTCATTTCATCTATATTAACCTCTTATTCTTCATTATGGGGTTAAATAAGATGGGTTATAAATAAAGCATGCAGTTGTTTTCTTCACTGTTACTATCAGCTCCTCCATACTACTAATGGACACTAAATTAATCGTTCATGCAACATCTCCCTGGTGTGGTGAGTGCTCTAACCTAGAAGGGAAATTCGTGGTTTTGCAATAAATTAAGGCTTTGATAAATTTGGTTTAGGGAAAGGTAGAACAATTTGCTGTACATATTGGGTGCAAGTTACCCTAACAAACTCGAATTGAGTAGGCTGCCTTTGAGGGAAAGGTGATAGGATAGCTATAGATTTTCTTAAGGAGATGTGATATAATTAACATTGTTGGGCAGTTTGATGCTTAATTTATGATTCTCTAGAGGAACAAATAGTTACTATTACGAAGTGGGAACAAAATGTTGGACAACAAAAAGAGCATATGCACGGAAACAATTCCTGGAATAAATTTATTGTTTTAATCAAACCTTAAATAAATACTGTTTTAATTAAACCTTAAATAAATTTATTATTATACACAAAGCATCTCTGTATATATACTATGGACTGGTCCTTTTAAGACACCCAACCTTACAAAATCAATAGATTAGCTTAAAACTTAGGAAAAGATCCCTAAAGAAACTACAGTAATTAGTTTTTGTAGGTCTTTCCTGAAATCATAATTTGGCGACTACCTATAGAAAGACCTATAACTTCCAAAGCAATGGTTTTGTAATTTGTTGACAGTTAATTATGAGCACCACCTCTCTCTCTAGAAGTAGATTCTACAATGTTGAGTTGTTTTTGGCTCCCAACCCAACATGTAGTTATAATACAAATGCCTATAACAATGTAAGGAAGATTGCAGTGGAACCTAGGGCTAGAATCGATCTTCTAGTCATAGTTTCCTAAAGAATCTGATGCAAAATATTTGTTATATGTTTGAGTTTATTTCTGCATTTTCTCTTGGTTATATCACCCTATAGCCAAGCATAATCTGAAAGCAAAATTTAGTTCGATTTTCTTTCAAAATTTCATTACATAAGCCTTATTATACAAAGGTCTTATGATTTTGACACAGATCATAATGAGATATTTTGGTAAATGGATCCAACTCATGAAGTTGTATATTGAAGTACTGTGGTCTGCCAAATATTTTCATAAAGTACTGTATAATCATTAATAGGTTTTATGACAACCAGAAACACTCAACTCATACAATTCTTCAAAAGCACAGAAAAGAAGTATAAGAAAAACCAAAAAAAAAGAACAATTATCTTCCTTAGAATTCATTTGGAGTTACTGGTAGAGAAATTATCTTAAAACTTGTTGGACCGAATTGCTTGATGGAAACACTTGACCTGACTTAAAAATAAAAAATAAGGGTTCAACAAACTTCTATGTCAAAGAAGAACAAAAAGAAACTAGAGTAGAAAAAACTGGTAATCTTCTCAAAAAAGTGTTTATTGATGGCTTTCAGAGGATCTCAATCATTCATATTTGACTAAGAAAGATGGAATTTATATGATTTCTGTTGAATGTATGACCTCGAGTGAGAACCAGTCAACCATCTTGTTCTGCACTATATATCCATTAGCATGAGTTGTAGAATTGTTTCATCTTTTCTCTTTTCTAGTGTTACCGGTTTCACCACATTAAATGCTTAAAGAGGCTTTCTTGTTGGCATGAAACTGCAGTGGAAGATGATTCGCTGACTCAGAAAAGAGAAGTATCTTAGGGTTCTCAATATGATATAATATTACAGTTGTTAATTTATTGGTTATGAGTGTAGAAGAGGAAGGAAAAGAGTAATAGCAGTTAAAATAAAACAAGAGGAGATAGATAAAAAGCAAATGCTATCAATAGAATGACTTGGTTTAGCCTCACATCATCTGCATTATATTTTTTGTTATCAATACATGATAAACACAAACTTATTGTGCAACATGCATATCCTTTTTGACAGCATGGACAGGACTCTGGAACGATATGAAAGGCACTCATATGCCGAACAACAGCAAATGCCAACTGATTCTGAGACACAGGTATCCCGAACATTACTTATACTGTGTTTCATCTGTTCTCCCTGTGAATGTTTACCTAAGTATACTCCTATTCTCACATTACTTGTCTTTTTAATATCTATACCCATCTCTTCAATATTAGAACCAAAAATAGGTCTTCCAAACTTTGCTTTGGGTTTAATTAATAAGGACTTGAGTCCAAGGATAATTATTAATGGTCATGAATCCTTGTGAAAAGCCTTTGATTAATCTAATTCACATTTTATAGGTTATAGAGTAATGTTAGAAATAGTTAAATTACTACTTATTTTAAAAACTTAAGTTGATATAAAAGAATAAATTTAATAATTTAATCAAAATTTTAACACTCCCTCACGTGTGAGTTTAAACTCTCCCTTAATAAGTATAGTCTAACACATGAAATATTTTATTGAAATAAGAGGTAAATTGTGGAGTTAGGAGTTCAAACTCAAATCCCAAGCTTTAATATCATATTTGAGATTGTGCTGAGAAATGGAGCTTTTTAGACAATTTTATTTTTAAGTTTTTTCAAAAGTGCATTTTGGCCACTTTTAACTATTGACATATTTCACCAAGCAAACTAGTTTTTTTTTTTTTTTTTTTGACTTTTTCACACAAGGGAATAGGATTCGAATTAATAACCTTTGCTTCATGAAATGTGGTCTCCCAACTGATTGAGCTACCCCTTGTGGACAGCCAGTTTTTTATTAGGCATAATTTTTAGGTACTAAAAGTATTTTTTTAACTACCATAACGCAATCCTTAGTAGACGCTAAGTCACAACTTTTTCTAAAAGCTTTTGGGCAGTGTAGGTGCATTTCAATTCTACCCAAAGTCTAAACAGCTACATAGTAATTAGAAAGAGAGTAGAGCAACCATGATAGGTTACTCGAGTTGGATCAAGACTGGGGATGGGATTTGAGGGAAACAATTATAGCTCAATTCAGGTAGAAGAAGTCACAATAACTCCTTTTAGGAAGGAGAAACCACAAGACTCTACTCATGGTGGAAGAATACCACAATTTGCCAAATATTGGGTTGAAACTAGGGATGGGATTTGAGGAAAACAATTGCTGTCACCGTGCTATGTGAATGTCACGATCATGACGTTTAATCCGCTCCCGTACTTGGTTATCCATTGATGTTCTAATATAAGTCACTAGTTTCAACAACTATAGCTCATTTCGGGTATGAGAGACCATGTACAATAACTCTTTTCAAGTAAGAAAAACCACAAAACTCCACTTAATTAAGGTGGGATGATACCACAATTTATCAAATATTTTCTCTAGCTAATTCCTTTAATTACAATCAAACAGTGATAGCACCTAAAGTTCAAATATTCAAATAAAACTATAATCCTAATCTTAAATAACCTAATCTCAACTACTAAACATATTTCACTCTCTTATCCCTATCAAACCAGCTCGCGAGAACATGATCTTGGCATTGCCAATCATCATAGGAACCATTTGGTAAGGTAGTGGAGCCATCAGATGGAGTGATGAATGAGATGGAAACTAAGTATAGTCCAACACTCGATTTCCTCAGAGATGGAGGACGATGGGACAACCACATATGATAGTTGTCCACACCGAGCTTGGTGGTAATGGCTATGCAGATATGCAGCACAATAAGGGATCACATAGCCCTAGTATTGGAGGATGAATTGTGGGAGATGATAGAACTCTCAGGAGTCAGGTCCATTTGGTTTAGCATTTTCAAAATATATGATTTGAAAAAAATATCCATGTGAAAATACGTAAATAAGAACTTTCACTCAATCTAATTCACTATGTACAAAGATATGTAGAAGAAGTCACGTCAAGATAGTTTTATGTCTCAATATTTATCTCAAACTTTGTCTCTATCATACTGTTACATTGAATTCCAATCTTTATCCATGTGCATGATTGGTCTCTACTTACCATGATGAAAAATCCTGGAAAGATTTATATGCTTGCCATGGTATTTCTCTGCTAATTCTTTTTTGGTAACTAATTTTCAGCTTATTGAATCTAGGTTTGACATATTTGCTTTAGACAACTCAATTGAATCCCCTGGCTTGGTTATGTAATTCATCAAAGAACAAAATGATTTTTTGTATGTGCATTGCTTATCGAAAGCAGTTTATGCAAATGAATTCTGTGATTTCTTTAACCCTTCTTCGGATGTTGCTATATAGGGAGCCTGGTCTTTGGAATACCCCAAGCTTTCGGCTAGAATTGAAGTTTTAGAAAGGAACATAAGGTAATGATGTGAGTTTTCATGCCATATTGGGGGAAAAAAAGGTCAATTGTTGCAACTTTAATGCCTTTGTATGAGGATTTAAAGAATCAGAATCAAAGCCAACAAATATTATTAGAAATGATGATATGTTAACCAATAAATTTTGTTCATAGATTCAATTAAGGGTAGAAATGCTTTCAAGATTTCTCTAAATAATAATATGCGAATGAAAAAATGTGATTTTTGCACAGCATGTCTATTAAGTGAGTTTGACTCGGACATATTTTACATTTGATCAATGTAGGAACCTTTTTGGAGATGATTTGGACCCGTTAAGTTTGAGAGAGCTTCAAAATCTGGAACAACAGCTCGACACAGGTCTGAAACGCCTACGAATTAGAAAGGTGATTTTATTGCATTTGTTTCAAGTCACATACGCACATGCAGAGCCAATTTACACACAAATTGATTTTTAATTTATACTCATCACTTGAATCAATTTAACATGTGATATTGACATATGCAGAACCAAGTTATGCATGAATCCATTATGGAGCTGCAGAAGAAGGTAAACATATATAGTTAAGCATCTGTGAGTTTCTGCGTTTGTGAATTTAAAAATGATTTTTTTTTTTTTTTGTCTAAATTGAAAGGTTATGTAAGTTTATCCAGTTTGAGACTCAAAAGAATTTACAGCAGGCTAGTGTTAGCTCCATAGCAATTGCTTGCTTGTCTAATAATTAACCTTTTTTACCTACATAAAATCCCAAGAAAAATGCAACCAAAAGGCCTGGAGACTAGGTTGAGCGAACATCCTAGTTCAGACATAAATCAAACTCTACCTGGGCAGGAAATGAGATCAACGGCTACCATATATTTAGACTGTGTTGGATATAGACTAAGGTAACATTATGGCTTTTGACAGGAAAGAGCCTTGCAGGAGCAGAATAACCTGCTGTCGAAAAGGGTAAAATCTGGTTCATGATTATAATATTTCTTACTTGGAATCACTTCGATCTGTAAAAAACTACCTCATATTTATGTACATTTTTTTTATGACGAATAGATCAAGGAAAATGAGAAGGCAGTGGCCGAGCATGCACACCTAGAGCAAACAAGCACAGGCCAAAACTTATCCAACTTCGTGTTATCCCCACCGCAACAGCCACACCCACAGCCACCGACGCTACAGCTTCCTTCTCTAACTATTGGGTACTCTCTCTCTCTCTCTCTATAAATCACATTTTTTTGTGAAACATGGTATGATAATTAGTCTTCTTGATTATTGAAGAACTCATAATTGAGCTAAATATAGAATGTTTAAATAAACAATGCAGAGGTACTTTCCAGGCACGAGTAGGAGATCAGGATGCTGGAGCTCAGGCTCAGCCTAGTACCACTAGCCTCATGCCACCATGGATGCTTCGCCATATAAATGGATAAAGACTTTTCGGGCCACCAAAGTCGGTTTCGGAAGCGGGAGCAACAATTTGCTAACCCTCCATCATGTATATCTTTCCATGATGACAATTGCTCTACCACCACTGTATTTTGAAAATCTATGTATTTCAAGACTGCACCTTCTCGTCTCAACATACGTTTTACATTGCATATGCACAAACGCATTCAACCAAACCATAGATTTGTCAAATAGTCTCGACAGTAATAAGGCCATAATTAGGCTCGTTATTGAGGGATATGGTTCAATCGAAGTCCCAAAAAAGCCAGCCCCTAGACAGTATCTGCTTCTACTTGGCGCATCTTCACATCAACCATGCTTGACTTAGAGAAGAAAGGGCTTACATTCACCTAAAAGTAACATAATTTTACCAGACAAGGAAGTTTTACTACTCACTGAATTGTCTAAAACAAGGTTCTATCCAAATTCTGCGCCCAGCATTTGCAACTTGGTTTCTAGTATAAAAATCAGTCCAACACAGACCATGATTCAACAAAAATTGAGCAGCACAGCTCACTAGTAATACAGTTCCCTGACGTCGCTTAATTGTAATAAAGCTATAGATAATTTTTTTGGATAAGTAATAAAGCTATAGATAATGAAATGCCTAAAGCTAGAAACTCTTACAAATTAACCGTTCAATTTCATTACATTTCATAAATACAAGTTCACCGTCTCAATATATATCAATCTTCACTTCAAGTTCCCAATCAGATTGGTATCAGAAATACATAATAACTGAATTATAGGTAATGTTCATTAAAGACAAGATTTGCCTTACCCATCTGAATAATTCAATACTTGATTTTACAGGTCTAACTAAATTGGTAATAAACGAGACCAACGGGAATAATTACCCAAAAAATGATAAACTATCTCGAAGCCAATTCAATTGTTTCTTCAGTTCTGCTCGCCATTGAACTCATCTTCATGTTCACAATCACCACCGTCAAGCATATGCTCCCTGTGACAAAGAAGTCAGCAATCACATCTACATCATCTTTTTTTTAAAAAAAAAATTAAGTTACACTTCCGATGGCATCTACCCATTCTTAATCATGCAACTATGAAAAATAAAACAAACACAAACCAATGAGGAAAATGCTGCATAATGCCAGTCTCAGAGGCCACATTACTGGTAGCAATGCATGGAACATTTATGGAGCCATGCATGGAAGACTGGTTTGCTGTTACCTCGCAAAGTTATAGATTCCAAGATTTATTTTTAGCTCACATACAACATTATATTGGGTCAAGTCTTTTGTAGTTTTGAAAATCACGTTATTAAGAGTCTAGGATTAAAACCATTGATTTGGAGATATTATTTCATAAGTCATGGTTAGTTTTGTAATGAGGGGTGTAGTTGAAGTTTTTGGAACTCTTGCGAATTAAGGACAATTTGTTAATCAAATCGGGTCTAAAACTTTCTAGAAGTTTTATGATAAGAGTATTCTCATCTTCTCTTTTCCCTCTTCTTCTTCGTTGCAGACAGATACTGTTTGCAGCCCTTGACCGACCAGAAAATTCCCTCTTTCCTTTTCTCTCAGCAACCCCAAATCAAACCCTTTTCAATTCTCTATCAAAACCCTAAAATCATATATATTTTTTCTAACACTTAGCCACCAAATAATCCCTTGAAATAACCCAAAAATCCTAATCTTGTTGCTGTCCATAATTTCCAGCAAGCAGATTCCCTAGTCTGTCCTACATCAAACATGCGGTCAAGAAGTAAAAAAATGAAGCACATAAAGTACCCTTTTTTTCCCTTGAGTGTATACATACACTTCTCATAAGTAAAGATTTCCAACTAAAAATGCATTACACGCTCGTGCACACTGGCTGAATGGCACACGTAATGCATGTGGAAGAAAAAAAATGGTTGTGTTTGGTTTGTTGAGAGAGAGAGAGAGAGTAATTCTCTAATATCCAAAATCATGAAAGAAATAAAAAATAGCAACAAAAAGGAAAAGCAAAATGCATTACACACTCATGCACACTGGCTGCATGGCACATGTAATGCATGTGGAAGAAAAAAAAATGGTTGTGTTTGGTTTGTAGAGAGAGAGAGAGAGTAATTCTTTAATATCCAAAATCATGAAAGAAAAACAAAATAGCAACAGAAAGGAAAAGCAAATTCCAATAATTTTTTCATAACAACCATCTGGAAAGCCAAAGATTTGAGCAAAATTGATTCCCCCTGGTTGTGCTTCAAGAAAATGGAGCTCTAAGCATGAGTTCTTTCAATTTTCATATAATTGATTTAAAGTCAATCAGATAACAGATATTAACAATGTGTTTGAGAACATTGGATTTTCTTCAAGGGCCTTTTAGTTTTCAAATATTTAACCCTAAATGGTAGCTCAATTGGTTGGAGACTACACCTCATAATGCGGACGTCGCTAGTCAAATTTTCCCTTCCTCCCCTCCTTGGGCAAATTACTTATTAAAAAAAAAAAGTTTCCAAATACTCATGTAAACATCAATAACAGATATCCATAAGCCATAACCAAGGGTCAATACCTCAATCTCTCACAAAGGCGTGCTAAAGCATCTGATCCTGTTCTAGAAGCAACATCCTCGACATCAGAAGCATTCAGTAGAGTCACACTATCTGCAAGCCTAAACTCACACAACTCTTTTAAGGAACATGCATCAGTCAACACAGCTGAATGACCACCACCAGCTGCTAATTTCCGCACTTCCCCAACACACCTGCACTATAGAATTTTCATCAGCATAGGAAGCTATAAAACTGTGAAAAACCTACAGAGCACAAGAATAGACAGGTCATACCAATCAACTGGAGATGGATACCAGGCATAGGTAGATTTCTCGTTAGCTGCCTGACCATAGTTATTATAGCCCCATCCATGAATTCTTCCATCCCTCATGGAAATAAGTGTGTGGGAATGTCCACATGCAACAAGTTGCACGCCATTTGGAACAACCAAAACAGGGAAATTGCGGAGAAAAGTCTCTGATTCATTAGGAATGCATGAAAAGAATCCCGTTTGGGGGCCAAGGCCTAATTGCCCTACTTGACCACCACCCCAAGCATAAAGAGCTCCCTTCAGAGTCATAGCGCATGTATGTACACCACCACATGCAACATCCTTTATGAATATTCCATCAAGGGCAACCACTCTCCTTGGCAATAGCTCTTTATCACCGGACTGGAGGGAACAATGCCCAAGTTGACCCATATTTCCTCGCCCCCAAGTATAGCTGTGATGTGCAAAGTAAATAATCATCAGCTACAATTCTGTAGAAGTTGAACTTTAACAGTTGTAACGAAAAAAGTAAAAGTAAACAAAACAAGATAGCTTTGAAGAACTAATCTTATCAGCTGAAGATTGTCATTATCAAGTAAAAGCTTCGACAGTTTAATTTCATAACTGAGACAATTCATGAAAATTAAAAAGGTAACGCTACATACTCTCATCCCATTGGCCTAATGTGACAATGCCCATTAGTCCTTAAATTAGCCTATACTAAAAAATAAAAAACATTAAAGGGCTAATAGGCAACGCTACATTAGACCATTAGAATGGAAGTGGAATGGGATTAAATATTTAGAATTACTCCAATTAAAATGGTGCTTGCAAAATCACAAAAATGGATGTGCGAGGGTGCACGCACATAGACCTGGCTTTTATGCGTCCCCCACACTAAAGCAATCACTAATCCTCTATGGTGATTCTATTTTTGATTAAATGGAGCATTTTTATATCACAACTTAGATATGGTTCCATTTCAGAGAAGGGATAGGAGTGGATCTTATGCATGCACACACACATATCATATATTTACAACATTTTACTTTGGCAGTATGTGAACTACTATTGACCCAATGACTTCAAAACAGATACAGACATTTACAACTTGCGTGCTTTAGCCAACTTGTGTTATCTAGAACAATAGCTGAGGATAAACTAAAAGAACAAGTGCATTATGGAAATGAATCATTAACACCAATAGATTCAAGTACACAAATATAACATATATATATAGATATATATATAAGTTAAAAGCACAAACACTTAAATATCTAAAATGAACTTAAGCCCTCCATGGTATAACCAAGTTAAGGGGATGAAGACTTGCATATCAAAATGCATCCCATTTCCATTGCGTCTTTTCTCCTGACTAGACGTGAGATTCCCATAAGAAGATTTTTTCAAACCTTCACAGTTACATGTGCCATGCGGATAACCACAATTCTCATGCTTAAATGTAGAATTTATCTCCATCTAAAAAGTCCTTCAGATCACTTACACCTCGCCATTTTCAGATACTGCTGCTGTGTGGTACTCCCCGCATGACACTTGGGTAATCTTCACAAGCTCAGGAGCCTCATCAAGGAACTTCGCATAAGCATTTATTACACGAGCTCCCTGTAGTCCTTCACAGGTAAGACCTCTGCCAAGCTGACCATATTCATTGTAGCCTGGTTTTTCAGAACAATGATAAAGGTCTAGTTAATATGTACCAGGAAACTAGAGTATTAATACAGGTTTCCTTTCCTATCATATGATCTATGTGTTACCAAAAAATATAAACATCATAAGAAGAAAGAGATACACATAGAACTCCTTGCGTCTAAACAACTACATAATTTACACATCATTTTATTAAGAAAATAGCAAGTCATGATTCTAGAAGAAACTTTACCCCACGCTTGTAGCAGGCCATCCTCAGATAAGGCCACCATATGCACTGCTCCACAGGACACTTGACGGATCATCTGTAACGAATATAAACTACAATCAGGCCTAAAGGAAAAATAAACAAGAAAAAGGTAGACAGAGGCTGGTGCTTGACAAGAGATTGAAAGTATATGTAGATTAAAAGGATGATCAATAAATTTGTTAGATTTGATTAGACAAAATCTATGTTGATGACAGATTTATGCAATATGACAGAAATGTGGAGATCCTCAGGGACCTACTATATTTGAGCAACTACATGTTATAACACAACTGAAACAACTGCATGTACATTTGAAGGCTTATGATAACCAGTCTAATTCCTTAATAAATCCAGATCATGAGACAATCACTAAACCATGTTTAGCAAAACCAAAGACTATGTGTCTGCTCACAAATTAAACAATTTGTTAGAAGCCAAAGCAGTCTGAAGATCATTTTCAAAATTTGGAAAAGCAGACATTTGAACTACGACATAAATTTTTCGAGTGAGAGGCATCCCTAGCATAAGGCTGTAACACTTCCCTTGATTCTGGTATAGAAGAGGCCTCAAAACTTATCTATACGAACATGAAAGACATTTCAAATCAAAATATCTAAATAATGACATAGGAGAGATTTTCTACTGGTGTTGGGCTTAGAATGGAACAAATTATGTTTTAAGATTTATTATGGCAAGGGAAAGGCTTTAAGGTTTCTAGAAAAAATTAAGTTCAGGAGGGATAAGGTTTAAAATGCAAAAAGGGACTTAAAAAGAGAATGATAGATTGCAGGAATTACTGGCAGCACTCTGTGTTGGGGATTTTAACGCTTGGATGATAGGCTATTTGGTGGTTAAAGGCTTGAGGTGTCATGTATTAGATATGCTTTGGGGTTGTAAAAAGGAAGTAAACAGAGAATTTCGTTGCTCTTCAGGCTGTGTGAACAGGGACATAAACCGACGAGTGTTTTGAGTATCAAAGCACAAAATCAGGTACTATAGATAGTTTTTGTAGTATCAAAAACCCAAAACTCAGCAATTCCAACCCTCCCCACCAAACGAATAACTGAATAAATAAACAAAATCAAACCTAACAAGAAAAATATACAACATACCGTACTAGGAGTAAAGGCCCCCCAATATAAGCGAGGAAAATTCGATCCCTGTAATGAGAAGTAAAACAAAAAATAAAGGTATGGTATATTATCTGCCCCGAATCACACACACACACACAGAGGAAAAAAAAAAAAGATGTTAAAGAATTTCATATAGTACCTGATTTTGGCCCCAAACCCAAAGCCTACTTGTTGAGAGGGTTCCATCATTTTCACGAGGCTCCGCAATACAAGCAGTACAATGTGCTCCACATGAAACAGATTTCACAAACTCCGTCTGCAATGGTTTCACTTTCTTAGGGTGCTTCCTTCTCTCCTCAGTTCCATCTCCCAATTGACCAAAGCTATTAGCACCTGGTCCATCACATACATATTTATGATTTTTGATCATTTATCTTGTATAAGCATTAAGCAACAAGATGTTGTAATAGCTCTAACTATACACCTCAAGAAAAATGAATTCCCACGCACAGTTTTCAGCTACAATCTCAAGTAAACCCGTCATAATCAAGAAGAAAACATAGCCACCAATGAAATTTCCTTCAGCCAAACCATTGCTATATACGATTCGTAACTCTTAAGCACGTTTTTCCGCAATATTCTTAGATATCAAATGGGCAAAACTTGATAATCATAACAATCAATGAACAAATATAAAGGGATACATATGGGGTGGTGTAAAGGGACCATACGATTCCATACCCCAAGTGAAAAGTGACCCATCGAAGGTCACGGCCGCAGTATGCTCACGACCACAAGCAATATCCAACCAGCGCGAATTGAATCCGGCCGGGCACCCAAAAAGCTCGGAAGGGAGCTGCTTAGGGATCCTCAATTGGCACTCTTTGCCCCTCCTACCCGTCTGCCCCGACTGATTATACCCCCATACAAAAATTGCACTCTTTGTTGGAAGGTTTCCAGGTCGTTTAGTGCCAAAATTTCATCAATATCCATTTAAATACCTAAAAGCCCACTAATCAATTCAATCAGATCACTTTATCATAATTCATACACAACAAAACAAAACAAAAAACAAAAAAGAAAGCTCAGAACCAAATTGCAGCTGAAACTCGTGCTGTCAATGTTTAAGCAATCGAGATGAAAACATTCAATGTCATAATCTCTGTCTGATTCTTTGAGGAAAGGAAACGTTTTTTCCAGAAATGAACCAGCAGAAAAGCGTTGGTAAGACGAATGCGAGAAAAAGGACGTACCTGGATGTGAGGAAGGAAGAGGGTGGGAACTAATTCCTTGAGAAAGAGAAAAAATTTGAGAATGTGAGATAACAACGTGGTTGGTCCGTTGGGGCGGGTTCGGTTTCGTGTCTCCGGCAGGAATCTAACGGCCCAAAGCCTGTTCCACCTGCTCCTGGAGAATCTTGTAGACCAGAAATACCGGTCAGAGTTTTTTTGGTCAACTAGATACTATTTACTTTTTAATGATAAGTAGATATGTTTCCTTAATTGCTTAATTTGCAAGCTAATTAATGATTATAACTGTCTTTTATGGTAGGAAAATAACTTATTTAGCGAAAATTATGTTTAATTAGACATATCTTTTTGTCTGTTATCCATATTCTTTCTTTTTACAGATAAATGGTTAATGGGATCTTCAAGTCTCAGCTAATATTTTATGCAATAAATAACACTCTGTTAGTTATGTTAGTTGTATTCTTCGTTAGTTATGATAGTTTTATTCTTTGTTTGTTATGATTTTTATTCATTAAAAAAAAAAAAAAAAAAAAGAGATACATTTTCTCCATAACGGACCTTTTTTTTTCATTTATCTCTAAATATTCATTTGTGATATTAAATTTTCTAAACTTGTTGTAAAATGTTTCGTTCGTAATGTTGCACTTGGCCCTTAAACTATTATTTTATTGCAATTTGGTCCATTTGTTGGATTTTAGCATGAATAGAACATGGCATACTTGACTTGACTTTTATGTGCACATTTTAGACTTAAAATGCTTAAATTATTCTGATTTTAGAGGAGGAAACAAAAAGAGAGAGAGAATGGTCTATATTTGTACAAAATATTTATATTAAGCAATTTTAATTAAAATATAAAAAGCAAAACACAAAACGAGATATTACTACTATTAAGCCTGTTGACGCAGTCATATATATATATATATATATATATATTTTAATGGGTTGGTGTGGAAGTTGATATGTCGAATCGAAACGGACCTCAGTTATAAATTACCGCGTTTAACAGCCACTGGAAATGCGTTTGGTGTCTCTCCATAAAGCCCCAGCTTCCCATCTCTTCCAGGTGATTTATCTTCCTTGCCAAGCTGACCCACATAACCAGTCTCTGATTCTTGTAATTTTATTTTTTGATGTTAATTCTTTACACCCTTTTAATTTCTTCTGCCTTAATTGTAAACTGTATGTTGCTTTGGCTGAAATTCTGCCATTTTTGCTTCGTTTCTAAATAGCTTCGGTGTTTACTCTCAACCTTTAAAAAGAATTGTTTTTTTGTTATATGGGTGAAATTCTTGGAGTTGCTGTGTGTGTTGTTTCGTGGGTCGAAGAAAACCCATTTCCGATTGCCATGTTTTTTGCTCTTTACTTCCTTTTGTATATTTGTTGGGGTGCTTGAAAGAAAGAATGTGAATGAAAAGTCTAAAACCATTATAAAGTTGTGAATTTGATTGATGACTCTGCCTTATGAAATCTCCTCATGGATATTACGGGTTTGCTTTTAATTTCTTTGTTGATGCTAAATTCTAGAAAGATAAAACTTTGATGATCTTTTGTTCCTTTTATTATGTTGGAAAATCTTATTAGAATACCTGAGATTCGACAAGGGTTGTTCGAAGGTTTTAGTCGATTTTCACAGGAAGGTCTTTTCACATAGAACGATTGTTTGAGCAATGAAACCTCCTGCTTCATTCTTAGTAATTTACATAGGGGCCTTGCTTCAGCTGGATGGGCAGGATCTATTGACCAACCTCAACTGATTAAAATTTGGATGTGTGAGATAAAAGGCTAATGCATTGAATAATACCCATGGCATTATTTTGATCCAGGAATGCCAATTCAAGAGGACATATACCATAATGCAGTGTTATTCATTTGATGACTCTCTAGTAGAAGGTGTTGAGTATCTTGAGTTACAAGATGTGAAGAAGAAAAACTTTGTACTTCAGGATTCGAATCTGACCCGACGGTTATTTTTCAGAAACCTTGCAGATACAAAGGGATCATGTCTCAGTCAGTTGGAAACAGTACTGAGAAAAAGCTGATTAAAATTGATGTCAGTTCAGACACTGTGTGCCCATGGTGCTTTGTGGGCAAAAGAAATCTTGACAAAGCTAGCTGCTGCATCCAAGGATCAATATGGCTTCGAGGTCTCTCTCTCTCTCTCCATGTGTGTGTGTGTGCATGTTTAGCATTTCCCTCCAATCATTTATCAACTAAATTTGCAGGTTAGATGGCATCCATTTCAACTTAATCCTTCTGCCCCTAAAGAAGGCATCAATAAGAAAGAGTATTACAGGACAAAATTTGGATCTGAATCAGAGAGGTTGCACGCTCGGATGTCAGAGGTTTTCCAACAATTCTCTGAATCACCTTTATACATACTTAATCATGTCATTGGTTTGTATGTACTTCAATTTGGCTGGCCGTTGTACACAACCAGTAATTATAACTACTTTGAAAATTTCAGGTTTTTAAGAGCCACGGACTGGAATATAACCTGTCTGGACTCACGTAAGCTTAAAGAATGGCTTTAAAAATTCATCTATGGACAACTTTATATCAGTGAGGAAAGCTCTGAAGAGGACCTTAAGCTAATCGAGATTTCACTAACATTGTCTTAAATATGCACAGGGGAAATACTCTAGACAGCCACAGGCTTATGTATTTTGCTGGGCAACAGGGTCTTGATAAGCAACATAATCTTATGGAGGAGCTGTCCCTTGGCTACTTCACTCAAGGAAAATACATTGGTGACCAGTAAGTTTGGTTTTGGTAACTTTTTAGATCTTGCTTATTTCCCTGTTGAGTGGAGTGACTTGATCCGTTTGAATTCTTGTAACAATACTCTTGCTATCACTTAACCTTGTTACTTGTTTTGTACGGATCAAGTTTGAGTTGATTGCACCACATCCTACATCATATAATTAGAAACGTCAATACTTGCAGGGAATTTCTCGTGGAATCTGCGAAAAAGGTTGGGATAGAAGGGGCAGCAGAGTTTCTTCAAGACCCCAACAATGGATTAAAAGAGGTCTTTTTCTGTGCTAATTCTTATGCTTCAACTTGTTGCCAAGCAGGCTGAAAAAGTGCTAAACCTAGAATTCTCCACCTCCCATACCTGATCCAATATTGAAGAAATTCCAAACTTTAGTTATTTTCCAATGCTGGTAGTGGTAATAGACCACGCCACAAGTTCTCATTTGATGTTTTTATAGCACTAACATTTGCTCCTTGTGTATGCCAAGGTTAATGAGGAACTCGAGAAGTACTCGGCAAACATTACAGGAGTCCCATATTTTGTGGTGGGTGATTAAAAAAATGCCATTTTTTATGATTTAATTTGTCAGTATAATTACCCAAGATAGTGCATTCATCCCATTGGTTTTCTTTAACAGATCAATGGAATCCAGAAGCTGAGTGGTGCCCAACCCCCTGAGGTCTTCCTGAGAGCTTTTGAAGTAGTCACCAAATGAGAAAACTCCACACACATTAAACTATTAAAGCTTCTGTTTCAGTTTCCTCTTTAAGCCTTATGTTTACAGATGCTGTGACGTGAATATTTATACTGGTGTGAATAAGTGTTTTAATAATATCTGTAGTTATAAATGATGTGCATGCACGTTTAATTGGTTGGAAATATGAAGAGAAAAAGAGGAAGCCCCTCGCTCGCCTCCTCCTTTTCTTCCCCAAGTTGACATTCTTTAATGGAAAAGGTTGGAGTAAAACTACCTTTTGATTCCTTATTCAAATTTACTCTACATTAGCTTCTTTATAATCTTTTTCTATATCATTTAAATATATTTTTTCTCCTTTTTTTTTTTTTTTTCTTTATTCTTTATCTAAGACCAGCAAAATCGATATCAGTTTAGAAAACAAACCAAAAGATCCATTCCATTATCCACCTCCAATTCCAACAATCAATTCCCTACATCCAACAGCCCACGCCCCTATCAAACTCCACAACCACCACAACAATGACAAGCACAGATCACCCCGACCTCTCTTCAACCAGAGGAGCTGTAGCCTTTCGCTATATCACCTTCGCGACTAGGGAGGAAGCCATCTTCTTAGAGATCCACAAATTCGGCCTCGACATGCTATTTCGACCATCCTTGACAACATCATCACCATTGCAACAAAAACCCAAAACCCTAATGATGATATTGACACTGTCGTCACACGCGCCACCGTTAGAACCAAAGCAGTAAGAATACTCTTTGTGGGCCCAAGTTGTTTGGGGTGAATCCGAATCAATCTCGATTGTTCATTGGTCGAGATTGATTCATTGGTCTTCATATGTCTTCGTCGGTGGATACAAGAGAACCAAGTTGCCCAGCAATCTTCGTCAGCCAAAAGGAGGGAGAGAGAAGAGTTCTTTTGTGAATTAAGAAAAAGTGATAAAGGTCAGCTACAATGCCTACGGAAGCTTAGGGAATGTTTTGAGGGGTCTTTGGAGGGTTACATCATAGCCGTGACACCTTTTTCTGTGTAACCCTGTTGGTCCATCAACACACGCAACTATTTACCACACAAGGTGGGCTCACTCATGAGCCCCATAGGGCGGCAGGGAAAGTTTATGTGGTGCTATCTGTCCCATGATGAAAATACCCTTTTTTCTTTTAGAATATTGGTAAGGTAACTTGACAAATACAAGTTTATGCTGGGGATCATAATTGGATAATAAGTATTACATGTTCCACAGCTGTTCTTTCAGGGCACGGGAATGAGTACATAGGAAAATAAGTTACAAATAGAAGCCATACACGACAAAGGAAAGCATATGCACAAACAATGAATATTTACACAAGCAGTTTCTATTTCAAGGACTCCCTCTCTCACTCACAGCCATGGAGAAACAAATTTGTGTCCCTTCCCTTGAGCATGTTTGTTTAGCAATTAAAGCCAAAATCTCTCTTCAAGCTCGACTCACTAGATACTACGTACAAGTTGGAACCAACAATGCATTAACGCCAAAAGTTACTGAGAAAACAAAAGCTATACACCATAGCGGCAGTCCAAATGCTTCACCTCAGGGCATTCACGAGACTGTACAATACTATTTTGAGGAAATTATAAACATAATTCAACTATAATTGCAATTTGCAAGCCTTTTTCAATTAGAAACGGGGGAGGAATAAAGAACGTTTCGAACAGAATGAACTCACAGCAATGGATATGAGAACAGTTTTTTAAAATTTTCTACGGACAACAAACCCCTTGAGCTGCGGTATTCACAATGTCTAACTTTTGGTTTTCTCTCCTCTCCTTGTTTTGCTTGCTTCCTCCACAACACAATCCTTTCAAATCAAGATTATGTTGTTTCATCGAAGACCATCACCTAGAGATGCCAACCAAATAAATGATAAGTCAGAATAAGTAGAGATTTTCAGGCAACAACATCCATAACAAACAAAACCTTAGAGATAGGGTTTTTTTTTTTTAGGTAAATAATAAGCCATCCAAAATCCACAACTTCCAAAGCATCAAGAAGAAGTGATGCAGATAAAAAATGCTACCATTTCTGCAGAACTACCCAAACTTACATGGGTTCATGTAAGTTAGTATATGAACCTCTATGTATCAATAGAAAATAAGGTTGCTTTGTATCATGTGGTGCCTATGGTCTGAACGAAATGAGAGACTTTTTGAGGATTCTAAAAGAAGCTTGGAGGACCTTTTACATTTCTTTCTCACTACCTTATTCACTTGGGCAGCAGCTTGGCTTGCCCCTTGTGTGATTTCTTTTTCTGATTTTCTTCTCTTCTCTAGCCCCCATTAGGCGTTGTCTTGTATACTTCCTATGTATTAGGGTTACGCCTTTCTACGCGTTTTCTATATAACATTACTTATCCAAAAAAAAAAAAAACATGACACTTTGACTGCTTTCCTTCAAAGACCTCTCGTTAACTACATAAAATATGTAGGACAGTTACATTAAAAACACACATCAGCTCAGCAGATCGACTACCTTGTGTTCAGGTTGTTTTCTTATTCATTTTTTCCTCTCTTTTCTGGAAAAATTACAAAATGATCCTCACAAGAACTATTTTATCCAAACAACCTACAACATATCTGTCCATCCTATAAACCAATAACAATTTTCAAGATGCATTGGTTCAAATGGTGGTGGGATTCATTATCACTTGGATTTTGGATCTTGGATAATACTTGGCTTTTTGGGACCACTATTTAATGTTTTGAAGAATGAAATCATAAACTCAACTATGTGCAAAATAATTAAAAAATATCACCCTTACAATTCTTTCGCATAGCACTTCCTTTTAAATAAATACCAAAAAGAGAATTTACATCACCACACACACACCAAAAAATAAAATCATGCAATTCCAGCAACTCAAATGACATTTCAGCCCTTTATAAGACTGGGATGGAGGATGAGGTTATGGCAAAACCACTAAGTGCATGTGTAGACCAATTAAAAAAATAAAAAAAATTTCATATTGATTGTACAACAAATTTTCTAATTACCATTTCCACAAGGCGTGGAACAAGATAACCTTATTTTCCTTGACGTGATGGAATGAGATCAGCAGCCAAAGTGTTATACATGCAGTTGAAGTACTTGTCCATCCACAAAAGCCATGTATATTAATAAGATAGATCTAAATAGAATTGACAAACCAATTGGATCTTGTCAATGAAAATCTACATTCTATGTTAACAAAGAAAGGGAACTGATATGACAAGATATGCCTAAATCTATATTTCTAGAGATAACATTCAATCTGATTAGATTAGGAGTAATTATCTAGTTCCATTTGTTGAAAAATCATGTTCAGAAATGAAGAAAGGAATATGCATATACTACAAAGGAACAACATTTATCCAAAACCAAGGACATTTTTGTGGCCAGTGGGGAAACAAACCTTCACTAAAAGTTCTTTTGGCGTTATACTGATTATGAATGAATGCCTTGCTCTATATAAATAAAAACACACATGCGCATAGATCCATAAATTGTTCATGTGAGTATATACAAATATATGTATATATATATGTAGATAGGTGTATATTTATGTGTGCAAGTGTGCATTTTTTTTTTCTTGGGGGAGGGGGTAAGGGGTTCGTGTGAGTGCGTGTATAATGAAAAAATATACATATGAGAAAAAGTTACCTTGCCACAAACTGGACAGCTTTCACTTCTCTCCATCCATTCATAAATGCAACCAAGGTGAAAATGATGAGAGCATTTGGTCATTATCTTGGGGTTCTCCGTAGTATATTCTGGGCACCAAATGTGAGTTTAAAACCATGAGAAGTTATAAATCAAAAGCCATACTCCATAAGAGTACATCTTTGAAAGATGAGACCTATTGATTGTAACAATCACAAATGCACAAAATACTGCTCCGGAATTCCAGATTGGCTTATATGCCCTATGTCCTTTACTAAGGTAGACTCTTGATCAATACTGCTTTGCAATCAACAGAGCTTTGCCTCCCACCTTCAAGCCCCATTTAGTAAAAGGCAAACAAATATGGAGAAAGAAGTAAACTGCATGAAATATTTGACGTTTATTAAGCATATCTTAGCTTGAACCTTCAACAGAAAGTTATCCTTATTGGTCAGGCTATTGAGGAAATTCTGCTTCCGTCATCTAATACATGGATTGGGACAACATGTAAAGCTTTTAAGAGTTAAAAATTTTCTATGCAATAGAGAAAACTTTTTAAAATCTTAGTACTTGAATTTTCAAAAGTATAACTGCTTCCAATACAGCTATTTCTTTTGGTTTATTGCTTGTAATTAATTGAACATAGCTTTCTTTCCATTCTTGACCACGAAGATCCAGTTTTTCAGCAATTTTTAAGATACATGCGTCAAATATTCTTAAACTAGGAAAAGTGAGAATATTTGTTTTTATTGATAAGTGAATAATGAAAGACTCAAGTTCACAACAAATATATAAAAATAACTTAAAACAGCACTTGTTTAACCCATGTGAATTCCACAAAAAATTGCTTCTGCAGAAAGGCATCAAAGAAAATATACAACAACAAAAAATTGTGCCCAATCTAGCCCTAGCACGTGTGAAGATATGTCTGTGTCAATTACCAATCAATATCTAAAACATTTACAGGAAAGGTGCTACAATAATAGGTTCTCCACAATCTAAAAGTGAATATCAAAATAACTTAAGAAAAAAACTTTACCTTCAAGACAGGTAGGACAAACATCCTCCTCTTCTGATGATGTATAAATATTCACAACTCCAGTAGCAGTTTTTGCTGATGAGAGCTTAAGTGAGGACTTAGAACGGTAGTCTTTTGATCCATCTTCACATGCAGATTCATTCCATTTGTCTCCTGAATTTAAAGATTCTGGATCTGCATCAACATCACCTCTAAGAGGTTCGGTCTCCTCATGTGAATGACTTGAACCCTTCTCACGTCTTGAAACCAATCCATCCCGCTGCAAGCGGAAATATCTGGGGTCAGCATCATAAGGCAAGGGCCTTGGAGGAGAGCGATACATGTCAGACAGAGAGTTGTCTAGTGATGCAGCAGAAGTCATAGATGCCGCCCCCTGAATAGATGAAGGGATGGAATGCATTTCCCCTCTTCTAAATAGTGATGAATACTACAAAAAATGAGAAGAGCCAAAGAGTTAAAAGAAAAATATGTGCTTACATGCTTAAGCTAATCATCATAAACATCAATATCTTTTTTTTTTTTGACATATGTCCACACAAGAGGGGGGAGGAGGGAGAGAGGATTTGAACTAGTGACCTTCGCTTCATGAGACGTGATCCCAGCCGTAAACATCAATATCTTAGTGATTGACTTAGGTTCATATGTGCTTCATAATGAACAAGTACTAAAATGAGCTTGACATACAAACCCAGATTAAAAAATGCTGGTGAACATTCCTAAACTAAGAAATGAGAAGTAAACTTTAACAGGTCTTGATTTCTTTCAACCTTTGCATAGGGTTCTTCAAACAAACAAGCAGCCACTGCATCAGTTTTGGATGCAAAAACAGGACAGTACGTGGGGGATGAAACAACAAATATTTCCCTAGGACAAGTGATTAGCAGATCACCAAGCAGCCTACATAAAGCGACAAGCTCATCTAACTGCAGCAGACTCGCATTTAAGCACAAGAATAGTTATTTAAAAGCTAATTTTTAAAATAAGAACTTAATAAGGGTCCACATTAAAGCAATAACATTGCTTTTTAATACTGCGAAATCCTCTTTGCTATCGGCAACACTCCTCACCATTTGTATCCCAGTCTTTGCATGATAGATTTGTCGGAGACTTTAAAGCATACAAGCACCAAAACTAGTGCAGTAAAAGCAAAACATTCCTCATGTGGTGTCACCATTGGAAATAATCTTTGGTATACATAATTTTGTAAAAAAAAAATTGAAAATATGCATGCAGACTCATGCTTGCACATAGAGCACTTAGGTCTGAGAATATGAGAACAAACTTACAGATTCCGACAGCACAATATAGCCATAGAAGAAAAATGCTGAATTAAGTAAAGAATCATAACAGCAAGGGCCGATGTAAAATTTGTGGTTCAAATAGATATCACTTATGTAAAAAGATCACCAAGAAAAGAAAGTAACAGGAACCATAGATGCATACCACATTTAAGAGATTCTGAACAAAGCAACTCAGACATATACAGTTCCTATACGCAGAACTACTTGGATTCACATAATCTTCGAAACTCTCTGCATTCAAACAGCAACAGACAGCACCCATTATGCCAGCTGCCTCTTTCTTTCACTTAAAACCCCCCACAGCAACTTCCAAACTCATCGACAGAAATCAATTGTGCTACATGTATGCATCGAAGAAAAGGCTTTTGTAGCAATAATTCTGCTTTGATAAACAAATAACAAGAGAGGACGCTCAGCTCGCAGAAGTCCTACAGCCTCCAAACCAGTACCCTCCCTCTTATGTGTAAAAATTACAAATATGCCTTAGTAGTTTTGCTGGATAACTTATGGCTATAATTCGTCACCTGTAGAAAAAGAAATAATTACGTTAAGTAATTATGTGAAAGATAAATATCAGAAAGAGCTGAAAAGGCTGTTTTCGAACCAATTTGATGAGCCAATATAAGTAATACCCATTTCCAAACCCCAGAAGTCAATCACCAATCTGTGCCCCTTCTACTTATTTATCAAAAAAAAGTCAATCACCAACCATGAAATCAGAGCTCACAATTCTTAGAATAATCAAATTATCCCCATCATATTCTGATTTATTTTATTTTAAAAAAAAAAAAACCTTCGGGTGTTCAATTGCAGCTGTAATGCCACGAACCAAACCATCGACACAAAATTTATAAATTAAAGGGGAAAACTGACAAGTTTGAGAAGTAACTACCATTAAGTTTAACCAAAAGTAACAATTTTTCAGCCAAAAGTTTACAATTTTGCTCATGCTTCCCTTCGAATTTAACGGTTCTTTCCTTTAGTGACAAGGAATGGTGACAAATCAACCAACAGGAAAATCCACTCAATAACAAAGATGATTATCATGATTATTGAACGATCAGATGGCGTACAATTAAGCCAAACGCTCGCATTAATAAAATACAAGCTTGTTATAAAAAACAAATCAAATTGCATTGAAAACCCAGGAAATTTTCTATCAAAAAATGATGATCAACCCGAGATACACACAAAATTGACAAAATAAGAGAAATCCATTTGAGATCATCATACTTTACAGTAATCGGCCGGTTCAAAATCGCAGAGAGAGATAAATCGATGAGAAGAAAGACGGAGAAGTACCTTCGGGAAGCTGACCGGAGGTAGAAGAAGATGTTCTTTTTCCGTTTTATGTGTTTTTTTTTTTCTTTTTTTTTTTGGGAAGACAGAGACAGATAATCCTGGAACTCCGAAATTTGGTGGCTTGGACTGGATTATATGATTCGGCAATCGGATACTAAATATGGGTTTTGTGTGTTTTTGTGCGTGCGCTTGGATTTTTCCGCGAGAAAAAAAAAAACTGTGAAAGCGCGGAATTAGAAGCTACCCTCTGTCTCTCTCTCTTCCTTTCTCTGCCGGTGGGTGAAGGAATCTAATCTAACTTTATTTAATTAATGAATAAATTACATATTTTATATTCCTTTTACCAAGAACAATAATGCGTTGTTGACTGCTCTTTTTCTTTTCTTTTCTTTTCTTTTTTTTTTTTTTTTTAATATTTATCGTATCCAACTCTCTAAATATTTTTCTATTTTATTTAAATATTTTTTATTCTTTTCATGATCTTGCTCTACCATTATTCTAATAGACATTGAACATATTTTTTGTGGGTATAAATAAGACCATTTATTTACCCTCCAATTTTCATTTACCTTAACACGATTTTCTTTTTCAATTATTTTTTTTTTCTATGTCTCTCTCTCTCTTTTTCGCAAAATGCTTCTTATTGAGTAAGGTGAAAAGTTTGAGATAATTACAAAACTTGTTATGAAAAAAGAATGATCAACATCAAATGTTCTTTCTAAACAACGTTGCACGTTCATCAACTGTGATCACTTACAAGGCCACAAAAATCTTTCCCTAACTATTTTGCTAACCACCGATATTTCCTCACAAATATTTTCGAATAACTTTCATATGAGTCGTTCTCTTTTTTTCTATATTCAATCTATGGTAAAAGCTTACGAACCTTATTTTATCTAAAAAAGAGATTGTTTGTTTACATTTCAAAATATCACCATCGTAATTAGAATGTTTGCATATGGTATTATGATTGATTTCATGGATGAATGCTTGGATTGGAAAAGCAATAGCAATAATCAGTTTAAAAATGTTTGTTAAAGCAATAGTATTAGTTTCATCTTAATAATACTTAAGGTCACACAACAATAAATACATTGCTTGCTAGATTGCTAGTGAATTTTCAAGCACATTGGATATCATTCATTGCATGCACTTAAAAATGGAAAATTTGTACGCCTTCATGACAAGGTATGTGTATTATAGTCATATCTACGGACTAACTATTATTTTGAAAACAATGGTTTCATATGATCTTTAGATATGTCATTTTCTTTCTTTTCTTTTTTCTTGTAATGATATAAAGGTGTGATGACCACGCTCAAGGGTGTGCTCCAATTGTCAACTACATACCAAATGGACATAACTATACAATGAGATATTACCTTATTGACGGCAGATGTATAAAGTAGGCAATATTTGTGAAAACAATTTTATCTTCACAATAAAATAAGAGAAAACATATTGGTACAACACAACAAGGATATATGTGCAGTATGCCTTTGGAGTGCTTTAAGCACAACTTGCAATTAATAGTGCATGGATCTACACAATTTTCCACCTTCAAACACTCAAAAACATTATGATTACATGCATAAGTCTATATATATATATATATATATATGATCCTTGAAGATGGGCATATTGACAATGAAGCAAAAGACTTTGAATATTGAAATCACAATGAACTTGTGATGGAGAAATGTCATGATCATTGTTGTTGGAAGGTTTATGCCAACTTGTAATAGTTATTGCGCTTTAATTTCATCTTTGTTTATTTTGTTTTCTCCTCTCTCTTTTTTTTTTTTGGGACATAAGGTAATCTAACATTTTAAAAAAATAATGGAGCACCTAATGATCACAATCAAATCAATGTTGAAGTTGCCACCCCATTGTGTTTTTTAACTACAGGTTTAACCTCAACTTGAGGTGTAGGCTCTTGGTGTTCAAACATTTCATTTGCAGATTCTATGAAAAGGTCATTCTCATTTAAAATATTGATAAAGTAGGTGTCTTGGTGAGTTATTGAACCCATCCCTAAAATAAATAATAAATAAATAAATAAACCTTATGGATCATCACAAGAGCCATTGATGATGGGTTATTATTAAAAAAACCCATCATAAACTAAAAGACTATTTACAATACTACACAATAGACAAAAGAAATCTATGTACACAGCAACAAAACAAATCTAGTTAAAAAATAAATATATATATATATATAGAGAGAGAGAGAACAGCATCTAGGGCTTCACAAAAATCCCCATTTACACAATGTCTCTCAGGTTCTTGAAACTAAATGACCAAATAGAAACTTGACTGAAAGTCTGAAATCACCAAATAGAGACTGGTCCTAATAGTTTACCTCTGCCCATTAGAGAAAAAAAAAATAGTATGAGAAAGAGATTAATTAATTAACCAAAATAGAAAAAATAGCTCAGGCAATTACAATGGGAAGGTGGAGGGTCAAATACCCAACATAATAGCAGAATATATTTCCAATTGTCATGGCAAGGCATATCAATGGGCAGAAAAAAATACCTGAAACAAAAATTTCTAAAGAGTTTGAATGTGTTTAACAAAAGTAACATTCATCATTCACTCAGACATTATCCAATATACATTCAATGCAATTTATGTTGCTTACTACATCAAGAATAACCATATTTGTTATTCTACATAAATTTTAATTATGTCATAAAACTACTAAAAAGAGGAATCTCCACTCCACGTGCGGACGAAGACGGATGTAATTATAATTTCAAAGGGAATAATAGATATAACATAATAAACATATTCATTGTTGATGCGGATCGAGTGCAATGAACTATCTGTATTGCATGCAATACGAATAGTTTATTGCATTTGATTTCTATATATTTATTTTAGGGTTAAATATTTAATATCTCATTGGGTTTACAACTTTAGTTTTTATTCCTTGGGGTTTGATTTTTTATCACATGAGGTTCATATGGATTTTGATAAATGATCCAATTGAACATTCTGTCAATTAACCGTTAGTTGACTTAATGAATTAACGCGTGGATAAATGAAAATTTAGACACTCGACACAAGTGGTCACGTCATCATTGATGACGTGGCCACCTAATAGAACTTATTATTTTTAAAAATTGGGGGTGGCTACAACCAACCCCTTGGGCACTAAGCCACCCCCTTGGCACCTCAGGCCACCCCCCATTTGGCCAAATGGGGGTGACCGAGCCACCCCTTAGTGCCCAAGGGCCCCCAAACCACCATTGAGGGTGGTAGTGGGTACCGGGGGTGGCCGAACCCACCCCCAATGGTGGTTTGGGGGTGGGTTTGGCCACCTCCTTGGCTTTATGGGGGTGGCTCCTCGGTGCCCTATAGCCACCCCCATTTTTGTTTTGTCTTTTTTTAAAAAAAAAAAAAATTAATTAAGTAATCATGTCATCATTGATAATGTAGTCACTTATGTCAAGTGTCAAATTTTCATTTATTCACATGAACTTTCATTAAGTCTAACGATCAATTTGGTCTTTTATCAAAACCACATCTTATGATAAAAATCAAACCTTAAGAGAAAAAAAAAAAATTTGTGAAATCTCATGGACGCAACGTACTCACAAGTTAATGTGAGGTGTTTTGAGTAATTTTTTGCTTTTAATTTATTTATATGGCTGACATGACATGACATAAGAAGTCAAATTAAACAATGTCATTTTAACCATTGGGTGCCAATTTTTCTATGTTATATAATTTTTTGTTGTTCAAAAGACAACATAGTTTATAATATAAATTTTTTTCGATTTATTTATTTATTTGTTTATGAGTAATTTCAATTGGTTTAATCATATTTTCTTTTAACCTTTTTTTGGGGGGGGGTACTAAATAACCGTACAATATACTGTCTTAAATGAACCAATGTACGCGGTACATTCGAGAGCGGAACCTCCGATTTGAACTTTTAACAGCAAGTACGCCACCTAAAGTAAATCAAATACGCTTTGGATTTTGCACATCGTCACAGTATCTGATCTCTCAGATTCAATACTATAGTAGCTCCGGAGACCAAGTTCGGATCGGAAAATTAGGGTTTATACACAATGCAGAGCTCATAGGCCTCGGTTCCTCACTTTCTCAATTCGGTGCGAGACTAGGTTGTTTTTTTCGCTGCCAGAAATGCAGAGCTCGTCGGGCTCGGCGGCCCAGCCGGAGGCCATACTGGAGTGGCTGCGGAAGGAGATGGGGTACAGGCCCTTGGGCCCGTACAGCGCGGCGAGCGGCAAGTCTCAGCTGCCCTCGACGGACTCCCTCCGCAAGATTTGCCGCGGGAACATGATCCCGGTCTGGAATTTCCTGATCGCGCGGGTGAAGTCGGAGAAGACGGTGGAGAACATTCGGAGGAACATCACGGTCCACGGCGGAGGTAGCGGTGGGGATAGTGGCGGTGGTGGCAAAGAGGAGGGTAGGAGTAGAGGGAGGAGGAAGGAGAAGGCGGCAGCGGCGGAGGAGGGATTGGGCGTGGTGGAGAGGAGGGAGGCAGCCTTACTGGAGAGGGAAGCGGCTGCAAAGGAGGTGGAGAGGTTAAGGAATGTGGTGAGAAGGCAGAGGAAGGACTTGAGGGCCAAGATGCTGGAGGTTGCGAGGGAGGAGGCCGAGCGCAAGAGAATGCTCGACGAGCGTGCCAATTACAGGTTCGGGGATTCGGAAAATCAGTGGCAATGTTTTGCTTCTATCTGTTTGTTGAGTTTTGTGTGATTTGTAGTGTGTTTTGGTCCAAAGAAATAATATTTGTATTGTTTTGATGAGGAAAGAATTTGGAATATTGTGTCATTTGAACTGTGTCTACTCTTTTTAGTTAAGCGGTTATTATACACATTGCGAATGCGAAGTTTATGTTACCACTGATATGACTATGTTTTGAAGACGTAAACTTGGTTGTGAGAAAGTGCACGGAGTTTGTTGAAGTAGATGAGCAGTGATTACCATACACTGAATTGCGTAGGCCTTTTGTAAATGAGTCCAATAACGATATAGCGTATGTTACCTTTTTTTTTTTTTTTGATGGTGTGTTTTAATAATTTTTTTTTAACTAAACTCAATCCAACAGAGCTTATATGTTCTTACACATAGTGCAGACACAAGCAGGTGATGTTGAAGGCTTATGACCAACAGTGTGATGAAGCAGCAAAAATATTTGCAGAGTATCATAAACGTCTTTGTTACTATGTTAATCAAGCAAGGGATGCTCAAAGGTTAAGTCTTGACTCTTCAGATGAAGTTATTAAAAGATTTGGTGACGGTGAGAAGGAAGCTGTGTATTCAACTGTTAAGGACAGTAAATCTGCGGATGACATGATTCTTATAGAAACAAACCGGGAAAGAAGTATCCGAAAGGCATGTGAATCTCTTGCAGCACGTATGATTGAAAAAATATGCAGTTGTTTTCCTGCTTATGAAGGAAGTGGTATTCATTTGAATCCTCAATTGGAAGCAGCCAAGCTAGGTGTTGATTTTGATGGTGAAATACCTGACGAGGTTAGAGCTGTTATTGCAAATTGCTTGAAGAGTCCTCCTCAGTTGCTTCAAGCAATTACTGCATACACTTTAAGGCTGAAAACTCTAATTTCTAGAGAAATTGAGAAAATTGATGTTAGAGCTGATGCAGAAACTTTAAGGTATAAAATTACATTCTTATTGTTTTCAATTTGTGCTCATATGAATCTTCGCACTCTTTGTTCTACTTTGTTGATGTTTGACTATGGCTTTTTAGTTGGGGGTCTAGGGGTCTATTACTAGTCTTCTACTTGGTGGCTAGTGCTACCTGTGTGAATCTCGGACCACTAATTGTTGACAAGATCGTTCTTCTACTTAGTGTTACTTGTGTGAATATCAGACCACTGTTTGTTGATGAGATTGTTGCTTGCCATATTTTTGAACTATATTAGAAGTAGAAGGCACCCTGGTGGGATCCTCACAGACAAAAAAAGATTGCAGTCAGTTTGATTAACAGTTCACTTTAGAAAATAATTTGTTTGAGGTCTTTTTAAGTGATCATTTATAATGTCTGGAGTTCGAGAAATTAAATATATTTATTGGCTCATTTCCTATTAAACCTTGTTTGAGAAAAGTAACAAGATTTTAAATAGATGACCAAGCATGGTTTGGTCTTGTATGGGGATTTTTATGTTTTACTGTAAGTAACCACATTTAAATTTTACTATAAGCACCCGTGTTTACAGCAATGCTTGGAGCAGGGTTTGATAGCTAGGATGCACTCTACATATCATTGAACTATAACTAGAATTTTAAGTATTTTGATAGTATATTTAAAATTGTTACCGCCATTTCTCACTATTTCTTCTCACATACCAATCTGGGTCAGCATAGTTTATGCTATTAACTTAGAGGGTTGCTAGAATAGATGTGAATGATTTTGACATGGGTTGTATTAGAGGAAGGGAGAAGGTAGAGCAGCAACCCACAACCCAGAGAGGGAGAAGGAAAAGGGAACTATGCTCTACCAAAATTGTCTTATCACAGATAATTATTTATTTTATTTTTATTTTTTATAAGTAATTCAATCTTCTTAGAACTGAAAAGGGGTGCAACCTAAGTACATAGGGAGCATAAAAAGAGAGACACCCAACTATGTAGCAGAAGAAGAACACAAATTCAAAAATTCTAGAAAATTAGAAAAAAGAGAACTATTGTAGGCAATCATCCAAATATAGAGAGACTTGAACATGACAAATTTCTAATAACTATCGGTAGTTGTATAATAAGTCTTCTACTCCAAGCCAGTAACTATTAGCCTTCTAACTTGGCCACCTTAACATCTATGTTATTGTGACATGGCTGCCAATTTGGCACTGCATCAAAGTTGTCTATTGATTTGAGCAAAGCTTTAAGAATGGGGATGTTGTATATCTGGGTTTGATATTTCAAAGGATTTTCTTATACCTGAGGGTACCTTACGTGTTTGATGGTATTTCAATTAAAAAAAAGGGTTACTTCTTTTGCAACTATGTCAACTCAACTCTTTGAAGTATGTTCATTTGTTAAAGGTCCTTCATTGGACATGTAGTTTTATTTTTTTGGGTAAATGGGTAGGTAAAGTTGGACACAGGCTGTTAGCCAAGAGAGGTGCATTTACTTTATGGGTCTTGGTGCCTATTTTTAACCTCCCTAAAATTTAGTATTTTCCATTTGTTTCTCTTTTGGCAGATATGGACTCTTTTTCTAGTCAACTATGTTAGTTTTCAGGTTATTCCAATAGTTTTATTGCTTTTCATTCTTTGCCAGAGGATTTCTCATCATTTTTGCATATAGTTCTTTTTTTTTTTTTTCCCAGTAAGTTCATATTACTACTGAAAAATGGTTTTCATTCTGGCTCTTAAATTGTTGAGTTTTCATTAGTTAGTTGAGTTGTATCACAAATTTGATGGATTTTGTTACACAAATTTTTTTCCTTTATGAGGTTCTGTCGGTCTTTGGGTGACATTTATTGGAGAAGGATTGGAGTCAGTTCAAAGATCTTTCCCAGATAGTGCCTCTGGATGGGCTGGCTCTTTCAGTTTTCTAATGACATAATATGTACATTGTGGTATATCTTGTAACATTACGTTTTGTATTTTTGATATTGATGAATAGGATACATACTCTCATGTATGTATTGTTAATGCATGATTTACTCCTTGCTTTGACTTGTTTCATCATTGTTCCCTTTTGATTGCTTAAAATCATTATAATGATTTCATATACCATGTGTCAAATTTGTTCCCTTTTGTTTATCTTTTGTTTCATCTTTAATATCAAAGAGGCCTTTTGCTGGTGTAATGCCTTTTAAACATCTACTGGAAAAGTTTCAGTCTCTTTAATCAATGTGCAAACACCTTTTAATGGATCAATACATTTTGATTGCTTAATAGGTACAAGTATGAGAACAACACAGTTATGGATGTTTCTTCTCCTGATGTGAACTCACCATTACACTATCAGCTTTATGGTAATGGAAAGATTGGAGGAGATATACCATCTAGAGGAACTCAAAATCAACTTCTTGAAAGACAGGTACCTTTTTGTTTTTCATTTTAATTTTATTCGTTAGTTACTGCATAGTTAATTTATTAAATCTTTATTGTTTGTTTGATCTGCAAACTATTTTGTTTTCCTCTCTTTGGACCTTGACTCATTCTTTTATCTTCTATATGTAATCTGATATTGCAAGTAGTTATGTTTCTCTATCTGATCTTATCAAGTGCATTGCTCTCTCTCTCTCTCCCTTTTCTTTTCTTCCTTGTTTTTCTTCATACCAAATGAAAGCCCTCAATCTCATACATGTCACAGAAAATGGGTTTAGCTGGTTTTAGAACCAGACTCATACATTTTCTTAAAGTGCTTTGATTAGACTTTGCACTCTACTTTCTGCTTCTTCATTTTTTTTTTCTTCCCATTTTCTGATTTGTGCTCAGTTGATGTCTTTGGGAAGGTGTTTAATTGATTATGGTATGTTATCTTGTTCACAGAAAGCTCATGTTCAACAATTTTTGGCTACTGAAGATGCACTGAATAAAGCTGCTGAAGCTAGGGACTTGAGTCAAAAACTTGTAAAACGTTTGCTTGGAAGTAGTGATGCAGTTGTTGGAGGTGCATCACAGACTGTCGGCAGTCTTAGGCAATTCGAGGCAAGTCTTTGTGGATCTTATGCATTTCAGTTTCCATTTAACAATAATCTGGGTGGAACAATGCCATGGTTAGAGATTTTTTACTTGTGTCTTTGTTCTTATTCGTTGTTTAGTTTAAAATATTTTATTTTGGTTAACTCAACTAAATAAGGGTAATCAGGGTCAGTCACATTTATTCTTTTTCTACAAATCTATCCTAGATAAAATAAAATCTGCATTGCTTCCCCATTCAATATATCATTTTTTTCACACCCTATCAACTTGAATTAAATCTCTCTAAATCATTCACTCTTCTCAAGAGTAGATTTAGATAGTATCTGATTTTCAAGTTATATTTCTCCCCATGGGGAAGTGGTCGATCATTGGATTGCATGACTGGTAGTTTGTTTACCTTTTTTATTATTTCTTCGTGTGTTGGTGCAGTTGGATGTTTGGACAAAGGAACGAGAAGTTGCTGGGTTGAAGGCGAGCTTGAATACTCTAATGGCTGAAATACAGCGCTTGAATAAATTATGTGCGGAGAGAAAAGAAGCTGAAGATTCATTGAAAAAAAAATGGAAGAAGATTGAAGAGTTTGATGCTCGTAGATCTGAACTGGAGACCATATATACTGCTCTATTAAAGGCTAACATGGTAAGATGTCTCAAATTTAATTTTCTTGTAAAACCCGTTAATTAGTACTATGTAGAGGCATTCATAGGGCATGTTTTGTTGTCTTATGAAAATTGGAGGGTTTAGTTAATTTTAAATGGCATTTAAACATTCAAATTTTGAGTTTTTTTAATGGAGCCATCAAATACAATTTATGCTGTAATTAGAACTATTAATTTGAGCTCAATTTTGTGATTAAATGGAAGCACACTTTCACTTTTCACAATTACTGGTGTAAATGGCCAATAGCCCCCAGATACGGTTATGGATCTGTAGGTAAAATTATAGTTGGAAGTGAGAAGGGATAGTGCAAGCTTTTCAAGAAATGGTATCCAAAATGTGTAGTATCTTAGGCATCCAATCATTTATGTATGCCTTTGTGATATAGTTATGTGGTAAAAGTAGAATATGGGTGGAACTTGGCATTTATGGCTGTTGTTTTCTTTAAGTTGAGCAGCATAAGTAAACAATTTGTTTTGTCATAGATAATTCTTAAGGTGATTCAACAATCTTGTAGGATGCTGCTGCGTTTTGGAACCAGCAGCCATTAGCCGCAAGGGAGTATGCATCAAGCACTATAATTCCAGCATGTGCAGTCGTTGTGGACATTTCAAATAGTGCAAAAGATCTTGTTGATAAAGAAGTTTCTGCTTTCTATCGAAGTCCTGATAATAGCCTCTACATGCTTCCTTCAACCCCACAGGTTTGTGAAACTATGATAGAACAAGTTATTGTTTGGGTTAGTTAACTATTTATCCCAAGTTTGTTTGCAGTCTTAGATTTTGGTAATTGTTGGTTTGATTGTTTTGTTTCTCTTTCTTTTTATTGGTATATTACTTGCGCATCCAGTGGGTCTTGAATCGACTCCACTCTCTATCTTTTTCTTTTGAGGGAGGAAGTACTATGAGCTAGCTAGCACTCATTGACTTGAGGTAAATTTGAATGCAATTCTTTTTGTGAGCATGGATCCCCAGCATCTACTTTTTGTTGATTAGGGGTGCCATGTCAGAATCTGATGATGATTTCATTACAGATGACTAGCATAGGCATTTATAATCAAAATTTGAAGTAGCTCCTACAATCCTCCTTTTCGTTTTTTCTCTGTTTTTTTTTGGGGTTGTGGGTGTGGGTCACATGAGATTAAGGATTACTAAGATCTGTTCATTCTTATACCTTTACATGTGCATGTGTCTGGTGCTATCTATGTTCTCCATGCTGCCACAGTGCCTGTGCTTGCTAGTGCTGCTTCACTCTTAAGTTCATATCAAAAGTCGCAACCTTAACGCTTAAGATAGTTGCTCGAGAGGTCCAGCCAGTACATAATTTCATAACCAAGCTCACACCAAACCCATGAGGGACTCATACTTCAAAACCTCTCGCGTGCTGGCCCAACAAAAGCAGAAGAAATCCAATAGTACCATAGCCAGAGGAGCTCAACCAGCCTAATGAAATAGTGACAGATGCAATTGAACCAAGCATGTGGAGTCCAATAATAAACAAACTGCACCCATAACACGTTGGAAATATCTGCCTTAAATGTTTAAGCTAGTTGGTTGAATTGCCTAACTTGTTCTAAAACCATAACCAAGCTTGTATCTTAATGATGTGGGATTCATTCTACAACAAGAATTTATTGCTCAGAACTCCTGGACCTGTTTAAATACTAAATTAAAGAGTTCCAATTTTGAGCCCTATTCTGAATTGGGTGTTACCCGATAATTGGAATGATGTGGAAAGGTTTAATGTGGCCCCTGTATGAGTATGACATGACAGGACAAGTCGAGAATTGCAATTTTCGTGGATTCTCCTCTTGAGATATATATGTGGAACTAATGTTTTGAAATTTGTCTGCAATGCAGCAAGTTGCATGCTTCTTGTGAAGGTCTGGAAACCTATTATTCAGTGTGACTCACCTACCTAGTTTTAGTTGGTTCAAATACCACATATAGAATTCTGTTAATCATGTGATATTTTGACATTCAAGTTGGATGTTGATAATGGTGTCACGGCCTATGTGAATGGATTTACTGATGACTAATCAGATAGATCTTGACTCTATGATATCCTGTATGACATCTCTGTATGGGAAAGCCCTACTTCCTAATGTGCTTGCCATGTGTGTGACTGCATATTTTTTTGGGTTCAAATCTTTTAAATTTTTTTCTCTGTAACAGCTTGCATCCTTAAATTCTTGGACTTCTTTTTGGCTTATTTTTTCAATAATTTTGCATCAGGCACTCTTAGAGTCCATGGGTGCTAATGGATCCACCGGACCTGAAGCTGTTGCTTCTGCAGAAAAGAATGCTGCTTTATTGACTGCAAAAGCTGGTGCCAGGGATCTTTCTGCAATTCCATCAATATGCCGTGTTTCTGCTGCACTTCAATATCCTGCTGGTGAGTATTTGGCCTTCAACATCATTTCTTACACAAAAGGACCAGTTGCCTCTTGCCTCCATTCATAGAAATCTTTCCTTAAAACTAAAATATCAAGGAGTTCTAGTTTGGAAATAAAAACTACATGCTTATATTTTTTATGTTCGCCAACTTTGTACTAATTTTGCTTTTCTCACAAATGAATGGTATATACACTAGGTAAACCAACTTGACCCGCCAACTTTAGTTGCTTCTAGTATCTCAAGGATGTATGGTAACCAATCTTAGTAACTAATTGTTAAAATATTAATTAAATTATTAAATCAACATTTTTTAATCAACTTTAACTTTTGGGAGTGGTGATTTAACATGGTATTAGAATAAAGATTTTTAGTCTGAACTTTGTTTCTGCCATTCACTTTCCATTTTAATTAAACATTTCACTTATTAAGGGGAAGTTTGAGTCCACATGTAAAGGAAAGTGTTAGAATATTAATTAGATGAGTAAATCAATCATTTCCTATCAAATCAAACTTTTGGGATAATTGGGGATTTAACACTAATGCAACAAAGACAAACATGCATGCAAACTTGTACATTTATATGTGACAAGACATTCATACCACACATGCTGCTGTCATATTCTTAATTGTCTAGTATATGTAAGGTAGAACATGGCTTGGATCAGTGCATAATAAGAGCCAATGACTTGGTGCTGGTTTTACCAAGGGAAAATTAACTGTCTGACAAAGTGTAGCCATTAATACACATCTGTGCCCACTGATTTACATGCACTCAACACAAACATGGGTGCTGAAGGTGTCAAATGTTAAGTTGTTTCATGAACTTCTTTTGCCAGGATGTACATAAGAAAAATTAAACTAAATTGAACTCCCATGTTTTGGAAATTCTTGGATTCTTTTTAAGAGTTCTTATGAAATAGTATAAAAGAAGCACACATGGTTCATGTGGTCTGATCTACAGTTGTAAGTCTTAGGGAATTTTTTGAATTTTTTGTTGTTACTTGATTTGGTATTTTTTTTTTTTTAATGTAGTCTCATTTCTCTGCTGTACTTTTGATTCTTGATTTTTTTAATGTAGTATTAGTATTAAAAGGAAGTTGGTTGGAAAGGTCAATGTGGTAGGTTTCGGGATGTTGCTTTGTGGAAATTGGTTCTATTGTGCCTTATGTGGTGTATTTGGAAGGAAAGAATGGATCAATGTTTTGAAGAGTGTGAACAGATGATGGGGATCTAAAGGACTTTTTCTTAGCACTTTTTACCTTTGGACAATTGCCTTAAATATTTCTAGTTTTCATGTTTTTCTTTACCTTTTTCTTGTTCTAGTTAGGTGTATCTCTTGTATATATAATGTGCACTTGGGTTGCGCCTTCTGAGCTTTTTAATAAATTACTTTTACTTATAAAAAATGAGTGTGGGACTGCTTTGTTTAGAGGTTTTCAACTTCTTTGCTTTAGATTATTTTTAGGGCTTTAAATGCCCCATGGTTTATGATCAACTAATAACTTTTACTTGATAATCAGGTTTGGAGGGTTCAGATGCTAGTTTAGCATCAGTGTTGGAGTCCCTTGAATTCTGTTTGAAACTTCGTGGTTCTGAGGCTAGTGTGTTGGAGGAGTTGGCAAAGGCAATAAATTTGGTTCATATACGGCAAGAACTTGTTGAAAGTGGTCACGCATTGTTGAACCATGCTTACCGTGCTCAACAAGAATATGACAGGTGAAGCTGAAAATGTGTTCTTGCTGAGAAAAGTTTATTTTTTTGTTTTAGCTGGCAGTTTCTCCCTCATTGAAATTAGTCTTCTCAATGAACTTGAATATTGTTTGAACCACCAATGACCTTGTGGCAAGGTCACCAGTCTGGCTTTGTTTCTTTGTTTTTTTAGGCTCTGAGATCTGTATCTTTTGAGAGATGCAGTTATGGCCTATTTATTTGAAATTCTTTGCCTTTCTTTTACCTTCTAAGTTCTATCTGGACCTGTCTACACAGCTCTTGTGCTATCTTGGAAATTGTTCTATATGATTGAGCTATTCGACCCAGGAATGGTCACATATGCATTGTATATTATCTGTGATTTTCTTTGTCTCTCTCTGTGTTAATATCCATTGACTACATCTTGCAGGACAACAAGTTATTGTTTGAATTTGGCCGCGGAACAAGAAAAGACTGTCATGGAGAAATGGTTGCCTGAACTTAAGTCTGCAGTTTTGAATGCTCAAAAGTCCTTGGAAGATTGTAAATACGTTGGGGGTTTGGTGAGTACACTACCATCACTAGAAGTTAAATCATCTGTAGTTAACACTGCTTATACGTTCATAATATCCCCCCCTTTTTTGTAAGTAATGTCAAATTTTATTAAAAGCGTGAGGCACCTGTACATGGAAAGTATACAAAAGGACCACCTAGGAAAAAAAAAAACCCACAAAATCCCCAAAAAGATCCAAAGCGAACCCAAACCAACCACACCCCGCCCCCCACACACACACGCACACGCACAGAGAGTTTAGAACCCACCAAATTACAGTACACCCAACAACACAACCCAAACCCACTAAACCTATGACCCCCACAGAGAAGCCTCATCTCCTTCCCCCTCAACAGCAAACAACAGTTTGACCCACTGAACTGCTGACAAAACTCCACCCCATTAGACCAAGAAATGCCCGGAGAAACCACCACCAAGCCCGTCGAACCAACAAGCACCTGGAGGTAGGTTTGATGTGCTATATGTGAATTGTACGAGAAAGGTTCTCACCTGGAGTTCCTCAAGCACTTTGAATTGTACGACTTTTGAAGCTATATGTTTAACTCTAATACATGCCAGTTCATCGTTCTTGAGTCCAGGTTTCAGGTAATCATGCTTGTTGGAGCTTGACACCTTTCTCTCTGGGCAAAAATAGCCTTATTTGTAACTTATTTGCAAGTGATGAGCAAAACTAGTATTCCATGTCAATGGTCTTTAGGCCAAGTGGCATCTCCTCCCTCCATATACAACGGGCGGAGGGTAATGTCACATAGTCAATTGCATATGTGTGCATGAGTAACTACTGAAAATAAAATATTATTTATATTGCAGTCGCAGATGGTGGTGCATAATGGTGTTCTTGACACTTTTCTTTTTTATTTTGGTCCTTTTTTTAATTTTATTTTAAATCCTTGTGTTCTGGCATGACACTGCAGCTTGATGAGTGGTGGGAGCAGCCAGCGTCAACCGTTGTTGACTGGGTTACAGTTGATGGGCAAAGTGTTGCTGCTTGGCATAATCATGTGAAGCAACTTCTTGCATTTTATGATAAGGAGCTCTTGTGAATGAAATCTCTCTTTTGCCTATATTTTTTCTTCCCCCAATTTCACGGCAACACAGAAAACTGCATTGAACTAGCATGTTGGAAGCAGTGTGCTGTGCTGGATACAGATAAACTGCAGCCTGTTGGAAGCAGTGTGCAGCGCCAGGTATACATCCTTTTACCTGTGGTTTAATTTGGGGGAGATGGCAGTTGGGGCTTTTATTTGTTTGTAGCTTGATATACGGCCAGACCAGTATTTTATCCTTTCTCCCATTGGCTTTGTACAGAATGGTTCTTCCTCATGAAGATGTTTTGTATCATAGGGTATTTAGAGTTCTTGGGTTTTGGGTGGTTTTTTTTTTGCCCTTTTGGGGCTTGATTAGTGCCATGTGATTCAATTGTAGTCATTTTGTGTTTGTAATTTAGGTTTTACATGGTTATAATTGAAGTGGAAGGCGCACTGTTCAGCATCATTAAGGACAAAATTTTGTTTGAGTTTGTCATAATGTTGTATCCAGTTGATTTATTCTTGATAAATTGTTGCACATCGACATCAAATTAGAACAAACCTAAGCCTGCAGGCACTAGCACACGAGTGAAGAATTTAATCCTAATTGATCACTGGAACTGAAACAGGAGATGATTGAGATGAAGATTCCCGCGTCTTTCAGATTATTGGACTTTTAACTGAGCATTTCAGATAATTTAACTAATGCATGCTCCAAGTATCTTTTGTATTTTGGTACATTTATCTGGTGTTAAATCACGGGGCATAAGTTGGAATTAGTCACGCCTACATATTACCACATGGTGATTACGTGATAATGATATTTAAATTTTTAAACTATGTGGCACTGTATACACATTAAATGCAAGAAAACAATTTAGACGGAAAAATGGATCTTTTCCATTTCAAACTATTTCACGGAACATGTGCACACGTTTAAGCTCCCTAGAAAATAACTAGCTATCATAGACGCATCAGTATTGTTTTCTTACAAGTTTGTTATATGCTGAAAAGGGGGATCTGAATTTTTAGCAATTTATTGTCCAAATTTTAACAATTCGGACAATAATTAACCCAAGGGGTTGGCTCAAGTTGTGAAGGCCTCGGTCTTGGAGGTTTATTCTCAAGGTTCAACATTTCTTGAGTGCAAATAATCCTGTGGGACCTATAGTCTCTAGTGAAAAGCTAGTGATTTACTCAGTTCCATGTAGAGAAACTTTCAAAGGTGCAGTGCAGGGATCAAAGTTTACTTTGCAATAATGAGTCTAAAGGTCCTGCCTTGTAGACGTTCCTCAATAAAAAATTCTAAAAAAAAAAAAAAAGCAACAAATGTGATTTTCTATGGAGCTTATTTCAGTTATTTGCCCAAACAAGTAGATGAGTTGTTCGAGACTTGCTCCACACAGATAAATTTCATAAGAGCACTCTTGCATTGCATGCATTGGCCAAATTGCTCATCTCTCTTATTTGGACAAGAAATACAAAATCATCTACTAAACCTAACTAGCCTTTATAGCCGTCCGTTGGAAAATATAGGGGTCTAATAATAGAAAATACAGGGGTCTAATATATATATATATTTGCAAGGGTTGGAGCATACATTACAACATGCATTATACTAACGTATTAGGCGGATACCCATATCATCATGTTCTTTTTGTTTTTATCTTAAATTGTACCCATTAAAATAAAATTTACAAAATAAGCGAACGGAAAAAACAAATCTGTATTACCTTCCAATTACTAACAAAATACATAGCTATTTTTCAAGGTAGAAAACTAGTTAATAATTAATATGTTAGATAATGGACCAATAACATGTGATTTTTTTACTTGGTACTTTTTCCGAATGTGATTTTTGGGCATGTTAGCATGTGCAGCTGTGGTATGGACCAATAACCATAGACCAAATATCAAGGTCAATTTTCATATGTTACATCAATCTTGTACCTCTCATCGTACATTGAAAGAAGATTGATTGGGATACTCAACAAGGAGACATGAAAGCCCTCATTGCTTAATACGTCTAAACTCATCCGTGAATACGAGACGTGACCTAATTGGCATGCCTTTTGAAACCCGTGATAAAAAGATATGTTATTTCAGAATTACACAATACCTTTATGATACATAATAAAAATAAAATAAAAAGGAAAAAAGAGAGTTTAAAGTTAGTATTATTTTGTAATGGTTTTTAATATTTAATTTGTGTTTTTAAAGTCCATATTTAATAATTGACTTGACCCAAAAGTCAGTCACATTAGGGTTAGAGTTTAGTGTTTTAATTTATTTAAGCATAAGTTTCAATTGTATTTACTATACTATGATTGAGAAATAAATAGATATTTTGTTATTTGAGAGTTGTGGTTACTCTTTTATGTGATGAGACTCTACATTCTTGTTGAGACACCAAATTTATCTAATTGGTAAGACACTAATCTTTTATTATTATCATTATCATTTTGTTCTTTATCCGTGTTATGTCAATTTTGGTATATGCTTAAATAGACTAAAACACTAAACCCTAACCTTAATGTGACTTACTTTTGGGCCAAGCCCATTATTAAATACGGACTTTAAAACCATAAATTAAATATTAAAAACTATTACAAAATAATACTAACTCTAAACTAATATTCTTTCTTCATTCATTTTTAAGGTTTCTTTAATGTGTCTTTTCTTTTTGTTTTTTCACATCCGCATATAAGTTTTAGCTCAAAGAGAAATGATTTAGTAATATTTCTGAAATTTTGGGAGGATATATGTTAATCTATTGTCATCTCTTTGCTTCCATTTTAGTATCCCAGCTAGCTAAAAAACATATTCGACTAATTTGGTGAGCTTGTAGAACTCACATGCTCACCTAATTTCGTGAGCATGTGAGTTAAATGCAACTTGTTTTGTTGCATTTCCAAGTTGTTGAGTTAAATGCAACTTGTTTTGTTGTCATTTTCACATCCCAACTATCTAAAATAACATTTAGTGAGCTAAATGAAAAATGCTCTAATGAGCACAAAACTCGAGATTCTTACAATCCTTTAATCAAGTGGGCCCTCGGTATTTTGACCTCTCCCAATTTGAAAAAAAAAAAAAAAAAAATGAAGAAGAAGAAGAAAAAAGTGGGCCCTCGGTATTTATTTTCGTATAAAATTTTGTTTTTAAAAGTTATAAGAGAAAATGACATGAAACAAGCAATGCCAAGAGATAAATTGTCATAGGTAGGCTACTATTTTGTTCCGTTGTTGTTATGTGTGATCGTCTGAGCATAGGATTCCCAACTCTCTTATTTCTTCTTCTTTTTCTTTTATTTTTTGTTTTTTGTTTTTTTTTTTTGTTTTCTAAGATAGAATGTAGAGTACCCAAATATCAATGGCTTTGTGGGCTTAGCTGAGGACCCGTCGGCCCAAACGTAACTTCAACAGTTCAAACCAGATCTGTGGCCCAAACTCACCAATTGGCATACATACGGGTACACGGGAACCCTCCTCCTTGTATACATCCAAAATAGTAATAATTTCTAAAAAATGTTATTTCCCAATTTACCGACTGACCAAGTTTTTCTTTAAATTGGGTTGGATGAACTTCCTTCAATTCAGTCTTTTTTTTTAAACATGTGATATATAATATTATTTATTTCAATTTTATCCATGCTATTAAAAAAATATGTGTTTCTCATATGTTTAAATGACACGTGTCATTTTTATAAGTTGAGTTAGAGAAAGTTCATTTAACCTAATTTGAAAGAAAACTTTGTGACTCTGTCCATCCTTATCAATTTAAGTATTCGATAAGGTTTCATTGTCACTACCGACATGCCGCTCTAATTATTGGTCTTTATGCAAGTCTTCTATATGCTACGTAATTCTCTATCAACAGATTGATTGCACTACTTTTACTATGTGGAATAACTTTTAGACCAAGTAAGCATCGTGGAGTTTAATCACTCGTCTGGAAACTGATATGGATGGGCTGCTTGGCATTGATGTCATTCACATGATTTAGTTGAACTTTGTGATGAAAATGTTGATGAAACCCAATCAATTTGGCTGCTTGGATTCAAATTCCTTGTCGGGGACGAAAAATTAATATGAACGTCGGAAAAAGTAATGGTTTTTTTTTTTTTTCCCCGGAAAAAGTAATGTTAAATGTGATGTATGACACAAACGTCTCGTATATTTTTTATAAAGCTAATATCACATGGTTTAATAGTTATTAATTTTATTTTATTTTAACAAAGATTAATTTAAAGACTATTAAACCTTGTCATGTCAACTTTATAAGATCTAGCATTACTCATTTGAAAAACCTTTACGAGAAACTGAGACACGTGTAAAAAAATATAGGAGAAACTTCAAGAAGCTATTCCGAACTTTCACCATTTTTAAAATACTTTTCTAAACTTAAAAAACTCTTAATTTAGCCCTCTTAAACTTTCAATTGCTCTTAATTTGGACCTCTCCATCAATTTGACTCATTAACTTTGGATGGAAACATAAACACGTGACTTACACGTGATTTTTTACCCCCAAAATACCCGTTATACCCTCCAAGCTCGCCGAAAACCAATCCAAGCTCGCAGGAACCTTCTTGACATCATCAAATCCCTCTAAAAAGATTTCCCAAGCTCGGCGATCTGAGCCAATGATTGAGGGTTGACAAACACTGATGTGTCTTCCCTGGTGTTCCCAGGCGGTGCATCAACAACGTAGGACTCGATCATGACGATACTGTTGCCCACGGGTGAGGGGTGGAGGGTGGTGATCGATTGGTAGTTGGCAAGGCGATGGTCTTCGCTGACGACGCTGAAGCTGATGATGTGACACTCTTCATCGAGGATCTCAAGGCGCTCGGTGCTGCACGCTCTGAGCAGGAAAAAATTATTTTGAGATTTCAGCTGAAGTATTTTGAAGTTGATATGCTTAATCATCCGAAACTACAAAAATTATCTTCCATTGCTGAATTATGTCGAGGATTGATAGAGGCAGAAAAGTCAAATACATATTATCTTATTGATCGATTGATTCGTCTTGTTTTGACTCTTCCGGTGTCTCTGAATTCACTAACGAGCATTTTCAGTAATGAAAATGGTTAAAACAAAACTTCGTAACAAAATGGAAGATGAGTTTCTTGGAGATAATTTACTTATCTACATTGAAAGGGAAATTGCTAAAAGCTTCGATTCAGAATTGATACTTGATGATTTTGTTTCACTAAGACCGCGTAGAATGCAATTTTAGGCACTTTGTATTTTGTATTTTCCTTTACTTTTGTACTAGTGCCTACATGGTAACTGATATATCAATTTATCATATATTTATGAAGTCAGATAAATTTGTTTTTTGTCATATATATATTGTGGTATAATTTCATTTTTTTTATTGTATTTACCATATTATAATAAAAATATAATATATAAAGAGAACAAAAAAAATATTTTATTATTTTATTGGCGTCCCTGGTAGAAGGAATTCTGGATTCGCCATCTTGTGCGGAGGTGAAGATGATCTTGACCTCGTGGAGGGTGCCCACACGGACACAAACTAGACGATGATGAAGTACTTGTAGACCTTAGGGTTGTCGAAGCGGTGCACCATGGACCAGATGGTGACAACCGCAAGGATATCTCCTACACGACCGAAATTGAGATTTGGATTTGGGGTTGAGGGTATAACGGGTATTTTGGGGGTAAAAAATCACGTGCAAGTCACGTGTTTAGGGTTCCATCCGAAGTTAACGAGTCAAATTGACGTAGGGGTCCAAATTGAGAATAATTAAAAGTTCAGGAGGTTAAATTGAGAGTTTTTAAATTTAGGAAAGGTATTTCAAAAAGGGTAAAAGTTCAGAAGAACTTTTTAAAGTTTCCCCAAAAATATAAATGCCTTGCAACCTTGTAGTTAGCTAGCTCTTTGCTAATGAATTCATCACAAAAGCCTGGGCTCAACTGTTTTTTCACATATCGAACCTCTAGCAATTTAATTATTGCTCAAATTGCTAGTAATTTAAACAATAATAATTGAGATTTCAATTCCAAACCTCTGCCAAAAAAAAACAGAGGAAATACAAATAAAAGAAGGGATCTAATGTCAGGACTACTCAGGGGATCCCTGCCCATTGAGTGCCCACCTAAAAGGGCCTCCAAAACACCTAGAGCCTGGTAGAAGGTTCGAGCATATTGAGATCACATGAGTGTCATCTTTTTAACAATTAGTACTATAATGAAGTGAAAGCTACAAAAAACAAGGCATAATTCTCAATGTCGTTTAGCGCCTCCCTAGCCAGTTTCAATGTGAATGGCATAATCCCTGCAAACACGCATGTCCTCCATGCTACTTGTCATCAGTCACTGCTTCTAGACTCGTGAAGTTTGTGCCTACTTGATCTACACTTGTCTCGTGAACCAACAGTGATCCAACTATACCCCACTGGCATTTTCTTGCACCAACAAAGGAACAAACTTCAATAAATTTTATGTAAGCAAGAATCACCAACTATAGGACTCACTTTATTTATATCTAACTCTTCCCATCTCCTGCTTGCCTCTTCTCTACGTTACTGCTGCTAGTTTGTGGTTGACTGGCTTTTGCATGAATGACATAAATAGGCTTTGTGGCTGAGGTTATAAAAGTGGAAAAGCTCCTAAATTTATTATGCTTCTTCTCTCTGAGAAGGTTTAGGTATATAGAATGTCTGTGTTTTTAGTTATATTCTTTCTGATCTGTCTCGCATTTAATAGCCCTTCAGAGGCTAGGCCTGAGAAGAAGCTTCCATCAGCGGTTGTTGTTGGCACTGTCTACTGTGACACATGTTTCCAAGAGAATTTCTCAAAGACCAGCCACTTCATTTCAGGTTCATTTCAATAACTTCATCAATATATATTAATGCAAATTAGTTTTGGGATGGTTTTAATAACTTTGGTGGAAAAATAATTGAGTGCAGGTGCAACTGTTGCTGTAGAATGCAAAAATGGGAGTGCTTCGAGACAGAGTTTTAGGAAAGAAGTGAAAACAGATAAACATGGAGAATTCAATGTCCATTTGCCTTTCTCAATAAGCAAACATGTCAAGAAAATTGAGGGATGTTCTGTCACATTAATAAGCAGCAGCGAGCCTTATTGTGCTGTGGCCTCAACAGCAACTTCATCTTCGCTCCATCTCAAGTCAAGAAAGCAAGGGACTCACATATTCTCAGCTGGGTTTTTCACCTTCAAGCCTCTGAAGCAGCCAAACCTCTGTAACCAAAAACCAAGCATTCAAGATTCCAAGGAACTCTCAATTCCTCCAACCGATGGTTCAGCAATTCTACCTCCAATTCAAGGCCCAGCAGTCCCAGATCTTCCCCCCACCACAAATCATTACTATCTTCCCCCTCTTCCTGGACTGCCTGGGCTTCCACCATTGCCACAACTCCCACCACTCCCACCACTTCCAGGACTTCCATTTCCGCCTATTCCTGAAAAGACTATAAATTTAAAACCTTCTAAACCCTCACAAGATAAAAAGGAAGCCTACCCGGACCTTTTCTTTCCACCAAATCCTTTTCAGCCACCTCTTATACCAAATCCCTTCCAGCCACCTCCTCTTCTCCCGAACCCATTCCAGCCACCTCCACTTTTGCCTAACCCATTTCAGCCTCCGCCAGCACCATTGATTCCTTTACCCCCAATACCAGGTTTAACTCCACCACCAGCACCATTGATTCCTCTCCCACCAATACCAGGTTTAACTCCATCACCACCAGCACCATTGATTCCTCTCCCACCAATACCAGGTTTAACTCCATCACCATCACCACCACCTCCAGTTCTGCCATTCCCTTTCCCTCCAATATTTCCAATTCCCCATCCCCCACCAACACCATCTCTGCCATTCCCTTTCCCTCCAATATTTCCATCCCCACCACCTTCTTCAAAGCATACTCCTCCTTAACTAATCAGAATCTACCCGTCTACTACTCTCAAATAATACCTTTCAAATGTTGGTTACATTTTTTTTTTTTAATGTAAATTCTAAGATGTTTGTGGAACTGCCAGAGCAATGGATCGAGTTGGATGTTAGAGTGGAGCTAGCATGTAGTGTGCCTATTTTCTTTTTGTTTTTGTTCTTGTTCTGAGCGCACGTAGTATGTGTATTGTGAGTGACTAGGTTGTGGGAGACTAAAATAATGTAATATTGGAATAAAGCTAAGGTTTCAGACATCTGACAGGCCGGCTTCACTTGTAAATTCTTATATTAATTCGAAAGGATTATCGCAACGAGCATCTCTAGCAAAGTTCATCACCTCTTTACTTGCATGAATATGTTGGTAGTTCAAAAATTATATTCATAATTATAGTTTCTTTCTTTTTTCTATAATTTTTTTTTTAATTAAAGAACCTTAAAGTATTTGATGAAATTTAAACCTTCAGAGAATATTTTGATAAAAAGTCCTCCTTTAGAGATTTTTGGAACTTTTTTTTCCCAAAACTTGGTAGGTCACGACTCGATCTAGAGACTCACGACTCAGAAAAATCCCGAGTGTTTTACAATAACGCAAAGCACAAAAAAGAAACAATTGGAGGCCGGTTTTGCAAAACACAAAAGCATGCATTGATAGGGTGTAAAATAAAAAAAACCGGAACTGGTACCTGGAAACTGTTTGGGAAAAACCAGTGATTGGTGTGCTCAGTTCTTAGTTATCGGTTTTGGAGTTTTTAAATATCCAGTTATAACCAAGTAACTGGAAATATATTATAAATTTTATTTATATAATTTCAAATTTAGTATATTTTTTAATTTTTATTTTTTAAATGGGCACAAAATTATTAAATTAAGCTAATAAATTAGGCACAATACCTAAAATAAATACAAAATGCAAAAACAAATTTAAAATTGGTTTCCGATTCAAATAACCAAGAATCAAAAATAAATAACTACATACCCCCATTTTAGTTTTGTTAGAGGACTGGATTTTTATAGGGTGAAATGCTAGTTACTCTTTTATTGTTATTTTTTAACAGTAATATAATTTTAAAATCATCACTGAATTTAAAATTATAATTATTAATTATTAATTTATTTATGATTTTAAAAACCATACCAAGAAAATACTAAAAGAAAAACTAACATTTCCCTTAACCCCATGCACCGATGCACATAGGTGTACATAGCCGTACCAGCGTATTAATAAGTAAAGGTTGCAGGTGCCTATCGCAAAATAGAACTTTTAGGGTTTAGCTTCGCAACGGAGAAAATCGTCGGAGCTTTCCCACTTCCCTTTCTCGGCCTCCGTTAACGTACCAACTAGGCTTTGCAGTCAGGCACCACCATGGTAATATTACTCTTTTTTGAGAGACATATAAGTCTATGCCCATTATTTTCCCCTTAAAATTCCAGAAGATTTACCCAATATCATATAGAAATTATTGGGATGCTTGCATGCTTTAACAATCAAGCAAAATCAGGGGATTATTATCACTTTTATACATAATGAATTGTTGAAGTTACACATGCAGAGCTCTGTATTCATTTTCATTTACTTGTCATCGAAAATTTACAAAATGGGTTGTAGGAAGTTGGTCTTTTCCATGGGCTTCAGTCATATGAAGGGTTAGCTTAGCTTGAGAGTATCAAATACTTGGGTGGGCCTCTCTTTGATTCAATATTGAAGGAAAATTATAGGCATATCTTTAGTGGGGTAGTTGTTTTGGGAGAACCAGATGTATGCTATAACTGAAAATTTGTGATGATTTGTCTCAAGTTGAGTGGAGGTTTGCTTCTCTTATTTGCTTACTCAAATTGAAATTGTAACGAGACTGCAAAACTCGGATATTATGCATACTGGACACTAAGTACATGGTATTGACCGTTTTTACAATGAAGTTTGTTGGAATGTTTATCACAGGAGTAATTATATGTACTTTGTGTTTATTGGAACAGTACAGCTGTTTCCTTCAAGTTCATTTGTTGTTTACTCTTTTTCATATATATATATATATATATATATATATATATTGACTTTTGTTTATAAGTTTCATAGGCTCCCAAAAAAGGTGGGAAAGCCCCAATAGCAGCAAAGAAGAAACCTGTAAGTAATTCTCTCTCTCTCTCTCTCTTCAAGCGTGAAGAAACTCTCCTGTTTAGAGGACTTGGATGTGACTTTCTTTTATTGAATATAAGTTTCTCTGCTTTTCCATTAATTTGTAAATTACAGGAAAAGGTTGTGAACCCTTTGTTTGAGAAGCGGTCTAAGCAATTCGGCATTGGTGGTGCATTACCACCAAAGAGAGATTTGACAAGATTTGTTAAATGGCCACATGTTGTTCGTATTCAGAGGAAAAGGAGGATCTTGAAGCAACGCTTAAAAGTTCCTCCTGCTATTAACCAATTCACAAAAGCGCTTGACAAGAACCTTGGTATTGGTTTAGAGCTCTTTCTTATTTTGGCTTGATACATTGTGGTAGCCATGTGAAAAATGGTGTAATTTTGTACAAATAAAAATGGCATGCGAGTGTTATATGGTAACTACAATCAAATGGCATGTGAGTGTTGTATGAGTAACTTCTATAGACTTGTCAGTGTTATGGTATATGAGTTTACATAGTCTTATGTTGTATTAAAGCAAGTATTTCTGGATGCGGATATTCAACTTCTTTGGCATTCTATGTTACACAGCTACAAACCTTTTTAAGTTGTTGCTCAAATATAGACCTGAGGACAAAGCTGCTAAGAAGGAAAGACTTCTAAAAAGAGCACAAGCTGAAGCCGAGGGGAAGAGTGTGGAGGCAAAGAAACCCATTGTTGTTAAGTATGGCCTTAATCATGTTACATACCTCATTGAGCAGGTATTTTTAAGTAATTGGCTGTTATGTTCTTTATTATTTAATTTTTAGCTAGCTTCATAGATTATAGTGCATGATGAGTCTCGTTGGCTTTAAGCTTTTCATATTGACTCTCTGCGGCTAGATGGGTTTTGTGGGATACAGCAATTCTTTTAGATTGTCTTGGAAAATTAGAGTTCTGTTCATTTTTCTTAATCTTGAGTAATGCTAAACACACTCATACTTCTCCACACCCCTTTCCACACACCCTTAGGTGGCTTTTAAAATCATCATTAGATTAAAATCTAATATAGATCTATCCCAAATTCAATGATGGTTTTAAAAGCCACCTAAGGATGTGTGAAAATGGGTGTGAGGAAGTGGGAGTATGTGTAGGATTACTCCTTAATCTTTATCTTTCTTTGTCCCTTTTTCAATGACCACCCATATGCTTGATGGATACCTATCTGGTTTCTACTCATTGATTCCTCCCTTTACTTCTATAAGATTCATCTTTCACCATTTTGTTGGATCCCTCATGTTGCAACTATGTAATTTCAGCTTAGATTGCCAGCATTTGCATGCTAGTGTATTAGTCAACTTCATTCTTCAATAGGTTGTACATTCTTCTGAAAAAAAAAAAAATTGATCCATGTAGAACAAGGCCCAGTTGGTGGTTATTGCTCATGATGTTGACCCAATTGAGCTTGTTGTTTGGTTGCCTACTTTGTGCCGGAAAATGGAGGTCCCTTATGCAATTGTGAAGGGCAAGTCTCGGCTTGGAGCGGTGATTTTTCTACTCTTTTTCTTCAATGCAATTATTATTTCTCATATAAAAGAAATTGTTTCAGTTATGCAGGTTTGAAACACTGACTCTATCTATGGCTGGCTTATAATATCTCTTCTTAAACAGATTGTACATAAGAAGACAGCTGCAGCTTTGTGCCTTACATCTGTGAAGAATGAAGATAAATTGGAATTTAGCAAGATTTTGGAGGCAGTAAAGGTAATAGTCTATGATGAATTGTGGCAAGACAGATTTTATTTTCTTCTTCTCTTTTCCTCTGGGATTTGGGAAACTAGACCCTAAACAATATTAGAGAAAGTCTCACTACTTTTGAGCACAAAGTATCATACTTTATTGGTTAATAAGGTAGTGATTTTATGTGAGTTTTGTCATTATGATTAGCAAATACTACAAGTTTTCTGTTGTTATTACATGGTGCGGGTTCTCAAATTACTTATCTTGCTAACTTTTATCTAATGAGTAATGTTAGAAATCACATTTTAATCCCTACTATTATCCTACCCCACTGACTTGACAATGCAAATGGGCCCTTATTTTTATATTTTTTAGTAAGGGTTAATCTCAGAGCTGATTGGCATTGTCACGTTATCAGGCGGGATAATGGCGAGATACAAATGTGGTTTCGAACATTACTCATATCTGATAGAATTGATCCCGTCTCTTGCATCATTTCATATATTATAGTAATGTAACGATTGTTGCGTAAAATCTCTGATCTTTTCATTTTTCTTATAAATACCAGGCTAACTTTAATGACAAGTATGACGAACATCGAAAGAAATGGGGAGGTGGCATCATGGGTACCAAATCCCAGGCCAAGACCAAAGCAAAGGAGAAACTTCTTGCCAAAGAGGCTGCACAAAGAATGTCTTAAGCTTGGACGCTTAACGAGCAGAAGGATGACTTGACCCTGGGAAAGAGAACAATATCAACCATCAAGACGATCTTTGCATGTTTTCACTTTTTATTTTTGGTGTGTTCATAGTTTTAGGTGTCATTTCCGATAAGTTTTATAGTAATTGTTTAGCTAAATCTTCATCAACTTATCATTGTGTGTTTGTTTGGTTGGAGAAAGGAGATTTTTGCTGCCTTGAGTAGATGATCTGTAGACATGATATTCATATATGGTGTGTATCCGTCCAAAGGTAATGTATAAGACATGATATCTCCATCCAAGAATGAGGTTTATCAATCATCGCTTGCATAACGTACATCAAACCGAAAGAAAAGAAAAAATGTTCAAATCACTTGGGCATCAAAATCCTAAGAGGAGACATTTCAATATTTCATGCTATTCATTCATTAGTCTTACGAAATCCGCATAGACAAAAGCACGGATTTTACACATTTTTTTTATTCGATTTTGGGTGCAAAGAATACAAAAAAATAATAATAATAATTTAAGAGAATTTGCGTAAAGTCCAGTATTTTGCCCCTTATGTATGTAGACTACGGAATATTAGTGTAGTATTCTTACTTTGTACACAAAAGTTGACAATAAAAAAAAGATTTTGTAAATTATTATATAAATGTGCCAATCACATGGAAAATTCATGCTTCTTTTGGTCTTTTGGTTCCTATAATGATACTTATCTTGTTTTGGTTCCTGCACTAACAATAGATACTTTATAGCCTATTCTTTTCCCTATGTTTAGGAAGGAAAAAAAAAAAAAAACACCTACATCAAAATCCTTATATTTAACCTATACCAATCGGTAGTTACAGTGTTTTTCAATGCATTGGGAAATATTGTAACTACCTAATGCTTTATTAAATTATAAATAAATCATTCTCTCTCCTCTCTTTTTTACTTGTTCCCATGAAAACAGTGTAAATTGTTTATTGTGGTCCTTTATTTTAATCTAATGGTTTATAAAATCATTTAAACTTTCGTAAAACAAAGCCAGTATTTAATGCCTCGGTTATACAAAAGCAGTTGACATTTTATAGACAATTGGATTTAAAAATGAAAGGCCACGATTAATAATTAGAGAATCTCTAATTTCTCCTCGATTGAAGGATCTCAATTCATGTAATGACATGAAAACAGTGTAATGATAAAAGTAAAAAGGAGTATTTTAATTAATATATAAAAAATAAAATAAGAGAATCTATTGTGAAGTGTTTTTTAATAGGGAATCAAAAAATAATTTTATATCCTAAATGTAAGAAAAATGATTGAAAAGCTGTTGCTAGTACTCTAAGTATCATTTCCGCTAAATATCATTGCTTTGGTGTGTTGCATGAATAGCATAATGTGAAAACCTCCAAACATGTCCATCTAGATTCTGGGGTCTTTGGTTCCTAACATGACTTTACAAAAGGTTAATAAAAGGTTCAAAAAGAAAAAGAAAAAGAAAATCGGAATTCCACCCAAGAATCACTTTTACTTGCAAGAAAAGAAAAAAATAAAGGTTGGAGTATAGGCCCCAAAAGATAGAAATTCCCTGCCACCGCCTCGACTCAGACTCATATTCCATTTTTCCTTTTTCCTATAAACCCCTCCCTTCTCCACACTTCCAAACCCACACACAGACATATATTACACATACTCTTGCTCTTGTCTATAGCAATCTAAGCTCTCATGCACTAATCCGTTTCAAAATCCTCACTCTCGATTGTCTCGCTCATCATGGCGGAGACCGAGAGCCTCCTCTTCACGAACCTCGCCGATGCTCTCTTCGTCGGCTCCAAGCCCCTCTCGCCCGCCGATCTTCTCCAGAAGCTTCGGTCCGAGGACTCCATCAGACCGGCGCTCGAGAAGTTCTACTTGATCCTTAAACGCGGCGTCGAGGACGCCCGCTCGGGGATTCAATTGTGGAACGAGTCGCAGATTCAAGCTGCTTGTGCGATTGCGTCAGCGATCGCCTCCGCTTCTCGATCTTTGTCGGGTAAGTTTATCTTTTTCCATTACTCGACAATTGGTTTTGCTTTAGTTTTTGCAGCTGTTTTTGATTTTGTTAGCCTCTCTAGAATGTACTTTTCTTGCGAGAGCGACCTGTATAGCAGTTTGTGATTCAGGAAGTGAGAAAAGTATTTTAGAAGCTACACAGAATCACTTAGATTATTAGTAGTCCGTTGGCTTTTGCTTTGATTTTCTGAGAGAAGGTTATGCTAGTAAAATTGGAAGTGCATTTCATTTGAAGCTCAAAGTTTTATTATTTTATTATTTAATGTGTTTTTTCTGGTTTGATTGAATGAATAGTGGAGCAAGCTGAAGCATTAATAGTTGCGGTCGTTCAAAAGTCACTGGAGTTCGCTATATCTTATTTGGAAAAATCAGAATTCAATGGTGATGATTCAAGTATACAGGTTTGTGTGGTTTCTTAGGCAATTCACATGGGAATAAGCTTATGAGTTTTGTTTTGTTTTGTTTGTTTGTTTTTTTTTTCCTTCTTCTAATATGTCTATTCTTTTCTAAGAATTTTAATGCAGGCTTTATGTAAAAGTTGTGTAATTAGGCTTTAGTTCTGGAAATGGACTCGTTAATAAATTGTACATTCCTTGAAGTTCGTTTAAAAAAATGCTTCTTATATTCAATTTGATGCCAATCTTTTAGTGTTTTTGTTAGAGGGTTGAGTGACACTTTTATGAAATCTGCTATGTATTTAGCAATCTGCTATTAATTAATTGACTTTCTAGTTCCCTTGTGCCATGAGGTATGTGTTGTGGGGTTTGTCAAGTACTTTGAGGGCTGTGTTGCTATTTTGTTGTTATTACATACTCTTCTGGCAGTGGTTTTCTGGATTATCGTGCATATTTTCTACTTACATGCATTCATTGTCTCTGATGCTGCATATGGTGAAAAAACCAAAACAACCTGGTTGTTTATCATTGATTTATTTGGAAACATTTGTACATTAGGCTCATATTACTTATTTAGTACCGAACAGATTGGATAATTTGTGGTTTTGTTTTTCACATCCATAGGCATACACGTTTCCCTTATGTTGCTCATTATTTCTCATGAAGGCTCATGCAACATTTGGAAAATACAATAATCTCTATATTTGCTGTTGATTTATTCATCAGAATCTCATTCTATATGTTCTCATGGCTTAATTGCTTTAAGACAGCCATAGGAACCTCATGGTAGAGAGACTTTTGTGATGTCACTAGTGAACTTGTTCTGAATAGAAATGTTTTTCAATTTGTCAATTACTCACATAATAAGATCAACAAATGAAAAAATAAAATAAAATTATTGAGCTTGTTTAGCCTTGTACTTTGCTTGTTGGCCTAACAGTAATAAGCATTAGAAACTTTAGTGGGTTCCCTCTTGTAAGGGGAAATTCGTTTGGGTTCATGATTGGGAAGTGGAAGTGCTAGCTTCTTTCTGTACTTTGTTGTATTCCCGTAGAATGAGAAGGGAAGGGGAGGACAAAATTTGGTGGGTTCCCTCTTGTAAGGGGAAATTTAATGTGAGATCATTCTATAATGTTCTTGCATTTAAAGAGGCTAGTTCTTTCCCTTGGAAGAGTATTTGGTGTACAAAGGCCCCTTCGAAAGTGGCTTTCTTCATTTGGATGGTGGTGCTAGGGAGGATTCCTACCTTTGACAATCTTAGAGAGAGAAATCTTATTGTAATCAACAGATGTTGCTTGTGCAAATCAGATGGGGAGACTGTTGATCACCTTCTTCTTCATTGTGAAGTTGCTTGTTCTTTATGGTATGCTATTTTCAGTCGTTTTGGGTTGTCTTAGGTCATGCCTAGAAGTGTGGTGGATTTGTTTGCTTGGTGGTGGATGGGAGTTCGTTCTCAGAGTGCTATTGTGTGGAAAATGCTTCTTCTTTGCCTCATGTGGTGTTTATGGTTAGAAAGGAATGCAAGATGTTTTGAGGACTCTGAGAGACCCCTGGGAGAGCTCACGACATTCTTCTTCCATACTCTCTTCACTTGGACAGCTGCTTGGCTTGCTCCGTTAGTGATTAGTTATCCTGATTTTCTTTTTTGCTTTCTTCTTCTTCTATTTAGGTGTTATCTTGTATACTTTTTGTGTACTAGGGTTGCGCCCCTCTGTTCTTTTTGGTATATACAACATTACTAATATATATATAAAGTAATAAGCATTATAAAGTTGAACATTGATGCTTGTTACCTGTTTTAGTTTTAGAGAAGTGACACTGGTTTCACATTAGCATATGAAAATTGTTGTTTTAGTAAGCCGATTAGGTAAGCTAGTAGTATTTCTTTTTGGATTCTATGAAGTACTTACATTAGGAATAAAGATTTGCAATATTAGATATTTGTCATGAACCACATCAACAGAGATGCGGGATAAATTTTAACATATTCAAAAAAAAAAAGAAAAAAGAAAAAAAAGAACCACTAGTTATGTCATTGTATCAGCAAAGCTATTTTTCTGCTACACCTTTCTGGGTATTGCAGATTATAATTCTATAGCTTTATTCATATCCTACATTAAGGGGCTCTTAGAATAGTTCCCTGTTATGTTTGTGCTCTTGTCCCTACCGAAGTACTGAAAGTGGCCTCATGAAGTAAATGATTTTTAGTTACAATTATAGTGTTGGACATTCATGATTGAGTTTGCTTGGTTGAATGGCTTGCTTGCATACTAGGCTTTGGACAGTTTTATTGTTTCTTAAGTAACTAAGCTCTTGTTATGTGGAGTTGGGCTATGGGTTAGAGGCCAACATTGGGTTTAACTGGGCCTTGATAGAAATACCTTGGGAAATTTTGGAGCCCATGGCTAAGCCCAACCTGATTATGTTGTTACAGAATTTCCACTTGTTTGAGACAACAGATGTCTAAAGCCTCCAAATCAAGTTGCTTTTACAATAAACTTAATATTGAGTTTGACTCTAGCCTGTTGTGTCTGTGTGTCGATCTATAAATTAAGTGGCCATGTTTATTCATAACTATGTATGGAAAGATGATAGCTAGACGTTCAGCATCCTTTACAAACACAGACACTCGTCCATGAATAAAATGTACTAAAAGTGAAAGAAGATGTTATGGCTTCTTCTGGTGAAAAGGCACTAGTGAGAGTCTTTGGCGCTGGTGCCAGTTGTTATGTAGTAGCCTGCCATAGAAGGAAACCAAGAAGCAATGACATATTGGCTTCTCCAGCAGATTATTTTGAAAACATTCATGTAGAAGAGTCAAACTCAGGATATAAGAGCATCTCCTGCAGATTGGTTAAAACTTCAATATTGGCTATATTTAGCTAATTTGGCCCATTTTCTTCATCCAGCAGATGATGTTCTTAACGTCTAAAATAGACTTTTAGCTACAGTGATTCGCAACTACTGCCGAATCACTGTAGCAAACTGTGAATATTTTATGAGGCCTAATCTTATTTTTTTTTTTGTTCTTTATTCTCAGCCCATTTATTATTTTTCTTTCTTCATCGTTGACTCATTTGCCTTTAATTACACCTGCATTGGAATGCCTCTGCATTAGTTCTTTGTCGATCTCACGGTTCTGTGAGGCTTCAATGTCGGTGGCAGCATCACTGGCTGAAAGTATTTCCATAAAAAAAAAACTTTGAATACCAATAGAAGATCCAGCGGCAGTATTTCCAAACCCAAACCCAATAGCAGAATTTCCAAACCCAAAAGCAGCCATTGAGGAGCAAAGCTAAAAGTTAAACAAACCATTTGCATACAGGATAGATTTCTCTCCTAATTTGACTGCCATTTAATGTTATCATCCTGATTTCTCTCTCACAATTGATCATTTTCAATGTACTGTTTAAATATATTGTGCAGTTACCTATGGATGCATGTATCCTTTCTTTTCTTCGTTCTTTTTAAATTGGTTAAATGGTGATAATTACTGTTATCTGTGGTCTAATTTTTGTTTTATTTTTTTTTCAGAATAAATTGGTACAACTTTTGGAGATAGCGTTGGCCGATGGAATGGATAAATTATCCGACTTATTGCAGCCTTCTTCTGTAAATAGCCTGATAGACTTGTTGCCGATGGTTGCTGATTACTGTGTTGACATTGATTTGGATAATCACAGTAAATGCAGTCTTCAAGGTATCTATTGTTGTCAACTCATGATCTCTTGCTGTCATGTTATCTTGTGATTTACTTTGTATTATTGACATGCTTTTCATAATTTTGTATTAAAAGGGATCAGTTGCTCTGTGGGAGGGAAACCATTGGATCAGCTTCATATGACATTAGCTTCTGAGTGCATACAACCTGATAGGCAAACCTCTGCCTCCAACGCCCATGCTTTCCACCAAGATTTGAATAAGTTGATTTTTCTAGCCCAGCATTGGGCTGTTGCTCATGTGGGATGCATCCCACGTCTGATTTTGCTCTGCAAAGAACTGATTGCAATACCAGATATGTTTGATGAGAAGATGGTAGGTACAGATTTCAGTAAGAGACTCTCATTCAGTTTGAGGATCTTAAAGTTACTTGGAAGTCTTACTAAGGACATTCCATATGTCGAATATGATGCTCAAGTAATGCAAGTGGTTGCTTCCTTTGCTGATGTATTGCCTAGTTTGTTTAGACCTGGATTTGAATTTGTAAATAGCCATGCTGCTGTTGAGGGTAGTTTTGAGAGCTTGATTCTGTTGCTATTAGAAGAGTTTCTTCAGCTCGTCCAGGTTATATTTTGCAACAGGAGCATTTATCAGAATATTCAAGCATGTATAGTAGCTTCCATGTTGGACAATTTGGATTCTTCTGTATGGAGATACAGCAAGTCTGCTGCTAACCTGAAGCCCCCCCTAGCTTTCTTTCCCTGCAGCACTCTTTACATGTTAAAACTCATTCATGATCTTAAGAGACAAACACATAAGGCTCTCAATTGGGAGGAGTTTGAGAAAGGAATTAGTGTCAGTTCTGATCTGCCAATTGATTCCCCTTATTGTCATGTTCATTTCAAGAAGGTTCCTTTACTTAAGAGGTGCACAGTTGAAGAGCTATTTAAAATGATACTCCCCTCATCAAATCAGTGGGTGGACAATCTAATGCATCTTATTTTTTTCCTTCATTCTGAAGGAGTAAAATTAAAGCCTAAAGTTGAGAGATCATCTTCCAGTTGTGCGAAAACTAGTTCCACATCTGAACTGGAAAATTCAGTTTGCAATGAGGATGAAGCCCTTTTTGGTAACCTTTTTTCTGAGAGTGGTCGCTCTGTGGGATCTACAGATGGATATGATCAACCACCTGTTCCTATCAGTTCTAGTTCCAGTCATGGCAACATGCCAATTCAAGCTGCTACAGAAATGTTGAGCTTTCTTGAATCAAACATCTTTCTCCTGAATGGCTTCCCTCTGTTTATGAGGATGGCTGCAAACAGATCAGCAGGGACCATATTGATATCTTGCTTGCCTTGCTTAATTGTCAGGGCTGTTGCTCTGAGGACAGGATTTCTGATAGCAGTGGCAGTTTACATGAAGAGAAGAAAAATGGGAGTATCCATGAACTTTGTTTTGAACTGTTACACAACCTTCTCACACGCCATGCTTTGTCTGATTCCCTTGAAGAGTACCTTGTTGAGAAAATTCTGAATGTTGGAAATGATATCTTTGTTTACAATGATCAGACCCTGACTTTGCTAGCTCACACACTTTTCTGTAGGGTGGGTTTGGCTGGTAGCCTGTTCAGAAACCAGATATACAGAGGATTTGTGGGTTTTGTTGTTGAGAAGGCAAAAGCTATTTGTTTTAAATGTCCTAGCCTCAAGGAGCTTATTGGGACCCTTCCCTCTGTTTTTCATATTGAAATTCTTCTGATGGCATTCCACTTATCTTCGGAAGGAGAAAAGGCAACACTGGTAAACTTAATATATTCTTCCCTTAGAGCAATTGATGTTCCAACTTCAGGTTTTAACAGCACACAGTTGTCATGCTGGGCTTTAATAGTTTCAAGGTTGATTCTAGTGCTTCGTCATATGATATTTTATCCACATACTTGTCCTTCATCATTGCTTCTGGATTTGCGATCCAAGCTGAGGGAAGCCCCCCATTCTGTATCACATCTTCCTAGTAACATGAATGATCATATATTGTCTTGGGCGTCAGTTGCAGTAAATAATTTGGCTGGTGCATGTGTTGAAGAGCCTCTAGTCAGTAGCTTGATCAATCAACTGATTGATATTTCAGCCCCTCCTACTTCACTATACCGCAATGATCAGGCTATGGATGGCTTATGCTTGAAATGGAATGATATTTTTGCTACCCTCTCAAGGATTCTGGGCTTCTGGAAAGGTAAAAAGGCTGCAGCAATTGAAGATCTCATTGTTGAAAGATATGTCTTTGTGCTTTGTTGGGATTACCCTACCATGGGCACTGCATCAGACAATCTGCTTCCGTTGTGGACTGGCCCCCAGGATCTGGACTTATCTGATGCGGTGCAGTTTTTCTTCTTCACTCACTCATTTTTAGGGCAGTGTGGCGATTTTGGTCAGGGCACCAACTTCCCTGGACTAGTAGTTGGCCTGCTGCAACAATTGTTTGGTATGCACATACCAGAAGAAATTGAAGAACTGGGTTGGATTTTCTTCAGATATGGATCATGGCTGTCCCTGTTGCTCTCCATACTTAATGTTGGCACCTGGAGATATTGCATGAAAAATACAATTCCTGGTGCAAGTCCAATAGGGACAGAAAACATCTCTAGGGACAATGAGTATATAACTGTTGCTGAAGGTCTAATTTGCTCCATTGTTGAAGCTGGTCAAGTTGAAATGCTGATCAGGCTGCTGACTTCCATGTTGCACAGATTTTTGCAGACCCATAAGAAAGCTTTCCTAGCTACGCTTGATAATGGCCTGAACAGTGCTAATATGTTCTCACCTCTATTGCTTCTCAAGCATTCTGGATTTGACAAATGTGTTCAGGATGAACTCCTTGAAAAGGGTTGGACCAATTCTTCGCAGCTGGTGTCTGTTCTTGATCTCTTACTGAAGTTGGATGCTACTGTTGATAAAAGAGCTATAGGAAATTTATCCAGGGCCTATTGGGAATCTATGTTGCACGGTTTTCCATTTAATATACAAAGTCCCAGTGGAATCCTTCTTTCTTGCGTTCTTAGCATAAGAGGGATCATTTACGTACTAGATGGGCTGATCAGAATAAAAGACGCAAGAGGAAATATCCTCCTGGAGACTGAGCTACTTGGCCAGATTCTTGATACAGTAATGACTGTCAAGTTTGATAGGATCTTTGAAAGCATTCATGGTAAATGTGAAGCTATTTGTCGTAGCTTAAATGTGGGCTTGGAAGGGACAGATATTTCTAACTTATTTCTAATGAAGCACATGGAAGGTTTTCTAAGGGACATCAATGCCAGAGGAGTAGGCGATAGCAGTATCCATGAATTGATAATTACCAAGGCTATTGATACCATAGATAGCCTCAGGAAAGACTCTTCAAAGTCTGTCATTTTCCAATTTTATCTTGGTGCAGATGTGTCAGAACAGTTGAAGGATTTTTGTGGGTTGCAAAGCGGTGATTTGTTGGTTTTGGTTGACTCACTGGATGACTGTTGCTCTGAATCAGTTAATGTAAAGGTTCTTTCTTTCTTTGTTGATCTCTTATCAGGAGAGTTGTGTCCTGGTCTTAAACAAAAGATACAAAATAAGTTCCTTGGCATGGATTTACTTCGGTTGTCTAAATGGTTGGAGAAAAGGCTTTTAGGTTGCATTGTTGAGCCTTCTGGTGGGGCCAACTGTGCGAAAGGAAGTTCTGTTTCTCTCAGAGAATCAACCATGAATTTTATCTTGTGTCTTGTATCCTCACCTACTGTGTTGCAATCGAGAGAACTGCAAAGTCATATTTTTGAAGCTTTGCTGGTTTCACTTGATACTGCATTTTTGCAATTTGACATTCATGTAGCAAGTCCTACTTTAATCTTGTTGTGCAACTTTCAAGAGGAGAGGAGTTGATGAAATTGCTTTTTGAAAGGGCAGTAATGCTGATGGAGAAGCTGGCTGGTGATGAACGTTTGCTTCCAGGGCTGAAGTTTCTGTTCGGTTTTCTTGGAATTGTCTTGATGGATTGTGGGTCTGGTAAGAATACCCCAGAAAGATCTACCGGAAAATCATTGTCTAGCAATACTCTTGGGATTGGATCTGTGCCTTCTAGGCTGGTAGGATCAAGGAAGAATTCTGAGACGCTTGTTCTTTCTGCTGATCAAGAAGGGGGATCCACATCTCTTGAATGTGATGCAACCTCTGTGGATGAAGATGAGGATGATGGAACCTCTGATGGTGAGGTGGCTAGCATAGACAAGGATGAGGAAGAGGATAGTAACAGTGAAAGGGCCCTTGCTTCTAAAGTATGCACATTTACATCCAGTGGCAGCAATTTCATGGAGCAGCATTGGTACTTTTGTTATACATGTGATCTGACTGTATCAAAAGGTTGCTGCTCTGTCTGTGCAAAAGTTTGCCATCGTGGTCATCGTGTTGTTTATTCTCGCTCAAGTAGGTTCTTTTGTGATTGTGGAGCTGGGGGTGTTAGGGGTAGTAGCTGTCAGTGCTTGAAGCCTCGCAAATTCACTGGAAGTAGTACTACTCCTTCTCGTGGATCTAGTAATTTTCAATCCTTCTTACCCTTTACTGAGGATGGTGATCAGCTGCCGGACAGTGATTCTGATTTTGATGAAGATGTTAATACAGATGTTGATAACTCTCTCGGGTTATCTATTCCAAGAGAGCTTCAAGATAGGATTCCACAGCTACTGGAGGAGCTTGACATAGAGGGTCGGGTACTTGACCTTTGCTCCTCATCGTTGCCTTCTATAATTAGCCGAAGAGATTCTAACCTTTCAAAAGATAAGAAAATCAATTTGGGTGAGGATAAGGTGCTTTCTTATGGTGTTGATATCTTGCAATTGAAGAAGGCATACAAAAGTGGGTCATTGGACTTAAAAATAAAGGCAGATTATTCAAATTCCAAGGAACTTAAATCACATTTAGCAAGTGGTTCTCTTGTCAAATCCTTGCTCAGTGTCAGTATTCGTGGTCGACTTGCTGTTGGAGAAGGTGACAAAGTTGCTATCTTTGATGTTGGGCAGTTAATTGGACAAGCTACCATTGCACCTGTGACAGCAGACAAGACAAATGTTAAGCCCCTCTCTAAGAATGCTGTTCGCTTCGAAATTGTCCATCTTGCTTTCAATTCAGTCATAGAGAATTATCTTTCTGTAGCTGGTTATGAAGATTGCCAGGTCCTCACTTTGAACCCTCGTGGTGAAGTAACTGACCGTCTTGCCATTGAACTAGCACTGCAAGGCGCATATATCAGGCGGGTAGATTGGGTTCCAGGTTCTCAGGTGCAGTTGATGGTGGTCACCAACAAATTTGTGAAAATATATGATCTGTCACAGGACAACATCAGCCCCATGCACTACTTCACATTGCAAGATGACATTATTGTGGATGCTACCCTTTATTTGGCTTCCCAGGGGAGGATGTTTCTTATTGTTCTTTCAGAATGTGGCAGCTTATTTTGGCTAGAGTTGTCAGTGAAAGGTAATGTTGGAGCCACGCCTCTCAAGGAAGTTATTCGTGTTCAGGATAAAGAAATTCATTCTAAAGGCTCCTCTTTGTACTTTTCATCAATGTATAAACTACTTTTCATATCCTATCAAGATGGCACAACCTTGATAGGTCGGCTGAGTACCAGTGGAACATCTCTAACTGAGATATCTTCATTATATGAGGAGCAAGATGGTGAACTGCGTCCTGCTGGACTTCATAGGTGGAAAGAATTGCTGGCTGGCAGTGGATTATTTGTTTGCTTCTCTAGTTTGAAATCAAATTCTGCACTGGCTGTATCCATGGGAGCTCATGAATTAATTGCACAAAACCTGCGGCATGCAGTGAGCTCAACCTCACCCATAGTTGGGGTAACTGCTTACAAGCCTTTATCCAAAGACAAAATCCATTGTCTTGTTCTACATGATGATGGCAGCCTTCAAATCTACTCACATGTCCCTGTTGGAGTTGATGCTGGTGCAAATGCGGCATCGGAGAAAGTTAAAAAATTGGGTTCTGGTATCCTCAACAATAAAGCTTATTCTGGTGTAAATCCTGAATTCCCACTTGATTTTTTTGAGAAAACAGTGTGCATTACAGCAGATGTGAAATTAGGTGGTGATGCCATCAGAAATGGTGATTCTGAAGCAGCAAAGCAGAGCTTGGCATCTGAGGACGGTTTTCTAGAAAGCCCCAGCCCTTCTGGATTTAAGGTATTGTCTCTTTACAGTCTATTTATCATGTTCTCTGTCTGCCCTCTTTCCATCTATGGTTTCATTAGCTTCTCCTTGCTATCTTAGGTAGCTTTTAGTTCTTATCAAAAAGAATTGACATATCTCCTAGTACCTGTGTCCCGTACCCTTATTGGTCCTTCATTAGCCTGGGTAGTGGCTTAATCATAATTGTAATGATACTGACGATGATGAGGATACAATTTTTGGTTTCTCTGGATCTTGTCCCTTGTCTTGCACTGCAACGTTTTGGTTGATCTTTAGTGGTATTCTTATTTGATTTATTTGTGTCCTCGGTTCTATCTTAAACTTCTCTAATTGTAATACTCCTGTTTTCACAGATATCTGTCCTCAATTCAAACCCTGATATAGTCATGGTTGGTTTTCGTGTGCATGTGGGTAATACTTCAGCAAACCACATTCCTTCTGATGTTACTATCTTCCAGAGGGTTATTAAATTAGATGAGGGCATGCGTTCTTGGTATGATATACCATTTACAGTGGCTGAATCACTCCTTGCTGATGAAGAATTTACAATCACTGTTGGACCAACCTTTAATGGCTCTGCACTGCCTAGAATAGACTCACTCGAAGTATATGGCCGAGCTAAAGATGAATTTGGTTGGAAAGAGAAAATGGATGCAGTTCTGGATATGGAAGCTCGTGTACTTGGCTCCAATTCCTCACTTGCAGTATCTGGGAAAAAGCGCCGGTCAATGCAGTCTGCTTCTATTCAGGAGCAGGTCATTGCAGATGGTCTTAAGCTTTTATCTAGATTTTATTCATTGTGTAGGTCGCAAGGATGCTCAAAAGTTGAGGAAGTAAAACTGGAGCTGAGCAAACTCAAGTGCAAGCAGTTACTAGAAACAATATTTGAAAGTGACAGGGAACCCTTGTTGCAGGCTGCTGCTTGCCGTGTCTTGCAGGCTGTATTCCCTAAAAAAGAGATATATTATCAAGTATGTACTTAAGTTCCATTGTATTATGTGTTATTGACTTTCCCCCTCCCCTCCCTTTTTGTGAGGCTGGTTCTTATATTTATTTGCACATAACACTGTCTAATCTAACTGAATCTTTTCATTTAGGTTAAGGATACCATGCATCTCCTTGGGGTGGTGAAATCAGCTGTGGCGCTTTCTTCAAGGCTTGCAGTTGGTAGTACTGCAGGAAGGTGGATTATTGAAGAATTTACGGCCCAGATGCGTGCTGTCTCTAAGATTGCATTGCAGCGTCGGTCTAATTTGGCTACTTTTCTGGAGATGAATGGTATTATTAAATTCCCTAATTCACCATGTATTAACATATGTCTTGGTGTTCCTTCTCCATTTGTTTATGCTCCTGAAATTTGAACTAGATATTTGCTAAACAAATTCATCATGGTTACCCAAATTTCGCATGAGGACTCATGCCGGTGGTGAGCTGTCATTGGTTTACTGACCTTAAATGGGAAAATTATGGGACAAGGATCCTCTCCATTGAATTTCAATGGAGAGGATCCTCCATTGAAATGGAGATGAGTCATTTTACGGTGAAGATTTTATTTTGTTTCAAAACGGTATATATGATGCATTTAAATTTTTTTAATGACGTGGCATCTTGTACACCGTTAGATGAAACAAAATAAATTTTGGTGGTGTACCAATTTTTAAAATGGAGTCGCTGAATTCATATTTATACTTCTACTAGTTCCTTGCCTTTGCGTTTCAATAGAACAAACACTACCACATTAAGCTCAAGGTGCAGGACTGCCTTTAATTAGCAACTTTGCTGTAGATTTTATTTGCCATTTTCAATTGGGTTTTCCCGGTGCATGGTGTTTCAGTTGAATCATATTGGTGGCTTGCGTGAATGTGTGTTAAGAAGCCCAGTAAAATTATCTTCTTTTTATTTTTTTTACTTTTTTTTTTCCAAAACAAAAAGGATCATTTATTTCTTTGTGGGAAATCAGGTTAGGACACTCTTGTGCATTTTGCCATTTTCATTTAAAGACCCCAATTTTCAATTTGATAGAATCAAGACCCAACTTTAGGTTCATTCTATATTTGAGACCTCCAACAATTTTCCTGTCAATAGACAACAAAAATAGATGTAAAAATATAATTATGCCCCTCTAATAAAAATTGAAAAAAAGAAAAAAAGCACTTAATAGAGGGGTGGTTGACTGCCACCCCTCATAGAGGGATGGCTTGTGGCCACCTCCTAAAGGGGTGGCTCATAGCCAACCCTCTTACTGAGTGGGTGGCTCGCGGATACCCCATGAGTCAGGTAGTTGCTCTCAGTTAAGGGGATCTCGGTCAGCCACCCCTCCTGTTAGGGGCTGGTTCTTTTCTTTTCTTTTTTGCTTTTTTTTGTTTTTATATTAGAGAGGCATAATTGTTTTTTCACTTCCATTTTTGTTACCTATTTGACGGAAAAGCTGGTGGGTCTCAAATTTAGAATGGGCCTAAACTTAAGTCTTAAATATATCAAATTGATAATGGAGTCTTAAAATCAAAATGACAAAAAGCACATGGGGTCCTGACTTGATTTCCCTTTCTTTTAAAATTTCAATCAGCTTGTTCATTGCTTTTTTGAGCTTTATGGTGCAAAGATGTTAAACTGGGCGATGCTGATGATGTCAATTTATTGAATTCTATGGCTGCTGCTGATACATGCACCAATTTTGATGGTGGACCCTTAGTCCCAAAAAACTTAGGTTGTTTAGGAAGTAGATCAACAATATATATCAAGCATACCACACTAGGGGTCCGCTTGGTACTGCTTTTTGAGGACAAAAACCACATTTTAAAACTAAATAATGGGAAATCTGGTGTTTGGCAGCTAAGTTCAGAAGGTGACTTTTTGCAAAATTTTAGTCTCTAAAGCATAATTTGGGTGGGGAGGCAGATCATTTTCCAAAACTAGTTTATTGTCCAAAAGTATTCAAAAATTGTTTCTTTACTAGACTAAGTTTTATTCAGTTAAATTTGTTGTTTGGAGTTTTGAGGTGGTTATCACTTCCATCTTGTATAATTGGTTGATTGGCGCATTATGTTCTAAATGGGTAAAGAAATCTTTCTTTGTTGATCGGTTTCGGGTTCAGTTAATATACCCTGCTTTTCCTATCATTGGTACAGGTTCTGAAGTCGTGGATGGGCTTATGCAAGTCTTATGGGGAATCTTGGAATTAGAGCAGCCTGACACACAAACTATGAACAATATTGTTATATCTTCTGTGGAACTCATTTATTGTTATGCTGAATGCCTTGCTTTACATGGAAAGGATACAGGACGATCTGTGACACCTGCTGTTGTATTATTCAAGAAACTTATGTTTTTGCCCAATGAGGCAGTTCAGACGTCCAGCAGGTACTTATTTCCATTTTTGCCGCTCCATCTGGTGTCTGAATTGAGTTTTGTTTTTCAGGTACTTAGATATCCTTGTCTTTTTCAGCTTAGCCATATCTTCAAGGTTGCTTCAGGTTCCGTTTCCAAAGCAAACCATGTTAGCTACAGATGATGCAGTGGAAAATACAGTTTCTGCTCCTGTACCTTCTGACACAACTGGTGTAAATACTCAAGTCATGATTGAGGAAGATTCCATCACTTCATCTGTTCAGTACTGTTGTGACGGTTGCACCACTGTTCCTATACTTAGGCGAAGGTGGCATTGTACCATTTGTCCTGATTTTGATTTGTGTGAGGCATGTTATGAAGTATTAGATCGGCTTCCTCCACCACACTCTAGAGATCATCCTATGACAGAAATTCCGATTGAAATTGATTCAATAGGAGGAGATGGCCATGAATTTCACTTCACACCAGATGATGCAAGTGATACAAGCTTGTTGCCAGTTACTGCAGAAGGCAGTGGTCAGAATTCTGCTCCGTCAATCCATGTCTTGGAGCCCAATGAATCTGGAGAGTTTTCTGCTTCAGTAACTGATCCGGTTTCAATTTCTGCTTCGAAACGGGCTGTAAATTCTTTGCTTCTTTCTGAACTTCTTGATCAGTTGAAAGGATGGATGGAGACTACATCTGGGGTTTGCGCAATCCCTGTTATGCAATTCTTCTACAGACTATCATCTGCTGTGGGTGGACCCTTTATTGACAGTTCAAAGCCCAAAAGCCTGGATCTAGAGAAATTGATTAAATGGTTTTTGGATGAGATCAATCTCAACAAACCTTTTAATGCCAAATCCCGCTCTTCTTTTGGCGAAGTTGCAATCCTTGTCTTCATGTTCTTCACATTGATGCTCCGAAACTGGCACCAGCCAGGCAGTGATGGTTCTATTCCAAAACCAGCTGGAACTGTAGAAAAACACGACAAGAGTGTTATCCAGATTCCACCCTCCACTTCAGCTGCTGCTCAATCTTCCCTGGATGATCAGGACAAAGATGATTTCATGTCGCAGCTTCTTCGAGCCTGTGATTCTCTTAGGCAACAAAGTTTTGTCAACTATCTAATGGACATACTACAGCAGCTTGTGCATGTTTTTAAATCCCCTTCAGTTAATTATGAAAGTGCACATGGTTCAGGCCCTGGTTCTGGATGTGGGTCTCTACTGACAGTACGAAGGGATCTACCAGCTGGTAATTTCTCTCCTTTCTTTTCGGATTCATATGCTAAAGCCCATCGGACGGACATCTTTATGGACTACCATAGACTACTGTTAGAGAATGCTTTCCGACTAGTATACACCTTGGTGAGGCCAGAAAAACAAGACAAGACTGGTGAGAAAGAGAAGGTTTACAAGACTTCATATGGTAAGGATTTGAAGCTGGATGGATATCAGGATGTTCTCTGCAGTTACATCAACAATCCTCATACAACTTTTGTAAGAAGATATGCAAGGAGGCTTTTCCTGCATCTTTGTGGAAGCAAAACTCACTACTACAGTGTTAGAGACTCTTGGCAGTTCTCCAGTGAAGTGAAGAAACTCCAAAAACACAGAAATAAATCTGGTGGTTTTCAAAACCCTGTCTCATATGAGAGAAGTGTTAAGATTGTGAAGAGCCTTTCTACTACGGCAGAGGTAGCTGCTGCACGGCCTCGGAACTGGCAGAAATACTGTTTGAGGCATGGAGATGTTTTACCCTTCCTGATGAATGGAATATTTTATTTTGGAGAGGAGTCAGTTGTTCAGACATTAAAACTTTTAAATTTGGCCTTCTATACGGGAAAGGATATTGGCCATTGTTTACAGAAAACTGAAGCAGGGGAGACAGGAATAAGTTCAAACAAATCAGGTGCTCAATCTCTGGATTCAAAGAAGAAAAAGAAAGGTGAAGATGGAACTGAATCTGGTTCAGAGAAGTCCTGTTTAGATATGGAGGCAGTGTTAGATATCTTCACTGACAAGGGTGGTGATGTCTTGAGGCAGTTCATAGATAGTTTTCTACTGGAATGGAATTCAAGCTCTGTGCGTGCAGAGGCCAAGTGTGTTCTTTATGGTGTCTGGCATCATGGGAAGCTGCCATTCAAGGAAACTTTGTTAACGGCTCTCCTGCAGAAATTCAAAATATTGCCAATGTATGGTCAGAACATTGTTGAATACACAGAACTTGTCACATGGTTGCTGGGGAAAGTCCCTGATATTGGCTCAAAGTCACAGAATGCTGAACTTGTGGATCGATGCTTGACCCCTGATGTTATTAGATGCATTTTTGAGACACTTCATTCACAAAACGAGCTATTGGCTAATCATCCAAATTCCCGCATATATAACACTTTAAGTGCTTTGGTGGAATTTGATGGGTACTATCTTGAGAGTGAACCTTGTGTGGCCTGCAGCTCACCTGAAGTGCCTTACAGCAGGATGAAGCTAGAAAGTCTGAAATCCGAAACAAAGTTTACTGACAACCGAATCATAGTGAAATGCACAGGGAGTTACACCATTCAGACTGTGACCATGAATGTTCATGATGCTCGAAAGTCTAAATCAGTGAAAGTTTTGAACCTGTACTACAATAATCGGCCTGTTGCTGACTTATCGGAATTGAAAAATAATTGGTCGCTGTGGAAGCGTGCAAAGAGTTGTCATCTAGCTTTCAATCAGAATGAGCTAAAAGTAGAGTTCCCCATTCCAATCACAGCTTGCAACTTCATGATCGAGCTTGATTCTTTCTATGAAAATCTACAGGCCTTATCCCTTGAACCATTGCAATGCCCACGTTGCAGTCGACCTGTCACTGATAAGCATGGGATATGTGGCAATTGCCATGAGAATGCATATCAATGTAGGCAATGTCGCAATATCAACTATGAGAATCTGGATTCTTTTCTATGCAATGAGTGTGGGTACAGCAAATATGGCCGTTTTGAGTTCAATTTTATGGCAAAGCCAAGTTTTACATTTGATAACATGGAGAATGATGAAGATATGAAGAGGGGTTTGGCAGCTATAGAATCTGAATCAGAAAATGCTCATAGGAGATATCAGCAACTCTTGGGCTTCAAGAAGCCCTTGCTTAAGATTGTATCAAGCATTGGTGAGAGTGAGATGGACTCACAACAGAAAGACTCTGTGCAGCAAATGATGGTCTCTCTGCCTGGGCCTTCATTCAAGATAAACCGTAAAATTGCTCTTCTTGGTGTCCTGTATGGTGAGAAGTGTAAAGCAGCTTTTGATTCTGTTAGTAAAAGTGTTCAGACACTGCAAGGGTTACGTCGTGTTTTGATGAGTTATTTGCACCAGAAACATTCTGATAATGGAGTTGCTACTTCAAGATTTGTGGTATCCAGGTCTCCGAATAATTGCTATGGCTGTGCAACTACATTTGTGACACAGTGCCTTGAAGTATTACAGGTGCTATCAAAGCATGCGAGTTCCAAGAAACAACTTGTTCAATCTGGTGTTTTATCTGAGTTGTTTGAAAATAACATTCATCAAGGTCCTAAAACTGCCCGTGTTCAAGCAAGGGCAGTACTTTGTGCTTTCTCTGAGGGTGATATAAATGCGGTGACTGAGTTGAACGGTCTTATACAGAAGAAAGTCATGTATTGTCTTGAACATCATCGCTCGATGGACATTGCTCTGGCTACCCGTGAGGAGTTGTTATTGCTTTCAGAAGTGTGTTCTCTGGCTGATGAGTTCTGGGAATCAAGATTGCGTATTGTTTTTCAACTGTTATTTTCTTCTATTAAATTGGGTGCCAAACATCCTGCGATATCTGAGCATGTAATTCTTCCTTGTCTGAGGATTATATCTCAGGCTTGTACTCCTCCAAAACCTGATACAGCAGACAAAGAGCAAGCCATTGGAAAATCTGCCCCTGATTTGCAGACAAAGGATGAAAGTAACGCTAATGTATCTGGGTCTTTGAGTGGTGTTCTCAGTGGGAGCAAATCTCAGCCAGATTCACTGGAAAGAAACTGGGATGCTTCCCATAAGACTCAGGATATCCAATTACTGAGCTATTCTGAATGGGAGAAGGGAGCAACTTATCTTGATTTTGTTAGAAGGCAATACAAGGTGTCTCAGGCAGTCAAAGGTGTGGGCCAAAGGTCTCGGCCCCAAAAACATGATTATCTGGCTCTTAAATATGCGCTAAGGTGGAAACGGCGTGCTTGCAAGATGGCTAAGGGTGACTTATCAGCATTTGAACTCGGGTCATGGGTTACAGAACTTGTTCTTAGTGCTTGCTCACAATCAATAAGGTCAGAAATGTGCATGTTGATGAGCTTGCTCTGTGCCCAGAGTGCATCAAGAAGATATCGGTTGTTGAACTTACTAGTGTCTCTGTTGCCAGCAACACTGTCTGCTGGTGAAAGTGCTGCTGAGTATTTCGAGTTGCTCTTCAAGATGATAGATTCAGAAGATGCCCGTTTGTTTTTGACTGTGCGTGGATGTCTATGTACAATATGTAAATTAATTACCCAAGAAGTGGGTAACATAGAGTCTCTGGAAAGGAGCCTGCATATTGACATTTCACAGGGATTTATTCTTCACAAGCTTATAGAGCTCCTTGGAAAATTTTTAGAGGTTCCCAATATTAGATCCAGGTATATCATCTTCCATACAGTTTTTGTTTTGTGCTAAACTTGTTTCCTTTTTCATAGCTAATACAACTTGATCTTGGTGCCAGATTCATGCAAGACAATCTGCTCTCTGAAATCCTTGAAGCACTTATTGTCATTCGTGGCTTGATAGTGCAAAAAACAAAGTTGATTAGTGATTGCAACCGGCTTTTAAAAGATCTTTTGGACAGCCTTTTGCTTGAAAGCAGTGAAAACAAACGACAGTTCATCCGGGCCTGTATATGTGGTTTGCAAAATCATGGGGAGGAGCAAAAAGGACGAACTTGTCTGGTATGGATGACATACTTATTTTGTACTCCGTTTATTTTGTTCCTTTCAGCTACTGCTTTATTACTATTTTTTAACATCTTTGATCAGATATAGAAAAATTTGAAATCATTAAAGTACTAATATGCCTGTTTCCAATCTGTTTGAACTTAATTTTGAGATTCTTTTTGTGCCCTACCTCGATTCACATAAATAACTTCTTGGATGAGTGATGTATAATCAACTAGATCATACAACTTTAGTGTTTGTATTTTTATATTATTTGTTTTATATACGAGTATGTAGCTCAAGTGTTTGTATCATGTTTATGTGATTTCCCATTTCTGAATTATTTTAACCTGCGTTTGCAGTTTATCTTAGAGCAGCTCTGCAATCTGATCTTCCCATCCAAACTAGAGCCTGTGTATCTGTTGGTTCTTAACAAGGCACACACGCAGGAAGAGTTCATCAGGGGATCAATGACTAAGAATCCTTATTCCAGTGCTGAGATTGGTCCATTGATGCGTGACGTTAAGAATAAAATTTGCCATCAGTTGGATCTGTTGGGTCTTCTTGAAGATGATTATGGCATGGAGTTGCTAGTTGCTGGGAATATCATCTCTCTTGATTTGAGCATTGCTCAAGTTTACGAGCTAGTATGGAGAAAGTCAAATCAATCTTCAAGCACTTTGGCTAACACTACCTTGTTATCTCCCAGCGCTGCTACTTCAACCAAAGATTGTCCACCTATGACTGTGACTTACCGTCTTCAGGTTTGTTGATACAATCTTTTAATTTATGATTCTCAACAAATAGCTTGCTTGGTTTATCAACAAGTGTGGTTCCCAAAGAACAAAAGAACTCCCTTTTTACCTTTATCTGTGTCTTGGTTGGCTGTGTATGGTTTCTTCCCTTGGAATCTATCTGTGTCTTGAGATCCATCCAATGCATTTGTTGTTCACATCTACCATTTGTGCTTTGTAAAATGATCACGATATTTTGATGTTCAGAAGCATTTACAAAATTTATTGTTGAAGGATTGTGGATGAGGATAGTGGATGTTAAATGTTTCGTCCATTTTTGTTCTAGTGAGAGGCAAGCAACATTTATGTTTGTGGTTATTGGCAGGGATTAGATGGTGAAGCAACTGAACCTATGATTAAAGAATTGGAGGAAGATAGAGAAGAGTCGCAAGATCCAGAGGTTGAATTTGCCATAGCAGCTGCAGTTCGCGAATATGGTGGCCTTGAAATTATTTTGGGCATGATCCAGGTGTGTAGGCAACTGCTTTACTGTATTCTTAGATATATTATCTTCTTCTAGCTAGGCTTCTCTCTTGTATACTTTTGTGTGTCTTTGCCCATTTTAATGACTTTTGCGATTACTTATTAAAAAAAAAAAAATTTACTCTAAAATTATATTATCGTGAAATGATTAATTCTATTTTGTTGAAATTCAACAATGTCATTTTTGTTTGGGCACGCTGGAATTTTTGGCTGAAGAAAATGGCAGAGGATTTTGAGATAAATTATTGCATTATTACTGCCAATAGCAATGTTAGTTGGGTTTTTTTTTTTCTTTGAAAAAAAGGCTGGATAATGTGGAACTAAAGAGAAGGCTCTAAGGCGCATGGACATTGTATAAGCATTTAACCTCTTATAAATTATTATTTATCTATGAAATGAAATGTCAATCAAAATGGTATCACAGAGTAAATTCACCATGGTGCTCAATTTGTAAATTTTTGCCTCATATTTTTCAAATAATTATTTATGTATATAAATAGAAATTGTACGTGGAAAATAGTTTGTATTATCTTAAATGGAGCATAGGTTCTTTTCTTAATAATAAGAGATACGTTTCACTGTATGGGAGATGCAATTTGCATATGACTTTCTGATAGGAATATAGACTCAATACTTGACCAAAAAGAACATATATAAAATCCAGTCAACAAATTTCCTAGATTGCTTCTTTTTTTTGTCAAAAAATTGTTCTTTGAAGTTATGCGTTAATGCCATGTTATAAACACATATATTTACATATATTAATATAGCATGTCTGCACTTGGTCAGACGAATGTATGTTCTGTGCTTCTAGTCATTCTCTTATCAGATTCCAAGAACCACTTCTTGCCATTTGACCTGACCATATTGTAACTGTAAAAGTGGATTAAGTATCTTTCTTTACAATTTTATTCTACTTCAGTTGTCTTTGAAGACTTTTCTTTCCTGACTTCTATTTAAATGTTCAGCGTTTGCGAGATGATTTTAAGTCCAATCAAGAGCAGTTGGCTGCAGTTCTTAATCTCCTCATGCATTGTTGCAAAATAAGAGAGAACAGGCGTGCTGCATTGAGACTAGGAGCTTTAGGTCTACTTCTTGAAACAGCAAGGCGTGCCTTCTCTGTGGAGGCCATGGAGCCTGCTGAAGGAATTCTTTTGATTGTGGAAAGTCTGACGTTGGAAGCAAATGAAACCGACAACATTAGCATTGCACAGAGTGCTTTTACCGTCACTAGTGAAGATACTGGCACTGGTGAACAGGCCAAGAAAATAGTTCTCATGTTCCTGGAAAGGCTGTCACATCCTTTAGGCCATAAAAAATCAAACAAACAGCAGAGGAACACCGAGATGGTTGCACGAATCCTGCCCTACTTGACATACGGTGAACCTGCTGCAATGGATGCACTGGTCCAGCATTTTAGCCCTTACTTGCAAGACTGGGGTGAATTTGACCAGTTGCAGAAACAACACCAAGACAATCCTAAAGATGAGAACCTTGCTCAGCAAGCTGCCAAGCAGAGGTTTACCCTCGAAAATTTTGTTAGAGTTTCAGAGTCGCTTAAGACAAGCTCCTGTGGAGAGAGACTAAAGGACATTATCCTTGAAAAGGGTATTACTGGTTTTGCAATCAGACATCTCACCAATAGTTTTGCAGTTGCAGGGCAGGCAGGCTTTAAATCCAGCGCAGAATGGGCAATGGGTTTAAAACTGCCTTCTGTACCACTTATATTGTCTATGCTGAGGGGCTTGTCAATGGGGCATTTGGCCACCCAAAGGTGTATTGATGAGGGTGGAATCTTACCACTGCTTCATGCCCTGGAAGGAGTCTCTGTGGAAAATGAAATTGGGGCAAGGGCTGAAAACTTGTTAGACACACTATCTAATAAGGAAGGAAAAGGAGATGGATTTTTGGAGGAGAAGGTGTGTAGGTTGCGGAATGCAACGAGGGACGAAATGAGGCGTCGAGCTTTGAGGAAGAGAGAGGAGTTGCTTCAGGTACTTTCCCATTGAACCCACTGCATAACTTCTGCTTTTATATGTACCTATATATGCTAACAAAATGCATTCCTACATTTGCTAAATTCAATAGCTTCTGTTGATTATTATTCAGTGGCATATGATGTACATGCCATGGAAAAAGAAATCGGAGATTATAGGCATATATCCTGGGTGCTTAATTTTTGTTGTAAACCATTTTTTGAAATTATACTTTCTTTGTCTCAGATTGATTGGTTTGTGTTTCTTATATTATTTTTATGTCCTTTTTAAGTTTTGGGAAATAACTACTTATCAAAAAAAGTTTTGGGAAATAATTATTCTCTGATGCATTATATTATATATTTAAAAGATACATAGATGATGAGTATCTAGTTTGGAGAGATGAGGTCTGATTAGGTTAATTTAATGAAGCTCTAATAGAAGTTTATATACACTTCTTACCACTGATTGTTGAAAATCTCTCAAGCCCCTCCCCCTCCTCCTCTCTCTCTTCTCTTTCCCCCCAATCTCCCACGCATGGGATACTCTCCTCTATACCAGGAGCGATATGTGTGTTATCAGATGCTTTGCTTCATTAGCCTCTTCCTTTTCTTTCCTTTTTTTTTATTTTTTATTTTTTTATTTTTTTATTTTTTTTTATTTTTATGTTTCCCTCCACAGTTTCCCTAGTATTGAGCCATTTGAAGCCAACAAGACATAAAATGCATCATAATGCAGTCTAAATATCGTTGTTGCTTCCAATAAAATGAAGTAAAAGTGTTAAAAACTAATAATCATTTTGATAATTGGAACAGGGGCTTGGAATGCGACAGGAACTAGCCTCAGATGGCGGCGAGCGAATTGTTGTTGCTCAGCCAGTCCTTGAAGGTCTGGAAGACATGGAGGAGGAGGAAGATGGGTTGGCATGCATGGTTTGCCGAGAGGGTTACAGTTTGAGGCCTACTGACTTGCTGGGTGCTTACTCATACAGCAAGCGGGTGAACCTAGGTGTTGGCCCTTCAGGAAGTGCACGTGGGGAGTACGTTTACACGACTGTGAGTTACTTCAATATCATTCATTTCCAATGTCATCAGGAAGCCAAAAGAGCAGATGCTGCTCTGAAGAATCCTAAGAAAGAGTGGGAAGGTGCAGCCCTTAGGAATAATGAATCCCTTTGCAATTCCTTATTCCCTGTGAGAGGTCCTTCTGTTCCTCTACCACAGTATAGTCGCTTTGTTGACCAGTTCTGGGACAACCTCAATGCTCTTGGACGTGCTGATGGAAGCAGGATCCGGCTGTTGACATATGACATTGTTTTGGTACATAACTGTCCTTTGCTTGTCACTTACCCCTTGTCTCTATTTTTATTATGTTTAAATTGTGTGTTGGGTTGCAATTAAAAACCTGCACTCACAATGGATAAGTGAGATAGAGTTATGTGTTTTGAGTACTCTTTTACAGCACATACAAGTACCCACAAATTGAAATAAAGATCCTATCTAAGATTTTCTCTTGATATAAAGTAGGCTGAAATAAATTATTTATTTCAAGTATTACTATATTAAGAAGGTACCGTTGGGAATTTTTATTTTATTTTTTTTAATGCCATTTTTGGTGGATCACATCAATTTGAACCGAGGGTATGCATCCTTGTTCCATATATGCATTAATGTGGGACATTCCTTTCTAAATTATGGTGTGGTTCTGTAACTTGAATTATCTACATGTATTTATTGGATTTTCATGAATTTTCTGTCATGTAGATGCTTGCTCGATTTGCAACTGGGGCTTCATTCAGTGCAGAAAGCAGAGGTGGAGGAAGCGAGAGCAACTCCAGATTTCTTCCTTTCATGATCCAAATGGCTCGTCACCTTCTTGACCACGGAATCCCCACTCAGCGTCATAGCATGGCCAAAGCTGTCTCAGCATATTTAACCTCTTCTTCCACGGATTCCCGGCCCTCCACTCCATCTGGAGCACAGCCTTCTGTGGGGGCTGAAGAAACTGTCCAATTTATGATGGTGAATTCACTCCTGTCGGAGTCTTATGAATCCTGGTTGCAGCACCGCTGTGCCTTCTTGCAGCGTGGAATATATCATGCATACATGCAGCACACTCATGGCCGGTCAACTCGTGGATCATCCAGTTCAACGGCCATGGTCAGAACGGATCCCGGAAGCCCTAGCAGAAGCCCGAGCACTGAATCCGATGGTCCTGATGATCTATTATCTATCATTCGACCTATGCTTGTCTATACTGGTTTGATCGAGCAGCTACAACGTTTCTTCAAAGTTCAAAAATCAGCAAATGGAACGCCTGTCAGAGCAGAAGGAACTTCTGTAGCCTCGGAAGGGGAAGATGAGAGTGGAAGCTTGGAAGGGTGGGAAGTGGTGATGAAAGAGAAACTAGTGAATGTGAAGGAGATGATAGGTTTTTCTAAGGAGTTGCTCGCATGGCTCGATGATATGAATTCTGCAAGTGATGTGCAGGAGGCCTTTGACATCATCGGTGTTTTAGCTGATGTGTTATCTGGTGAGGTTAAGCAGTGTGATGACTTCGTCCATTCTGCAATTAATGCTGGGAAGAGCTAAAGATCATACAAAAATCAGGGGCATTTTATGTGTTTCATGCAAAATGCAGTTACCAATACTCCCCATTTTGATACGACATTACTTACAACACTTATATGCCTGTTCTATCTATCCCCATGAGTGAAGGGGTGAGACTTCAAAAAATCATGTCTAGTTTTTTGAGTCTGTATTACATATTTAACATGTATTGCTCCTTTGTAATGAAATGAAAATGAAATTGTTTTCCCCAAAAAACTGTCCTCTGGTGTTATCGAAATTTATCAGCTCTGTTTGATATACCTGTTTTGTCTGCTGTTTCACAGTTCACAGTTTCACTAACATTTAAAAATAGGATAATTTTTTTTTTCTTTCACGAATCTAATATATAATCAACATCTTCAGCAAAGCAATATACACATACATAATGATCAATAATCATAAAAAAGATGAAAATTATCCACCAATCTGCCTCAGTAGCCACACGTGATGATAAACCATTCTCTGGAAGACTTCTGAGAACGAGAGAAGTCATAGCCTCATCTTTGCTACATTATATATGAATCAATACAAAACAATTTACTTCATCCAGCCAAAGGGAGAGAACAAAAAGAGAAAAAAAAAAAAATCTTGTGCTACTCTCAGGCCATCGCATCATAGTCGTCCAACTGATCATTGTACTGCAGCACCTTTCTCTTGATCTTGGATGAATCTACCCAAGTAACGAAGTCTTCCATGTTCCTCGTTACAAGGAATGCTGGGTCAGTAACAGTCTCTGGACCCACTCGTATATGTCCCTGCTCAATGTATGTGACAGCTTCTTTCATGTGTTCACAAAACTTCAACCGCACCAAAACAGTGGCGAGCCTTCGTCTGCAAGGTGGACAAATGCACAGAATTAGTGTCACTTATCACCAATGAAGGAAGAGGCTTTGCACCGACATAGTGGCTGCCTCAACAGAACCCAAAGACCATTTATCTGTAAAGTAATCATGCCCAGAAATTGTTTTTTTTTAATAAATAAATAAATAAAAATTAAAAAAATCTAAGAGAAAGTTGTCCTGTTAGAGCCCTGTTAAGAAAGGGCGATTTGTTTGTGAAGCTTTTGCTTACCTACAGAAGGATGACACTGTTATACGTTCACACACTTTTAGAGCATCAATATTTTGCTTGGATGGTATTACACCATGTTGTACCTGTGTCATTCACAAAAACACACAAGAGTCAACAGAAACTCTTCAACAATGAATGACAGTTGAAATGACAAAAGTGTAACACCAACCAAATAAGGATTTGGTTCTTACTACCCTCTTACATATCATACCCTCAGAACAAACATAAAAATAGTCTAAAAGATCTGAAATACGAATATGGGAGTTCAATAGCTTTTTTTCGTTTTCTATGATTGCTAAGTTAGAGCATTCCCAGCAGCTTTCTTGTCATGTTCCATACATTTAAGGATCCAAACTTCTTTTTAGTTCCTTATGTCAAAATACATTACAATAGCTTCCCTTAATCCTTCCCTATATCATTAAAATATATATATATTTTTTTATTGTACTTTTTTTATTTTATTGTTTTAATTTATTAAACAGACTCTCTCTCTCCCTCATGTTTCTTCCCCAAACGGAAACCCATTCTGAAACCCATTTGGAACCCATCTTCTTCTCCCAAGAGTCCACAAAATAACAGTAGTATTTGATGTTTTGGTTTCAGTCTCTAAAATTTTTGCCCGGCATGACAGAGAAGAATGGATATGCGTTGTACTGGGTTTTTGAAGGCATATGCGTTGTTCTCTTAAATCTATTGGGTTTCCATTTCTATGGATGATTTTGGTTTCTTGAGGGCAAAAATCTATGGTTGATTTTGGTTTCTTGAGGGTTGATCCAAAATCTATAGTTGATTTGGTTTCTTGAGGGTTGATCCAAAATCTATGGTTGATTTTGGTTTCTTGAGGGCAAAAATCAACTGCAATTTCTTCATTGCAGGTGCTTGAACTCAACTGTGATTTTGGTTGGACTCCATTGCAGGTGCTTGAGCAAAGATGAAGATGATGCTTTGAGAGGCGTGAGAGGAGAGAGAGTATTTTCTTATTTGTGATTATAATAATCATAAGGATTGCTGCAATAGAACCCTATACATTGGGTTGTAACATCTGATGGTTTAAGGAACCATATAGAGAGTCTGTTGTGGGACCTTTTTTGTGATTTTTTGGATATATTCCCTACACATAGAGAACAGACCCCCTTATAGGGAGTCTACTGGGAATGCTCTTATACACTAACACAGTAGGTTTTGAACCCACAACCACAGCCTCCATTCACTTCTCACTGGTTAAGAGTGTTCATTTTAGCTAGAGCTCATTTTCACATTAGAGTTTAAGATGACAGCCTCAAGCAAGCCACATGGCAATGAAATCATCCTGATCTGTCATCTATAGACAATGGCTGCCAGTCCCTAAAAGCTTCTAGGCTAAATATGCCATATATCAACGCATATCAGTTTTAAAGACCCCAGAGTTCCATTGCCTCAAAAACTATGATGATGTAAAGAAGGTATTTTAAAAATTGGAGGAAAGATCTTTGCTTAGACAGCTCAAGACACCTTCTGCTTTAGAAACAGGAAGATCAAGACTCCTAAAAACAATGAGGTTAGGTGACCATTCTGCCTTATGACCTGAAGCTGCATGGTGCAGAAAATGTATGAAAAATCTCCAGAGGATGACACAACAAAATTTGATTGCCTGGCTTAAGAGATGCTTTCTTAGATGTTGAGTAAGTAGCTTTTCAACAGCAAATTTTTAAATAAGCAGTTCTAGATGCATTCCCTTCAACTACACAAATAAATTGCAGGTACAGTTGCACTTACTGATCACAAGAATAGGATTGCAAACCTTTAATCCGCAAGTTGGGGACCTTGGAGATAATTACAAGTATTTATGCAAGGTCCCCCACATTAAAGGTTGCATGCAGAGCAATCTAATGAAAAAGGAACATAGTGACAAGCACTGCGACAAAGAAGATAACAGACTAGTTTTTCTCCATAGATATAAAGTAAGTTAAAGTTTTGCAGTTAGAGGTTATTCGGCAACAATTTATACAGCCTCTGAGATCTATATCAAATTAAGGAACTATGGCAGTCAATTTATTTGCATAACTGAACATCAGCTCCCTAAGAATGGTTACCTTGAGCACAAGTATAAGTTTTTTAAAGCTGCCGACAAGATGACCAAACATTCTATTATGAATATGTTACTTGGAAGCAAAATAACCAAAATTATGGGATGAAATTCTTGGCCACCCGAGTAGGTAAAATAAGTTAAAATATGGTTGTCAAAGCCAGCACCCATTAGTGCTCATCTTTCTTTTTTTTCTTTTTTCTTCTTTCACCAAAGCTTTGTTATAATTCAACTCTAAATAGTACATATGTGCCTACTATTCAAGAATTACTCTATGGCATAGTAAAAACAATTCAGGTAACTACAATTCAAGCCAATCTACATGCGAGTTGAGCTCATCTTAACATTATTATCTTGATTCTTTTCAAATCATATCGATTAAAACAACCATATCGGCATCTGCTCTTTGAGCTTTCAACTCAACCCCAATCAAATTTATCACCTCCAGCAACATCATTTAAGATTGAAGTAAACCACGTACTAGACAAAACAAAAAATCTTAAAAAAAAAAAAAAGGAAGAAAGAGTGGAAGCCAACAAACTCACAGCTTTTCGAGCAGGATATCAGTCATTTCAATCCGAAAGGGATCTTTCGAGTCCATCTTCATCAAAGTATTCACTAGCTTCTGCACCATCCGGCACAAACCCGAATACCTATTCCCAATTTATTTTCCAAAAACAAAATTAAAAACTAGCTGAAAACCATAAAATAAGCTAAGAAAAGTTTGTGGATTTTGAATAGAAAAGGAGAACATCAAAAAGAAAGAAGGGTACTTCTTGTAATCGTCGCGGTGAGTGAGAAGGTAGCGTTGAATAACAGAACCCTCTCTGTGACGATCTTCTTTCTTCCATTCCAAAAAATTAACCTTCTTCAGCAGCTTCTGCTCATGAAACTTTAGCGGCCTCATTCTCACCAACACAGTATTCTTTCTAAAACCCTAGGAAGACGTAAATGCTTTTAGATCACAAAACCCTAAAATCCTTGTGGTTCAGCCGAGATTTTGCGAATAATGTTTCTTTTTTTTTTTGTTTTTTTTTTACTATTTGATGCGGGTTGAGATAGAGGCCCATGTCAGCCCAGTACAAGAATGTACGGGTATGTCTTCAATTTCCTACTGGGATTGGGCCCTGGCAGGCTTTATTGATTGGACTAGAATAACAGGTGAATTAAGGTGAAGAAGTCGGGGTTAGACCCGTCAGCTACAATTCACTAATTTTATATGAGTTTGTGTTAAAAATTAAAGGAAAGTTTATATACCCTTCAAACTATCAATTAATTAATAATTTCTCTTTAAACTTTCAATTGTGACAATATTCATTTAAAATAAAAATAAAAATTTTCATTTAAAAAAATATTTTTATAAATAATTTTTTTATTATTAAAATTTTCGTTTTTAAAATATATATATTTTTCTAATTTATAGGGATATTTTGTTTTATTGAAAAATATATGAGAACATTTTATTTTTTTTTGCTAGCTATAGGGAATATTGACAATGTTTTAATAGTTTAAAGGAAGACATTGTAACAATTGAAAATTTTGAGGGACATTGTCAATTAGGTTGTAATTTGAGGGGTATGTAGATCGACTTTACCTTAAAAATATTGCGTGTCGGGTTCAGGTCGTACCCAGGGGTGAAACTAGATGTTTAAGAGTGGGAGAATAAAATTTTAAAAAGTAAAAATTTAGGGGTGAAATTTTAATTTTGGGGGACATTTCTTAAAAAATCCTAAATTTTAGGTGTAAATTCTAAAATTTTAATAAATTTTGGGGGGACATTGGTCCCCCCAAGCTACAACACCGGTCCACCCCTGGTCATAGCCAACACATAAATATAGATTATATAAATCAACTTTAACCGAATCTATTTAATTAAACAAATCAGACCTCTCAATTTTAACCCGTTAATTTAATATTAAATTTTTGAATCACCTAAAAAATTCACAAAAATAATAGGAACAGATTTAGATTTTGAAAATCACGGGGGGTTTTCATTTTGTTTTGTGTACATAGGATGCGTTATGAACTTATGCGTATGTGGCTAGCTAACGTTACCTGGCCTATCCGTCACCTAATTGGATATGATGCTACGAAAACTCGGGTGGTAAGTCTCAGCCGATCGAGGATGCGATATCATTTCAGATGTGCAATACACATGAGTGGATGAGTATTTAGGATGACAGCTGTGAGAACATGAGATTTCCCCATCAACGCCCATGGCCATGTGAGAGTTAAGACGCCCTGCAGAATTTTCATTAAACTTACCATTTATCTGTACTATCTCTGTACTCTAGTACTGTCTACACTCACTGTTGTGTCGCCTATTCTGACAGTATGCTCTGGAGGGATGCTGGCTACTTCCATGCATAAATCTGTAAAAAAAAACCAACACCTAGAAGGTCCATGCAAGTGTTATAGCCGTGGAGGTGGCTGGCACCTCTCTTGCTGTCATTAATAACTCTTGATCATCCCTTTGCATTGATTGGTTCTTTTGCTATCTGTGATAATATTATAACTCCTGAGTTATAATATTACAAATGGTTTACATATAAGATAAGTTAGCTAATATTATCTTTATCGCAGCTAATGCTGTTGTTATCTTCACTTGAATGTACATTTGAATTATTGATAACATGGAGAGAGTTATCGGTTTATAACTCTCTAACACTCTTTGAAATGTGGAGGCCATTTGTTTCAAGTTAGCCTCTCTTGTCTCTTTTTTTATCAAATTGAGTAGAGGAAAAGAATTATCATGAAAATATATGTCGGAATGTTTCAAAAATAAGATGGGAAGTGGCCCAGTTAGTTAAAGCATGTGTGCGATAATTACCACATCAAAATACTTTCAAAGCTTATGTCTTTTGGTCGGTTACCATGGTTTATAAGAGAACAAATCTTCGAGCACATGTTATTGTCAAATGGGCTGCTTCTCATAATTGTTGTCGAAGCATTCTCTTTTTCTTCATTTTCTTGATCTAATTATTTTTAAATAAATGAATATATTAAAAAAAAATTAACTAGTAATGAATATATATATATAGAGAGAGAGAGAGAGAGAGAATGAACTGTATTATATATCATATCATATTTGGATGATCAGTAACGTTTGATGTGAACTAAAGCTCATATATAGGCTTTAAGAAGCAAAGTTGTCAAAAAGAATCTTCATTGGCTGAAATTTTCTATGTCCAAGAAAAGTGAAAGATATTGTAAACTTGACCTCGTGACTCCTAAACCGTCAATTAAATCAAGACTAATGATACTCCGTGAGCTCATATTGGCTTTTTAAGTGGCATTAGTCTTCTGTAATTGTAGTTGAGCTAGCTAGACCCCTTTCACATGCTATTCCAAGATGCAGCATTAACTATGTGCATGATAATTGATCAAATGCTTTAATTAAACGGATACGAACCTTTAATTATAATTCGCTAATTTCATCGACATCATGTCAAAAGTTATAAACTCTACTTAAAACATAGCCCACCCGCCAAGATTGACGGCTAAACATTACAACGCCAGAAGCATACCCGTTACGTTAATGAATCTTTAATTTCTTATATCACTAAGACGCATGAATTAGGTAAATTTTATAGGCAAATAATGATGTAAACATTATTAATTTGGGTGCGCAATAAACATCTTGCTATTAATTTGTAGGTGGAGAAACAAAGGGAGTAGTGCCATTGGCTGGAGAGAAATCTGTGTACTTTTTTGCTCATTATTCTACCTCTTGAATAATATCTCTCATAATTAGCTAGATTACTTTTTTAAAAATATATATATATATGAATATATAATGTATTTCAATTATTGATGCGGGTTGTGAGGTAAAAAGTGTAGCAGAATTAGATAGATTTAATAAATAGGAATATATATCACAATCGAAATCCACCCAACGGGCATATATAGACAAGAGAAATGGATTAGAAAGCTGTAAAAATGGTGATGCTTTTTTTGATATCTTTCACGGTAGTTGTGGATGTGAACTTGAAACACTATTTCATATCTTTTCAAGACATAAATAGCTTATCTTTGTATCGCTCTCAAATCGAAATATCATCTTCCTCAATATATATATATATATATATATATACCCAAGTTTTTTTCCTTTTTTTTCTTTTTTTTTTGTGAAAAAAAATATGTGTTTCTTATTATTATTATTTTTTTAAAAAAAAATTAGGTGGCCACGTGTCAACCTCTAATTGATCCACATGTCAGTTCATTAATTCAACTAACGGTCAATTGACGGAATGACTAATTTGGTCACTTTCTAAACCCTAGGAGGAAAAAAAATAAAGTTTCAAACCGTAGAGACTAATAGAGTATTTAACCATATATATTCTCCTAATGTTCTTCTGGTGCTCTCCCAACTGTAATATGACTTTTAAAATCACCAATAGATTAAAAGTGAATAAAGATAATTTCAAATCCAACGGTGATTTTAAAAGCCACATCACAGTTAGAAGAACACCAGTAGAACACTAGGAGAACTCTTAACATTTCCCATATAATTTTGTCTTTAATCCTATCGGTGCTAATAGATCATCACTTATTTTAAAAAACGTAATGCGTGGACTTAAACTTTTTTACAATAGTTGATGTTCAAACACATAAAATATTTAATTGAAATGTAATTTTGTAAATTCATGGTTCAAATTTATGAACTCTATCTCTAATACTACTACATTAACTTTTTAAACAGATTGAGATCTCCTACAATTCTCTTTAAATTTGAGATTCTCAATTTATAAATCTCATATGTCTATCTCATATAAGAGTAAAATAAAGTCATGCTTCAGCATTTAATGAGAAGCTACTAAACCTATGTTTCCTTGGTGATTTTTTTGAGAATCTTAGCTATTGAAGAGATCTAATGGCTCAAAATAAAACACTCATTTTTGTAGTGGATAGCATATATTCCCGAGGTTGAATTTCAAAATTCAAAATTTAAGTTTATTCTTTCCTATATTAAATTAAAATAAACTTTTATTCTTTACGTTTCTCTCTCTTTCTCCCTATCTCATTCAGCCCGGAGCTCACATCTCACCATCTTTATGTGAAGCAAGCCCTACACATTGAAAATGCTAACCATTTGAGTATGCAAAGGTCTTTATTTGAAAAAGAATCTTCACTATTTTTGTTATTAATAAAAAAATAAAAAATAAAAAATCAGCTTTAATAGAAAATGTAACTAATACACAGCAAACCCTAAACCTATACACAGACAATAAATAACAAATAGCAGTAAAATAACCTTAGACCCATACACAGCAAACCCACTAAAAGATAAAAATAAACAGTGAAAATGAACAAATTACTCAAAAGAGAAATACCAATTCAATAATGTTGTCCTGCTTAGTAGTTTTTCTTAGATTCTGCCTTAGAAATACCATTTGCCATCGAAAACATCTGCAAAATGTTGAAGCTTTGTGGTGGTTTTTTTTTTTCAGAGATTAAAAAAAAAAAAAAAGAAGAAGAAGCATTTTAATTAATTTTCCCTTCTTCCACTTTCGAGGGAAATTTTTTTAGAGGGAAAAAGCAAAGTTTTGGAGGGACATTTTTTAAGCCTGGGGATATATGCTATCCACTAAAAATAAATGGGGGTTTAATTTTGAGCCATTAGATCCCTTTAATGGCTGAGATTTTCAAAAAAATCGGCTAGCAATTTTGGAAAATTGCCGGGATCTTGATCCATTTCGTTGAGGAGAATTAAGATCCTCTTTATTTCAAATGAACGGGATAATGTCCAGTTAGTTATAACTTATGTTTCCTTGAGGGGAATTTAGATCCTCTCAATTTCAAATGAACCGAATTTAATATCTAATAAGTTATAACCTATGTTTCCTTAAGGGGAATTAAGATCATCTCGATTTCAAATGAACTAGATAATATCCAGTTAGTTATAATTTATGTTTGAAATTAAGATCCTCTCAATTTCAAATGAACTGGATTTGATATCCAATAAGTTATAACTTATGTTTCCTTGAGGAGAATTAAGATCCTCTCAATTTCAAATGAACTAGATTTAATACCCAGTAAGTTATAACCTATGTTTCTTAGAGGAGAATTAAGATTGTTTCAATTTCAAATAAACTAAATAATATTCAGTTAGTTATAACTTATATTTGGAATTATGATCCTCTCAATTTCAAATGAACTAGATTTAATATCTAGTAAGTTATAACTTATGTTTTCTTGAGGGGGATTAAGATCATCTCCATTTCAAATGAATTGAATAATATATCCAGTTAGTTATAGTTGAAAGATATTTTTGTCACTTCAAAAAGTGAAAAGATAAAAATGCCCATAAGTTATCAAACAATACTTTAATAGATGGAACAAAATTTTCTACAAACCAACATTTACAATCTATGTGTATCTTTAACATGCACTCACAAATTTTCACGTGTTTTTTAGTGGCTTAAAAGAACACGTCATTGAGATTGACTTTAGGAAGTTTATGTCCACAATTTATTATGTAATGGAAAGTGCACATGTTTAATTACAAGTAAACCCCCAATAATTCATAGTCCATAACTTAATAAAGCCAGATACTTGATGAAATTTAAACAAACAAATTAGCCCATCTACATTTTTTAAAAGAAAAAAAAGGGGGTTATTTCGATAAACATGTCGGTCTTTGACAGAGTAATGTTATATATCATATTTTTATGTCGTAAGTATTTCACAATAGTGATATAACAATTTAAATTAACTTTTGATTTTTTTATTTTTAACAATTATAGGATGAGATTGCTTAGTTGGTACTATGGGATAAAAATATGGTATGCAGCATTATTCGTTTATGTAATGTTACATACTGCATTCTCATCCACCTCATCCCATTGTTAAGAATTTTTAATATGTTTGCACAATAAAAAAGAGAAAAATTTAAATTAATGATTTTCACTTCATAAAACATAATTTTCAACCGGTTAAGCTACGTGGACTCTTACTCTTGCACTTTCAAACACATTTTTTCATGCATTCGTAAAAAATATCATTAAATTTAAAATTTAATGACAATCACGTAAAAAAGTGTGCTTTTTATAGGTTTATGAATACCTTTTGGGCTTTTCCCATCAACTTCTGCATTTGTCCCACTTCTGCAGTAATTACACTGTGCCCACTTAAAGAAGTCCCACATTTAGGCACTTGTACTTTTTTTTATAGGCTGTTTGGATATAAGGCAATTAGAGCCATTAAAAGCCATTAATTGCCGCATGAAATTTTTATATATGGGTGAAGACTCTTTTGGCACTAACGGACGTAAGACATGGACAAAGGAAGAACAAAAAATGGCGTTATTGTAGTAATTAAGTTGTTAATTTATATATTTTTTAGAAGAAAAGAGCAATTATTATAGATAGCAAAAATGCATTAAGCACAATGCTCAATCTACCGAAATAATCTAAAATATAGAATAAAATTTTCTCAATAAGCTCTTTTTTTACGGTGAAAGATGACGTTTTTTTCGCAATTCCTTAACACAGTTATTATATTATGACTGTGTTAAGGAATTTTTTTTCTATTCAATTTATTAAATTAATATTTCTCCTTAAAGAACGTAATAACTACTAAATGTAATAATTAAAAATGCATGTAAAAATTGCATGTTCTAAAGACAAATATTAGTTTATTGAAATAATTTTTAATAACTTAATTTGGATGAAAACTTTGTCCTTATTAATATATATAATATATATACTTATAACTGATGTTATTTATTTTTCCCAAATTGTCAAACATATGAATTATTGAAGGGTTGATTGTAGAAATTACTATGCATTAAAGAAATATATATTTTGTACTATAATTGTTTATTCTCAAACGCAGGTAAATAAAATTACTTGGTAAAAGAGATATGATCTACATCTACCTCCTTTGATCCTTTCATTAACAAAGGTTTCAGTAATGGGATGAGATTAGAACACCATCAACATTTGGATTAGTTTATATTTGAGCAAATAATGTAGACCTTAATCTTATCTAATAAAGTCATTTAAAAACAATAAAATTAATTTGGATGTGCTTGGCCTAATTTTATCTTCTAAATTTATTTTTTTCCGAGTGTTATTTTCCTTTCAGTTGATTTGTTTTGAAATAGTCCAAGTACTTTTGGTTTGGGGTAAAAACTTGAGAATTTTCTGCCTACGGTTGCCAAAATTATTATTATTTTTTTCTAAGCCAAATTTATTTATTAATGTATATGATAAATGCAGTAACAAAGTCCCTTATTACCCATTTTTACCAAGGAATCACCACGCCAAACAAGTAAATAAATAAATAAAACAACTACAAACAAAAAGAAGAAAAGATGGTAAAAAAACAGCCAAAAAGAAAAGAAAAAAAGGTGAAAAAGGAAAAGTGGAATTTTTTTTTTTTTTTTTTACTTTGCCTAATATGGTACGGTTATAACCTTTACGTCTATTCTTCTCATTGATACACGTTTAGCGCCTCAATTACGGGCTTTTGGATTTCAGTTCTGGAAATTTAAAACCTTTTTAGGACTTTATCTCTCTTCTCTCAACAACCTAAGACTTAGTTCTCCGGCCAATATCGCCGGGATCTGGCCTACAAATCCTCACGGGAAATCTTTGGGGATTATATAAGTTTAAGGGCCAGAAGTAGTTTATTTGTGAAGTAGTTTTAGTTCGACACAAAAACCATGTTCTTTTTTTTGTTTGTTTTAAATCTTTTCTGGGTTTGGTTCAGATATTAAAAATCAGTGTGGTGGAATAGTATAAGATGGCGACAGAGTTAGGTGCTTTTAAGGTTTAGTTTATGGCTATATAAGAGTTGGGTTTTGTTATTTTAGTGCCAAATGTTTTAGAGAATCGAGGAAGGTTTAGACTTTCAAGGAGGTTTGATTATTTATGGGCACCTCATGGGAAGATAACATTTACTATTAGTCTATATGTGCGTAGAATAATCTGTACTTGAGAGAGTTTAGACCCAAAAATTTGAGTGAATGTTCTTAATTACCAATGTTAAAAGTTAATTTTTGACACTGAAGCATTCAATTAATTTGAGGTTGCTGTAACAAGTTTGTGCGAGTAATTGGGTGAGTTTGAAGTGGAGGGAAGAAGCATTACGACAATGTGTAGAGCGGAGGGTTATGATCCGAAGTGTGGTTATAGGGAGGAATGTGAGGTGGGATTCAAGTTTTTGAGTGAAGTTAAGGTTGGAAAATCGAAGAGGTTTATGGTTTTGAGGCCTCGAATGAAGCTGTTCATCATTCGGGCGATAACAATTGTGCTGCTTTGTGCTTGTGTTGTTCAGTTAATGGCTCTGGGAGAGACGTGGGGGCCAGGAGTGTTAAAGGGTTTGCCTTCTTGTTTCAGTCAATCAGAATTGTCTCTGCCCCTTGAATTGTCTTATGCTTCAATCAAAGTTCCCTCCCCACCAAAAAGTGAGTTTTGGGCTTGTCAGTATAATTATAATCTCAGTTTCTTTCTTCTTTCTTTATTTGCGGAAAAATCCATTGATTTGCACAGGATAGAAGTTTTGATTGCAGTTTTCATTTTCTCTTATGATTGTTGTTTGGAGTTTCCCCAGTTCATCAATTAAATAACTTATTTCTGCGAGGCAATTTTCTAGTCGATTCAGCTTTGTGTAAATCGTGCAGTTGATGGGTTCCCCCCCCCCCCTTGGGCTGAAAATGTTGGGATTTCATCTATCGTCAGTTCTGAATTTGATGAATCTTAATTGTTTGCAGGGGTATATAAGAACAATGGTTATCTAATGGTTTCCTGCAATGGAGGACTAAACCAAATGCGAGCAGCAGTGAGTTCTCTGCTACTTTCATTGCAATTGCTTTTCTCTGAGTTGTATGTTTGTGTCTCACTTCTGGGATCTTCTCTGCAGATATGCGACATGGTTACAATTGCCAGATACTTGAATGCCACACTTATTGTTCCGGAGCTGGATAAAGCCTCTTTTTGGGCTGATTCAAGGTAGGTTTCATTCGAGACATGGACAAATTTTGTCTTTACAAATGTCTAGATTTTTCATGACATATTTGATGTTGCAGTGACTTCCATGAAGTATTTGATGTCGATCATTTTATCACGTCGTTGAGAGGTGAAGTTCGCATACTGAAGGCATTACCACCAAGGCTCAAGAGAAGAATTGAAGAGAGAGAATTATATTCATTGGCACCCATTAGTTGGTCTAACATGTCCTACTACCATAATCAGGTTGGTTTAATTCTGGTATCAACATTTTGCTTTTAAGCTTGTGATTCTGTTTGCACTCATTCAACTAATCTTCCAAAATCTCTCTGTTAACAGATTCTTCCTCTGCTGAAAAAGCACAAAGTTGTACATTTAAACAGAACTGATGCTCGGCTGGCTAACAATGGACTACCTCTTGAGATTCAGAAGCTGCGATGTCGAGTAAACTTCAATTGTTTGAGGTTTACTCCCCAGATAGAGGAATTGGGTAGAAGAGTTGTCAGGATTTTGAGGGAGAAGGGGCCTTTCCTTGTCCTTCATCTCAGATATGAAATGGACATGTTGGCTTTCTCTGGCTGCACTCATGGTTGCAGCAGTCGTGAGGTGGAAGAACTCACAAAAATGAGGTTACTCTCTTTCTCTTTTCTTTTTTCTATTTTTTTTTCTTTATCATTTTCTTTTCCTGTTAAATTATCTTTATCCAGTCCAAAATCTCACATTTACTAATTGAGACAATCCACACATAATTAGATATGCCTATGCTTGGTGGAAGGAGAAAGTTATAAACTCCACCATGAAAAGGCAAGAAGGTTTGTGCCCTTTGACGCCAGAGGAAACTGCATTAGTATTGACTGCACTTGGAATTGATCGTAACGTTCAAATTTATATTGCCGCCGGAGAAATATATGGTGGGGAAAAGAGGATGGCAAGTTTGGCAGAAGCTTTTCCTAATTTGGTCAGTATATGAAGCAGCAGAAGCAACCTTCCAATATATATATTTTTTACTTGGAGATGCCATAACAATTTGTTTTAAATTTTACAACACAGGTCAAAAAAGATACTCTACTGAATCCCTCGGACTTGAGCTTTATCAAGAACCACTCATCCCAAATGGCAGCATTGGATTATCTTGTTTCCCTGGAGAGTGATATTTTTGTTCCTACATATGATGGAAACATGGCTAAAGTTGTTGAAGGCCATCGCAGGTTATATTTTACTGCCAATGCTGTCGTTATTATATGAGTTTTACCAGAATTTAGTCTTATCTTCCCATGATATCATACTCTCCTTTTTTTTTCTTTTTCTTTTTTATTTTTTCTGAATTATTTCTCATTTTCAGGTTTTTAGGATTCAAAAAGACTGTTCAGTTGGACAAAAAGCGCCTGGTTGGGTTAATAGATCAATACAACACTGGATCATTCAGCTGGGATGACTTCTCTTCTGTTGTGAAGGAAGTTCATGCCAATCGGATGGGAAGCCCAAAGAAACGTGTTATAATATCAGACAGACCAAAAGAAGAAGATTATTTCTATGCCAACCCATATGAGTGTCTGCAACTGTTGGATGAACCATGGAGATTCACTTGATGTCTGTCTCCCTTCATGTTTGCAGCCATTTCTACTTACCTGCTTAATTAATCACAGATGGTTATCTTAATTCTTTCACAGTGGTTTAAATACACAGAATTTGGAGTGGACTTTGGAAATGTGTTTCCAGGGATATTATAATATTTTCACAATTTTGAATAATAAGATCTATGTACATATCGAAGACCCTTCCATTTTTGGGGCTGATATTAAATCAGCTAAAGCTAAATTGTAAAGAGAAGTGGAGATTCTTCTGCATTGGTAGTTTTGGAATGGTTTTCTTTAATGTTCTTGTACATTTATTAGTTGTCAATTTTTAATAAATGATCCAGCTTCTATACTGTCTCCAAGCATGGCCTTGAACACAACTCTTTGTCTTGGATGTTATCAGTACAGAAGACTTAGCTACCATATGAGGTGCATGAACCATTTCAAGAATGGTTGTAGAAGAGTAAGAAGACCTAATTGGGAAATAAAATGGACATTTCATGACAAATTAAGGAGATCAATTGACACCATTTAAACATGAGTGGTTGTGATGGAGTAAGAAGACCCAATCAGGAAAGAAAATGAACACTTCATGACAAAATAAAAAGACTAATCTCTCCACCATCTAAACATGAGTGGTTGTTGTAGAGTGAGAAGACCTAATTAATTAGCAACTACAAAGTCTAAATATCAAAGATTTTGTTCCATGATTTAAGCATATAACATGTAACTAACACGCATAAACTAGGATATGGTTGGGGAATAAGCAAACACATCATCGGGAAGACATCTGGATTTTGAAAGCTATATGTGCTTTTTTCTCAAAAAGAAGAAAAAGGGAAAAATAATAATAAGAAGAAGGAGGAGGAAAAAGAGCTATTGTGTCATATCATTGTTTCCTATTTTCTTCGGAAATAGTTTACCAAACACTTTTTTTTATGAAAAAGCAACAAAAAAAAAAAAAAAAAACAGTTATCTGAATCAAAAACTTATTAGACAAATGTTTGATGTGATATCAACATGAGAAGTGTTTTTTGGTAGGTCCCATATATATATATATATATATATATATATATATATTTTAAAAAAATGTTTTGTATATTTGAAAAGTGTTTTGTGCTTTAAAGTGTTTGTTAATGGTTTTGAGAAATGTGTTTTTTATTTTAAATAAATATTTTATTTTATTTATTAATTCCGTTCTTCCATGATTAAATAATTAATTGATTGCGCACAACAATAATATTGCCCAAATTATACTCAAAATTTTCTAAAGCTTTTTAGTTTATATTTTTTATTAGTATCATCAGAAATAACCCAGAGGCTGTTTTAGCTTAAACTTCATTATACATATATATTAAAAAAGTCATATGGGGAGGTGATGTGGTTACTAATCTAAGAGAGCCAAAATAAATGTCTATGGGTGATGATCCACCGCAAAGGAGGTATTGGGTGTGGACGCACTTCAAACACAACACAGCATTGCCAAACAAGTAGGTGAGTAAAGTTTCAATGAAGTCATTAGTGCAATTTCCATTTTGATTAGAGATAAGATAGCTGCTCTCAATTTTATTGCAATTGATCAACTTTTAATTATGACCCGGGGAGTGTTTGACCAACATAGAATTAATGTAGCGAGCATACACATTAAGCTGATTTTTTTTTTTTTATTTTTTATTCAAGTTGTATAATTGTATATATAAGAAAATGAGCACGAATTGAAGAGCATATAGTTTGGTGGAAGCCAGATGTCGATCCTAGATAGGCTTACAAACAAAGGCTGTTTGAATTGCCAACTCCTTTGTAAACAACTTCTTCACAATAATGACCAACCCCGACTATGCTTATACTTTGAAAATGAAAGTGGGGTGGGCGTCACCGCACCAAAATACCAGAAACATATTTCTAAGTCTCACAACCTAGAAATTTTCTATTCTTCACCCAAAGAAATCTAGTTTGTCTCCAAGTTCTTCCGCTCCAATTCCACCATTACAATATGTTTCTTTTCTACTCTTATTGTCTCCAAGTTTCTCCATCCATTGAAAACAAGGTCTCTCCTTTTTCTTTTTTCTTTTAGCAAGAAAAAATCCATTACAATATGAGAAGAGTTCACATGGGAAGGGGAGCGTGGGAAGGCCTTCTACGGACAGCCCAACCTAACCAGTACAACACAAAAGGAAAACCAAATAAAATTTGAAATGGACAGAAACCCAGTCCAATAATTTCTTGGCACAAGGGCCAAGAAAAGTGCAGCCATAGATGGTGGTTTTTTAGTTGTAGTTGAGCAGACTTTGATCGCAACAAGAAGATAAATTTGCTCTCCTGTGGATCTTGAATGCTATCAAGCTGCTGAGAGAGCTGAGAAGACCAAGGGCGTCAGAAACAACAGGGGAGATTGGATTCAATGGCAGTGTTAACAGCAAGAAGGGCTGCATTGGCTTCTCCTTCATTAGGTTCACAAGGAGTACCAAATTGGCTTTTGCAAAGAGGATTGAACTATCAGACTTAATACCAACAGCAACAAAGGCAGAAAGAGAGTCTCTAATGGCAACATCAAAGTTTTGATGGCACAGAAAAGAGCAACATAACTCGGGAGTCGAGTTGAAAGATAAAATCAGCTTCTCATTGTATATGCATGGAATCATCGATCTGAATTTGAAGTACAAAGAAAATAATATATGACATACTTCTCTGGGGGATAGTCCATCCAACCTGGCAAATCAAAGAAGAGCAGTATCTACAATTGATCTGGGCCTAGTTGTCTGCGGACCATGACATGGAAAAAAATGACCAACACCAGCCTCCACTCCTCAGGGCCCGCATAAAAAATAAAAATAAAAACCCCCCAAAAAAGAGGAGGAACAAAATTAAAATTAGAGAAATAAAAAATGGAGACCAGAATAATACATTAGCTTTCCTCTGTTCTGAGCCTCTTATGAACCAGATCAGACTCATTACTGCAGCTACCAACTGAAGTATGTGCAATCACTTGGTAGTTCAAAGACTGTTTCTCATGGTCCTGAAGGAACAAAGTTATCATTGTTATCCATACAAGTAAGAAGACACCAAGTTATCATCTAGCACAAGAAAAACAGAAAACAGCATCTATGACCCACGAAAATGGGGAAAAAAAACATATAACCTACCAACGTCATAAGAAGTCCATTTGGAAAAACGGGGGCATAAACATAACAAAAATCCCTATAAGATTTCTTTAAGAATCATTTTCATAGCAACAGTAGTAGCAGAGGTAGTAAGAAAGGGCTTTCTAATTAAAAACAAACCTTTGAATCAGATGCTGTACCGATGAGTCCACTATTGGCAGGTTTACCGACATTAATTTGCACTGAAATGCTGGCTTGTGACAGATCAACACCCGAAGATTGCAGTGCTTGGGTCAGAGAATTCAGTATCCTGTTCAACACAAAAAACAACTCAGTAACAGCATACGTAATTCCATTTATACGTACAACAAATTATAGCAGTTCTTGCCCAAAATGTCATGAGAATACAAAGTTGCAGATAAACAGGGGATAAAAAACAAAGCCCTTTCAAAAATAACAATCGTCTATCCTCTTGGGATAAAACCTACAATCTAAATATTATTCTCTAATAGAAACCCTTCTTATCGGAGCTGGTACTCATGTAACTACAGGTTCTTTTCCAAATTTTCCACTGGCTTTGGTTTCATAGGACAAGCATGCTTCTACATATAATCCAGCGAGTATAACTTAGTAGACACACCGTGCAGTTAACAGTCATTATAGAGATACACAAGCAATTCATAAAACATAGGGGTGTTTGGAAAAGTTTTAAAAACTCTCACTTTCAAACACTGAAAAAGCACTTTTTCAGACAATAATTACCAAACAGGCTTTCTTTTTCTTTTTTAGATGTAGAGCAAATTCATTAAAAGTGCAAAGGTGCATCATACATACACATGATGTATACAAGAAAAAAACATCAATCAAGATAAAGACCGAGGAAAAGAGTCCAAAAATATACAAAGTTAGAGATATTAAGAGGGGCGTTAACAAAGTTCCACTCAAAGAGTGATTTAAGAAACCATAGGTGTAGCTCTGAACTCATCTTCTCGCAAACCTCGAAACTTTGAGCATTCATTTTTTCTCTCCAGATGCATCACATAAAACAATAAGGGATTACATTCTAACAAAACCTTCCTTTCCAGCACACCAAGAGCTCGACCACCCATCTAGGTATAACCCACTCTACTCCATACATCTTAAAAACCAAATTCCACAACTCTCTAGCAATATCACAAGGAAGAATGAGGTGATTAGGTGTTTCTCCACTCTTTTAAAGCACACAACAGCAATCCATCACTATGATGTGCGACGTTTGCGAAGATTATCCATTGCGAGAATTTTTCCCAAGGATGTTGTCCAAGTGAAGAAAGTCAACCTCAAAGGAGCCTTAAACCTCCAAATGCTATTCCAACAGAAAGAGGAGTCAACATTGGGAAGAAATTTGTAAAAAGTTTTGACCTCAAAGGATCATCTTTTCGAAATAATAGAACAAAACTTATCTTCATCTCCCCGACCCAACCTAACAGAATATAGAGCATGGAAAAGAGAAGATACAGCATCCACCACCACCAATTGGATAAAATTCATGTCCCAATCCACCTTGTCACAGTGGGCGAACATGTGGTCAGCCACCAGAACATCCATACCCCGTCCAATGCAAAAAAACTCGGGAAAGGTTTCTTTCAAAGAATATTCTCCACACCAAACATCATGCCAAAACTTGGTCCAAGCATGATTCACCACCCACCTCAATACTAACAAAATTAGATAAAGCATCCCAACCCCTCCTAATATATTTCCAAAGACTCACCTCATATGGCTCATTGATGACATTAGGGCACCAACCTCCTACCCAACTACCATACTTTTTTATCCACTACTTGTCCCCAGTAAGCCTCTCTTCTCTCCACAACATACCTCCATAACCACTTCCCTAAAAGAGCCTGATATAAAGCAAGTAAACTCCTAATTCCCAAACCTCCAAGATAAAGAGGAGTACAAACATTCATCCAATTAACAAGATGCAACTTAGGCTCATCACCCAAACAACCCCACAAGAAATCCCTCGGCAATTTTTCTATCCAATTAGCCATACTTACCAGGATAGGCAAAAGAAAAAGGAAATATGTAGGAAAGTTGGAAAGCATGCTCTTGATCAACGTTAACAGACCACCCTGATAAGTATTTCTTGTTCAGAAAAACAATCTCCTTTGAAGCTGCAAGGGTGGTAAACATTAAACGGCTCACAGTAAATTGGCTCACCCCAAGAAGAGTTATCCAAGGCCGGAGCACGATTGTCACTCTCTAACTCACAACGCTTCAAAACCCTCACATCCAAAGCAGTACCAAACAGGTTTTTTGAAGTGGCCCCTACCTCTAAAACACCTTTCAAAACAAACCACAGAACACTTTAAAAACACCCACAAAACACACCACTTTTCTAAAAACATAACACAAAACACTTTTAATGCTTTGAAAGGTCGCTTTTTCAAGCGTGGAAGCTAATCTTGTTCCTTAAAAAAAATTATTAAAAAAGGAAAAGAAAAAAATATTGGAGGCCACCCTTTCACTAGAGGTGGGTCTCACCTCCCACCTCGGGAGGTGGTAGAGACCCACACTCCACACTTCATGGGAGGTGCGGGTGGGTATCTCTCCTCTGGTGAAGGGGTGGTTTTGTTCTTTTGTTTCATTTATGTTTTGAGAACACTTCTCAATTTTTTTCTTTTTTAGAAACACTTTAAGTTTACCATACAAATTTTCTTCTATAAATCCCAATAGACAACATTTTTTCAAATGTGGCTCTCATAAAATACACTTCTCAATTTCATTTTTCAAAAACTTTTCCAAATATGCCTGTAATTTCTTCACAGAAAACATTATATTTAAGATTATGACCCAACAAGCAAGCATCATCGTAAAAATGGCAGATATAAATAAATTCAAACCAAGCGAATGAATGTGGTAAACAGCCATGTTTAACAATCAGCGGAACAATTTCATTAAATAAATTAAAAGAAAAAACAAATAAAGCCAAAAAGAATGACACTCACCCTTGAGAATAGGCACTTGAGGTGCTATCTGATCCACTATGAACAACCAGCTCCTCCTGTTCATGCAGCGTATTACTTGGAACAGCGTGCTCAGTTGCATATGGTCTACCATACCACCATTGGGACTGGGTCTGGGTCTGGGTCTGGGTCTGGGTCTGGGTGGGTGCGTTTTCAGCATCAGAAACAGACTCCTGCAAAGAATGGGTGGGCATACCACCCCTAACAACTGGATCAAACATGTTTGGCTTCATTTGCATGTTCGAAGGAACAGCTGGAATAGCTGATCCAGTGGGGTGATCCAGCGCTTTAAAAACGGCAGTTGTGCCCAATTCAGATTCTGGAGAGCTCTGTGCTTTTGTTAGCACGGCTGGGGGTACAACATTATTCTCTATTCCAAAACCATTCTTTATAACTTGTGAATGATCCGAAAGATTTTCTGCAGGCCCATGATGATTTCTCTGTTACAAGCAAATGAAAGACATCATAAATAAAATTCCTTTGAACATACTGCGGCAATCAACAAGCCCCAAAGTCTAATAGTATTTATCATATTTGCAATATATGACTTCAATACTAGAGAAGGAACATCCATGCTTGTGTTGTTTTTGTTTCCCTGCGCATCATCTACAGGTTATCCATTCACACAAAAAGCATCAAGTACAAGACTACCTTTCTCCTCAAATAGTAGAGCACGCATATTAGTTCTCAAGGAACAAACATCACATGAATCCATAAAGACACCACCACTATAATTGTATGCGCATGTATTTCCACACCAGTAACAGCCAACAAACATGCCTCCATGCACACGCAAATTTGCAGGTAAGAGAACCTGCATGAATCCCCAACCACCCAAGATCCTAACTTCAGTTTGGCTTGCTACATAATTATGAAGAAGAAATCTCCAACTTTCCAGAAGGACACCTCCGTTGATCCTTTGGGATACTATAAACCAAGAATCACAGCAAGTCTTTTTTTTTTTCCTGGATTGGGGGCACATGTGCAGGGTTGGGGGGGTGGGTCAACAACAAAGCTAAAAAGATTAATTTTCATAGGCGAGTAACTCAAAAAAATAAACACGTTGTACAACAATAACATTTAGCAACAATTGCAAATTAATTAAACAAATGAATTCATAAACAGCATATGCAATGGAAAATAGATGGTGTGACTTGAATTTACCATGCTGCTGCAAACACTTATTTCTGGTTGAAATTTTATAACATAAGAAATCAAAACATCCTCTCAAGACACAAAACCCGAAGCCCATCTCCCAGTCAAAGAAACAATCCCACCTCACATGGACTTTGGTACAGAGCCCAAATACACACAGCTTGAAACTGAACACAAACTAAGAAATAAGAATGTCATGCAAAAGCAATGCATAGTCCAACACAATAACACTACACAACAGAGACACACATGTCCACCATCAGTATTTTACCCATGGTATCAATTTTTTTGGCTCCTTACTCCAGTCATGGTATGGTCCTTCGTACACATTCAACTTCTCCTGTAAAAACTGAATGTACTCTATAACCTGCATATAAATAATGAGAATATGTCAATTTTGCATCACTTATCAAAAAATAATGTCAATTTTCAGTCATAATAATTAATTGCCAAAATAAAAATATAAAACCAGGGCATAATCAAGTGAGATACCTCCAACAGGAATGAAGCCTTATCTCTTTTTTGATCATTCTGCGGTATGATCTCTCTCAAAATCTGAAATCTGCTTCAGCAATAAGCTTTTCAGGTAAGCAAATAATTATTGCCAAGGCTATTGATTAGAAGGAGATATTACCATGGCAAAAGAGAACACAAAAGCAATATAGTAAAGAAAAATCAATGTTCACAGATTAGCAACAGTATCATGAGAATATGAAGAGGGATTGAGATGAAGCACAAGATGACATTAAAATTAATAGCTCAAGCACAACATTGACATTGAATAAACACAGAATTAAATTTGGTCTTTGTCAACTACTTAAAAGTTCAAATTTGGGCTGGCACTGTGAAACCAAATGTGTACTAAAAAGGGGTACAATTTGTATTAGAGAGAGAGAGAGAGAGAGATTTGGCCACAGCTCCAAAATTTTGAAATTAGGAGTGTCTGAAATTCATTGAAGAAAAAAAAATAGAAAAATACCCTTCATCCACTACCACTACAAACTTTCTTTAGCTACAAGAAGCACAAAAAGTTTCAGCAGTGGAACTTTGCCCTCCCATTCTTTTTAGTCAGTGGCATAAAAAGCACTAATAAGCATACAAATCATAAGCATCATCAAGAAACATAAATCTTATAGAAGAGGCTCCTCATATAACTGCTTTATCGTTTTACTCATTTTCATTACTGTGACCTAAATTCACATTAAATTTTTTTTAAGGACAAAGTGACCCAATTCAGGTTTTCTTTCTACAATTATGAACTTCTATTCATCTATATGCTCACAGTTTTTTTTCCAACCCCCCTCCCTCTTCCCCCCCACCCCTCCAAAAAAAAAAAAAAACCAGTTCAACAACGGTCCAATATTTTCCACATAGCAAGCGAATTCAAAAGCATGAGGAAGCAAACCAACCCAATCATTTCCAGCTACCACGCACAAATCATAGAAAACAAACAAAATTGAACTGGTCCAATATTTTCCACATAGCAAGCGAATTCAAAAGCACGAGGAAGCAAACCAACCCAATCATTTCCAGCTACCACGCACAAATTATAGAAAACAAACAAAATTAAGAAAATAAAACTAAGCTTGCCTCTCGTTAATCTTGCTCCTCCTTCGCTGCTCGGTCTCCGAATGCTTGGACCGATGCGCCGTCGTCCTCTGCTCCCTGCTATTCCCATCTGCTCTCACTGCCGAGCGCACGAAAACAATTCAAAACCCAAAACAACAAAAACACCAAAAGCAACAGAAACAGAAACAGAAAATAAAATAAAATAGTACCGCTGAGGGACGAGGAGCTGTGTCTGGGAACGACGTCGTCGAACTCATCGTCGTCAGAATCGTGGCTCTTTGCTGACTTCACCATCTCTCTAGCTCTGTCTCTCCTTCAAAATGTACAACTGGACACAGAGGAGAACGAAGCCCTAGTTTCCAACCGATTTGACATTTACGTTCACTGTTATTTTATGGGGAAAATAAAAAAATGCTCCAGACCAGACGTACGTCATCACTTTATTAAATTTTATACATGATATTTTTTTTTTTTAACATGTTCTAAAGAAAGTGAAAGTAGGTTGAGCCGGTGATTCTTGTTTCATTGTGTGATCTTAGTTAATTTGAATTACCTCTTAATTTATTAATTATGTCTGTCTTTTCTTCAATTTTTAAGGATATTTACTGCATTATATCCAATCGAAAGGAGACACCCGTCGCCTTTCTTTAACAAATTTTCTAAGAAAAAAACCACCACATGTGGGCTGGTCGTTTAAAGGCCATCCCAACCCCAAGAGTAGAGGTAGCAAGTGTTAGGGCTGTTAGGCCCTAGATGTGGGCCTAGGGTGGCCACACTGGCCAACCCATCTCTAGCCCCCTTTTTTAAAAAGAAAATTAATTTAATTTATGCGGCATAAATTTATAAAAAATTAGATTGATGGGAGATTCCTCCAAACACAAGCTCTAAAAACGTATGTGTTGTTTGGCATGCTCACACGTTTTTTAATAGCACGTGGTTTTCACAATGGGCACATGATATTCATAGAGATTGAGTTGACATAAATTCTTCTAATTTAATTTATAATAATTTTTTGTCCTAATGATAATTATAATTTTAGTTATTATTATTACAAGGTAACATTTTTGTTCTTATCGAAGTAGTTTGAAATGAAAAAAGTATAAAGAAGAAAAAAAATTGAATTTTGATTATCAAAGCATTAATATACTATCGTACTGTCACCTCATCAATAAATTTGGTAAGTATTATATTCCATCATCGTTAAATGTTGGAAGTTGATATGAAGTAACAGCCACACTATCAACTGCTATTATTGAAGAACAATTGGGCAACAATTAAATGAGCCAACATTTGCAAATACTTGTCATGGTATAAGGCACATATCAAGTGCCCATTTTTCTATGCAGCAGACTATTCAGCATTTGAATTTGTCAAATGAGCATGACCAATCATGTAAAGAGTGCTTGGCCCTATCGACCCAAGAAACGTTAAGTCTTATTCTCCTAACCATTTATCAACTATTTCCATGCATATTCTTTTTTAAATCTATCATTGAATATGTATAACTCACATGTAAACCTACAAATCCAATAGTGAATTTAAATCCATTTGAAAAATGATAGTTAGAAGAATAAAACCTAACATTTTTCCCGTGAACCTTGGTGGTAGACTCAAGATACACGACCTTTTCTTTTTCACCTTTAATTATGATTTAGTTAAAATTTATTGAATCAGATATGAATACTTGTATGTCCCTTTTTGCAAGCTTGGAGGATTGACCATGTTTAACTGATGGTAAAATTGAGTAATATAAGGAGTTTTCATTTGGTATATAGCAGCCTGTCAGCAAGAAATGCTAGACCTCATTCTATCACACCTATCTCCTAACCATCTTTTTTCAAGTAAATTCAAATTTATCATTAAATTTGTAAGTCTACATATGGGTCCTACATAGTCAATGGTAAATTTTAAAAAGATATATATGGAGATGATTAGGAGAATGAAATCTAACATTTCACGTTTGTCAACCTAACCTATGTAATCCACCTCAAATTCTCGTATTTTGACATTTCAAATTCACCTCATGCATTTTGCCCATCTTTTGCATAATTTCTTAGAGTCCAATCCTAATAATTATTATGATTATTAAAAATCAAGATAAACTCTCTCTCTTTATCAATTCTTAGACAGATTATTATCAAAACATTAATTCTCATTTATATGGAGAATGAGACATTGAGACAAAGATGCCGTTGACTAAAAACAATATTATTGCTAACCACACATTTCCTTGGCTAAGAATTAATTAAGTGGGCACATTAGCATAACTTAAATTTGATCATTAATGATTTTGATTTGAAAGCGTGGCACTTCTTTATCTTTACGATTCCTATTATTAGACTCAAAAAATCAGCATGTAGCAAGAAAAATTGCTATTGGCATTCTAGGTAAGTACATATATTAATTAGTCCTTAAAATTTGATAAAAATCAAGATAAACTCTCTCTCTTTATCAATTATTAAATAGGTTATTATCAAAACATTAATTCTCATTTATATGAAGAATGAGACATTGAGATAGAGAGGTCGTTGGCTATAAACAATATTGTTGCTAACCATACATTTCCTTGGTTGAGAATTATTTAAGTGGGCACATTAGCTGAACTTAAATTTGATAATTACTGGCATTCCAGGTAAGTACATATATTAATTAATCATTAAAATTTGATGAACCTAATCTTTTTTTCTTTTCTTTCTTTTTCTTTTTTTTTAATTTGGTGCATGCCAAGTTATTAATATGCCTACCTTAATTGTTAAATTGTTAGTTGGACATTAATAATACTTAATATTTTGCATTAAATTTTTGAATTTAATGAAATCATGTATAAGGAAAATTATCGAAATATAATTAAATGCATTTTCAGTTCAAAAATTATGTCTTAAAAAACTAGTTTATTCTTTAAAAAATTGGGTTCATATCACATGTCATAATATTAAGGCACTTCGAAAGTAATTCGGCTTTTATATATATATATGATATATGATTATTAAAGCAGCACAGGTCGCATTCTGAATGAATATAAATAGAGGTAATTAACAAATGCGCATTGAATTTAAAAAAAAAAAAAGGGTTACACCCTCTAACGAAATAGGTCTAAATATTACATGTAAAGGATCATATGGTTTGCAGTAGCAATTTTGAGCTTCATCCTTTCATTCTTCTTTTCTTTTCTTTTTGTGGCAAAATTGGACTGCTGCTACTGCAGCGTCCATCGAGACGTACCCATACTTTGTGCGTACAAAGGCTCGAGTAGTATGGCATCAGAAGTTCATGGTAGGCTATTCTTTGAAATTAACCAAATCGTACTTTATGGGCTGAAGAGAAATGCTTAGCTGCAGCTACCATTGCAGCCTCAGGTTCAGAGCTTGAACACTTCGATTTGCTAGTCCTTGAAGACGGATGGAAACCGAAACACGACCAAAATGGTCCTAAAAACAACATGCACCAACTGGTCGTGTTCTTCTTACCTTCTTTCATTTGTTCTGGCCTGTTTTTCCTTACTTTGTCGAAGTGATCAACTAGGAAGAGGTGAACTAGTACTGTTCTAGCAGACAAGTATAAGAAAATGAAAAAGGCTTGAAAGACAATAGCAGTATTCACAATATATGTGAGGGGTAGTTTGCTTGGTTTTATGGCTCGATCTGCTATCTTAGAGCATCATATAGATGAGGTTTCTTTGGCTTCAAGGTTATAGTGAAAGGGACCCCGTTATGACTATTGAAAAATGAAAGACATAAGCAGAAAGAACTCTCTTTTTGACCGTATATGTATGACACTTGCTGACCAAGTTTTCCTCCCATAGCTTCTCAGCAGTTTCTGTGTTTTCCCACCGCGTCTGCGTACAAGGGGGCAAGTTTGACCAACGTTGTTGCACTATATACTTACGCGTCTTGGAGAGGATATGAGATCATCAAGATCTGAGTCAGAACACTTGAATAGACAATTAAAATGTTAGGTGGTAAAAGTCTACCACTAATGTCTAATAGAAAATAAACGTAGTGACAAGATACTGTATTTCAATGAATTGATAGCACAGGCAAAGCAAAGAACTCTTATGCGAATGGAAAGAATAAATATATCTATTAATTTGATCGTAGAGTGGAACACAAACTTCTATCTTGTTCTGCTCTTGACCATGTTACATCAATTTGAAGCAGAGCCACACCTGGGAATACAAGAGAGTCCTACAACAGACAATTAGATTTCGAGATTTCCAATGAAGACATACTAAGTTACATCAAAGTTGTTGTGGTTACACGACTGAAAAAAGGAAGACGCTATTCCTCACAAGGGGATTGAGCTAAACTATATCTAATACTTCGTAAATGGGCACATATGTCTGAACTGGCATTAGTTGAATTAGAATTGCCCCAAGTCACCGTCTTCTTGTGCCACAGTTAGAGCTTGCTTGTCTTGTGGAACTGAAGCCAAGAATCGATTCCAACCTTTCTTGGAAAAGGCAAATGAAATTGTCACTTATGTACAAATGCAGATGAGGATAACAGTCATGGGCATGCAAAGAGACTATCTTTCTCCACCATCAAGCTCCTCTTGATCATCCAGCTGAGCTTCTTCTTTGTTGTTTGACTCCCCGCCTGCACTTTCATGATTTTCACTACTAGGTCGAAAAAACAATCCAGATGATGTGGAATCATCTTCATCAAGATCTTCTTCATTATCCTTGTCTTTTGACCGCATTATCAAATCACCATCCATCCAAGCAGGGCATCGATGTGCAGCTCCAAAAGCAGCCTGAACTTGTGACTGAGTTGAAGGACTTGAAGCATGAATTGATGTTTCAGTAGAGTCATGCATCAGGCAAGAACATTCGGGGACAGGATGAGAGAGAAAAGATTTTGGTTTTGAATTTGTGGATGCTTCTATCAGCCCATCCAGCAAACTCTTTCTCATATGCTTACGAACTGATGTTAGCCAAGTATGGTTGGCATGATATAGATGGCCACCGATTTCGTCTAAAAGCTTGGTAACTTCTTTTCTGCATCCACAGAACCACATCAAAATGATATGTCTAAAGAACAGGAAGAGAGAATCATCATCAAGTTACTATTTTGAGATTAGATGATTGGCATGACATTTTATCATTAACCTACTTTAGGCATGCGGCAAAACAAATATGTTGCTGGAAGTTCAAGTGCAAGGCCAACAAGCTATGGAGACTTGACTTGGAAAAAGAAAAACTCTTAAGAGTGACTGTATGGCCCTAAGTAGCCCACTGTCCAATCAGTTGTGTTATTCATAGCATAGAGACAGCAATGTAAAACTTAACAGAAAAATAGAGGGGAGATCCTTTCTGCATTCGATCTCAATGCCTTGAAATAGGCGAAATAACAGTAAAAAGGATAATCTAAATTATGTATCCTGATTGTCAAAGAATTATGTGTGAACATATTCAGTAGCCAAATACATGTAACAATTACCTGTCTGGCCTAAATGTTTTCATTGCAGCTGACTGGTAGAGTCTGTGCCCCATTACTAAGCTGGCAAAATTTGGATGTCCCTTGCCATCACGATCGAATCCAGTGATGAAAACATCAGCTTCAACGCATATCACATAGTCGATTGCTTCCCATAGCAATTTATGGGCATTGGTCCGCAACTCCATAACCGTACTCTCAGGCTCATTGTCACTCTCAGCCACCCAACCCCACCAACCTTCAATGTTATATGATTTTGGCCGTGCTGGAGGTGGTGGAAGCGGGCGAGGACGTGGCCCTGCAGTTTTCCAAGCTTCATGCTTCATCTCTTTCTCAATTAAAGGTGGAGCTCCAGGATAACTGCTAATAAGGTTAGCCTCACGACCATAAAGACTACTGAGCTCCCAAGGGGTGCTAAGGGAAGTCCTATCAACAACGTTTTCAAACATAGCATGAAGAGGAATCAACGTCCTTTGGCCACCAAAGACTTCACCACCAGAGACATATATTATTGTGTCCCCCGAGTATCCATACGCACGAAGAAGAATACCAACCTGTAGAAATTCATGAGATTTAGATCAAAGGCTCACATAGATTTTTAAGATGGTTCCTATTTGGTAGACAACTCTGCTTACTTATAAGAGTGGCCAAGTTAATCAGTCATTTCAATGCGTATGGGCTCAGTTGTCACAGGTTTGCCTTCTACCCAACAACCACTTTCCACAGTGATTTTATCCAGCCCCATAAAAGCTGAAAAATGGGCATTTAGAATAACCCCTTTCACTCCTACAGTGAATTGATAAAGCTCCCTCAAACCCATCAAATTGTGAAGTGGCACACTTCAAGCTTTATACGTAGAACTAAGCTTCTAAAGTACAAAGTTTCAAGGGTATCATCATTTTTATTATTTGTATGTATTGTACCAATCTTGACATTGAGAGTTAGTATCTACGTAATCTCCTACCTCTTCTGGCATTAATGGACAAGAACCATCAAGTCGTTGCTTAGCCGAATTCACTGAAAGCTTCCCCTTGACAATTCCACGTTTTATCATCCAAGACCTTTTGTGCTGGATAAGCTCCGTATGAACATCCTTGAAAAAAGTTTCAAAGGCAGAGGATGCATATCAAACTCTTGAGTAGAGTTCCAAGACATCTCAATCATGCATTTATGGGTTATAGACAGATACCTGGAAGAGTTCAGCACAACCATGATATGCTAAAGCTTCTCTGGTCATCCCAGGGTCATAAGCTATAAATGCCCGTCCAGGAGCCCGTAACCTAAAATTATATTTGAAATGAATACAAACTCGCAACAATAAACAAGAGAGTAAAAAAGGAAGTTTATGATGAGCAGTCACTGACCTCAATAAAATATTGGTGGCAAGTTCCTGGACCTCCTGCCGGAACCGAAGGGCATGGAAAGCAACCCTACATCTCAGCCTTTGTAGCTCTTCAACATGTTCAAGTACGGGTGGAAGGGTGGCCTAAATTACAACCAGAAAGATAATAACAACTCAGAAGGCATAAAGAGATTATTATTAGAAGCAATAATGACATCTAACTTGAACTGCAGCAAGACTAAAATATTTGAGTTAAGTAAGAATAGATACCAAGCAAAAATACTTCCAGAGGAAAAAAGGAAAAATAAAAAACATATATTCTGCCATCACTTTCACCAAAGGCCATCAGGTGTAATCAGTATGAACTATAGGGAAGTTTTTCTTCATTACATACATAGTATTAATAACACATTCATTTTCAGCCTTATACAGTATTGCCACTTCAAGTTTTAAATGTGACAATGAATCAAAGACCATGTAAAAAGGTCTGCTTCCCATATCTAACAGTACATACATATATACAGATTAAGAGCGTCCATGGGTGTCCCATGGAAATCAAGCAAGTCCATTTCCTTGTAGGAATTAATATGCACATTAGCTTTGAACATCCCAATAAACAGCCAAATGAACCCAATTCTGGCCATCTCCTTCAACAAGTAATTAAAAGATTGGCCAAACATGTCAACTAATTACTAAATTAACAGTCAATTTCAGCATTTATCATGTCATAAGTAGATTGAATCATGATGCTATTATTTATTCAGAACACTATGCTCTGGACAGCAATTACAAGTAGGGTAAATGTTAAGTTCAATTCCAGGCTATGGGTCAAAGAAGGAAAACAAAAGGGACAAAAAATCACTGTCACTACCTGCAAGCATCCACCTTCAGATACAACTAGTTCAACCACTGCATGCTTCTTCAATACCAAGAGAACTTGGTTCAGATAATAATATGGAGAAGCTGAGTGACGCACTTTGAAACTTGGAATTTCCTTCTTTCTCCTTGCCCATTTGAGATTTTTTGGAAGGGTCTTCACAATGTTGACATCTTTTGCTAACGCTGCCATGAACTGGTCCTCATTGTACAGGTATGCAAAACTCTTGAACTCAGAACTGCATAAATTATAAAATATAATGAACCGACTTACAATATTAAATAGATACATCAATTTCGGCCATGATCAAACTTAATCAAAATTGTAATGATTATCTGGAGGTTAGGCAACCTTATCCCCTTGCTGCTTGTAGTTGACTGGATCTCAGGAATTACTAAGGTAGCATTAAGAAGCCGAGAAACCACAACCACATCACAAATCTGAAAGATAACAATAATATACACGTGTAATTTAGTATGGTATTTGAATAAAATAGAACATAGGTGATTCAAATATGACATCCTCACCGAATTCCGGATCTCATGGAAACCACCTTGTATTCTAACAAATATAAACCCATTTGTTTTTGAACTGGGATCTGTTACAGATACGATTAATTAGAAACACCTTTTAAGTTAAAAAAGAAATTGCAAGAATTATAATAAAAATAAAAGAGAGAGAGAGAGAGATCTTGATTACCTGTCCAAAAAAAAATAAGCAATGAAGGATTCTTAAAAGCAATTCCATGGAAAATATGAAATATCAAAAGGGACAAAAAGATATGATAAAGCTTGTAATTGGTGTGGCAAACTCATTCTTAATCAACCTATATAACTCAATTGGGAAATGGGAAACAAAAATTCCTCAAGTGAAACAACAAATATACACTCAACCCAACACACTTCATGACAACTGGATGGAATTAGCTACATGAGGTTTGAGGAGATAAATACTTGGAGAATCTTCAAATGAGGCCTTGGTATAATACGTTGGGACACAACTCAACCAAAAGCTTAAACCTAAAACTTATGGCAATTGGTTTAAGTCCAACAATGTTATTTCACTCTAGTGACTACTATATGGTATGGGACTTAACCACTCTTACTCACGCATATGCACTTTAACAATTTCCTCCTTCACATATGAATCTACCACATCAGCTACATACCCCCTTGAACAGGAGTCACCACCGCTCTTACCATAGAAAGCATGGACCTTTAGCAGGATTACATTATAGGCTTTATCGCTAGTCTAAGTGATGCACCTTGTACCCAGTCTAAGTATGAAAGGAACCATCTTCATCCACCTTGCCGGTCTTTGTGGGCTTATCAGTGTGATGCACCCTATCCCTACTACAACTACAAAAGGAACCATCATCATCTACCTTGTTAGGCTTTGGGAGCTTGTCTATGCAATACACCCTATCCTCATTCCAACTGCAAAAGGAATTGACCTCACTCCAACTATGAAACAGATCACCACTATCTGCCTTGCCATGCTTTATGAACTATGTGCCTAAACTTTATAGGCATATCAATGTAACACACAATGTCCTCGCTCTAACTGCAAAAGGAGCCATTATCATCAAACTTGCTGCACATTACCATTAGCTCCAATACAATTTGTCTAAGAGAAAATTACATGGGGAGTAATCAATGAAGATCTTTATATAAGATGTTGAAACACCACTTAACCCAAGAGTTTAAGCCCAAAAACTTAAGCCTACGAATTTGAACCCAAAAATGTTAGACAAACTACTCACTCTTGTAACTATTACCCAATATAATTTTTTTTTGGCTCATACTCAAACGTCTATACTTCAACAACGAATACATAATTTTGCCAAACAAGCACTCTTGGACTTGGGATTCAATAATCTAAAAAGAAAAGGAAAAACATGGAATTGTCAAGTATTTCTAAACATAAATTAAATAAGAAGAAAACTTTTGGCAAGGGGCTTCCTCAATTCATTAAAACAAAAAACTGATTAATTCTTTGGTTGATTTTTGGGTGAAGTAGCATTACGAGCTTTCATTAAAACGTTAAGTTTCATTAGTTTGATGAGAACAGAAGTTTGATGGATTAGATAACATAGATATTTACAATATTCGATTGTATTATGTTCCACGCCTTACTATACTATCAAGTTTTCAGTAATAGTTTCCTTGAGATTCCATTGTGGCACATTGGTGTTTTTCATAGACTAGAGCTTTGAAATCTGTGACTTTGATACGTAGAACCCTGTTGCTTGCTAAGGTCCACTCTCCAAATTTCTCGAAAGACAAGATAGTCTATTCAAGCAAAATTAAGCCTGAAAGGGAAAGTTTTAACTTCAAGTAATTTTTTGCTTCAGTCTTACCAACAACATTAGCCTATATATAGCATTGAACTACCATATAATTTACTACCAAGATGCATATGAGACCTAACCAGCATAGGAACCTCTTGAATTTGCGTCAGGATGCAAAGATTCAAAACGCCTTACTGGACCCCACAGCCGTCTGTACGTTGGACTCTGCACCAGAAATTAGGAGTATAACAATAAGAAGCCATAAACAGACAACAAAAGAAACAATCAAACAAAGTATATGAACCACAGACGGATAATAATGGTCCCCTCATAATACTACGTCAATTTCAAGAGCAAGAACGGGGTGAAATCTTGATGGAAATGAGTTGTACTCCATACAAAGACTCAAAAACAGATCCATACTAAAGAACAAACATAAAGCCGAGAGAAAAATCCACGAGCTCAAAACAACATTAATGTCCTAATTTCTTAGAACGAGAACAAAATCATAATCCCATAAGCACCCAAGCAACAGAAATTCTGGAACCAAGCAACAAAAAAAAAGATGAACAACAATCAAGCTGGTTAAACACCCTATTCAAAAAGTATGAACACTATGGACGCGTTTCAAAGCACAGCGACAAAACAATGGAGTAAAGAAGACGAAAAGAAAGCATTGATCTTGGTAGGTAGGTGTATTTGCACATTACACTTCTGGGAAAATTTGAATTTCCAAAGATGGGTCGCCAGGAGAATACTATGATTGATGACTGGTACTCTATATAGCCGTCGTCGGTGAATCTAGCAAGCAAAAAGTGAATGAAGAGAGAAATAGCTGATAGCACAAGCCCAACCAGACCAACCCATTTCAGTCTAGAATTCAACACCATCTTCCCCTCCCCTTTCATAGAAATCTCCTTCCTCAATCTCTCTCTCTCTCTGTTTCTCTCTTTCTAACAAAGCTAGTAGAAACAGGGGAGGACTTGGAAAAATGTCTGAGAGACACAGAGCGAGAAAGTGGAGAACGGGGTGTTCGAGTCTTACAGTCCAGGATGGGGCGTTTGAGTTGGACTGGACAGATCGAAGGGACATGAAAATCTATTGCAGTATTGTAATATATCTATTGTAGATAATATGGAGGTTTCCTCGCCAGTCTCAGTTTCAGAGCGTGAGAGGCACGGCCCAATGAAAAAAACATAAGATGGATTTGATTGGATAATGACATAATGTTGCCAACTTGGTCAGTGTAGGTCCATAATAAGTGTTTGCTGCAGACATTTCCCACATTTTAGCAGTGTACTTAAGAGAGTCACGTGAGTTTTGGACTTTTCTCACGTGCTGTGGAAGACTTTTGGCTCTCTATGCTTTTTTCTGAAAGTGGGCAAAGTCTGAGGGGCAATTAGTGAAATTGTGAATTGGCATGATGAGGTCACATAAAAGATAGAAGGAACTTTTGCTTTGAAGTATGGGAATTGAGATCCCTCCGATTGAGGAAAATGTCTCTAATTACGTAAAAGTAGTTAGTATTTTATAAATCATTAAATTTAAAAAACTACGATTAACTAATTAGATAATGTTTAATTTCTCTCTAATCGGAAGGAATTCAAATTCGAAATATGAAAGTTCTGTAGGAATTTAATAGACTTGTAAAACAAATTCAAAGGATGAGTAAATGAAATTAGGTTATATTTTCGGTACAAATTTATTGCTTGGTTTGAATGAGACCATACATACAGTCGAATGGCATATTTACTATTGCTTGGGGGTGATGCAGCCGCCCAATGCTAGTCTAAGGGGTGGTTGCAATTGCACTCATGGCATGGGTTGGGTGGTTGGCCGCTATGGAGATGAAGAGGTTATTCTATTCCCGCAAATACTAAACAAACCAAACGAGCTATTCAAAATAGTAAAAAATGTCCCCGCCGCAATGCCGCTTTCTCTTGCTCTCTCTCTCTCATTGAACACAAATTTTCAAAGATTTGGGATGAAGTGGTAGATCCCTCCTTTAAACAAAAGTTTTAGATGTGGAAAAATTTTGGATATAATCCATGAGACCCTTCTCTAGTTAAAAAGTTATAGATCTAATTAGGAATATAACTAATACAAGAATTAGCTGATAAACGAAACTAGTATAAGTAGACTCAGAAATAAAAGCATAGTACAGAGTAAAATAATAATGTTTGTGCTTTTGTAACCAAACTCACTCGCGATTTCCTTTTTGTAAGCAAAGCATATCCTTGCTTTTACTGTCATCGAGAGTCCAAATTCCTATGGCAATCATACAAATTAGAAAGCTTTCTTTGTTGTACGGAGCTTTCTTAATCAAAAGTTGGTGAACATACATGCAACTTCCTTTTAACTTTATATATACACATACACTCTTGTCTATCTATCTAGATTCATCCACTCTTATCTTGCCACGTTTTCAATTTTTTTAAAATTATTTTTGTATAATTGAGTAAATACATATTTAACAAAAAAATTAGATTGGACCCCTATTAAGCTTGACCCTGTGAATTAGTATATATAGGAATTCCTCTTCCATCCATCAAAAAATACAGACAATCCCTTTCTTCTCACTTTTAAGTAAAGGAAAATTATTATTTTTTTGACATGTCCGCACAAGATAAGAGATTCTTTTTATTTTAAGTGAAATGGAAATGAGTCATTTCATGGTAAATATTTTATTTTACACATTTAACAATTAGGGGTGGAATAAAAAATTGTAATATTGGGGGAAAAACTATAAAAAGACTTTTTTTGGGGGGTGAGGGAATTTTAATTTTGTTTGTGTCAAAATTATAAAAATTATATATTTTAAGGAAATTTATAGAATTTTGAAATGCCTAAGAGCTTGTTTGGGATTACATTCGAGAGACCTAAAAGTGTTTTTAACACTCAAAATGCCCGTTTGAAGGAAGAAAAAAAATAGTCGTTTGATAAAAAAAAAAATTAAAAGTGCTTTTAAAAATCCAAAAAGTTTAAAAATGAAACTGAAATACGCTAAACAGATAAATATCACAGTTTATGCGGAATTAACGGATATTTAACTCTAAGCAAGCAATCACCAAAATATAAACAATCAAACACAAAGGATTTTGGTGACGAAGAGGAAACCTTTAGAAATAGATCTAAAAGTAAAACCTCTCCGGCAGCCAAACCGAAATCACTATCAAAAGATTATCCGGAGATTACATGACACTAGGAACACTTACAACCCTTTGCAAGACCTTGGCTCTGTAAGATCGACAACCTCAACTTCGTCTCCTTGCTCACAATCTTCTTCAACGTGATTCTCCTTTACCGGACCCTTCCGATAGACTTCTCAATTCGCTCACAAACAAACTAACAAAGATCCTCTAAGAGGAACAACAAGGCTCACAATAAATCTCTCTTTAATCCTGACCTCTCACGAACTCTCTACGGGGTGAAAATCCGTACCTCTAACATTCTATAGAGGTGTATTTATAATAGCCCCACAAAACCTAAACCTAGGACAGTTAGAATCCAAATAAAAGCTGTTACGGTAGGTAGCGTCAGACGGGAAGAGGCTCGTCGGACGGTCACTTAAATACATGGATGATGGGCTTCGTGAAGGTTGGCGTCGGACGGTCATGATGGGCGTCGGACGGTCACTATTCTGATGTGGAATTTCTAGGTTTCCGCCGCTTTCTTCGTCGCATTCTTCAATCTTGGCGCGGCGTTGAGCGTCGAGCAGGGTATGCGAGCGGGATGCGAGTATTGAAGTACTTGATTGCATCCGTCCGAACGGCAATGAATCCCGTCCGAGCAACGGCTCTTTTCTTTTCATTTTGATCACGAAACTTAGCCAATACTTCAAACTAACAAACTCCCCTTTGGCAATTTAGAACAAAATCATTTCCCCAATAAACTCCCCTTTTGTCACAAATTGACAAAAGGTAACATGTTTCTGAAACACTTAACAAAGCGCATCAAGGCACATGTGGAACAAAAAATAAACTCAACTCATGAATAAAAATGCAAAGAGATAATGCATAATCATGAACAATAGAAACTCCCCTCAATATGTGACTCAAAAATCAACAAGAAACTGGAAATCAAACCATGTTTCTCCCCTCAAAAGTCAAATGAACACACATGATACACCCATAAAATCTCATGAAAATTCAGCAATGAATAACCCAAGCATGCTCCAAATATACAAAATATACATGAGATTTGAAGTGACAACCATTGAAATTGTTTAACTCAAGCGAATAAAATGTTTCATCAACCCATGCTTGTGTGTGTAGTGTGTGTGAGCCATCAAAAACTTGGAGTTTCACCACCATGAGGTTTTGACAAGTATCTCGATCAAAAGTCAAACCTTATCATACTAGGGCCTAGCCACTCTCATCCTATACATTTCTCATTGTAAAACAATTTGTACAAGTTTGACGTGAAATAAATTCCTTTTGGAATGTGATCTTTTGATTCATTTGTTTCACTATTTTGTTTCTTTTCTCTATGAGAAAGTGTCCTTAAACATGTAGTGCTTATCACAACCGAGAAAGCAGGAAATTTTTAAGCCCTAGGTTCAACTAGCAAATGGTCAATTTGAAACAAATACTAGTCAAAAACCTCATATGGTTACCCAAAAAAATAAGCTTAAATGTGCACAAGAAGTTAAGCATAGGCAAAAGCACAGAGTAAACTCAGCTTTAGGTAACCACAATAACAAGTCCATTGAACAAAAGTTCATCTCATGCATACTAAGAACATTCCAAAGGCGCAAGAATTAAATCCATAAAGGCAACATGAGAATTTAATGGACAATCTAGGTGCATAAGACAAAAGAAGAAGGAAAAACAACTAACTAAACATATTTTTGTCTTTTGAAAATTTTAACAACAAAAAAATGCACACAAAAAAATTAAACAAAAACAAAAACATGATAACATGCTCTAGGAATCTCAAGGATAAACAGGAAAAACAATCCTAGGCATGTTATTGGCTCACCTAAAATAAGGTGAGTTCATTACCACTCCCCTCAATGGGTGAATGGTATCATCCTTCCTAACCCACACTTGAGTGATCTTAGGTCTAGGTTTATGAACTTTTTCAAACAGGTCTAACCTAGATAGCACTCCTTTCATCATTGTGACCAAACCCTCACAATCTTTCCTAGAATCTGAATTTTATTCTTCTGCACATGAGGTTTCAAATTAAAACAAGTGAGGTCGAATGTGACCCACTTTTCCACAATGATGGCATGTAGGGACAAACCTTTGAAGGTAATTTCCTAGGAGGATGCACAACTCTAGGCTTAGGGTGAGATGCATGATATACAAGATAGTTTTCTTACCTTTCTTACCTTCTTGAGTCGAACAGCTGGCTTTTCTTCACTGAAGATTTTCTACTTCAAGCTGGTTTAACAAACACAATCTTTGAAGCGAGGCATGGTTAGAAGAACAAGATGCAGTTTTATCAAATCCTAAACCGGATCTTCACTAGAGCGCTTACGAGCATGCAACATTTGATTAAGCTTTTCACTAGAGAAAGTACTCAAGTGATTTCTAGTTTCAATCGGATCATTTTGGAGGATTTATTCTTAGCAATTAACACATGATTTTCAGATTTGAAATTGCAAACAGCATGTGAATCACTCAATTCTTTCGACAAATTATCCCTTTCAAGTTCAAGATTCTTGACATCCTTAACAAGTTTTAGGTTAGAATTTCTAATTGTAGAAAAATTTTCCTGCAAATTGTTAAAGGAGTTTTGAAGGTCACTAACCCTATTTGATTCATTATCGAGCGGACTTATCATCGATTGATTAGAATCATCGAGAATCATAAAATCCCAAAAGCTACATAATTAGGGGAATCATCGGGAACCTCCTCATCGTTGTCACTCATGGTAATATTGAAAGCCTTTTTATCCTTTGGTTTATTACTCATGAGGTTAGCACAATCCAAATGACCATAACGAGCACTCATAACATTTTGGACCACGTGGGTCTCTTTCATTTCTATCCTTGTAACTCTCTTCTAGCTTTTCAAGTCTCTTGGGAAATCGATGCCTATACTTATGGTACTGTCTAGCTGCCAATGCTATTTTCTCATCGTCTGGTTCCTCATCAGATGACTCATCAGAGTTCTTTCTAAGAGTTCTAAGGGCAAGATCCTTATTATTCCTAGGTTTAGACAAAGAAAACTCATAAGTTTGTAAGGCACCAACTAACTCTTCTATCCTCAAGGTCTCCAAATCGATTGCATGACTCAATGGTATTACCTTCATTTTGAATCTATCTGGGAGTGATCTCATAACCTTTCTCACAATCTTAGTGTCAGAAACTTTCTTTCCTAGATTTATCATGGAGTTTCTAATTTCACTAAGTTTACCAAAGAAGTCATCAAAGTCTCATCTTCTAACATTTCAATTCTTTCAAACTTAGAAACTAACATTTGAAGTTTTGTAGCTTTAACAAGATTTGTTCCTTCATAAGTAGTTTCTAGAATCTCCCAAGCATCTTTAGCACTATCACAATTTGAAATTCTAGAGTGCTTCGGTTGTGAAATTGCTAAGAACAATGCATTCATAGCTTTGTCATTACATACCACGAGATTTGTTTTCAGTAGACCATTCGGTGTCTACGGAGTTGAAATCCAGATTCAATAACAGACCAAGCGTCTATTGATTTTAAGAAAAATCTCATACGGGACTTCAATAGCCATAATTAGTTCCATCAAAATTAGGCAATTAAGGGTTTGAGACATGTTAGAAAACAAACAAGGATCACACTTAGAATTTAATCCAAACAAAGTGAACCGCTCGATACCAATTGAAAAAACGCTAAGCAGATAAATATCACGGTTTATGCGGAATTAACGGATATTTAAATCTAAGCAAGCAATCACCAAAATATGAACAATCAAACACAAAGGATTTTGGTGACGAAGAGAAACCTTTAGAAACAGATCTAAAAGTAAAACCTCTCCGGCAAACCGAAATCACTATCAAAAAATTATCCGAGATTACAGACACTAGGAACACTTACAACCCTTTGCAAGACCTTGGCTCTGTAAGATCGACAAACCTCAACTCGTCTCCTTGCTCACAATCTTCTTCAACGTGATTCTCCTTTACGGACCCTTCCGATAGACTTCTCAATTACGCTCACAAACAAACTAACAAAGATCCTCTAAGAGGAACAACAAGGCTCACAATAAATCTCTCTTTAATCACGCCTCTCACGAACTCTCGGGGTGAAAATCCGTACCTCTAACATTCTATAGAGGTGTATTTATAATAGCCCACAAAACCTAAACCTAGGACACGATTAGAATCCAAATAAAAGCTATTACGGTAGGTAGCGTCCGGACGGAAGATTGGCCGTTCGGACGGTCACTTGAATATACATGGATGATGGGCTTAGTGAAGGTTGGCCGTCCGGACGGTCATGATGGGCGTCCGGACGGTCACTATTCTGATGTGGAAATTTCTAGGTTTCCGCCGCTTTCTTACGTCGCATTCTTCAATCTTGGCGTTGCGTTGAAGAAGCGTCGAGCGGGCTGCGAGCGGGATGAAGTCGGGTTTTAGTATTGAAGTACTTGATTGCATCCGTCCGAGCGGCAATGAATCCCGTCCGAGCAGCTTGGCTCTTTTCTTTTCATTTTGATCACGAAACTTAGCCAATACTTCAAACTAACGAAACTTTAGCCCAAAAACTCTTTTTAACTTAAAAGTTCTATTTCTCAAACGCAATCTCAAACAAGCTCTTAGCTCTTAAGGTAAAGTTTGATTATATCCCTTGTTAGAGCATCTCTAGTAGTAATAGCTATTATAAATAGTCAAAAAATACAATTCTTTATTTTAGCTATCAATTTTGTAATGTAAACTCCAACAAATTCTCTATTCTATTAGTTGCTTGCTTTAAAATATTATTTTTCATTTTTTTTATATTATTGTCAATACTTAATTAAAGGGAAAAAGTAATTTTAAAAATAATATTATATTATATTAAAATTTAATATAGTGTGCTACAGTGAATAGATATTTGTAGTTATTCACTATAACAATTAAGATGTAATAGCTAATCCTAAATTATTCTGTTGGAGGAAAAAAAGTGACTAAAATAGCTAAATATAGCAATTTTTCTATTTTAACTATACTGCTAGAGATACTCTTAAGGATATACATAATGCCGCATAATGAATGTATTGTCACCTTATTTAAAACAATTTAAGGATATAATATCATACTCACCATTAAATTCAATAAAAAATAAAATTTTAATCACAACTCACTCTTTTTCTCCAAACAATTTAAGATTTTATATGCAGCGAGTCTAATGTCATCATATTTGCTACATCGCGGTTATGTTTGTGATGGATTTTTTGCAGAGAAGACTTTTGGCTCTTTGTGAGACTGCTTTTCTGGTAGTGGGTTTCTGTAAAGGACAGAAGCTGAGGCACTGGGGGCAGTAGGTGAAAAAGTAAATGGATGAGGAAAGTGGTGCTAGAGACTTTTGCTTTGAATTATGGAGAGGCAGCAACAAGTCTTTGGGTTTACAGCTTTTCAACCATTTTTCTTGGAATAAAATTACTTTTTAATTACCTATAAAAAAAATTCTTTACGGTAAATTCCCTTATTTTCTCCTAAATGAATTAAATACTTTTTTTAATTTTTTTTTTTATCATTGCAACCAATGAAAAAGGAGAGAAGAGAAAGCATTATTGGGATATGTGAAGGAGAGAAGAGAGAGAATAAGATGTTTTATAATTTAATAATGCTTCTTAACGTTGAAAAACATTATAGATATCTTTTGATGTTGATTAAATTTGAGATTTTGATATGAATGTTTTTTTTTATAGTTTTTTTAAGATTTTTCTAAACATAGAAAAGGGAATAGGCTATAAGAAATATGCTGCTAGTGCTTGTAGACTTGTGGGGCAGAATTGAATGATGAGTAAATGAAATTAGGTCACATCCTCAGTACAAAATGTATTCCTTGATTTGAATGAGACCATAGAAACAAATTTGTTGTTTACTTAAATGGCCGTAACCATAATGATAATGCTTGCCACCAACATCCAAATCAAATAAAGAGAAAAAAGAAGAAGAAGATACAAATTATATGGTAAATGATGCGAAAATAATTAGTAAGAGTATTCATGGAAAACATAAATATTAAATCAAAGTACAAAAATTAGAATATTTGTCCTCTGTTTAAACCTGTTTCTCCTCCCTTAGAAAAGGATTTACATTTATCATACATCTTCGCTATTTTTTCTTGATTCCTCCTGAACAAATGCAGCAGACCAATGAGCAACCAAGCAAATAAACAATAAATACTAAATACTAAATGCTGGAAACTGAATGATTTCTGAACCCAGAAAATATATATATATATATATATGTAAACAAGGACAAGCTAATTAAAAAACATAGCAATGCTATGGTACAACAGGGATACTGTTGCATCACAAATTAAGACAACTGCATCTAATGAAACACATAACTGGATATAATAGAAGCTAGTTGTTTCAAGTTTATTAAACTTGAAGCATAATGAAACATGCTGCAGAGGAACTGCTTCAAAAAGGTACAAGTTTTTAGACGAAAATGCACTAAGTACCATTTTTTCTTGTAACTAATCAGAATTTTATTGAGAAGAGAAGATTTAGTTAGCATGCAAAGAGTGTAAAAAGCTTCTAAAGATTACAGGCAAAATGCAATTGATCAACAAAATGTAGAATAGAAGAAACATGAACGCAGCCAAAAAGCAATCATCCACTTATACAATGATCCAAGAAACGATGATTTCAGATCAAGTATAGAAAGCCCCACAAACACCATTGAAAGTTCGATTTTTCATTTCCTTCCAAATATTCTATATAAGGCAAAGAGGAGTAGCAATCCAAATCATACTACTATGATATCGTGCAACCAATCCTCACCAACAAAACAACACATCAACTACCTTCTTGGGTATCACTCATTAAGCCCCGAATAAGGAAAGACCATACTTCTCCAGCAACTGAGAAATGGATCAAAAAATGGTCCCCTAACTCTCCACCAGAGTTACACATACGCTACCAATTTACGAGGGTCATACTCCTCTGATTAGATTATCTATAGTTAAGATCTTACCCACAGAAGCAGCCCAAACAAGAAAAGCAACTTTTATTGCGACTTTGTTACGCCATATACTTCTCCAAGTGAAAGAAATCTCATTAGGCTTCTCAAAGTCTCATAAAAGAAGGAACACCAAACTTTCTACTTCATTGAAGCTTCCAAACCAACCTATCCTCCGCATTCTCCGCAGGAAAATTTGACTATAATAGACTCAAAGAGAGAATCTATAGGTATGAAGTCCAAATCATGAAAAGACACATGAACTTAAGATTCCAAGATCAACCCCTCTTCAGAAGAAACCAAGTAAGACCTAACAGGTGCGTCCTTATCTTCAGCAATCAAATATAGATCCAGATATAAATCTTTTGAAGCAACACCCAACACCACAAAAAACCCAAAAACATATCTTTCTACCATCACCCACTGCAAGTAATATATGTTAGAATATAATATTTCATATAGTATTCTCTATATTTATTGTCTTTCCTATTAGGTTTTATTTCCTACCTTAATTAGTTTAGGGTTTCTTGTCTATCACTCTTAACCTCACTATATATTGAGGTCTATGTAATCATCTTAGAGAGATAGAAAATAGAAGAAATGTAGTCCTTACATTTGCTTCCGCTCTCTCTTCTCTTTCTCTTATTCTTCATATTCCGCATATTTATTATTTTAACATGGTATCAGAGCTAATAGCCTAACGCCAATTATTAGATTCTAGGTTAATTCCTTTGTTTCATTTTCTTTATAATTTATTTTATTTTCATTTTTATTTTTCGGATTGTTTTCACAATCACGATTTTCTGGGTTCTTGCTTGATGTCTCTATGAGTCATTTTGTCAAGCACCTTCGATAGTCACGTTGAGCAGTTCTTCAGCCCATACACGGGCCTACTCAGTTCAGTCCAAGCCATCCAATCCAGACGGATCTACCACGCCGCCGCTGTCCGCCATCCTGTCCGGCGATGCGAGCTGTCCACCATCGCAGCCCACTCCGATCGAAAACCCACTGCCGTAAACGCCATATCCGCCGAGCATGCAGTCATTGGAGTTTCCAAGCGCCGGAGCAATCTCCTGCGATTTCTCTTGCTGTCTTGCACGTGCTGTTGCCGGACATATGGCAACGGACGTCCTCCTTACCACTGCTGGCTCCATACAGCCACCATGGCTCCGGCCAGATCTGGCTACCGCAGCCAACAACTCCGGGAGTAGCCCCGACCACTTCAGTTGTGCTGTTCCATCTCTGCCCATTGTTGTCCATCTCCTCAGTGTGCCATCGACAGTTCCACCAGCTTAGATCACACCAGATCGCAACCCACGATTGCACCTGTTCTGCGCCACACCGGATCCCTACCTGCAGTCGCACCTTTTGTCGCGCCACACTAGATTGTGCCCCCTGAGGATCTACATCCTTTTGCTGCGTGGATCACACCAGATCGCGCCCCTTCAGCAAAGCTCACAGGCTTATGGTGGATCTGCCCACACCAATTTTGGTGTCAACCCTCTTAGATTTGGCCCGTTGTCGCCTCTTTTGATTTTAGCAAGTTGTCCCCCTTTTGATTTTGGCCGTTATTGCCCTCTTGGATTTCGGCCCATTGTTGGCCTCTTTTTGATTTCGCCCGTTGTCGGCCTCTTTTGATTTGACGTTGTCGGGCCTCTTGATTTCGCCCGTTATTCGGCCTCTTTTGGATTTCGGCCCGTTGTCAGCCCTCTTGGATTTCAGCCCGTTGTCGGCCCTTTTTTGGATTTCGGCCCGTCGTCAGCCCCTTTTGGAGTTTGGCCCATTGTCGGCCCATTTGAATCTGCATTCAGCAGTTACCTGCCGCCGTTGTTGGCCACTTGCCAGCCTCTATCTTCTCTGGCGGTCTCCACCATCTATGGACCATTCCCCGCCTCCGCTACCGCCGTCATCATAATTTTAGATTTCAAACTCAAGGTTGCAGAATATTCCACTTTGAGTTTGAGGGGGGATGTTAGAATATAATATTTCATATAGTATTCTCTATATTTATTGTCTTTCCTATTAGGGTTTATTTCCTACCTTAATTAGTTTAGGGTTTCTTGTCTATCACTCTTAACCTCACTATATATTGAGGTCTATGTAATCATCTTAGAGAGATAGAAAATAGAAGAAATATAGTCCTTACATTTGCTTCCGCTCTCTCTTCTCTTTCTCTTATTCTTCATATTCCGCATATTTATTATAAGAGATCCAAGAGGGCTGACAACGGGCCAACACTGCTTTGAATATAAAAGAAACATCATGAAATTTAGTAGTTTTTCAGCATCAGCATAACCAAATGACAATCGTATCACCCGCAAATAGAAGGTGAGAAACATTCATCACACTCTAGGATCTCCCACTGCCTAAAACCCTGATAAAAAAAACCTCATTCTACAGTCCTACTCTTAGTACCATCTTAGTCTTCCAAATATTTCAGTTTAACAAACATGGGGACATGCAGAGTTGATATATATACAAACGCTAATATTCTTGTAGGAAGAATTAAATGGAGTGGAACACCGCAAGCACCACAAAAACAGAAACGCACTGAAAATGTAGGATAGGTTTATGGTAATCATCTAAATTGCTTCAGAGTCATTATTTCTCTCAACAATTTTAGAAATAGATCAAATATCTATATTTTGGATCTGATAACAGGGGTTTCTGGTATGTTTTGCTATGCTTGTAGAAAAAAATATCAGGAAATAAGATTCCAAACCTGTGCAGCACCATGATTCCTTGTTCATGCCTTCTTGTTAAGACCATGAAAGAAACGGTGTTTTCTCCCCTTTGAATGCCTTTGAGAACCCTTTGCCATGACATAGGGTATAAAGTGTACCTAGATAGGCACAGCATATCACAATTAGTTACAGAAATACAAGAGCATAATATCTCGTATAATAATATTAGATAGCAATCCCATGGCTATGAAAATGTGGACACATATACTCGACATGAAGGAGAAGGGACTTGTTTCATTTTGATAATAGCATACAGATTACGGGATTCGGAAGTTTTGCAAAATCTGTATCCATTGTTTTAAACATGCCATATGAAGGTAGAGCACTGGAAGCCATTAAAGAAAATGAGTTCTACCATAAGCGCTGATTGCTTGATAGAGTTATATGCTTTCATTAGAGCAATAAAGTTTCAACTTTACCACCACTTCTAAAAGCACTTCCGCTTTCTATAATGGCCACATTAAGAATGCAAATTCCTTGTTTCTAGTTCCGTTGGATATGAAAGACAAAATGGAAACATAAATTTTTATAAGACAGCCAGAACATCAAAATGAAGAACAAATCCAGGGAAATCAAGCCTCATAATAAATATGAAAACTTCCAGCAGAACATCGTTGGCAGGCAAACTGAAGGCATAGAATTAAACCTGAGAATTATTACGTATGCCAAACACCTGAAGCATAGAGTTGTCATCAAGTAGCTTCTCCTTATTGTACGATAGGCAAAAATTGGCCCAGACATGCTTCCTATAAATACACAACAGACATACGATAGTTTGAAGCACTTGATGAAGTTTCCACGCAGATGGAAAAAGGAAATGAAAATGCTAGCTGAAACTGGGCATGGTTGAGAGGTTGAGAGGTTGTCAATAAATGTACTTGTACTGCTTAACAAGATACATAAGCTACCATGAAATGTGACGATGACCCATCTTGGATTGCTCCATGTCGTTCACTTTCTTCTTGATTGCAAGCTTCAAATCCTTAACCGTTGCCGAATTCATCATTGCCACATCTTCGCCACACACAGAAAATACCATCATCTCAATGAGTATTACCAATTTTAAATACTACATTGTTAGTGACAGTCACTTGCTTGTCAAAATGCCCAGCTGAGACAGAGAGAGAGGGAGTACCGAAGGAAGTGCCGTCCAATTTGAGGACGGATAGGCGCATGGCGCTGCCCAGCTCGAGGCTGATGAGGGTGTCGACGTCCGACAAGGTTGGGTTATTGGGGACATCGGCGAGTATAGGATCGTGGAGCAGAGCGTCGAGCGTCGAGTTTAGCCTCGCCTTTTTCACGTTCAGCTCTCTGTTGTACTCGTAATCTCCCACCTTATCTTCCCTTTCCGTGCCAAATTCCATCATCTCATCCCAGGTGTCTTCCTCTTTTCTTTCGCTCTAAATTCTGAATGGATAGGCAGGCGGGAACAGGAGCTGGATGGAAGGACGATCCATAAAATAAAATATAAATTGTTGTTTCGGAAAATGCAATGGGGCCTTTTTTTTTTTCTCTTTCTTCTTTTTTTTTTTTTTTAATTTTAATTATAGCTTAGCTTTTAAAATATAAGGGTGTAAAAAAAGGCCGGTTATAACCTGTTACTAGTTACCCGCTAACTGATCAACCGCTTTTAAAAGCATTTAGAAAAAACTAGTAATTAGTTCCATTTTTTTTTTTTGATATGTCCAGCATGAGGAGAGGGAGGATTGATCTTGTGACTGCTTATGGCGCAGACAGATTGAGCTACTCTTATGATAATTAGTTCTATTGATTTCATTATTGGTTTTTGCATTTATATATACCTAACTATAACCTATAACCATATATATATTAAAAATAAAAAATAAAACAATGTTGTTTACTTTAGGGGGTGTTTTTTTCAACATTTACAACAAAGCCTAGTTTATATTAGGTCAACAAAGTTATAGTAGATTTTTTTAATAAAAAAAGGGGCTAAATTAAGCCAAAAAGTAGGCCCAATATCCAAAATAGATAAAAAAAAAAATACTTAATTTTAAAAAACTCGATTACCGGTCTAGATAACCAGTAACCGAAGATTATTATATAACCGATTACCAGTTTTGATTTTTAAAATTGGCCAACTAACTATCCTGTTCCGATTAGTGGCAAATAGGGACCTTTATAAGTTATAGTTAGAATGTCTATTTGAATTAGTAATTACGACTTGTTTTTAAATGATTAAGAGAATAATTAGTTAGATTGGAAAATGATATAAGCTGCTCCACATTGTAGCTAGTATGGCTTTGACTTGCACAAACTATGTTTGACAATTGTTTTTCTCTTTAAAAAAAAAAAAGAAGGTCAAAATTCATTTTCTTACATTACTAAATAACATTTTTCTCATAAATATTTTAAAATTCTTTTTACCTTTACATCATTTTTTTCTCACTTCCTTTCCCCTCCCAAAACTTTTTACTAAAAATCATTTAATTTGCATAATAGATTCCCAAAACAAAATAGTTATTCCTATAAAATAGTCCTTACTTTGTTTGGTATGGATATATTCCTATAAGGAAAATGTTAAAAGCACAACAAAAATCTAACTTATGTCAAACTTCTCTCCTACATGGCAAATTTCTCTCCTATATGGCAAAAGGTGGATTTTGCAGCACCCAATAGGAGAAGGACACTTCACATAAAGGGGAAAAAATGTACAAAAAAAACCTACACCCTAATGTAGATGATTTTTAACTAAAGAAGAAAGAAAAGAGAAAAGAGAGAAAGAAGAGAAGGAATAATGAGACCCACAGCCAACCGCTGGTTGGCAGCACTCATGGCCGGTGAGTTCGTCGGTTTTTTCTTTGGTTTTTCATATAGATCCAGCAACTTTTAGGGTAATAAAATGGCTTTGATTTTATGATGATAAAATTCCAAAAAGGGTTAACCTTTCCCTCTATGTTTTAGTTTTGAATCCAAAATTAAGTTTTGAGACATTATAAACAAGTCTTGTGGCATTATAATCGATTTTTTAGACATTAGAAACGAGTTTTTAGGCATTAGAATCAATTTTTTAAGCTGGATTTGGTAGAAAAGTCACTGGAGATGGTGACCCACGGCTGGGTCATGGCCAGACCTAGCCGTGGGTCAGCTGTCACCAATAGTTTCTGTCATCATCGTCGTCGCCAAAGCCGTCGTCGTCGCCAGAGCAAAGGATTTTTTTTTTTTTTTAAATGCCATATAGGAGAGAAGTTGGACATAAGTTGGTTTTTTGTTTTGTCTGTATCAAACCTATTTCTTTTTTTTTCTTTTTTTTTCATATGATTTTTGTAAACAAGAAGAAAAAAAAAAAAGATAGGGTTTTTGGTAATTTTGATTAAACTCTAATTATAATACATATGCTGTTACCGAACTAAAGAATAAAAATGAATAAGTGAATAACGATTTCATTATGTCTAATGGGTAGTTCAATCAGTTATGAACCACGTCTAATGAAGCGGAGGTAACTAATTCGAATCCACCTCCCTCCCCTTGTATGGACATGTCAAAATAAATAAATAACTATTTCATTTCACTTTCCTTAATTCCTAGTAATAACTATTCATTTTCCTAATAGAATACTCAATTTGTAAACCAAGCGAGCCCTAAGTATACATACATAGAGCTTTTCAATTTTTTATAATATAAGAGAAATACTTGGGATATTAACTATTTTACTAATAAAAACTTATTGAACTGATGTGTAACTCATTTATTGGATAAAAATAAAACTATTAATTAAGATAATTATAACAAGTACCAATGAATAAACTACACATCAATTTAATAAGCATTATTTGTTAGAGCATTTCCAACAGCTTCCTTGTCTCGTTCCCTATGTTTAAGGATTTAAATTACTTTTTGCTTCCCTATGTCAAAATGTACTCCAACAGCTTCCTTAATCGTTCCTTATATCATTAAAATATTATTATTTTTATTTTACCTTTTGTATTTTATTATTTTTAATTTATTCTCTCTCTCATCTCATCTCATCTCTATCTTCTTCGTTGCCACTCCTGCGGACCTCTCTCCCTCTTTGCCTCAATCATCTCCATCTCACTCTCTGCCTCACTTTCTTGATCTCCCTGTCTGAAGTATGGTTTGAATGGGTTTTTGCAAAAATCTTGCTGCTCTATGTTTCAATGGCAACGTTTGGGTTTTTGTTGCCCGTTTGGGATTTTGTTGCTCGTTTGGGTTTTTGCTATCCGGTTTGGGTGTTTGCTGCTCCTTTTCCGTCGGCCATCCGATTCTGCTTCTTCTCCTTCTCCTCGATCAGCACCGTCGATTGGGTCTTCTCGATCGTCCGATTCTGTTTCTGCAGATGGGTTTGCTAGCCGTGATGGCTTTTCATCGTATTCATGTTCAACCGCTTCCCGCACCGACTATGTTTCAATGGCAATGATTTGGTTCGACTGTGATTGCAGGGGGTGAGGCTCGAGAGAGAGAGAGGAAGAGAGGCGAGAGAGACAGTGATGTCAAGAGAGAGAAAGAGTCTTTTTCAATTTAATAAAGCAATGGATCGCAACAGTGGAGCCTTATATGTAAGGCTCCACTGTAACATATTAGGCTCTGTTTACTTCGACGTAAAATAGTTTCCAGAAAATGATTTCTGCATTTTACGGAGTTACTTCGATGTAAAATAGTGGTCAAAGGAAAATATTTTCCATTTGGCCGAAAATTCTTTTTTAATTTTCGTTTTGAGCATCTCATTCTCAAATTGACGTACCATTTCAAGGCACGCCTAGTTACTTGCCGGGACTTGACTGTGACTTGCTTAGGACCCAACCCGGGACTTTAAAGGGACCTGCTTGGGACTTTATCGGGACCCGTCCAGGACCCAACTGGGACCTGCTCGGGACCCACCTGAGACTTGCCCGAGACTTGACTAGGACCCACCCAGGACCTAACCAAGACCTTTTTGGGACTTGCTCGGGACTTTACTGGGACCCGCCCGACACTTGACCGGGACTAGATCAGTACCCACCTGAGACCTACTCGGGACTTTACTGGGACCCGCCCGGGACTTGCCGAGGACTTGTCAGGCACTTGATCGAGACCTACTTGGGACTTGATTGGGACCTACCCAAGACTTGACCAGGACCTACTCGGACTTGACCGGGACCCGCCCGAGACTTGACCGAGATCCGTCTAGGACTTGACCGGGACTTGTCCGAGACTTAATCGGGACCCTCTCGAGACCTAACCGAGACCTGCCCAGGACTCGATTGGGACCAGCCCAAGACCTGCTCGAGACTTGATCGGGACCCCCTTAGGACCTGCTAAGGACCCGTTTAGGACTTGACCAGGACTTGCCTGGGACCCGCCCGACCACCCTAGACTTGTTTGGGACTTGCCGAGGACTTGTCCGGGACTTGCCTGAGACCCGACCGGGACTTGCTAGGTACCGCCCGCGACTTGACCAAGACCTGCCTAGGACTTGACCGACACTCGACCGAGACTCGCCCGGGTAGGTCCTGGTCAAGTATCAGCAGATCCCGGTCAAGTCACGGGTAGTACCGGGCAAGTCTCGGTCGAGTCTTTGGCAGGTCTCGAACAAGTCTCAGGCAGGTCCCAGGTAGTTCGATGTCAAGTCCCGAGAGGGTCTCGGTCAAGTCCTGGGTGGGTCCCGAGCAGGTCTTGGGCAAGTCTTGGTAGGGTCTTGGGCAGGTCTCGGGCAAGTCTCGATTGGGTCCTGGGTAGGTCCCAGTTAAGTCCCATGCAGTCTCGGTCGGATCCCCAGCAGGTCTTAGACAAGTCCGGGTGGGTCCCGGGAAAGTCGCAGTCAAGTCCCAGGCAGCTGCTGGTCAAGTCCCGGGCAAGTCCCAATCAAGTCTCAGGCAAGTCTCGGACGGGTCCCGATCAAGTCTCGAGCAAGTCCCGATCAAGCCCCAAGTAGGTTTTGGGCAGTTGCTGGTCAAGTCTCGAACGGGTCCCATTAAAGTTTTGAGTAGGTCCTGGTCAAGTGTCGGCGGGTTTGGTTAAGTCCCAGGACCTACATGTAAATTTAGAATTTAATATGATTTAATGAATATATATATAAATTTTGTGATTTTCCGTACGCACGGTAAAATCGTAAAATGTTTTCGATAAAAAAATTTTCAAGGAAAATGATTTATCTGAAAATATTTTCTGACGAAAACCATTTTACGTCGAAGTAAACGAAGCCTTAATGTTTAGGGAGTCATATAGGGAATTTGTTGTAGGACATTTTTTGTAATTTTTTAGACCTATTCCCTATACATAAGGAGCATACTCCCTTATAAGGACTCTACTAGAAATGCACTTTTTTTTTTTTTTTTTTGAAATGTACTAGAAATGCACTTAGTAAAAGAGTTGATACTCCTTATATTTCTCTTAATATAATATAAATTGTAATCCTTATCGGTTTTCGATTTTATTTTGAAACCGAATATAAAAATAAAATCAATAAAATAAGATAGATACGACAAGATTTCTTCTTCCTCTCTCTTCCCCCCCTCTCTCTTTTTCACCGGTACTTCTAATCCATGTTCGAGGTCCTTCTAATCCCGGTTTAATCGGGCTGCGTACACGTCAACAAACACACAAGATCTCGCCACGTCATCTATTCGTAGCCTCTATCACGACGTGGCTTAATCTGTGCGCGCGTAGACATCAACTGCTTCGGTAAACTTTATTTATTAATCTAAAATTTCCGTTGAACTTAAACCCTACCCGCTTTGTCCTCGAGAGGGGAAAAATCTGCCAAAGCGGGAAGAGTGACCAACTGACACAACTGATTAAGATTCCGTCCAATCGTAGCCGTTGATTTCTCTCTCACATCGAATCTCGGCCGTTCGTTCACGGCGGTGGCTCTCCGCAAGTCTCCGCCGGTCGATTCCGCGGCTTCCGGTGAGTCGACTTGCTCCGTTCTCCGAGTTCGGCCATAGCCATATACTGACTTCGAACTTAGAATTCTTTTTGAGTAGTTTAACATTTTCTCAATTTTTTGCTTTGGAAATTCGTTTCTTTTTTCTTCTTCTTCTTTCAAATCTATCTTTTTTTGTTCTTTGTAGAGCGATTTAATTCTCTTGCATGTTTTCTTTTGGATGAAAAGTTGCATGTTCTCGTTTTGGTGTTTTCTCAAATTTCTTTAAATCATATTCCTCAAAAATCATTTTTTCTTTGCAGAGGGCTTTAATTTGCCGAATTTGAACTTTTCGATTTGGTTTTGTGATTGCGCAATTTTTCTCTTTCCATATTTTGATGGAAAATATTATGAATTTTCAGAAATGAAGGAGTAAATGATGGCCAAGAATGCTTGGGGAATCCTTAGGAATGAGATTTGGTGTTTGTTTGCTGTTTCAGAAGGCTAAAAAGGCGAGGAATCTCATCTGATTGACTGTGTTTTGATGCTGTTTTGGATTTGTGATTAGTGTCCTGTGCAATCTCTTTCTTAAGATTATTTTATTATTTTCCGTAACCTTTTCTCGCTGATCAAATTTTTTTTTTTTTTAAGTTGCTTGATCAGTTGTGTCTGTGCATAAGGCTAAAAGGGCGAGGGATCTCATCTGATCGACTATGTTTTGATGCTGTTTTGGATTTTGTGATTAGTGTCTGTGCAATCTCTTTCTTAATAGTATTTTATTATTTTCCATAACTTTTTGTCGCTGACCATTTGTGATTTTTTTAGTTGCTTGATAGATTGCTTATTTCTTTTTGTAAATTATCTATTCCGAAGTAGTTAGACCCAAAGAAGATATCCGACTTCAATATAAAATGATTTTTGGCTTCTTTATATATATATATATATATATATATATATATTGCACAATGCGTGTTGTCTAAGAGTTGATTTTATGTTTACAAATGTTATGCCATTTGTTTGGTTAGATATCTTGTTTAAGGGATTTTGGAACTACATCTAGTAATTCCTCGAACGTTTACATGTATGCTTGCTCAATTTCATAATATTTTTATTGCAGTTGAAATGGTGGTAAGTTGGTGCATTATGTGTTTGTTTTGTGAATTTTTATTTTTTTTTTTTCCTTTTCGGTTTTGGATCTCTGGTTTCTTTGTTCAAAGCTGTAAAGTAAGTAGAAAACCTAGATCTTTCATATGCTTGAAACAAGTTTTTTACTTTATTATTTTATCAATGTCGAAGAGTGCTTCCCCGTTACAACAGTTATGGTAGACGAATCTTCTATTCTGTTATAAACTATTATCTCCTCGGTGAATTTTCTTCTAACATTGTGCAATCAACTGACTAACCAATTTTATGGAGGGTTTTTTTTTTTTTTTGGTTCCTTAAAGTTTTTCTTGGATAGAGCGGGAAGCTTTTTTTTACTATTATATCTAAAGAAAAACTTGATTCTTGACATTTTTCCTTTTTGTGATTCACTGTCTAATCTCTTTCAATAAATTATACTAATGATTTTATTCTTTTAAATCAGCCAGCATCATCAGGTGGTTCTCCAATGTAGCAATCACTTTGTATTGTACTCTGCTTCATATCAATCAATAGCTGTTCCTACGTGAGAATCACAGAATCGTTTTGCAGTCAACTGAGTTAATTATGATTGCTTACTGCACAATATTTTCTCTCCTTCAATTGCCAGAGTTTGAATTTGGCGTCTGCTTGAGAGAAAAGCTCTCTGCTGCCACCGCCTCTGCTGCTGGCTTTGAATGCTTCACCTCTTCCTTTCACGTCTCTTGATCTGGACCCTGTATATACACAGATGGCAGCTACAACCTTTAGAGGATCTCTTGGGGGTGAGCCTGGTGGTAATGAGATAATGGAAAGAAAACCTTCTGGGAGGAGACGAGTATTTGTGCAGACTGAAACCGGCGGTGTTTTGGGCATAGAGTTGGACAGGAGTGACAACGCCCACACAGTGAAGAGGAAGTTACAGCTTGCCCTTAATGTTCCAACTGAGGAAAGCTCATTGATATGTGGTGATAGAGTGTTGAAGAACGACCTCAGTGTTGTCAGAAATGATTCTCCACTTCTTCTTACCAGGAACTGCTTGCACAGAAGCTCATCTACTCCATGTTTCTCACCCACTGGAAGGGATCTTCAGCAGGGAGATCTGAGTGGCCCAATTGAGATACTAGTGTGCTCAAATCAATCTGCTAGAATGAAAGGGCTGGTTAAGGATATTGCGAAGGGAATAAAGATTGGTGTTGATCCGATTCCCGTTCATAGTGGGCTTGGAGGTGCTTATTATTTTAGAAATTGCTTTGGTGAAAATGTTGCTATTGTGAAACCAACAGATGAAGAACCTTATGCTCCAAACAACCCAAAAGGTTTTGTAGGCAGAACTCTTGGGCAATCGGGCCTGAAACGTACAGTGCGGGTTGGGGAGACAGGATTTAGAGAAGTTGCTGCTTACCTTCTTGACTATGATCATTCTGCCAATGTGCCTTCTACTGCTCTTGTAAAGATCACACATTCAGTTTTTAACATCAATGACGGTGTGAATTGTTATCAGCATCAAAATAGGAAGCAGGTCAGCAAGATTGCATCACTGCAGCAGTTTATAACTCATGATTGTGATGCTAGTGATTATGGTACTTCTAGTTTCCCTGTTGCTGCTGTGCATAGGATAGGGATTTTAGATATTCGGATTTTAAACACAGACAGGCATGCAGGAAACCTTCTGGTTAGGAAGCTTGATGGGGTAGGAAGGTTAGGTCAGGTGGAGCTCGTTCCCATTGATCATGGCCTTTGTCTACCCGAAAGCTTGGAGGACCCATACTTTGAGTGGATCCATTGGCCCCAGGCATCAATACCTTTCTCAGAGGATGAACTTCAGTACATAGATCATCTTGACCCATTCCGGGACTCTGAAATGCTTAGAATGGAGTTGCCCATGATTCGAGAGGCATGTCTTAGGGTCTTGGTTCTATGCACAATTTTCCTGAAGCAAGCAGCAGCTTTTGGTCTGTGTCTTTCTGAAATTGGTGAGATGATGAGTAGGGAGTTCCAGGGCCATGGAGAGGTGCCAAGTGAGCTGGAGCTTATATGCATAGAGGCAAGGGCATTGTTAGAGCAGCGGCAGATATCACCCGCTGCTGTGAAAGTAGGAGAAAAGGATGACTTCCAATTTGACATAGATTTTGAGGAAGAGGGATCGGTACTGATTTCAAATAAGGAAGCAAAACTGACTCTTGAAAAAACTTTTCATTTTGGATCAAATGGTGGGAATGGCCAAAATAGACTCTATAAGCTAGATGAGAGTGTTGAGGAGGAGGAGGAGGGCGAGGCAGCAGATTCCAAGGCAGATGAATTACCTCTAACGGGAAATGAACATGCTGGCCCTGTGCGCGAGAGAAATTTGAATGTCTCGAAGCTGTCCATGTCTATGAAAGACATCAGTGTTGGTGAAACAAGCTGGCGACACCCGGGTGCATCCAGAAAGTGTGGGTATCTTGCTGGTACGTCATCTGGAAACTGGAGCGTGAATGAGCAGTTGCCTACAAGTGGCAGTTTTGTAAAGTTGGCGGATATGAGTGAGGAGGATTGGGTGCAGTTTGTTGAGAATTTCCAGAGATTGCTCTACACGGCATTTGCTAATCACAAATCAGGGAGTGTGGGCCAGAGACAGAGACAGAGACTTGGGACTTCTTGCCAGTTTTGAGGCATTAGTATGAGATCAAATAAAATGGAAATAATGAAGAATTATAGGGCTTGTAAAAATGTGGAAGCCAGAGAGCTCAACGTAGTTATGTACGAAGGTATTTTCTCTGGATGGTGGACTTTCATCGAGGAGTTTGGAGTGTAATAAGATTCTCAGATGATGTGAACAAACAAGCTCGACATTGGCTAATGAGCATGAAGAGCATGTTTTCATATTGTTCATATACAGATATTTTCTTTCACTTGGTGTTTACTGGCTAGAGAATGTTGAATAAATTGGAATATGGAAGTGGCTAAAGAAGACGAACTATCAACCTATATAAATCATACTGTGTTGGAGATGCAAATTTTGTAAGCTTGTTTTGTTTTTTCTCGTCTGTTCCATAGTATTAGATTCTGATCGGCTTTCTGCTGATTTTAATGTTTTTAACTCTCGAAACTATACTTTCATGGTTTTGTTTGGGTGTATTCATACATCTTGTAACGTTGGGTTGTTCACTTTTCTGCGGAGTCTAGGCACTCTGGTGTGTTTAGCATATCACACCTGTTGTTTGCAAATGAATCCTGACAACATATGCTATCTGTGTGTCTTAGTATTGTGTTTCAAATTTGTCTCCGATTTGAACTAGGCTCCCCTTAGAGCATTTAAAGAATATTTTTACGATAGATAATTTAAGGAAGCAGCATATCATTGTGATCAATCACAATCGGTGTTATGTCGGTAAGAGGGATGAAGAGAGCATATTCTTTACCTTTGGACAATTGTGTTGATATTTTTCTCTTTCCTAGCCAAGTCTTTTCTCTTATTATTATTATTATTATTATTATTATTCTACTTTTTTGTGTATTTTGGTTGCGTTGAAGATATTTTGATTACTTGTTTGAAAAAATTTGTTTTTACCGGTAACTGGTCTGTTAGTTATAAAGGCCACATGGAGAGAGCATATTCTTTTTCGATATAGTGAAATAATTCGCTTGTTCACATCATCAAATCAGGTAAATTCTCTCCCTTTTTTCTCTTTACTTTTCATTAAATTCTATATTCTTGACGTGAGTGGCTTCGCTATTTCCAACTTTTTAGCTTAAATGTGTGGTTAATGAAATGGTTTTAAAAAAAAAAAAAAAGGAATACTAATCTACGTACCTGACTTGGCACGTTTATCTCTGATTTCATTTTTGAATTGAAAAATAATAAATTCATAACTTAAATTTAATTAAAATTCAATTTTTTTCATAAGTGTCAACCCTTTTTTTAAAAAAAAAAAAAATTGCCAGTGACAAAAAGAAAGAACCTTAAATTAGAAATTAAGTTAAAATAAGAAAAAATTAAATCTTTGTTGTACTTATATTGTGATTTTATTACAATTTTTTTTTTTAATTTTAATAATATTTTCAGATGTCAAATTGTGGGTTGGAGTCATTCAAACTTTTGTAGTAGCAGTTACGGTCAGCCAACAAACGGGACCCATCCACGAAATTCTAACGCGCGTGTATTTGGCAGTTTCTGCTGAAGCAATGAACACATGGGGGACCCGCACAATTTAATTGAAATAATGCATTAGGCATCACTCATTAGGCATAAATGGACTCATGAAAGAGATACATTAGGCAACGAAAATGTCAAAGAAACCTGATGGGAGGGAAATTTAAGTCCCGATAGGTTTGTTGAATGGTGGACATGGCCCATTACGCTTACATTCACCATCCATTTTTAATTGGCACTCACAAAGAAACTGTTCGTTCATACTTCATTAATCTGATTGAGAGTTGGTTGTCATATATGTTTTAAGCTTACGTATATTATGCAACCCTCCTCCTCTTGGAATCTGCAGCTCATATTGGCCATAGTAGGTAGGGTTAGGAAGACTTACATAAATAGTCAGGAAACAGAAGGAAATACTCATTTTCCAAAGGAAGCTCATTCATTCATTTACATTATATATATATGTATCTCATATATATATATAGAGCGGGAAAAAAAAAGGAAGGACAACTGGAAAATAAGTCATTCACTCACTTTCTCACTCAAGCTGGCCAACTTACTCAACTCCAAATGTTGATCCTCTATTCGGCTCGCTGCGCGCGAGTAATCTCTGCCTGCGAAAGACATTGTATCTACTTTAGCAAGGCGTCTCTGTTTTATCTTCAATATAGCCTGTGAAATTTCTGCTATGGAGGGTCGCCTTCTTGGAAATTTGTGCAGGCATTTGTGAGCAATACCAGCAAGCCCCCTCACTTCATCAATGCTGCATTCTCCAACAAGTTTCTTATCAAGTATTTCATCAACACCATCCGGACTCATTGAGGCCTTAAAAAAAAAAAAAAATTGAAACGATTCAAGGCTTACAGGCTAGAAAAGTTTGGTGATGCAAAATATTAGAAACAAGGAGTATTTCAAAGGGTTAATAACTCACAAGATTTACATATTCCATCAAGTTTTGTTGTGGATGGATGGCTGTGATGAGCTCAAAGATGATAACACCAAAACTGTAGATGTCACTCTTCATTGTGAACTTGTTTGTTGATATGTACACTGGGTCTATGTAGCCATATGTGCCTTTCAGGCCAGAATTATGGCCATCAAAGTCCTCTTCCTTTGACAACCCAAAATCAGCAACCTATAAAAATGAAAGTAGCCACATAATTATAAACCGAAAAGGTATAATAACGAACATAATGTGCTAGCAGCATGCATCTGACAGTCTCAGGACCAAAAACAGGGAAAATCGCTTCTCTTTATTACTGTCTTCCCTATGTTTGCATGCCTGAGCAGTAATTTATGCCTCTTAAAATTGCCACCTTGTGCAACCAAAAGACTTGGGAAGGGGGGTATTGAGGATGGGGTTCTTCCGCAAAACAAAGCAATAACAACTACAAATTGAAACATGCATTTAAAATCTGATCTTCGTAGTACCATAATAAATTACAGATACAAATAGATTTAATAGAAAGTTCACGCATACTTGCTTACCTTGGCTCTCATTGATTGGTCTAACAAAATATTAGCAGACTTCAAATCACGATGTATGATGGGTGGGACTGCCTGTTCAAGACTTTTCGTATGAATGGATTATACAAAAACATTTTGCATCATAAAAAAGAAGAAAAAAACCTTAATATTCAACATACTCCTTCGTGAAGGTACTCAATCCCATGTGAAATATCAAGAGCAATTTGAAGCCTTTCATCCCAGCTCATAATCCGTTCTTCTTGACCTAGGATAATGCACAGCAGGATAGTTCTTAATAAGAACAAATCAAAAAACCTTTTTCACTTAGAAGTTTAACCCTTTTCAGTGAAAAGTTTTAGTCATCAGCTATTTTATGGTAGAAAGGAAAGATATCTGTAGGTCATACAAATACTTGTGAAAATTGTGAAATTACCAAGCAACATGCAATGTTGGTAAACTTATCTCTCTCAAAATTTGATAACTTGTTAACATAAAGCTTAATACTCAACACAGTTTGAGACCAAACATGTCTTCTTCTCTTGCCAGACATCTCCCAGGAGACGTTTCCACAAAAATAAGAAATCATGAGATAGATATTAAAGAAGGTTCTGAGCTTACCATATAGGAGGTTTGCCAAGCTCCCATTACTCATGAACTCGTAAATCAACATATGCTGTCCCTTATCTACACAATACCCTACCAAATTCACAAGATTCCTGTGATGCAGTCTTCCAAGCACAGATACCTGTATCATGACCAGCTAGTTTTGTAACGTGAGGATGCTTAATGATTGCAGTATGTACACAGTTTGCCGTTTATAGATTGTAATAGTCCTCACAAGAGAAACAAAGGCATACAATGGCCAAACTAGTAATTCATAATACTGCCATGATCTCTCTAGTATCAGATTCTAAATACAATGGCCAAACTAGCAATTCAAAAAATCTAAGGGCATAATTGTATTTTCACACATTTCATATCAGACATTTTATGCGTTTTCCATCCAAGCTAATAGAAAATCCTAATGGCAGGGGTTAAATAAAACAGGTAGGTAGTTGTGTGTGTTGAGGTGGGGGAATTTTTTTTATAACACTAAATTTTCCTAGACCAAGTATATACGTAATTATGTAGCCTTTACCTCTGTCTGAAACTCTCTCTCTCCCTGTTTGGAATTAGAAGCAAGGACCTTCACAGCTACTACTTCTCCTGTAAGCATCGTTGCTTTATATACTGGACCAAATGACCCTTGTCCCAAAACAGTTGTAAAGTTTTGTGTGGCTTTCTGAATATCCCTGGAAAGCATAATGGGTTAAATAAACCATATATATAACGCAACACATCAACCTTAATGCTTAACAAATTTAATATAAACTCCAGAAGATCAACATATAAGAACCAGTAAGCTCAGTTTAGTTTAAATCAACGATTCTCTCTCTATTTTCTAGAGAGAGAAGCTCTCCCATCTCTCTAAGTACAGATTCCTCCTCTCCCTTAATGAGAGCCCCTACTCCCCTGTGAGTGCCAGGGGGGAGGAGGCAGATCTGCCTCCTCCTTCCCCCTCCCCCTCCCATTCTTTTTCTCTCTTTTGCTTTTTTCTTTTTTTTGGAAGTCATACCATCCTCCACCTTCTACCTCCACCCACATGCCCTCCACTGCCAAAAACCGTCCCTTCTCTGTCCCTGCGCCCTCCACCCACCATGCGTGGACTTCACGCACCACCATATTTGGTGGTAGATTTCACTTCCTCCCTAATCCTCTACCCTCCCCTCTCCTCCTGCCCCCTTCCTTCTTCTCTTTCTCCTTTTAATTTTCCTTTTCATTCTTTTCCATTTTTTGGAAGCTAGGTCTCTTTTTTACTCTCTCCATGTTTGCCAAATCTCATGCAACCTAGCAGTGGATAATCCTAATATATCAACTATCCATAAAGCAAGAGAATTTCCCTCAGAGAAAAACATGATAGTCTTTAAGAGTTTGGTTGACATGTTGAGCAATTAACTGCACAAAAGCAATTCAATAATGAACAATATAGTACAACCAAGACCTTCTAGATGAAACTAAACTTCAGTTTTGAATCTATACGAGGATAACATTCTTCTCTCAATTCTTGTGCAATAGTTTTCCACTACAAGCCCTAGTTTTATCTACACATTAATCACACTCTTGAATTAATATGCAAATAAGCTTCAGAAAGATTTGACAACATAACCTTTCCACATCCAACATAACCCAAAGCAACAGGTGTGATAGTAATTTAATTCATGGTTGATATACATAATATAAAATACAATTCTACTAGTGAGAAGCATTCGGAAAAAGAAGATGTTGGAAGCATAACAACATAGATAATTGAATATCTACGCTAAAAGAAAATTCAAGCCAAGGAAGAGCTCAAAATCTACGTACTTGTAAGAGTATCTAAGTATGCCTGATGTAGAAACAACACGATCTTTATTCTGATGTTTCCACCAAGAACGAGGAGAACCTTTTTGAGGCTTTTCTGATACCTGTATGGCTATCGAATTTGTGAGAGTTGCACTAAAGTCAGTGCTTGTATCAAATCCATTTGTACGTATAGGAAGAGTGGCACTTGTTATACTACGCTCATTTGCACATTGTCGAAGATTAGCTCGCTTTTTGTACCATCTTATGCCAAAAAATACCAGTGAAGCTATCAAAATTCCAAGGGCTAGACCAACTGAGACACCAACAAAACCAGTCTTACCAACCATTCTATAGTCTCTTTTGAAATTCTAGCTTTGAAAACATCTTTCAGGGCAGAAGTACCGCAGGTTCACTGTCAGAAGATGAAGACAAGTATTATGAAAACTAATAACCTTATCTAAAGAATTTAAAAAAAAAATGACAACTCAAGTTAGGAAGTAGCTCCTGTTCATTGCAATTTTTTTTTTCCTTTGCTGACATATGAGCATTTAACTAACAAAGGAAATTACACATTTATTAAAACTTTATAGATGCACAAGGAACATCATGTTCTTAATTAGTGATGACTGTACTACAGCATGTCTTGATGCGAATACAATATAAATGGAAATGCTTTCATGCTGATGAGACCAGCAAAGAGGCCTGTTGTTTTGGTTTCTGATGGCAATATATAGTTTGGACCATCTCATTTTGCAAAGTGGTCTTTAAAGAATGAGATAGAAACCATCTGAAGCTACAAAAATATAATACAAAGCAGGAAGAAGAAAGTTTAATGAGTTTCTTGGTACACACCAAACCAAAAACAAATAGAAGCAGAAAGAATAAAGAAAAAGGGTTTATCTAAGCATTAAAACTCTTAACAATGATTCTAGTAGCTTCCCAAACAACAAAATAATACAAACTGAAAAAATGCAGTAAATTGTTGCACTTCTTATCAATTCCGGGACAGAAGTAGCAGCTGGGGTTCGAAGGTGATGGTTTACCGGGACTGGTTATACTAGCTCTTCCATACCATTTTTGCCCTTCGTGTTTGAATTTTTCTTTTGTTTTATAATTTGTAACCCTAAAAGGCAGAGGACTTTCAACTCTTGATTATTCAATTTTGATTTATGATAACTTCAATAATTTGTATCCATCAGGAATGCATGGGTGTTTTTCTTGCTAAAAACAATAGCCCCATAATACACATATTAGTCAATACATGCTTTGGTTCTCCTCTCCATATCCACAACAATTTATATATTTTTTTTGCAGAAAAGGAACTATCAACCATAGAATCTCGCCTTGTATTGCATCCAAAAACTGTTCATCAACATACATATCCATATAATTATCACGATTTCAAATACTCCTAATCAATCCCACCAAGAATGAGAACAAACCACTATAAATCCAAGAACCAGAACCAACCCAATAACACAATTAAGCATAATTCGTTAAAACAACACCACCCGTAAAGCACAAATCCGCCCCTCCAAAAGAAAACACAAAACAATAAACACCCAATAACCAGAACCAACCAAACAACACTAATAACCAAAACTTCCCCAAAACCAGCAAACTTGAAGAAAACCCACATACCTTATCGCCTGAAAACCCCCCAATAACTTGATCATTAGTATCTGTCTAAACCACACACGCTTCTTTTGCATTTCGGATGTTGTTTTTTTTTTTTATTTCAGTTGGGTCAAGGCCGAAGACTCCACAGTGGCGGTGACCAAGTTGAAGAAAGAAAAGGTGCGCAGAGAGAGAGAGAGAGAGAAACTGAAAAGAAAGTCTGAGTTGGAGGCCTTCGGAATGGAAAGTATCAGGGGTTTTGGGGGGGAATGGAACAAAGAAACGCGATTATTGATAGGGAAAGGCATTGTTGTCGTTGACTCCTATGTGAATTAACAAAGGGGTGAAACCGGTTAAATCTTGGTTCTTTCGGCCGGACATGGGTTCATCAAACATAGGCTCATCCGCCTCCAAGCCAACAACTGTGTTCATTTTGTTTGCTTTGGTTGATTTTTTATTTTTATTTTATTTTTTATTTTTGGTTGATCTTCCATTGCTTGCTTTAAACCAAAACCAAATCAAACCACATGGAAGATGATTCAATGCTTTATATACACCTATGGCCTATGTCCTATGGCATGGCCTGCAAAAGAAAAATGTGATCAATTAAATTAGACTAATGTTATTTACTATTATATAATTGTCTTTAATTTTTTTTTATTTACTGTAATGACATTGTATAACCATTATATAAAATCTAATATGAAAAATGATATATTTGATCTCTCGGTTCTTCTTCCATCTTTATACTTTTCAAAATTATTATTGGATCTATTGAGTCATATGAATCCTACACATAAACTCTACGTATTTAATAAAAATTTTGAAAAGTAGGAGAATGAAGATAAAAACTACGGGTGGATGAATGTATAGCATATCTCATCTAATAATTAGCATTACTCATGAAATTATGACACTAGTAATTTTCATTTCAAGAAATGTAAATGAATTATTTCATGGTCTATACTATATTTTATCATTTTATGACAACAACCAACTTGGCCAAGGGGCCAAGTTTTATATATATATATAAATTAGGGAACATATATAATTAAATTATTTAATAAATAATTTCACTCACATGTGGGTCACATGATGTATTGTTCGTTCAAATTAACAAAACAATGTTAACTTGTGGGGGGAAACTTAAAGTGCTACATACTTTAAAAATACCGATTATCACTTTTTTAAAATTTGATAAAATAATTATAAGTCGAGTGTCGATTCGAGGTAGATATGAGTAGGTATTTTTTTTTCTAAAAAAAAAAAGAAATTAAGAACAAAGATTGACAAAGTATAAAGAAAGAAAGAAAAGTATAAAACCTAGCTACTCTTAAATAAAACAAGTTGTCATTTGTTGACTGGTATGCAAAACTAATTAAAAATTGAATTTATTTGTTAATAACATCTCCAGCAATGTAGTTAAAATAAGCTATATTTAGTTATTTTGGGCCCTTTTTTTTTTTACTTCAACAGAATAGCTTAGGATTAGTTATTATAACTTAACTGGTACAGTGAATCGCTACAAATAACTATTAACTGTATCATACTAAATTGAATTTTAATATAATATAATATTATTTTGAATACTACTTTTTCTCTTTAATTAAGTATTGGTAATAATATAATTAAAAAAATGAGACATAATATTTTAAAGTAAGTAACTCATAAAATAGAGAATATGTTGGAGTTAGAATTAAAAAATGGGTAGCTAAAATAAAAAATTGTACTTTTTGACTAGTTATAATAGCTATTACTGTCGAATATGCTCTAACTATATATATACTGAACGAATGACCTTTTTTTTTTTTTGGTGTGTGTGGTTGACGGGGTCCAAGTTAGATTTGGCCAAAAACAAAAATTGGAATATCTCTTCTTTAAATGAATATAAAATGTAACGTGTTTGCATGTTGATTAATTATTTCTATGGTTTTGCAATGAAAAATTTCCTAAAAAAAGTTTTTTTTTTTGGTAATTATTTTTTTCTCCATTAACTATCATATATTTGTCAATTTTTCCTCATGAATTGCCAACTTTACTGCCCGACCCTATCAAACTACCATTTTCTTCCCAAAACCATCATTCTGTTTGTCAAACTTGTTAAATTGGATGAAATATTCTATCTTAGCCATTAAATCTCATTAAAAGACATAAATACCCCAAAATAAAAAATTCAAACAAAAAATATAAAAATATAAAATTTATAAATTAATTTTTAAAAATATACATATTAAGGGTATTATATATATAAATTTGTTTAATTGTATGGGTATTATAGGGTAATTTTTGTTTATAAAGTTAGGGTATTTAGGTCATTTCGATTTTTTAAACGAATTTGACTAACGGAATGAGGGTTTTGTGAAGAAATTAGTAGTCTAATAGGGTCGAGCAGTAAAATTGACAGTTCATAAGAAGGGAGAATTGACAATACCCTAACTTTATAAACAAAAAGAAACATTTTAATTTTTTATTTATTTACCTTGGCCCCTCATTTTCTTTTTTTAATAAAGTCTGATCTCCTAGAGTTAAATTTATAACTTTTCCCTTATTTATTTATATGGTCACAACTCTCGACAGCCCAATGATAGGGGTGGGGGAAAAGATAGAAAGGGGATTGGTTATACAAAAGGAACGACAACGAAATTAATTTAACTCATTCTATTCCATTTTTGTTTTCTTTTGATTTGTTTGTTTGCATGCTTTGCTCAGCTGCGTGGATGGGTTATTATTCCATTGCTATATAACCTTTTCTTTCCTACTTTATTAATTATTAGAGCGTGTTTATAATTAAGAAATAATTTTTTTAAGTCAAATAAATATTTTTTTATAAAATTTTTATTTTTAAAATTTTATTAAAAATACGTTTTGACAAATTTTAGAATAAAAAAAAATTATATATATATGCTTTTGAAATTTTTTATCAAATATGTCCACTTTTTTGGCACGACTTTTTAAACTCGATCTCTAATGCAATTACAAACAAATCCTTAATGATTTGCTTAAACTACTTTAGGTCTCACTCATGTCTTAATCGACCGAGTGAGACTATTACTCAACCAATCTTGAAGAATCGTTTGCAATTTTCATTATCTAAATTTTCCCTATTTTTAATTTCTAATAAATAAATATTATATATTATGATGGCCCCAGATAAAATAGTCACCTAATCACCCTCTCATGTCTTTATTAAAGATCTTTGTTGCACACTTGCACGTCTCTTTCATGCAAGTTGGACTTGGTGAACCCACTTTCCAAGCAGAATATATTTTCATATGTATGATCCTTTATCGATTTTGGAAACTAATATTGCATATCACTTGTAAAAAAATCTTTGCCAAGAGCCAAAGAATTTATGTTTTATATAATATATACTCACCCATGATATACTTGAAGGCCCTTGCCGTACGGTACACTCCACACTAACAACCGGTCAGAATTATGTCTTATATAAGATTATTGCAAAGGAGTGCCTAACTGGGATGGAAAATCGGGTTACAACGGAGATGAACCAGGCGCTGGACAGTGCATTTATCGAGAGGGAGGTTGAAGAAGTTGTGAAACAGATGCAACCAATGAAATCACCAGGACCTGATGGCTTTAGTGCTGGATTTTTCCAACGATCATGGCCCATTGTCAGAAGTGAGGTATGCAAAACTGTACTTGGTTTTTTGAATAATGGAATATTTGATTGTGCAGTAAATGAAACATATATTGCTTTAATTCCTAAACTCAAAAGTCCGGTCAGTGTAACTGATTTCCGGCCAATAAGTTTGTGTAATGTCTTATATAAGATTATTGCAAAAGTGTTGGCAAATAGAATGAAAACAGTTTTACCTCATGTGATATCTCTTAACCAGAGTGCTTTTATTCCGGGTAGGCATATTACTGATAACATTATAGTGGCTTTTGAGGCCTTTCATACTATGGCTACTCGGTTAAAAGGAAAACAGGGCTTCATGGCTTTAAAGTTAGATATGAGCAAGGCATATGACCGGGTGGAGTGGAATTTTTTAGAAACAATTATGAGAAAAATTGGTTTTTCAAATCAATGGATCCACCTGGTCATGTCATGTGTTCGAACAGTCTCTTATTCGGTTTTGATAAACGGGAAACCTCACGGGAAAATCCAACCCACAAGGGGAATAAGACAGGGGGACCCTTTATCCCCATACTTATTCATTCTTTGTGCAGAGGGATTAAGTCAGTTGCTACAAAAGGCAAAACAGGAGCGTCATATTACGAGTCTGGCCATAGCCAGAGGAGGACCTAAAATCAATCATCTGTTTTTCGCAGATGATAGTGTCCTTTTCTGCAAGGCCAGTATGCAAGAGTGGGATAAGATCCAGAAACTGTTGGAAATATATGAGAGGGCTTCAGGACAAAAATTAAACAGGGAAAAGACTTCTTTATTCTTTAGCAAGAACACACCACAAGCAGCGAAGGAACTTCTAGGCAATTTGGTAGGGGTGACCCCAACCAATTGTTTCGAAAAGTACCTGGGGCTGCCACCAATGGTGGGAAAGTCCCGAATGGCATCCTTCTCTTCAATAAAAGGACGCATTTGGGAAAGAATAAACGGGTGGAAAGAGAAGTTTCTGACCCATGCGGGGAAAGAAGTCCTGATAAAAGCGGTTCTACAGGCTATTCCAACCTACACCATGAGTGTCTTCAAACTGCCAAAAACATTGTGCTAGGAGATAAATGCCTTGTTCTCTAAATTCTGGTGGGGTCATCAAAAAAATGATTCCAAAATCACATGGCTAAAGTGGAGCAAGATGGGTTTGGCAAAAAACAAAGGGGGTTTGGGATACAGAGATCTGGAGCCTTTCAATATGGCGTTGTTGGCCAAACAAGGGTGGAGAATAATGCTTAATCCCAGTGTCTGCAGTTGCAAAAGTGTTAAAATCAAGTACTTTTCAAAGAGGATTTTCTCACATCTAGGCTTGGGAGCAATCCATCGTTTGTGTGGAGGAGCTTATGGGGAGCAAAATATTTAGTACAAGGGATGATATGGAGAGTGGGGATGGTCGTCAATTAAAATCAGGAGACAAATGGATTGGTTCCACTTATACAGAAAAATTCAGGCACCGGTGAATTTTGGGAGAAAACGATAAAGTGAGTGCCTTAATTGATGACACAACGCGGTGGTGGAATTATGAGCTGATACAAGCAATATTCTCAGAGGAGGAAGCTAAGCGAATATATAGTACGGTCCCCAGTCCTTTGGGCAAACCAGACCAAATAGTATGGGCAGGCACAAAAATGAAGATTCTCTGTTCGAAGTGCATATCATATGGCGAAAGAGTTATCGTTGGCAGATATAGGAGAGTGCTCTATTGCAGGACAAAAGGAGAGGATGTGGCAGCTGATATGGAAGATAAAATGCCCAAGAGTGATACATCTGTTTCTTTGGAAGGCTTGTAATAACATACTCCCGACAAAGGAAACCTCTCGAAACGAGCAGTGACACAAGATGACAACTGTCCGATTTGTAAGCTGGAAACAGAAACGATCGGACATAGTCTTTGGAATTGTCAAGCGGCAAAAGATGTGTGGATGGAATGCACTCCGAAGATACAGAAAAGCCAGTGACGACGATGATTTTCAGTCATTGTATTAAATGCAGTTAGCGGAGCGATTGCCGGAGGAAGAATTACAGCTTCTGGTTTTTGTGGCAAGATAGATATGGTTCCGTCGGAATGATTTCGTCTTCAATGGGGAATTCAGGCCACCGGAGAAACTTGTCCAAGTTGCGACTTCAAATGGAGCAATCGACCAAGCAACAGACTCGCAAGGAAAAGGAGGATCTTAACATGGGAAATACGCAACGGTCACAAGTCGATGGAAGAAGCCGCCAGAGGGAGTCATCAAATTAAATCGGGATGCCCAGGACGAAAGAACTGCAACGTGGGCCTTGGCGCTATTGCAAGGGACCACGGCGGGTTCTAGCTATGCATGGCTCAATCTGCAAACACATTCACAACCCGACAACAATGAAACACTAGTCGTGGAAGGATGTGGTCCTAGGTGTCCAAGGGGTAATCTATTTGGAAGTAGAAGGAGATGCAAAGGAGGTGGTCAAGGAATCAATGCTAGTCCTTTGCTTGGGAGCGATGGTCCAGTTTTGAATGACATTAAGACTCTTCTTCAGAGCTTCAACACATGGAAGGTTACTCATGTAAACAGGGGGGCAAATGGGGCTGCTCATTGTCTAGCTAGGTTAGCTCTAACGGCTGGGGTGGAATGTACTTGGTTTGATAATTTTCCTCCGTCTGTGCAGGAAATTGTAAGTGTGGAACAAACCTAAGTTATGAAATTATAAAATTATTTCTTTTCAAAAAAAACAACCGGTCAGAATTCTGTGCCTTTCTATTTATAATAGAAAAATGCTTGGAGTACTATAGTAGTATATATATTTTTTATATAAAAATTAACGTTAATAATTAACAAAATTAATATCACAGACGTAAACAGTTACATCAAATTATAGAAAATTTATATTTTTTTTAAGGAGTATAAATTTATTATATCATAGAGCAAAAGCTTTGAGAAAATCATAGCTGAAATTATAATGTTACAAGTCATATATACATATATAATAATCTGACATTCAAAACCTATTTATGACATCAAAATTCACTAACCCACGACTAATTTTTAGTTGTAACAATAGGTTTTCTTTAGATAGGCTCAATCCAAAACATAGGTAGCAACATCCTTTAACCAAAACTCATCCTTTTCGACTTGCAAGCTAGAAAATTGTTCACATCATAAATCCAACAAGTTAGGACCACAAAATACAGGAAAAAAATAAAGAAAATGCACAAAAGCTCACAAAACACCATCGGAGGAAGGTTGCTAGATGATTCTAAGTAGAGTGCGAAAAAACCACGCACAAGTCCGTGCGAGTCACAATCCATTGTGGGGTTGCCAAAATCAAAAGCGGTAGGTGCAGTTGGAAGCGGGCGGGACCGATGCACGCGGAGAGGGGCTGTTGCACAAATTTAATTGTACTCGCCAATTGCACGAGTCATTAAGCAGTGTAGCGGGTGTGCAAGTGCGAGGTCGAATCTCACAGAGAATCGTGTTTGTTAAAAACTAATTTTAAAGTGCTTAAAATAATCATATTTTAACCTAGTCCCAATAGCAAACAGTTGGTGTGCAAAAAATTAAACCTAATTAAAATGCATTAAAATAAATAAATAAAAACACTAAGGTCCTTAATCTACCTCACCACAATTTAATCAACATATAAGCATGCTAATCCACACATCCATCAAACAATTAGGCTAAAATGTATGTCCCATTCTCACAATAGTCCACACACCCGTCGTACAGCCTAGCTCGACGCATGTTCTTTTGTCTTTACAAAATCTAGTCGAATCATGCGATGTATTAACCCATAAACGGTCACAACGGATGTTAAGCCGAGATCGAATCATCCAATATGTCATTGACGACAATGGATATTGGACTCGCTTAAACTATCCGATGTAACCCGGATAAATCACAACGCATATTGGACGATAAATGATCCATAAACAACCAATCACAATCTTGTCACGAGATTGTGATTGAATCGAATAAACGTTAAATTAAAAGACAAAATATAAACTAAACATGAATATATATATATATATATAAACAAATTCATAGTGAGGGAAAATAAGAGACTAAATTAAAACAACTAAAAGCATTAAATAAAATAAATGATAAAATGACGTTTAGAGGGTTTTACAGTGATGAACGAGGAGGATTTAGGCCACAAGGGGCGCCTCCAAGCGTTTTCCAAACGTAAGGTTCATTTACAAGAGAAAGGGGGATATTTATAGGCTAAATTTAGGGTTTCAGCGCTGTCAGGTCAGATAAGGTGCGATCGATCGCATCCAATGCGATCGATCGCACTCGTGCATGAATTTCGGCACTTGATGGGCATAAGTGTGTTTGAACGCAATGCCTTTAGAATTAGCCCTCACATGTGAAATACAAAGTTGTAGATCTTTGAGTTAGCTTTCCAAAGACACCAATATCACCCCAATCGGAGTTCTACAACTCTAGATATGACCGTTTTGGTGGGACTCATCGGGTGCGAATTATCGCTCGACTCAAATTTGCTGTCAAAGCTGTCTTAGGCCCCAGAGTTGATGGCATTAGCCCTAAATGCAACTTAACAACCTACAAAACACTAAAACACCAAAACAAACCAAAACATTAGAAATTAATAAAGCTAAAAGCTTAACAAACATAAGTTAAAAGATGTTAAATATACAATATTTGACACCGATCAGGGGCGCATGTCAAGGTAGGTCTAACAGAAAGACGTAAATTGAGCTTTGAACAGTCTAATCCAAAAGCTCCATCAACCTAAAAAAAAAAAAACACGGTAGAGATGGTATAACACACTCAACATAGTGGCGCTTTAGCTTGTAACAAAATAGAAGTAAGAAAAAAAATGAAGAAAAAGAGTCAGGGAAGGGAGGGAGGAGGAGAAATTTATTAACACTCTTTATTGCTCAAGCTGGCCTTATAGCTACTTATAATTATAATTATGGAATTTCAATATCTTTTGTTGAATCATCTTTATGAATGACGATGACCCTACCCCACTAGTTACTTCCACTCATAAATGCATAATTAATGTCATCAATTGATTCAATCCCTTTTAATGCATGCATTTCTGTCATATTTGTTAGGTTTTACGTTAAGGTTTTGTTTGTTTTGGTGTAAAATAATTATTGAAAATATTTTTTATATTTTTAAGTGTTTGATGAGACAAAAAAAAATAATTAAAGAAAAATATTTTTGTTTTGACCAAATTTTTTTTTTTAAAAAATTGTTTCTATTTTAAAAATTGTAGATCATTTTCTGAATTTGAATATCTCATTATCAAATTGACAGGTTGAGTCAAGACATCGTCAAGACCCTTCAAGATCTAAGGCTGTGTTTGGGAATGGACTGGACTTGAGGAAGTGGACTGGTACTACAATAGATTTAATTGATATGAGAAAAAAAAGTAAGAATATTTTGTATAGAAAAGTGAAATTTTTTGTTTTGTAGTAAATTTTTTATTTGAAAATTGATAAAAAGTTATTGATGTGATATAAAAAAGTAAAAATGTTAGGGTTGATTTTGAGAAATTTCTTTTAGGATTTTACAAGGTCCGGTCCAGTCCTTTCCCAAACGGTGCCCAACTGTGACCCCACCAAAACCCAGTCGAGACTCGACTAGAACCCGATAAGGTTGTCTAAATGTTCAATTATCTTTATTTATCACTTTTATTCTAAATATTGTTCAATCATGGCCGGCTTCATAAATTGATAGGTTTAAAAAATTATACAAGGGGAGCCATAACTAGTGGCCTGCGTGGTCGTGTTATATATATAGAGATCCGATTATTTCATTAATATTTGGGAAATTAGCTTTACCCCCCATGAACTACCACTCTCTTTCCATTTGCCCCATGAACTACCAAGGTCACCTAAGACCCTCCATGAACTGCCATTTCGTTACCAAAGACCCCTTACCTTCAGTCAAAGACGCTAAATCAAACGGTCAACTGTACTGTTCATGACACTATTACGTTAGTCAACGATACTTTTCACGGTACTATTCATGTTGACCGTCACTTTTGACACCCTTGACTAACGGCAAGGGGTCGTTGGTAGCGAAATGGCAGTTCATGGGGGGTCTTAGGTGACCTTGGTAGTTCATGGGAGCAAATGGAGAGAGAGTAGTAGTTCATGGGGGGTAAAGCTAATTTCCCCTTAATATTTAATTCTCAACCGGTTTCCCATGCTTTTCTTCCATTCAAATTAAAAGTGGAAATAATATCTCTTTGTAACTCCTTTATTTTCTCAATTGGAAGAAACTGCGGGACGAAGCCAAGAAGTTTTATGAGAGGGACCAAAGCTCTTTTTTTTTTTTTGGCAACATGCAATGAACTGGTACTTTTTTCTATTTTTTTTTCTTCTTTTTCCAATCACTAGTGCTTAAATACAATGAGAAATTGAGCTTAAAATTGTATCATATTCTCTAATTAAATATTTAAATTCTAACAAACAATATTCTCAATATTGAATTATCATAATATCCAAATTACAAGATCACTTAGATTAGGAATTAAGCTAATAGTACAAACCTCAAAAAGTACAACCTGCGTTGAGTTATTTTGTATCTTGTTGATTAACATCATATTCCCATATGTGACACACAATCAAAGATCAAACTTCAATAAATTTTGTGCATTTTTTCTTTTGAAATAGTAAAGTATTGTATTTGACTTTTTCATCATTTACAAATAAATTTACATGATCATTTTGCGTCTTTAGAAAATAAAGAAAAAATATGCGTAGGTCAACAATGAACAAACTCACATGAATAACATAATCATCACATAGAAACTTTAAATTAAACATTACACTTTAACCCTATAATTATTATTCTCTTTTTATTCCATTAATCTAGTAACTTACCCCAATTTCTAATAGTCATATTCACATACAATAATCAATATGATTCTAATATGACATATTAGAACCTAAACCCTATAGGCATCAATTTTCATTAAACTCATGAAAGTTTAGGGTTAATTAACACTTTAAATGTAATTAACATATCCAATTAGCAATCTTAGTGTTCACATACCAAAAACCCTAATTTAATTCATACTATACAAATTAGGGTTCATATCCATACTATTAACAATAGTGAAATTGAAGCTTTCAACCCATTAATCTAACAACCCGGATCTTAAATAATGCATAGAAATCCACTACACACAAAAGCCCCAAATTAATTTTAGGAATTTAACTTCTTACTAAAATTCTCCTAAATTCAGACTTAATAAAAAGTTACTCAAATCATTATGATTTTAAACTTGAAATTCAATTGGTAGAACAAAACTCAAAGAGAAACTAGAGATTTCTCAATGGCATTAGTTATAAAAACCCATAAAAATAAAACTCATCAAAATAACAACAACAAAAAATACAGAATTTTTTTGGGAGGAACCAGGACCTATCAATTTATTTTGGGGGGGACTAGTTTTTTTTTTTACTCCTTAAAAAAACTTTTTGAGGAAATGGGGGGGGGCATGTCCCCAGCTGGTCCCCTCCTCCTCTGTCTCTAGAAGAAAGTAACCCTTTATTTTTCTCAATTGAAAAAAAAAAAGGAAAAATATTTTTTACCTTTTGAAGTATCCATGGATTTGCAATTTTACCCCTAATATTTAAAAAGTGATATAAGACCCCTTAAGTAATTTATGATTATACTTGACCCCCACTAAGTATCTAGATTTTGGGGGATAAAGTGTAAACATAAATGATTTTGGTGGGTAAAGTATATTTAAAAAAAAATAATAATAATAATTATCAAATAAGAATACATGATCAATATGGTTGAAGCCATTTTAAAAGACCCGTTCAAGTATATATATCCACATTAATATTAATAGCTACTTTTCATGAAGAGGTCGCTATTTATTTATAAATTATTTTCATATATACTAGCATATTTGAATAGGTTTTTAATAATTCATATAGTTATATATTTTCTACTTTCTTGTAGTTTATCTATATACACATACATTGAGACGCTGAGTTTCTTACATTTTTCACATTCTATCTCTCCATGCAATTACGTTTATTTTCTTCGGTATGGGAGTGAAAAAAAATAAAAAATAAAAAATATATCCGTGTTTTCCGCAGTAGTCATGTGCCAGAAGAGAAAAAAGACCAAGCAATGTCGACAGAAATGAACATGATCTTCAATATATATTAAATGTCTAACTCAGGTCAATTTTTTTTTTTTCTTTTTCTTAAGGATGTGTTTGTTTTGACCAAAACTTTTTTTTAGAAAGATTTTCTCTAATTTTTTGTGTGTATGGTACAACGAAATCATTTCAATTAATAGAAAGCTAATTTAAGCTGTGTAAAATGATTTCCCTTTTTTATTTCCATAAACTATTTTTTGAGTTTGAGTTTATCCTCTTGCACGCATTGTCTATCATAGTTCATTTTCCACCACCCACGCAGAGGTTGCCAAAATTCACCTGCGCGTGGAGGTCACCAGTTGTTTCCCGTCATCGTTGATTTTTTGTACAAGCCAAACGCTAGCTAAAATATATTTTCAACTGAAATCATTTTCTTGTTGAATATATATATATATATTTTAAAAAATTAAAACATAGAAACAAACAAAGCCTAAATGCGCTGTCAAAGTCCGATCAATTAAGTTTATGCACTTCCATTTGTCCACCTTAATTAGGCTGCGTGTGACGTATCTTATGCATTGTTTTCAGTCAAAAGAGCTAACAAACCTCGCCATGTTCGTTACGTGTATATGTCATTGCATCCTCTTTTGAAGCTCTCGCGGTGATCTTCATGTGACTCACCCTCACTTTCTGGGATATATTCCATTATTCCTCCCACCAACAACGCAAAGAAAATTAAACTGCTATATATATATATATACACACACACACACACACAACACAACGCACTTTCTTCATTCTTTCTTTCTCTTCATCTTCACAACAAGTATTAATTCCTAGTGCTGGAGAATCATGGCAGTGACTTCAATGTCATTCATTTTCTTGTTGATTTTCCTTCATTCTGTCTCTCCGATGCACAGTTTGCCACTGGCACCAGCATTATATGTTTTCGGAGATTCCATGTTTGATAGTGGCAATAACAACATCCTGCCCACCATAGCCAAGGCAGATTATCTGCCTTATGGTGTAAACTTTGTCAAAGGAGTTACAGGAAGATTCACAAACGGTAGAACTATCGCAGATTTTATAGGTATATATATGCATGCATGTTACAGTTTTTTACGTAGCTAATTAACTTAATTACCAATAAAGAGAGTTTCTAATTAACTAAATGTTTCAAATTATTTTATTTTATTTTATTTTTCCCTCTTGTAGCTGAGTTTCTTGGGCTGCCATATGCTCCACCACGTATCAGCATCATGTCTCTATCAACTCCACTTACAGGTTTGAACTATGCGTCCGGATCTTGTGGCATTCTTCCAGAAACTGGAGACCGATTAGTAAGAATTCAATCATCGTGCATACATTATCTTGTTGTTTTCCTCTTTATTTTTCAGTTTCTTTATTTTATTATTATTATTATTATTATCCTTAAAGAATAGAAAATTGTATGTTTTTGTTAAAATTTAGATAGAAAGAATAGCACTACTTTAGCTAAAATTTAGATAGAGATTTACATAAATATATGTGAATGCTCAATCCCAACGGCCAAATCCATGTCCTTTGCTAAACTATTGACTAAAGGCCTATTTGGTTTGCGGAATAGACTCCTAAAATAGAATAGTTATTCTTGTGAAATAGTCATTACCTTATTTGGTGAGGGTTTATTTTTAGTAGTAGTTATTCATGTGGGAATCTCTAACCCCTTGCACACAATAATAGTTATTCCTCTAAAAAATGGTGAGGAATAGCTATTCTTGAAGAAATTGGCAATTTTTTTTTTTTTTAAAAAAAAACTATTTGTTTTTTAAAAGTTTATTTCAACCATTAAATTTGTTTTTTATTAAAAAAAAACCTAGAATTTCAATGGGGTTGACGGCCACCCCTGATATTCTATGTGTGTGTATGTTTTTTATTTTTTATTTTAAGAAGGGTAGGCTAGGGTTTTTGGTAATTTTGGTTCAACTCTAATTAGAAATTTAGAATACATATGTTGCATGTTACCAAATTAAGGAATAAAAATAACTATTTCATTCTACTTTCTTCTATTTCTAGTAATAGTTATTTATTTTCTTAATAGAATACTCAATCCGTGAACCAAATGAGCCATAAATGATTAAATTTATCATTTTTTATCAACTTATAAGCTATTGAAAAGTAATAATTTAATGTTGTATCAAAAACCTACATGGTAACACAATTAGTTTGTGAAATCTACACCATGGTCGTAACACAATTAGTTTGTGAATTTTCTTAACATTTTGGTTTAAAGTAAGATAATGCAAATGTTTTAAGGATCGATCATTGCTCTTTCTCGTATGGATGTTGGTTGGTTGCAGGGAAAATGCTTGAATTTAAATGAACAGATTGACTTGTTTGAGAGGACAGTTAGATCAGACTTGCCAAGGCATTTCAAAAGCCCAGAGGAGCTCTCAGAGCACTTGTCAAAATCTATATTTATATTCGACGTAGGCAGCAACGACTACATCAATAACTACCTTCAACCCAATACGTACAATACAAGCATACGTTACCCTCCCCAACCATTTGCTCAGCTCCTTGTGGATTCCCTGGGCCAGCGTTTTGAGGTAATATACAATATATATGGATATATCTCATTATTATTTTAATCTAATCTAAAATTCATTAAAAGATAATCATTTCTATTATTCATATTTGTTCAAGATTTATCTTCATTTTAATTTGCCATTAATCACTCATATATCTTTCAATTTTACCTAATTTTTCATGCATGTATCACCAGAGGTTGTATAATTTAGGAGCCAGGAAGATAGTCGTGTTTGAAATCGGCCCCATTGGATGCATCCCATCAATTACAAGGCAACATAAACACAATGGACAATGTGTGGAAGACACCAATCAAATCGTCTCATTTTTTAATCAGAGACTCCCAGCGTTGCTCAAAATTTAACATCAACTCTCCAGGGCTCAACCTTTGTCCTTGCCCAAGCTAATTTTCTAAGCTATGATGCAATAATCAATCCTCCCATATATGGTAAAACATTTTCTCTTCTAAGCAATTTTTTTATTTAATGACAAAGTTTTCCTCCAAATTGGGTGGAAAGAAATTGCCTCAATTCAATTTATTAATATGACATATGCCAATTTATTAGATTAGGTTAAATGAATTTCCTCAAACCATGCATTAATTCATTCAACCCTTTTTCGGAGGAAAAACGTGCTTATATCATAACGTGTGCACATGTGACATATGTCAAATTAATAAATTAAAACGGACGAATTTCCTCCGCCCCAATTAAGTTGAAGAAAACTTTTATCTTTAATTGCAGGCTTAGAGGACTCAACCAACCCATGTTGTATCACCTGGGCAAATGGGACTTCAGGATGCATTCCATTGCTGACGCCATGCCCTAATGCATATAAACACTTCTTTTGGGATGCCTATCATCTTACTGAAGCTTCATGTTCTCTCATAGCAACACGATGCATCAATGATACATCTATTTGCACTCCATTCAACATTAAGGAGCTCGTACAATTGTGAACAGTAGCAGAGCCAGGAATTTGGGCTAGGAGGGTCAATAATTTTTTATATATAAAGTTGAACAAAAATTAATTAAAAATAATGAAAATTACAAATAAATGAATAATTTAGTAGAATTTAATTATTGTTTTAAAAAAAATAAATGTAACTTACAATCTATTTTGTCATGCCTTGCTTTAATTTATTTAGTTGTTCTTGACGAATCTTCATACTTTGAAATCACTGCATGAATTCTTTATTGATGATAGTCTTGAATATATCATTCTCAATGTATGTGACCAGATAGTCATTCATCCACTAATCTTTTATTTTATTACGTAAACGATTTTTAACAATATTTATTGAGGAAAATGCTTTTTCAACAATTGCTGTCAGATCTAACAGAATCAATGATAATATCACCAATGAATACACAATATCTTTTTTCAACAAGCTGTCCAATTCATTTGAGTATTGCAAATTCATCGCTAGAACGCATATCAATAATATATGTTTGAAGTTGGTTGTCCAAAATGATAAGTTTAACTACTGAAAAATCATTCGGATACAATTGAACAAGACAAAGTAATTTCTCTTTGTTAAATACAGTAAACAAGTCATGTATCTAGACTCAAGCATGCAACACAAAATAATAATTCAACATTCGCCTCATTAAAATGACTATTAAGTTATTGAAGTTGCATGTCTATAACAGTTTAATAAAACTCTACGCGGTATGTGAATTTTTCATGTTTTGAACTTTTCATCGTGATCAAGCGAGGTACGTAGGTACAGGTCATCCATATTTGGGAGTCTATGAATAATATATATTGATGTTGTATTATTTAATGTGGTTGTATTCAGAATTAATTTTTCAGTACAAATTAAATAATAATATTCATAAACAAATTATAAGTGTGCAAATATCTTCTTTTTTTTTTTGTAAGTTCTTTCTGTCTATAATATTATTTCCAGAGATATATAAGAGTCCCAAAATTGACCACGCCAGCTTGAGTTGTAGGCTTGTAAGTCAATGATCATATCCGGACTGATCTCTTTGCCACATAAGCCAGATTTCATTTCACCGTATTTCTAACAATTTTTTAACATTATTAATTACTTCAATGGATAAATAATGATAATACATGATCAACCACCTAATATTCTTTGTAGGATCTAGATTTATTTATATGGGCCTACGGCCCTCCTAGAAATTAAGCCCAAACAAAGACCCGTTAAGTACTGAACAAACCCAGCCCGTTTGAATGTTATCTCGACTATTGGATCCTCGGTCCTTCCAAGGTCGGATCCATTGTTGAATCATTGAGAATATCCGAGGATTATATTCATTATTAGATCCTCAGGGACATCTGAGGATAGGTTCAACTATTTGCTTGCTTATTATCAAATCCTCAGCTACGCCAAAGATTTCCTCTGCCAAAGGTAGATGTCACCAAACGCTTATAAAAGGAGAGCTCCACCCTCACTTTCAAGGTATCCAATACTTCTCCCAATTCATTGTTTTCTCCAAATTATTAATTATTTTTGGAGTTCACATTACTGATTTAGGCATCGGAGCTTTCATCGTCGGGACACCACCAGCTGCTCTTATCCTATTTCTCTCTTTTGCAACAAATCTAATCTATACACAAACATCCAACCATCAACACACTGATCAATAGAAGTTCGTCATGTCATCCTTGAAAACTGTGTTATAACATTCTTTAAAGTGGATAGAAATTAATCAGGATGCCATTATTGAGATCTTCAAGCCTACTCATATATTAATTAATTAAGAAATGATCAATTGCAGTTGGAGACCCATTACGTTGGATTTGTGAGGAGTGCTGGCCTGGAAACGATATATAACTTCACAAAGCTGGTATAATCACATAACCAAAAGTCTTACGAAGACACACTTTAATGTACAGCACTTCTATGTGTTCTACTACTTCCATGTCAAAAGAAACAAACAACAGTTTTAGTTCCTATGCGAGGTTGTCTCTGTGATCACCTAGTAAAAAACAAAAAGAAAGATAACTATTTAATATTGTAGGCTAAGGAACTTGATTCACTTTCCTACTATTGGAGCAAAACTGTGAGCCTAAACCTAGCTAGCCAGCTAGGCTTTCCATTGACCACTCAATGCCAAGGCTCCTGATTGTGGATGGGTGGGCTACGGCGAGCCATTCCATTATAATCCTTATGCATCAGGTTCACAATCTCTTTGGTGGCCTCAAGAAGCCTTTGGGTTTCATAGTATTCTCGAGAGTCGACTGTTTTGTCAGACCTTGAAGAACTCCCCAAGCTGGCTTTGGAATCTTGATGAGATTGCTCGTTGTTGGTGTTTGGGAGTTGGGCACTCCTAGGAATTCCCAAGCTGCCAGATTTCGATGCCTTCGGTCTTAACATGTTCATATTTTTCTGTGTGGCAGGAAATAGATTATTGTTGTTAGAATCAATATCTACTAAAATCTCAGATAATTAACATACAACATATATATATAACTTATGTTCACTTTTGCAAGAAAAATAAACTAATAATCTAATATCCTTCTTATGAGCTTTGACTAAGAGTGAGATAGAGAGAGACAAGGGGGAGAGATCACCTGATCATCCACTTTCTCTTGAGATCCACCAGGTGAACTCTTTGGAGCATTACTGTCCTTTCCTGCGTTCACACAAGAAATATTCATAACGAACTTATAATTAGTGAAGTTTAAAATTAATTAGTCTCTTCATGACTCTCAATCAACACATCCTAAACTAGCTTCTTTAATATTCTCACTACTATTAATTAAAACATGTAATTTATGGTCAAAGAATGTACAAAATTGAAATGAAACCATAATAAATAGACTCATGAACTACACCTTGAGAATCGATCAAAATAAGAAAAATATTAATTCCTTCAAACATCAATAATTTTCGATTACATATATACAAGTATGACATGATCATCCACATATATGTTCACCAGGGTTCTAAAAAGGCGAAGAAAAATCCTTTTTCAATTATGTTTTGGGGTGTGGCGTTCAGGCCCATGATAATCAGCAGTAAAAGCTACAAAGCCATTCTCTTTATACTTCTTAGGAGTGCTACTACTGCCACTACTATTATCTCCCTCTTTACATTTTACTCTAAAATCCCCCTTCACTTCATCAAGTATTCCATCAGAATGGATTGCACCTGAAATCTCTGCATTCAGCCCATCTTCTCTTTCAATCTCCTTCCTCAGAACTTTGTGCACTGCCATTTTCCTTCCTCCAAGCCCTATCTTCTTCCACCCACCAACGAAAAGTGCCTGTTATATATATACATATATATATTAACAATCATGAAATAACTAGCTAGACCTGATTTATTCAGATAAATAACAAAGCATACCTTTTGAACTGCAACTTCTTTTCCTTTCACCACAACTCCTTCCTGATCACCACCATGGTGAGAGTATGCAGAAGAGACCCTAAGGGCATGCATAACAAAGAGAAGCCCGAGGACAAAGCTTGTAAATCTTATGTGCACCATGTTTGCGTTTCTTCACCTTCTCTAGGGTATGTTTGTCGTTGTTCAACAACACAGAGAGAGGAAACTTGGAAACAATGGTGTAGGTTTTATAGAAATTACGATGCCAAGTCAAAGCTAGGGTTCCGACGCCTGTTTGCATAAAATATTACTCCTGGGTATATGCAAAACCTAGGGAGACTCAAAAAATTTTTATAAAATAAAGAAAGAAAAAAAAACAATGGTCTTTTAACTTCAAGAGTTTGAACGTGGTTTCCGTGATTTTTTTAATAAGAAAAGTGGTATATATTTGCATGCATACAAGGTAGTGCACAAATTTACTATATATATGCAAACAAAGTGGATGTTAAATGCCACTGCGCGCACTGATCTAAACCTAACATATATATATATATATATATATATATATATTTGATCAATCACTGACCCTAATGTATATGCACACATATATATGTATGTGTGAATGGAGGGAAGAAAATAGGAGCAGTGCACAAATTAATAAGTAGCTCTTAAGCATGCTGAAAAGTTGAGACTTGAGAGGTATAGTTCCATCATTTTTCTAATCAACTGTGAACCGGACCTGGCTTGGTGGCCTGACAGCTGGCATCTGGTGTTCAAGAGAGAGTAATTAATTTATAGAAAAACAAAATAAAATAAGTCTCACACAGGGGCTTCTAGAATATATAACCAATTAATTAAAACTCATATATATATATATATATATATATGTTCTATTATGGAGCTGAATGTTATTCTAATATTATTGGGTAAGAAAAATCTAGCTAGTGTAAGATTAATTATCAGGACTACCCTCGTTTCTCGTTCCTCTCCCTCTTTGTCCTCAAAATTCCAGTTCCGAGACTCTGTTGGTATTAGCTCTCGATCATTTTAAAGTGAAATAAAGAAAATTTATTTTATGATCAAGATTTTAATTTGTGTCTTTAACGATATATATGGTGATATATATATTCACTATATGATAGTCTGTAAAATCTCTAATTTTGAGATTCGACCATCAAAAAAATTAATCATGTTCATTTCACTTAAATGAAGAATTAAAAGACTGATGTTTTAAGCTCAATGAACTTATTGTTTAATTGAGAGTATTAATTAAACAAACCACATGCAGGACATACACTTAGTTAATTAATAGGGTAAATCCTTGAAAAGAATCTGAGTCAAAGATTCGGTCCTCAGTACTGTAACTATATATATTACAATTGAGTAAAAGAATGTGATAAGTCAGACGGATTCTTCTCCCATATATACCCTATTAGTTGATTATTAAGTAATTATGGTTCTTTATTTCAAAGAAAATGGGCAGGGTTTTCTCAGTTTGGAAAAATCCCTACTACTATATATATGGAATATTGTCCCCAAGAAAAAATTAAAACAAATGCATGGGGTTGATGAAAATGTCTAGTTTATTTATTATATGGACCAATTGGATTGTCAAATCAATTCATAAATAACTTTTTTGCTGTAAATTGAATATTCAACGGTTAAGAAAATTTCTCAAGAATATTGCTCGATCAGGTAATCTGGCAGTAATGCATTTGTAACGAGGAATATAAGAGAATTTAAAAAGAACAATGAAACAAAACCCTGCTAATCTGCATTGTTATGATCTGCTGATAATTCCATTTTCAAAGCAAAATACGACCAGAAAGCAGAAAGGCACAGACTTTTCGGGCCTATTGATTGTAGGACTTATTTCAAATTAAAGTGCCAAATTGACAGCAAATCCAAACTTAGAGGGATCAAATTAACTATATGAATTTAATGTTGAATTTCATTTATTGCTACTATAATCTTTTATCTTTTCATTGAAATTCATTAATATTTTATTCCCAATAAATACATAAACGACATAATTTTTATAAAAATTAGAAAAAACTTCACTTTATACCCATAAATTACCATATATGAATTTTCACCATATATATATATGTATATATGTTGGAGAGGATATCTACCAATTCATTCTAGACTCATCATCACCATCACAATGATTTTGACCATTATTGTTTGTCTCTATTTCTGATCTATATACATTAACTCTTAATTTAATTAATTTATTTTTTTTTAAAAAAAAATTATTGTTGTTATTAAGGATAATTCCATAGTCATATATATATATATATATATACCATACGTGGATTAGTTTGAATATTTTTTTTTAGCATGAATTAGTTTGAATATTGCTCACTCGTTTGATGTAGTGTCATGAGGTTGGCTGTTCGAGTCTCCTCTTCAATCTACTAGATCTTTTTGAGATGTAACAAGTGCATGTGAGTAGAATTTTTTAGATCATGACAAAAAATAGCATATGGTTTTTTTTTTTGAAGGAATAGCATATGGTTTTAAGTGTACTTAAAAGGGCTCTGGTTTTCTTATCAAACCAATCCAACCCAACACCTAAATTAGAAAATTAATTATTCCATTAATAAATTGGTTGGATATTGGGAGCTAGGAAAAGGAGGAGGTGCATGGTAAATTGGAAAAATGCAAAGGCATGAGCATCAAATTAAGAGCCCACCGGCTCTTAATTTATGGGAACTTAATTATCAAAACATAAGTGGAAAGTGGAGCTAGGGTTTATGTTTAGTTTAGAACACGAGGGCGTTGCCTCCAACTTCATGCTACTGCTTTCTCCTTGGGAACATTCACAAAGTCGGTTCGACAGCTCATTCAAGACATTAGCTTAAACTTAACCGACAACATCCCTCTCATGCATGCTTTTCGTCGGTCTGATTTTACATGCGGTGGTAATTAAGTTAATTAAAATTCAAGAAATTAATGAGGGTATGTGTAATATTACTCCATATTAACCTCCTCTACCATATAAGACGTCCGTAAGTTGACAAATAATTGAGGGTTCCGGCCACTTCTTGACAAATAAAGGGCTGAAATTAAGGCTTATGAACTTCTTACTCGCGGACAACTACTGCAACACCAACAACCTTAATTATTATGTGACAAAAAATCAAGTAATACTGTCAGAGATCACTTTCAAGAAACCTTACAGTAAAAGGGCCCCCATAATTTCAAAAATAAGTGTATTATCCTCCAATTATTTTGACAATAATTATAAAAAAAAATTCATATGAAACCTATCCGCTTAGATAGATTATCGGACAGTCCAAAATTAAACTAGCAAAGTGAATCCCATATAATTTCTCTCACAATTATTAGAAATTTGAAAATCTCTTTCACCCAAAAACTCTTTTGATTACACTTTTTCCTTCCTTACGGGGATTAATAAGATAATGAGCAACAAGACGTGAAGTTGACAGGTGGATAGGGAAAGCATGGCTCCATTAACCGAGTGCTTGCTTTTTTGTCTTTATAATTGATTCTTTGGATGGCAGTAATCGTAATTAGTTGTTGTAATCTGTCTGTCATCGTGCAAATAATCACGGCTAATTGTAGTACTTTTAATTGGGAATGAGAAGGAAGAAGCACAAAAGTAGTCTTAAAATTTGTACCCACTCGTACGGAGATGAAGCTTTTGAGGCGATATGCATCAAGTTTGGTAGTATGTCTGACCGTGTCCGACTCTTGAAAGCGGATCTGGGGGGTGTGTTCAATTTTCAAAGGGAAAGAAAATCTGTATGGCTTTCAAAGGACATGATCACATGAGAATTTTGACAGGTGTATGCCACCAAAGTAATCTTATTGTACTCTTGTACCGAAAATATACGTTGTCGAAATTTGATAGGTGTATGCCAGATTCAGTCGCTCAATTTTTTTTTTTGAAGAGTCAAAGTATGTTCTAAGATGTGAGTTTAACTTCTTTGAAATTCATTGATTTCCATCTAAGTTACTTTTATTCGACTTTCAATAAATAGGTGTTATAATAGTCACAACAATTAGTTTTAGTGCTACAATGGTCACGACAATTACTCTTCTCCTTCTAGGCTTATCATTTTTCTCATTTAAAAAAAAAAAAGAGCCAAATATCCTTTTTTAAAATGAAAAGGCTTTCTCAAAAGTGTATTTTGGGTTATTTCTTGAATTGATATTTCTTGGAGTTTAATATATTTTTTTCTACTTAGGAACAAGATATCACAACAAAAGGGTGGTCAACCAACTCAACCCAACAACAAAGCCCAAATAAAAAATGCAGAATAAAAATGCAATACGTAAACAATAATAACAGATAATAGTAAGCAATGATTTCATGATCCGAAAAGGATCGATGAGAGCATCTTTGATAGTAATAACTATTATAACTTGTCAAAAAGTACAAATTCATTATTTTAACTATCCATTTTTTAATACTAACTTCAACATATTCTTTATTCTATTGGCTACTTGTTTCAAAATATTATTTCTCATTTTTTTATTATATTATTGTCAATACTTAATTAAAGGAAAAAAATAATATTGTATAATATTAAAATTCAATTTAACGTGCTATAGTGAAATAGCTATTCACTGTAACAGTTAAAGTATAATAGCTAATCATAAACTATTATGTTGGAACAAAACTAAAATAACTATTTTTTCCGTTTTAACTATACTGTTGGAGATGCTCTAAGTAATGACCGAACATAATCTCAAAAGAATAGTAATCAAGCCAGGCCGAATTTAATTTGATTGGCGATGGTGGAGACCAGAGAGGAAAAGAAACTGCAAGCGAGGAAACACATTTGCTGAAGATTCGAACAAGGAAAAAGAGTAAACAAACAATAATAATGAAGAGTGAAAACATAAAAGACTTGGTTATTAGTTTTGGGAAAGGGCCGCGCGAACGCAGGCCCCCACTGCCACAAATTATGACGTAGGCTCTGCCACGTTGGACAGACCTTAGGACAGCACTCCTCCGCAGTGCTATGGAGGTCACTGACCTAGGCCATGGGCCTTGTTGATCACCCATAGACCCCGTCCAGGTAAGTATGTTCTAATGGGCTTCTTATCTTCGTTTATATACAAGACCCTCCACGTTAACCCTTTCACTCGCTTCCGGTATGGGACTCACGTCTACTCCAAACAATATTATTTGCCTTCTACTTCTAGTTTTGAAGCCTATGCGCATAGAACAGATTGACTTGGTTTTGGTAAGTACTTCGATTACCGCAACAAAAATGCCAATAAAAATAAAAACATCAAACCTTTTTTTTTTCCCTTTATCTTATCATTAATGTATCTTACATTTCTTTTATCAAATTAAGGCACTGTAATTCAAAATTCAAATTCAAGACTAACTCTTCTGATATTTGGAAATAGATTATTGCATGATTTTCAATCGGAAGACCAACTATGATTGAGATACAATACGTTAATTGAGGATGTGAAAGATTGTTCTTTAGTCTTGGCTTGTGATACACACAAGAAGAGAAGTAATATGGCGGCACACCTGTTGGCGAAAGAGGCACTCCATGCACCAACGGAGAAAATTTGAATAGAAGAGTATCCTGATTTTATTAATGATGTAATACATGTTGAAAGTTGTAATCTTTGACGCTTTTGATTGAATGAATAAATGAAATTTCACTTCAAAAAAAAAAAAACTCTTATGATATCTTAATAAATTATATATCACTTATTTTAAAAGTTTAAATTTATATATATATATATATATATATATATATAAAAGCATGAATCTAATCATCTAACAAATATATATTATCTCGATGATAATTGAGAATCAAACTTAATTATTCTTAAATGCATTCAGCACCCAAAATATACTCTCTTTTAATTGTTTGTTATGGCTTTACTGCTTTTTCTACGTATTGCCCTTGTCTCAATCTTCCAAATGTTCTTATTGTGCTTAAACTCACGTTTAACATTTTCTCAATTTCTAGGATTTACTTGTAAGAAATGAGAAATACTATAAGTACCAATTAATTAGCTCCGTGTCAATTTGGCACCCATCTCTTGACAAAAGATTTAGTACTTGCAACATTTCTCGTTCCATATTGTTATGTGAAACTATTTTATCTGGCTTGAGCTCACCACAATCAAATCATTCATTCTTCGCATAAAATATAACGCATACTGAAAACAAATAACACGAATCTTCATGTCATCTCAATGCATTCAAATGAATCTCCACTCTTTTTGGAAAAGCATTAGATGTTTTGTGTCGGTAGAGGAAAATATTTCGTGGTTGGATAGTTATGTTTCTCTTTTTCAGCAGTTTTGGTTCGTTGATGTAATCTGAGTTTTCATTTATATACAGACAAGCTGCTGGCGTTTTCATTGCTTTGTATAGTATAGTGACAATGGGAGGAGAGGAGAGTTGCCTGCCTTCCCCTTGAGCAACAATACACCAACAGAAACCACTATATACCCTGCAATTCTTTCCATCTTACCCAGGCCTTCGATGTTGCCATAACTTAAAGAGCTGCTTCAGCATGTCTGCGACTAACTGTTACCCTATCAGAATCTACCACCCGATATAATAACTGAAAAATAAAAGAGGTCCATCCCACTTTGGAGAATGAATGCCTTCTAATTTAGAGGTTGGCTCCTTTATTTTAATGTAGTGTATTTAGAGAGCGGGATGCACGCACCTTCAAAGATAGAGATTTTGGTGGAAGAGCCGAAAAAGAATATATGCAACTCTATTTTCACTTGGATAGCAGCACATAATAGTTTGTTTTTCTCTAGATTTTCTGATTTTTTGAACTGTTCTTGTTCTTCTAAAAGGAATTTTTCTTATATACTTCATGTGTACTAAAGTCATGCTCCTGCGCTTGTCTAGTGAGATTAATTTACTTATAAAAAAAAATAGATTTGGATTCATCCATAAAATAGAGGAACTTATAGACAGAAAGGTAACTATATATCAACAGCAAAATGCACCATTATACATAACCTTATTATACAGCAAAGGCTAAAAGGCTAAACCAACGGCTTAAGCAACCAAAGATAAAAATACATTGCTATACTTGGAAGAATTGATTTCAGTAGAAACCATAAGTGGGATCAGTTACTTCAGATGCATCATAATCCATGATGCAGAACTTTAGCTTGAAATTACATTTCATGTAAATTTGCCCTATCACAGTTTCTAGGGGAACAAGGAAAGCATGTTTTTCACACGCCCATATGCAGTTCTTAATGATGCTCGTGCTAGGAACTCACAAAAAGGATACTGTCTTATATGTTATCAACTGACCATTTCAACATGATGGAAGTTGTAGGCAAAACCGATGAGAAGAAGTGGGATGCAATCTACCGTATTTACTTGAAGAAAAATAGTCATACAAATTCCAGTATTGCCTATGGCAATTTACTGCTCATGCTTACATGGCTAGACGACTAATTTCCTATATAACCCTCAATAATCTAGGCAAGCTTTCCCAACAAGAGCTGGTGAAAAGCAGTGAGGATTATAAGCTAACATCTAATATTGGTATTTGGCCAAGTCAAGAAGAAAATTCACATTAAAGACCGTTTAAACCTCTTCAAGCACCGAATATTCGGTGTAATGTGGCTGGCATGCCGAAGATCAAGACTCCACAATGAATGAGTCCAACAATAGGTTATCATCTAATAATTAGCGATGACGGCTGCCAAGCCTGCCAAAATTTCTAATTATGAATTTAACCCAGTTGCCTAATACTAAATGGGGGAGAGAGAGCAACCTGGAAGAGGTGGCTTGGTTGCAGCTATGAAGTATCCCTTTCTGTACAACTGAAAATACGTGGAACAGTCAGAAAGAAATCAATCAAATAAGCAACAAAATTTGGAATGTAGAACCCAGAGTATCCTCAGAAAAAGTAACTAAAGCCCAGTTGTACCTTCTCAATACAGCTTTGATCTTGATGTATAGCCAGTCCCTTCCATAAAAAGAAACCCTACATATCCGTAACTTCAGTAAACAAAGTAAACATTAACAAACAACTTTAGATGGTTTTGAGCATCAGTGCATCCAACTGTGACTACACTAAGAGCTATGCTGATATGCCTACTGCCCCTGATACGAATGGGTATGTGATCAAGTACTTAAAAGATCTTTGTCATCAAGTGGAAGTTGACCTTGTTTGGTACAATGACCCCCTTGAATAATGTCATAAGGCACTACTGAAAAACCAAGTTTTAGTGTCATACTTCAGTTGAACCACAGAAGTCAAAAAATCCATGTCCTACAAAATTAGTGTGTTAATTCTGAAAATGAAATAAGCATCAGAAATGTGGAATCCTTTCCCGTACAGTCAGTGACAGAAAAATAAATACATACGTGAAGTGGGACGAATATAAAAAATCATAAGGCAGTGATCCTAAAAGCAAGAGCACGTAAGTTTAATGCCTCATCAATAACAACTATAGAAGACTCTGTAGGAACAAAAAAAGAAAAATGAAACTTAACCATACCAAACCCACATTTACTAATATACAAGAGTTTCTAATCACATTCAAAAGCAAATCAAAGTGGCCAGCACAGACAAATTCATCATTTAGTAACATAAATGCAATAGAGAAACCACATAATTAGAAACAACTCATTCTAATATATATATATATATTTAAAAAGAAAAGAAAAAAAATAAAAAGCAAGATAGCATTAAAAGTTAGAGATATTTAGCTGGAATGTACAACTCAATTTCAAATATTTTACAAGAGTAGGAAAGAAAATTGCCTTCTGGCGTTCCTTCCCTAGATGTCATCATCCACATACATCCTTAACAAGCATTGCCCTTATCCAAACTACAACCTTGCTCAATCATTGTGCATTACAGAGCCCTCGTAAAAGGTGATATCACCCTTGAATGACCAAAATCTTCAACAAGACTTTTTTCTTCAGATGCATGTTTATATTGCTGATACAGCATGAAAGCTCAAAGGAATTGAATGATGAAGTGACTAGCTTAGTGAAGAACCCTTCTCATGGATGTGCAGAAGAAGGAAATTAGAGAAGAAGCAAAATGAGGATGCTAATTCCTCATAAACCTCGTATAATAGATGAAGCGGACACCGCAAAGCAAAATTTCCTCAGTAGATGGAAGCATCAAATCTTGGCTCATAGAAACAAACCTGGCTGTTGTATGACTGAAGAGCACAGCCGGCAATCCAGGACCAAACCTTCTTATCCACATCATACAAAAGGCCCTTCCCTTGATTCCAAGATGTGAAACAGATCAAATTATCCTGTCCAAAGCACTCAAACCTCTCAGCTGATAACCTCAACAAAGCTCGAAAATACTTTGGTGGCATCCTGCTAATCTCCACCCAGATAACTTTTGCATGGTCCAATTCCCAAATTCTCATACTCTGAAGCGTACTATAAAGACCAATCCTTCCAACTAGAAACAGACGCTTCTGGGTTCCAGCAACCAAATAACCATCCAACAAAGACCTTGGGAACTTAGCTGGAATGTGTTCCCAGTAACTCGCATCCATCCGATACATCATCAGACCAAGCGGTGAAAGGGTTTCCAAGTACAATTTGGAGTCACAATATGCCATCTTTGAGGAGCAAAGATTAACTGCAGGCATTACCTGGTGAAGTGACCAATTGTTAAGCTTCGAATCATATACTTCAGTGGGCAATGATTTGTCACCATAAATATCACTAGTGGCTATTACCTTAAATGATCGGTTTGTCCTATCAACGACCATGATCAGTTGCCTTTGCTGATTATAATGCATGCTTGGCAACGTCCTCCAAGTTTGCGTGAGGGGATTACAAACTAAAGTTTTGAAAGTTAGCCCATCGAGCCCAGAAAAGCAAACAAGACCACCTGAAGAACCAACCAACCAGAACGCCCACTGTGGCAAAAATGTGAATGGAATCTTATACCACGTTTTCAAAGGCAAGCTGAAGACCGAGCATTGTGGGGTCTGAGAGTTCTTCCAAAATGTAAGAAGACAAGGCCCATGAGATGACACTTGTGAGTGGAATTTAAGAAAACTACTATCCTGAAGAATCGAATTCCACCTTTTACAAACAGAATGTAAGCGAAAGATCATAAACGGTGGAACCCTAGCTAAAATCTCATTCAGCAAGTCTTCCGGCAACATTGCCCATATACTATCTTCCATTTGAACATCAGGGTGAACAGCTTTACCAAATGTAGCAACCCTTTCCTCATCTAATCCACGTGGTTTGGTCTTAATCACCTTCTGCCTTGAAGGGCTAGTGTTCCTTGATCCTATCCGCCCCAATGGACTCGTATTCCTCGACCCACCACCCCTAAGAGGAGACACTTGCTTAGGGGACCTATCATCTTCACGAAAAGACCCATTGCTCTTCAATTGAGAACTGGATACTGCAGACGCAGATTCAGAAGATTCCCCAATACCATCCATGGTGCTCAATTCTAACAAATCCCAATTAACCCAATATTAAGGCTCATCCAAATACCAAATGCCAACCCTAAGGCATGGCCCCCACATCAAAAGATCCAAAATTTCAAATCTAAATATTGATTTCTAGCATCAAATGAGAAAACCCAATAACTAAAATACTGGGAACTCGAAGAATCATTGATTAGAACCAGCATTACAGTTCAGATCGAAAACCCCAATCTCCAGTCAGACTATGAAGAAACAATCTTTTATGCAACGATATGATTAAGACGAAATTTTTAAGCACGTATCAAACTGAGAAAACAGAATCGAAGCTCTGGGTTTGAGGTGAAGTACCTTTGGCTCAAGAACCATCTGGTTTTGCTTTGTGAGAAAACTTGTCAGAGCTCAAACAAGTAAGATCCCGGCATACAAATGAGAGAAGAACCTAACCTTAAAGCTGTCTTCACGTTGTGTTTGATTTACTTTGTCACTATTTGACAAAATGGACAAGAAATATAAAAAAAAAAAATTAAAAAAAAAATATTTGTGGTTAGTTACATTATTACATTTTGCTGTAAAGTTTTTAAGGTTATGATATCCAATGAAAATATGCCACATCAGTAAAACGAAGTTTTGTCGGTTAATGGTCAATTTTCTAGTTTCCCAGTTAATTTGGTTTCCCAGTTTGACTAAATGCCTTGCATTCACGAACAAATTAGTACATTTAAAATTTAAAGGATGGTAAATCCAACTCTAATTATCTTTACTCCTTCAATTACCACCCATTTACCCACTATTGTAAATGAGTGATAGTTGAAAAGGATAAAGGTAATTAACCATTTTTTTATATATATATCATTAGCCTTGTTGATATGTTATTGAGCTCTACTAATATGTACTTTGAGAAAGGCATTATATATTCTATTGATCTACGCACCTTTTTTTTTTTTTATATTTAAATAAGGGAAATTGGGGAAACAAAAAACATTTCAAAGGAAAGTCTTTGTCATTTCTAAAGTGAATAGAATTTTAAAAAATAAAATAAAAGAAGAAGAAATGAAGTGAGAATGTTTCCTAACACAAGGTAAAAAGTGATTCATCTAACAATTTAGTGTCCGCAAAAATTAACACATCTTAATGCTTTTAAAGCTGACCAGACAAGAACGTCATGCAGGTTGATGTCTAAATAAAGATTGAAACCCAATAATTAATTAGAAATGTACTTTTTACATCATCTAAAACCCATGAGAAATACATTGATAGGAGATAGCTATCTTGTTCTAGATTTGGGCCCATGGCACATCAAATAGCCCAAAAAATGATACTACAAGACAAGCAACTTTCTAATCATTAGTAACTTCTCGATCACGGGCCTAAAAAACTCTTTAATTAATAGAATTATTAGTTTATCAGTTTTTAATTATTTTCACTAACCAAAAAGGGCTTCTTGTTTTTTTTGTTTCTTTGTTTTGTTTTGTTTTTTTTTTTGTTTTAGCATAATGAAGTGTACGAGTCTTCACAAATATAATGTTAACTTAACGAAAAGTATGTCTATCAATTTTTACTCACCTTTTGTTATTACGTCCTTAAGTACATAAAATTAGGCTATAACTCAACTTGTCATGAGAGAATGTCTACAAAACTTTCACATTGTGAATCTATGTAGGCTCCTTCTAACTAGTGCTCTTATATATGGATAAACTTTGATGAGGTTTGGATTAAACTATGACTTAATTAACTTGTCTTGAAGGAGTGTCTATAAATCCTTACATTGCAAGTTTGTCTAGGTCCCTCATAATTAGTGCCCAACAAGTGTGATGCTATTATAATAAAGTTCAAGTAGATGGTTCCAATCTCTTGTTACGTTGCGTCTCTTTATCCTTTTTGTGCAAATAAAAAGGGGTGGGAGGATTATATTTATCCCCTTCTAACTACCACATAATTTCAATGTTTTCCTAATATTTTAATTTTTCAATATCCCATCAATTTATCACTGGAGTTGTAATGTCTTCATTTCGCTAGTATTTTCCCTTAAATTCTAAATATTTTTCTTTTACATTTTTCTAAGTTTTTTTTTTTTTTTTTTATAAAAAAAACTTTTTATTCTTTTATCTTAAGTAGGGTATTTTTGTAGTGTGAAACATCATTATACCCCTTTTCATTAGGATGTAATAATAATAAAAAAAAATTAAAAATCTTAACAAAGAAACTCTACAAAATGGTAGATTGAGAAGACATTGCAAAAATTTAAAAACATAAATAAATAAAAAATTGTAAATTAAATGATATTTTACTGGGATAATTGTAGTTCAAAAGCCGGGGGGCTGTGGGGGCTCACTTTCTTTTTTTAAAATAAAACAAAAAACATAAACATCATTCACACATGAAGCCTGAAATTTCTGCTCTTCAGTCGTGGACTCAAACATATCATCATTAGAGTTGAGAGAACTTTGGCCCCAAGCAAAGCATTACCATTTGTAGGGGACTTGTATACTCCTTTATAAGCATTCAAGTTGTTCCACACGGTCTTATGGCTGTCAAAATTGATATGAAAAAAAATTTGACCGCATTGAATGGAGTTTCATTTTAGCTATCCTATCCAAACTTGGTTTTCACTCTACATGGATTAATTGGATTCAAATTTGCATCACTTCTCCCTCCTTTTCTATTCTCATTAATGGTAGTTCATTTGGTCTCTTTAATCTATAACGTGGTCTAAGGCAAGGGGACCCTTTATCCCATTTTCTCTTTATTCTGGGTTCTAGGTTTTATATTGGCTATTGATCCGTCAAGAATCCCAAAATCTCTTGAAAGGCATTAAAATTGCTCTCCAATCTCTCGTCTTCTTTTTGCGGATGACCTCATTCTATTTGAAAAGGCCACACCCTTAAAGGCGAATATTCTCAAATCAATTTTGGATCAATATTGTAGCTGATCTGGGCAAGCTATTAACATTTCGAAATCCTCTATCCATTTCAGTAAAAATATGGCTTCGTCTGCCATCAACAATATAAGCAGTATTTTCTCCCACAAGAGGACTTCGATTTCTTCCAAATATCTTGGATTACCTCTCTTCTTTGGTAAATCTAAATCTGTTGCTTTTAAGAATATTTTGGAGAAAGTTTCTAGTAAAATTGAGGGATGACATGCTAAAACTCTCTCCCAGGCGGGTCGTACTGTGCTCATTAAATCAGTGGCTTCTTCTCTTCCCTCTTATACTATGAGCTCCTTTTTGTTGCCTATCTCCTTTAGCTCTTCACTGGACATAATTTTAAAAAACTTTTGGTGGGGTTTCCCTAAGGATAAATCAAAAAATCTCTCTCTAAAATCATGGAGCTCTATTTGTCTTCCAAAAGAAGAAGGAAATCTAGGCTTTCGCCGGATGCACGAATTTAACTTGTCCCTTATTGCCAACCTGGGTTGGAAGCTACTTTCAAATACAGATTGTCTCTGGGTCAAACAACTTAAAAAAAAATACATTAAATATGGGGATTTTATCTCTTCTCCGATCCCATGATTAGCTTCTAGGCTTTGGAAAGGTATTAAGAAAATTAAATCATTTTTATCGGTGGGTGCCTGTCTAAGGGTCTCTGGGACCTCATCCTCTCCTATTTGATCCTCAAACAGGGTTCTTACTATACTATCTTTCAAGCCTAGGCCAAAATTTTCTTTCAATAGAAATCTCCCGTCTCTTCAAATAAGGGATTTAATTGATCCTATCCTTAACAATTGGAAGGCCCCTTCCATTCATGCTTTGTTTGATTTTACTTCAGCTCAAGAGATTCTAAAAATTCATATCTCTACGGATCTTGGCTTGAATTATATTTGGACTCCCTCCACCTTTGGACGATTCTCTATTTCTTTAGCCTACCTCTTCAGCCTACTAGTTTACTATTGGCTATGACTCCAATGATGCTTCCCCTTCCAATTTCTCCCAATTCTAGAAGTCTATTTGGAAGTTAAATATAAATGATAGACTTAAATTATTTTTGTGGAAAATTGCTTGGAACATTCTTCCAACAAAGAAGCATCTAGGTCAATTGCTTTCTTCCATATCGGATTCTTCATGTCCTCTCTGTAAAGTGGCGAATGACTCCCTGAATCATCTTTTCTTTGAATACATCTTTGCGCGTGTTGCTTGGCACCGGTCCTTCTGGCCTATGGACTCAACAGCTTTCTGCTTCTCTTCTAGGTCGGAATGGATTAGCTCTATCATTTCTCTGGGTAGCTCTCTTGGCATTCCTTTAGTGGATTAGCATAAATTCCAAATTTTTGCCGCTGTGGCATACGATATATTCTATGGTTTTACATGAACAAAGCTTTCTATGATGGAGCCTCCATTGATGCTTGATTTGTGTTGGTGCACATTAATAAAATCTCTCTTGAGCATTTTCAAGCTTGGCATTCCTCTTCTCAAATCCTAGTGGAAAAATGGATCCCCTTTCCACTTAACTGAGTCAAGATCAATTTTGATACTGCCATCAATGATTCTTTCTCAGCTTAGGCAGCGATTTGTTGCAATTCTAACGGCCATATTATTCATATGATCTCTCAGATTAGCCCATCCTGCTCCCCTAATGAAGGGGAAGTTTTGGCAGCTCAACTAGCTATTTCCTTAGCTAACTCTCTTTATATTGATCGCTTCATTCTTGAAGGCGATTCTAAATTGGTGGTTCAAGCTCTTCAAAATCCAAATTATATTTAAGATTGGAGGATCTCTTCTATCATTTTAGATACCCTAGATTCTATTCCTTCTGCTTCCTTTTGAAAAGGTATAAAGATTAATAGAAGCTGGCACGCTTCACAGTGCAGAATCACATTCGCAAAGATTCCCTTTTCCTCTATATCCTTTTTACTTTCTTCTCCATCAAGTGGAGATTCTCTTTTTGCTTGTTTATTGTAGTCTGTTGTTTCACAATGTACTTATAAAAAATAAAACATAAAAAAGTTGTTCCACACAGCTTGAGGGATAATTATCTTTCCTATCACTTTTTTGAATTAGGATCCTCTTAATTTTATTTGAACGAGATAATATTCGGTTAGTTTTATTATAGGAGTATTTTTGTATTCTTAAAAAGTAAAAAGACACAAATATCATGTCCTCTTAAAAAGTGAAAAGACAAAAATACTCCTCCAATATAACTAATTGGAGATAATCTCGTTCTCATTTTTTCACATGCTATTCATTTTGATGTTCAATGAAGATGCTTCTTTTTTTTTTTTTTTTTTTGGGTGTTTGCGTGGAACAATAATTTTGGCATAATAAAACCGAATTGTACATAATTTACCCCCAAATTAAATTGAAGGTAAATTATGTCTAAAAAATCTCAATTATCTCTTATGTTCACTGACATTTGTCAGCTTGTTATTATATTATTACATTCTTGATTTGCCTTGTTTTATTCATATTAGAACCTTTTTCATTGTACCCTCCTCTGCCAGATATTTTGAGAAGTGGTCAATAATTGGCTGCAAGCAATTAGATCACTCTTTTCCATGGAAAGCCATAAGTACATATGGCATAATCGTTCTACGACAACATGATTGTATTTTCCATTTTCATACTTTGCCTTTTAAAGAACAAACCGACAATTAAATCGACAAATCTTTTTGAAGTCAAACAAAAGATGCTTGAAATATAGAAGCAACACCTTTATAACTAAATAATTATTAGAAAAGCCGCAGAAAACCCATTTAAACTTGCACTTAATTTGAAATTTCCCTTCATTGAAGTTCAAAAATTTTCAATTAAGAGTCAAACTTTCAATTTCGTTATCAACAAGGAGTAGTTCAATCAAATGTAGATCACGCCTTATAAAACGGAGGTCGCTAACTTGAATCTCCATTCTCATTCCCTTGTATGGTCATGTCAAAAAAAAAAACTCAATTCCATTACGATTTTTTGTTAAATCTTGTCAAAATTCTCAAAATACCACTTTTTATTTATTATAAATAATAATATAAAAAATTGTAAAGATTCAGGCTTTTTTTTATTAAAAAAATATTTATTGGCAATATTTTTGCAACATCTTTGCAATAATTTTTATTTTTATCAAAAAAATTATTAATTAAATGTTTGCAATATTTTTGCAATTATTCCTTAACATTCAAAGAAAAAGAATTATTATCAAACACAAGCACTTAGACATGGTTTATTTGGTGAGAGTGCTTTTGAGCTTTAAAACTTTAGCAATTACAAAGGCAATAGCCACCAATGCACAAATAGGGGCACTTGGGGCCACAGCCAATGCAACTCGATCGGAGCATATTGAGCATTGTGCTTGCATTGAGTTCTAAGTGGTATCTTTCTGCCACTGCCTGCTTGTACCTCTGATGCTAACCCTAATAGCCATGCATTAATTTTTTCATTAGTACTCAACACTATATTTTTTAACCCCTCCCTCTACCTTTATGTGGACATGTCAAAAAAAAAAAAAAAAAAATCATATTTTCAATATAGAGTTACGGATTAACATAAAATTAAATTCTTAACGTCATTAGTAGCAATTTAATTATTAGGGGAAAATACATTTTTAACATATGAAGTTTCAGTGCTTTTTTAATGTTAACTCCAAAGTTTAAAAATTTACAATCTACCCCCCTGAAGTTTCAAAATTTGACAATTTCAACCACCGGCTAGTTTTTTCCGTTAAAATGGACGGAACCCTAGAAAAATAAGATTGAGGGCATTTTTGTCATTTCATACTTTTCTGTCCAATTTGACGGAAAAACTAACGAAAAGGTTAAAATTGTCAAATTTTGAAATTTTAGGAGGGTGGATTGCAAATTTTTAAATTTTGGGGTTAACATTGAAAAAATACTGAAACTTCATGGGTTAAAAATGTATTTTTCGCTAATTATTAACTTAGACTAAATTTAATGTGCCTTTTAAATGTTTATAGGCATTATTTTAAATGTGTTTGAGGATATTTTTTCCATATTGGTTTGGAGGAAATTTTTATCTAATTTGAAATAGTTTTTTTTTTTTTTTTCAAGAATCAAAATATCAACATTTTTTCTTATTATTCCTTAAAAGGGGGACTAGACGTTGGGATATTGTAAGCATTAAAAACAACACGCGTACATATATATCCGCTCTCTTGGGAGTGGGACGAGTGGCTAACCATCAATTTATTCCTTTGATTGAAACAGTAGTAAGCCATTTAAACGGGTGGTTAGGGTGATTGGACCACCCCAACCACTCCCAATAAAATGGTTTATCATTCTCTCAAATAGTAAAACAGTGGTCGGCCATGCCACACCATTGAACTTATTTTGATTTTAGTTGTGTTTTTTTAAGGTTGCGTGCTTTGATCCAAACCGTTTATTCAAAATAAACGGGTTACACATCTTAAAAACTTTTGGCCTCTTGCAATTCCAAAGAATTAATGCAGGAGACAGAAGACCTCAACCCATTACGTGGAGCCCCCAATTGACAAGAAATTCTCAAAACCTTTCACTATGCGACAAATTTGTTGGAGACATCCGATTGAAATAAAGAGAAAGGTGTTGGCCGGAGCCCCTCATGTCCTTATAATTATTCCTTTTCCAGATTGTCAAGACCACCCCACCCTTGACTTTGAGCCCTTTGCAAAGTGTATGGTCTTGAATTTGGTTTTGGACAAACATATTTACTCACGGGAAATGTTAGAATGTAATAAATTATTTATATTTGGCCTATAAAAGTTTATGTGACATCTCAAAAATATATTTAAGAATATATTTACAGTTAAAAAACAACTCACAATGTAATAAATGAAGGATATCACATAAACTTTTATGGGTCAAATGTGGGTAGTTTATTGCATTCTAGCATTTCTCTTTATCCAATCATGCATATATGCATATATATTACAAGGAGTACTCATGTTTGAAACATCAAGATTCAAACCATATTCCTACCCAAACAGAACTCAAACAATCAACTCCAACCTTTTCATTAGCAAAGATACATAAGAACTTGTAAAGGAGAGAAAAGGTAGTAAGCTAGACAGCCTTTTGGAGAGAGAAAAAATAGAGAGAAATATATATATCAACTTTATGAGTTCATCGAAAAAGGAAAATACGGAGGATTTGAATGATGAAGAATCTCTACATACGTCTGATTAATATTAGTCGCTTAATTTAGATTCTTATGATTTTGGTAGGATTGAGTTAGGTTATGGCTTAATTAGATTTGGTCACTTGAGGGAGCATCTATAGTTTTCATCGCCTAGATTCTTCATATGTGACTTTTAGTAAATAGGTACTATTAAGGTCACACCTAGATAAGATAACTATAATTAATCTCTTCAACCTACCCTCTTGCTAAAAGAAAAAAAAAAATCAAATCAGAAGCGAGCAATTAATGCCCCTACTAAGTTGATACAACAGCTCAATGATCTTCTGGCACAGTGGTTGTGAGCAGCTGAAGAGCGAAGCCAAAGCTAAATATGATCATATTCATGTACTGATGTACGTACACCTGATCATTTGCATGCACATGCAGTACGACTCGAAGCTCGAATGCATGGGTTGCTGCAGTACGTGGCTCCCACAGAGCATACGAAAGTTTAAACGAAAGGGTTTTCAGTACTAGCCGGCCATTATCATTTTTCCAATGGTAGGAAGATGCATGGTAGGTTTGATGATAGTTTTGAAAAATAAAAAAATGATTAGACGTGGTGTAAATGTGAGAAGTTGGGAGGTTTAATTTATATATGCAGAACAGATACAGTTAGGCCACATGATTAATGCTAATCGCCATCATGTACGTGTACGTCAAACTGAGAGATTGCTAACTAGATTTTTTAAAAAAGTTTGTAGTGAGTGATGGAGACGCAATTAAAGTTTAGAACCGTACGTTTTTTACCCACATACAGATGGTCTTAGTCTCTTAGATGATTGAGAAGACATATAAACGGTATGGGTCCTTGATTTTAAAGCAAGTTAAATTTAGTATCTTTATGTAATCGAGTGCCATTGTCAAGCCTACCCCCAAGTATGAATCGTATGTTCTGAACATATAATTATGCCAACTTCAATGAAAAAAAGCAACCAATACTTGAGGACACGTCGGTGTAGCAGAAGTATGTACTTGATCCAAACAATAATCCTTGATTATGTACTGCTATAAATCATTCTCAAATGATATAGCTCAATTAACTATAAATCACGTCTCATAAAATATACTTTATTAAGGTAAATCCTCTCTTTCCTTCTTTGTATGGATATGTCAAAAAAAAAAAAACAGCCGCTACAAATTCAAGAAGAGCTAATCTACGAATAGATACTGTCTAATCGATCAACTAGGATAGTACACCAGTGTGCACTCTTATGACTGGGAAGTGGATCACAATTTATGGGATGCGTGACTTCATTATAAGAGCTAGGGTTAATATATGGTACGATTAGATCATGAAAGAGTTATGATGAAAATATATCTATGTTATATGTATCAACATGAATTGCTTGGTTCATTGATTTATGCATAACAAAGAGTGTGGCCAACGACTTATTTATTTATTTATTTTTTAAAAAAATCGTTATTAAAAAAAAAAAGAAAAGAAGCAAATCCTCACTCTCGATCATTTGAAAGATCTTAAGTTCAATTCATAAAAGGATAGGTTGTCTATGTTGTATATATGATATATTATTCATGAATAATATATATATCACATTATACATATTATTCATGATATATTATATATTATTCATAATAATGGTATATAATAATAATATTATTCATAATAATGATTTCTAGTTTGAGGATTATTTGTTCCTTTGTAAGGGTTTGCTGCAGGTTTTATATGTGACCTGTAAGGGATAGGGTGTTTGCCTTTTGGTTTTTTTCTTTTTTGTTCCGTTGCTGTTTCTGTTTGAGGATTTTGTTTAGTCCTCTGTAAGGGTTGGTTTTAGATGGGTCTTGGTGTTGCTTGGAGTTTTTTCTGATTGAAATGGCCTCTGTATAGGTTTTTCAGTCTGTTTTTCCAGGCTTGTATGAGGGGTTGATGTGTTTTATGGTTTGTTAATAAACGTACTTATTCATCCAAAAAAAATGGTAGAAGTTTATTTTGTATCTCTTAAAAGACGCAGTAACTTTTAAGATTATTATTAGACTTGTGATAAATCATTATTAAATTTTGATCAAATAGTAATTTTAAAAGTCACATTAATTTTAAAACGACACAATATGAACTTATAAAATTACTCACCATTCATATGATTAAAACTAAATATATTACTTGATATTTGAAAAATAGGATTGAAATGTCAACATAAGAAGAAAGGAACATAAAACCGACATGCCTTGACCAACCTGAAGTGCATGCATAAGCAACCCCTTTGTATGGCAATTCGAGCACTCTAACTACACGGATCATAATTCTAGGAAACGTTAGAATTATAACTCTTTTATAACTTATCAATAAGCGTGAGTACTAAATTTCTTTTGGCGTTTCTTCTTACGTAGAACATGATTTAAGAAAAAATAAAATTGTAGTACCGCTTTTTTTGCTAACCGATTAATTTTTATGAGTTAATAGTTAGGTTCTAATACTTTAAAACTTATTTTTAGATTCAAAACTAAAATCTAAGGATGGAAGGTTAACCCTTTAGGGATGATATCACTCAAAATGAATTTGATTATCCTAAATTTGGTGTTAATGCCTCAATTTTGATCTAATGTGTCACAAATTTAGTCCTAATACCTCAATTTTGGTGCTAATGCTTAAAAAAACGATGGTTGAGGTTATTACAATTTTATTTTTTCTTAAATCATGTTTTATGTAAGACTGAGAGAACGTCAGGAGAACCTACGAAAAGAATCCATAGCATTTTCCATTTCTTTTTAGTAACTAGCAACCTATCAACAAATTATAAAATAATCATATAAAATGGTGTAATCAACTAATCATGAGACTTAATTATACCAAGTTTATATTTAGTGGGGCTAAATTGCTGATATATATATATGTTCACACAATAAAAATAAAAATGAGAAAAAAATTCAAGTAAATAATTTTTATTTGCTCTTCACCTAAATTTATGATATTATTAAGTCTGAAAACTGCAGCCTGGGACACTGCCCAAAACAGTAGAAAAAAAGAGGTGCCAACCGTGCCATAAAGAACACATTATGCAATAAAACAAATCAAATTTAAAGCTTTTAATTTGTCCAGCCGATCCATTCATAAAACCAACCCGAACAGGACAAACCAAAACCCTGTTACAAAAAAAAAACCCTGTTCTCAAAAAACAATCCACCTGGTCCAATCCAAGCTGGCACCTACTGAAATTTACACAGCTATTTCCAGTCCTCACCCACCACCTACTTTGCCCTACAAGAACACGTGTCGCCACACAGTCACATATCCCCGTTTTATTCTCTTACATCACCATCACAGACAGCCGCTGTCCCCATCAGTTTGATAATTCTACACGTGCCCCTCTCTCTTTCCACGCCGGAAAATCCTGCGCTCATTTCCTACTTCTTCACCCCCATCCCCTCCCTCGACCCCCACAAACCAAAGTCAATTTGAAACCCTAGAAAACCCTCTTTTCTCGTCACTTTCCCACCAGACAAACACCATCCCAAGCGCCGGAGCTTAAAATTGAATCAAAATACTAGCATATCCCCGCAAAACTCCAACTGGGTCAATCTTAAAATCCGCAATGAATATCACCTCCGCAATGCGCACCAAATCGATTTGAATAAAACTTTGTGGAATTTATTTATTATTTTAAAATTTGTTTTTTTGGAGGATTTTGGATATGGGGGCGGTGACGTCATCCATGGCGGCGAAGTTCGCGTTCTTCCCGCCGAGCCCGCCGTCGTATGGGGTGGAGGAGGAGGAGGGGGAGAGTGGCCGGAAGCTGATAATGACTGGGGTGGAAACGAGGGAAAACGTTGACGTTTTGAGGTTGAGAACCAAGAGGGGGAGCGACGTCGTGGCGGTGTACATTAGCAACCCCTCGGCGTCTCTGACGATGCTGTACTCGCACGGCAACGCGGCTGATTTGGGTCAGATGTACGGGTTGTTCTGTGAACTCGGTCTCCACCTCCGAGTCAACTTTATGGGGTCTGTTTGTAAATTCCTAAACTTTCATTCACTAAGCTACTTTTACATGCATACATAAACCAGGTTCTGATTTTTTTTATTTTTTTTCTTTTAATTATTTTTTGGTGTTTTGTATTGTAGGTATGATTATTCGGGGTACGGGCAGTCTACTGGGAAGGTATGCGATTTTGGTTTTTGTTTGGATGCTGCGAAAAATGTTGGAAGTTTTTTTCTTTGTTGTTGCTGTGTTTTGTGTTGTAGGTTCGGATCTTTCATGCTACTGTAGCTTACAAAAGAAAGGAAAAAAATTTAATCTTTGGTTTAGATTTATTTATTCACTTTTAGATTTTTTTTGGCTTTCCGATTGGCATAAAACTTGAATTAAGTAATCTGAACGAGCCTATCGGGCTCTGGGCTGAGATGTTTCCTTTTGTCGTCCCAGTTTGCTTCTAATTTGAGATTTTATACTTTTGGACTTTTTTTTTTTTTTTTCTCTTTTTCGCACTCTCTTGTCCACCAAACAGATCTTTAGTGTGTTTTTGCCTTGCTCTACTGAGCCTAGTGCACATATTGGCGTAGTCAGGCTTTGGATTTTAATTAGTTTCACATTTTCTCCAAGAAATAATATAGGGGAATAGATCAATTTAGAATAAGTTGTTAAAATAAGATATGATATGGCTGAATTGTGCGTTTTATTTTGGCAGCCAAGTGAGCAGAACACTTACGCAGACATAGAAGCCGCATACAGATGTCTTGTAGAGAAGTATGGCACAAAAGAGGAAGATATTATCTTGTATGGGCAATCGGTTGGTAGTGGGCCTACATTAGATTTGGCTACCCGGTTACCGAATTTGAGGGCTGTAATTCTCCACAGTCCAATCTTGTCTGGCCTCCGTGTCATGTATCCGGTGAAGAAAACATACTGGTTTGACATTTATAAGGTTACTCTTTTATGCAGAGTTGGAGAATCTTAATGTTCAATTGTTCACAATTTTTGGTAAAATACCCTCTGTCACTCAACCAAATATTAATGATTGTTTGTGTGTTTCTTGTGCAGAATATTGATAAAATACCCTTTGTCAATTGTCCAGTTCTGGTAATTCATGTGAGTATTTATCCGTATTTTAAGGGATGTTTATTGTAAGATGTTTGTAAACCTAAATATAGGATCCAAGTTTTGAATATTTTGATGGTAAAACAAATTGCAGAAGTGAGTTTCTATGCACTAATTACAACCTTATATATGCTTGTTTGTTTAATTCTGGCTTCTCCAATTCTGGATCTTTTAATATCGGACAGGGGGTTAATTGGTCACTGCATGCATGTATTACATTGATTTCATGCTATATCTGATGAATCCTTTCCCTTTCATCGAGCTAAAACCTATCAAAGATATATTTGAAAATCTTAACAAACTCAAAATATCACTATTCAGTCATCCAACACCAATTTTCACATGTTGTGGACCAGTTACATATACATCATCAATTACATCTTGACAAAGGTCCAAGTTCAAAGGATTTATGCACACAAATATATAGGTTACTCTGGGCAGTTAAGAGTTTCACCCGTGTCCAGGATTCATGAGTGTTTATGTCTCTGTGACATGAGATCGTTAGGGAGAAGACATTCGAAATTGACATCTGCCTGCAGGGACTGAAGTGTTTCTCTCCTTTTTGCTGCTAAAACCCTAACAGTTCTATGATTGGTTATCTTAAATTCATGTTTTGAAAATTCTTTGCAATTGCCACAATAATACCTGGACAAATTAAGGATGGTTACTGAATTCAAATTCTTTTGACTGTTTTGCTTGGTTGTCTCCTTGTAAAATACTAGAGGAAGGAGTGGAAGCGAGAGGAAGATCTAGAGCTCAAGAGCAGCAATTTTAGATTGTTAAATAGTCCAAACATCCTCTAGAGTATCAAAATGTGCACGTGTGAGTCTATGTATAATAGTAACACGTGTAGATTTGCAACTTCACGGGTACAAAAAGCATAAATATAACATACCCACTGCTGTGACATGTAAATTATATTGGTTTATTAAGTTCAAATTAAGTTCTTGGCCAAACTTCAAATCTCAGTTGAAATGGAGTTCCTGTTTTTTTGTTGAAATTGTAAAATATATGATATCTGCCTTGGACCGTGTTAAGTCTATTTTGACCAGGTAATCACAAATTCATGCCTATAATGCTCCAAACCTCCAATTTGTTGATAAGAGGGCAATCTGTCCTTGAGTGCTCTGGGTCTCCACTTTTGTGAAACACTGATGTCGATGCATTTAAGGTTCATATTCTGGCACAGACTTTATATTAGCATCAAAATGCTCTCAGATGGATAGCTTGTGCTGTTCTGTGGGTATAAAGACCATAATGTGGTTCAACTGTGTTGGTTTGATTTGCTTTGGATATCTTATTATGATCGAAATGGGTGTGCCTGGTTTATATAATTTCACATACCCATTTTATAATTGGCAGGTAGCTGCCACCATACTGGTTGGTTAGGCTGCTTATTAATTGAACTAACTGTTAAGGCATGTAACTGCAACCTGCAAATATGGTAACTTGCAAGATATGGCCAAAGTGTTTGGAAGCATTCTCATTTACCAAGCTGTTATGCTCTGTGTTTGCCTTTTGCAGGGAACCGCTGATGATGTTGTTGGTTGGTCCCATGGTAAGCAACTTTGGGAACTATGTAAAGAGAAGTATGAACCATTGTGGATTAAAGACGGGAATCATTGTAACTTGGAGCTTTTCCCACAATACATTAAGCATCTCAAAAAATTCATATCAGCCATTGAGAAATCACCACATAGGAGAAATGGATTTGGGCCAATTACAGATCAACAAGAAAATCCTAGGAACAGCACAGATTGTAGAGAGAAATCCAGACCCAGTATAGATCAGAGAGAGAAGTCTCGACTGAGTACGGACCAGAGGGAAAAGCCAAGGCTAAGCACAGACCGAAAAGAGAAGTTGAGAGCCAGTACTGATAAGAGAGAGAAATCAAGAAAGAGTATTGATCGGCATGAGAAAACGAGTAATGTCACTGATCGGCCTGAGAAAGCGAGTAACGTCACAGACCAGCCAGAGAAAGCGAGAAACAGCATTGACCGGTCAGCTATAATTTAGACTTGCTACAATTCTTTTTATTCATTTACGCTTCTTTTTTCAATCAAAGCTTGCCCAATGTGGCATGGCTGCATTAGAGATATCTAGTTTTCCTGACTGTTGGATTTGGATTGTGGTGGCAGTTTTGGGGAGATGGTGAGATCAGTCGGATTATGCAATATTGATTGTTTCAAACCCACAGCTACAAGTGTTTGAAGAAGAGAACAGATCAATCCGCATATTGAAGGTTGCATTTTGCTCTTATTTTAATTTATTTGATTGGTTGAGTGGGTGTTTTGGTGATATAATTATGTTGTTTCTCATCCATTTTCTAGAGGAAAAATAGTAAATTAATTTATCCAGGACAATCATGCATCTCATGATTGTCACTGAGCTTAATAAATCTTGCCTCCTTCTCTCTCTCTCTCTCTCTCTCTCATGTGCATGGGGCCTTTTGTTGTTCATAAACTATATTGCAATATGGGAAGTGGTTTCTGTCAGTTTAAGCTTCGATATCAGATTATTTTGCAGTCATCTTTCTGTCTGTTAAGGTTTCAATATCAGATGAAAGTTGGCAACAGCTTATGGAAAGCAAAATTTCAGTTCGAATTTCGGTTTGAGGGACAGAATGTGATTTTGTTGGAGAGGCTAAATGTGCTTTATCTTACTTCACGGGACTTAAAGACTAATTGATTCATGTATGTTGTATCCAAATTGTTAGTATTATCACTAATTTACTTGTAAGCTTTGCGCTAGGCATATTCCATTGTAACTTTTAACTTTGACAGCAGTCCCCCCCTTCAGCCCTCTGCCCCAAACCCCAAATTGGCAGTAAGATTTTCTCCATTTTGGCTGTGTAATGATTTTCCATTGAAGATATATTTTTCTTCAATTATTCTTTAAAGTCTTCATGCTTATTTTTTTTTCCCCGCAGAATGATAACAATTTAGACGAGTGATGTTATTTAGTATACTGTTTTATGATACAATATGATAATGTGACAGCGAAAATTAATTATTGGATTAACACTTGTAAAAAAAAAAAAAAAAGAATCGATTTTTTATATGTTATTCTAGTTATTTGATAGTTGTATAACAATCTAGTATAGCATTAAGCAAAGATGGTTCAAGTTTTTCTCTTTTTTATTTTATTTTATTTTGCTGGGTTGCAAGTGCATCTTTGCCAAAATTTTATTTCCTTTGGGAAGATATTCCATGTGATTTTTCAAATGATTCTTCAACTTATCATGACACGAGGGAAATGTTAATCACATCTAAGCTATTATTTTAAAAGAAATAATTAATATTAAGTATTTTAGTCTCACTTATAATTGATAAATTTGTAACCACTAACCGTAATATATATATATATATATTTTTAAGCCACCACTAACCGTAATAGCTTGTTAGGAACACCGCTCTTCACCTCTTTAGTCCCGAAACTTGGATGATTTGGAAAAACCTAAAATGGGTCAAACATGCCAATAGAAAGTGTTGGGCCCATCCCAGCCCAAGTCGTGCTATCCGGCATTCTAGAGGCAGCCTAGCGTCGTCCAACACTGACGTCGCTGCCTCTTAAAAAAAAAATCAAAATTTTTTTGTTTATTTTTAATTTTTTATATAAAAAACACGTTTATATGAGAAGGAATATTTTTGTTGTTGTTGTTGTTGTTTTTTTTTTTGGTCATTGGTTTTTATGTTTATGTTTTTGCATTCTATATGTTTGATGAAATTTTCACAAGAAATAGCAAGTTTTTTTGATTGTATTTTGAAATATTTGATTGATATTAACTAAATTTTCATGAATTAATATTTGAGTTCTAATGCCTCAAAACTCGTTTGTGAATTTAAAACTAAAACCTAGTGGTTGAAGGTTTTGATGAAATTTTCATGAGAAAAAACAAGTTTTTTTGGTTGTATTTTGAAATATTTGAGTGATATTAGCTAAATTTTCAGAATTAATATTTGGGTTATAATGTCTCAAAACTCGTTTTTGAATTTAAAACCAAAACCTAGTGGTGGAAGGTTAACTCGTAAGGGATGGTATCACCCTAAAGGGATTCGATCATCCTAAATTTGGTGTTAATGCTTCAAAACACTATCTCGATTTTATATACTTTTACTGATACTAATTTTTGATCAGTGATTCATGGAAACCAGTGAATTTGATATATAATTTGATCAATTTTTGATTAATGATTCTCGATTTTAAATTTGGTAGATGTTTTCCCACTCTAACCTTTAACCTCTTTCCTCTTTAATTATGAAATTTTTTTTTAAAATAATAATAATAAAATGGCAGACGCTTGGCTTACTCTCCTTAGCAGCCGAAAATCTCTAGTCTCCCAGCCCAACTAAGCACCTGACCCATTTTGGCAAAAATTTCAGACAAGTTCTGTCCCAAACTTGTCCCAATTTGTGACAAAAACTTCTCTTGAAATTCCGCTTTTGTTTGTAGCATTTTTTTTTCTTCCTAATATTCTTGCTCTTCTTGGATATTAATTGAAAAGTGTTATTTGTATAAAATTTTGAAATAAATTATCATGTTAAGTTATAGGAAATACAACCATGCATGAAAAATGCCTACTATATATCAAATAAATTCAAATATGGTCCTCTTTTCTATTTTTGACAGAGATTTTTCTATTTTTGACTACTGATGGTTGGCCTTGTTCTCCTTTTCTAACCACTAATGGTTGTGTCGGCTACTTCTTTGAGTTTTGTTTCGTTTATGGAAATATTGCTGTTTATAACAGCCTCTTTTACCGTTTTGGTTCACTTGAAGGGTTGAGTCATTTATTTGATCAATTTCCGACTATTACTAGGATTTCTTTGTCGATTTCGTTTGTGCTCTTGTAACTTCTCTTTTTCCCTTCCCCCACTTTGAATAGGAAAAAAAAAAAAAAATCAGAAATCTCCATCGTTTTTTTGCTGTTCATATGAATTCTCAGGAACAATTCGTAAAAACACTTTGTAAACAGGACTATTTGCAAAGGAATCTATGTAGACGTCTTGTTGCACAAAACCCATATGGAAAGAACAAGTCTAAAGCTATTTCAAAAACATGTAACTTGAATAAATAAATATTTCAAAATACAATTAGTAAAAATGGATCTTTTTTTTTAAAAGTAGTTAATAATTAATAAAATTGTAATTTTTTTTACATACATATTCAAAATATCATTTATTTTTGACATGTCTACAAAAGAGGAGGAAAAAAAAATTCAAACTAATAATCTCTGCTTTATTAAAAGTAGTCCTAGCCAATTGAGCAACAGCTACCTCTTGAGAATAAAATATCATTTATTTAAAGTGCACTTTTAAACTGGAACTTTTATAATTTTGCCCAATTCCAAGCCAAACGAAGTATTCACAGTTCAAACTCACCGTAACGTCTTATTGGTACACATCAGCCAAAGTGGAGCCACACACAGTCTAGGCATGTCATCGAGCTACCCTTAATTCTATATTTTACCCCTAATAACTTAATTATTTGTAGAATCACCCCTCTCCCCCACAGGGACGGGAAAACTAACAAAACAAATTTTATTAAACAAAACCCCGTCCCCTCTTATAGTGTTATATTAAACAGAGAAGAAAGCAAGAGACAGTGAGAGAAAGGCAAGACAAAGGTTTAAGAAGGGTTTAGCTTCAAGGCGGCTACTTCTACTACAAATATTACTTTCTTTATCTCTCTATGTATTCAGTTCCTTTTTCCAATTTATTTTACAACCCATTTCCTCTAATCCCATTACCATCACAATCCCACTCGATCCCATCGATTTCATTTCCCTCAAAATTTGATGCAAATTGATGACCATCAGTAAAACCCCAATATCCTCTGCGATTCTCTGCAGCAAAATCAATCATTTTCTTCCCTTTGGCAATTCTACAAATTTTCCACTAAACCCTTCAAGGCTTTTCACAGCCATGTGGGGCAACATTGGCAAGCGGTTCATTTTGAAGACCCAGAGCTTCGGCCTCAACTCCCACTCCGTCAGACGGGCTCATAGTGTTCTGGGTCTTACCCAGGACCCCGTTTTCCCTGAGAAATTCAAATTTAGGCCCTCCGAGCTTAGCTCTTGCTCGAATTACCGGTTTCTGGAAATGGGTTTTCGTCAAAATGGCGAAGTTTCGTCTCATGAGGACTTTATGGGGAGGCCAAGTTTTGGGTTTAATGGGTTTTGTCCCAAAGGTTATGCGAGCGTGGCGGAGGCCGAGGCCGAGGTGGTTTCATCTACAGATGTTGAGGAAGATGCCTCGGCAGTGGAGGAGATTCAAGAATTGTTGCAGGAAATGGGTAAAGAAGAGAAGAGGCAGGTTGGCTATTGGCGTCGGAGGCGGCATAAGGTGCTGAGGGGGATGGGGGAAGGGAAGTATCGGTTGCTCAGGAGGAGGCAGGTGAGGATTGAGACCGAGGCGTGGGAACAGGCGGTGAAGGAGTATAAGGAGCTTTTGATGGACATGTGTGAGCATAAGTTGGCTCCCAATTTGCCGTATATGAAGTCGCTGTTTCTTGGTTGGTTTGAGCCTTTGCAGGACGCCATTGAAAAGGAGCAAGACTTGTGCCGGCAAGGGAAGAACAGGGCAGCATACGCTCCGTATTTCGATCAGTTGCCGGCTGAAATGATGTCGGTTATCACAATGCATAAGTTGGTGGGGTTATTGATGGCAGGAGGTGAACATGGGACTGCAAGGGTGGTACATGCCGCTTGCATGATAGGTGATGCCATTGAGCAGGAGGTAGAGAATTGCTTTCCTCATTCTTTCCGTGGTCATTTAGATTTGAACCCTACTATATGGTCATTCTGTGATTTTTGGGCTTTTCTCTGGGATTGAGGAAAGAAGATGTGGTGTACATTGAAATTGGTTAGAGGGTGATGAGTAAGCCTATGGAAACTAAAGATTTTATTAGTTCGATTTTCAAGTGCATTGAGAGTAACATTTATCGAAATTTTGTTTACTGCAATGAACTTACAGATTGATGAATGGTGACTATAACAATCGTTGCTTTTTAAAAACAATGGAGCTAGATCTTTTTTGGCCTTAGCTATGTTGTCTAAGTGAGGGTGATGAGTAATGCTATATACCACGTTTTTATCTCACAAATATTTTGCAATGTTGACATAACAGTTCTAACCAATCTTTAGATGTTTTTTTTCTTTGTAACAAGTATTGATCTAAGGGTTGGTTTGGACTATCACATCAACATTGTAGGATAGTTTCTAGCATTACTCAAGGGTGATAGATGATTTTCTAACACTGGCATGTAATGTCTAATACTAATGAAGCTTTGACTTTGGACTAAGTTGAGTGAGATAATGGCCTTTAGGTGTTGGAATGGTTTGGATTTTTTTTTTCCTAAAATAATGTGAAACAACGTTTTAGCAACTGCGGAAAATTTTCAGCATTCAATTATACAGACTTTAAAAGATGATGGATATACTGGAATCATGCTAAGTTCTTTTTTAAAATGGGGTACTTACTTATAAAAAAAAAGGGTTACTTTAGATTGATTAAGCAAATTTCAGGCATAAATGAAAGTATTATGTTGTTTGGTCAACATTAGCTATAGATCCTAAAGCAAGAATTTAAGACTACTCTAACTATAAGACTGGCGATAGGTCCAGAACTGATTTAAGGATTTTGAGATAAATGAGTGGTGAGGAAGAAGGGCTATTAGAAAATGGATTCATTCATGAGACAGGAGGTTGCGGGTAGAACTGACTGGGAAAATATTCTAGTAGGCATACCTTGATACTTTGGTTCTTTCCTTGCAGTGCAATTCTACACATTTATTGTGTAGTCGCTCATATCCATGGCTGTACCCTTGTTTCTGGCATGTTAGGTTTTACTGTGATATAGATTCAGGGGTGTGGTGCCATCATGAAATTACTATTGTAGCACTTTTTGCTGCATTGTACATGATGATATGTTAATTGTTTAAGTCGCTCACATCCATGGCTGTATCCTTGTTTCTGGTTTGTTAAGCTTTAATATGATTTAGATTTAGGGGCTTGGGGTCATGATTTTCAGGTCAGCCTCTCTTCCTAACATTTTGAAGGCCTTTAACCTTTGTTTTGTTTAACTAAGCAAAGCAGTATTCCATACCCATTCTCTTCATTATCCTATGATGAGCACTGATGTGCCACTACTTCAATGCGTCAGGTTAGAATTCACAAGTTCTTGGAGAAAACAAAAAGGAAGAAGGGTGATAAAGAGAAGGAAAATGAAGGAGGTGACTTTGATTCTGTTATCAAGGAAGAGGGAAAGTTAAGAAAAAAGGTCACTAATTTGATGAAAAAGCAAAAGCTGCGAGCGGTAAGGCAGATGGTGAAGGGAAAGGACGATTCAAAACCCTGGGGCCAGGACGCTAAGGCTAAGGTTTTAAGATATCTTGCAATGATATGGAATAGGTTTTTAGTTTTTCTATGCTTAAGCTTTCTGAAAAAAGTGCTCTTCGTCCTTGTACTTTCAGGTTGGGAGCCGTTTGATTGAACTGCTGATTGAAACAGCTTATATACAACCTCCAGCCAATCAGTTAGCAGATGGCCCACTTGATATTCGACCTGCATTTGTACACTCTCTAAGAAACACAATGAAGGAAGGAAAGTAAGATTCATTCAGCTCTCTCTTATCAATAGCTATTATTTTCCCCCCTGGTCACATTAAGTGGTGCATCTTGGCTTTCCTTTCAACAGGAAAACCAGCAGAAGATGTGGAATTATTGAATGTGACCCTCTTGTTCTCAAAGGCCTTGAGAGAACTGTAAGTAAATCCTGCCATTTTTTAGTTCTTCAATAATTTTTTTTTTTTTGAGAAAATGGAAAGTTTCATTTTTTTTTTTTTGATAAGTGGGAAAGTTTCATGTTGGCAAATGGAAAGTTTTCTGTGTGTGGCAGTTGGTGGGTTTTTTTTTTTTTTTTTCCCTAGACTTTTGAGGTGGATACATACATTTCTAGGGTATTATAATTTATTGGCAGCTAATAAAGTGGTCTCTAGATTTTTTTTTTGGGGGCTTCCTACCCAAGAACACATATATTCAAGTTTTTGCAGAATTTGATCTCCTTTTTTATTCTTGTGTAAATGATAGATTTAAAAACTGGTCTTTGCTGAAACAGGCAAGGCATATGGTGATTCCTTATATGCCAATGTTGGTGCCCCCAATCAAGTGGACAGGGTATGCTAATTTGAGCTTCTTCTTCTTTTTTTTTTTTCTCAGTGTGCTGCCTTTATTTTCTCGTGTTATCTTTGTGCTTTAGAACATAGGTTCAAATATTTGGAAATTCATACAGCTTGATTGAGCTTCTTTATTTTTTATGCTTATCATTGAGTATGAGTTCAAAACCTCAGAACCAGTCTAATTTGTGTTGGAGGTAAAGTTGGCTGGTTTCATTTGAACTTGATGAAGTGGTTTTTATAATTTTTTACTAGTAGAGTTGTTTTGGTCTTTGACTTACTGAGTGTGAAGGAAGATAGGTTAGAAGTCAGAGTGCTTTATTATGAAGAGGAAGTGTTCACTATATTTGAAACACACATACATTGCTGCTGGTATTTTTTTCTGAATAAATTATTTTAATCAATTTTGGAAAAGAATATATATATATTTATTCTAGGATGACACATTATTTCTGATGGCCATTAAATTAACTTTTAAGAGCCACTTAAGCACTCATAATGGAACTTTTAGTAATGATGAATATATTGCAATTTTGATTGGAGAAGAACTTTCTATTAAACTTTAAATTGTCTCCATGTAACACCAAAACCTTTTGAAAGGAATTTTTTATGCATATACTTGTAAGACACTAATGAGAAGTTTTTCTCCTCTAAATGCAAACACATTTAGTTAAGCTATTTAAATTATTATGGTTAATTTACTTATAAAAAAAATAAAATTATTACGGTTAATTTATTTCTAATTTTGGGCTATTTTGTTCATCTGCATTTTAACTCAGGCTGATATATTAGAATGCTTTTGTGGAGGTTTTGGAGTAAGAAGTGCTTGCATATATTCTGGTTCTTTTGAAGTAAGGGTTTTATTCTTCTTTTTCTCCTTAATAAGGGCTCTCACTTGTATACTTCTCGTATACAAGGGTTGCATTCCTCTGCCCTTCCTAATGAGATTAAATTACTTATAAAAAGAAAAAGAAGGGGTTTTTTTTCTTCCTCTTTTTCCAACATTTACAAACTCACTAAAGGCAAGGTTCTTGTAGTCATTTTAATACACATCCATAAGCACATAGATACCCCTTCTGCCCAAGGATTAGTTTATGTAAAGCCAAAAATTAATTTTAAATTTGCATTACATCAGAACTCCAATTTCATTATTACATGCAAAAGCCAGAAAGGGTATTTCAAACCCATTTGGATGCATGATTATTCTAATAATTTAGGATCAAATATAAAGATGGTTTTCTGTGGGGTTCAACTGCTGGTAGATATTTGTGAAAGTGGCTTGCTAGTTTACTTCTGGTCGAGTAGTTAGTCCCTTATTCACTGTTCTTACTTTTCTTTTGTTCTTTTGCAGTTATGACAAAGGAGGGCACTTGTTCTTGCCATGCCATGTCATGCGCACTCATGGAGCCAGACAACAACGTGAAGCAGTTAAAAGGGCCCCTATGAAACAACTAGAACCTGTTTTCAAGGTTTGAAATCATTTTAATTGTTTCATGACTTTATTTTCTGTTGTACGTTGTTCAATCTGAACCCTTTATTGTACTTGGCCATGAGGACTAGATACCAGCATTATGTATGACTGTCATATATATATATATATATATATTTTTTCTTGCCATTTTTTTTTCTTTTCATTTTGTTCCATTTAGCAGGATGCTATAATTGCTTGTGTAAATTAACTGGCCAGGCCCTGGATACTCTTGGAACTACTAAATGGAAGGTAAATAAGATGGTACTTAGTGTTGTAGATAGACTGTGGGCTGGTGGAGGCCGTCTTGCTGATTTGGTGGACCGCAATGATGTGAGTTCCTTTGTGTCTTTTTTATGTTTCTAGACTTCTAGTTATGATGTTCTTGCTTTGTTTAACAGTATTCCAACTTCCAAATGATTGGTATCACTCCACAAACTGTTCAAATAAGCATTGTGCTATATGAAGGCGAGTTTGATTCGTTCAGAGCAATTTGAAAATGCTTTTGATTAACTTTCTATGTTGTAGGTTCCTTTACCAGATGAGCCAGATACTGAAGACGAAGCTCAGCTTAAGAAATGGAAATGGAAAGTCAAATCTGTGAAGAAAGAGAACAGGGAGAGACATGCACAGCGTTGTGACATAGAACTTAAACTCGCTGTAAGCTCCCTTCTACTTCCTGTAAGACAGTAACCATATCATATTTTTGTAAGGTTTGTGCCAACTCTTTACTGGGAGCAGGTAGCACGAAAAATGAAGGATGAAGAAGGGTTTTTCTACCCACATAATGTTGACTTTCGAGGTCGTGCATACCCAATGCATCCGTACTTAAATCATCTTGGTTCAGATCTATGCCGAGGTATTTTGGAATTTGCAGAAGGACGCCCTCTTGGAAAGTCAGGCTTTCGATGGTTAAAGATACACTTAGCAAATCTATATGCTGGTGGTGTGGACAAATTATCTCATGAGGGTCGACTAGCATTTACTGAGAACCATTTGGATGATATATTTGATTCTGCAGACAGGCCACTTGAAGGCAGACGGTGGTGGCTGAATGCAGAAGATCCATTTCAGTGCTTGGCTGTGTGTATGAATATAACTGAGGCTTTGAGAAGTTCGTCCCCAGAGACCTTTATTTCACATATTCCTGTACATCAGGTACTCATTAGTCGCATAATGCCAATTTTGCTCTTTGAACTCTGAAAGATAGGTAACATAAGTTGATATGGGGCTCTTACTAATGCTCTGAATAATTATTCTTGCAATTATGGACTTCTCCCTGAAGGAAATATGTACATAACCTTAGAATAAATTATATTCATATATTAGATTTTATAGGAAAAAAACGATAAAGAAAATTGGGAAAAAGTAAAAGAAAGGGAATTAAGAGGATCAGTGCTTAGTGCAAGGGAGCTACAGAGAGGAGAAATAGTTTCTTTGTATTTATGTATAAACTGATTTATGTATTTGCACGTTTATGTGTTACTTTTTCTGGGCTTTCCATATTTGAATTCTTATGGTATTCATTTGTTATGGTTACCTCCTCTTTCCAGTTTGTTGTACCGACAAACCAAAGGATAAGTTTGGGCGGGTTCCTTTGTTAGGTTTTTAACTTGATTTCTCATGTATTAGAGGACCTTTAACATATTGTTGCAATTGTTGCATAGATGTCCATGGGACCACCAGTTTATTGCATTTCATATTTCTTTTGTTATATGATACCACCATCTGCTTGTTGTATAAGTTCTTCCCATTATAGCTAAGCTTTGGTTTCATCTGGTATGTTATGTTTTCTTCATAGTTTATAATTGTACTGAGATATTTTTGGCCTTTATGATGTTCCTCTAGGATGGTTCTTGCAATGGTTTACAACACTATGCTGCTCTCGGAAGAGACAAGGTAGTGGCATTGTTTTTCTCTTCTAATTTAATTTAGGAGTAGCTATTAAGTTTTTTGTTCTGCTTAGATGACTTCCCATATTTTGTTCTTTAAAAGAGAATGCAAGCTGTACATGACATGCTGTCAACCTGTCATTTTTCATGGGAATACTAGAGATTGAGTGCATTTGCCTACCTTACTTTTGAACTTAGCAGGAGAAAAAGGACCCAGTTTTTTCATTTAGCACGATTGCACTTTCCCATTAACAAACTGTCAGTGGAACTGCTATTCAGTTTTGGTATAAGACAATTTATTTCCATTACATTTGTTTGACTGCTCCTACTTATGAAAAAGTTACACGTTTTGAAGTGTTAGTTCTGTATGTCAGGATTCAAAACGTTGTCTTTATTGGCATTTTATGTTGGCTTGTGAATCATAAGATATCAAGCAATATGATTTGAGATTTCGGGAACACTTAAAAGACAGTATATAAGAAAATAAACTTGTGGTAGCTTATAACCAAAAAAAAAAAAAAATGCCAAAAATACCGATGAAGTTGATCAACAAAACTTGTTAACCAACTATTTAGTTGGCATTTATTCACATGTATTCATTTAATTTTCCCTTTACCTAATGCACTATTCTGATGCCACTTGTTGATATCAAAATTGATTTGCCATTTATTTAATAGAAAACTCTTCTCTCTCTCCAAACAAAAAGATATGCATTTTCAGATGCCTGTGCATTATTTCTCATTAGTAATGTTCCATTCAGTTGGGAGCAGCTTCCGTCAATTTAGTTGTGGGAGAGAAGCCTGCAGATGTTTACTCAGGAATAGCTGCTAGGTAAGCTGTTCTTTACTAAGGCAAATGGGATCCATCAGATAATGGGGGTCCTGAACCTTTTTTACTTTTAGTCACTCTGGTAAGATTTCAGAAAGCACTGCACTTCTCTTTATTCTTGCTGCAATTTTTTTTCTCTCCTTTCTAAGATAAGGAACAAAGGTAAATGTTGGAGTAGAAGAAAGGTGTTTTTAATTAAGCAAACAAATTAAGTTGGCAGTTTGCTATTCAGTTTTTATTTTAAATGTACGATTCAAAAATTAGAAGTTAGAACCTGGAGAAATTTGAAGTGGTAAACATATGTTAAAATGAGAAAAGGCTATAGGGTGTTTAGCTCGGTTGTATACTTTTTGTGTATGAGGGCTTTGCCATTTTCTATCAATAAAATTATTATTCATAAAAAAATGGTAGAAAGAGGAAAGCTTTTGGTTTAATGGAGGAATTCTGATTATAGACTAAGCTTCATTCCTTATCGCAAGAATAATTAATTACTTACGTGTTTCTGGATTGCTGATTAAAAAGCATGTGTAAATTGAAAAATCACCTCTCTGATTGCATTTCTAGTTTGAAAGAGAGGAAAAATGAAAAAGACTTTCAAATGAATGAATTGTTAAATGCACATCTATATATTGCTGGAGCGAATGATGCATGCATAACTCTCTACTAGTGTATGCAAGCAAAATAGGGATTTGGCATAGTTTGGGCCATCATTGTGGAACTCACAATGTTTTGTTCTATCCTGGAGGATCCCGACTGAAAAGAGTTCCTGAACATCTATTTCTTTGGCTATTGCTAAATGGACATCTCTATCCCTTCTTTATAACTTGTGTTATCCAACTAGAGCTACTGCATCTCAAGGAAGCAAGTCTCTGGCAGTTACACGCCCTCCTTTCTTTTTTCTTGCTTCTTTTCGCATCCATAATTTAGGAGCTGTTTGTTTCCTGCATTTGCAGGTTTGGGGGTTTGCAGAAATTATACTTTCTAAACAATCTCATAATTTAGATAAATGAAAGCTGAGAAATTAATTTTAAACTGAGATACCGAAAAGGTTATAAATTTATTTATAATCAGTTTTAAACAATCTTGAAGTAATTTGGTCATTTGGATGGGTCAATTCTTAATCCCCAACTCTGAAATTATTTTATGAATAGCTGAGCCTGATATCAAGCCCTTTATAAATTATGCCAAAAACAAGGCAGTTTTAGAAAGATGAGGGGCCTACCTTGAACTTTTGACAGGGTAGTTGGTGGTAAGAAAACAATAGTATTAATCAGCGGTTCTAAACAACCAAGAAGGTATTGCTACTTCTGAATTTAATGTTGTCTATAGAAGCCAATGGCTAGTGAAATGCTTCTGCCTTAATTTAAATTTATTCTACCTAACAAAATTTGACCTTTTGATCAAAATGAATTGGACTAATGTGATTTGAAGAAATTGAATATGGTTTTTCACTAGGCTGCACAAATTTTTGGTAATTTACATGAATTATTTGTAACTGCAGTGATCGTCATTTTCTCTTTTAAAGGAAGTTTACCGTGAAAACCACTAGGTGATGATGTCATATTTGCCATGCAGAGTGTTAGAGATCATGCGGAGGGATGCACAGAAAGATCCTAACATTTTTCCAGATGCATTGCGTGCAAGAATATTGATTAATCAGGTCCGTCGCCAACTTTTCGGATCTTGATTTGAACAATGCCTTGTAATGCATATGTTCTAAGATAAACTTGGCAATCATAAATACCATAACATTGTATTATTTTTCACTACGAGTCATTCAGAAGATGCCAGTAGGTTCTATATCATCTGCTTGCTGTACAGTGCCATTTTGCCTGCTGGACGAGGTCCTGTCTCTTGTAACTAATAGTTGACCTGATGGATGGACATCATCTAGGTGGACAGGAAATTGGTGAAGCAAACAGTGATGACATCAGTCTATGGTGTCACTTACATCGGTGCTAGAGAACAGATCAAGAGGAGGTTGAAGGAGCGTGGTGCAATTGCAGATGATGTAGAGCTCTTTGGTGCTTCTTGTTATGCTGCAAAGGTAATGGAAAGAGGGGAGGAGGGAGGAGAATTGATACTATTTGTAACCTTACTTTTGAATTAGATAACAATACTCTGTATTAATGCCTGGGCAGACCACCCTAACTGCCTTGGGGGAGATGTTTGAAGCTGCACGCAGTATCATGAGCTGGCTTGGTGAATGTGCTAAAGTGTGTCCTCTACCCATTCACTTTTGGTTTGCTTAAATATGTTTACCATTCTTGTCTACTTGCTTTTCTGTAGTCATGTTCTACATATCTGACTTCATAGTTTGAACATGAACAGATAATTGCATCTGAAAATCAGCCAGTGCGGTGGACAACTCCACTTGGACTTCCTGTTGTGCAACCTTACCGCAAATTGGGAAGGCATCTTGTGAGTGCTTCAAAATGTACAGGAACATTAATGGTTTATAGAATCCAAAAGCATCATTTGAAGTCATTGAGTTTCTCTTTGTAAAATTTAATGCAGGTAAAAACCTCTCTTCAGGTTTTGACACTACAGCGAGAAACAGAAAAGGTAGCTGTACTTATTTTATCTGGGCTCTGCTTTAGTTATTTGTGATGCCATTTTGTGTACTTTCCAGCACACACACTTTACATATGCATTATACAGTGAAATGTTACATTGTAGGATGGCCTTGCATTTTCTTAACCGAAATTTTTGTTGTAGGATAATATCTTATGCCATTGCATGTATGGGACACCTATTTTTATGTTGCACCATTTCTCTGCAAACATGTTGGGGGCGCTCAAAGTTTTAGCTAGATATGGGGTGCTACATGCAGGGATGCAATGTCCCCACCTTCCTGCAATTCTGCCCCACCATGTTCCTTGAGGGCCATTTTTCTCTTTTCTTAATGATGTTAAAATTCATTATTTTGATATGTGCGCCTTAGTTTGTACATGGAGCCCTCCCCCCAGTTTCTCTTCCCACTCCCTTTTCTAATCTGCAAAGAAGAAGATTCATGGCTCTGCTTTGAATATGGAAACTAGAAATGGCTTAGGGCATCTAATGATGGATCCAACCAAAATGCGTGGATGTATGGTTGGTTTCCACATCCTAGATGCAAATATTGGACCAAAATGCGTGGATGTATTGTTGGTTTCCACATCCTAGATGTGAATATTGGGCCAATCTCGTCTTTGTGGCAGAAAATGGAACAGGGAAAAGAAAAGAAAAGGAAAGGATGTAAATTTTATCTTTGGTTGGCCTGATTGTTTGACTTTTTGGGGTTTTAAGGCAATTAATGTAGCCATCATATAAAATGTTGAACTTTCTGGGCTAAAAAGCTCAAAACTTGATTGTTCTTTACTATTATAGGTTTTGGTCAAGCGGCAGAGGACAGCTTTCCCACCAAACTTTGTTCACTCCCTTGACGGTTCTCATATGATGATGACTGCAATTGCCTGCAAAAAGGCAGGCATGAACTTTGCAGGTTTTTCTTGTGGTTCCTTTCTCTCTCTCTCACTCTCTCTCTCTCTCTCTCTCTCGTTCTTAACTTATATCAACTATACCACTGGTGTGTGATTACAGGAGTTCATGATTCATACTGGACGCATGCATGTGATGTGGATGAAATGAGCAGGATACTTAGAGAGAAGTTTGTTGAACTCTATGAGACGCCAATACTGGAGAATGTATAGTATCTTCAATTCTTGCATACGTTTAAGTTAGATGGGAAGCCCATTCACTGCTAGGATAATCATCATAATTTGCTAATCAAATATGGCAAAAATAGATTTAAATTGAATTTTTGATAAATGCCAGCTGTAATATCTAACTGATTTTCAAATCTATAATTTTCACCGTCACTTTTGTTGGAGGGGATGCATAAATAAAAAGAGTTTATATTGGTTGGAGTGGTAAGTCACTTGGCCCTAGTGCCTCATGAAGCATTAGGTCTAAAGTTCGACTCCCTTTGAGTGAAAATAATTCTCTAGGACCATACTTGTAGGCCAAAGCCCAAGCTTTACCCGGCCCATTTGGAGGGGGCGCATTGCATGGTGTTTCAGAGATCTTGTGGGGTGAATCCCCGAATACCCCGGTTATTAAAAAAAAAAATGTTTTGATGCAAATGACTATCATTGGAGTTTCTTAGGACAACCCTTGATTTCTGAACCTTCAATTGATTTGTCATTTTCTACTTTTTATCATGGTTTCTAGTACAAATGTATCAATAGATGATATTAAGATATATGTGGAAACTGCTGATTTTAAGGTAAACATGTTAGTTTATCTAATTTTTTATATTTTCTGACTCTATTGAAACTAAGAAAATGCTTATTACATCAGTCTGTGCTCCTGCCAAATGTAAGCATTTTAAATTTATTATCTTTTGGCACGTCAAAAGGGGAAAAAGAAAATATTATATAATTGTTCTAACTCGTTGTTTTGTTTTCAGTTATTGGAAAGCTTTCAGCAGTCCTTTCCTTCGTTGTCTTTCCCTTCCTTACCTGAACGTGGGGACTTTGATTTGAAGGACGTGTTAGAATCAACATACTTCTTCAACTGATGTGATGCAGGGATTTCTCTTCATCTAGGGCTACAGTGATCCCATGCCTCTGTAGATGTTTGCTATCTGGCAGTTCTATTTGTTTCTATCCATCAGCATGGTTTGGAAAAGGAGGGTGTTTTATCAAAATCCCTTGTCTAGAAATGCTGCACAGCCCATGTATATATTTGGGAAGATGTGCCCCTGGGCATTAAGAAGATTGCCGCATGGTACGGTATCTGAGCCTTGAACTTCGGAGCTTTCTATGCCTCTGTACAGCCATCATGAACTTCAGTTTCTTAGTGTATGAATGCCATGTGGGTTAAAAGCTTGTATGAAGCTGAATGGTAAGGCAAGAAAATTCCAAAAAAGGGAGCTAGGTAATTAATGCATAACCTGGCTGCTGCTTGACACAGTTTAGCAGCCAATACATTTCATGCATCATGTGAAAGATGCAAAGCTTCATGATGATTGGATTTTGATTACAGAACCTGTCTACACATCTTTGACATGAGAAAATGCTAAAAGATTAGGCTCTGTTAGTTGCTAATGCAAAAATTGCTTTTGTGTTAGGATACTTATAATTCTCGTCCTGGCCCGCTTGTTATGTGTATTCATTTTTGTGTAAATGTGAGCAATATGTACTCTAGCATGTAATATACGGGAATCAAAATTTTGTATGGAGTTTATAGAATGGCTTAAACCCTTTTGAAGGTTGAGAAATTAAGAAATGTTGTGCAGAAAACACAGCGAACTTTATAGGAGCTCTTTGAAGAACAACGATTGTGCTCAGAATATCAAATGGACATGAAAAGTAGTTGAAATGGAAGGGATCCATGTTATGTTAAAGAGTTCATATGGTATCATTTTTACCTGAAGTTAATATATTTACTGTGAGATAACATTATAACTATTAAATTTATAGTTCCCAAAAGGTAGCTCAATTAGTTAGGAACTATGCTTTATGGAGTGGAAGTTATTAGTTTGAATCTTTCCTCCCCCTATTTTGTGAACATGTAAAAAAAATACTACTAAATTTGTAAAATTTAATATGAATTATGAAAATGGAGAGGATCAAAATAAATTTATCCTTATTTTCACCATTTTGGTTTGAAATAATTTTAACATATTCTTTATAAATTGCTCTATAATAGCCCACTAGTGACTAGGGCTTGTGGGAAAGAAATAGGATCCTCTATATTTTAGTTGAAATGGAGAATATTTATTTAATGTAAAATAATAGGTAATATTATCTTTTAATATTAAAGTTGAAGGACAAAATTTACAATATTACTACTTATTTTACACTAAATGGATACTCTTCATTTCAATTTCAATAAATTGAAACGGAGAGAATCCTATTCCAGCTTGTGTCATATACTGTTTAAAAGATGATGGAATCTCTACTCCATGGGAGGGCTAGAGGCAAGCCTCTATTTTAAGAAAATCATATCCCAGATGCATTGACTTAAGAAAACAACCTAGCAGGAAAAATAGTCTCTATACCTAGCTTAGAAAAAACGAGACCAAGAAGTGCAATTCTTCCCACTAATAAAAATAAGTTATCATGAGTAATTTGTAATTTCAAAATTCTGTACAATAATGCCTTTCAATTCGCTTTAATTTGTTAGTCAATTTTTTACCAAGTACTAACAACTAATGACTCAATTACATGTTTCCCCAGAATGTCTCCTACAAAACTCATTTCAATCATATCCCTCCGACATAAACTTGATTATTCTAGGCCAGGCAAGTGCGAGAGTCTATTTCCATGATGAGTGCCACCAAAAGCACATAATTTCAAGGCACGCCTTAACATTAACTTGGTTAGTGACATAATTATAACCCATGCTACCCACAACTTGGAAACCACTACACTTGTGAAGCTCAGTAACCAAAACGTTCATTTAATGAGGTCCGCCCATCACCTGTTTGTCCTGCATAAAACACATGATAGTTCAACGATTAAACGAAATTTGTAATAAGTTCCAAAGAATGTAACAGTCAGACAGCTTACCTTTAGGGGGCACCCATGATTCATAATCTGGTTTAGTATTGAGAAATGAGGGCTTCTCAGGACCAAGCACCCTCTTAGGCTTTTTGTCATCCTTACTTGATTGGTTATCCGCTGTGATGTCTTGGCTTTCATGCATTTCCTCATCCTCTAGTGCAGAATACCCCTTTTTATGTTTTAAAAGCAATGCCACTGCATCCTCTGCCATCACAACTCCTGAGGAAGATGTCCGTGGTTCAGAAGCATTCTTTTCATCGCCTTCAGGTTTCTCAACGTGCTTCCGCTTCCTTATAATCAAACCTGGTGCAGCACTTTCAATCCCAGAGCCCGCCTTTGTCTGTGTTTCATCCCACTACCCAAAACTTTCTTCCTGTCTTTATAGTCAACAAAATGATCAGGCTCATGCAGATCCAGTGGTGCTACTTGTTGGGCCACTTCTATCTTTCTGTCCTCTACAGCCCCAAGCCACTGGGGCTTCACAGCAGTATATACAGCAGTTTTGCCTTCAGTTGTATCACTGACAATCTTGACAGCTTCTGGCTTCTTGCTTGACTCCATAGTTGCATCTGTACTTCCCTCTTTCAGCTTGGAGCCATTCACCTGTTTCTCAGGTCCACGGCTTTCTTTTGGTGCTATAGGAAGTTGCTTCTTAACAGTAACAGTGGCGGTTTCAGATTTGTTAGCCTTTTGTTCTTGTGCTTTCAAATCCCTTTTCCTGGCAGCTTCTCCAGTTGGATCAGCAATCTTCAACAAGTAGCATATCCTATCCAATTCAGACTGGAGAGCTGATAATTCCTTCTCAAGTTGCACAGTTTTATCAAGCACTGGCAATAATAAGGAAACGACAACAAAACAGTAAGATGAGATGCTCTCAAGTAATCACTAATTACTGAACAATAATGGAACACACGTTTGCATCACATTTAATAATACAATTAATCAATGACTTGGACATGAAGAGGTCATATACGTGCATCTCCTAGTACTTTGAAATCTAGTCTTATTGATGATCAGAACTAATGACAGGAAAATTTATAAATAATCCACAGATTTTCACGTGTTACACATGTAAACCTATATGAATCAAACATTAATTTCAGTTTTCAGACCCCCCAATCGCACACAAAAGCATGTGGACAACAACAAACACAAACAGATATGCAAGCACACTACAAAAAGGCAACATGATAGGATTTTTCTTCCACTCCACATATTGCAAAATAAATCCCAAAATAGTCATCCAAAATTTCTAGAAGAAGTTTTCCAAAATTAGAACCACATACCTAGCTGAGATGAAAGCCCTGACATGAAAGCATCAAGTGCATCTCCAACTTCAGTTTTAACTGCAGTTTCTGATGCAATTTTGTTCTTCTCAATTGAAAGCAACTCTTTCTTCTCTTCAATTTTCTTCATTATGACATCTTTCTTATCAATAAGAGTATCAGCAGTTTCAATAGATTGGCTCTCACCCGCTAACTGACTAGAGGGCTTCCTCTTTGTCCGGTCATAAAATTCATCATCATCACTGACCAACAGCATATAATTAAATATGTATAAAAAGATAAATCCAATTTGAATGATATTCATGACCATGGCCATTGTTATTGATTATTCAAGAACAAAACTACATAGATATCCTATTGGCAGGTTGAGGAAGGGATGGAATCATTTACGGTCATTGAATAAGTCAAAAACTAATCATGTAAAATTGTAAATTATGATTAAAGCAATAAAAAGCTAGCTGATACAAGAGAGGATGGCTGGAGAATTCATATGAAGTCCAAATATTTTGACAAGTAAATATTAAGAGCATGTTGGAGATTGTGTTTGAGAAATAGAGCTTTTAAGTAAAAAAACAATTTTTAACAAAAGCTTTATTTTTAAGTTTTTGTTAAAAATGCGTTTTTAACAATTTTTAGAATAAAAAAGTCAAAAAAGTATTTTTGGAATTTTTTACCAAACATGTCAACTTTTGTTTGGCATGGCTTTTTAAGTACTAAAGGTACTTTTTAAGCTCTCTAACGCAATTCCAAAGAGACCTTAAATTAATCTTAAATTTTCTGTTTGAAAACAGTTTTGCCATAGTAAAAATACCTTATATATTCTTCATCGTCTTCTGTTGCACCTTTCTTCTTACCATAAGTTATTGTTCCAGCACGTGCACCTATACTTTCTCGGATACTATCATTCAGTGTCTCTTCCAAGTTCTCAAGTTCTTCCATAATCTATAGAAAATTGCAACAGAAGTTCAATGTCAAAATTATCTGCGTACACATGAACCAGATATTTTTTCCGCCTGGAGCTTATGCACAAGAAGACCACCCAAAAACAATTTGAAAAGTCAAGCAAATATTATCTCAAATTATTAGAGTATGCCTGACTTGCGGTTTGTATCCACCATTAACTAATGAATCATTTTCCTCATAAATGATTTGCAATAAGCAGATAAAGAGAAAACAACATACATAGACTTCACTCTGCTCCATACCATTGAGGTTGCCACAAATTTTCACTAGCAAGAGAGATTATTCCAACAAATCCATATGGTCGCTCCAGAAATAGTTATTTTCTTGATCCATATGGTCCCTCCAAAAATCCATAGATAACCTCAAGAAGCAGCATGTCATTGTGGTGCACAAATGTTGCATGTGTAAGAGAAATGAGGAGTTCACGGACCATCTTCTTCATTGTGGCGTGGTTTATGCCATTTGGATTTCCTTTCTCAGTTGTTTTGATTTGTCTTGGGTTATGCCTAGACATGTAGTCGATTTGTATGCTTGTTGGTGGACCTCTGGCAATCCGCAAAGTGCTGTTGTATAGAAGATGGTGCATATGTGCCTTTAATGGTGTTTATGGAGAAAAATGAATGACATAAGTTTTGAGGACCATGAGAGAACTTTGGAGGAGAATAAAGCCTTATTCTTCAAAACTTTGTATCTATGAACAATTGCTTATATGTCTCCTTTAACAATTAGTTATAGTGATTTCTTTGTTCTTTTTGCTATTTCTAGTTAGGTGTTTCTTTTTGTATACTTCCTGTGTATTTGAGGCCCTTTACACTTCCAATAATATTTGTTAATTACTTATAAAAAAAATTTCTAATTGGATTTGTCTGTGTCTGTGTGCGTTTACTGGTTCCATTCTCATAAATTTTGGAAAATACATTGACATAACCCAAAGAAATTTTATAATAGTTCTTTGGTGACATCATCCTATATGTTTAGCCTTTTTAGTGTTGAACTTATTGAGATCCCAACTGGTTTGTATTTCAGTATTTAGCATTCCTTCTTTTGTTCCTAAGAAAAATAAAATATTATTCATTGATCAGTTGTTGTAGTTAGTGTTTTGAGTACATAACTACTAGTCTACTACTCATGAAGAACTATTATCGATTTCTTGGTGCTCATGAAACTTGCAATACCTATGGTTTCTCTTGGAACCCTTCCAAGAGAGGGTTGTTTTATGTAAGAACGTACTATAATGTCTTAATCCCCTATGACAACACTCCTTTCCTTTGGAGGTGTATTTGGCGGAGTAAGGCCCTTTTGAGAGTGTTTTCTTCGCTTGGTTGGCTGCTTTAGGTAAAATCCTCACTTTGGATAAGTTAAAAAAAGGGCATATCATTGTGGTAGATCGCTGCTGCTTGTGTAAGAAGAGTAAGGAAATTGTTGACCACCTTTTACTCATTGCGAGACAGCTAATGCTTTATAGAACTCTATATTCGGTTTGTTTGATTTAGCATGGGTCATGCCTCGTCAAGTAAGAGATCTCTTTGTCTTGGACAGCTGCTTGTTTAGCTCCATTAGTTATTAGCTTTTCTCATTTTCTTGCTCTCTCTTCTCTTTCTATTAGGTACTCTCTTGTATACTTCATGTGTACTAGGGTTGCTTCCCTCTACGCTTTTTGGTATATACAACATTACTTATCAAAAAAACAAGTGAGAGATTTCTTCGTTCGTTGGAAAGTGCAGTTTGGTAATCGTCAAAGTGAATTGGAAGATGAATCTGCTCTTCATGATGTAGTGTATTTTGAGAGAAAAAATGACTGAAGCTTCAAAGACAGTGAGAGGACAATGATAAGAGTTAAGGGCTTTCTTCTTCAATACCCTTTTCCAGCAGATGACTGCCTATAATTGTTTTCATATTTCTAGTTTTCATGATTTACTTTTAATCTTTTTTCTTTTTCTAGTTAGGTGTTTCTCTTATATACTTTGATGCGCCTTTTGGGTTTTTAATGAATCTAATTTACTTATAAGCAAAATGTAAGACTAACTCTTTTATGTATATAATTTTTTTTTAATGTAATTCACTATTTACTAACTTTTGAAGTTTTACTATCTTATATGATTGTATGGTTTTTTTTGAAAAAGAAAGGAAAAGATTGTATGGTTTTTTAAACAAAAATTTGAAATGCTTACATCTCATGTTTGAAGAATTAAGATGTCATACTACATGCATAGATGCAAATTCCCCCTGCTTGCAGAACACGCAACTGTCGCAACATACAGCTTGCACAAAAACTCCTATATCCATCTTACGCCTTTTAGTAATCGAGCGCAAACTCAGCCTTTTTTAATTAACTACAATATTTTTTGATATCTATGTCTATTTTATTAAAGCATCACAGACTAGGGATCTTCTTCCCAATCTGCAGCAGCAGCACCATGACTACCGTAATCCTCAATGCCTCATGCTTTTGTCTTTCAAAACTATGCTCACAAGACCATAGAGCCTATCATTGAACGAGACTAAACCACAGTCCTTTAAGTTTAGAATTTTACCTGTGCCATTCTTTGCTCATTCCGAGCAATCTGAGTCTGTTGCCCTTGTGTCAAACCACCTTGAGCAATGTCTTTAGCACGAATAGCGTCTATTTCTTTTCTCATGTGAGAAATCTGTAGCCAGATAAGTGAATGTCTTAAGTAAATAAGGCATAAGCAATTGACTTGAACCAGAAAACAAGAAAAATTATCAATAAGTATGAAAACTTTATGAGAAATACAACCTCAAGTTGCTAATAGATTATTCTGTCAGGTTTGATTTAGAAATCAAAAACTATTCCAACATCCTCACCAAAGAGGTGACTAGGACTTCATAAACAATTTTCGATGAACACCTTCAAATAGTTGCATTTTTCTGGTTCTTAAAAAAGCAATCTAATGTACAACACAAAATTAGATCATTATTAAATTAGACACTCCCTCCTCAGATGTTAGTAATGATAATCAAGAAACTTGCCTTTTCGGTTCTTTTTAATATTTTCTCACGGGTTTTTTCCTGCTTCTCTGTAAGCAGTCCTTTGTATGTCTGCCAAGTTACTTCATCAGCATCATCCTGAGTATATACCAAAATGTGTAACTGAGCATGGAAGATATATGACTAATTTCTCAGCAAAAGAAACTGAATTCTGCATTACAAAAGACTTCTATTTTATTTGGAAGTGATTCAAGAAAAGATTCTATCCAAGTCACATCCTTTAAACGAAGTGATTATAAAGCCCCACAAACCTCAGCTTCTTCAATTGCATCCTCTCCCATACCCCATGAGACACCATCAGCAAGAGATGCTGCCCGTCTTGCTCGTTGAAGTGATGCTTCCCGATCTAGCATCCCTTCTCGAATCTTTGCATCTCTAATAATTTTCAAATCAGTCTCCTACAAAAATCCCCCCAAAAAAATCACCTAAAAAATATAGCAATCAAGATGAAAATGCTACAAAAGAAAGATAAAAGTATAAAAGAATATTAAAAAAAGTTGTGCAATTGAATATCACTAAAAAGCTAAGCCAAAGATGATGGTGAGGCTAAACGTACATCAACATATTGCTCATAGAATAACTGTAGCATCATCAAATGCACCACCTACATAGTGCCTTGTCGTTCTGATGATTAGTTTATTCTTTTGTTCTTCCAATTCCATTTGAAAGTTCCAATATACTTTTTTCCAAAATTCAGCGCACTAACATGCTCTTGTATGTGATTTTCTAACCATTTAAGGTTTCATAAAATCTTTTCTCTAAGAAATTTATATGCAAAAATGGTTAATGTAAAATAAATAGAACGCCTACTATCACTCGGATAGGTAGTATGTAAATTGAATGCAAGTAATTTGTCATATCCAAGCACATAAATTGCACATTATATCAGACCTTGAATGATTTAAACACAGTCGTATTCAAGTCTTACCGGCAGCATTAAATCAGATGGACCTTGGAAAATGTATAAGCGAGATGATCTGGGCAATCACAGAGTAAAAAAGAAAAAATGGAGAATGATCAGAAACATATACAAAAAGGAAATGCAGAAGTTAAGAATGACAAAAATTAATGCCTTGTCACATTTGTATCTAAGCCATTGCACCATTGATTAATAAGTTTTAAAAAGAAGAAAGTAGCAAACAAGAAAAGTAATATAGCAGACTGACAGCATTATAATCAGCAAAATAACTATAGAATAATAATTATTATAAAATTCAAGTTCCATGAGCTTTGAAGCGTCATCTGATGTTATGGATTACCCTTGTAAAAGATTTGGAGCCACTGAGCTGCATAATTTCAATTTTATTTTTTGACTTACCAATTGCAAGTCTATAAGAATTGAGTATCTGAGTTTGTGAGTGAACATAAAATATTAACATGCAGTTAAGGGTACTTCAGAATTTCACCATCCTTTTCAGTAACATGGTAGAATCACCAGATATGCCAAATGCAAGCAAAAAACCATCACTTATAGCCCTTCTCTACTTTATGAAATCATTCCACATTTCCTCAATCTTGCCACTACATTTATCAAACAAGAGCAAAGCTTCAACTTAATCCCAAAATAATGTGTCAAATTGAATCTATCCCTTACAAAATTTGATTCAACCTTAAATCTTTGAGATAATCATAAGTTTCTCATTCTTTCACTAGAGTGAAGAACGAACATGGGTTTATGATAATATAGAAACGTGTACAAAAATGTTTCATACAACAATTGAAAAAATATTATAATAATTAGAGAAATCAAGTTACCAATCCCCTGTGCTTTTCACCATTTTGACTTAAAGATTCCAATTTTCACTTCGATATATTTAAGTCCCAAGTTTAAGCACATTCTAAACTTGAGACCCCTGTTAGGTTTTCCATCAAATAGTCAATAAAAAGGTATGAAAATACTATTATGCCCATCAATAATTTTTTTTATATATATAAAATTTATTATAATTAATTATTTTTTTTTTAAAAAAAAAAAACCAGCACAGAGGAAGTCCACCCCTTCAGCTTCGGTTTTTTTTTTTTTTTTTTTTTTTAAAAAAAAAAAAAATAGAAAAGCATAATAGTATTTTTTTTCACACTTACTGTTCTTACTTGTTTGATGGAACTTAACAGAGGTCTTGAATTTAGAATGGGCTTAAACTCAAGTCTTAAATCTATCAAATTGAAAAGTGGGATCTTAAAATAAAAATTGCGGGAAGTACAGTAGGTTGGTGACCTGATTTCCCTAATAATTAAAAGTTCACATATAATCTCCATGACAACAAGGTGGTGAAGCACCCATAACAATGAAATTTTACTAGAAGCACCATTTAGCTAAATCAAGAAAATTCAATACTAAAATGAGTAGGTCAAATTAGCCCTGTATGGTCCAATTGATATGGGTTGCATCAGCTATACTACTTGAGTTCGTCAAGATGATGCTTGAAGGTTGAGCTCAGGTAAATGGCCATTGTTTTGGCCTAATAGTGTAGCACTAATAGTAATATAGTATACAATGCATGATATGGAAACTAAAAGAACCCATTACCTAACAGACATGGTAAGCAAAGTTAAAAAAATCAAGGAAAAAATACTAACTGGCCAAACCGAATGACATCACCAACATGCAAGTCCACATAAACCTTTTTCTTAACCTGATTAAAGGGGAAAGGGAAACTGGTTAGAAAATGATATGACCAATTGGAACTTATTAGCATGAAAAAATCAGAGATACTTTTCATAAAAAAGCCATAAGCAAAGAGGTGAATTGTCTGTGTATGAGGAAAGTGTCAGGGTGTCACCAAATTGACATATTCTTGGAGCATATATTATGTGTTTCATTTGCATTATTAACAAAAATTTAAGAAATATAGTTTTGAGGCAATACCTGAGTCTTATTAATGGAAGTACCATGCGTACTACCAAGGTCATAAAGATAGGCCTCACCACTTCTTTTGAACTGAAGAACTGACAAATAAAAACAATGTAAATTACCATTATAAAATTATGAGAAAACTACAAAGAATATTTAACTTTGTACCAACAACCCTAATGAGCAAGAATCCATTCATATCTATAAGAAAGCCATTCATAAATTCTTGGGGCTTTCACATGTAAGCATAGCTTATTAGGCATACACATCTGCAAATGCTCAAATTTTATCACACACTTCCATTCAGATGCCCAAAGCACAAATACCATAATATCTAACTGAATCAGCAAACTCTTCCTCATTTGGTACAGAAGGGGCCAATTAATATGGAAGACACATTTAGGAAAATCAGCAAGTCTAACCAGGACCAAATGACATTAGTATCCTCATGCTTGCTTTACCAAAGTATGAAAATATTATTTCACAAAATCCTGAGCTCTTATATTGAATTTTCAAAAATTCAATTCATATGCATCGAATCTTGGGAAATCCAAGGAAACAAGCTTAGAAATAAATGAATGGAGAAGATAAAACTGTGATTCCTACTCGAAATTGGCTGGTCATAAGCTCTAAAAGCTCCACCAAATCATTACCATTATCCAAAACAACCAAAGTAAACTATATGTAAGGATTGATACACCTGTCTCTCCTAGAGCCTCACCGAGTCCCTCTCCCTCCTGAATCCTAAGTTCACCTCTTGTCCACACTCCTTACCCTCCCACCTCATTATCACTACTATCTTCCCCTCGCCCTCCTCTCCCTTGCTATTTCCTTCCTACTACTTTGTGCACTTCCATCACGCGACAGACATTATGTGACATAGAAGAACTCATAACCCAGACTGAAGCTTTAAGCTGGCAAGATAACCCTCCCACATTCAAACCAGACTCACGCTCCACTGAAATAGATCATTCCCTTACTCTGGTGGGAAACATAATCTCTCTAAAACCCATCCCCAAGATCACCATCAAAAAGCCACTCTGCAACACGCATGGAGGTTTTGTCTCTCATTATTAAAGATGTAGAAGTGAATACCCACCTATTCACCTTCATATCATAACAGGAGCTGGAACGCATAGTAAGTTTCTTCCCATTGAACATTCGAGGACATCCCCTCTTTCTGAAACCTTGTGAAGCGGACTTGACCCTGTAGGAAGTGGATTTTACTTGCGGTCCATATTGGATGCAAATATACGGGCTTTCTCTAGAATTCATGACTGTGTCTAACACGCATCATAGCAGAGCATTTGGGAAAACTGGAAGAAGTTGATTGCTTAGGTAACCAGGGTGTCCATTGCAGAAAAATTCCTTGAAGGTACAAATTCATTTACATCACCCTTTAGTCCCAGAATTCTCCATCACTTGCCTCCAAAGCCATCTGCATGGATACAATTTAAGTATGAGCGGTTATCCATTTTTGTTTTCGTTGTTGTAGGCTTGGCCACATGCAATCTTACTGCCCTGTCGATCCTCTCCCCACCACCTTGATGGCTTATGGACCCCAGCTAAAAGCTAACACTCCTTCGTCCAACAGAGTCAAGCTTCTGTTTGTAAACAACCAAGAAAAACCTTCTCCTTTCCATCACACAAACCCTTACCCTGCAGACTTAAATTCCCGAGCACACCAAATTGCCAAGTAGGCCACTTCTAACCTAGTGTTTGGAAGCATTACAAATTCTTCCCTTACTCTATCTTCCATCAAAATTAAAAGTGGGAAAGATCCTCCAGTGTAACTTCCCCTGTTCCTTTATTGAACAACTAGACCCCAATTTTCAACATTTACTTAAAAGAAAACATAGTCATAGCAATTTTTGTTCAATGTTATATTTAATACATAGAAAAATCAAAAATAAAGAAGAAATGTAATACCGGCATGAAATCGAGAAATTGTGGGGTGCTCAAGCAAAAAATCACAGAGATCCACACGTCCGAACATGTAAGCCCCCTTTTCATGCCTGAATCAAATCCAATCACCAAAACCCGAGAAAGATAGTAAACAAATATGAAATATCCTTAACTGAATCAAGTGCAAACTCTATATATTCTAGCTGAATCAGGAACTACTTGAAGACCTACACGTGGAGTTGATCGATTATAGAGCCGCCCTTAAGAACCTCAAGGTAAAATTCGTGGCACGGAGCTCCGCTCCAGGGAGGAATCGTGTACGACGGCGCATCACCTTTAGCAATCCCATGAGATGGAGATGGCTCCGACGACGTTTCCGCACCGCCATGCTCGGTCTTCCGGTAAATTCTCCACGGGTTCTTGTGTGGTCTCGGAATTGTTTGGTTCTGGTTCGGGTTCGGGTTCGGGAGTATTAGCGGTTGAGGGTTTGGGAGGAGGTGGGCCCATGGGAGCATTCATTGGTGAGGTTGAAGAAGAGGAGGTTTGGGTTTCGTCCAGGGTTTTGGATGGAGGAGCACCCATGGCCGCTGACATTGTAGCACAGTGAGAGAGAGAGAGAAACGACGACGCCTTTTAGGAGTTAGGACCACGTTCACTGCTAATTGGAATCGAATAACGGCGAACTATGAGAACTGAGAAGAACCGACTTCAGTGTAAAAAAAAATGAGGAACGACAAGTCGTTCTAGGGAAAAAAAAAAAATGAAAAACGACAGTAAACTTGTGAACTCTGTGAAAAGTAAGTAACTAGACACAGATAGACAGTAGCCAAAAACCTCTATCAGTCTATCTTGTCCCTGGAGTCCAGACCAAACCCGCCAAAAAGAAATCACAATAGCCTAAAAATCTCTCTCTGTGTCTCTGTGGATTCGAGAGGTGAAGAACACGAACGTCATGGTGAGGATTGTGAGCTATCTTTACAATCTTGTAGCTTTCGCATGGTGTTTAACAAGCGTTGTGTTTGTTTTATTGGAACAGGTCAACCGGTTCGTTTTCTGAGGGACTGAACTATATCCTCCAACTGGGTCATGCTTTAAAATGTCGGTAATTATCTCAAACAGCTTCACTTGATTTAAGAGTCCAATTCATATCCATTGTTTTCTTTTTTCTTTTTTAAATTGGGACTTTTTTCAGGTCCAGAAATATTGAGGGATTCGGTTTCTGTTATGATTTTGTCAAATGGGTTTTCTTGCCAAGATTACCCGTGTAACCCATCCAGCTACTTATATAGAATCAGCTATCGGCATATTGGTTTTTGCGCATAGGTTAATTCAGCTATAATGTCGAATAGCTGGTGTGCAATAATGCCTGACTCTGGCATAATTTCCATGTGGCAACCAAGGGCGCCGCAAATGAGTTTGCTAAGGTCCATGAGGATGCGCAGCTTGCGCATTGTTGTGAACATGGTTGCTAGTGCTGATACTGGTTTGGTTTGTGAAGAACAGGAAGAAAACAAATTGATTGAAAGAGGAGATGAAGGATTTGAAGAATCTTTTATGGGGCAGACTCTGGTTCCTTGGGGAGATATAATGATTCATGAGGATCCGGGTATTGAACCTAGACGTGTTAGTCAGCCTGAGTCAAATCGAAATGCAATGAAGACTATGGATGAAACTAGGGTACATTTACTAGAGGAAACAGATGAAGATTTGTTATCAAAGCGGATTTTGGTGCTTAGCAAAACCAATAAGACCAGGAGTTCATTGGAACTGTTTAGGTCCATGGAATTGTCGGGTCTTTCTCCTAATTTACATGCATGTAATTCTCTTTTATCCTGCCTTCTAAGGAATGGGCTGCTTGATGATGGGTTGAGAGTCTTTGAATTTATGAAAACAAAGAAGATAACAACATCTCACACTTACAGTTTAGTACTTAAAGAAGTTGCAAATTCTTGGGGTTGCGATACTGCCCTCAACATGTTTATGGAATTGCTAGGGGAATGTGAGGTGAAGAAGGATTTTGACGCAATTGTCTATAACACCATGATTACAGTTTGTGGTAAAGTTAACAATTGGGTTGAAACGGAGAGGATATGGAAAAGTATGAAGGCCAATGGCTGCTGTGCAACACGGGTTACTTATTGCCTCTTGGTTAGCAATTTTATTCATTGCAGTCAAAATGAGCTGGCTCTTGATGCTTACAGTGAGATGGTTCGAAATGGATTTGAACCAGGGAATGATACAATGCAGGCTATAATCGGTGCGTGCATGAAGGAGGGAAACTGGAATTTGGCTCTAAGTGTCTTTCAAGACATGTTAAAGGGTGGGCTTAAGCCAAACCTAATAGCATGCAATGCATTGATTAACTCTCTAGGAAAAGCCAGGGAGGTCAAATTAGCATTTGTGATTTATGATATCACAAGGTCTTTGGGTCATTCACCAGATTCATACACATGGAATGCTCTACTGGGTGCTTTGTATAAGGCAGATCGACATGATGATGCTCTTCATCTCTTTGAGAGCATTAAGAAAGGTGAGGGCCCTCTATTGAATTTACATTTGTACAACACTGCTTTAATGTCTTGCTCGAAGCTTGGGTCATGGGATAGAGCTCTGCAGCTCTTGTGGCAAATGGAAGCTTCTGGACTCTCAATTCCAAGTGCATCATACAATCTTGTCATCAATGCTTGTGAGATTGCCAGGAAGCCAGAAGTTGCATTGCAAGTGTATGAGCACATGGTCCACCAAAAGTGCAATCCAGACACATTCACTCATTTATCACTATTAAGAGGTTGCATTTGGGGATCTTTATGGGATGAAGTGGAGGAAATCTTAAATGTAAGTGTTTTGGAATTGTCCATTACCTTGATTTGTTTGAATCTCAAGTATCAATTCCATACCGCTTATTTGTTTAAGTGCATTTCTTCTGAAAATGGGGTGAAATATGGCCGCTCATCTATTTCAATCTGTAGAGAGTTTAATATCAATGATTTTTTTGATTGATGAGCAACCATTCTTTTGATTGAAACCCCTATAAATTTTCTTAATTGCTCCTGCATTTTTACTGCATTCTGACCCATGAAACCGAATATGCTCGTTTACTTGATTATGCGTGTTTCCTTTGCAGCGGACTGCACCAAGTATTTCTCTTTACAATGCTGTCATTCAGGGCACGTGCTTGAGAGGCAATATTGATTATGCAAAGAAGCTATACGCAAAAATGCGTGAGTGCGGTCTTCAACCTGATGGTAAAACACGTGCATTGATGCTTCAAAACTTACCAAAAGATGTAGCTAGACAAAGAAACAGGTGGTCTTCTCGTTACAGAGAACATCGGCGGACAATAAAATGAGAAAAGGAAAGCGTTGAATCTATGTATGTTGGGCAAATTGACAGACAGGCTATGTTTTGCCCCTGTTCAACCTCTCTGTTTTCTCTCTTGGGATTTTCAGTGTATCATGTACAGAAGAAAAATGTTGTAATTATTTCATATTTGGTGTAAAGCAAATAGGTGAGAATTGATGGGTTATGTAAACGAAGCAAATCTGATTAATTAATCTACTAAACAACAAAGAGAAAGCAAAAAACAATCTCAATGAGCAATGAGTTAGTTATTTGACGAAGTGGGAGGCTGTTGGTACAGAGATTGCACTTTGGATTCCAACAAAGACACATGGTTATCAAGCACTGAGATGACAGCTTCAAAGTCGGTGACTTGCTGCTCTATGGCATCGATCTGCTGGACGTACTGGTCGAAGCTACCACTCTTGGACTTCAACTGCTCCACGAACACTCTCAGCCCGGAGGCCACGTCGCCGAAACCTTTGTACTCTTCGGCCACTCTTAGATTCATCTTCTCCAACAGCTCCAGGTGATTGTTCGTCCCCTGACAAACCAAAACAACAAATTTGTTTCATATTTTTTGTTGTTTTTACATTTGAGCCCTAGAAATGTGAATTGAGAGGGGATATAAGATCAAGAAAGGAGTATACAAGGAACGGTGAATATTAGGGTTTAGATAGATAGAGAGAAAGAGAGAGTACTTGGAGCTCGGATTTGACCATGGTGGAGACGCTGGTGAAGAGGTCATTGAGCGACTCGGTGAGCTCGTCCTTCCCGGCCATGGCTTCAGTACAAACCGTTGGGCCAAAAGCACAAGTACCTGGTTGCCACTCCCTTACTTCTAATCCACGGCAAAGGGCAAAACCTTAAGATGTAAAAGAGTAAAATACACATTTGTCAAAGCTAGAGCAACATAAAATTTTCGAACTTTTCCGGCTAACAATTCCGGTACACCGCTATCAATCAATCCCCGGCAAACTGCTTACAATCAATAATTTTCACATTCAATACAAGAAGAACCTATAAAAAAAAAACCCAGATTGGTCATTTACTGTCTTAATTACCAAGGTATAAACTAGAGATACTCACTCAAAATCCATAAATTCAACCAAAATCAGCAAAATCTTCTAACGGGTACATCGAAATTTGTCAATTTTATCAACACACAGACACATTCATAGATTAATTCAAAACCAGTATCAACAACCGATTTCGTGAATGATCAATGGGGTTTTCGGTTGTCACCCCAAATTTCCAACATCAACAGGAAATCTACAAAATTATCCTATAGTTATATCAATTAACTACAAACTTCTTGATTATCATCCAAAATCCGGCACCCACAGCAGCACTGCTCGGTTCTTGAAGCATGACAAGATGAAGAAATTTAAGAGAGAGAGAGAGTAGAAGAGGGAGGATGAGAGGAATACCTGATGTCGTGGAATTTCCTTTCCCTGGAGTTCGGAAGTTTCAGTCGTGCTTTTTCCTCTTTGCGTTGGTTCTGGGTTTTAGGAAAACAGAGTATTTATTTTATTTTATTTATTTATTTTTTCAGACTTAAATATTTCTTTCAACTAATAAAAGATTAAAAAAATGGAAAAAGGATATGATAGTTAAATTATATGTTTTTTTTTTTTTCTTTTCATTCTTTTCTCTATCTTAAATATACCAACAAAAAAGAAAAGGAAAATAATCAAATTAGCCCATTTTAGTTCATTTTTGTCTAATTCATAATTTCCTTTAGACTCTCTTCCTTGATAAAACTCCTAAACAACATTCGAGGATATTCTGGCCATAATTTTGTGCAATGCTTATTGGCCGCGAACAAAACCGACTTTAGAGACAGAATTGGGGCTTCAAAATAAGTTAGGTATAACACGTGAAATGTTTAATCGGAAATGGATTTCGAATATATGATAAATTTAATTATTTAATTAATATTCTAAGAATAAAATAAATTTATGTTTAAGATACAACTTGTAATAATCAATATGAGCTAAAATAGTGGTTTGTGTAGGGTATGTCCTCATGTGAATCCTCAGAAGACATAGCTGCGAGCTAAATCTTTTGCTTTAGCACAATCAACCAAGCCACTCTTTTGTCGAGCTTTGTTATTTAGTGAAAGCAGAAAAATCATAAAGCATTTGCATTGCTGTATATCGCCACCACATTAGTGAGCACCGCAAGAATGATCATGAAAATGGATAAACTTTTGTCTGTCTTTGTTGCAATGCCATGAGAGTCCCTGAGGCATCAAATACAGAGCTCTAGTTAACAAAGTTGACAAATTTTGACTCAGTAGACAAAGGCTTTGTGATTTGCATTTATACCCTTCAATGAAAAATCCCAAAAACAGTTCCTAAAAGGGAAACAATAATGGGATTTTTCACAGCTCTGGCAAGAAAAGAGGGGGAAAGAATGTACTCACTTGAGAGTAATAGAAGCAGGAAAGATGAATCCAAGAAGAACTCCAACAGTTGCTCCACTGAACTGGAAAGCCACCCATATGTTGGGAATGAAGATTGCACCCAAGAGGACAATGACAGTGAGCCCCGCACTGATCAATGCAAATCTTAAGTTGTCTGAATCCAAAGGCCTAGCTGAAGGAAAAAGGAGGCCATCCAAGTTTAAACGCAGTGGATAGAAGATGATTGGGAAGATAAGTACAATGTGGCAGGCATAGCTAACACGAACAATATCATTGATCAGAGAGCCAAATGGGATGCCAAGATTGGCGTCAAAGTTGGAGAGTACGTCAGGAAGAGTTGATTTTCCAAACAGGAGGAAGCCAAAGGAGCCTGTCATTAGGTACACTACTGCGCAAAGAGTAAGTGAAGTTCGGACAACTACTTGCATCCTCGAAGGCTTTTCAAGCTCGTTTTCTATGGTGTGAACTGCAAGTGTAGTAGTACTTGTCAGAAAGAGAAACTGCAAAAGTATGAAGTAGTGACTCATATGCAGGTAATAATTTAGACATGGGATGCTTTCTATCAGTGCTTCGAGTCAGAAACAGACTAAAAATGGAGGCTTTTCTTAGAGTATTTGATAAAAATCTTTTGGGATATGTGGTGATTTAACTTGGTATCACAACAAAGGTCCTAACTTTGAACATCGTTTTTTGGGACACTGTTGTTCTGTTTTGAACATCATGCTTGGACAAGAATGCTGTGCGTGCCAGAGGACTTGTGAGAGAGGAGATTATAAGCTTTCATACCGTTGAAGTGGCAGACATATGCGCAAACAACGGGAGGGACAGCAGTAAACAGATTGCAAAAGGCTGTCAAATCAGTGACGATAGGAAACCATCTGGGTGTCTCTATGCTTCCATTGGCTAATTTGTAAGCCGTGATCCCAATGACAACAAGAAGAAACACAACAGCCAGTGCAAATGATATAGCAGATGTATGTCTCAATGATTCTGCAGCATCCCAAAATATCATAAAAAGAAAGATATCATCTCTATATTGTTCAATCCATTAAGATGCATAAAGTCAAAACCAGGGCAGATATCAGAAAAATGCATAAAGCACAATTTCGTATTAAGCAAAACAAGCAGCAGGGAAAAGAGTGCTTACCGATGCGCTTTAAGCTCATCAATGGGATAAAAACAGTTACAGTTAGTGCTATGAGAACAAAGGCACGCCCTGTCCACCAATGCTCTCCAAACCACTCTTCCAAAACACCTTCATGGTGAACCCCACTTGAGGTCGCTCCAGAAAGCAGATCCTCTGATTGAACATGATAAAAACAACTCCAGATGTTACACTAATATCGACACTTTTGATCAAAAGAAAGCCTAATCTAACAATGATTGATGATAAACAAAACAAGCAAAAACACCCAAAGGGTTGGCTCGAGTGGTAAATCACTTGGCCTTGGTGCCTCATGAAGCATCAGCTCTATAGTACGACCCCTCTTAAGTACAAACAATTTTTTAGACTCCGCAAGCACTTTACATAACCCGTGTGAAGGGGGCAACAATTTTTTAGACTATGCAAGCACTTTACATAACCCGTGTGGAGGGGCGCTTTGCATGGTGCCCCAAAAATCTAGTCAGGGCCGATTATAAAAAATAAATAAACAAAAAAATGGGAGTTGGGTAAGCTGAAGTTGCACCGATTATAATCAAGTACATGATGACACCACCAATGTTGTTGATGACTATAGTGGTCTGAAGCAGCATTTTCCCCATCATCCCAAAGGCATCCCCCATCACATCTCCATATGAAAATGCAGACCCTGGCTTGCTGAACCTCAACAACATTTCTATAGACGCCTCAGTCAAGAGCGCTGCACATAAGATCAAAGCGACCCCAGGAACAAGACCCAGAAGTTTCAAGGTCGCCGGCAGGCTCATAATTCCAGCACCAGCAATGGTGCATGACATGTTGAACACAGACGCATGAAAGGAAGCTCCATCATACTTATCTAACTCGGCTTCATCTCGATTTCTTGGTAGTAAAGGGGAAACAATCTGTTTGTTCCCCTCTGACATTTTTTCAGCTAGTATTTCACAAAGAGTTATAATTAAATTAATTTACAACTTCGAAAAAAGATTAGAACCCAGAGAACCTTTCTATCACAGCTAAATTATAAAAAACAAATTCTGGAAAAATAAGTTCAAAGTGAGCACCTTGGAGTTCAGCAAAATTGGTGCTTTAAATAACAGAAACAACCAAGCAAATAAAAATGAGGTCCCAAATCTCAAACCACTTCTGCAGTCTGAAAGGCTTGAAAACACGCAAATACAAAAAACAAAGGGCTTGAATCTTGGTAGAGAATTTAGGCGCGTCGAAGTTCAGAACAGAAGATTGATGATACAAAGAGCCCCTTACCAGTTCTAAGACGGGAAAAAAGGCAGCAGCATAATAAGAACAAAGAAAAAGGAAATTTGTTCGGTAGTCATTCAAGATTATAGACTACAAAATCAAGCAAATCTAAACTAGGGAGTTTTGATTAAGATCTAGTTCGTGGCCTCAGCTGTCACTGTTGTAGATATGGTAGATTCGCATTTGTCATGATGCAGCCATTGGTTGGTTACTTTCAACTTGATTAAGATTGGTACCCAACTCTAGCACTCAAGTGGAATGGTACAATACCATCAACGGTGGTGATTAAATCTAAAGTGGTATTAGTACAGGTTTGAGCATGTACTAATACATAAACTCGAATACCTGCAATAAAAAATCTTTATATATATATATATATATGCCTAATTAGTATTAATCGTTTTTTTACTAATGTTATAGTAGAGTTGGGTCATTCTAATTTTATTGGACTCAATAGAACATCTGCAGTTTTCACCGACAAATAATAGATAATCACATAATATAAGGAAGATTACACTATTCCTTAAATTCAACATATCTATAAATTATAACTCACTATAATTCGTTCCTTCAAATTATCATTTCATTCCGAGCACTCATTTGTCTGATTCTCTTTGTTTGTTTTGTTTGTTTTTTTTTCCTCTTCTGGTTTGTGCCATCAAGGATCAAGCTCTACACAGTGCATATTAGAATACAAGGCGTGGTGTCCCACTTATCGGTATGCTCAATTATGAATGGCACAGAAATAATTAATAAAGATAAAATGGAACCTTTCTACAACAATCGAGGAATTCGACTCATTGATGATGTTGAGGTGACAATATCACATTGAAAGTCGTTTCTGTAAAGCACGGGCCTGTTTACATTATATACGTTATCTCCTCGGTAGAGATGTATGCATAATGCATCAGAATTTTCCAGACAATGAGGTAGAGACCATGAAACGGCACCTGGGATTAAATTAGAACAGAGCAATTTACCCGCATGTGAAAGTGCAATCTCTTTCTCTTGTTTTTTCCCTTGTTGCTCTTTTTTGTGTTTGTGTTTGTGTTTTGAATACCAAATTTGCTGCCATTCTCCATTCACTCTTGCCCGCACACCACTCCACCTTATTCGGATAAAATTTTTCTATAAATTGGATTGTAAAAATTTCTACGGCCTTTAAAAAGTGGCATGTATTTTTTAAACATGTAAAAGCATATACTTTCTCACTAATGCTACTAAAAAAAAAAAAGATTGATGTCCATATTTTGTCCATATTTCTCATCTTACAAATTAAACATTATACTTGTTAAATTATGTGAGGTCCACATATATATTAAGAGAGACGTATCACTTTTTTAGAAGTTAGGTCGTAGGAATTTCTATAACCCAATTTGTGGGATTTCTATCAACCATCTTCATCTGCCTTCACATTGTCTTCAAATGCTATCTGCATGTGCCACTGCCCTTTTGGTCTCGGATTACAGTTTCTCACCTATCTCCCTCTTCTGACTCCCCCACTATTTCTCCATAACCAGTGCCCCTTTTTGTCTATGAAAATGGCCAGATTTAGATCCAATGCCTCCTGAGCATCAGTTGCAAGGCTCCTCCTTTGCCTAACATCGTAGTGGAGATCCTTTTTAATCGGTTTGATCCAATTGTCTTAGTGCTATCTTTCTTATTATGGTTTCCAAATTCTCTTGTTGCCGCTGTATGTGTCTTTTAAGGCTACCCATCTTATCTACTGCCTAAAAAACCATTGGTTCTAACAACCCCTTTATAAGCTTGTGTGCAAATAAGATGTTGGGTCGGGCCATATTTGGGCCATTCCCATATTTGTGCACTATTTGGACCATACAATCTGGATACAGATCAAAAGCCACAAAAAACACACCACGCAAGCAAGACTTGAATAAGGAGAAAGTAAGCTGCTTTCCTCCTGTCGTGGCAAGAAAAAGCAATAACAACCACATGAACAGCAGTGAAGAGATCACAAAAAGGATGCCAAGCCAGAGATTCTCAGAAACCAGGCCGATGTCTCTATGCTTCCCATAGCCAATTTGTAGATTGTTACTCCAATGGCAACAACAAGAAACACAGGTGCCAGAGAAAATGATATGGCTGATGAAAATCTCAATGAATCTGCAGCCAAAATTTAAAGGAATATCATATTGGTTGGAAAGCATTATGGACTACCAAGAAAATTAAATCATATACAGTACAGGGGCATTACCATATTAAAGCATATCAATGAAGAAAAAAGTGCAAACATTTGATATAAGGTAATATATATGTCCCACCAAGAAAGGAAAGCACTGGAGTATACCGATTATCATCAAACACACAATTAGAACACCAAGGTTGTTGATGATAACACAGGCTTGAAGCAATATCTTCCAAATCTTTCCAGGCTTGCTATATCTCAGCAACATCTCAATGAATCAGAGCAACACCTGGGACAAACCCCAATGCTTTCAAGGTTTTTTGGCAGGCTCATAATTCCAGAGCCAACAACGGCACATGGCAAATTGAAGACAGACCCATGAAAGGAATCACCATGAAATTTAATATACCCTGCTTCTTCAATCTTCATCTTGATTTGTGGATAACAAGGGGGCTGTCTCATCACCAACCTGTGTCATCTTTTTGTGAAATGTTCTCCACATTTTCAATAGCCATATTCTAATAGGGAAATGCAACAAGACAGTAACGTTTAGATTCAAATTTTGCGGCGATTCGCTAAGACACGTCACGTGTGGTTGGTGTTTGTTCCATGCCATTTCCGTACGAAAGCATTTGGCTCCAAGAATGACGACGAAGCAGTACTCAATAGTTTTTTTTTTTTTTTAACTTTTTAATTTATGACCGTAATCGTAATCGAGCCAAGTCGAGTCTTAAGATTTCAAACTTGGCTCATTTACGAATATGCTTATTCGAGACGAGCTATAAAATCCGTGTTTAAGCTAAAATTCTACCTCAAATTCAATTATTCAGCTCAACTCAATTCGCTTTAACGTATAATCCGAGCAAAATTCAAGTTTGAATTTTAAAACAACTTCTAGATATTTATCTATAATATAAATTAATATAACTAATTTTAGTAATATATATATAAGATATATGAAATATGCAAAATATATGAACGAACTAACTAATTAGTTAGTATGTTAATCAATACACACACATATACATATTAAATAACCTATATAATATATATTATTTAATTACTAATATATAAATTTATATAACTTTTTCTATAATATATATATATATATATATATATATATATAAGATCTATGAACAAGCTAATGAGTTAGGCTAACGAGTCAAACTCATGAGCTCCTGTTGAGCTTAATCAAGCGAGCCGAGTATGTGTCATTAGTTGATCGAGCTAGTTTCAACATTAACGAGTGAGCTTGTACGATGTTGAGCTCGATTTCAAGTCGAGCTTAGCCGAGCAGGTATTGAGCGAGCTGTCGAGTGTGTCAGCTTATTTACAGTCCCACTTTTATTGTGTGTTTTTTTTTTTGACATGTCCGCATAAAAGGGGGGAGGGAGACTTTTATTGTGTTTATTATGTTTTATTATTTTCTTAAAAATATAAAAAACAGAATAATTAAAAACTTTGAATTTATTTTTCTTAAAACAAAAGTTGAAATTTAAAACTAACTCCTACTCTATGGATGAACCATGTATATGTGGGTGTTTGGTAAAGTGTTTGGATTAAATACTGTAGTTAATGCGAAGAAAAAAAAAAATGTTTGGTATGAAAAAGTAAAAAATATTTGTTTTCTAATATTTTTATTTGAATGATAATAAAAATTGAATGATGTGATATAAAAAGTGAAGAAATTAGAATGTTTTAATGATTTTTTTTTTAGAAATGATAATGAATAGTAACGAAAAGATCCTAGACAAATTAATCCTTTCAAATTCAAATTCCCATCACTCAAACATACCAGCCTCTTTTAGCCCTCTTCTAGCCCTCTTCCCATTTTGGGCTCTCCTTTTTTGTTGCAAAGAAATTCATTTTTATTGTTCCAAGCTCTCAATAGTGCCTTCGGCCGTGTGCAAGCGGCCGAGCCATCTTTTAGAGTCGGTCTTGAGTCCGTTTGACCTTACAATTTTGCACGTAAAAAATATGTGCTTAAATAAAATTGTGAACGATTATCTATTTCATTTAAAAATCGTTTAAAAATATTTTTTTACTATAAGACTTCCATAATTTATTACCTATATTTTTATTAAAGATTATATTATAAATAAATCTTTTTAAACGATTATCTATTTCATTGCACTCTTATATATTAAATTAAAGTTAATAATAGTTTCATGAATTCAGAAAAAGAAAAGAGAGTTTAAAGAGGTAACTCAATTTATTATAATTATATTTAATTTAATGAAGTGAAGGTCATTAGTTTATTTTTTTTATTTTTTCTTAATACCGACATAAAAAAATAAAAATACAGTCTGTTATTCAGAAACTCTGCGATTTGCTGTGTAAACGATTTTGTACAAGAAAACAAAAGAAAAACAGAACAGCAAATCTTACAAACAAACACAAACAAAGATATTATAATCAAAGTTTTCCTTTCCCGTTGATCGTAGCTGGAGAACAGGAGGTCTAGGGTTTGGTGCTAGATCCTCCTAAACTCTCTGTTCCTTGGTCAAAGCTAAAACGAAATGAATTTAATTCTTGTAATTCCGAGGGTTTCCGACACATTTCCTTAGCGGAGGCATCATTGCGCTCTCACAATTCTTCAGGTAATACTTCGTTCGCACTCTCTCTTCAATTCACAATCGTTTCTCACTCTTAACAATTTGATTGTGTGTGAAGTGGGTGCAATTGAGTCGGAGCTGAAGAGGAAGGAGAAAATGAAGGCAGGGAGCGCTGCCAAGTTGATAGTGGACGCTCTGCTGCAGCGGTTCCTTCCTCTCGCTCGGAGACGCATTGAAACCGCTCAAGCACAGGTTCAATTCTTGCTTTATGTTTGCCTGTGTATCTATTTGGTAGTGTTTTTGCTGAAAAGCCATGGATTTTGGCAGAGAGGGACACCCATTTGCACAATTTGGTTGATAGGTAGTTTTTTTTTACTGTTGTTTGTGGAATGCCAAATGCTGTGTAGGATACTGTTTTTATATTGGATCACAAGGTTTGTGGTGATTGGAAATGGGAATATGAGCTTCTTACTTTTGTGTGCTGTTATAGAGTTGAAAGAGGGGTCGAAATTTGCAAAGATCTAGTCTTCTCAAGCGCAATACATTTGTAGTAAAGCTAAAAATTTATGATTGTGTAGATTGGCCTAGGACTTTGTAGTGGTAAACATAAGTACATATCCCACATGCTATCACGAATTGATGTTTTTGAACTTGGACATTACTTGTAGTGATCATTTGAATATTATGCTTAAACATGGTGAATATATATAAGTCATCCAGTCCAAATAGTTGTTTAATGGATACTATGGACTGGCTTTGGTTTGAGGGTTTTGGATTGATTGTACGAGAGTAGTGGTGGAGTTGGTACCAGCTCAGACTGTCTTTCTGTTTTTCTCATTTGGAGGTCTGAGGATATAGAAGTAGTATGAGAGGCAGTCAATGGGTAATTTGTGGGGCCTTCCTCATACTTCTATATGGTTATTTATTTATTTTATGAGATGGTGCTTTGCCTGAACTTTGTTGGACTTCTACTTGGTACTGAACTTGTTCTTATAACGAATATGGCTTCCGTAAGATAGGAGGCAGTGTGAACTGGTTTTGGTCATTATGCTTGAAATCTGGTATTAGTGACTTGAAGTTTCTGGGTGCTGTCTGAGATTTTGATGGAAGAAGCTTTGGCCTCCTTATGTGTACATGATTTTCCTGGTATAGGAGAGATGCTGGAGTTGTTGTTCTCTGACAATTTTTTCAGGGCCCCTCTAGTTAGCCCCTTTCAAAACCTTTACCGTACAGAATCTACTGGCGGAGAGGTGTTATAGATGCTTGTCTTATTGGAACAGGAGTTCCTTGATAAAAGTAGATGACAATACTACTCTGAAGATTACTCTTGCCAGCTTTCTGGTTTCTCACTGCTAACTGCGTACCTCATTTTTTTATTTTTTTAAAGTCCACCCAGTGCTTGCTTGAGAAGTAGTTAGCGTCAATGAGATTCTACGTGGAAGAAGTGAGATTGATGAGTTAGATATACCAATGTTTTTTCTCCCTGAAAAACATATAATCTACAAAACAATTCTACATAAAGTATTCCCCAGGTATTCACAAAGAAATGTGAGATGTTGCTTTGTAATGTATGTTTGTTGGTGGAGATGCTGTTCACTTGAAACCTCTGTAGCCATGGTAACTATTATATTATTTATATATCAAACCATGCAAAACAACTGGTGGATGCTGTTTTCTAATACAGATTGATATTCATCTAATGTATTTCATAATTCTTGTTACTCGGGCAAATCACAGGATGGACAGTACCTCCGACCATCAGACCCTGCCTATGAGCAAGTTCTGGATTCCTTGGCAATGATCGCACGTCATACACCTGTACCTCTTCTAGAAGCTCTTCTTAGATGGAGAGAAAGGTGTACTAAATCCCTATTTTTACCTTTTTTTAATCTTTTTTTTTTCTCTTGCATTTTTTTTTTCCAAAAAAATTATAGCCATTTTTGTACTCTTGATTTTTTTTTGTCACTATAATGTTTAGTCTTGTAGATAAGCTTTTAATTATTTCATGATAATCATGCATATTGGTGTGTTGAATGTGGTCAGATAGTGTAATTTGAGTTTTTTTTTTGGATAAATATATTAAAAAAATTTCTGGATATGCTAGAATGGACTGTAACAGTTACCGGTCTTATTTTGAGATTTTGATTACTTGGTTTTGATAGTTGCAACTTAGTTTTCTAGTTTTTTACATGGTTTCCTTTTTTCTTTTGTGATCCTGCATCACATTTCATATTGGAGCAATATGCCTTGATTTTACTCATAGCAATTTTGGCGGAAGTACATTATCAGGTTTTTACTTAAGAACGATACTATGGGCCGCCAGAATTAAAGGCTTTATTCTTTAAGGCTCTTTCTTTGGTCTGCTGCCTCAGATTCTAGTATCTTGAACTTTCATGTTTTCTTACATCTCTTCTCCACTACTAGCTAGGCCTCTTTTTTTGCGTACTCTCTGTGTACTTGAGTTGCGTATTTATTTATTTTTAATGAATTTGTGATTACTTATATAAAAAAAGAATGATAATATGGGGAACCATCTAAGGTCCTTTTATGATAAACTGGTGAAAGAGTCTGATTGACTCCAATCAGTGCAGAATTGAACCTCCTATTTATTTATTTGTGATGCTATTGTAATTCTTGCATGAAACTATCAATGTGATCTTATTTGGTGTTTGTGTTTTGATTATAGTTTTTCGTGGGCTTTCTTTTTCATTGCAGTGAGTCCCCAAAAGGAGCAAACGATGCATCTACATTCCAAAGGAAGGTATGTACTGTGATTAGTAGCTTGCTTGTGATTTTTTTTTTTTTTTTCAGTTAGCAGACTGAATAATTTTTTACTGTATGTAATGCATGTTGAGGGTCATGAACCTATTGCAGTAATTCAATTGATTTCCCTTAATTACTAATTATCACTTAATATATGTCATTATCAGAGTAGATTTTGAAGAGTCGTTAATTTATCTATGCCTGTGTACAGAAAGCTGTATTTGAGCAGCCTAAAAACACTCCAGCCCCTTGGTTGTTATATATATACCACTAGATGTGCTCAATGTATCGTGATCAATATACTTCTTAAACTCCATATTGGAGATGTTTAGAAAATGCAGACCAGGAAAACAGAAAATAATTTGGTTTTTTATAGGTTGGGATGATATAGATGGATTTAGGTGAGGGAGGAGTCCACCACTCCACTCTGCCACCTTGGACAGACTTTGGTTTCAAAGTCCTATCCTATTATTGAAGATACTACAACTTTGTTTCATAGCCAAAAAAAAAAAAAAATCTGAAACTCAAATTTCATTTCTTATCTCTAAAAGCATACAATTGCACATTTATAGAGTTTTGGAACATTAAAACTTCTCCTGTAACCAAAGACAGTAAAGACTTGACCCAACTTCTTGGAAAATTAAGGACTTGACTGATTAAATGATGACCCTTTTGTAACTAAGTGATTGGGATAAATTTAGAAGAGACATTGTAATAGAGAACTTAAAAATAGTGAGCCTTGGGTTCTTTATGAGTGGCTTAAAATTTGAAGGTGGGGAGTTCATACTTTGGAGAATATATATTTATATCTAACATCTTCTTATGCATTTTTCCAATATAAAAGTATATTCTTGTATTTAATTGGGCAGAAAAGTATATTAAATGTCTCAATGGTTGGTGAAACTTAGAATTACTTTTTTCTTCATGGAACCAGGTTGGTTCTTTAACAAATATTTTGGGTTAAATACCTTTCCGCTCAAACTACCACTCATTTAGAAGTTGTCCCATGAACTACCACCTGTCTCACTCAACCTCCTTGAATTAGCATTTTCTTGCAAATAACCCCGCCATTAGTCGTTAAATTAGGCAGAATATACGTTTATTTTTTTATTTTTTTTATAGATAAATGAAAATTCCCGCAAATAGAAAAATACAAAAATAAAAAACTGACTAAAAAATAAAAAGTTAAGAAATAAATAAAAATATAAAAACTAAAACTAAAAAAAAAAATCTTATTCTTTTTTTTTTTAATAAAAAAAATAAATAAAAAATAGTGGCGGTTGTTGAGCCACCCGCGAATCAAATGGGGTGACTGAGCTACCCCAAAAAAGTGTTTGGGGGTAGTGTGGCCACCCTTGAAACACAAGGTAATTTGGCCATCCCAGGGGTGGCTTCTTTCTTCTTTTTATTTATTTATTATTTTATTTTAAGGGTATTTATAAACTAAACTTAGGATATTTTTGTCATTTCACCTTTTTTAACGATTTTGACTAATGGAGGGGGGTTCTTTACTAATGAATTGTAGTTTAAGGCTGTTAGGTGTGACATGCTGTAGTTCGTGGGGGCAATGTGTAAAGGAGTGGTAGTTTGAGAGGAGTAAAGGTATTTAACCCAAATATTTTTGTAGGATGCTAATATAATAATAGGGTAACATAATAATGCTCTATCTGTTATCTTCAAAGTACATTTGTTGGTTATCCAATGGCATCCTTTTGTTGGGGGAAAGGAAGAGGAAGGTTGGTTGGTTTGTTGGGGTGGGGGTGGGGGGGAGCTAGGCTAGTCAGTTGAGAGAACCCATTTCATTGACTGCAGTCATGAGGGAATGGTCTCTCATATGGGACATTTCCTTTTGGGTGTTTCTTTTTGTGGACATTTGAGATGTTCATGCATGGGGATTTTTTTTGGAGACAGTATTGAGAGGGGTAAGTTTTGTTCTGAGGGAGCTCAAGCAGCGAGGAAGCAAAATCTTAGCCTATTTCTAGGTGATGAACATTTGTAACAGTTCAATCGTGTTGTGTTCTTTTTGTTTCCTTTGTTTCTTTCTCAGACATGTCACCCTTCCTTCTTTTAGATGCATAAGCAACTCCCATACCCCATGGAACATGAATCCATGACTTTACCAACCATCCCATTCTAATGAGAGGTGGAGGTTCGATTTGGCCCATAGGCCATTGACAGATATGGACATTTATTTTGGCCCTTTTCTTTGCTATTTGATGTTTATCCGATGCTGGTGCTTTGTAGCAGTCTTATCACATTTGCAGTTGTAGTATAGCGCATATCTAGTAGTGTTATTGTCTTTGTTATTTGATTCTACAGGGATTAATTTATAGACCAAGATTTGCTATAAGAGAGTTGGGTGATAATCATTGTCGTCTTTTGAAGCATCTCTTGTCCCCTTTGTGTCCTAGAATATTATGTGTTATTATTCTTTTTCCTTCTTATTTTTGGTTCACAATATCATCAATTTGCCTTTTGTCTGCCACTAGTGTACATAGGTTGTGCCCTCTTTGATGTTTTCAGTATATTTTATTACTTAGGAAAAAATATAAAATGGCCCCTCAAACTACCGGCCATTTGTAATTTAGCCCCCCAAAGTTTCAATTGGTATAAAGTAGCCCCCCAAACTACTAACTCCTTATAATTTGGCCCCCTCTGTTAAATGAAACTGTGAAAATTGATGAAAAACCCAAAACGACGTCGTTTTGGGATGTAGAGTTACTAAAATGTCCTTATTGGAATAAAAAATAAAATTAAAAAAAATCCTTAAAACGGCGTTGTTTTGCTTTCCCTCAACAGACACCCTTCTTCCCCATGTTCTTTCCCCCTTCTTCCCAGCAATGGACGGAGATTTAGGCTCTTTTACCTATTAAATGAGTCTTCTCATAAGAACATGAGATGTTTTTGATGAGTTTTAGGGTTACAGCATCTATGTGACACACATCAAAGGGGATTTTGATTCTGTCAGATAAACAATGTTGATTGCTGGTGTAGCACTTAGTCCAGTGTTGGAAGAGTCTTTAAGTTTCCCAGGAACTTTCACTGGCTGGCATGGTCCACGTTTAAGTGACTCAATATTGATTTTTCTCACTGTTTTTGGGTCTGTGATTCCCATGCATGTTATGGAGTCGGATTCAATTGCTTCAGTGAAGCTGAGAATCCAAACCTGCAACGGATTTTTTGTGAAGAAGCAGAAACTGGTTTTTGAAGGGAGAGAATTGGCTCGGAATAATTCTCATGTCAGTGACTATGGGTTAACTGATGGGAATATATTGCATTTGGTGATAAGACTCTCAGATCTCCAAGCTATTACGGTTAGGATTGTATGTGGGAAGGAATTTGAGTTCCATATTGAGAGGAATAGAAACATGGGTTATGTGAAGCAGCAGATTGCTAAGAAGGCGAAGGGGTTTTTGATCTCAAGGATCAGGAACTGATATGTGATGGTGAAGAGCTTGAAGATAAGAGATTGATTAATGAAATATGCAAAGATAATGATGCTGTGATTCACTTTCTGGGTTGCAGCGGGAAAGAACACGGGGAAGAAGGGTGGTTGTTGAGGGAAAGCAAAACCAAAGTCTTTGTTTTTTTAATTTTATTTTTTATTCTAAGAAGGGCATTTTAGTAACTCTGTATCCCCAAAACGACGTCGTTTTGGGTTTTTCATCCATTTTCACAGTTTCATCTAACAGAGTGGACCAAATTATAAGGGGTTAATAGTTTAGGGGGCTACTTTATACCAATTGAAACTTTGGGGGGCTAAATTACAAATGACCGGTAGTTTGAGGGGCCATTTTATATTTTTCCCTGTTACTTATTAAAAAAATGATATTTATTTGATTTATCATATCACGGCCTAAGTTCAACTGTGTGGATGTCTTTGTTGCTTGCCAGTTTGATTCTTGTGCACTGCTTGTGCCTAAGTATTAGTCACTAACAGTTTAGTTATCATTAAAACAAATGGACTGCTTAAGTGAGGTGGTGAGAAAAAACTGATTGAAGGCAATGAGATGGCTTGGATGTAGTGCGCTAGTATTGATGTTTTAGTTATCATGGAATGTGTATGTTTAAGGCATTTCAATTTAATCCTACTGTACCTATGTTGTCTGAATAGCCTCCCATGGGTTAAATTTGCTATGTAAGTATTCAAGAAGGTGATATTGGTATTTGTGGAAATGAAAATTGCTATAGCTCTTTGGCTTTGTTATACCTAGGTTGAAAAAATAAACATGAATTATCATTTGATTGTGGAAGAACTGTTTCTTTTCAATGCATATTTTTGTAGAGAGAAGTGTGCTTTATTGATCCTAAGTTGAACAATGTGTTTATGTGGGGCTCAGCTTGCAGTGGAGTGCATTTTTTGCTCGGCATGTATTCGATTTGTGGAGTGCTGTCCACAGGAGGGACTTACTGGTTGGTTAATTATTGTTTTATGTTGTTTTTCCATTTGAATTTGTATAACTTGTAGTGACATATCACGTTGTGCTCCTTGCAGAGAATCTTTGGTCTGGGCTTGAGAATTTTGTTTTTGACTGGCTAATTAATGCTGACAGGTAAGCTGCTTTAGATGGGAACTTATGTGGTGGCTTAATTTTTGTTTTGTGCTTGTATATTGATGATGCTTCAGTTTCTGATAAACTATGGACTTCCTAGTCCCTATTATGCAAACTTGGTTGTTTAATTTATGTCTGCAGTGTTACTTATCCCAAAAAAAATTTATGTCTGCAGTGTCTACATATGTTAGGCTTTAGCTTTCTTCAGATATCAGTACAAGATTTCTGGTCATTGACACATTCAATTTATATCCTTGCATGTGAAAAAATTGGTGCCTCTATTGGGCATGTTGTCATGCAAGTGACGGGTAGTAGATTGGTATTGCATGTCTTGGTGTAATGGCAAATCAATGGACCATCTGTTGCTCCCTTGTTCTGTAGCACAAGAGTTGTGGTCGCTTGTATTCTCTTATTTGTGGTTCAAGTGGGAGGTTATTGACCTATACTGGAGTTGTGAAGGGATGTTTGGGTGGCATAGAGGTGGCTAGATTTGGATTGTTGTTACCTTTTGCATCATGTGGACTATTTGGAGTTAGAGGAATAATCTGACTTTCAATGGAGTAGAGATTTCTTATAACAAGCTGCAATAATTATTTTTAAAAATCTTGTATGATTTTATGGATGCTTTTGGTAGCCTGATTTCTTCTTTTTTTAGATTTGATTTATCAATCAAATTTTTGTCTGTAGTTTTTATAGAAAAATCTCTTGTACACACCAGTTGTATTTGAGGTTGTTTTTTCTTCATTCTCAGTGAAGTTTCTGATTATCCATAAAAAAATATAATGCTTTTTTTAGGTGGATGCTTTGCTACCACTTGTTATATATAGAATTATTTATTTATTTATATACTTTATCCCCAGAGTCTACTCTGACGCAGGATCTCTAAGAAATTCAACACTGTATTAGCTTTCTTTCTTGAGGGATTCTTGCATGGGATTTGATATTTAAGGAGTTATGGATAATTAAAAAAAAAAAAATAATAATAATAATAAATAAAAAGGGAATTGATTCATGCTTTATTCTTTGTTCTATTTGAGGAATTTTTAGAATAACATCTTAGCCAAAATAATGCCATATAAGGATAATTAGTTTTCTGTAACACTATTTTTGCTCATTGTTATTTGTTTATTTGTGTATTTGTTTATTTCTTTACTTAAGTACGATCATGTCCATTATCTAGACTGAATCATGGACATTTAGGGACTAGATCTTCTTCTTTTGGTCAGAATGGATTAGTTCATATACTTCAGAACTTGATTAATACACATCATCGTATGTCTTGAAAAGCTTATGATGTATGCATATACACGTCTTGTTACAGGGTTGTTAGCCAGGTTGAATATCCCTCATTGGTTGATTTGCGAGGACTCCTTCTGGACCTAGTTGCTCAACTCTTAGGTGCCTTATCTCGCATCAGGTAAGCAAATCAGCATCTATAAAACTCGAAATTCTATTGATTGTTATCTGATTCAAAATTATTTAACCATTATGAAAGTTATTTTGGAGAGATGTAGAGTTAGATTCTCACATAGTTTAAAGTTTTGTCATTTATAAGATATGCAGTTGTTGCTGTGTAGTTGAATGAATCATAAATAATTTTTGGCAAACTTAGTTTAGTTGTTTCCTAATTATGCATCATTGGTCAAGTTTGGCATATCATCGTCTATGGCCTATGCTGAATTGTTTTTGGGGCAGCTTGAGGTGAGAGATTTATCTTTTTCCTAATGATAGTGTTTTTTGTTGGTGGATGATCTGAAGTAGCCGTCCATACCTTGTATCTCTGATTCCATCATTATCATCCTTCACAACTTCAATATGTCCAAAATTTCTTAGTTGGTGCGCATTAGTAATTACCTATAAGACTTTACCTACTCCTATATTTACTTTTAAACTCTTGTTGGATGAACACAACTTTCTTAGGGGGGTGCGCTACCATGCCACGTACTCTCTATTCAATTTATGACTTATCGACAACATCATTTTCCTTTTGTGCCTTGGCTCTTATCTGCACTAAAGCTGTTGTAGTGCAGTGGTCTAGGCTTGGTGTCTGAAGGTGGTTGCCAGGGCTTCAATATTTATTGTTCACCAATAAAAAAACGTAATCTCAGTTCAGAACTTCGTCCTGTATTGTTCAATCTGTGTTATTCTGCTCAAACTGTCAAAATAAAGCTTATAAATGATACAGATTATTGATAAGGGTGTATTTCATTAATTGCATGCTTTTACTCTCAGTACTTCATTTCCTTGTCTGGCAGAATTTGTGTTATGCCGACAGGCAGTACTTAAAATCTTATAAGTATGAGAGGCAAAAGTTGTATTTTATTGTCATGCTTCTAAACAAAAAGCATTCTTTGGCATGCATATATTAGTTGACTGGATCATGGTAATAAATTATAGTAAGAACATGATTTGGGAGCAAAAATCACTGTTTAGTTCAGTATCTCTGGAGTCCTGTCATGTTTAGATTTCATGGTGCTTTCCTTTTTGCAGATTTAGTTCTGTGACTGAACGCTTTTTCATGGAACTCAATACTCGTCGAATTGACACTAGTGTTTCCCGAAGTGAAACACTTAGTATCATAAATGGGATGCGCTATCTAAAGCTTGGGGTATGTTTAAATTGATTGTTCTTGTAAAAAATGGCATGAAAAAGACAATGGTTTAACAATAAGGTAATTGCCAGGTTAAGACAGAGGGTGGGCTGAATGCATCAGCCTCCTTTGTGGCAAAAGCAAATCCTCTCAACCGTTCTCCAAGCAAACGAAAAAGTGAGTTTCACCATTCACTCTGCAATATGCTTTCAAACATCCTAGCACCACTTGCAGATGGTGGAAAAAGCCAGTGGCCTCCTTCAGGTGTAGAGGCTGCACTTTCCCTGTGGTATGAAGCTGTTGCAAGAATAAGATTGCATCTCAATCCCTGGATGGAAAAACAGAGCAAACATATCGCTGTAAGTGGATGGTGGATCTCAGATCATCTACCTACATTTTATCATATTTCAGCTTTCTGGTTGTTTTTTAATCTAATGGAAATTGTGACCTTCTCAAGTTTCATATTCCACTTGATTTTACCTAATAACTATTTTGTTGTTAAGTACTACATCTGTGGATAAGTGGGATAGTTTTGGAGAAGGGGGATGGGAGCTCACTTACCATGGTACCTGTAGAAGTCTAAATCAGGATAATCCTTCCAAAACTATCTTTTTTATTCTCTTAAAGTTTTACATCCTTGTCTTAATTGGACTTGCCTTGATTTTGCAGATTCCATTATTTTTATTGGTTGCAGACAAACCATTTTTTCCTTTTGGTTTCTCACATAAATTGGTAGTTTCCTTGTATAGTTCCCATGTACATGGGGCGCCTGATGCTTTTAATGATATTTCGATTAATTATATATAAAAAAATGGTAGTTTTGTGTGTAGTAAAGTTGTGTACAGAGTCAGCATTTGATTCTTGGCTTTCCTCTGTAGTAGTTATTACCATGACATCTTATAGATTTTGCTGTGATGATATTCTTAAAGAGATAGAGACATACTTATCAGATAAAAGAATAAGATACATGAAAATCCAACATCCTGTAGTAAATGTAATGCTTTTATTCTACTGAAATGTCTAATGCACCCATAAAACAGTAAACATAGTGGAGAACCGGATTGATCAAATTCCATATTGGTAGCTGGCCCAGAGGAAAAGACATCTGACAATCCTAAACTTGCGATGAAGTTAGAGATTTTCATAATGAGCAACTTGTAAAAATTGTCATGTTTAATGAATGGCCATTGTAATGGATATATGGTGATTGAAGAATAATTCTGTGAAAAGATTAGTACCGTACCTTATCCACTCAAACAATCCCACCAGCCCGATTTATCTTGAGCTTGGATAATCACCTCAACCTGAGGTTTGGTTGGACTTTGACAGCCTCTTTATCCCATACGTTTGACTTGTGGTAGCCTTTAAGCTAAAGTGACATGCTTGTGTTGTGGCCTTAAGTCATCATCTTTTTGAGTCCATAAAAATATAAGAGAAAAAGTGGTACGATGATTAGGTTTATACACACACACGCGAGGTAATTATTTTTGAGAAATACTATAACCCATTATTTTTAGTCATCAATTCCTCCAACTAAATATTTTACTTGGAAGAAAAGCCATTATTTTTCATATTTAAGATTAAGACTGTACAGCAATATCAATTACAAATATGATGAGGAAATCCTTTGCATGCTGTAGTATTATTCGTTCTTGAATTAGAAATTAATTAAACTTTGCCAGCGAGAATTATTGATTTTTTAGAGCTATAAATCTTATTAATTTTAAAATGTCAATTAATTATACAATTTATACTTGTCCAATCACGAGAGTTCATGCATTTCATGTTTCTAGTTTTGTTTGAGTGTGCCTTCCCTTCACTTTTCTTCATAGCCTTGATCTTCTTCTGGAAAAGGACTGAAAATAATAAAATGATTGCCCTAAATGGCTGATGTTATAAAATGTTCTTCCAAAAGAATTTTCCCTTGGTCATTTAAAAAGAATCTACCCCTAGTCATTTAAAAGTTTTCCTATAGAAGGTGCTATTGCTTTGTTTGTAATTCCATATCATCTTTTTTCTTCATTTATTTACCATTAGCTTTTATTATTTGAATATTTGTTTTAAATTAACACATCATGTCCCCCCCCTTCCCTCTTCACAAAAAAGGAAAGAAAGCCTGAATACCTATAGCCCTTTTGTGTGTTCGTATGTTCTTTTATGCCCAAATTAACAATTCTTTAATGTGTTAGGTTGGTTACCCTTTGGTCACTCTTCTTCTCTGTATTGGTGATCCTCAAGTATTCCACACCAACTTAAGCCCTCACATGGAGCAACTATACAAGCTTCTTAGAGTAAGCTAAATTATTTACAGGTTTTTATAGGGGACAAGCAAAGAATGCATTTGGTGAATTGGTTTTCCCTTTCAATGTCCTAATGTTATATCTTATTTAGCCATATCCATATGGTCTTCTATTATGAGTTTTTGGCTATATGACAATCTGAATTAATCATGCAGGACAAGAACCATCGCTTCATGGCCTTGGACTGTCTTCATCGAGTTCTGAGGTTTTACTTGTGCGTTCATGCAGCTAACCAGGCACCAAATCGTATATGGGACTACTTAGACAGTGTAACCTCTCAACTTTTATCAGTTCTGAGGAAAGGAATGCTTACTCAGGATGTCCAACATGATAAACTTGTTGAATTCTGTGTGACTATAGCGGAACATAACCTCGATTTTGCCATGAACCATATGATATTAGAATTGCTGAAGCAAGATAGTTCAAGCGAAGCAAAGGTCATTGGTCTCCGTGCTTTGCTTGCCATTGTTATGTCGCCTTCAAGCAAGCATGTTGGCTTGGAAATATTTAAAGGTAGCTTAAAAAATGGTCATATCCCTTGATTATTGATATATTGTTTGATATCTCAAATTTTGATTTAACTTCATCGGACTTCTTTTGAGCAGGTCATGATATTGGCCACTATATTCCAAAAGTAAAGGCTGCAATTGAATCGATTTTAAGGTCCTGTAATAGAACCTATAGTCAAGCTCTTCTGACTTCTTCAAGGACCACCATAGGTAATTTCTCTATTGTAGAACCAGTGTAATACAAAAATTTTAGTATCTGGTAACATGAAGTGAAAAGGACGAGGAAATGTTGATATATCATCCCTTCAAGGTCCAAGGTTTAATACCTCATGGATGCAAACAATTTTTTGGGGCCACACCCCCTAATGAAAAGTCAGCAATTTAACCATTTCCATGAGGAAAACTTCCAAGAGTGTTGTGCATGGGACCGGATTTACTCTGCAGGGGTGTGTCCAAAGGGCCCTACCTTGGAGAGGTTCTCCAACATAAAAAAAATTAAAAAAATAATAATAATAATAAAAAGAAGAAGAAGAAGAAGAAGAAGAAGAAGAAAGTAATCTAGTGGTTTGTTCTTTGTCCTTGAACTTATCTGTGAAATCATTGTATTTTCATCTTATGTTCTTTTCTTCTCTTTGTTGGACTCATTCCTCATTTGATGGGTATTTCTGTTGCATTAAGACAATTATGATCTTGACTACATTGTAGTTGTCAATGAGCCAAGCCTAAGCTTAATATGAGAATTGTAAACCTTTTGGAAATATGAACCCCAACTGAACTAGGTTGGACTCAGTAAGTTTCAAAAGAGCTTCATTACCCCCTTAGAAGCAAAAACATTAATGCAAGAAATTTATAAAGCCATGGCTCAACTTGCTTAATGCTTTAAATTCTTGGTTATCTGTTTACTCTACAGTCCTTTATGCTTAATTGCTTGCTATTATGTCTTCATTGCTGCAGTGACACATCCTAAATGAATTTATTCTTTTCCAGATGCTGTAACCAAGGAAAAGTCTCAAGGACATCTTTTCCGGTCAGTGTTGAAGTGCATACCATATCTGATTGAGGAAGTTGGTCGAAGTGATAAAATAACTGAAATAATACCTCAACATGGCATAAGTATTGATCCTGGTGTTCGTGAGGAAGCAGTACAGGTGCTAAATCGGATTGTAAGATACCTTCCCCACCGTCGCTTTGCAGTTATGAGAGGGATGGCCAACTTCATCCTACGGCTTCCTGATGAATTCCCTCTTCTCATCCAAACATCATTGGGACGTTTGTTGGAACTCATGCGTTTTTGGAGAGCTTGTCTTGATGATGGACTGGACTATGATTCTGAAGATGAAAAGAGTGTCAGGTATGGAAATCAGGAAGTCAAGAAATCTAATTTCCATCAATCAGGAGAAGCAATTGAATTTCGTGCATCAGAAATAGATGCAGTTGGTCTTATCTTCCTTAGTTCAACTGATAGCCAGATTAGGCATACAGCACTAGAATTACTGCGCTGTGTTCGTGCTTTAAGGAATGACATTCGAGACCTAACACTACGTGAGCAACCTGATCATATTTTGAAATATGAAGCTGAACCAATATTTGTAATTGACGTCCTTGAAGAACATGGGGTGGGATATACTTTTCTGCTTCCCCCATTTTTAACTTCTATGTTTTCTTAATCTTAATTATTAACATTTGAGGTGCAGCCTGAATGTGAATTTGCTGATTGTATTTCAAACTCAATATTTGGATATTACAGGATGACATTGTTCAGAGCTGCTATTGGGATTCTGGTCGTCCTTTTGATATGAGACGAGAATCTGATGCAATTCCTTCTGATGTGACACTTCAATCTATAATATTTGACAGCCCTGATAAAAATAGGTGGGCTCGGTGTCTCAGTGAGCTTGTCAAATATGCTGTTGAGCTTTGCCCAAGCTCTGTTCAAGATGCAAAGTAAGTAAATTATTGTCATATTCATGTACACACTTGTATCTGCACAAGACTGGCTTTTCTGACTTTTTGCTCCCTTGGCTCGTATTTTGTCCCCAACATTAAAGGTTTGCTTCATGACAAAAATTATAATTGACAGCATTCTTTTTAATGCAGTAGATAACCATAGAACAGGGTCCTCGATGAATCTCTAGTATGGGTCCAAAGTAATTATCTGTGGTTAGTTTGTGACATATGGTGAAAATGTCTTCATGTGTGTCAAGTGTTAGGTCTCTTATAATTAAATATGAACATTTTGCAAACACACAGAATATAAGGTAATTTGACATGGAAACTACAAGATCTTGTGAGGACTAATTTGTCCGCAAAACATGGAGTCTGCCCTGCAGATGTTGCTTTTATCACTCTTACTGCCTTTAATCATGTGCTTTCTAGTTTCTACTTATCAAAAACATATTAAAATCCAGGATATTGTCATAATGCAATCTTTATTGGTAGGTTGGAGGTTATGCAACGCCTTGCTCATATCACACCTGTTGAATTGGGTGGAAAGGCTCATCCGTCACAAGATGCTGACAACAAACTGGATCAGTGGCTGATGTATGCAATGTTTGTATGTTCATGTACACCAACAAATAGAGACGCTGGTGGCTTAGCAGCAACCAGAGATCTTTGCCATCTTATTTTTCCCTCCTTAAAATCTGGATCTGAGGCGCACATAGTAAGTACAAGTTAAAATCTAAAATATGTATCTCTAGTAGGGCATTAGTTGGCCAGCTATTCCCAACTGCATAGTTGAACATGGAGCTAAGGAGATGGTATGTCAGATTTTCTTGTCTGACGCTTGAGGATTAACCGGATCAGATGTTGATGTAAATCATCCTCTCTTTTTTTCTTTGTTTCTTTTTTTTTTTTTCCTTAAGAAAGCTACTTGATTTGATCAGTGGTGGAGACAAGTGGCAGCACCCTTATAAAGTTTATAAAAGGCATGGAAAAGATGCTTCCAAGGCCCAAACTCAATTTGATATATGCTAGACAATGTGAAGTCTACTTAAGAGCTTGCATAATTTAATTTAAGCATTCCAACAAATAGAATGTTGGTATGATTTAAGCCTGAAATTGCCTCATTTAGTTAATATGTGTTTGCATAATTGCTGCTAAATGTTCTAATAACATAAAATTTTAAATTTTGTTCTGTCTGCTTAATAATTGAAAAAGGAAAAAAATTTGTTTATTTCCAATGCTTGTAGATTTTTTCCTCTTGGTTAAATTAACTTATACCCTTTCCAATTCAGCATGCAGCCAGCATGGCTCTTGGCCACTCACATCTTGAAGCATGCGAAAATATGTTAGGTGAGCTTGCATCTTTTGTTGATGACGTTTCTTTGGAGACAGAGGGAAAGCCAAAATGGAAGGTATGGTTTATTTTTAATGCCTAGAATGTCCTAAATTTCATGACTGTCATGTTAGCTTGATAACAGGGATAGGTAGGTGCCTCCATGAACTATATAATTCTCTACTGGAAAAGTTCTGGAAAGATCAAAATTATTTGCAGTACCATGCAAATTGATGTAACAAACGGTTAATTCATGTTGCCAACCCCAAGGAGTCACCATAATCTAATTTGAATACTTGCAATTTTTGAGTCCTATCAGTATATAAAAGAGGTTAAGAAAAACCTGAGTTTGAAATAAATAATATTTTCCAGATCAGTAATCTCCAAATTACTTGAGATAAAGAAATTGCATTTAGATTTCAAGGTCACCAGATACCATACATAAACAGGATATCTGGATGTCAATTACTTGCATGGTTCTACTTATCAAAAAAAAAAAAAAAAAATTACTTGCATGGGTCTGTCAACCTGTTTTTATAGCTTATACCAGGTCATCTGTTGTCAAACATTGGATTCCTTTGGTAAATAAAAATTAGATGTCCTTTTGGTTGTTCCGGTCAGAACAAGAATATGGCCTATCCCACATATACTGTACGAGTTCTTGGTATTCTACGAAGGGTGGCCAATCCAAGCCAAACGTGGAAAAGATGTTGACCTCTGTTTTCTTCATTGTTTGCAACAGTTGTTCTGACCTGATTCTTTGAAGAAACTTTCTAACAATATTCCAAAATTTTGAATTTCTGTCAAGATGACTTCCAATGTATATCACTCCTTTGAATGCAGAGTCAAAAGGCACGCCGTGAAGAACTCCGTATCCACATTGGAAATATATATCGGACTATTGCTGAGAATATCTGGCCTGGCATGCTGGCAGGCAAGCTACTTTTCCATCGCCATTATCTGAAGTTTATTGAGGAGACAACCAAGCAGATCCTCACAGCACCCAGTGAAAGCTTTCAAGAAATGCAACCTCTCCGTTACGCACTTGCTTCTGTTCTGAGATCACTTGCCCCTGAATTTGTTGAGTCAAAATCAGAGAAATTTGATCTAAGAACTAGAAAACGACTATTTGATCTGCTTCTTTCATGGTGTGATGACACAGGCAGTACATGGGGTCAGGATGGTGTTAGTGATTATCGACGTGAAGTAGAACGCTACAAGTCTACTCAACATGCTCGGTCTAAAGATTCTGTGGACAAAATATCATTTGATAAAGAATTGAGTGAACAGGTCGAGGCAATTCAGTGGGCCTCGATGAATGCTATGGCTTCCCTTTTATATGGGCCTTGCTTTGATGACAATGCAAGGAAAATGAGTGGGCGGGTAATATCTTGGATCAACAGTTTGTTCATTGAGCCTGCACCTAGGGTTCCATTTGGTTATTCCCCAGCTGATCCAAGAACTCCATCTTATTCCAAATATGTGGGAGAAAGTGGCCGTGGAGCTGCGGGCCGTGACAGGCATAGGGGTGGCCATCATCGTGTTCTGTTGGCAAAATTGGCTCTAAAGAATCTTCTACTTACGAATCTGGACCTGTTTCCTGCTTGCATAGATCAGGTAATAATGTTTTCCTCTGATTGATGTGCAGCACTTCCCAAGCAGTATACATTTTACTTTCTGATAAATTAGATGAATAACAACCATTATCAACAAGGTTATGATCCAATTACATGGGATGCTTTCTAGTTGCTGTATGAGGGACTAATTAGCTTTATGTTTGTGTTCAGTGCTACTACTCTGATGCTGCTATAGCTGATGGTTACTTCAGTGTGCTGGCTGAGGTCTACATGCGCCAAGAGATACCAAAATGTGAAATCCAAAGACTCTTGAGCCTGATCCTCTACAAGGTGGTGGACCCATCAAGACAAATTCGTGATGATGCCCTTCAGATGCTTGAGACGCTTTCTGTTCGTGAGTGGGCTGAGGATGGTATTGAGGGTTCAGGGAGCTATCGAGCTGCTGTAGTTGGTAACCTGCCTGATTCATACCAACAATTCCAATACAAGCTCTCATGCAAACTTGCCAAAGATCACCCTGAGTTGAGCCAGCTCCTCTGTGAGGAAATCATGCAGAGGCAACTTGATGCTGTTGATATAATTGCACAACATCAGGTCTTGACATGCATGGCTCCATGGATTGAGAACTTAAATTTCTGGAAACTTAAGGACTCAGGTTGGAGCGAAAGGTTATTAAAAAGCCTTTACTATGTGACTTGGCGACATGGAGACCAGTTCCCAGATGAAATTGAGAAATTATGGAGCACAATTGCTAGCAAACCTAGGAATATTAGCCCTGTCTTGGATTTCTTGATCACGAAAGGGATTGAAGATTGTGATTCAAATGCATCTGCTGAAATAAGTGGTGCATTTGCTACATATTTCTCAGTTGCTAAGCGTGTAAGTCTGTACTTAGCACGAATATGTCCTCAGCGCACAATTGATCACCTGGTATTCCAATTGGCTCAGCGTATGCTGGAAGATAGCATTGAGCCTGTCGGGTTAGGTACAAATAAAGGTGATGCAAATGGAAATTTTGTGTTGGAATTCTCCCAGGGGCCTGCAGTGGCCCAAATTGCATCAGTTGTGGACAACCAACCACACATGTCGCCATTACTTGTCCGAGGCTCCCTTGACGGTCCACTTAGGAATGCTAGTGGGAGCCTCAGCTGGCGAACAGCAGGTGTGACAGGACGAAGCGTCTCAGGCCCATTAAGTCCAATGCCTCCTGAGTTGAATATTATTCCTGTAAATGCGAGCCGCTCAGGACAGCTCCTTCCTGCTTTGGTAAACATGTCGGGGCCTTTGATGGGGGTGAGAAGTTCGACAGGAAGTTTGCGGAGCCGCCATGTTTCTAGAGACAGTGGAGACTACCTCATTGATACACCAAACTCTGGTGAAGATGGTTTGCATTCTGGGGTTCCTATGCATGGCATTAGTGCTAAAGAACTTCAGTCAGCCTTGCAGGGTCATCAGCAGCATTCACTGACTCATGCAGATATAGCATTGATTCTACTTGCAGAAATTGCATACGAGAATGATGAAGATTTCCGTGAGCACTTGCCTCTGCTCTTTCACGTCACATTTGTTTCAATGGATAGTTCGGAAGACATTGTACTTGAGCACTGCCAGCATTTGCTTGTTAATCTGTTATACTCGCTAGCAGGCCGGCACTTGGAGCTGTATGAGGTAGAAAACAGTGATGGAGAGAACAAGCAGCAGGTTGTGAGCCTTATCAAGTATGTCCAGTCAAAGCGAGGAAGCATGATGTGGGAGAATGAGGATCCCACGGTAGTGAGGACTGAGCTACCCAGTGCAGCACTTCTCTCTGCGTTAGTTCAGAGCATGGTGGATGCTATCTTCTTCCAAGGAGATCTCCGTGAGACCTGGGGGGCTGAGTCACTCAAATGGGCTATGGAGTGCACGTCAAGACATCTTGCCTGTCGCTCACACCAGATCTATCGTGCTTTGCGGCCTAGTGTCACTAGTGATACATGCGTATCACTCCTCCGTTGTCTTCATAGATGCCTAGGAAATCCAGTACCTCCAGTTTTGGGATTTATTATGGAAATTTTGTTGACATTGCAAGTGATGGTGGAAAACATGGAGCCAGAAAAGGTGATACTCTACCCCCAACTCTTTTGGGGGTGTGTAGCTATGATGCACACAGATTTTGTCCATGTCTACTGCCAGGTACTTGAGCTCTTTTCACGCGTGATTGACCGTTTACCGTTCCGGGACAGAACAACTGAAAATGTGCTTCTTTCAAGCATGCCTAGAGATGAGCTTGATACAAATGTTGATATAGGCGACTTCCAGCGGATGGAACGGATGGAATCTAGGAGTGGCTATGACCTGCCACCGTCCAGTGGAAATTTGCCAACATTTGAAGGGGTGCAGCCTCTTGTGCTTAAAGGACTCATGTCGACTGTTAGTCATGGTGTTTCTATTGAGGTTCTCTCACATATTACAGTTCACTCTTGTGATTCTATATTTGGGGATCCAGAAACGAGACTCTTGATGCACATCATAGGCTTGCTTCCTTGGCTCTGCTTGCAGCTTAGCAAGGATTCAGTTGTGGGGCCTGCTTCACCACTTCAACAACAGTACCAAAAGGCCTGCTCTGTTGCAGCCAACATCTCCATTTGGTGTCGAGCAAAATCACTGGATGAATTAGCTACTGTGTTTATGGCCTACTCCCATGGTGAGATCAAGAGCGTTGATAACCTTCTTGCTTGTGTCTCACCATTGTTGTGCAATGAATGGTTCCCGAAGCACTCAGCTTTGGCTTTTGGGCACTTGTTACGGCTACTGGAGAAAGGGCCAATCGAGTATCAGAGAGTGATACTGCTGATGCTTAAGGCCTTGCTCCAGCTCACTCCCATGGATGCTGCACAAAGTCCTCACATGTATGCCGTTGTGTCCCAGTTGGTGGAGAGCACTTTGTGTTGGGAGGCACTGAGTGTGTTGGAAGCCCTTTTGCACAGTTGTAGTTCACTGACAGGTTCACACCCACAAGAGCCTGGGTCATTTGAGAATGGGCTTAGTGTGCCTGATGAGAAGATGCTTGCTTCTCAGAGCTCGTTCAAGGCTCGCAGTGGGCCCCTACAATATGTTAGTTCAGCATTCACGGCAGGTCCGACACCTGCACATGGGGGCTTAACGGAATCGGAAATGTCACCTAGAGAGGTGGCTCTGCAAAACACGCGTCTGATTCTTGGGCGGGTGCTTGACAGCTGTGCTCTAGGGAGGAGAAGAGATTATAGAAAGCTGGTGCCTTTTGTAACCACTATAGGGAACCCGTAATTTGTAGAGGCCTGTTTCTTGCATTGTATCTTTGGTGGAGATAAGGGGAAAGTTTTCGGGTGATGAAATTGTATATAGTCATCATAAGATGGTGGTTTTGTAGTTAGGCTTGTAATATGTTCCTTTAGTTCCAGTATTTGTAGCTTGCTGACAGTAGTCAATGCTTGTATCTCTTATCTGATTTTGTAGTTGCAACTGCTTCCTCTCAATACGAGTTCTCATTCATGCTACAACACCTTGCTCCCCATCTATCTCTCGCTCTTTATTTCTTTTCTCGCCATTTTTTTGTTGCAGAATCATATCTAGCGAAACGATTTGTAGCTCTGTTCTGCATAAACCACTTGCAGCACCAGTTTCATGTTTGCGGTGAGATGACTTGTAACACTGTTTTTTGCTGAAACAACTTGTGGCATCCCGCTTTAGAGAAATGTCTTTTTTTTTTTTTTTATAAGTAATCGAGATTTGATTAAAAGTGTATGGGGAAGTATACATGATAAAACACTTAACTAGGAAATAAAAGAACAAGAAAATCAAAATATGGCTAAAGAACTTCTCCCAAATTCTTCCAACATTATTTCATAAACTCACTATATACGTGTCAAAAGGCTCATTAGAATACCATTACTCCTACGAACTATCAAATTTAGAATTTACCACCACTACTCTCTCTCTCTCCCAAATTCTCTCAACATTATTTCATAAACTCACTCCATACATGTCAAAAGGCTCATTAGAACACCATTACTTCCACGAACTATCAAATTTAGAGTTTACCACCACTATTCTCTCTCTCTCTCCCAAATTCTCCGAACATTATTTCATAAACTCACTCCATACATGTCAAAAGGCTCATTAGAACACCGTCACTCCCACGAACTATCAAATTTAGAATTTACCACCACTACTCTCTCTCTCTCTTATATAATGCCATTACTATTTCATTTTCCTTGGGAGAAATGACTTGTAGCATTGATCTTTCTCTTTCTTTAGCTTATTTACTTGAGCGACAATGTTCACTCCTACGCACATTTGAAAATTGTAACTACCTGTTGGATTTGGCCTCCCAATACTTACCCAAACTGTTTGTAAAAGAGTTTATCACCATTATGTAGTATATCATTTATGGATGGGTTGAAGGCGGCATGGTGGGAACATGATCCTCTTCGGTTCAAATGAATAGAATAATATCCAATTAGTTACATTAAAAATGTATTTTTGTCTTTTTAACTTTTTGAGTAGACAAAAAATATCATTCCAATATGACTAATTGAATATTCTCCAATTCATTTCAATTGAAAAGGATCTTAATTTGGCAATCATGTATCCCCCGAGTGAGTCATCCCCATTGGGAAGTTAGAAGTCATTACCTCAACTGTACATAGTCAAAACGGGATAAGGGGCTATGGTCCGTGCAATATGAACCCGACCATGCAGCTGCAAAACACGTATTATGTTTCCATCAATGCCATCAGGGAGGTTAGTTGACAAACTGACTGACAGAAAGATAAGAGGCAATGAAAAAATCAACGACTTAATTCTAATCCACACAACAAGATCCAATACAAAGCACAAAGCAAGGCAACAAGACAATGCACACGAATCTCAAATGCATATATCTATCTCCGGTACATTTCTTTAGCAAAGTACTATTGTACAACAAGTAGTAGGTCGTTTTATTATAACTATAGTTCAACTCCTAAAACCCTTATTTATTTATTTATTTTTTTTATCAGTAAATATCAATTTATTAAAAGCACAAAGAACGCAACCCATGTACACAAAACGTATACAAAAAGAGCCCACTTATACAAGCTTTTAATTAGAAAATGACGCGCAAAACTCTAGAAATTCCGCAAGTGTTGTAACTCCTAAAACCCTTATTATAGAAAACCCTGGTTTTCTGATTGGCCTCCAAATGATCCCACCATAGGGTTCCTTCCTCGCAAGCATCACGAAATCTCCCGCTTGGGCGTTTCTTCAGAGGGAGGAGTGACATGAGAGATCATTCATGAGGGGATGTATTCTTCTTTATCAAGGCATAGGCATCACTATATATGGCCATCAAGTTTGAGAAGACTGCTAGGACTATCATAAAAACAGCCAAGAACTTGTCCTTCTTCGTTGCAATGTAGTGCTTATCCCTGAATCGCCAAGGAAAAGCAAATTTCATAATAATTTGATGTAGTAATTCCACCCATAAAACCATGAAAATAAAAACAATGATTTTAAAATTCCAGCTCATGAAATTTAAAAAACCCAAGACAGATTAAAAAATCCCTCGTGTTAATTCACGGAGAGCAATAAGTAGCAGGTAGGGCTACTAACGGCAAGGGCAGGGCAAGCAGCTAGTGTTTCTAACATTATCTGCGTCAAGAAATAGTAGCAACCGTAGAGAATTCTTAATATCAATAAAATACAAGGGCATTTACACATGTCAAATGCGCCTGTAGTGATGCAATGGTCTATCATTAAGCTCTATCTAAGGTTACTGATTTTCCTTCACAGAAAATCTGAATCCTATGAATATTTCATCTAGCAATTTAAAAGGCCTTAATTATGAATTTTCCTTCAATAAGGAAGGAGATTACACAACTAATCAACCATAAATAACTAAACCAAACCATGGTGTTTCTGCATATTATTTTCCTTTCCTTATTTATATGCAAGTCACTGGGTCTTAAACCCACGAGTGTAACCTTCCATCCCATTCTTATTGCAGAGAAGGAGGTGCCAGTTGAGTCAAAACTCAATGGCTTTATGCAATTTTTTCTGATACAAAATCGTAAGAAATTAAAATAGATACATATATATAAATAAAAAAAATGATCCTTCTACAAAGTTCAGTGACATGCTAAAAAACTCACCTAAGAGTAATGGCAGCAGGAAAAATGAACCCTAGGCACACTGCAGCAGTTGCTCCAGTGAATTGGAAAGCATCCCAAATGCTGGGTATGAAATTTGCACCTAAGAATATAAGAGTAACAAGCCCAATTGAGATCAATGCAAACCTACAATTATCCCGAACCAAAGGCCTTGATGAGGGAAAGAAGAGGCCATCCAAGTTGAGCCGCAATGGGAAGAAGACAACAGGAAATACGAGCATGAGGTGGGCAGCATAGCTAACACGGACAGCATCATTAAGCAGTGGACCATAAGGAATGCCGAGGTTGGTATCAAAGTTGGCAAGCACATCATCTAGAGTTGCATCACCAAACAGAAGGAACCCAAAAAAGCTTGTCATTATGTATACGGATGAGCATAAAGCAAGCGAAGTACGTACAACTGCTTTTATCTGTGTAGGATCTTCAAGTTCATTGTCTATGCTGTGAACTGCAAATGAAGTGTACAGGAAATGAGTCCCTGTTATTTAGGGGCTTCCAATTTGAGAGGAGAAAAAACATGAAAAAGTAAAACCTTTCGATTCAATCATCAGTTGAAATCTAGAGCATATTCCAATCCTGGAAAATATAACTCATAGTTGACAGGGATGGTCTTATGTTGGACCACAGCTAAGATTCAAACACCAAATATCAGTTGTAAAACAAAAAAAGAATACTTGTCCTCATTTTTCTTCAGCAACACAAAACAAGCTTGATTAATTAGAAATGTTTACACAAACTCAATAATCAAAAACAAACTTCAGAAAAGGGAAAACTACTAAATTGATTTTTGAGGTTCAACCTTGTATCAAATTGGTCCCTGTTGTATAAAAATCAGCATATATCCACGTCGTCGCCAATGTCATCTCACCACAGGCTAAATATTGTGCCAGCTAAAATGTGGCAAAAAAAAAAAAATGGACACAGTTACCCCTTAGCCACCAAAGTGGGTGGGGTAAAGGCCAAAGGGGGTAGCTCGGCCACCCTTTTGGCCTTTTGAGGGTAATTCGACTACCCCCAAATGCCAAATTTGCTTTATTTATTTATTTATTTTTTCCAAGTGTTGAGTTGACTCAGCATTTAGCCCATGTGGTGAGCTTACATTGATGATGACATGGACATACACTAATGTGTCAGGGTCTCCGTCAACAAAACCTAACTAAAGGTGGATGGAGGGACCAGTTAAATAAAAGATGATACCCCAGAGATCTTTAAAATCATTTTTATACCACAAAGATTCATTCGATACAAGGCTAAGCCCCATGGATCAATTTGATTGTTTTCCTAGTAAAAATGGGTTGGGTTCAAGTTGTGCAGAAGCAATGCCTGAACTAACCCAAACTAATCAGTTCAACTAAGTTTATTCATTGTTTGACTACTGCTGACTAAGTCTTCATTGACCCTCTTTTTGGTTTGGGGTGGGGGAAGAATAAGGTTCAAAGTGGGTTTTACTTCTTCTTCTTTTATTTTTTATTTTTATTTTTTTATAATAATTTTGGGTCTTTTTAACAAACAAACAAAAAAAAAAGGTCTTTTTTTCCATGTTGAAAGAGGGGGGATCTGTTCTATTTCATTCAATATGCATCACCCTAAGACACCTGATCAATCCCATTCCAACAGAAATAGCAGGATGCAGGCAAAATAAGATCTGTGTAAATGAGTAAACAGCTTGCATACCGTTATAGTGGCAGATATATGCAGTGACAAGAACAGGGACTACAGTGAAGAGTTCGAAGAATGATGTCAGATCAGTAACATTAGGTAGCAATCTAGGCATCATAACGCCTCCACTAATCAACTTCATAATGGAAATTCCAACGGTAATAACAAGAAACACAACCGCCAGGGCAACTGATAAAGCAGATGTATACCTTAATGAATCTGCCACCACAAAAAGAATGCATATAAGATCTCCACAACAATGCACATCAAACATTACTTATCCAAAAAAAACAATGCACATCAAACATAATAAGGTTGTTAAGATAATAACAATAGAGAAATCCACATGCACAAAAAAAAAAAAAAAACTATGAGTTCAAGATATGCACTTTGAGAAGCAACAAACCACTTAATCTGTTTTATGTTCCTCCAGAAGCAGGTATCCATTTTCAAATCAGAAGAAAATAAGGCTGTCAGACTGTAAAATTCTATTTTGCCACGAGTATATTTCAAGTGCAATAGTTTCAATAAAACATGAGAGATTGCTAGATCTGACTATTGATCAACTTAGATGGAAAATTAAGAATCAGATGGAGCAACCCAGCAGCTGACAGATAATTGGATAACACTAACCGATTCGCTTAAAGCATGCCAACGGAGCAAATATACAAAGCGTCGTGACAGAGAGAACAAAGGTGCGCCCATTCCACCAGTGTTCTCCAAACCACCCTTCGAGGACACCAGCATGGTGATCTCCACTTGAAGATGTTCCAGATAGCACATCGCCTTCAAGTAAAGGAAACAAAATCCATAAAAAATTTACAGCTTTCCACATAATTACTACAATAAATCTTGACAGGCAAATAAGTCTACAAAGACCTTCCCTATGCGAGATATCAAAAACACAAACAAAGATTGAGACAGAGATATTATATCATACCAATAATAATCATGTACACAATTAGTACGCCGATGTTGTTAATTATGACACTTAACTGCAGCAAAAATTTCCCATATTTTCCAAAGGCATTCCCCATAAGACCTCCATAAGAAACCGACTTCCCTGCCCGGCTAAACCTAAGCAAAAACTGGATTGAAGCATCGGTCAGAAACGCCATAAAGATTATCATGGCAATCCCAAGACCAAGCCCCAGAGCTTTCATGGTTGCCGGCAACGCCATGATCCCAGCACCGACAATTGTGGTAGATAAGTTGAACACTGCCCCAGTAAAGGAAGCACCATTAAACTCATCAAACCCAACATCTTCCTCTTGCCTCTTAGGCAACAAGGGGACTTTATCATCAACAATTGCTACGGACTTTCGTGACTTCCTCTCCTTCTTAGGTTCAACATTTCCAATCGTCATCCTTCAGTATCTTTAATTTCACCAAACAAATATTCCAAGCTTAGGAAATCTATAGAAGGAGCTCAATAACTGTGTACATAAAAACCCGAATTTAGCTTCGAAATTGTAAAATTCTTGTCAGTTTATAAAATCAATTCAAATAATTTTAAAACTTAATAGTCCTAACCTGTAAACGATGGAAGAACTTCAATACGAAATATTGTGATTCAGTACAATGATTCTGAGGCTGGCTTCCCTAGGGCCAAACCAACCAGATATTCAAACCCCAATACCCAAATAGCTAAAAATTGGGAAACCCCACTTCTTACAAATTTCCAAAAGAGACAGATCCTTTGCAAATTGTCCCAAATAATAAGGCAGAAACTAAGAAAACCAGAAGAACTTCAAAACCCAGAAATGGATGTACCGAAATTATCTTGAATTCGAGTAATTCCGTAATATACACAACTGCTAACAAATAGTTACGACAACAAAACTGGACCTTTTCAGATTGACCCAGTTCCTCAAAGAGCGAAATTCCCCAAAGCCAACTCTCTCGTCAGAGATAAGCACCAAAGCCACCCAAGCAAGAAAGATTTTTCATATAATTATCTAAGAGAGAGAAAAAAAGAAAAGAAAAGAAACTTTCGAAACGCAAAAAGAACGTGAATAGATTTGAGCTTCAGAACCAAGAATTACAGAGAAAGACTAGTATTTAAATTATATTATACGCAATGACGTTGCGTATAGACTGAAACCACTGCGTGCCTACGTACGAATTGACTGAAACATGAATGCCAATTATGACTATCAGGACAACAAAGACTTTTCAGACTCGGCGGCATAACTGTAATTGGCTGATTGCCGCAGGAGTAAAAAGAAATTAAAATTCAAGATGTAATTACTTTTTAGGTTTTTACAGATCAATTGCGTCCATTGTCGTCAACGTCAAAAGTCGTTGTCCGCTCTTTGATGATCCTCAGACTCGAAACCTGCTATAAGAAGACGAAATGTTGAAACTTTTGAAAGCCCCAAAATAACCCAATTGCAAAATAAATCGTCAGACTTATCTTCGATTTTTAATTTATATTTTAAACGATTTTTTTTTCCTAAGATAAAAAGATTTTACCAACCTATAACAGATACTTAAACCTGGTGTGAAATACATCTGGACAGTTATATGCATGAACTCGAACTTACAATTTCAAATTCATAAGGTAATGATTTTGAGTTGTTTCAATCATTAAGCTATTGTATGAGGAACACTTTTAAATGATTAGATTTATATAATTTTTGTTTTGATATAATTATGCCCCTATCTTTTGATATGATTTAATTTAAAACCAATGTTTTTTTTTTTCATCTATATTTTCCAATAATGATATGACAAAAGAAGCGCATGAAAAAGTTTATAAGACCATTAACATTAAGTTAGTGAGTTTTAACCTTAATAAACTTCCATGACATTATTGTATTTAGAATCCCACGACAAAACAAAATAGAATAATGCTATCCACACGACACCATTAATTTATTTGTCCAAAACAAAAACGATAAATGTATTGCTGGGCTGTCGCATCATAACCAGACAATCTTGACAAGCAATTAATTGCTGGCCTAACTATGTTTAATAAACCCCATTTGTTATTTAGTAATTCTATTATTAATTAATGTAAAATAAAGTACAACTCATTAAATTAAATATGTAAATTTAGCACTGATTTATATAATTTTATACACATTTATTGACAATTTAACATATGGACACAAATTATTACCTCTAAATTAGTTCTATAATTTGAAATATATACTTAACAGCAATTTTATAAAGAAGATGGAAGAAACTGTTTAAACACTTTGTCCCTAGAATTGGGCTTGAAAGATCTTAATTTTTACTGAGCCTTGGTCCTCACAGCATCAAATTAAAAGGATTTGCAGGCCCAACACTTTTAAGGCTCAAATAGCAAAAGATAATAGGGGTCTTGAATTTAAAGTAATGAGCAAGTTGTTTAGAGATTTGTTGTGTCGAAAATGGTCGCCTTCCAAAGCCTTTAGTTACGTCAAAAACAGCCACTTGCAATGCTTTCTGGAATTTAGCAAAACGAGGACGTTCCCTTGTGTAACAAGCATTTCACCGATTCGATTGTGTTGTATTAATCAACTACACCTTTCTATTTTTAGGGGAAGGATTTGTAATTGGGAAACAGAACCTCGAATCTATCTTCCAACTTGACGGTTCGTTCGTGTGCTTTCGAGCACTTTCATGAGGTACACTTCATATTTTTATGATTTTTCTTACATTTACTCCCTTTTTTTTCACGAGAAGATGTTGAAAAATAATGTGGATTGTTTTTATTATCTCCAATATTTTCGTTGTACATGTTGTAAATCATGAGATGGGCATTTTGGAGTTTCTATTTCTGGAACATTTCCGGATTTTTCATGGAATTTTGTTTTGTTTTTGTTTTTTTTTTTTTGTTGACATATGGGAAATTCTTGATCTGGGTCTTCCAAAATTTTGAACTGTTACGGATTTTTGTTAGTCATGGGAACATCTTTATGAGAACAGAATGACTGAGATGATGTGGTTTCCTTTTTTGGATCATGGGGGTGCCTTCCAGCTTGTTAGATGGTGTTTTGGATTGTTCGTTTTCTTGAATATCTTCAACTGTTTGCAGGGATTCTTTTGTTGGTTTATGGAAATTTTGTTCTGGGTTTTTGGAGTTTTAATGATAGTTTGAGAACTTAAAAAAGAATTTACATTCGTTTGAGATATGAAAATGGTCTACTTGTTGGTGTTTTGTGTGTAAGAAGTTATATTTGGGATGCTTGGTTTTAACTTAATGAAGGATGAGCAGGATTTCTAGTGAGTGTTCATCGATAGTTACATGAAGTTTAGTTGTTACCTTTTTAGTAAGATACTTGAGGAAACTTTAGAGTGCTGATTTTCTTATTCGTAAAATACGGGTCCTATGTGTTTCGAACCTAACACCTTGCCCTCCGCCCTATTCTTATAGGGGTAGGAGGTGCCATTTGATTTAAAGCTTATTGGCTTAAGAGTTCTTATTTAATGCAATTATTTTCATTTGTTATGTTTTTGTGCATTTTGCACTTGTTCATGCACAACTACTTGAGGTGGGATACCTTACTACATATTAAGATGGTTTTGGGACGGAAAACATTTTCTTTACATAATGTGGGAGGACATAATTAAGGTAGTGATGATGGTAGTAAAAACAATTGTTATGGTGGTGATGTTCACTCTGATAACATGGTGGTACGGTGGCATTTGATGCGGTGAAATCAGAGTATGACAATAGTGGCAGTATGGTGATTATGATGGTGGTGGAAGTAGTTCTTTTTCCGTTCTCGTTTTCACTGAAAGCATGAAATATTTCCTTTTATATCTGAGATTCCTGTTTTTGCATTTCCCATTATTTGGAAAAACGATCTCTTACTGAGTGTTTGTTTTTGGATAAATTATTTTATTTATTTTTTGGCCTTTTTTCTTTCAAATGAAAACTGAAGCTGGAAGCAACAATGCAATCAGATGAGCCCTGAAAATTTAGAAAACATTTGTTCATTATTTTCTTAATATTCAGTTAGGTTACCGTTGTTTCCTCTCACAACTTTCTCTAAATTAACTTTTCTTTATTTTCTTGTAGTTGATTTTCCAGGTCTTAAGAGCAGTGGAATAGCTGGATGATTGCAATGGAAACAGATGCTGTCTGTGAAGTAAGTGTATCTAGTGATAATGTTGATACTGGTGGTCCAGAGGCAGAGTCAAATAAAGTTAATTTACTTGGAGGGATCTCTTTTAATGGAGAGGTTATTGGAGAATTAGGAAATGCTGGGGAAGTTCTAACGAGAGTGGAATTGGATTTAGCATGTTCTTCTGAAAAGTTAGTTAACCTTACTGTTCTTATGATGCATGTGGCGACCAGGGAAAGTGACTTTGAAGCCTTTGCTTCAGAGGAAGAACATATGTTGAGTGATTCTACTGAAAAGGCTTTGGAATTTGATCTCTTATCTGGAATTTTAGATTCAGAGGTGAGAGAACTGGACAAATTCATGGCTGCACTTCAAGCAGATGTTAACACTTCCCGTGAGATTATATCCTCATTCAAACACTTGGGAAAAAGTTTCAAGGAAATGGAAGGAAAGTTGCGTGATTCTGAACAATCTTTGAAGCAGTCACAATATCAGATCTCTGAAATTGGGATGCAATCTGCCAAATTCCAGAGGATCTTGTCATGTTCTATTCGGGGTGACAATTGTAAGCTATAGAAAGCAAACCTAGATTATAATAACAAATAATCAGCTTTATCCTGATTGGTAGTATTACCGATTTGTATGCTCATAATATGATAGGTAGCTGTAGAAATACATAGTGCGGGACAGGTTTGTTTGTTCTAAAGAAATGTGAAGTTGTTGGAAACTGTGAAACTGTTTTTTGTTTTCTTTTTTTTTTTCTTTAAAAAAAAAAATTGTTAACCTGTTAGATAGCTGAACCACAATAGGAGCTGTATGTGGCAACTGAACATCTTCAGATCATTTTCGTAATTCACAGGCTTGATTCTGCTCTTCCTAATGAAGATGCATGACAGATAACAGTTTTTTTTTTTTAAATAAAATTGTTTTGCTCTTTGATGCAGGCATATGTTACTGCAATATTATATGTTACATAGGTATCTCACTTTCTAGTGCATGCATGTTGACAGGGAACAGTGATAAAGGTGCGAACTTTCCAGAGGATGACCAATTTTTGAATACATATGCAAAGATAAAGATGCAAACTGCTGAACAGCAAAGACATATCCTGAGGATGCTTGAAAAATCTTTGGCTAGAGAGATGGATCTAGAGAAGAAGTTGACCGAATCAAGACATAATGAAGAAGAACTGAAACTGAGGCTACATTCTTCAGAACAAGAATTATTTTACCTAGAGGAAGAAGTAGCTGATTTGTGGGAGAGGTGGTTGCAGGCAGGTAATGCATCAGAGGTCCTGATGGGAATTTCAAAGGAACTATTGGGTCGACTTCAGATTTTTCAGTTCAATTTGAATGGTGCATTTCAGCGAGAAGCTGAGCTAAGATCAAAGCTTGAATGCTCCACAGACCAGTTGAAAGCTAAAGAAATTGATCTCAACAAGCTCAAGACTAGCGGTGTAGAACACAATAACTTCCTCTTAGCCCAGGCAAACAGCTTAAAAGCCAGCTTGAAGGAAGCTGAAAATAAACTAAGTCTTGCCAATACTGAGGCCTTCACTTTGAGGGAGAAGGTGAGTTCACTCGAGAAGCAGCTTAAAGAATCTGAGTTTCAGCTGCTGAATGCAAACGTCTCTGCAGGTGGAAGTCAGGAGCAGCATAATGTTGTATCTTCTGAAATCAGTGAAATGGAAAATTTCATTTTGGATCCAAAAGAACAAATTTCCAAAGCAGAAAGTACGGCCGAAAGTGCCAAAGCCAGGTGTAAATTATTAGTTGAGACCAATATGGATCTTAATGAAGAGCTGGGTCTTCCTAAAGACAGTGGTGGTATCTATGAGAAGGTGGATTTACTTGAGACGCAGTTGAGGGAATCTGATATTCGGCTCCAGCATGCAATGGCATCTGCTGAAGCTAGTCAGGAGAAGCAAAGCATGTTGTATACTACAATTGGAGACATGGAGAATTTGATAAAGGATCTGAAGTTGAAAGTTTCAAAAGCTGAAAGTCGGGCTGATTGTGCTGAGGAGAAGTGTATCATATTATCTGAATCTAATGAGGAGCTAAATGAGGAACTGAACTTTTTGAGGGGCAGACTGGAATGCTTGGAGGTATCTTTGTACCAAGCTAAGGAAATGAAAAAGGCAACTGCAAAGGACATTGGTATCCGGACCAAAGTTATTACGGATTTGGTCATGCAACTGGCAATTGAAAGAGAGCGCCTTCATAAGCAGGTATTGGCCTATTATGATTTTCGTTTTTAGTTTAAAATCTGGTTTTGGCCTTAGCCTGTCCCAATTTTACTGTCTCTTTAGTCTTTATCACCTGAATTTAAGCAGCACTTGAAGTTTCTACTTCATCATTAGTATCTACATAACAAAATCAGGGACGGGGCCAGCCTTGAGAATGAGCATGGGCCCATGGCTGAAAAAATTTAATGGGCAGGGGCCCATTAGCAAAAAAACAAAAAATTTAACCATAAAAAAAATTTTTACCTTAAAATTTTTATTTTTGTCATTTGGGGGGGGGGCGACCCCTGCCAGTTCCCCCCTTCCTCCATCCCTGAACAAAATTGAGCTAAAAATACAAATTATTCAATGATCAGCAATGACCTACATCATATTATCGTGGAAATTACTTACCCAAAATTCTTATGAAAAATTACATTTCACAACAGCGTTAGTTTCTACGAATTATCTTTTTGCTTAAACAAGAAAGTTCAATGTCTTGTTTTAAAAAAGTTGGGACTATAAATGACTTGCAAATTATGATTTTTAATTATTGAATTGTTAGAATATTTATTGAACGATTAAATATACAGTTTTCATCAATTTAAGCTTTTGAGATAACTAGTGATATAAATAGTTTTAAAATGTAATCCTAAGTCCAAACCATGATTTGACACTTCATCTCTCAATTCAGTTGAATTAATATTCCACATGCTAGGCCCTTTTATTAAGGGGAAAGCTAAATCCACACGTGAGAGAGAATGTGAGAATATTATTTGGTTAAATGTGTCATTTTTCATTAGCTTAAGCTTTTAGAACAACAAATTGATTTAACATGCATCAAGGCATGGATTTAGTTTTGTTTACATATAAAATATTTAAAGTGTCTAAGAATAAAAACAAGTGTAGAATCTTGATGGTCGCAAGTCAACATTTAAATATGACGGCATGCCAACTGAACTGCTAAAGATAAAATGGGGTGTTCCTAAACCCAGTGGAACTTCTGCTGATTCAAAAGATATTTTTGTATTATGTGCAGATATCTTCATTGGCAGTGGAGAACCAAATTTTGGTGGTGAAGTTACAGCAAAACAAGCACCCATCTGTAGCTAGTGGCCATTATAGTGGAGAAGACAGTAAAGGATTCTTATTTGCCAAGCATGACTTGACCGATGTTACTCTTGCAAGAGAAACTAAGGAAGAAGCGACTGAGTTGTTGGCCACTGGTTCCGAGGTAAGTGTTCCTGTTTATGTATGTACTTCATAATGGTGGGTTGCTTTCTTCTAATCATGCTTGAAATTGCCCTCTTGCTGTCCGGGCATCTTAATTTATAATAGATGATTTTTCTACTAACAGCCTTAACACTCACGTAGTCACATGATGGTTAGCTATATCATAACTCATAAAGGACAGGCATCAAGGACACGATATTTTTATATATGAATGTCTTGTGGCACACTAGAGGTGTTCTTGCAATCATATATTAAAGATCGATGCTCATGCTCTTGTCTACGAATTGCTCCCACTGCCACTATGTGGATTGCTCACTATAGAGAAAAAGATTTCTCCACTAATTTGGCAATAGAAGGATACTTGAGTTGGTATACAAAGTCCTATTCCATATTCCATTTGTTGGGGCACAAATCTTGGGTATGCTGGCAAACAAATGGTGCATTTGTGTTTTTTTTTTTTGACATGTCCGCATAAGAAGGGGGGAGGGAAATTCGAAGATGTGGTTCCAGCTGATTGAACTACCTCTTGAGGATGTGTTATTGTTATGTTTACACATTGATATTCATTCCTTTTTGAAGTTAATGCCTTCATATCTTATTTGGAGCTTGAACCTTTTTATTCTAAATTGTTGCCTCCCTATTTGTTTGGTTGCAGTTGGGCAAGACTCGGAAAAATGCGTCTGTTGGTAAGACTAAAATGGGGCCTGCAGATTCTACATCAGAGGTAGAGACAGTGAGGAGAATAGATGCAGGAGTCCTGAACTTTAAGCATGTTTTTGTGGCGATGCTCATCTTGCTGATTTCAGTCGTGGCCTATCTACTTCAACAACAAACTTGCCCTTTTTGAAGTTGGTCTAAGAGTTTTTGATTGGCCAATGATAGGAGATTTTCATCAAGGCTTACCTTTTGTCAATCTTCTCTCTTTTGTAACTTGGCGCACATAACTCTTTCCTAAACTACTTTTGTTGTTAACTAGAGATGTGGTGCTATGCAGAAGAACAATAGAAATTATTGTACTGAGAGCATATAAATTTTCATCTGATCAATGGCACTGAATACCTGCAAATAGAAAGCACTACTGAGGTTAACGAGATTTCATTTTTGTTTTTGGCTATATAACAAGATACTAACGAAAGCTGCCATTTGTAATTATCAAATCTACGGAAAGTTACAATGATTCTCACTGAAGATAATTTTTTTCATTCTAATTATTCAGACAATCAAGCTCGCATGGGAAGTGCTACATTGATTTGAGCTTTGACTCTGCCTGCTGCACAAGTTTTTGTTTCTGGCAACGTCAATTAGTTGTCTGAGCGGGTGAATGTGGAGGGGCTAAAAGGGTTTTTTGTTTTTTGAGAAAATTATAGTTTACCCCCTTAAAGTTGACAGCGTTTTTCAATTCAAATATCAAAATTTCAATTTTATTTTTCAATTTGACCAATATTATTTTAAAATTTTATATTACCCCTACTTTTTATTTTTTATTTTTATAAATAAAAAACAAATTTGGGGATGTAAAAATGGCCGAATGGCCAAAGGGGTGGCTACAGCAACCCCAATTTTTTAAAAAAAAAATTAAAAATTAAAAAATTAAGAACAATATGAGAAGTTTTGGATACAATTAATCAAATTGAAAAAAATTGAAACTTCAAGGGATGAATTGCAAAATTGAAACTTTGGTATTCGAATTGAAAAATGTGATCAACTTTGGAGGGTAAACTCTAATTTTCTCTTATTTTTATTCAAAGCTGGGAAGGGGGGGAGGTTTGTTTATAGTTATTTGGCCTTTCAACATGACAATAAGAATTTCCTTGATATGGTTCTGAAAAATATTTAAACCCATTTATAAAAAAAAGGGGGAAAAAGAGAGAAGGAAAACCAAGAAATCAAATTTCAGAGAAAGTGCTTTTGGTGGATAATTACTTTTTGTGGAACTCTAATGAGTAGGGCATTTTGTTGGTTCTCTCGTTTTCGGGAAGCATTCTCATTTCTTTTCTTCCTCTTGATCTTCCTTGATCCATCTATTCTTTTGTTTTCTCTAAGTTGCTCAGAAGAAGAACAAAGAACGCGAAGTAGCGCTTTCATTCTGTGGTTTATTTTAATGGATGAACCCATTCGGGTTCAAATTACCACCTTTCTGCTATAATCATTTGTTCAAGAACGGGGCCTGAAACTGAAAAACCTGGTCAGGGATAACCAATACCACATGGTCAGTTTTTCCGAAGACTAGATTCTTCTTATTCCTCCTGCATAATCAATTCATGCCAACCTTATAACTCAGTATCTATCATTTCTTTTCCTAACTTGTATCAAAGATCTCCAAATTTCTAGTACGAATCCCCAGTACAATGTCACAAGCTGTATGATCTTCCCACAAAATCAGTAGATTTACCAAATACCGAACATGTGTCCAACTCTTCTATATTCGTTTCCCAACTTATTCCAAATTGCGATCATGGAAAAGTCATTGAAAAAATCTCAAGCTCTTCACCTGGTTGTCAACTACATAACATTCATGCAAGATCTGAGCTCTTCTTGCTCTTGGAGTTCCTCAATCTCCTCATCAAGTACAAAATCAAAATCTGGAACATACCCATCCCACTTCATCTCACTAATTAGCACATCAAGCTTCTCATATATCTCTTTGCATCTAGGATGAGCCTTGTCACCAACGAGAAATGTGTGAACCTCATCTAATACCTCGATCCAACTACAACCCGGTTCCTTTTTTAAATTATTGTACCTCATTATTTTTCTCATCTCGGTTACCTCAACCCACATACCTGCATCAGCATAGATATTTGACAGAAGGACATAAGCAGAAGAGTCTTGAGGTTCGAATTGCAGGATAGAATTTGCCGCTTTTTCTGCCACCTCTACATTCCCATGGATCTTGCAAATACTGAGGAGAGTTCTCCAAATAACAGCATCAGCTTCAAAAGGCATCTCTTGAATAAGTTTCAAAGCCTCATTAACTTTACCTGACCGGCCTAATATATCAACCATACATGTATAATGCTCCAACTGAGGATCTAAACCATAGTCACTACGCATAGCATGGAAGTAATGCCACCCTTTCTCAGCATGCCCAATGTGTGCACAAGCTCGAAGAACTGAAACAAAAGTAGCATGGTTTGGTCTCACATTTTCAAGCTGCATATTCTCAAAAGTCGTAAGGACCTCTTCTCCAAAACCATGGTAAGCGTAGCCACAAACCATGGCATTCCATGTCACAGGATCTCGCCTAGGTGCTTTCTCAAACATTAATTGGGAGTCTTGCATGTTTCCACATTTTGAGTACATATCAACGAGAGTGCTAGTTATATACACATCTGATTGCAATTCCAGCTTAAGGATTTGAGCATGAATTTGCTTTCCAAGTCCAATGGTAGCCAAATTAGCACAAGTGTCGAGAACTGTTGCATAAGTGAAGTTATCTGGGTTTACACCCTTCTCCAACATCTGGGAGAAAAATCTCTGAGCACTCTCACTTTGCTTTTGCATTGAGAATCCAGAAATTATGGCATTCCAAGAAACCATCGTTGGTTCTTCTAATCTGTCATGGATCTTTTCTGCCTCTTCCATCATTCCACATTTGCAGTACATATCCACAAGGGCACTTCCAACAAACCAGTCCAACCCCATTCTGGATTTGATTATTCTGTTATGGATCTCCATGCCATAGTTTAAAGCTTGCTGACCTGCACATGCTTTTAAAACACTGCCATAGGTGAACTCATCAGGTTCCATTCTTGATTGGAGCATTGAAACAAAGAGTGAAAGTGTTTCCTCTTCATTTTCATTCTGCTCATGAGCTGCAATAATTGCATTCCAACACACAGCATCTCTTCTTCCCATCTCATCAAACACACAGCAAGCTTCAAAGAGACCTCCACATTTACCATACATGTCCAACATGGCATTTGCCACACAAATACTTGACCTCAAACAGCTCTTAACTGCTAATCCATGTAGTTGAAGCCCCTCCAAATTTCCTTGGATCACTGCACATGCGCTAAATGCAGCAGATAGGCTTATCTCATCAAAACCAAGGCCAGATTTCTGCAAAAGCCAAAATAGCTCCAGAGCTTTGAAACCTTGATAACATCGAGCATAACCAACAATAATGGCATTGTAAGATTGCAAATTATAGTTTTGCAATGAGTTAAATAGCTTTTGAGCTTCAGGCATGCTGTCACATTTTGCATACATATCCATAGTAGCAGTTCCCACGATGACATCAAATTCAAAGTTGGTCTTTAAGGTGTGTCCATGCAACTGAGTGCCTAACCTAAATGCAGATAACCCTGCACAGGACCTGAAAAGACTAGCATAAATAGATTGACTAACCTTGATTCCCACCTTCAGCATCTTCTTGAACAGTATTAAACCCTTGATGAACTGATCATTCTGAACACAACCGGCAATAACAGCGCTCCAAGAAACCAAATTCTTTTCAGGCATTTTGTGGAAAACCTGGAGAGAATCAACTAATTTCTTACATTTGGCATACATATGTACTAGAGCACTTCCTGTTACCACGTCATTATCAAAACCTCTCCTTACTACATTTCCATGAATCTGAATCCCCAAGTCAGTGTCTTCTGTAATGGAACATGCTTTCAAAGAAACTGCAAACGTAGTACGGTCGAACGCCATCCCCATTCTCCCCATCTTCACAAATATATCAATCGACTCTGGATAATCACCCTTCTGCAAATACCCGGAGATCAAAGAATTCCAAGACACCACATCTCTCACAGGCATTCTGTCAAAAAACGACTGTGCAATCCCCATCTTCTCACATCCTGCGTACCCAAAAATCATCGTGTTCCAGGAGACCGTGTCTCGTTGCCCCATTCTATCAAACACTTTAGAAGCATATTCCAAACTACGACATTTCACATACATCTGCACCAAACAATTCGTAACAAAGACGGTGGGCTGAAAACCAGTCACGAGCATGCGAGCATGGGCTTGTTTGCCCGGATTCAGAGCTCGTTGATCCGAGCACTCTTGGAAAATGTGTGAAAAGGTTTTCCAGCTTGTGGGTGTTCTTTGGGTTGGCACAAGAGTACAGAATGTACAAACTGATGGAATTTTGCACAGAGGCATTGATGGGAAAGAGTAGAGCCTTGTTAACCGAAGGGGAGGGATGTGATGGTGAGCCATTAACTATGGAACTCATGCTTTGGCGGGTGTTTTTGACCGTTCAGAATCAGTTTTGGGTTCTTCACTCGTTTGCCTTGTTTCCATGGGCCAACCAAATGCGGCCTTCCTGAAAAGCAAAAGTACAAAAGGACTTCAACTGGTTGAAACGCACCGTTTATTGTACCCGCTCTATGGTTTTAAATAATACTAGCGTGGCATATAAAACACCGGTTAGTCGTTGATTGATTCCGACTCAAGCCATATGTATTATGGAAAATGCTAAGGTTTTCCTGTAGTGTTTTTTTAGCCTTTTTTTAATCTAACGTAAAATATGATTTAAGAAAAAAAAAATTGTAGTGGCCTCAACTACCGATTTTTTTAGGTATTAGCACTAAATTTAAGGTATTAACATCAAATTTGAGGCATTAACACCAAATTTGAGGTATTAGCATCAAATTTAGGATGATCAAATCCATTTTGGATGATACCATCCCTAAAGGATTAACTTTTCACTCTTAGATTTTAGTTTTGAATCCAAAAACAAGTTTTAAAGCATTAGAATCTAACTATTAACTCATAAAAAGTAATATATTGGTAAAAAAAACAGTACTACAATTTTATTTTTTCTTAAATCATGTTCTATGTAAGACTAGGAGAACAATAAAAGAACACTATTGGGAGAACCCCTAGCAAACCCCATGTATTATGTACTAAAAAAAAAAAAAAATACTTACAAAAAAATTTTATTTAACCACATTATAAATATAAGAGACATGCTTAGTATCAATAATTTTTTCATATTTTTTTTATAAAATTTTAAAAATTTAATGATTAATTTGCAAGATGAGAGAAGAAAATATAGAAAAAATATTAACACAAAACATTTCTCTAAAGTCCCATGCATTATTTTTTGAATTTAAGCTAAGGCTTTATTTGCTTCGGCGTAAAATAATTTTTAAAAATATTTTTGGTATTTTTAGAAAACATCATTGGGACTGTTAAGACGTTGCATGGCCACCATTGAGACCTATCGAAACCCAAACATGACAAATAGAGCCTAAAATAAAATAAATTGGTAACTTCACTTAGCCTCCTTGAATTATTACGTCTTTTGCAAACGCTTCTCCAAAATTTAAGTACTCATACTTTGGTGTATCAATCTTTTGATTGTTTTCAATTACCCATTTCGTTAAGTTTTTCTTTTAAATCCAGACGGAGGGATGTAAAATTTCTAAAATGCCTTCATTTTTTATTAAAAAATATATTTTTGTAAGAAAAATACTTGACCCGTAGGTTCATTGGTGGATCTAACTCACCTGCCTTGTGACCCATGAGTCATATTATTATATATTAAAAAAAAAAAAAGAAGTCCCAAGGTAACCCTCCAGTAGATCACAAAGGTGACCAAGGGTCACCCTATGGGTCCGTTGGGTCACCCTCACTTGCCTTGTAACCCATTAGTCATATTATTATATATTTAAAAAAAAAAAGTACCAAGGTGACCCTCCGATGGACCACAAAGGTGACCAAGTGACCCACCGAATTAAGGGTCACCCTGTGGGTCACCAAGTGACCCAACGGAGGGTTACTTTGAAATTTTTTAAAATTTTAGGGATATAAAAGTTTTTTTTACCTTTACGGTTTGATTCAATTCTTATTTTTAATGGAAGAAGGTAATGAAAAAAAAAATCATACATCAAAAGAGAGTTTTTAAACTTTGAAAAGGTGTGCGCAGAATGCATACATATAGGAGGTAAATAAAGTTAATCATAAAATAAAAGAGATGCAAATGGGCCCATTCTCACAAGTCATCACAATTAGTCTAGTCTTGTTGAATTTTCCATGAAACCTGCATCGTGTTTCTTTATTCCTTCCGTATTCAATGCTCGGAAGGTGCAAGGAAATCCTCCTCTGCCCTGATACCCCATCCAAGAAACCTCCTATGTACTTTCTTGCCACCGTCGTTTCATATACATGAATTCGATCAAATATATATATATATATGCCACACTCAATCTCTTGTATCCAAACTCAAAACACATGTCATCAATGGAAGGCAAAGTTTGCAGCGTGCCGGATGATCAGCCCGCAGAGACCCACAAACTGCTGCTACGACTCTGCTCCAACGAATTTATATTCATCATCTCCGGCATTGTAGCGTTGCTGTTCATGAATTTACCAATGGAATACGTAGATGGCAACCCTGCTCCCACCTTTATCTTCAAGGGCCAGCCCCGCACTTTCCACGCCTTCCTCGTCTGCGTCACGGGTGCTTTTTGTGGCTCCATTTGTTCCATGCATCTCCACGACACCAACCCGAAGGCAGCCAGAATTTTCCGACGTTTTCGCTCCGGGGCCACGCTGGCGGCGCTGGTTATTTTCTTATGGACTGCTGCTCCCGCCGCCTTCAGCTTCTGATTATGCCAGAAAATCATGATCTCTAAAATTGTACTATTAATTCTAATTCGAACTTTGAAACAGAAATAACAATATATTGTTGGCACTAGATTACATCTTGAGTTTGACTTATATCATGATGGACCTTAAAATCTAATTTTTACAGCTTCGATCAATATTAAAGCAAAAACATAAAAAGTGCGTAAAAATAACTTGAACAAAAATATTATCGATTTTAGGGTGATAAAATCTTTAAAGGATTAATCTTTCACCATTATATTTTAGTTTTGAATTAAAAAAATAGTTTTTAGGCGTTAAAAATTGGTTTTAAGGCATTGAAAATGAGTTTTGAGTATTATAAATAGGTTTTGAGATGAGTTAAGACTAGCGGGGTTTGAAGTATTCACGGCCGGCCAAACCCATGGGTTTAGCCGAGTGCAGATTTTTTTTTTTCTATAATTTGATGTGATTGTTCTCACTTTTATTTTTTAAATTTGATATGATTTTAAATTCGATTTAAACGAGCATATCTTAAGAGTATTAGAATGTGACACATGTTTATCAATCCCGGTTGTATCAATCATATTGTTTATCATTCCCGATTGTATTAGTATTGTAGACACTGAACAAGTTTTATTTGAATACTAAAATAAGGGAATTCTACCTAAAAAAAAGAAGAATGTGACACCTGTTGATTTTAATTAAAAAAATTACAAATGTAAATGTAAATGTAAAAAGGAAAATAATAATAATAATTAAAAAAAAAACATTATTGGCTTTGATAGCAAATTGTTGCGAAATTAAATATAAAATCGGTTATTTTAGAATAAATCTGAAACTATTTCAAATTAAGAGTTTGTTAATAAAGTAAATATTTCTCTCTATATATATTAATTTTAAGGGCTCTAAGAAACACTGGAACCCGCCATTCGCCAACAGATTTGAGAAGGGTTCCAAAGAGTCGGCCTTTAGAGTGAACCATGTCTCAGCTCAACCAACGCAACCTCCCGGAAACCGACCCCAATCCAATCCACCCGGGTAACGACGCCCAATCCCTGGATTCCCACACCCACCGGCGCTCCAATTTCTACGAATACTCGGGCCACGATCCCTTCGACTCCGCCTTTGGCTCTGGTTCCGACCGCGAGGTGGACCGCCTGGTCGCCGGCCTCTTGGAGGGCCTTTCCGATGACGATTTACTCGACTTCCACGTTGATGCGTATCCGGGTACGGGTTTCAGTTCTGACGACACTTTTCGCTTCAGCTGGGAGGACCGGAGGATTGGGTTTGCGGGTTCGGAGCAGGAGCAAGTGGGGGAAATAGAGGTTCGAAATCTTGAGCGTTATTCGCATTCTAATTTGGATTCCTTTCTAGCAGGTCTTCTGGAAGTAGACGACGCGGTTGGGGCCGAGAACGGCGATGTTTTTGGGCGGTTCGCGGAGAACCAGAGGCGTAGCCGCCCGGCGGCGAAGAGGGTTGTCGAAAGTCTTCCTTTCGTGGAGTTAACGGCGGAGGAATTGCGTCGAAACACTGCAGTTTGTGCGATTTGCAAGGATGAGATTGTGGGGGAGGAGAAGGCGCGGAGACTTCCTTGTGCTCACTATTATCACGGGGACTGCATTGTGCCCTGGTTAAGTATAAGGAATACGTGCCCCCTTTGCCGGTACGAGTTGCCCACTGACGACTGACGAGCCCGAGTTATGAGAGGATTGGTGGTGGCGGCGTCGAGGGGCAGGGCTTGCAGGTAAGCTACCATTTTGATGAATATATCTTGTTTGTTATGTGTAAATACTTAATTTTTTGTTTGTTTGTTTTGTTTTGGGAGATAGTCTCGAATGAAGCTTGTAATAGTTTTGTTGCATTTGCATTTTACATAGCTCATTATGTGTTACTAGAAATCTGCTCTATGGGATGGTTATGGAAATAAATTACCTTTTTAAAGTTTACTCAAGTTTGAGTGGTGCCTATTCGCTGAAATTTGTGTATACATCGAAATTGATTGTGGACATTGAAAGAAGTGTTCAATTTGTGTGACTTTCTGCATTGTCGTGCCCGTCGGCTGTCATTCTAGTATCATGGTGAATAAAAGGTTTAGTTATAAATTTAACGTATTAAAGGAGTGGAGTGGACATTAATGTGTGCCGTTTCATTTCAAATGAATTGAACAGTATTCATTTCATGGTCGGTCGGGATTTGAAGTTGATTCATATAATTTTGTATATGATGTTGTCCATGTTGGTATGTCTTTTAAAAATTTTAAATAATGTAGTACCATATACACCGCTAGATGCACAAACTTTAAATCTTGGCCTTGAAATGGATCTATTTCAAATGAAATGAAGAAGATTCTATTATGTGCTTACTACCCTACTTATCAAAAAAAAATATTATGCGCTTACTACCCTACCTCCTGCTAGTATTTTAATTTTGACTCAATTTGGATGTGGTGGACATTGCAAACTAACCTCAAGTTTTGAAACTAAGTCATAGTTATAAGGGACATTTCTAATGACCCCATAGTTTAGGGTGGATGGTTGCAACTAACCCTAATTTTGAAAAAGATATGAAGAAATCGAAAATATAGCATTTTGATATCGAACATAAACCATAGTTTGGCCAAGAATCTGATTCCTTGTTTTTAAACCCCTAATGGAAGTTCTGCCTGTATTATGAATTTCATATTGTGTTAAATTCCCCTTAGGCAATTTTGGTTAGTAAAATCCTATATGATTCTTATCCAGATTTATAGGTTCACTTGACTCAAGAACTTACATGGCGGGAATTAATTGCTTGATGAAAGCCTTTCATTCATTACTTTTGATGCTAGACATAATTGACCTTTGAATGAACAAGCTCTTGCTTCCCGGAGCAGGCTGTTCCTATCTAATCTTTCATTTTATCTTGGTAATCTTTTGTACTACTTTGGTCCTTTTGTTTGCCCCTCTTTCCATTTTGGGATGTCCCAGAATTGATACACTCTCCAAAGTAATACTCTTCCAAGTATTTGATTTTCCTAAGTTACATTTGCTATGGTACACACCAAACAAAAGAAGAATAGCTTTAGGAAATAATGTTTCTTGCTGCAGTAGTTTGATTGACTGTTTATTTGCACATGAAAGTAATGATTGATGTTCACCTATAGACTTGAATATGCGAAGATAGACAAACAAAAGGGTGGTGGAGTAAAATACAATTCTTGGTGGCTTTTTGAAGAAACTTTGAAGATGTTGAAGTCATATTTTTCAATATTCATGTTGAAATCCATGTTGATTGTGACTTTCCAACCTTCCATTGTTACATATATAAATAATGTTTTTTCAAAATTCATGTTGAAATCCATGTTGATTGTGACTTTCCAACCTTCCATTGTTACTTATATATATGCAATTCACTTAAACTACTATCATATTATTTTTAAGGTCAGTAGGGCCACTGGATTTGGTACCTGGCTCGTGTTTTTGTGAGTTATGGTTGTGATTTTTTCGGTTGTTACCTATGCTTATGGCCTTATACAATTCCTTCATAACCTAATATTACATGATTCTTAAGTAGACTTATGATGCAGGGAAGAATGTAGAAAAATTAGATCTTGTAAAGGAAAAGAGAAACGATCTTAAAACTGATATCATCTATGTTATTCATTATAGATAATGCACAAAAACTCTTTTGGGGCGCTACTCTTCAGCCAAGAAAGCTATTCTCCATGTTTTTTGACCAAACATATATGGGTGTAAATAAGATTTCTCTAATTTTTGGGGGTGTCATGGCCCATGGCCCCTGCCCCCTGCCGGTCCCCTCTAATTCTGCCCCACGCTTGTGGTGCCACAGTGCATCAGTTCAACACGAGGTTAGCTCCAACAGCTATCCCTTGCTCCTTTGCCCTTCAGTTTTGAGTCTTGTATTATTGCACCATTCACGCCCGAGAAGAAGACTGAAACTTGCCGGTCCTTGCTCTTTTTTTTCTCGTTTGGGTTAGAAGGTTACAATGGGTTTGGCTTGTGAAAATTATTGTGTTAACTGTTGGAGTTTTTGGCTAAGGATTCTAGGGTTTCAGGTTTTGAGTTGTTTCGGATGAAGCCATAGGATAATGATTTTCTTGCAAGTCGAATGATAACGCAAGATAATGGTAGGGACTCATTTTGCTGTATAAACGGCATGCTTTTATTCAAGCTCATCTGTGTGGTCCTATATTTCTGCAGCTTTTGCTTGGTTATAGAGCACCAAAGTCGCGGTTCCAGGGGAAAAATAAAAAGAAATTAAAAACCATATAGTAAGGAGCATCATGAGAATAGTATTGAGCAATGATGTTTCACGGCATTTTTTCCTCAAACACAAACGTTGTTGCTGCTTTTGTTTCAGGACTGCGACATCACCGGCCTTAATGCAACATGGTTCTATGGTAGGACTGCCCGGGCAAGGGATTCCCTTTTTGGGCAGAGAGCTGCCTCTCTGAACAGGGGCTCAACAATCTCTTTCATTCCTTCTTGTTTTCCGGGCAGGAAATTGCAGTGGATTCCCATCCCCCACTTAAAAGCGTTGTGGATAATGTCTAGCCATTTCTGCTATTTCTACATGGACTGCTTGGAACACCATAAACTGATGTTGCATTGAGAATGAATGTGTGTGTGTGTGTGTTTTTTTAACGTATTACAATACCTAAATATTTGTTTTTACATTTTTACTATTTCTGTCTTCCATTTGAAAGCATTTTCTACCGCACAATTATTTTTTTCAGTCACTTTCCTAATACATCCTCCATTTACATTTCTTGAACTTTTTCAAAATTCGCTTATCCGTACAAAATTAGGCACAAAATTTTAAAAAGATCAAAATACGTTTTCATTTTTTAAAAAAATAAAAAAATATTTTGGAAGTTGACATTTTAAATAGTGAATTTTAAATGGTGACTTTTGTATAAAATTTCAACTTCTAGATATTTTTTTTTTATTTTTTAAAAAAATAAAAAACATGGGTAGTTTGGTCTTTTTAAAAAAATTTGTGCCCTAATTTGTACGGATGGGGGTAAGTGAGAATTTTTGAAAGTTCAAGGGGGGTAAGTGAGAGTTTTTGAATATTAGGGGGGTGTTTGAAAAATTGCCAAAGTTTGAGGGGGGCTAGTGAAATTATCCCATTTAATTATTAAAAAAAAAAAAAAAACCCACCATAATTGAGAATAAAGGGAGATACCACACTTGAGAACTTTTTAAATAATTCTTTTTGGCCGGTAACATCTTATAATCTTGTCTCTAAGAAGTAACTCAATCAGCTGTGAACCATGCCTTATGAAATAAAGGTCACTAATTCGAATTCTCCCTCTCCCTTTCTTTGTGTAGACTTGTTAAAAAAAAACCTTTTAATATCCCACCAATCTAATAAAAAACTTTTAATCTCCCATCAACCTAATATTATTTATAGTCCCGCATCAATTTATTACGTAAAATCTTGTTCAACTTAATATTTTTACTTCCACATCAATTTATACAATGGAAGAATTTTTGTTGTTTAATGGAGAATATAAATTCTAGGACAATACTTTTTCAGACAATGTATTAACGTTAATCCAACTAAGAATATGTATTTTTGTTCCGGAGAGTAATTCTAAATTAATAACTTATTGAGATCATTAGTTAGGAATTTCTGAGGACACGGCTCAGAACCATCAACAATGCCATTAGATCATAAATACTCCCAATATTGAAAGTAACTGTGACAACCATATCTCAAAGATAATTTTTATCTATAGAACTACACTAAACAATTAAAAAAATTTAAATTTACAAGGCTTGATATTATCTGAAAACTTTATCTCAAATTCTATCCTGGAACTATATTTCTCAATTTGAACCAATTAATGACTCTTGACTTCAACTTCAAGTCCTTCATATGCGTTTAGTGATAAGCAATACTGCTGTTATTAGGAACAACCTTCTTCTTATCTTGAACTCCATCCTTATCGGCTGTCACATCAAAAAACCTGCTGCTCCAATGTTCGTAGAATCATCTGCACTGTGTTTGCATTATCTGCACTGGTTATAGTTCTAGATCCATTAGATTCTTCTCTAATTGACCCCGATTGAATTTTGAATTAAGTAACTAGTTAATGGCAAGTTGTATGCTTGATTCATCTAGTAGTTTCACTTCCTGCTATCATGACACATGTTAGTTTGTCAATAACACAATTCATTCAAATAATCATATCTCAAACTTGTAATTACAGCAAAACGACCATTAACTCACGGTCACAAATGCTTCTTATTAGATTATTAATTAAATGATTAAATTCAATAAATGATTAGATTCACCATTTTCTATCCACTTTCTCTAGTTTATTCGAATATGGTATGAGAGTAAAAATATCGAGTTTGAACATTATTTCGGTCATTTTTCTCTTGTTTCAATTGAAAAGGTTAGCGTGTTGTCGCTTTTGGGATAAGCGATAACTTAACGCTTGAGTTATTGGAGTAATCAAATGTGTACTAGAGTTGTTTAATCCTTGTACCAAATCAAAAAAAGAGTTACTTAATCCACCCACTTCCCCATCCGTTTCAACAAATGAATTGCGGTTACGTCAGAAGCAAACACATTACAAAAAGCAAAAATACAAAGAAACAAACTTGTCATTTTCATTATTGGAGAGCCCTATGGCTCTCACAGACCATAGTGTCCACACATTCAATCAAACAAAGCACTCACTCCCTCTAGAATTTCTATTATGTATGTGGCCCTCGGAAGTGGCTTCGGTACAAATTTTCTACAGAAACCCCCATCTGATACGAAAGATATTTTTTTAAGGGGGGGGGTGGGGACTGGGGACTAATGAATATTAATGATTATTGTTACTTCAATCATTATTGGCCTGAAAATTTTGGAAGGAAATGTAGCATGCTGACACCTTTGTTTAGCTTTGCCCTTTGGGTTTCTTTCTTTCTTTCTTTATGATGAGTGCTATGGTCCCTTCATGGTTAGTTCTTGTTGCACTTGGCGGCTGGTTTTTGTTACAGCTTCCACATTGCATTGCCTCTACCATTCTTGAACCTAAGGGATCAGGACCCAGGTGCAACCTTTTTCTCTGTTTTTGATCTTTGTGATTTCCGAGAAAGATCTTGCTTTTGTTTAATTCTATCCATTAGTAAGGTTGGGTGGCCGGCGTTTCTCACTGATACTCATCCTCCAGGATAACTCCATTACTTTTATGCTTAGAAAAAAAAGGAGTCACGACAAGAAATTTTAGTCAAGAAGCATTGGATTGAGAGCAAGATGGGGAGCTGCGTGAGAGAAATCATAGATGGTATTGGAGGATAAATAGATAAGAAACAAAATCATAAGAAGCATGTTGGACATTGAAGCGCAGACAAACAACAACTGGGAAGAAAATGTCTGAAGGACAGGGTGCATATCACAGCATATATACCATATATACCATATATAACACGAACAAGCAGGGGGCATTTCATGATTGTATTTGACAATAAGAGGAAAGTTTTGTCCCCGCAAATGATGGAATGCAGAGCATGCCGTGCCATCGATTGATAGAGGGACTTGTGAACTTAGCTTACGGAGCCACCGGCCGGCATGGATATATTGCTCTAGCAGAAACTTTTTCTACTTGTAAATTTACAAGAATCAACGCATAATTAGGTTTAATACAATATATACTTTAGTGGGCATTGACAATAATTACAGTTGATTTATCTCATGTTGGCCAAATACCTTAACCAATCAAATATTGGTTCTGGAGGGCCTAACTACCGATAGGATCTTGGAAGGCCGCCTATTAAGGATGTTAAAGGTGTCACCGATTGCCCTTAGGCCGAAGGGTTTAAGGAGCCGGCAACCTACAACTAGAGCCTAGAAGGCTCGGTAGCCTACGTCCCAAACAACTAGCAAGGATTCTAGTGCATTCTCACTATAGTATTAACTTCTGATAGTTGGTTTCCTATTTGGTCCGGTTCATGCCATGTACTTCCCTAACAAATTTGGGAAATGAATCTCCATATCAATAACATACTACTGACATGAATTCTTAAAACCCTAAGAAAAAGGATAAGAGATGAAGGTTGGTTGATCTATAAAGAGAGTAAAAGGGTATTCGTTCAGGTATGCCTAATCAATCATGTTGATACTCACTACACTAATTTGGTGTTAGAATGGTTTCATCGGATCCACCCCTGGCGAACCCTCTTATAACCTCCTCTTGCAAATCCTCTTTCTAGTTAGCAGCGTGCGGTCACCATATTAACAAGTTCATTAACCGCTTAATATCTTATATATTTATTTATTTTTGCTTTGGCACCATTGAAAATGTTAGCTCATGATTATCTGTATGTCGTATAAATTTCGGAAAAAAGGATGATTTCAGTGGTTTGAAGCAACCACTGAAAAATTGTGCTTGAATTCTTAAGGCTTGGAGCAAGCTTAATTAGAGTAACACCATTAATTACTAGACTTGATGATGAATTTGGGTTGAACACATGCATGAAGTGCATTAATTAGCATCCAAAATTAAAGAGTTAGGCCAAAACCAAATCGGAGGTCACTAGTTTGAATTTTTCTTTATTCTCTTGTGTGGACATATAAAAATAAAAAAATAAAAAAACCAAAGCAGAATTGGCAAAATCTCTTAAGCACAAGCGGATAACGACCTAATCGATCCCCATTATTAAAAGGTAATCAAGCTTAGTCATAGCCAGCACTTGTCGTGCCGGAGCAGCTCAAGACATAGTAAAAAGTTGGAACAGTAGATACCCTGGACAATCTAAGACCATAAACATTATGAGACCAATAATAACAACAAGAATGACGAGGATAATTTGTGTTAACCCATATTTTAAAATGGAGAAACAATGCCCATTTGACTATAATAATCCAACACTAACACCTTTATTATCCACATTGTTAGTGGATCAAGACCTTATGTTAAGTACGTAAGCATCTTTCTCGACGCATGCCAGTTAACTCTAGAATTAATGCACCACCCTAATATTATATATATAAATTATAATACATTGCATCAAACATGATCATTATATTATATTAAAACCAACAAAAAAATAAAGCTGTTGTTATAATTAATTAATTTCTCTAAAAGGGGTTCATTAATTACATTGACATTAGCGAAAGTGGGGGTGAAAAAGGACAGATGATGAAGAAGAAGATGGTCGTACCTCTTGATGGCTGAATGTTGATGATGGGTTTATCCACAATCAACCAATCTTTCGGTGATCATCATATGATCAGCTCGAGAGAAAAAACAAGTGGCAAGAAACATGAATATTTGCTGCTTCTTGTTTTTTTTTCTGGAGTAGAAAATTCAGCTCTGATGTCTATTGCTGTTCATGGAGGGAGATGAATTAACCAAATGGGAAATTAGGTTACTGTTGTTGACTTGTTGCTGACTTGTTGCTGCATGGTGGATTCCCTTTTCTGGTGGTTTGACAAAATTCGAATAAAATATATATATATATAATGAGCTTCACACGAATCATGTGCATGGATATTAAAGTTCTGATGCAGAGATCCTATCCTACCATTTTATGATTTAATTAATTAAAATCTTAATTCATAAAATTATCTCACTTGGGGCTTCATTAATTTACATTATTTCTATCCAACAGATAAGTGAAACAATTAAATATGAATGTACAAAATTTTAATTTTGTTATTAAAAAAAAAAAAAACGAGAGAAAGAAAAACCGGAGCCTCCTTTCTATTGCCGGCCATGGAGACCCACTCTTCTACGAGGGTTTGAGGTTGCGTGGTTCTTGTGAGTTGTGACACCCTTTTCGTAGCCTTGGTGAGGATGGATTGAAAAGGTCGTACGAGCCCTATGAGAAGGCTATACCTCTATGAGGGGTTGGTCATTGACTCATTGTGGCATGATATTTGTGAGTTAGTTGCGAAAATTTCACAACCCACTAAGGAAAAAGATTGTAGAAGCAGGCGGCTGGCCTCTACAAGAGAAGAGAGTTGCGTGGCCTTTGCGACCTCGTACCCTTTAGGATAAATGAGTCTTAATGACTAGCTGTGAGTACTCTCCATGGCCGACCATGAGAGGGATTTTGAATCGTATTTCTTTAAAATTTCTAATAGTTATTGAAAATCTTTAAATCAATCCTGCAATCAGATCATCTTTCTTTCCATCATCCAAATTAAAGATGGATAAAGTGTAGAAATTGTTTGTCACCACCATGATCATATGATATATTGGATCACAAGACCTCCATCTCTCTCTCTTGGTAATTGTATCACCAATCAACAAAAGCTAATGAAGGTTGCGTTAGTGGGGTGCACACAATGTACCAGTTGTGAGAACACCTTAAAATTTGCCACCCCCTTTATGGGTGGGGGGAACCTGAAAAAGCCCCCCTAAAAAATATGTATATGAGAGAGAGGGAGGGGCCTTTTGGTGAGTTGACAGGCTGAGCAATAGGGACAGGGTTTACAAGGTGGTGCACTAACCACCCACGCGCGCTCGTTAGCAAGGGTCCCACAGGTCAAATCTATCATGCGCCCGCGTTTTTCTCGTCCCTCTCTCACCTTTTTGTTTGTATTATTTGTGAAATTAATTAATGAATTTTATTTTATTTTATTTTATTTTATTTATTGCCTTTTTTGTGGAGGGAGTGTTTGGCACGAAAAGGGGAGCGGTTAAATCAAGTGCCCTGTTGTGCACGACTCTTACCGTTATTCTAGGGCGCTGTCTCTGGCAATATTATTTTTTTCCCCATAATGTCCTTGTCATTTTCTTGGATGGGAGTGATATACATGGGTGAAATGGGTATATTGGCTAGATACGGGTAATGATTTTCAGAGGTAGATAAGATATGTACGTTGGGTGAGGGGCTGGGGCTCCTGCATTTTTGAGTTTTAACTTTTCTTTTATCATTACTTTAATGTTGGATTGGGAAAATAGATTTACAACTACTTAATGCTTCTGGGACTTTTTTCTTTTTTCTTTTTTTTTTTAATAAAAAAATACCATTTTTGATTTTTTTTTTTTAAAATCATAAAATAAATAGGACAGAATTTCTTCTAAACCAATTTGAAAGAAATTTCTTCAACCAACTTCAATAAGCGTCAAGCACTGTCATCTTTTTACATGTTTTTTTTTTTTAATGTTTTAACAATAATTTATTGTCATTTTACTAATCTAAAAATCCAAACATTAACTCTAGCTAATAGATTAGCTAAATGGCTCATTATAGCTACATTTAGCTATTTATCAGCTCCAAAGTAGTTAAAGGGAACATTTTGCTACAGTGAATAGCACCATTTTGCTATTCGCTATGGCACACTTATTATTTCTCTAAGATTACTTTATATTGTTTAATTTTTAGTGGCAAGGATTACTGTGTATCCTCAATAAAAATAATGTTAAAATAATATTTAAAGAAAGTAGAGAGTTGAATAGATAATCTGTTTGAGTAGCTAAAATATATACCATTGCTGAAGATGCTCGTAGTTTGGAGGAAATTTGTGTTCAAATAAATATATCCATGATAACATCCACATGAGGGAAATATACCCGTATCATATAATGTAAAAAAGATAAATAATGAAGAAATTGTTAAACTACCTATTATTCTAAAAGCTTAATAAGATGATAGAAATATGTAAATTTAATCATTTAATCATTAATTTAATAGAAACTTACATACTTTGGGTAATATGTGGGACAAAAAGAAAATTAGATGTGCGGTTTCTTATTTTCTATGATTTTTGGAGGGGAAAAAGAGAGTGGGGGTGGTTGAGGTGTTTGCCTAAATATATACAGAAACTTGAGTTGAAAATTTAGTGGGTATATATATAGAAACTTGACTTGAAAATTTAGTGGGTATATATATATATATATATATATATATATATATATATATGTTGGCCATTTCAAAGCCTTGCTTAATTTGATAAAAATAAATAAATAAATAAATAAAAAGTAGATAAAAAAAGTTGTTTGATAAGACAAAATATATATCGCTGAATTTGTGGAAACTACACATTTCCTTGCATGGGCCTAAATTTGCAAAATTGACAGCATGAAAGAAACACATTATAATAATGCAACTTGCAAAATTCACAGCAAAAAAATTGAATGAACTTAAGAGGGAATATCCCTTTTTCCTTTTCCATCGTTTGAATAGAAGAGTATATATCTATTAAAAAGTTTTCAAAATTAACATAATTATGTATGTATGGCTATGTTTATGGTTTAAAAACATTATATAATGAAAGGTATTTAAAGAGTATTAGAAGAAGAGAGTCCCACGTGAAAAACAGAGAGAAAATAATGAAGGCGTGTATATATAATGCCCAACTTACACTAAGTTATTGCTTTCAAACGAATAAAAAAATTGAACAAGAAGTGATTTTTATTTTTTATTTTTTATTTTTAATAATCTAGTACACTGTAATGCTCCTTAGGAGCATTTATTGTTATTATTGTTTTGTAATAGATTCATGTACTAGTAGTGACACCATCCTTAATCATGTCTTAACATGGTGATCATAATAGTATAAAGGTATCCATGGTGGTAATGTGAGGTCACTGACACCACTTTTTTTTATCATCTAAATGGAAAATCAAATCAAAGTAAACAAACAACGATTGACTGACGTTTTCTTTTAAATTGGGCCGAAATGATCTTCTACGACCCAATTTATCAAACTAAAATGTACTAAAAATGCATATAATTTTCAAAAGAGCACATGATTCTCACGAGCATTTTTCTAACTCAATGAAAATCACGCATATGTGTTAGTTCGAAAGAAAATTTTGTTCGTTCGCCAAGGTCTATTCAGCATAGGTGTTAATTTAAAAAGAGAAGAAAAGAAATCAATATAGGCACAAATTAAGTTGAGAGATGAAGGTGCATCAAATGATAAGGGTCAATTTTCAGCCTGCAGGCATTTCCAGTTGGTGCAACACTGACCACTCAATATAATTTATTTGTATACTCTACAAGTACGACTTGAGCAGAAGAAATGCTTCAACTAATCCCCCACAAGCAAAAAGAAATTTAGTAAAATGGAGAAAGAAGAGAAAAGAAAGGAAAATGGACAGGAAAAGAACAGACACAAGACAAGAAAAGAAAGAGGAGTCTAAGTCTGTCTAATGATAATGTTGACCATTCAGTCCACTCAGCCAGACCCAACCTCAGGTGGAGAGAGGAAAGCATTTGCTTCAGTAGGATTTTGGTTCTGGATGCATTTGCAAGCTTTTCAATTAGTGGACGACTGCATTTCAAAGTACATCCATTTCCTCTCTTTCATTCCCACCACCATCTAGCAAGATTTTTCCACTCGATCACACTAAGCAATTGAGTGGCTAATCCTCTCCATGTTTATGAATGGAGCAACCAATTTTTGACTTGCCTCCATGGATCTCTGCTTTAGTGAGCTCATTGAATTTTATGCAAATCAAATTGACGACGGGTCTTTAATTCTATCTACGCGTCCGTTTACGTGCGTGACTAACTTTACGGGGTGTCACATTTTATGGGTCATAAATGTTTCCAGCAAGTTTTGATACGCAACGGAGACGTCGATTTTCGGGCTAATGTTGACGTATAATAGTACTCATAATTAAAATGTGATTTAAGAAAACTAATCACTGACAGATTCGCTCGATTCTCACTTTAACTTTCCTATTAAAATTAAGATCATCAGTTGTCGTTTGTTGTACTGTGCAGATGTTCAGAATAAGCTAAAAGATATGGCAATGAGAAATTATTGGCCACTCTTGATTAAAATAGAAGAGATTGGACAAAAACAGAGGAGCCCCACCTTGAAAACCTGCTTAATCTTTCGTCTCTTGTGTTTTACTGTCAACAAATAGATGTCAAGGATTTTGCTGTGATTTCTGTCATTTACTGAGCTTGTGTATATATATATATATTTGGCTCTTTTGTACTTCGAATGGCTCTCATTCAAATATTTTACTGTCCTCCGTGGTGATGGCCTCTTTTTGCTTTATCAAAGCCAGTGATTTCTTACCAGAATGACCATCTGCATATTACTAAATTGACAAGGAATGGACATCTTTTTGGTAAGGGTTCACGTCACCCACATTTCACTTTCATCCAACTTCAAGATTGAAAAATGACATCCCAGTGCCCATTTCTGTTCACATGATGCATTTCCCATTCATGTAAAAAGTAAAAAAATTTCTGTGGGTAAATCAGTATTCCTATTTCCTTAAGGTTTTAAGATAACAGAGATTTTACACGGTATCAAAGACTATTGTCTCCATAATTCACCTCTTATTTCAATTAATGTGTTAGGCCTCGCTGATTTAGCAGCCTGATTGCCATGACATCGTGGACTATGATTAGTGCCTAAATATGCCTAAACAAGAGTACATGGAAAACAAAGTAATCAGGGTGAAGTCCTGTTAATTAATCAATTATAATTGGTCTCACAGAAGTGGTGGTTGAGTCATCAAACTCATAAATATATTTTCTGAGTTATGGATATGCCAAAGAGCTTGCCATTCCCCAACCATCTCTCCCACTCCTTACGTCACAGATGGCCCTATTGGCCAAGAATTTTAAGTGAAAAAATCATCTCTCTTAACACACCATTAGTTTAGATTGACTTCTTGAACTCCATTTTTTCCTGTGCTTTCTTTTGCCAAAACATTCTACCGTTTAAATAATTATACCCCCCACCATATGAACTGCGTCTCCCCCTCCTGATGTAAGCATATCTTTGATCTTAAAATGATTATCCACAAACACAAATTGCATTCCCCATGTTGATATCATAATGTGCGCATGCACCATGGCAAGCATGGATGCATGTACCCACTGCCATGCATGACTACATGGAGCATCAATAATTAAATACTTACAAATTTAACAAACACTTGCATACTTTATCACTAACAATTTTTTATAAGATCCGCAAACTAAATAGGTTAGGGTTGAGGAATAGTTTTATATCCATGTTTCGATACGTGATGTAAGGGTTCATACGACCTGCGAATTTGACACAAAATCATCGAATTAAGGTTGACATATATAAACTTATACCTAGATCTCGACAAAAGTCGAATTCGACATGCCACATACAAATTGCAATGGCATATATGACAGCGAAAACATGGACTGCATGATATTCCAATGGTCCGAGCTTTACGAAACTTCCCCCCACTGTGGCTGAGTGTGGGGGCCATTTGAAGCTTTTCTCATCCTATAAATCACCTTCTCGTCTCACCCTTTCCTTCCCCTTCTAACACCAACACTATCCACTTGATCATCATCTTCCCCTACAAGGCCTCTGCAGATTTGAACTGAGATTTCTTCCAGCCATGCAGCCTAGTGAGGTTACAGCACTCCATTATCTAGTCTCTTCAAACCAATCTCAATACCCACCTCCCTTTAGCATGACTCAGAGTAATAGCGCACCCACATTTCAATTTAACCAATTCCCTAACCCATTGTATAATTTCCAGCTCCCACAAGCTCAAGAATTCAACCCACAATCATCATCTTTCAGTAGCAATTCAACTTCTGATGAAGCAGAGGAGCAACAGCTATGCCTTATCAACGAGAGGAAACAGAGGAGGATGATATCCAACAGAGAGTCTGCACGCCGCTCACGCATGCGCAAGCAGAAGCACCTAGACGAGCTCTGGTCGCAGGTTGTTTGGCTCCGGAATGAAAATCGCCAGCTCCTTGACAAGCTGAGCCATGTTTCGGAGTGCCATGACCGGGTGACTCAAGAAAACGCTCAGCTCAAAGAGGAAACTTCAGAGCTTCGTCAGATGCTCACTGACATGCAACTCAACAGCCCTTTCCCTGCTCTAAGAGACCTCGAAGATGTTCCCTGCAACACAGCTTATCTCAGAGCAGAGTCCTCAAACCAATCCATCACAAGTAATTCTTTGGACCTGCTTGGCTGAGATGGAGGCACAAGTTTTATATGTTATCCCCTTCCTAGCTTAATTAGCTTCTTCTGTTTGTATTGGAAGCCAAGCAGTTTTTGCCTTGCTATTTAAACTGTAAGAGATTGAAGAAAATTGCAATAACATGTTTGATTTGAGCATTTCACAGGTCTTCAATGGCTCTTATATATATATATATATATATATATATATATATTAAAACAATACTTATAAAATCCCATTTTATATATCTTATGCAGCTAAAAGTTGTGCATGAGCATGATCATGATTCCTTCCTCAGAAACAATTTTAACAAATATTATTGATCATGGAATAATCATGTGAAACTGGACGTGCAGAAAAAAATCCCAGTAAACTAAAATTATTGTGGAAGAATTGTGGGATTGATTATGTAGGCTTACTAGAACAGAGAGAGAAAGAGAGAGGAAGCAGTACTGGCATTGGGTGTTGGGGGTTGGACATGACAGAGAAATAAAGGTGGTGAAGTGGGTGTTGGTAAATAAAACAAAAATTACCATAAAGAGAAAAATATATGCAAAAGCTATCCACTAAAATATTCGGTACTTTTGGAGTGCACCCTTGACTGAATATTATTTTTATTATTTCTCAATTCATTCTCTGGCTAGTGTGTGTCCAGCAGAGCTCTGGTTTGGTAAACAATCATAGACTGCAATATTTCTCTTTCCTGCAACAATTATTTTCTACCAAGACATTCATAATTAATGGCCTCAATATTTTGTTTATCTTTTTTCATGTAAAATTCCTTTAATATTTGATGTTGGACATCTTAATTTTGTGAAAATGTTATTTAAGCTCTGATAATAATTACAAAACCCTCAAACCGTTGGACAAATTCAGAGTCAGTGAGCATTGAAATCTAAAACAGAGCTCCTTGCAAGACTTGGAAGATGCTACACACAGGAGTTGGCTCTTGGCTCTTGCAATATTTACGAGTCACAGTCCCTATATCATTACAGAATTACCCCAAGAAAAACAAAACTTTCACCTCTTGTATATTTTTTGTTTTATTTCTGCTCAAATAAAGACAGAACAAGAACAGAGTACAGAACATGTTTGTATGAGGTATGCAAAAGGAGAAAGTAAAACAAGAAAACACGAGCACCAACCAAAAAATTGCCCTATCTTTGTATTCTTTTTTAATTATTATTTTTTTCTCCAAAATCAATACAATTTGAGTGTTTCAAGTCTAAAATGTGTACATGTGCGCCATTTTCTGTTGATTTTAATGCCAACATTTAACGGAGGAGCCAAATCCTAATGAAATAAGAATATGATTCTATCCGGTTCATTTGAATTGGATGATATCCAGATATTTGGAATAAATTAGTATCCTCTCAATTTCATTTAAATTAGAGAATATCCAGTTAGTTATATTTGAATGGTATTTTTGGAGAGTCCAATTGGTTATATTAGAAAAATATTTTTGTCCCCTCAAAAAATACCATTCAACTATAATTAGCTGAGGACGATGTTCCACTTGGAAGACTATGTAACAAAAAAAAAGTAGTTTGAAGGTATTTTTTTGCTGCAGAGGTGGTTGCTGTGGAGCCGAGGCTTTAATGATCTACGTAGGTCCAAGCTAGGGCCTGCTATAAGAGAAAGATTTTCCAAACACGTTTCAGTGCAAAGTTGGTGGGTATGCTTCATTTCCCTCTAGAGAATGTCCAATCAATGAGCCCGGCCCAGCCCCAGGGTGCTGATCCTCGAGTGAGCACCCATCTATATGTTGTGAACAGAATCTAGCCTGTTAGTGTTTTTAACACAAGCTCAAATTGTTTATTCAGTGAATTCAACTAGGGTTTTCAAACCCTAAACAGTAACATTCAATGAGTTAAATAGCTGAAACATGCATAAGCTAAATGTTAATGTTTCTAAGAGCTAGTTTAATTGGTTAAGACCATGTTTAATAAAACGAATGTCACTAGTTCGAATTCTTCTTTTTCTTTTATATGGACATGTCAAAAAAAAAAGTTAAAGTGGCACCCTTAAAGAATATATTTCTTGAACAAAGTAATGCTAAGTACTACACCATGTTTCTACTCTTGTCCCTAGTCTATTTTACTGCTACATTAACCTAATAGAAATCTATCCCTAAGTTAAATATTTGGGTTGTGTGAAAAGACTTTTCAAGGTATCAATCTCTTAAATAGGTGAATCATCTTCTCTTTCTTTCCTTACCATGGATAACTAGGCATTTAAGGCATATCATTGATATTGGGTGTTGATACAAATGCCGACATGTCAATTGAAGCACATGGGACACATGACACCATTAATTTGGATGGAAAATAAAAAAAAAGAGGCCTACTTAAAATTTAAACAAAACTTAGGGATCATGTTATTAAAATTAAAAATTCAATAACTAAAGAGATATGATAGGAGCTCAACTAGATTCAACTAAACCCTATCTAAAACATAACTTTTGTGGACATATATTTTGATTTTGTTTTTTTTTTAATTTTAATTTTAAACGTGATACAACTCTTATATACCTTTGTGTCACATAAGTAAAAGTTAGGTCTTAGATATAGTTCAATTGAGCCCCTATTGTACTCATAACTAAATTCAACTTAGATAAAAATTTAAAGGATAAATATGATTTTTTTTTTCTTTGTATTTTGTTTAAATTCCGGATTGAGGATTCTGTTGAATGAGAAATACGTGTAATTTTCAAATTCTTCTTATATTAAAATTTCCAAAATTCTAGTGTAGTAAAATAAGTTTCTCGTTCCCATTATTGAGTATACACGTGCGAAAGCGTGTCTTGGTATTCCATCCACGGTTTTGTCGGATCAGATGGGATCCACATTGGGTTGACCTGGCAAGATCTACGACGGTAGACCGTTGTACAGCACCCCCAAAGGCCACACTCGCAACTAGAAAGTAATATTCCATTTACTCGAAGCTCCCAAGGTCTCGTCCCCGACTTTCGGAATTCTTTACACACCTATCAGCCATCTCCAGGCATTCACTCTAAAATTCACACAAATTTTTAGATCTTCTTCTTCCTCTTTGAATCTTTTGGCATTTGTTTGTGAATTGTGGTTCAGCACCTTTTCTTCCTGTCCCGGATCTCACTAAGAGACTTTGATTCATTGATGTTAGACTCACCGTAAAGGGTATCATTCTGATTGAAGCTCAAAGGAGAGATCTTGGATCCAATGGCTGTCGCAGTCCGAGGAAGCCGTGGCGGAGGGTCGGGTCTCGGTGGATTCAGTCTACGGAGCTTCTTCTCGTACCGGGTCTTCGTCTCCGCCATGTTCTCCCTCCTCTTCATCGCCACGCTCTCCGTCCTCCTCACCACCAACCCATCCACCTCTCACCACGATTCTGTAAGTCACTCCCTTTCCATTTTCTCTCTTTCGATTTTTTTTTTCTTTTTCCTCTGTTGAGAGCGATACCCATGTGATAGTTTTCACAGTTAAACGAACCAACTTAAAAGTTTTCTCAATTAAGCAAAACCCAGATAGCGACGATTTCATAATTGAGCAAAACCCTGGCAACAAGTTTGCAATTAGACAAGACCCAGTTAACAATTTTGGGTTTAGACAAGGCCCACATTGACATTGTGACTGTTGGATGCAGACCCTGCCGACTACTGGTAATGCGTATGTGCATCGAACGTTTTTGGCTTTGAAATCTGACCCGCTTAAAACGAGATTGGATTTGATATATAAGCAAGCGAGTGATCACGTTACGCTTGTGAATGCATATGCGGCATATGCGAGGAAGCTCAAGCTTGAGATTTCTAGGCAAATGAGGATGTTTGATGATCTGGCACGGAATTTCTCGGATCTCCAGATGAAGCCCACTTACCGGGCGTCGTTGTTCGATTCAGAGGGTCCGGTGGATGAGGATGTTTTGAGACAGTTTGAGAAGGAGGTGAAGGATAAAGTTAAGATTGCACGGTTGATGATTGCAGAGGCGAAAGAGAATTATGATAATCAGCTTGAAGATTCAGAAGCTGAAGGATACAATCTTTGCAGTTAATGAGTTGCTTATTAAGGCAAAGAAGAATGGGGCATTTGCAAGCTTGATTTCTGCCAAGTCAATTCCTAAGAGCTTGCATTGTTTGGCAATGAGGCTTGTAGAGGAAAGGATTTCTCATCCTGAGAAATATAGGGATGAGGACCCTAAGCCAGAGTTTGAGGATCCGAGTTTGTATCATTATGCCATATTTTCAGATAATGTGATTGCGGTATCTGTGGTAGTGAGATCTGTGGTAAAAAATGCACAGGAGCCTTGGAAACATGTTTTCCACGTAGTTACGGATAGGATGAATCTTGCAGCAATGAAGGTTTGGTTTAAGATGAGGCCAGTGGAAGGAGGTGCCCACGTAGAGGTGAAGGCAGTAGAGGATTATACTTTCTTGAATTCTTCATACGTGCCAGTATTAAGGCAACTGGAGTCAGCAAAGTTGCAAAATTTTTACTTCCAGAACCAGGCAGAGAATGCTACGAAAGATGCACATAACATGAAGTTTAGGAACCCAAAGTACTTGTCAATGTTGAATCACCTTCGCTTCTATTTGCCAGAGATGTACCCTCAATTGCACAAAATCCTATTTTTGGACGATGATGTTGTGGTTCAGAAAGATTTAACAGGGTTATGGAAGATTGATTTGGATGGGAAAGTGAATGGAGCTGTTGAGACCTGCTTTGGGTCTTTCCACCGCTATGCCCAGTACTTGAATTTCTCACATCCTCTAATTAGGGAGAGATTCAATCCTAAGGCTTGCGCTTGGGCTTATGGAATGAACATATTTGATCTTGATGCTTGGAGGCATGAGAAATGCACGGAACAGTATCATTACTGGCAGAACTTGGTAAGCAAATATTATCTTGATTGGACTTCTCTGCGTCTTGTCATTAATTTAGTTCTGTTTGATTTAGCATGTCTTAACTCTATCTCCTGTTTTTATTCAATAATCACTTTAACAAATTAGTTGTAGGGTTGTAATGTTAGTAGAATGGCTGAGTCAATGTTCTGTCTGTGTTTTCCCAGAATGAAGAACGTGCTTTATGGAAGCTGGGTACTCTTCCGCCTGGCCTGATCACCTTCTACTCAACAACAAAGTCAGTGGACAAATCCTGGCACGTGCTAGGGCTTGGCTACAATCCCAGCATTGGCATGGACGAGATCAACAATGCTGCAGTCATTCATTACAATGGCAACATGAAACCTTGGCTCGACATTGCTATGAACCAGTATAAGAATCTCTGGACCAAATATGTGGACAATGATATGGAGTTTGTGCAGATGTGCAATTTTGGCCTCTAACTGTATGCCGGTGCTGCTCTGTCATCGATCAGGTAACACGACCAATGAGTTCCAGCGGATGTCCATAGTGGGTTATCTTATTCATCTGAGTTATCGTATACCCTGTATCAGCTGTAACCTTCAGAGTGAAGCATTTTTTTCGTTCTGTGGTGGAAATGCTATCTACTATTTTTGGTTTTTTGAGCTGTTGTTAGTTGTAAGCTATCAAGCATGAGTTCTTATGAACCAGTTTGGGTGATGTACACGAAGAAACGATTCTTTTAATTAAAATTCTTTTACCAATCGTTTCGATACTCAAAAGCATGGCTGTATGTGATTAGAAGATTCTGCATGATACCAGCACTTCCAAATTTTCAGATAACTGCTTGCTATCTCTTGTTCTTTGTCTAAATATGGCTCTCATATTATTCCCTGGCTGGAAACATCCATTTGAAATACAGTGCAACTACTTTGACATTTTAAGTGTATTTTAGAAAAGCATAGGGTTGAAATGGAGTCTTGGTGGGTTGGCACGGTCTTGATGAACTGATGACACAATCAAAGAAGTGGATTCAGTGGAAGGCAAAATCAACACTTGCTCAAGTTTAGAATGAAATTTGCTTCGGATTCTAGGTGGTGGGAGGACGTTGCCAAGTTAGATTACAGCCCGACAGTTATTTTCTTTTAGTTAGGTGTTTTCTCTTGTATCCTTTTGTATCTTACTCTTTTAATGATATTTCGATTACTAACTGAAGTTAAAAATCGTACACCCAAGCTTGGAAACTTCAAATAAGACACAAATTGATACTTTTTTAGATATTCAGGAGATCTGTATCCTCGAACTGCAGTTTCAAATAAGCCATTGCTGTATCTTGGATTTTTTATTTAGTAAAAGACTGATTCAAAGATTTGTTACGGTTATCATGTTAACATTATGGAATAATTACAAAATAAAAATAAAAATGTTCTAACATTTAGGAAATCTACCCACATAATTTTTATGCACATCTTATGCATATACACAATAATCCGCAGGGTCACCAAATAATAGAAGTTGCTGCAAAATATCAAGAGTGTTTTGGTTTGGGAATTTGAACTAGGATTTAGGTTCAAGTATGATTCTCAACCGATTGGAGACTATACAACCGACACTTGAGAAGGAAAAATATACAAAGTATAATAAAATAAAATCTCCAAATTCTAGCATATACTGAGAGAATCAGATATGCAAGGAAATAGCCACCAAGCGTGTACACGAATGGAATGAATTAGTCTCAATAAGACGGAGGACAGCTGGGAGATTTGCTAGCTGGTGGGGATGAATCTTCGATACATGATCTAGAGACCATTCCGGGAAGGAGAGGAGCTGAAGGATGATGTCGGTGCTGAAGACATGGACAGTGACAGATGCCTGGCCCATTGGGTGCTGAGGTGAGGGAATTGCTGGCTAGAATTGTTGTCAGGGAGTCCCCTTCAATGATGAGAGGGCAGATGGCGAAAATGAGATGATCCCCCACGGAATCCAGATAATCTCCGTTGACTTCATTGAGTTTAACAGACATATCAAGTTGACCCGAGGTCGCGTACGCGTGGTGGGCAATGAACCACCTCACTTTAATTTGCTACAGCTGGTACACACCTGGACCAAACCGTCATCTCTTTCCCCCACATAAATAAATTAAAGGTTAATTTGCCAACATCTTCAACCATGCACAAACTTGTGTTCTACCTGTGCGTCTTTCTTCCCTCTCCTTCCCTACATCTCAGCTTCCACCAAAAGCCCACAGCCTTACAATCCAACTGACTATATTTTACTCAACTGTGGTTCAACCTCCAACTCAATTAACCTCAATCGATGGACGGATTTGGGAAGATGATGATTCCAAATTCTCTTCCCCCGACACGCAAAACGCATCCATAGCCTCCCTAGACGACCCATTTGCTATCTGCTCGCATCTTTCACTCCACATCCACCTACTCCTTCACCGTCTCAACCGGCCCAAAGTTTATCCGCCTCTACTTCCATCCAGCCACATATGCCGGCCTCGATAAAACCACTTCCTACTTCTCTGTCACGTCCATGGTTTCACGCTCTTAACCAATTTCAGTGCCTTTCTCACTGTTTCCGCAATGGGAAGCTCCGTAGTCAGAGAGGAATTCGTCATCAACGTGCAAAACAATCAAAGGCTCAACATAACTTTTATTCCCTTGCCAAACTCTTATGCCTTCATCAACGGTATTGAAGTCCTTTCTGTGCCAAACAATCTGAACCGATCAGACGGGAGTCATGCCGGGCTCAACCCGGACTCGGACCCAGACCCAGACCCGGTTCCGATTACCTCTTCAATCAAAACCCAAGTTCGACCATCGACAAAGTCAAAATATAGTCGGAAGACAGCAATTACAATAGTTGGTGGTGCAATTTCTACCGTCGCTCGAGTACTCTCCATTCCTGGTATAGTGGCTTTCCGGCTGATCAGTAAAAGAGTCAAGGACGTGGAGTCCACCGGTGCAGCTTCACGCTGGGGTCTACTTCCTTTCATTGGGACCAAGTTAACTCAGACGCAGGGCTCATCATCTCTACCTTCCGAATGTTGTCGTAAGTTTTCGTTTGCTGAAATCAGAACAGCAACAAACGACTTTGACGATGTTCTCATTCTTGGTGTTGGGGGCTTCGGTAACGTGTACAAAGGGTTCATTAGCGGTGGGGTGAACCCAGTCGCGATCAAGCGGTTGAACCCAGGGTCAAAACAGGGGGTTCACGAGTTCTACACCGAGATCAATGTGCTCTCCCAGCTTCATTACCTCAATCTCGTTTCTCTGATTGGATATTGTAACGATGATGATGAGATGATTATCGTCTATGATTATGTGGCCCGTGGAACTCTTCGTGATCATTTGTACAACACAGATAATCCTCCTCTTCCGTGGAAGAAACGGCTTGAGATATGTATCGGTGCGGCGCGAGCTTTGAACTACCTTCATACGGGCGCAAAACAACCAGTTATTCATCGTGACGTGAAGACAACAAATATCTTATTGGATGAGAAATGGGTGGCCAAACTGTCCGATTTTGGATTGTCCAAAATATGCCCCTATAGCTCCCACGTCACCACTGTAGTTAAGGGTAGTTTTGGGTATTTGGACCCGGAGTATTACCGACGTCAACAGCTGACTGAGAAGTCTGATGTGTACTCATTCGGTGTGGTTTTGTGTGAAGTGTTGTGTGCAAGGCCGCCCATAATGTATGATATTGCAGAGACACCAATGGGCCTAGCGAGGTGGGTGCAGGAAGGCTATGGCAAAGGAGAGGTTGAGCAGATGGTGGATCCATTTTTAAAAGGTGAAATAGGGAAACGGTGCTTGAAGAAATTTGTTGAGATCGCGGTGAGTTGTTTGCTTGACAATGGAATCGAACGGCCATCAATGAATGAAGTGTTGTGGGGCCTTGAGTTCGCACTGCAATTGCAAGAGAGTGTAGAAGAAGACGTAGGGCTTGTTGTGGTTGAAGCTGAGGCATTAATGGATGATGAGAAAGCTCTCTTCCCCATCTCCACAGTACTTGATGGTAGTGGTGACATGCTTAGTAGCAGCAGTGGAACACTGTCAAGTACAAATAGCATCAGGGTGACGATAATGAGCAACGAAGAGCAAAGTTTTGCAAGCGATCAGGATTCAGGCAAATGGTTAGCTAATGTCCTCTCTGGCTCTAAGATAGTTCTCTCAGATTTTGAATCCTAGCAGTCCATGAAAGAAAATGGTAGCTGAAATTTTATTAGATATTATTTGAAGACATGTAGGTAGTGCATGCGGGGATGGATCTAGAAAGTTCGATAGGAAGGGACTGAGATATAAATTTTTTTATAAATTTTTTTGGGATAGGGCCAACGGCCTGTAATTTCTTTTTATTTTTTATTTTTTGGAGGACATGGGAGTGGCCAAGGCCATCCCTGGTCCCCCTATAGACCCGTCACTAAGTGTATGTATTCACTCTAAGGGGATAAATTATGGGATTCTTTCTTGGCTTAATTGGCTTTTGTCATAAACTAATTCTTAGTGTTTTCAATGAGTAATTTAATCAATTGGAAATCATGTTTTATGAAACGGAGGTTATTAATTTGAATTTTCCTCCTCTCTTTCCCGGACATGTCAAAAAAGAAAGAGAAAAAAGGCACTTAACAAGATAATAAGCCAGAAGATTAAGCAAGTATGAGTTTAGATGTGAGTGATGCAAGATATTATAATTTTATTTAATGTTGGCGCAATTTTCGTAGGCTTTTTCCATGGTGTGCCCTAATTCCAACAATTGTTGGATGATTGGATCTAAATAGAGGACTTCTAGGGTATAGGATGATTATTCTTCTGCAAAATAGTGAAGGCCTTACACGGAGTCGAAGATACTCTGATAATTAATTCAGCAGGACTTGTAGCGCGCACTTACTTCCTGTAGCGTGTGGCTTTTGGGTTATATATATATACGTCGACGTGGTGGTAGGTCTGAAAAAAAAAAAAAAAAAGAAAGAAAAGAAAAGAAGTTCAAGCAGTCGCAAATGGAAGAGAAGATAAATAGTCAGAACTGATTGCAACTCTTATGGCTCTGATGTCATGTGAGGGGTTGGAAATAGGTGCTGGAAATAAGAGTTGGTACCATGTGAAGCGTAGTGACATAAAATAACAATATATGAAAATATGCAGAAAATTAAAATGAAAAGTTTTAAGAATAAGTGTGAAATTGGAGCGGATGAAAGAGTAATAAACACAAAATATAAAAATTGCAGATTTATTAATATTTTAGTAGAAAACACTTACAGAAGTAATAACAAGGTGGAATACAAAGAAAAGAAGTAGGAGCAAAGCAGGATACAAGCAAATAGTAGGAGAGGCTTATAATGAATTCAGTGTTTGGCTAAAAGCTTCTACCTCGACAATGAGGGGGTTCGTCCTTTTATAGGTGAATTACAATAGGTAGAAGAAAATTACAATAGTAAAAATTGACAGTAAAAGCAGATACTTCGCAATACTATAGTGTTGGCAAAAGAACAATAGTGAAAGCAGCAACAATAATGACTTCAGTAACAATAGTGAAAGCAATAGCAATATTAATAATAGATGTTAGTAGCAACAGTAAAAATAGCATTAGTAGTGACTTTAGTAGCAATAGTGAAAGCAACATCAGTGATAGCGTGAAAGCAGCAGTAATAATAATAGATGTCAATAGCAACAATGAAAGCAACATTAATAGTTGAAAACGCTAAGGACTCCAAACAATTGTTTATCACAATTTATGCGAATAAACTATGAAGCAATAAACAATTTAATCAACAAAATATCAAAAGCAATAAAAAGAGACACAGATATTTTGGTTACGAAGAGAAACCAATTAGAGCACTTCTCTAATTGTAAAACCTCGCCAAACCCAGAAATCAACTAAATCGTAAAAGAAAAAGGATTACAAGATGTTCATACTCACAAAACCTTTGCTATGACACGATCTTGTATAAGACAAGTGACCCACTGTCTTCTACCGCAGTAGCCCTTTCGAGAGACAATGGCACAATCCTTCTCGTGATTTCCTTTCACCGGAACTCGGTTGACTTCACTTCAAATGACGAACAATGATGAACATTAAACTAAACACTCCAAGAAAGAGAACTTAAACTCTCAATATCAAAGGCTTCTCTTGGCACACGGCAGCAAATTCTAGATATAGAATTCGTAACCTAAACAGATCTGTAGAGATCTATTATAACACCTAAAGACTTCTAGTCTCAATAGAACTCAAATACAATGTATTTGACGGTAAGTGGGCTCGTCGGATGGGCTATATAAAAACACGGGAACATGAGTTCATTAATGGGCCGTCCGGACGGTAACATTGGCGTCCGGACGGTGCTAGGGCAAATGCACTTTCTCCTTTCTTTTGCGCGCTGGAGGCGTCCGGACGGGTTGCGAACGGACTTGAGCAACTGCGAGCAGCTTTCGGGTTTTAATCTGGAGTTCTTAACTGCATCACGTCCGGACGTCTATGAATCCCGTCCGAACGCTTGGCTCTTTTCTTTCCATTTTGCTCACGAACATTAGCCAATACTTCAAACTAACAAACTCCCCTTTGGCAATTTAGAACAAAATCATCTCCCTAACAAACTCCCCTTTTGTCACAAATTGACAAAATATTTCAAATTTCAAACACTTAACAAAAAACATCAAGGCATATGTGGAAAGGAAACAAAAAACAAAAAAAAATAAAAAAAATAAAATTCATGATTAACCGATGAAGAATTGCATGTTATAACACAAGATCATGAAGAACAGAAACTCCCCTAAAAAATACCAAACAATCAACAAGAACCATTAAAAAATTTCTCCCTCAAAAGTCAAGAAAACACAGGATGCATACATCACAAACTCATGATTTCAAGCAATGAATATTCCAATTTATCAAAAAAATTTAAAATATACATGAGAGTTATATAAAGCACGAACACTTTCATTTAACCCAAGCAATGCCAAGAATTCCATTCAACCCATGCTTGTGTTGTGTGTAAGCCAACCATTGAAATAAAACAAATTTATAAGTTGAGTAGGAGATTTCACTATGATAAAGGTTTTAACAAGCAAATCAAATCAAAAGTCAAACCTTATCATACTAGGGCCTAGCCACTCTCATCCAATGCATTCCTCTTTTGAAACAAGGCAAGCTTGACACTATGAATTTAATTCCTTTGGAATGTATTCTTTGAATATTTTATTTCACAATTTTTTCTTCATGAGAAGGTGTCTTGAAACATTTAATGCTTTGAGAAATGCAGGAATTTATAAGCCCTAGGTTCAACTAGCGTATGGTCAATTTGATAGATACAACTAGTCAAAACCCTCATATAGTTACCTCACACAACTCATATTAAAAAAAATCAATTTAAGCTTAAGTGTGCACAAAAGTTTAAAGCATGAACAAAACGTATAATTTAAGCTTAAGCTTTAGGTAACCACAGAAAAAATGTCCATTGAAATAATATGACAACTCATGCATATTGAAAACTTTTTAAAACACAAGGAATTAAATCCATGGAAGAAACATGAGCACATAATGGACACTCAAGGTGCATCAGACAAGAGAAGGAAGAAATAAAAATAACCAAATTAGAATATTTTTGTCTTTTTGAAATTTTTCAAAAATAAAATGCACACACAAAAAAATAAAATAAAAGACAAACTAAACAAAAAACAAAACAAAACAAAACATGCTCTAGGATATTCAAAATAAAACAAGACAACCAATCCTAGGCATGTGGGTGACTCACCTAATCCAAGGTGAGATCACCACCACTCCCCCTCAAGGGGTGAGTGGTATTTTCCTTCTTAACCCAAATTTTCTTCGTTTTGGGAACAGAAGTGTGACTCTTAGCCAAGTCATTTAACTGGGTGATAACACCCTTCACCATGTTAAATAATTCATCATGACTATTTCCAAAACGAAGATAGTCTCTTTTTGACTCATGATTATTCAACTGAAAACAATTCGGGCGAATATGCCCAATCTTACCACAATGATGACATGTAGGAATGAACCTTTGAGTAGGTTGGTTCCTTGGCATATGAGCACGTCTCGGTGTAGAACGAGACACATAGAATCAGTTAGAATTTCCTTACCTTTCTTACCTCTTGAAACCGGAGGAAGCATTTCCTTCTTCTTAGCCAAGTTTTCTTCTTGGTTTCACAAAAATCAACTTTGAAGGAGAAACAACATTAGTAGAAGAAACAACAGATTTATCAAAACCCAATCCAGTTCTATCAAATGAATGTTTCTGATTATGCAACATGTGATTAAGTTTCTCATTAGAGAACGTGTTCAGATGATTTCTTGAATCATTAAGATCATTCTCTAAGGATTTCACTTTGGCAATCAAACTATCATTTTCAGATTTCAAGGTATCATGAATAGCATGTGAATCATTCAAGGTACTAGAGTTTATCCTTTTCAAGATTAACTTCTTTAAGTTTCGCAAGGTTTGCTTATTCAACTTCTTCAAATTATTGTATTCCAAAAATAGAGCATTATAAGCATTTTGTAGATCACCTTCCTCTTGATTCATTGTCACAAATACCATAATCACTATCTAGAGTTACACTCACTAGCCTCATACTCACTCTCATAAGAAACCCCAAAAGCTACATAATTAGCAACATTTTCAGCTTTTTCTTCATTGTCGACTCATCACTTTGAGTCACATTAAAACCTTACCGTTTGAGTTTCTCAAATTTCCACAATTTGCCGGATGTGTCCAATACCCCACATTCATGACACTTAGGACCACTAGAAATTTATCCTTACGATCAACTTTATTCCTATCTTGGAGGTTATCTCTACCATCATGCCTAGAATTTTCATTTCTTGAATTTCTACCCTTAAAATTTCCATTTTTCGGTTTGAAGAATTTTCAAATTTCGACTATCATGGCAATTTCCTCCTCATCTCTGAATCCTCATCTTGAACCTCGATTTCTCCTTACCAGCAGTTTTGGTCTTAAGAGCAATATTTTTGAGTTCTTTGGTTGAGGCAACAAGAGCTCAAAGTGAATTGACCCTACAAGTTCCTCTACTCTCATAGTATCCAAGTCATTTCTCTGGTTTATGGCAGCAATTTGGGGCAAAAACCTAGTGGGTAAGGATCTCAAAATTTTCTTGATTATTTTGCATCGGACATTTTCTTTCCGAGATTTATAGTATTGTTTCTAATACTCGAGCTTAGAATAGAATTCATCAAAAGTCTCATCCTCTTGCATCCTAATCTCTTCAAACTTTGAGACTAACATCTGAAGTTTTGAAGCTCTAACAACCTCGGTTCCTTCATGAGTTATTTCTAAGGTTTCCCATGCTTCTTTAGCTATTACACATCGAGAAATTCTTGAGAATTCTTCCATAGACAATGTGAAGATGGAATGTAATGCTTTGTCATTTGCGAGGAGGCACGATTTTCAAGAGTTGTCCATTCAGCCATTGTTTTATCCGGAATAGACCATCCAGATTCAACAATATGCCAAACATCCACAAATTTAAGATATGCCCTCATACGAATTTTCCAAAGCGTATAGTTTGATCCGTCAAAGACGGGAAGAGAATTAGGTGCAACAGTATAAGACATTTTGAGACGGAGTCTAGGATCACACTCAAGAAATTAATCCCTACAGAGTGAACCCGCTCTGATACCAATTGAAAAACGCTAAGCAGACTCCAAACAATTGTTTATCACAATTTATGCGGAATTAAACTATGAAGCAATAAACAATTTAATCAACAAAATATCAAAAGCAATAAAGAAGCAGACACAGATATTTTGGTTACGAAGAGGAAACCAATTAGAGCACTTCTCTAATTGTAAAACCTCTCCGGGGCAGCCAAACCCAGGAAATCAACTAAATCAGTAAAAAGAAAAAGGATTACAAGATGTTCATACTCACAAAACCTTTGCTATGACACGATCTTGTATAAGACAAGTGACCCACTCGTCTTCTACCGCAGTAGCCCTTTCGAGACAACGGCACAATCCTTCTCGTGATTTCCTTTCACCGAACTCCGGTTGACTTCACTTCAACAGATGACGAAACAATGATGAACATTAAACTAAACACTCCAAGAAAGAGAACTTAAACTCTCAATATCAAAGGCTCTCTTGGCACGACGGCAAATTCTAGATATAGAATTCGTAACCCAAAGATCTGTGAGAGATCTATTTATAACACCTAAAGACTTCTAGTCTCAATAGAACTCAAATACAATGTATTTTAGACCTAGGGCCGTCCGGACGGTAAGTGGGCTCGTCCGGACGGGCTATAAAAACACGGAACATGAGTTCATTAATGGGCCGTCCGGGGGTAACATTGGCCGTCCGGACGGTGCAAAACAAATGCACTTTCTCCTTTCTTTCATGGCGTTGAGGCGTCCGGACGGGTTGCGGACTGAGCGGACTAACGAGCGCACTCGGGTTTTAGTATTGGAGTTCTTAACTGCATCACGTCCGGACGTCTATGAATCCCGTCCGAACGCTTGGCTCTTTTCTTTCCATTTTGCTCACGAACATTAGCCAATACTTCAAACTAACAATAGTGACTCCAATAGTAGCATCAATAATAACTTTAATTGAACATATTGGCCAAAATTACATATCATCAAGTCCAGGGAAATTATCAGACAAGAGGGTCATGACCAAAATATTCTTGATTGGAATCAACAATAGCTTCAGAAAATGCTTTGAATATAGTGGCCAAAATTATAGATCATCAAGTCCAGGAAAATTATCAAAGACAAGAGGGTCATGACCAAAATATTCTTAGTTGGGATCAACAGCTTTAGAAGATGGTTTGGATCCTTCTTTTTCTTCTTCATCACTTTCTGTAATACCCCAAAATTCATATCCTAAAATAAACGTGATCTTAATATCAAAGATAAGGAATATTTGCAATTTTATAGGTAAATATAGATTTAATGTGAAAGATGGTGGAAATTGAATTTTGGTGGGATATTGGAAGAAAAGTCACATTGTTTTGGGTGCCAAAAATTCAATGAGAGACTTTAAGCAAAAATTGTTTTAAGACCTTGTAGAATGATGAGAAATGAAGATTTTAAAAATGGTTTCATGATTTTTGGACGTTTGTAGAAGGAGTTATGATTTTTAGAAGATGCAAGTGTTAAAACAGGAGTTTTGGTCAAGCAGAGGCACTGTATTTCGAGGGACTTTTGAGTATCAAAAATTATGGATTGCTATGATTTTTTGATATGTTGTGAACCTTTGAATGAGAAAAATTTTAAGCCAAATTTCGTGTCATTTGGAGTTAAATTGAAATAGTTATGAATTTTTGAAATTTAATAGGTTAATCTGTAAAGTAGTTAAAACACTTGAAATTTGGGAAATTAATTGGATGGGTAATGATTTCATTAAGTCACGAATTTTGGATATATAGCAATAGACATGCTTAGCTTCATTATAGATTAATTGTGGAATTTATGAGCACTTTTAAGTAAAGTGCATCTTATCTTCTAACTTGACGACATATATGTTGTGCTGTCAAGCTTGGAACGAATCGGTGGTTGTGCTGTCAAGCTTGGAGCATGGTTGGAGACTTTAGTGGGTTTTTGGCATGGCCACAGTAATGCACTTTGAACTGCATGATTATCTCATAGGCACGTTAGCGTATAGGTGTTGTATTGCATGATTACCTCATTTTCTCTTGGACACATTGGACCAAAGGTGGCATCTATTCATAAACCAATAGACATTTGTATGGCTGGAGTTTAAAACAAGTGGGACAAGTGTCCCTCATCCGGCAGCTACCAACATGTATAAAAAGAGACCATTTCTCTCCATTTGCTCACAGCTCAAGTGAGCGTGAGATGAGGGTGAGAACCGGGTGAAAAGAAAGAGAGGAGAAAAGAAGAGAGAAAAGAAAAAAAAGAAGAGAAGAAAGGGAAGAGAGAAGATCGAGAAAGAAAGAGGAAAAGAAGAAAAGAAGGAGAGGGAGAAGAAGGAAAAAATAAGAGAACTCCAACATAATATTTTTATACCCTTTATGGTATTTTTAGTATAAAGCTAAATTTATAGAATTAGGAAGCTTTTACTGTATGAATATTTGAATTGTTATTTGGAGGATTAGTTATAATTAGAGTAATTGTTTTTAAGCTTTTGATATTGGGAGTAAGTTGCTAAATTAAATGGCTTAAGAAGAAAGCGATATTATGGCTAGGTAGAGCGCTTCTTAAGCTATTAATTATAGTCGGATGATTTTGAATATTTTTGAGGTCATAGTGGAGTTGATTATTAGAATTTTATGAGAGTTATAAATCAAGCATGGTGGGGTTTGAGGTTAAGGATAAAAGAATTAATGATTAAGGTACTTTTTACTTTGTTTGTAGGAATTGTGAGTTAAAGGTAGAATCAAATTAAGGACATGCGATGCCAGGTAAGGGGACACAACACCAAAAACCCAACATATTTTATTATAAATCTTTGGAAAACAAAATGTTGGGGATTTTATGCAGAATTCACTTACATGATTTTTAATTGCACTTCCTTTCATATTTTTAATGCATAGTTTTATTTAATCATATGCTATAGTATAAGAATTTTACATATTGTAATTATCTCATTTTTATGAGTTATGCATGAATGCAATTATGAATGAAAGAGCTCATAAAGGTTTCTTGTTATGTTATACAAATATGGATGAGTTTACAAGATTATATGAAATGTTATATGTGTATTCATGAATAATAAATGTTTAACCCCGAGGCACTAAAGCAACGATTGGTCGGATCGCAAGGATAGCATGGTAAGCACACCGAAGGATTGTTACGAGAAGGTGTGTGCTACCGACCAGGTGGCCTCCACCTGAGGGGAGGTTTCAACCTGATAGCTCTTCCTTGTAATGACAGGATGAGCTAAAAGAGTCCTTCGGGACAAGCCAAACGTGAGCCGGACACAATAAACTCACAATGATAGGTCAAAGGATAAAACAATCAAGAAATGTAAAAAGGAAATGCTAATTACTCATTTTGCAACTATCATGCTTTATTTTGCATAAATAATTGTTGTACATGACAGAGATTATGACATAAAAATCTGCATTGCATGTTTTATAGTATTTGGTGTTGTGGCTACTTACTGAGTTGCCGAACTCATTCCTTCTCTCTATACATCTTTTTCAGATTACCCTATAAATTAAAGTATTGAGGACAAGGATACCGGTGAGATACTTGAACTTATTGCTTTGAGGACTAACAAAAATAGTAGTAGTGGAAGTTTTTGGGACTCCATTTTATGGGTTAGACTACTTGGGACGAGCATAGATTGTGTAACTGTATTTTTATGAGATTATTATATACTAGCAAATTATCACTTGGGACGAGCATAGATTATGTAACTGTATTTTTATGAGATTATTATATACTAGCAAATTATGTATTTAGGATAATAATACTCTAGTAATGTTATGTTATATGATGATCTTATAAGAATATTTTATGTTATTAAGAATATGTTACAATTTCTCTTGATCACTCTACCTCTAAAACTTAGGGCGTTTCACTTTCATCAAGAGATTTTAACAGAGCTTTTAATATTTCCTTCTTTTTTTTTCTTAGGTTTCAAAGAAAATTATATATATATATATATATATATATATATATATATATATATATCCTGTGGCACCATGAGGTAGAAAGACGATAGATTCTCGATTCTTATATCATATGCCTTATCTTGCTATCAACTAAACAAGTAGCAAATAATGATATAGGAGATAAATTAAGAGTGGTGATAATTCTCCACCGCTCAAGGTAGGAGACAGTACCCTTACATACAAGGTGTTTGACAAAATGCTTCAATGCCTCTCCGTTAACCTATATACCATACAGATTCAGACTCCTACTGATAACAACTCGCAACACGATAATAATCCTTAATGTGTTGATAAACTTCACCACATGGTACACTCCAGCTACATGCTGAGACAACCTTATTGAGATAACCTACTATATATAGATGACATAAGATAAGACAACCTACGAACATACGAATAGGATAATATTAACCTCCGATCCGAGAGATCAACATAAGATAACTAGGAGTCTAGGACTAGTCTTGATTGAGATGCAACTCTTGTGATAAACACTCTTAACGAAATTTATGCAATCTTCTTATTTTCTTTTATTATTATTATCATATAGTTTGTTACATTCAAATTTTAAGAAACGGATGGGATGGAGAAGTTTGGGCAGTAAAAAAAATTGATTAATAAATAGTCAAAAAAGCGATCGAGTTGAGCTTTTATTTTATTTTATTTTTTCCAATGATGAATTTTCTAGAATGGAGGGCAGAGCACGACCAGATGACGTGGACTATAATTTGAAAACATAGTTGTCTCCAATTCCGTCTTCACAACTTAAAAAGTCAAATAGTTGACTTGGAAATGCAGCCAGCCAGCCAGGCAGCCGATTAATTGCATCATTAGAATAAATACAAATCTTGATAATTAAAGATAATAAACAAATTAACGTTCAAAATTATAGCAAGACTTGTATTTATCTTTTATAATATTTGAATAAGCAAATTTACATCTATATAACTACATGCGTCTTTATCATACTCAGAAATGTTTTTCATAGGGGTGTTAAGTCAATTCGGTTTTTTGGTTTTTGGCTAAAATTAGGAATCGAAATTGGAGTACCTAGATTCTTGGTTTTGGACAACTGAAACAGAAAATTAGGTCCCGATCACCAAATGGGTTCCGATTTATACTCAATTCGGTAACAGATTTTTTTAAGAAAAATTGTTTTTTTAACCGGTTTAATATATATATAAAATATTAAAATATATTATTTTATATATATATACACTCGATTCCGATTTTCCGATTTTTGATTTTTAGTTTTCCAATTCTAATTCTCCGGTAATTTTTGACCGCCCTAGTTTTCCATGCTTGTCACATGCCCTATTACTAAAATTGATTGAGTAAATGAAGTAGGTAGCAATGGCACAATTATGACGTCACTCATAAATGAGTTATGAGTTTAATAATAATCATAACATTAAGAATTTTTCAAAGTAAGTTACACCTATCTTGACCGAACAAATCCTAATTCAATTAAGTTGAAAAATAAAGTTTAATTAATGGTTCAGTTGGTGAAAAGAACAATAAAATTAAAGGGGTTTCATGGGGGTTTTTAAGAATATTCTTTAATATTCTCCTGGTCTTACGAAAACGTGATTTAAAAAAAAAAAATTAATGATTTTTTTGACAGATTAATTTTATGAGTTAATATTTAAATTCTAATGCTTTAAAACTTGTTTTTGAATTCAAAATTAAAATCTAAAGGTGGAAAGTTAACCCTTTAGGGATGATATCACCCAAAATGGATTTGATCATGCATCAATTTTGGTGCTTAATTCCATTTTTTCTTAACGTCAAATTTGGTGCTAATACCTAAAAAAAACGGTGATGAAGGTCACTATAATTTTATTTTATGTATTACGTAAATATAAAGAGAACGTCGGGGAGAAATATGTAGAAAGCAAGATTTTTCAAATAAAAAATAATAAAATCAAATATTGGATTTTGCCAAATCAGCAAACAGGACGATTTAAGATTAGATAAAAAAATAATAATAATAAAAAGTTGTTTTTTATTCATCTGAAAATAAAATGACTTTAAAATTATCAAAATCAAAATTTAATAATAATTAATCTTAAATTTAATGATAATTTTAAACGATATATCATCTATTAAAATGATAAAAGAAAAACAAAAGTTATATAGAATTACTCTTTCCCCCACCTACCAAGAAGTGGACAATTTTGACCCGCTTGGGGGAGACGCACTATTATTGGCGGTCCAAATTGGTGGTAGTTGGTTGTGTACTACCTACCTACTTAGTCTGGCATCTGGGATATCCAGATCGTTGATTTCATTGGTTTTTGCTTATTTTCTCTGAATTTCAATTCTGTTTCATCAGCCAGAGAAGAAAAGCTTCAGGTTTGGATCATTTGGCCTTCTGGGTTCTTATTAAACTTTTGTTTGGTATAATTTGATGCTCTGTTTTCTGAGTAATTGCTATGAAAAGATCGGTTTTCTGTTTCTGTGATTTGGATTAAATTTACTGATATGGGTTTACATTTTTGCGTGTTGTTGATTGGTTTACTGCTGCATGTTTGCACATTTGTGTCAGTTGTATATTGGATTTGCGTGTTTGGGCAAGATCTTGCTGGTGAATCTGGTACGAAAATAGCATATAGTATACACTGAAAAGTTAGAGGTTTGTTGGATTTGTGTGTTCTCTTTGATTTGATCGATTAGTTTTTGAGAAATGTATGGTTTTATTCTTGATAATTGCATGGATACTTTTCTCCGTCTCTGTTTTATAACGACTTTTGATTTTAAATCACCGATCCTTTCGTGACTACAGAGTTTGGATCTACGGGTGTTGTTTGTCTTGTCAATTTGTCAGATCCGCTTGTTAATTTTGTTTTGGTCGGCCGAAATCTATGATAAATAATTAAAAGTTTGATCTTTTGCTTTCTGATGAATCTAGTTCGAGAATCAGGTATTTAACAAGAAGGAATTTTACCATGTAAAAGAATCGTCTTTGTTCTTTTGGGATTCATAATATGCTGGCTTGTTTTATTCTTACATGTGAATTTCTAGAGGAGTTTTGGGGTTGTCATCTTCCTTAGTATTTTGAAGCCCAGCAGATATTAGTTTTCCTTTTTCCTGATAGAACGCTGAATTTGATATTTACTCAAAGGAAAAAGAAAAGAAAAGAAAAAAAAGACTCAGCTTGCTTTAATGATTATCAGCATGGTGGTTTGTGGTCTTTATTCAAAGATTTCTGTGTTGATTGCTCGTGTGATTTTATTGAGTTTTATTCTTCAGTAACACTGCTAATTTAAAGCTTTCATCAAAGCATCCAACAATTTTTCTTCAAGGTTATTGGATTACTTTTCTTTTTCAATCACAACTTTTGGCTTTTGTCTCACTAGCAACTCCAACTTGTGGGCAGGTAAAAGTATGGCTGCACCCTCCAAGCCTACAAGAATAGGCCTTGCTGGTCTAGCTGTCATGGGCCAAAATCTGGCCCTCAACATTGCTGAGAAAGGCTTTCCCATTTCAGTATACAATCGAACTACCTCAAAAGTCGATGAGACTGTTGAACGAGCTAAAAGGGAGGGAGATCTTCCTGTATTTGGTTTTCATGATCCTGAAGCTTTTGTGCACTCAGTTCAGAAACCTCGTGTCATTATTATGCTTGTTAAGGCCGGGGCACCAGTTGACCAAACCATAAAGACCCTCTCTGCCTACATGGAGAAGGGTGATTGTATAATTGATGGTGGTAATGAGTGGTATGAGAACACTGAGAGGAGAGCAAAAGCCATGGCTGAATTGGGTTTACTCTACCTTGGAATGGGTGTTTCAGGTGGTGAGGAGGGTGCTCGACATGGACCCTCTTTGATGCCTGGAGGATCCGTTGAGGCTTACAAATACATTGAAGACATTCTTCTTAAAGTGGCAGCTCAAGTGGACAGTGGCCCTTGTGTGACCTACATTGGCGAAGGTGGGTCTGGTAATTTTGTAAAGATGGTTCATAATGGTATTGAATATGGTGATATGCAGCTGATTGCAGAGGCTTATGATGTATTGAAATCTGTTGGAAAATTGTCAAATGAGGAACTACAGAGTGTTTTTTCAGAATGGAACAAGGGGGAACTTCTGAGCTTCCTGATTGAAATTACTGCAGACATATTTGGAATTAAGGATGACAAGGGTGAGGGTTATTTGGTTGACAAGGTTCTGGACAAAACTGGCATGAAGGGTACTGGTAAATGGACTGTGCAGCAAGCTGCTGACCTATCAGTTGCAGCTCCCACAATTGCATCTTCCTTGGATGCAAGGTTCCTCAGTGGGTTAAAGGAGGAAAGAGTTGAAGCTGCTAAAGTCTTCAAATCAGGTGGCTTTGGTGATATCTTGACCGACCAAGCAGTGGACAAGAAGAAGTTGATCGACGATGTAAGGCAAGCTCTTTATGCATCCAAGATATGTAGTTATGCACAGGGGATGAATTTGATCCGTGCAAAGAGTGCTGAGAAGGGGTGGGGCTTGAAATTGGGGGAATTGGCTAGGATTTGGAAGGGGGGTTGCATCATCCGAGCTATTTTCTTGGACAGAATTAAAAAGGCATATGATAGGAATGCTGATCTTGCAAACCTTCTTGTGGATCCAGAGTTTGCCAAGGAAATCATTGAGAGGCAGTCTGCCTGGCGAAGAGTTGTCTGCCTTGCTATCAACTCGGGTATTAGCACCCCGGGTATGTCCTCCAGTCTTGCTTATTTTGACACTTACAGAAGATCAAGATTGCCAGCCAATCTCGTCCAAGCTCAAAGAGACTATTTTGGTGCTCATACATATGAAAGGACTGATGTTGAGGGAGCGTTCCATACTGAATGGTTCAAGCTTGCCAAACAGTCTAAGATTTAAGTTTTGGTTGTATTCTTCTCAGTCAGATCGAACTCAAGAAGTTCATAATAATTTCTGCTCGGGACTCTTCTGGGCAGAGCTGACACCACCTCTAGTAGGTGACATTTATCTCTGTTGTCCTGTTTAATCACTTTTATGTTTGTTTATGTTGTTTGTTGCTGTTGTGGCAGATCCTGCTGCTCTTTCCATGTTTTCCTGTTGATCCAATATATAAGCCCCCTTTTCTTGTTTAAGAAATTAAGGTATCTTTCACTGTCGGGGCAAAATACTTTGTTTACATTTGATATTTGAACGTGAAATATCATAATGAGCATCTTTATTTACATCATTTGGTGCTATTAACCTTTTGTTGCTGCATCTTCTTCTTTCTCCTGAACTAGTTATGTTGTACAACCTGTTGATACCTCATTGTTACTAAAGATTCCTCGCACATATTCCACCATGGGGGTGTTCAGTTGTCATGTGCTAGCTATAGATTGTTGCCTACGAAGCAAGTTGGTGAAAGGCACTGGATAATGGATATGTGCAGTCTTTCCTGAATCTCAGAGTAAATGTAGAAGTGTATTCCGGAAGGGCGTAAAAAGTCTCAATGGCAATTTATTTTTACACTTACCATTATGTAATCCGATTCTTGCTGGGTTCTAGGAAGGCTGCAGCTGCGACTGCAGGTAGCTTTTCTCCACTCGATCTGCATAGATCGCAACGAATCAGTGAAGGTTTGCTCCAACCAGGTCAGGGACCCATTTTCCTTGCCGAGCTCGCGAAATTCGCAGCTGTTTTCCCACTAAGCCAAAGCCCCTCCTTTGAATTTGTAAGCCACATACGGTCTTTGAAAATACAATTGTATTCAAAGAATCTCTCAACCCCCGTCACCCGATCAAAGATTAAATCTTCGATGTGAAAATGTATATCAAACAGGATAAGTGTATATGCCTATGTAACTAAGCCGAAACCCCTTACCACTAATTTGAAACTCGAGTGAATATAAGGAATAAACCTCTAATTCTTCTCTTACCGCAGAGTAGATATTTTCGGCTGCTTCTAGCGTCTGCCATTTATTTATTTAATTTTTTAATTGACTAGAAAAGAGGTTAAAGGGAAAAGTGTATGCCAAATTTAAAATTGAGAATCATTTATCATAAATTGATTAAATAATATCTCAAATTCATTGGCCTTCATGAATCACTAATCTAAAATTGGTATCAGCAAAACTATATAAAATTAAGATAGCGTTTGGGGCATTAACACCAAATTTATGATGACCAAATCAATTTAGGTTCTTACCATTCTTAAATGGTTAACTTTTCACTCTTAAGTTTTAGTTTTGAATCTAGAAAATGGTTTTGAGGTTTTAGTACCAGATTTAGGATGACCGAATCTCTTTAAGGTTATACCATCCCTAAAAGGTTAATCTTTCACCTTTAGGTTTTAGTTTTGAATCTAAAAATGAGTTTTGAGGCATTAATTAAAACCCAAATATTAGCTTATGAAAATTTAGCTAATATTACTCAAATATCTCAAAATACAATTCAAAACATTTTATAAAAAATATAGAATGCAAAAAACATAAAAAAAAAAAAAAAAAAATCTGTTTAAAAAAAAAAAAAAAAAAGTACTACGCTGGGCAGACGAAACATGTCCTACGCATAGCAAGACTCCTTACAGCAGCAGCATGTCCAAGGCATCTTGAAATTTTTTTTTTCTTCCTCTTGAGTTTGCTGAATAATCTCTCTTATGTTCAGTCATTTCTTCTTCTCTTATTGTCTGTCTGACGTCAAACGTGGGCTAGTGCTTTTTTTTTTTTTAGCTATATATATGTTGGAGCAGAATATCATGGTCTTTGTTTCAAGCATTGCTAACTTTAATGATTTAACTATAATGTCCAGCATGGACTTGGTAGTTGCCTTGCTGTTGCCCTTGCAGCCCTTTCTTTGCAGGATTTGGTTATATACCTAGCTAGCTACCCAATTATGTTCTGTCACACCAAATGCTTTTGCTGCTTCTAATAGTTGGCATTTGTCTTTCTATCTTTATATTTTCCTCTTTCCAGCACAACACACTGTTGGTTCCTGGCTTAATATACCTACATACACACTACCAGACACACACCACATGGATGCACAATGCAGCATTATTGCAAACTTTTCTACACAGAATTACTATTTGATACCAATATTAATTTCTTCACCTTAATCCCAACACAAACCATTAATTCTTGCGGCCACAATCCACAAAATGCATGATTATTATTATTATTATCAAGAAGTTTAACTTCTGCTGGGCAAATTAAGCATTTGGTAAATTCTTTCCTGTTAATCAACAGTTCAGATTCCATTCAAGTACCATTAATGAATCATTTACTGTTAAATAAAATAAAACAAAAAAAAGTGTCTTCATGAGATACTTGAATGGAATCTGAACTGTACGTTTTGCGGCTAAATTTACCATTTTATCTTCTTCATGCGACAATTGTTACTGTTGGTAAACATTTCCAACACCCAACCAAAATTGTCCGCTGTTGCCAGCTGATTTGTGTTCTCTCGTGTTTGCAGTACAGAGTGCCAGCCTTATCGTATTTACTGATCATCATGATTGATGAGAAAAGAAAAAAGAAAGAAAAGAAAAATCACAGGAATATGAATATTATCCATTCTTGAAGGAGATCTGGAAATTAAGTAACATACATTGTTGTCAGCAAAACTAATATATAGCCGCACCATGTTGATGAAGGAACACCAAAGTTTCATTTTTTTCTTGCACTGTTTTCAACCCGTTTCTTCTCCTGTTTGTTCCCATTCTTGCGTAAAGAAAACTTGTTCATGTTATAACTTTTATCTTGCTTAGAACGAGATGTGCCATGGCCGCCGCTACCTTGACCGCGAGAATGTGTATGATGATGATGATGATGACGACGATGACTTGAGCAGCCAGATGAAGCATCAGAAGCCAAAGAATCATCGCTGTCATCATCGTCATTTTTCTTCACATAGTTGTGGTTTCTGATGCCACGTCGCTTATCATCATCATCATCATCATCACTCTTTTGATCGTCACTGCATTCAACATCTTCTTCTTCTTCTACGGGAGAGGCAATGTAGGTTGTCCAGCCTGACTCACTGCTGCTGCTTCCTTCTGCACCCAAAGGGTGTTTGGAGGACGCCATTATTCACAGAAGAAAGAGGTGGAAGAATTGACGTGCTTGATAAGGAACGATAGAGAAGAAAGATACCCAGAGAGAAATCTAGAGGGAGAGTTGATGATCAGCTTTGTACTATCACATTTTGAACAATGATTTTGCCTAAAACCAGCGTATAAGGAGAGCTAAAATTTACCCATTTTGGGTAAATATTGGTAGATGGGTTTTCTGTCTTTACTTCAAAAGATAAAAAAAGAAAAGTTTATGTCGGGATATTAGGGTTCCTTTCACAATGCTTTTTAGATATATAATGCTATTTTATTATTATTATTGTGATGCCACAAAAATAAAAATATTTTTGAGTATTTTATGTTTAAATTTTAATAATGCTTTTATTTTCAACTAAAATTAAGTCGAAAGTGATCCTAAAATATTATCGTCAAAAGATTCCTTAATTATTTTTACTTGTGTCATTATCGCCTTAAATGAAAGAAATATGCTACAATGCAATATAATATCCACATTTGGTCATATTTAGTGGGGAGAGAGGATTAAAATTCAAATTTCAAATTTCAATCCTCCCTTTCATGTGATTATCCACCTGTCACATCACTAAAAATGAGTCAAATGTAAGCATTATATTGCAGTACTAAAGCATTTCTCTAAATGAAAAACAACTTTTAGTGCACAATAAACTCTAACAAAAATAGTCAAAATAGTTACTATAAATTACAAGTTTTAACTTTATTTACACTTTTTTATTTTATTTTATATATATACACTTCACCATATTATTTATTCTATTTTCTATTTTTTTTAATATATATATTTTTAATCTTTAGATGAGGGGAGAGAGATAGAGAAGGGAGAGAGAAATGACTAAAAGAGATAAACAAAATGAGAAAAAAAATTATATTATATTGGGAAAATTACATTTACCCCTTCTTCCAAAGTTTGGGACGATTTTCAATTTGACATCCAAAGTTTCAATTTTTGCAATTCGACCATTTTGCTTCTTTTTTTGTCAAAATGCCCCCATCCCTAGTTAAAAAATAATAAATAAAAAAATTAAGGGGTGGCTAGCCTAATCAAGGTGGCTGAAGCCACCCCTTAATATTTAATTTTTTTTTTTTAAAAAAACTTGGGATGGTGGTATTTTGGAAAAAAAAGAAAAGAAAAAAAGAAGTTAGATTGGTTGATCAATTGCCAAAATTTGGAAGTTTTAGAGAGTACATTCAAAAAATTAAAACTTTCGAGGTTGAATTAAAAATGACCCCAAACTTTGATGGGGTAAAGTATAGTTTTCCTATTATATTTGTAGAACTAGAAGTTGTTATAGTCAACTTTCATATGTGAAAGTTTACTGTAGCAAATAATTGAATAAAACTTTTATTTTGAAGGGTCTGCTAGAGAGTAAGAGCATCTCTAGCAATACAAGATAAAATAACTAGTAAAAAAGTGCAAATTCATTTTAGACACTACTTTTTTTATACATGCTCCAACAAATTAATTAATTCTCTCTTATACTCTTTATTTTATTTAAATATTATTTTTCAAATGGATAGATGGAAGAAGTGCTAGTGTGAAAATTTACTTTAGTATACTTTTCAAAACCTTTTTATTTTGAAGCATACGCGGGAAAGATATGCCAAAGAGTGAGTAGATTGTACAAGTGGAGAGTATGTAAACCCCCCGGCCGCCATATCCCTAAAAAATGTAATAGCGAGCAGAAGAGCCAATCCGGTTCCTATTTATGTTTCAGAGTTTTACTACTGTGCTTGTCCTTGGCATAGCCAACTGGATCTGGGGATCCTTAATCTTCTAGATTAATTAATAATTAGGATGGTGTAGATTAGATTAAGCTACCAAATCCCTTTTTTCTTTTTCTTCTCTCATTGTGTGCCTGCTTTCTTGTCCCCTTAAAGCACTCCCATTAATTGGCCAGTCAAAAAGGTTATTTTGGCTAATTTCATAACCCAAAACAAAAATCAAATAATCTTTAATTAATTTACTTGAAGAGAAGTATCTTTTGATGTCAGGTTGAGTAAAAATATGAAAGGGCTTCACAATAGACGGATCAAATATTCAAATTTATTTGCTGATCACTAACAAGATATGACACTTATACATTGGTTGATGACTATATATATATCAATTATGGTAAAGTCATAATATAGACTCAACAAAGACTCAATTTCTTTCTTATGTGTTATTAAAAAATAAAAATTAAAAAGAATAAAATTGAATTCAAAACATCAAGCATCGTTTTTTTCATTCATAAAAGTTAAGTCTTTATTGATCTATGTTATTGTTGTATCACATCTCTCTCTCTCTCTCTCTCTATATATATATATATATATATATATATATACATGATTCTCATTGGCCTAGCCCCCAAAAATGATATGATATGATATGATATGATATGATATGATATGATATATATATATATAGGGATGCTGGATGCATATTTCTGATATATGGATGGTTGGTTTGAAAACGATGACGATTTTCAAATTTAAGTTTGAATCTGGCTTCAAATTTGGTTAATTCCCAATCTCAATGATTGACTTTTGTAACACCTCGGTCTTATATTGAAAAGATGAGAAAAAATCTATATAGAGTGGGTAGTTTATAAATATAATTATGAGTGCTAAGTTCTACATTACCTAGTTATTAGGTGAAACTAAACTTTATAATAAATTTAAAAAAACTCCGAATTAATTAGTTCTTTTAAATGATAACATAGATGTAATTAACGCTTTTTCTTATGTACGTAATCTATTTTTTGCGTGTGTTGAACTACTACATGCATTAACATGAACATCAATACATCATGCATGAACATGAACTACAAAAGTAGCTAGCAGGAGTTTCCTAAAGGTCATTGAAAAGTTCATCTTCTTTCATGTCTTGTCGTTGTTCATAGAGAGATATATACTTAGTTATAAATGTTCCACGCGTTTCACAGAATAATCACTAGATTTCCTTTTGATAAATTTGATGCAATCATCATATATCTTTGACTCTATCCCAAGTGATCTCATACAACCAAAAAGAAATAAAAAATAATAATCATAATCATCAAACAAAAAACTTGTCTGTTTACAGCATGGTTTGGGTTGTTTCCCACTTAGCTAGGCTAGGTTTCAAACTAGAGCTTTCTTCATGCTAGGCCTAATCATTTTTGACCCGGCCGCTAAAATCAAAGAAATAGAGAAAAGAGGGGATATCTTTTGGAGATTACATCGTTTGAGTCTTTTGATTGGATTGGGCTTGTCGGTGGGTTAATGTATGTAAGTAACAAATAATAATTACTGTTGCATGCAGTCATATATTCATAGGTTAATTAGTTTCTTATTGATTTATGTCAATTCTTATGAACTGTCATATTGACTTTTTATTTATTTTTTTGGACAAGTTGATCTTGAAAACTAATTAAAGAGCACTGTAAAATAATTGTGCCCCCTTTATTAATGTTTCGCACCCGCGACAATCATTACAAAAAACGACTTAAGGAAATTAAGCAATTGGGTGTTCATTGCGTTGTGCATGTGATCGCCAAACAATCGTCAAAGAGAAATCATCTTCCCAATTGAATCAACCTCTAATTAGCTAGGAGAAATATATATTAAGGGATAAATATAAAATCGGTCCTTATGTTTGGTCTAAATTATAAATCACTCCCTATGATTGTATAAAAAATAATTTATAAGTCTCTATAGTTGGCCTAAATTACAAATCATTTCTCGTGATATAAAAAATAATTTATAGGCTCTTAAAGTATGCCAAAATAATAATTTACTCCCTGAAATCAAATTTCATTTAGTAAATTAACAAAATCTGTCACTTTGTCACGTCATACCAAATATATATATATGTGTGTGTGTGTGTGTGTGAGGCATGTGTTATTATGAATTTTTTATTTTCAAAAATGACAATTAAGATTTTTTACATTATTTTATGTCACCAGCAAAGATTACACATCAACTCTCACTCCACGTCATATTGTTATAGTAAATTAACCTTAATCTCTTATATCCCCAAAATTTTACCACGTGTGTAACATTTCCTCATCTTCATCTTCCTTAGCTTCACAAAATGAGACCGTCAAATTTTCGCAAAATACTCCCAAATCGTGGCTAGGAAGATGAAAATAAAGAGAGTTATGCACAAAGTAAAATTTTGGGGATAGACGAGATTATGTTAATATACTGTAGTAGTACATGTATGATGTGACAAAATAATGGATTTTGTTAAGTTACTTAACGTAAATTGATTTTAGGGAGTAAACTATTATTTTGGTCTACCTTGAGAATCTATAATTATTTTGGGAAAAATACATTTTTAACCCATGAAGTTTCAGTGCTTTTTCAATATTAATCCCAAAGTTTAAAAATTTGCAATCCACCCTCATGAAATTTCAAAATTTGGCAATTTTAACCTTCGATTAGTTTTTTCCGTTAAAATGGACGGAACCCTAGAAAAATAAGATGAGGGCATTTTTGTCATTTCATACTTTTCCATCCAATTTGATGGAAAAACTAACGGAAATGTTAAAATTGCCAAATTTTTAAACTTCATGGGGGTGGATTGCAAATTTTTAAACTTTAGGGTTAACATTGAAAAAGCACTGAAACTTCATGGGTTAAAAATGTATTTTTTCCAATTATTTTTTATATCATAGGAAGTGATTTGTAATTTAAGCCAATTATACGGACTTATAAATTGTTTGTTATACCATAGGTTTACAAGTTTTGTTTATTACCCACCAAAGTCTTGTAACAAGTGAGAATTAATTTGTGAGAGGAAAGCTATTTAAGAGGGAAAGGCTATTGTAACCCATTCGTTTGGTAGATATATATATATATAAATTGAGGCTACAACCCACATTATAAAATGAACTTTTCTTGTTTGATTCTTTAAGCACCTAGGCCTAATCCCTAGATATAAGTAATCATTTGTAAACATAAAAAAGAATGGGAATACATGAATCGTCTCTAATCTCAACTAGAGGCATACAATCAGCAACCATCTTCAAGAAATACAATTTCTTAGCATAAATCAACTTCTACAAGAATTAAAGATAGATTTTACTCAAACAGATGCTACTATCCACGGGCTCAAAAACCAATACAAAATGTTCATAATTCAATTTCTACCATTCATAATGAAGAGTCACATTTCATGACTTGACATGTTTTAAGTTAGCAGCATGTTTGCCCTTAAAACAAGCCAGCGAGTTTGCTTCACAAATCGGTCATGAGAAAGGAGTTCCCTTGCATGGCCAAGGCCGTTACCAATCAGGTACTCAATTTTGCTCCAAATTCGACGTGCCTTTGTTGATTGATCGTTGATTACTAGAAAATTTTGGTAGCAATTCTCGCTAGTGACTTCGAGTCTGTCATTGATTTCTCTAGGTTGAAAAGCTTGGAAAAGATTCTCTAATAAACTGTGCCAAGACAAGCATGTCCTCAAAGTTGATAGCTGGTGACAGTGACTTCTTTGCAAATCTGGTACGCTTATTTACTGCTAAAGTAATTTACTGATATATCTTTTAATACAATAGTTATATGACAAGTGGGTCATTTTATCGGATAAATTAGTCCTCGAGATCCATGTACGATCTTGACAGCTCATCTTTTTCTCAATAGAGCCTTTCAGTGGCATGTTTTGGTCTTCTTTTTTCTTTGACAGATGGTTAGAACTTTATCTGGGTTCGAATCCTACTCTTCATTCATTTAAGAATAAGTTCCATTTACATGGTCTCATAATCAATCAAGAAATTGTTCGACAACGATATCAATGACTTAACTATATTAGGTCCAACATCACCTTCTGTTTGTGGACTTCATGCTAATCCGAGTCAAATTGATGTTTAGTGTAATATTTACGTATAATTATACAGACGTTGGAATTAGGTTATTGGAATGAAATTTAGTACAATACTAATTCTTATTTGGATAATTCATTTAAAAAAAAAAGGGACCAAATTAAATAACACCAAAATGACTGTTGAATTTTGGAGTAGTTGGCCACCCTAATGACCAATTTGGTGATCGAACCACCCGAACCATCTATTTCCAATCCTCTCCAGTCATCTGCTCTTTCTTTTCTAGTTGGAGGTACTAATAAAACGCCAAGTTCTTTCTACAACATAGTAAAAAGACTTTAGCCAATAAAGATACAAAAAAAGGATAAAAAAAAAAAAAGAACACGCACAAAGCACAACAAAGAAGAAAATCAATGGAAATATGGGGCCGTGAGAGCAGAGAGAGAGAGAGAGTTTTTTTGAATTAATGGTATTTCTTTTCTTTGTAAAGAAAGGAGGTCTAAGAACATTAGCATCTTCTTTTTTTTATTTAGTATTTCCCTTGCATGGATATGTCACCAAAAAAAAAAAACCTCTGCAACATTTTATCCAAAATGAAGAATGATAAAGAACCAGATGTAAATGCATTTTAGAATGCGATTAGCTATAATTTGAAGAAAAAAAAAAAAGGATGTTTCAGAAGGCATGCCACTCGCATGAGGGAGAGAAAGAGACAAAAGGGCCATTACTAGATAGATTGTGCTTCTCAAATAAGAGAGAGACCAATGGCATCACTATTAGACAGATTTATTAGTTTGATCAAACTCACTGGATCAACTTGGATAGCTTGCATGTTGTTTGGACTTGTCCCTTGAACTCGGAAAAAGAGCCATCTTGTTTTCCTCGTGAGTTTCATCCGTGATACCTTTTTCTGCTATAAATTTCTTGCATCCTGTGCTCATACCTCCCTACAAGAAGAGGCAAGATGGAAAACCAGAAGATGTCTTGTACTTAACACTAGATTATCACGATTTTGTTGAAAAACACAGTTTTCGTCTGCAAAATTGTGGCCAAACTCACGCAGAATCATTAATTCAAGGACAATATCGTTACAAAATGCACGGCGCTGAAAGCAACAACTTCTCTTGCACTTGAATAGCAGCGAATAAACAAGACTAGCTCAAAGAAGATTATTATTTTCCAGCAAACAAAACTCCAAACCACAAATCAGTCATACAATTAGATAATCATCAAAGTAACTCATATTCTTCGAGAACATAGTTTCTGGAGTTCCATCCGAATTGAACCCATTTTGGGATAAAACCCTTTTGTTGTTTGGATTGATGTACGAACTGGCATTCTCTTTTGCTAAGGCTTCATATTTTGCAAGCTTTATCAACAGAAGAAACGAGAAATGACCATAAAAATGTGCAGGTAACATTTATTTATTTATTAATATTTCCAACAGATAAAAGAATTGCTTACAAATATATAATTGAGGAAATAATGTCTAAGTGAAAAAGAACGTGGTGGGCTGATCAGCTCTACATCAAAGTAAAATCCAACAATTACAAATAATTGTTATATGTATATACTACTTTTTTTTTCCTTCTAATTATTATATATATCATACAAGCAACTATGGCTACAACTTCATAAATATCTTCCTTTTCAAGTGGAAAGAAAGCAACCTTAAAAATGATTGGGAAAGAATTATCATGAAAATAGCATCATGAACTCACAAAACATATAACAAATAATAAATAGGGTAAAGTCCACATACACCCCTCAAACTACCACATAATTGATAGTGTCCCCCCTCCCCCCAAACTTTTAATTGAAACAATGTCTCCTTAACAACGAAAATACCCTTAATATAATTATAAAAAAAATGGTTGTGGAAATTTAAAAATAAAATAAAAATGTTATTTTCAAGAAGAAAAAAATTTAATTTTTTTTTTTCAAATTTATTAGTGTTTTTTTCTTATTAAAAAACATCTAATGTCATTTTTATCTTTTTGTTGGAGTATATTGTATTTTTGTCTTCTTAATGTCTTTATGCACATGACATAAAGAGAATAACAACATACAATTATTATTCTCTTAATCCTAGATAAGTTATTGGTGCATGTATAATTTGACTATGAAGCCCGGAAAGATCGGTGAGTGAATGTTTTGTTTTATGTGGCTAGGTGAAGCTTCTAGAATTGCATGTATCATCTGCCCTATTGTTCACTTGCAAAAGTTTTATAATCGTTATTAGGTTGTATGTGGTGGCGGCATGTCACCAGGGATCCTTGGGCATTTTGTGTCAGACTTAAACAATTGACCATATATGTTTTGTATTCATCATTTTGTTCTCCTACTTTATCAGTACATAGGCCGAAAAAGTTTCAATGGGGTTCTTGAAGACATATTGCCCAACGAATTGAACAATTAATTTGTTAGAGCTCTAGACGTCAGTTAATGCAGTTGCATATTTGAGAAAATGAGAGTGACAAAAAGAAAAATGGAAGGGAAGAGAAAGTAAAAAGGAAAGGGATGAAACTCTAGAAGAAAATAAATAAAAAAGGAAAGAGAGAAAAATGAAAAGTGGTGCTAAAATGCAATAAAATAATATGATAATATTTTAACATTTACTTTTGGTCACTTTAAAGTAAGGATGTTTGACAAATGTTATATTTAATATTTGATGCGAAGAATTTTTTTTTTTAAGATTTTATTAAAATTTTTTAAAAATATATTAGAAATAAAGAATTTGATGGGATGTTCTAGAGCCTATAGAGATTCTCTTTATTGATTGAGAAATGCTTGTTTGCAAGCAAATCTCCATATTTTTTCCATCAATGCTGAGGTGGCAAGCTCACTTGCTATTATTTTATTATTTCTTTTAAAATAAATTTAAATCAAAATAAAAATAAAGAAAAGGTTTAAAAAAAAACTTAAAAAAATATTAGGGGTGGCTGGCCACCGCCCCTTATATTTATATTTATTTTTATTTAAATTCATTTTTTAAAAAAATAAAATATTAGTTAGTGAACTTACCACCTTAGCATTTATGGGAAAAAAATAGGCTTTTGATTGCATTCTAACAAGACCCTTATTGATTACGTACGTATATATTTCAAGAAACGTCTTTTTCGACAAAAACGAGAAGGGGGTAACTTCAACACGTCGTGCTTCTGCCTCGTTAACACCAGGCGCCAGGCATGCTACTGACAAGCGTGGGGGAGTCTCAGCAGAGAGTTACTTCACTTTCGCTTCTCATTTCTCTTTTTTCTTTCTTTCTTTCTTTTCTGTCCCTTGTGATTTCAAAAGGAAGTTACAGAAACTTTTGGCTTTGTGTATTATATATATATATATATATATTTTCTTTGGGTTTCTAAGATATGTTGGGTATGAAGTTGGGGTCCCCACCAGCAATGGCAAAGAAATGTGGGAGTCTCAGTTCTTTGGCTGATAAAACCGGTGGAGGTGGCCGTACCGGCACTGGGTTCCCGTCATTTCTTCCTAAGGAGGTTGAGAAAATCAAGGACCCATTTACCCGAACTTTGGCTCAGAGAATAGAGAGGCTTCCCGTACAGGTATCTTTCTCTAGCTCAGCTAGGGTCGTTTTTCAAGCATGAAAATATGATATATCTCTGCACAATTGAAAATTTTGAAACACCCCCCAACCTTTTGATTTGAATGTCCTGAAATCTAATTAATTTGGAAAATTTCCCTTTTTCAAGTATAGATGATCCATATTCCGTACAATACTGTGCGTTCGGAAGAATCACATTTTGGTAGAAAGATATATTATTTTCCCAAAAAAAAAAAAAAAAGTTTCAGAATGTTTTGCATTTGCGTCATCTTCCTGGTTGATATTTTCTTCTTTTGGTAAGTTGTTACTGGTGATGATGTTAATAATTAGTATGTTTTTCAGATTTGTCTGTCAAACACAGGAACCAAGGTCATATATAGTAGGATATATTTTCTCCAAAATGTAAACTTACTAATGTAATCTGAAAATTTGGAATGGTATACATGATCAAGAATTTAGAAATTGGCGTTCCTGTTATGATTGCAGATTGGATCCTCTGAAAGTTGTATAATGAGTAGTGTTGTGAAACCACTTATACAAAGTGAGACCAATCCAGTGGTTCTCCTCCATTGTTTTGACAGGTTTGGAATTACATGCAAGTTATGCCATGGGCCCATGGCTATAACATATTTTATCTGCTGAACCTGTTTGATTATTTTGTGTTATCCAGTTCTTGTTTAGAATGGAGGTCGACATACCCTTTGCTTGAAGAGGCTGGTTTGGAGGCTTGGGCTATCGATGTTCTTGGATGGGGCTTCTGTGATTTAGGTTCATTCATCTGTCTTTGCTCTTATTTTTCCCAACTATATTAAGTTATAGCATGTTCTTTAACAATCTTTCTTTTATTGTGCTTACTTCTATTAGAAACACTTCCCCCATGTAACGTGGCATTCAAGCGTTACCACCTTTATCAGGTATTGTCAATTCTTGGTAGAATTAAATGGAAAAAAATAATGATTTAACATAGTATTAGAGACAAAAGTCATGAGATTGAACATTGACTCCATCAAATCACCTCATTTAAAATTAAATAATCTACGTGTTGGGTCTTATCTATTAAAAAAGAGTTTGAACCCACACGTGAGGGGAAATGTTAAAAGTAATGATTAAGTGATTAAATTTAGGGTTAAATACCCTATCAATCCTTAGGGTTTCAAAACTTTATTTTTTCTCCTAAGATTTAGAAAGTGACTAAATTAGTCTTTGTGGTTTTGAAAAATAACCAAATTAATCTTTCCGTCAGTTGACCGTTAGTTGACTTAATGGACTGATACGTGGATCAATTATAAGTTAACATGTGGCCACCTAATTAAATTTTTAATTTTTTTAAAAAACATATTTTTCAAAAAAAAAAGAAAAAAAGAAAAAAGAGAAATAAAATTTTGGGGGCCAAGGGAGTGGTGGAAACCACCCCCAATTTGGACGATTTGGTTGCTGTAAATTAACACAAAAAGAAAGCAAAGAGGAAGAAAAAATCAAACATCTGGTATATTCAAGAAGATATTACAAAAGTAATAAAGAATATTTTTGTCTTTTTGAATTTTTAGCTTTTTTGGCAAAGAAACCATAGGAACAAAATTGTAGAAATTAACCCGGGTTGGCCGGATCAAGATAAGCTGGGACGGAAGAAAAAACCATGGTTCTTGCTTATCTTTCTCTTTTGTAAAGGTTGATGGGTTTTTAGAGATAATTGTGGAGAATCATATCGACAAGAGAGAGAAAGCGAGTTTCAGAGAGAGAGAGAGAGGAGAAAGAAAGAGAAAGGGAGAGGGGGAAGCTACCACAATGTTTTTTTTTTTTCCTAAAAAAAAAAAATTAATTAGGTGGTCATATGTCAACTTTTAATTGGTCTATATTTCAATCCGTTAAGTCAACTAACAGTCAACTAACGGAATGACTAATTTGATTACTTTTCAAAATCACAAAGACTAATTTAGTCACTTTTCAAACCTTAGGGAGGAAAAAATAAAATTTTGAAACCCTAAGGACTAATGGGGTGTTTAACCCTTAAATTTACCTCTTTCTATCAACTTAAGCTTTTAGAAAAAGTGATAGTTTAACAAGTGGTACTTCAAATTTTATTTTAGTGCTTGAGCTTATTAATTTAACTGTTTTGATATTCTAGCTTTGGAGGTCCTACATCAAAAGGCCAATGATATTAGTTGGACCAAGCCTTGGTGCTGCTGTTGCGATTGACTTTGCAGTCAATTATCCAGAAGCTGTAAGTGTCTCCCTCCAAATGAGCTCATTATCAAATAATGCGTGCAATGGATATTTGAGAAAGTGCATGCTCTGTATTTTGATATTCAACTCTTTAGTCAGTATTATCAAGCAAGTGAATATATTTTTGGTTTTGCAAGCTTTTAGTATTACCATCATAGACTATCCAATGCTTTCAACAAACATTTCAATATTCCATGGAAGCTTGGGAAAATGTATAATAGAAAGAAGAAGAAAATAACACAGGAGAATTTCGAAAACATAAATGTTGAGTAAACACGTATGAGCGTAGAAAGGTTTGAGTTGCACGATGAAAAGATGTTATAAGTGTGAGTGATTAATATGGCATAGTTGGGTCTAAACCCATAGGCTTAAGCTTTTGGATTGAGTGCTATCTCAACATGCTATATTATGGACTCACTAAAAGATTTCCCAAGGTGTTAATCTCTAACAAGAATGAAAAGGAATGAAAAGGGTTAGTTTACTTGGTGTTTATATTGGGACTTCTAGGCCGAACGCCTGAGAGCTGGGTGAACTCAGTCTTTCAATATGCAACAAAGCTGCAGTATTAGATCAAGTCTGTAAAGTTCGGGATGGGAAATTCCTCTCCCATATGTGAAAGAGGAAAGTAATGGCTGAGAATGGATCCACCTTTGCTGTTCAGAATGTGTGCTGAAAGCTGGCTGACTTCCAATTTACAAACAAAAAATTTTGTGCCTGCAGTCTGGTTGCTCTAGTGTTATTTTAGCTTGCTAAGAAGTTCTGAATGAGGGAGTTGACATGGCCATTGTAGGTCAAAATGCTGACAACCTTAAAGCTATTTAGTAGTATAATACTTTATGTAATTAGTTTTGACTTTAATGAATACCTACTAATGTACTTCCATATTTACATAACAAAAGGTAAGAAAATTAACAGACTTATAACTGACATTGAGGCACTTTATAAACTATAATTTTTGGTCTTTTAAACGTTGATGCTCTCATGCCCTAGCTCTTGCTCTTGCTCATATTTGTGTTTTTCCTCTCACTATATTTTTAGGTCGCTTAGCCAACAATGGCTTTGCTTATTACATATTTCCTCTCTAATTTACAGGTTGAAAAGCTGGTTTTGATTAATGCAAGCGTTTATGCAGAAGGCACAGGAGACCTGGCCAAGTTACCTAAAATAGTAGTATATGCTTTGGTGAGTTTCCATAACCAATGATTTTGTAAAAGTCGGTGCTCCATAGCGACTTCTCATCAAGCCTATTTATTTATTTTGTATAAGTAATGTTGTATATATAAAAAACGCTAAGCGCCAAGTTATACATAGGATAACCCATGAAAAACCCGCAATAAGCCCCAAAATAAAACCCAATATAAACCCTGAAACCTAAAACCCAAGACAACCCTATGCTCATGAGGAGCTCCCACAAAAAGACCCCCAAAGAAACAGGAGCAAACCCATTAGAAGAACTTCCTCCCACCCGCGCAAACAAAAGTGCCCCAAAAAAAAGAAGAGCAAACAATAACCCACCACCCAGAAAGAGCTCTCTGTTGCCCTTGGTCTTAGGCTCCTTTAAATCCAATAACACCTTCTGCATCAACGCCAACTCCTCATCACAATCCGGGGCGTGCAACCTTATTTGCCCGACGAGTATCCATTTCCATGTCCTTCAAGATTGCCATATGTTTCTCGTCGTGCTTTACACCTTCCCTCAACCATTCAATCAGCCACTTCTGGGCTTTGGTCAGACCAATATCCACAGCAATGGCGTCAGAGTTGCAGACCCCAAAGACAGCCCAGAAACCACCGCAGGACTCGCCGGAGAAATTTTCTGACCATGGTCCGCAGTCACCATCCTCGAGGCGGGGTTGAGACCAGAACAGCACCGATATCTGGCTCTAGAACCGGAACCAGATCCAGAACCGGAAACACCCCAGAACCGACCCAGGAAAACCAGCATCCACCGCCGGTGAACCAGGACTCACCAGACTCTGTATAATCGTCGGAAACCCCACCACAAGGGCATGGCCATCATCGGATATCGGCGGAGCTAACACCGTCGTCGCTGAGTCAGACTCCGATAACACCACCGCCTTCGCCATCTCCCCAGCAGAACTCGGGGCCAGCTCCTCGCCCGTAGAATACCTAAGGTCCAAAAAAGACCCAGATAAGGGCTCTGGATCCGAACCCATGAGTTGAGGCCTGGCCTTCTTCAACTTTACTTTAGGCCCAGCCCTCAACGTTAAGCCACGCCAAGTTGGGCTTCAGTCCCAGTCCAATAGAGAGGATACGATCCACAGCAGCTCTAAAATTATCCAGAAACGTCTTCAATGCGCACAAAATCCTCATCATCTTTGGGTTGGATTGGGAGCGCGTTTTTAAAAAATAATTTGCGTTTTTAAGCTAAATTATAATTTTGGAGTATTTAAGATTGCGATTTTAAAAATATAAATTTTAAAAACGTGAAAAAATTTACGATTTTAATAAATTAATTAGATGATGCTTATCTAAAAAATTACAAATTTAAAACAAAATTATAATTTTATTTAAAAAAATATTTAAGGTAATATTTACTTATTTGATCTGAAATTGTAATTACTTTTAATTAATAAAAAAATTTGTTAATATATTTTATCAAATTCCTTTATAATTTTAAAAAGTAACAATTTTTTAAAATAAAAACGTAATTTTTAAAATCGCAATAATTACTGAAATCCACTCTCCCTTCGTCGCTGGAGCGACGCCACCCTAAGAAGGTCTCCCACCCCGCAGCGAGCCAGCTTCCTCGTTCTTGGACGGCAGACCATACTCGAACTCGAAACAATTTACTGGTGTTCGTGTCTCCTCGCCACCCTTCACCACCTGAGACCAGTCCGCCACCTCAAACCGGCTTCATACTACCAGGTAACTCGGTTAGCACTGCCACATAGGTCCGATCAGGAGACGCCCCATATCCAGTCGGAGTTTCACCAGAAACCTTCGTCGGAATCTGTGCAACGCCGACCACAGCAACTGCCTAAGTTCACCTACAAAACGACGCCAGCCCGTCCTCCACGGCCCTCAGGGAGCCAGATAGTCCTTTTCCGGTTCCCCTCAGCAGACACGGCCACCTCTAAAAAATTACCGGCCTTATTGCTACCCTTACTGACCCTCAGAACCTCCACCTCCTCACGGAACGATTTAGCAAAATCCTCCGTTCCCTGAGCCAACAACGCCTCCTCCACTGTGTCCGCCACCCAATCCGCGTATCGAAACTCTAGAGTAATAGATCCACCAAACCCTTTCCTTCTTTCCTCCAAGCGAATCGTAGACGGACCAGGCTTCGCCGAGAAAGAGAAGGACTTAGCTTCCACCTTAAAACGATGCTCCATCTCCACACAGCAACCCCCAAATGGGATCGCTCCAGCCACCCACCGCACGCCGCTCACATGGTTGCTAACCTGAAAGACTCAAAGCTTCCCGAATAGAACTCCAAAGCACTCCGATGCTTTGATAAATCGAAAGCCCGCATCCTGATGTGCTCGGAAACACGAGCAACACCTGTCACCTAGTAAAACTCGACAAGACGCGGGTATGAACGTAGAAAAGCCGCCGAGCCAACCACGGAACGGAGAGAGAGGGAGGGGAGAGAGACAGAGAGGGTTCCTTAATCTCTTTAGACTGCCTTCCGAACACGTGTTGTTTTGATTTTATTATATGCATTTGATATGTGAATTGCTCATACATATCAAGTTACACATGGCTTGACGGACAGCGATATACTTCACAGTCCAAGTGAGACCATCCATCCCTTCATTATTCCAATCTGCTGGTTGTCCTTGGCCCTTCTTTGTCTTGTTCAAAATATCTGGTGAGACTTGTAAAAGCCCTGGAATTTATAGTCTGCAAGACCCCGTCAATGTACAAAAGTAAATCTGTTTATAGATGTAAATCAACTTCAGTCATGATAGGATTATGTTAAAATGATGTGAAGGAGCAAAAATTGTTTATTATTCAACATCTGAGATGGTCACCAAGATCTTGATGATTGGTTTGATGAAATCCCCTATAATGCTAGTCCCCAACAGTGCTACTGCTAATGACTTTTGCTGCCATTGATACTCTGGTTGATGGCATGTTGTCTTCTTCAAGACCTTGAAACGTCTTATATATGCCACTAATGAAACTTCAAAGTATTACAACAAAAGATGAAGATCAATGACAATTTTTCTAAAATATGCTTGTCTTCATAGTAGTAAACTAGAGATGCCCCAGAAAATGTGTTTGGCGTGTGCAAAGTATTGTAAACATGATAAATCAATTGCAAAAACACAATTCCCAATAAAATGGAGAGGCTTTTGGTAAACAGGAAACAGAAAACACAAATGCCACCAAAGGGTTCCAAAGTTGACAGGTTGAAAGAAGCAGCAGAATATAATTATTAAATTCTCTGCTAGACATTTTATTGCATGTATTTTGTTGCTTCCTTGTTATGTTTTGGCCTCAATACACCATTAACATACCGGTCTTGCTGTGTAGAGACTGGGCACAGCATGGCTGAAAATTATATAGCTTTATCAATCATCAAAATATTAATGAGTTATCCCTACATAATCTTCTTTTCATTTTTATGGATCAGGTGTCTTTATTGAAAAGCCTTCCGCTACGCCTTTATGCAAATATATTGGCCTTCAATGGCATTTCTTTAGCCACAAACTTAGATTGGACTAATGTAAGATAATTATCTTTTGTCAGTCAACAGTGATGAGATCTTCTGTTTCTTTTTCTTTTATTAGTCAGATGCTATAAGGATTGAGAACTAATGTACAATTGAATTCTCAATGGCTGAGTTGTATATCTTTAATCTAATGGTGGTGATGTTCTTGTATTAAAACTAGGTGGGCCGCTTACACTGTCTGCTCCCTTGGTGGAAGGACGCCACCATTAATTTTATGAGTAGCGGGGGCTATAATGTTATTGCCCAAATAAAACAGGTATAGTGCTGCCAGTTCAGTAAATATCCCAATCTTAAGTAGTATACAAGATTCCTTTAGGCCTGACAGGTAATAAACAGCTCCCATTAATTTTTGTTTGATTTTATCCGTTGAATACTGCTCTCCAAGTGCTTCTTGGAATGATAAAAGGTCACAAAAGGAACTGCTTTCTTAAGCAGTTATAAGCTTTTGCCTTTTCTTCATTACTTGTGTGAATCAAACAGAAGGCAAGTTCTATAGTGATAGCAAGGTATAGATTATTGGTGAAATCACAACTAGACCTTCGAACAAATTCAAGGTTATGGAACTTCAGGAACCAAAAAAATCTATAGTTGTATTGACGTGCTGTCTATATTTCCATTTTACAGGTAAAGCAGAAAGCACTTCTCATTTGCGGTGAGGATGATCAAATAATCCGCTATAAGCAAGCAGTGGTTAGTTTTTATCTTTTAGTTCTCACATATGAGATCATATTTCATAAGTGATAAATTACCACTTATCCTAAATGTTTAAGTTAATAAGAATAAGTGACGATAATCATTTAATTAATATTTTAACACTCACCCTCTATAAGTAAGATCCAACACTCTCCCCTCAAGCTTATAGCCATTTGTGCATTTGTATCTTCTTATGAGCGATTAAGATGCACATGTTTCTTTCGGGCTAAAAACTTTAAATACTAGGACCCTTTTTGAGTTGTGAAAACAGTAAAATTAGTTGCTTGCCTAATGCTTTTTTGTTTTTTTTTTTTACCTTTAAAAATGTTATTTAAAAGCGTGGTATACCAGGTCATAAGAATACCCTGAGCAGATATTCTGCAATATTACCTATTAAACTTAAACACGAAGGTGTGAAAGATAGTCAGTGAAGAGGCCTAATAAGTAGATATACCCATAACCAATCAGACACCCGATCAATGTGGGATTCCTTAACACCCTTCTCAGGTTCAATCGAAACCAAAACCAATACAAACAGCAATGATGACCCATTTGACAAAAGGACAAACAAATTGAGTTATGATACCATCATATACTTAAAGCTAAAATTATTGTAAACAAATTGATTTCTGGGCCTCGGGTGTATTTTCCGGATCTATCACACTCTATACACTCTTGTTACATGCCCACGCTTGGTTTATGGTTATGGTTAATGATTAGTAGATTCAGTTGGTGATGACTTCAATTTAACTCTGTCGCATGGCCACCAGCCAACCATCTCAGCAGCACCAAACCGAAAAACAAGCTTGAAATCCCCTTTGAAAGTAACATTGAAATGAACTCTTCCTTCCTTTATTGTTTTATCCTTGTACCTAGAACTTTGTTTTGTGGTGATAAGCTATTGAAACTAAGCTTTAAACCTTTATTACACTTAAAAATAATGTCTGCAGTAGTTTAATGGTTGCTGGTGCAAATATGATGCAGAGGCTGCACTGTGAACTTCAGGATGCCATTATGCGGAAATTACCAGATTGTGGTCATCTCCCTCATGTCGAGAAGCCCAGGTCCGTGGCAAAGTTAATTGCAGACTTTTCTCGAGGTGATTGCCGCTGAGAGGTTCATTGCAGATTTTGCTGGAACTTATCCCCTGCTACAAAGGCCTACTCTTTTATCTTGCTCGAGCTCCACATTTAAATATAGTGCTGTGCCAGTTACCTTGTCAACACAACTCTTATTATAGTGTATATTAGGAAGCATCAAAACTTTTAACTATTTGGTTCTGTTAGAACAGTTTTTCACATGGTGGATGCGCGTTCTATGGGGCCTTCAAGTTCTGTAATATCTTGTCGCGTGCACTCCAGTTTGCTACAAAAAGAGCAACAAAGCGTCAAAGGGCCTGACGGTCGTGGGCACTCCGATGCCAAAGTTAAAACCTAAGAGAAATATTGTACTTCGACGCACAATAAATCAATATGCCAAATAATTTCTGATTATGAGAGACTATGTCAATTGTACCTCGCTTAAGGGCCCATTTATAGGCTAAGGTGCTGAGTTTGAATTGAATTTGTTCTCTTGGGATTGTGATATATTCAAAATTGCTCTCTGGAGTTTGAGACAGAATTAAACTTCTATGGACTTGTAGACTTAGAGTAAGACTTTGACATTTCAATGCGATCCTAATTGGAATATAATTCATATTAGTTAATTAAATAGCCCTTGCTACTTAATTAATTCTGTGACCCTTGGGGGCCCATAATCTGATGGGCTTGTAGTGCGGATTTATTCATAACAGTTACCCCTTAATTCCCTTAGCTAAGGTACTTGGGTAATAGGAATTTAACCAAAGCTTTGGGGGGCTCACTTGCCTAAGTTCCCAAGGGCACCCCTCAGCTATATTCGAGTTGCAAAGATTATCCGTATTTGTGCAATAATCTTTAAACAATAACTCATAAGCCTTTCAACAAACTAACCTTTGTTCCCCGTTTGTCTTGGAGTAATTTCTTGTTTTTGTCCAAGGTTTTCTCCTTGTCCTTGTTTGTCTTTCAACAGACTAACCTCTGTTCCCCATTTGTCTTGGGGTGATTTCTTGTTTTGCCCAAGGTTTTCTCCTTGTCTGGTTTGCCTTTCAGGACTAACCTATGTTCTCGTTCATCTTGGGGTGATTTCTTGTTTTTGCCCAAAGTTTTCTCCTTGTTTTTTTGCCTTTCAACAAACTAACCTCTATTCCCCTGTTGTCTTGGGGTGATTTCTTGTTTTTGCCCAAGGTTTTCTCCTTGTCTTGGTTTGCCTTTCAACAGACTAACCTCTGTTCCCGTTCGTCTTGGGTGATTTCTTGTTTTTGCCAAGGTTGTAACCTTTGTTCTCCTTAGTCTTGGGGTTATTTCTTAATTGTTTTCTAAGGTTTTCTCCTTGTCTATTTTTTGTTACGGGTTGTCTCCGTTAATTATTTTTTTTCAAGGTTGTCTCCTTATCTGCTTTTTTATCGGGTTGTCTCTTAATTGTTTTTAAGGTTGCCCAATTCTTCTTTGAAATATCCGGGGTGACATACCCGATTCTTCATTGAAATATCCGGGGGTGATATACCCGGTTCTTCTTTGGAATATTCGGGGGTGATATACTCGGTTCTTCTTTGAAATCCGCTTGACAAATTAAGCTTTAACTTGCAGAATAATTTTCAACCATAATATATGAATCTTTCAACAGACAAACCTTTACTCCCATTCGCCTTGGGGTGATCCATTGTTTTTGTCCAAGGTTTTCTCCTTATCCTATCTACCAAAGAGTAATTATTAAAAGAGGTCCTCCGAGGACACTCCAATGCTTAAATCATCACTACTCTTTATTCAAATCAAATTCAATTATTGAAAGACAGTTGAATGATAAAAACAAAAGCCAAATCCTATGTTAAATCTAGTATTGAAAGACAGTTCAATAATAAAAGCATAAATAAACCAAACGATGGTACCCGGGTGTGCTAATGGTAGCACCCTGCTGAATCTTCTTGTTTTTTGCCCAAGATTTTCTCCTTGTCTCCAGGTGTGAGCCTTCTTGTTTTCCATTTTTTTTTTTTTTCTTTTCACAAAGTCAATGGCCAAAGTCAATGTTGACGTGGCGCTAGGGCTGACGTGTTGTGTGCAGGGTGTCCCCAGAATAAGTTGGAATATAACAAGTCGGAATAAGGATTACCTTATCCTTGTAACCAATCAAAATTTAATTTGAAATTTTAAACTAGAGTAGCCTATTCCTAAACCAGAATAGGAATATAAACTAAAACCAGAATAAAAATATTTCTAAGCCAGAATAAGAATATGAACTTAAACTAGAATAGCCTATTCCTAAATCAAAATAGGAATATAAATTTAAATCAGAATAGGAATTAAACCGGTTGCCAAACACCTTTTATCTTCTCCAAAATCAACTCACGCACTTTCCTTCTTTTCCTTCTTTTTCTTTTTTCTTTCGCAGACCCTGCTACACAAAGCAAATATGGTTCCTTCTTTTCTTTCCTGGCGTCAGCTCCATCTTCTTCTTTCTTATATATATATATATTTTCTCTCTTCCAGCCAGCACCATCTTCTTTCTTATGCGTCAGACCACCTTCTTTCTTTCTCCCAATTAGAGTCAATAATAAGAAATAATAAGAAATCCGATATAACTCATAAGCCTAATTAATCAAGTGCCAAGAAATATAGATCTAGAAAAATTATATAATACTAAAGCAGAGAAAGTAGCCATGTTTTGTCCATTAAGAAAACAACTTTCAAGCTTTCTTTTATCCATACACGTGAGATCTATGCACAAGATAGACATGCTTTTTCATGGGCTTTGACCAATAAGTCAAATGACTTGATATCTCAATGATTTATCAGATGCAATTAAATTCACCAACTAAAACAAAATGTAGGAGAGACTTATCTGGCAAATTTGTTAAAGCAAACACCGAATTGGGATTGGATGCAGATGTGAGGAATGCGTGTAGATCTACTAATTAAGTCTGAACGCACGATCATCATGATTTCACTTGGCTTTCGCTAGGTGATCTCCAGATTTGCTTGAATTGAAGTGGATCTGAGATTCCACTTTGTTGTGAGCGGGGATCTGAATATGGGGGGCATATTTGTGCAAATCTACTATGGACAAAGCAGACTGGCGAGTCTTTCCGGTTGGTTGTCACCGGAATGCGTGCTCACACCGTGATGAAATTTTTTTTTATGAGAAACGAACTAATCGTTCCCACAGACGGCGCCAAACTGTTAGAACAGTTTTTCACACGGTGGATGCGCGTTCTATGAGGCCTTCAAGTTCTGTAATATCTTGTCGCGTGCACTCCAGTTTGCTACAAAAAGAGCAACAAAGCATCAAAGGGCCCGACGGTGTCTCTACCGGGCACTCCGATGCCAAAGTTAAAACCTAAGAGAAATATTGTACTTCGACGCACAATAAATCAATATACCAAATAATTTTTGATTATGAGAGAGTATGTCAATTGTACCTCGCTTAAGGGCCCATTTATAGGCTAAGGTGCTGAGTTTGAATTGAACTTGTTCTCTTAGGGTTGTGATATATTCGAAATTGCTCTCTAGTTTGAGACAGAATTAAACTTCTATGGACTTGTAGACTTGAAGTAAGACTTCGACATTTCAATGCGATCCTAATTGGAATATAATTCATATTAGTTAATTAAATAGCCCTTGCTACTTAATTAATTTTGTGACCCTTGGGGGCCCATAATCTGATGGGCTTGTAGTGCGGATTTATTCATAACAGGTTCAATTATGTAATTGGTGAAAAAAAAAATTATGTACTTGGTGGAATGTTAATTAAATGTATAGTTTACATATTCATACTAGTTTAATGTTTTAGGATAAGTGTAATACGACTTGGTATTAGAGTAAAAGTTTTAAGTTTGAACTTTGTCTTTGTAATTTATGTCTCGATTCAATCGAATATTAGGTATGCTGTACCTTACTTATTGAATGGTGCTAGAATATCAATTAAATAATTAAATTTACTCATTCCTATATAACGTGAATTAATTTATCGAACATGGTCGTGTAGATAAAATCAACTTATGCAAGCTTATATTATTTTGATGCAATTTTGAGACACGGGGTATATTATTTAGGAGAAAAAGGATACATGATCAAACATACCAAACAGCCTGAAATTTATGAGAGGAATCACTTTATTGCAAATTAACATAAAAACCCATATGGCAGTTCTCATGGGAGCCTCTAAACAATTAAATTTATCTGTCAATTTTTATTACTTAATTATTTTGCCATTAAGATACTAACACGTGAGTTTGTAAATAAATTATAATAAAAGCTGCAGTATTTTAAGCATTTTCAATCATTACTTTGAACTAATGATACCCAAAGAAAAACAAAAGAATGGATGAATTCAAAACGAGGTACAATGCTCGTTTTGAATTCAAAACAAGAGAATGGATTTCCTCCCTTGTAAAGTCGGCCAACATCCCATCTCTCATGCTAGCTGTCACTTTCTCTTGGACTGCCGAGGTACAATGCTCAACTTAGTGAACCCCTCCCGATTCAAAAAGGCTCCGGTAATAGGACACAAAGGCCTCCTCAATCTCTGCTTGTGTATCACATTCCCGCCCTATAGCATCCTTTATTCCCACTATAGCATTCCCACGCTTGCGTTGAGACGCACACGCATGAAAAAATGTAGTGTTACAATCCCCCTTTTGCAACCAAACCTCCTTTGCCCTCTGTTTCCATTTTAAATCCTATTGCTCCAAAAGCATCTGAATTTCATCTTTGAGATCCTTTTTGGCCTTTAGATCGTCGGGCCATCACCTACTTACATAGACTCCAACTTCCAAGTTTTGCATGCAATAATCTTTTTAGTGGCATAAGTTTGCTTTACCACCCATTTCTTAATGGGCCTTTGACATGATTGTAGCTTCCCCATAACTTTAATTAATGGATTCCCCCGAACAGGTCTCGCCCTCTAGATTTCCTTCACTATCGCTCTATAGTCAGGGAGTAATTTTCAGCTCTCCTCCACTCTAAACTGTCGTGCCCTCCTACCATAACCCCTATTATTTTGAGCAAAAGAAATAAATAGGGGATTATGGTCAAACTTCGTCATGCTAACACAGTAACATTAACATCTTTAACATATGCGCATCATTTTGAATTTGCAACCACCCTATCGAGCCGTTCTTGAGTAAAGGCTTCGTCATCACGCTCATTGCTCCAACTAAATTTTGGTCCCGAAAACCCAAATCACTTAAAAGACAATCCTCTAAAACTCTTTTAAAATCTTCCATCTATCCCCTTGTTTTTGAAACAGCCCTTTTTCGCTTGGAGAGATTTATAATCTCGTTAAAATCACCTACGCAAAGCCACAGTATTGGGGTGAAATGAGATAGATGCCTCAACAAAGCCCATGACTCCCTCTATTTTGCAACTTCAGGATTGCCATAGAAACATGTTAATTTCCACTCCTTCCTCCCCACCTCTGACTTCACCTCGGCGTTAATATGGCGCCGACTATAGTTTTGTATGGTAACATCAACTCCGTTCTTCCATAAAAGGCACATGCTGCCACCTTTCCCCACACTATCCACACCAAAAAGATTTTCCATTCTCAATTTAACTTTCAAGAACTCCAAACGGTGATGGTGCATTTTGGTTTCCACAATGAAAACCATTTTGGGCTTATTCTCCCTCACCAATTGGCGAAGGTCCCGAACTACCCAAGGGTTCCCAAGCCCTCGGCAGTTCCAGCTTAAGATACTGATGGCGCTCGACGGGGCTGATCACTAGCCTCCACCAATATATCATTTTGAAGCTTCAGCTCCCCGACATTAGTTTTGTTCGCTTTCCCCCCAAAATACAAATTTTGGCTAGGGCAGTTGACCGCGATACTCTACACAAATCCGAACTAGAAGCACCAAACTTGAAAACAGGGATACTCTCGGCCGCATCTCTAGCTGTCGCACACGAGACTTTTCCTCCTAGTGGCATTAACATGCATGGAGCAGCATAGTTTGGCACTTGAGTGGGGAGAACACATAAGCCCCCCCCCAATAAGGTGTGCACGTCAAACCATGAAGATTTTTATCAACTACTTCCCACACTATCTTAGCTTTTATCGCATGGGGTTTGCTATGGGTTCTCCCCGTAGTGTTCTCATGGCGTTCGACCAGTCTTACGTAGAACATGATTTAAGAAAAAATAAAATTGTAGTACCATTTTTTTGCCAACCGATTAATTTTTATGAGTTAATAGTTAGGCTCTAATGCTTTAAAACTTGTTTTTGGATTCAAAACTAAAATCTAAGGGTGGAAGGTTAACCTTTTAAGGATGGTATCACCCAAAATGGATTTGATCATCCTAAATTTAGTGCTAATGCCTCATAAATTTGATGCTAATGCTTAAAAAAACCGATGGTGGAGGCCACTACAATTTTATTTTTTCTTAAATCATGTTTTACGTAAGACTGAAAAAACGCCAAGAGAACCTACAGGGCGAACCCCTAGCATTTTCCTTATCGCATCTCTCTATCCTATATAAATATTCTTCCCCTTTTCAGCTGTTGAAGATCTTTCCCCCTCATCAGTGCTTTCCACATTTAACCCTTCCTTTTTATCGCCTCCTTCCATAACTGCAGCCTTCCACCTTCCCCCCCCAATTGCTCCCCATATTTTTTGTCATCCCTTTTTGTGACGTCCCACATTGCCTGGGTATGGAGATGGGGATGTACTTATATATATACTTACACCCTTAATGACAACGATGCGTTTTAAAGCCATGATGGTTATGATCCCATCAGAATTCCGCGGTTAAGCATGCTTCTGCGAAAGTAGTACCAGGATGACCTCCTGGGAAGTCTGGTTCGAGGGAGCCAAAAGCGGACAATATTGTGTGTCATTGAGGTGGGGTGTTACAAATGGTATCAGAACCATTGCCCAACCTGAGATGTGGGGGAGCGTGCATAAAAGCCCATGAAGGTAGCTAGGACGCTCGCTGGGACGGATGCCAAGAGTGGGCTAATCCCATAAGGCCGCCAGCGAGGACTCGTTGGGACGAATGCCAAGAGTGGGCTAATCCCATGAGGCCGCTAGCGGGGACGCTGGGTCCTAAGAGGGGATGATTGTGACGTCCACATTGCCTGGGTATAGAGATGAGGATGTACTTATATGTATACTTACACCCTTAATGACAACAACGCGTTTTAAAGCCGTGATGGTTATGATCCCATCAGAACTCAGCAGTTAAACGTGCTTCTGCGAGAGTAGTACCAGGATGGGTGACCTCCTGGAAAGTCACCCATTCTAGTATTCTCCTTAATTGCACCATGATTTTTGCTCTCATCCATAGTTAATGATCTGCTAGTATTACGGGATTCGCTCCTCATCCTCGCCAGTGCCGCTGAGTACTCCGATGATCCGCGTTCGCTACCGTTTTTCAATCCTTGCTTCACTTGGCCATCATGATTCGTCAACAATCCTCCATCACTCCTTGCTTGCCAATCCGAATGACCTCGTCATTGGCAAATCTTATTCTAAAAACCGCTCTTGTATCATCCCAGGCCTCCCTCATGGTATGTCCAGCCTTGCCTATATAGCCCCCACCTTTGTTTGTCCACTGCCTACAATTTGGAGATGGGACTCTTAACCAAAGCCTATATTCATTTTCTGACCATCTTCTATTTGTTCTCCATCCACCACTCACTTCACACCCCCAACTACCGTGCCTCACCACTCCACACTCGAAACAAAACTTGGGTATTTTTTCATATTTGAAGGATACCTAAACGGATTTGTCTCTAACTCTTATTGTTCTACCCTTAGGGAAAGGTTTTGAGAGGTCCAGAATTATCCGCACCCTAAAAAATTACCCCTACCCAACACCATCATAAGCAACATCAACATCCTTCACCACTCCAACCGAAGAACCAATGTTGAGACCCACCTCCTTGCTCATACACGCAAGTGGTAGGTTGAACATCCTTACCCAAAACACCGCTTTGTCAAAGTCCACATGCACCAGTGGTGTGACGCCATCGTAATCTACCATCGACACCAGATGGCCATCCAAAGTCCAAGGCCTTCCCTTCATGACGCGAGACTTATCCCATTCGAATTCAAATTCAATGAGAAAAAGGTTTGCGCCTAGGTTCTTGAAAGTTACCCTCCCTGAAGGCTGCCATGCCCGGATCATAGGAGTCTTGATTATCTCCTTGCTTACAACTTGATCTGCCAAAAGCTTTCCCACCACACACGCTGACCTCCGTGAGAGCAAGGGGGCCATAGCTGATTCCCCAATTGCCAATTCATCACTTTTGTCCTCTTTCAACGTGAAACTGCCCCAAAGGTGTGTGAGGTCTTCGGCCAAGTCAGTCATCTTCTACTCACACAAAACTCTAGCCACCAATCTTCCCACAACCCCAAAAAGATCACCTCCTCACAACCGCCTATAAAACCGGCTGTGACAGAAACTTCACCCCTAGGTTTTTAGAGAGAAACTGAGAGAGAAGAAATCCCTAAATTGTACAAAATGTTGAATTTGAATAGGAGATATAATAAAAAGTTAATGTTCAAGATAAGTTATTACTTATTCCCGATAATAAATTTAATAATTAATATTTTATGATATGTCCTTTTTATTAGATAATTAAGTGTTTTACAGTATATGAAATATTATATGGTGCAAATTCACAACTGGGCTGGGCCACTTCCTAATTTGTGGGTTATTATTTGTTAGAGAAATTGAATAAGTTATTAAAGCCTCCAATCCGCTGCTATTAATAGACATTAATCGACTACTTGTGCATGCAATATTATTTCATGCGCGCATACAAAATTATTTTATACATGTATACTTATACTCAAGCTTGTTTTCTCCCTTTCAAGATGCGTTTTGAAGAACGTTAATTATCCGGGGCTTCACCACGACTACTAGATCTCTATCCAAAACATTGTGCAAAACGTTTTCTCTACACTAGTCGGATAAAGCTCTGACTTTCACTCTTAAGTATGGCAAACAATTCTTTGGGACCAGACCCAAAGAATTGTTTGCACGATCAAGAGACATGGATGTCTCTTAAACTTGATGCTTAAACTAAACAAGGACCACCATTTAAGCTCCCAAAAATCAGTTCTTATATATGTTCTTGACTCTAGAGGTCTTTTAAGCATTCTCATCCGACTAAAATGGGAGCAAATGGTGAGAAAATTTATTGAGACCTAGCTAGCTTTTGACCATTATTTAATGTACGTTGGCCTCCCCATGCACAGTGTTGAGGGTGGAATATCCGGAGGATATATCTCTACACAAGGGAATTCGTGCAACAGCTAGTCTAAAATTATCATCACAAATGTCTCCCATTACTCACAGTGCCAATTACTTTTTTCCCATACCGTCAAAATAATAATAATCAGGGGCGGGGGAGGGGGGGGGTGGCACTCCTCCATCAACTCCTCAAAATTCTCCTTACCCTTAGTAAAAAAAAAAAAAATGACATGATTATGGATTTATGCCTCCCCTAAGCAACTCTCGAGGGCAAATGTCCCCCTCAACTAATTAAAGGTTGAAAATGTTGTAGTTAAGTCAACTTTAACCATTATAACTTGAAACTTGCAGTTACAGAAGAACAAAAGGTTGAAGGTGAAGCAATTCCCAATATTTTTCTTAAACTATGGAAGAAGATAAAGTACATGCGTGCAAGAGAAAAATAAAATAAAATAAAAAAGATACAACGTTCAACTTGCAACTTGCAAAGCACAAGAAAGAGACCAAAAAATCTTTATAAAATTATAAAGTCTTGTTCACATGTTAAACTCTTCCCAATAATGTTCTTAAAGTATGGAAGAAGACATGATACATGCTAATTAACATGCGTGCAAGAGAAAAAAAAAAATAATATATATATATATATAGCGTGCAACTTGCAAAAAACAATAAGAAAACCAAAAAATCAATTGTTATTTCTAACATGTTCAACTCTTTCCAATTATTTTCTTAAAGTATGGAAGAAGATAAGGTACATGCAAAAAAAAATAAATAAAATAAAAGGTACAACTTGCAACTTGCAAAGCACAAGAAAGAGACCAAAAAATCTTTATAAAATTATAAAGTCTTGTTCTACATGTTCAACTCTTCCCAATAATTTTCTTAAAGTATGGAAGAAGACATGGTACGTGCTAACATGCATGTGCAAAAGAAAAAAAAAAAAAATACAAATGCAACTTGCAAAACACAATAAGAAGACCAAAAAAATTAATTGTATTTCTAACATGTTCACATGTTTTATTTCCCAATAATTTTCTTAAATTCAAAGAAGGCATGGTACATGCTAACATGTCAAGAGACAAAAAAAAAAAAAAAATACAAAACTTTGAGTCACTTCTTAAAAGGAGACCGAAAAATCAATTTCACTTTCTAACTTTCTAAACCACATGTTTTATTTCCTAGGTATATATGTAGTTAAATTTGTAATTAACTAAAGATCAATTGTCAAATGTCCATACATCTTACAAAAATTACAAAATTTTGAGGCATTTTTCTTCTTAAAGACTTGTCGATTTTTCCTTTTACTTTCCAACTTCAACAAAAATTTGAGATATATATGTAATTAAATTTGTATATTTAGATTTAAATTGTTGAATTTTCTTTTCACTTTCCAACTTCAATGAAAAATTGAGGTATGTAATTAAATTTTTATATTTAGATATAAATTGTTTTTTTAAATTAATTGTTTTTATATTTATATTGCTATTATTGATAATTGTTTTTATATTTAATTATTTATTAATTGATATAGTTTTGTTTCATATTTTAATTGTATAAAATATATAATTGTAGTTATCTAAGATTATGAAGAAAAACAACGATTCTATAGAGCTTCAGTTAAATCTAAACGAACTCGTGTTAAAATTGGTAAGGTGAGACAAATATTATATTTCCAACCTCTTAACAATTATGCCTTAAAGGACCCATGTTGTAAGGCTCGTCTTCTACAGCCCACAGATGTTTCCATTTTGTCTCACTATAGTGAAATTCCCCCCCCCCCTCGAGCTCCACCCCTCATAATAATAATAATAATAAAAGTAATATTCTTCCAATATATTATATATCCATGGATGATCAACTCGACCAAGGTTTAGCCTATTTTACGTACGTACGTTTCCAAGCCGCGGCGTCCACTAACATATATATATATATATATAGGAGCCAATGAAGCAGCTTTGCCCCCTGAAAAAAAGAGGGGCCAATTCAGAAATAACAATAATAATAAAAAGAAAAGAAAAATGGTGCTCACATGCCTAGCTGCCCTAGCTATATATCGTCCAATCAGTATTTTTACTCGGCGACTGACTAGGTGGACGGCTGAGAATCATCAAAAACCAGCGCCTCTCACTGGCACATCCAAACCCTCTTTCCCTTGGGTTTCAGGTTTGGAAAATGCTAAGATTGACGATTCCTGTACTTTAATATTCCTTCCTTTTCCGTCCAGGTACACGATTGATCGAGTTAATTTCCAAGAATAAATAAATCACTTCATAATTAGACTTAATTAATATATATATATATATATATATATGGGATTCGTAACAAATATGTGAAACTCAACAATTTTGGGGATTTAAAACCAATTTTGCACACTTCTTTTTCTTTTTTTCAGCTAAAAGACAGGAGGACAATATATAGGTGATCATACTTATTATATATTTTCTTTATATTTCTATAGGGTACATGGTAATTAAGCTGATCATAAATCCTCATTTAAAATGAATTAATTAATTAATTAGACCTTCCATGGCGAGCAGCATGCGCACACAGACCGGGGAAGCTTCATATATATATATATATATATATGAAAGAGAATCATGGGAGCTTTAACAAATGAAGTTAAAAAAAACCCAACAATGCACGCCCACCATATATATAATTCAGTAGAACAGATAAAGTAGGGAAAAAAAAAAATCAGTAGAACAGAGAAAGTAGCAACTTTTGAAAAAAGGGAAAAAGCCTGTGTTGGCAAAGCTATGACTGTTTATTCTTTCAAGATAAAGTTATTATTACTCACTCATTTACATAATATTCCTGCCATTACTAAAACGGACAAGAATAGGAATACGATAGAAAGCTCCCAAAAAAAAAAAAATTCTAAAACAAAAACAACTAATTCAACAACCTTAAGGAAAAAAACGAAGGAAAAATTACGAAACCCTAATATTTTCTACCTAAGTGGAACAAAACTTTTTCTAGGGAAGTGTTTTTGGGGAGTGCTCTGCAGGAGTAGTTACACGTGCTCAGAAGAGCAAGTTGGAGAAGAAGTGAAGGGTGTTGCCATGTACGTGGGCTTGTCATCTCCGGGCATTATGACAACAATTTTGGGTTCAGCATGATCAACGGCCGGCAGTGGAGACCTCTGTTCATCTTCACTGTGATCACTAGGTGAGGTGGAAGAGCGTTTTCGGTGTGAGCATGCTAAGATAACCAATGCCACGCTGATGAGTGCTAGCATTGCAGCTAAGCCACCGAAGAGGTACGGTACCGGAGACTTCCATAGCCGGGTTCCGGTGACTGGTGCTGATGTGGTTGTCGGCCTCATCTCTCTCGCTTCTCTTGATCAACCCTATTTGATGCAAGTGTAAAGGTGTTAGTGCAGTGGAATATTGAGGTTCGTGGTTCATGGTTATATAGAGTTTGGGCTTTGAATGGGGTGTGGATAATTACCATGGTGCCCATGGCTTTGGGAGGGAAGATTCTCTGCTGTGCTTTTACAGATACCCACATTAACTGAAGTTAATTAAAGACTTGGTGAGAAGTTGGCTTCCAAAAAGAGTGGTTGTGCAATAGAGAATGAGGTTGGTGTTTTTTTAAAAAACAATTAAAAATTAAAAAGACAGGCGAGGAAAATCAATTATGACTATTTTATTTAAATGTGGTTAGAGTAGTACTTATCCGTTAAGAGTCGCACATAAGGACTTAGACAATAAAAACCCTAAAAAAATTTGATTACCATAATTATGAGTATATATATTGATTATCATAATAACTCTCAAGTCCGATTGAATATTAATATGACACAATCCTAATCAATAGAAACCAAGGAAAATTTGATTTGACTGTCACTATGGCTTTTTAATTAGCTAGGGTGTATTTAATTACCATAATGGTATGAGAGGAAGATTCTTTGTTGTGCTCTTGCAGATGCCTATTACTTCATGATGTCGACACTGACAGTCAGTTGTTGAATTGAACTTTCCAAAGTGCCTTATTTTATATGTGATTAAATCTAAGCAAATCTTGCTTTCTTTTGGTAACGTTTTCTTCGGTACGTACTATTTGATGGGAGAATTAATCAACGCCAAACAGTTCCTTATACAGAGTAGTACTACAAGGCTTTTTAGTGCCAAACAGCTCCTAGCTTGTACATGTACAAGGAGCTGTTTGGATCAGTACTGCTACAGCCTACAGGGCATCCATATTCCATAAGAGTGCGAGTGCAATGGGAGGCTGATGAGATATTCCCTAGAATCCTAGATAATTAAGGATGGACCTTTGGGGGGACGCTTCTCCCTGTCATGAACTTATGAATTAATGGGCCAGGAGACTCCGTTTATTTATTACATATAATAGGTTTTGGTTTCAGAGGAAGATTCTTTTTCTTGCTTTAAAGATGCTTTATACTTCAATCTTCATGATATCAAAGAGACCTGGTAAATGGCGGTTTGAAAAGTGTTCTATAATCAATGATGAAAGCGTGAAATCTTGGTTGTCTGGTTATGATTTGTGCACTATTTTGGGTTCTGCTTCTATCGAGCCAAATGGTTATGAAGATTGCATCATGCTAGAAAACTTTCTTCGTTAATATGTTTTAGAGAGTTTTTTTTTGTTGGATTGATTGATTGAAAAAGTGGTACGATGTTACATAAAAGTCAAAACTTGTTATTCACAACAATAAAAAGTCCTCGGGGATAAGAAAATTTCACCAGCGACATGAAAGTCGTAGCGAATAACCTTTCATAAGGAAACAACTAGTAATCGCTTAATCATTAGTTTAACAGAAACAACAATGACCAGAGTAGTGAGGATTTGTCATTGCTAAAAGTCATTCACGAAAACTTTTTGTTGTTTAAAACCAAATTTATTGTAGTAAGAGAGGTACACTACAAGTTTTTTTTTTTTAATTTTTTTTTTCACAGACAGCACTAAACTGTTAGTATACTAAACTATTGGTTGGAGCCCGTGGAGGTATGTTGGTGTTGGCTGATGATCCTCGAGGGGCTATCTAGCGAGTAGCGAATAAGGATTATTTGGTCAGCAACCCATCTTAGAGCTAAGGCTTACATTGTCAATTAAGCGCGCTCGATTCATCTTGAAGGTGGATAGATCTTTATGGGCCGCAGGATAACATGCCTCATTAGGCTTAGTAGCCCTTGAGAAACTTCTAGGTTGTGTTTGGGGAAGGGCCTGACCCAAGGGCCCAAAGTCTCAAATTTTTATTTTCTTTTTCTCAAAATCAATCCAAACATTCTTATTTTTACATCACATTATTCAAATAAAAAAATCACTACAAAACAATTTTTTTTTTAACTTTTTCATACAAAATATTTTTACTTTTTTTCTCACATCAATCAAATCACCTACAGTACTAACCCACTCCCTTTTTCAAGTCCCTTCCCAAACACTGCCCTAGTATTTGGTATTATCAAACTTCTTTCTTCTTTATTGGTTGATAGCTAGAGCTTTGTATTGAATTACCCATTGTTCCAAAATTTTAATTTGAAAATAAACAGTAAATTTAATAATTTAATTAATATTTTAATACTCTCTATCACACGTGAGCTCAAATTATTCCTCTATGAACCAGGGTGATAATCAAATAAAATATTTAAGTGAAACAAAATAAAATGATCGAGTAGTATTTAATTCAAACAGTTAAGTTGGTCCAGCAGCTACCTGCTATAATCAGCAGGTGGGGCAAATGGTTGCACTGCTAGCTTTCTCTGTCGATCACGTTTCCCTCTAACTTTTTATCTGCAAGTAATTCTACATTTCTCTTCGATCTCCTCGATCGCTTTCTAGAACTGGATGCTGCGTACGTATCTTTTGAATAATTCAAAATAGTTGATATATAGTTTTCTTTTCAACATCATCAACTGACTATTTATCATGCATGAATGTGGTTGTTTTGTGGAATTTAAGTTTATGGTGGGGTGGTTCGTGATTTTCCAGTTTTGGGTTAATTAAAGATATACATAGTGGCCGGGAATGTTTTAGTTGACTCCATTTCTACGGATCATCACCAACCTTTCCAAATAGTACTAAGCATCAAGTTGACAAGTCCTTGTCCTTTCCTTTTTCCATTTTTCAAGTAATTAGAAGCAAAACATGACCACGATATACTTAAGGGAACAGCAAAAATGAACAGCTAGTGCGAATAATCAAAAGCGTTAGATCTCGCCGGCGGGAAGATATATAAGGCTAGCTATAAACCCTAAAAAGAGAAGCAAAAAGTTCGTAGCCTTGTAGACCTTTTTTTTCTTTTCTTTTTTTTTTTTTTTTGGATAAGTTTGTTTTAGAGATACTCGATCTGATCACCCTAATTGGAAAAGAAATATTATTAAAATATTTATTTTTATATGGTAATTTTACATGCATGTGTCAAAAGCAAATTAATTAACCTTTCAATTAAATCAAAATAAACCGTCCCATTTTGTGGTTTTTTATTATTATTGTAGTTATTGTTGTCATAATTAAGTGATCATCAAGTACTGATCATGCGGCTTACTTTAATTAAGAAGAAAAGGATTTGCGAAAATGGTAAAAGAATTGGAATTTAATTATGATTAAAATTGATTGGACATTGGTGTCTCCAAAGGGGAAGACAAGATTATTTGAGTTTATTTATTTTACATATATATCTAATGAGTTTTTATGCATGCTTCCAATTAAAATCACCAGCTCGTTGCAATTGATCAACATGTTATTATAATTTTCACGGCGCAGCCAATTAACATGGCCATACTATGCACTAGCTAGCTAGAGAGAGAGAGATAGATGAACTTGGTTAACTTCTATCAACTTAATTTAACGTGAAATTCAACAAAAATGTGAACATACAAGTAAAGGTCGATAATGGTGGAATTCATCATTTCGTCTCCCACTATAAGGAAGATGATGTGGAAATGCACTTCTTCTTTGACAATACCTTGCCCATTAAGAAAATGCACCCTTCTTTAATTAACTTTCTCTAACGCCATTTTGTATTATCTTTTTATTGACCATTTACACATGTGGGCGTAAAGAATAAAAATTATGTTGGAAATGTGTTATAAATATGAGGGATTAATATAGTATAGTTGGATCCAAATTGTAGACCTAAATTAATGGTGGGTTGAGTGGCACTGTTTCTGGAGTACCTGGGGCAGAGGTGCAAAGTATGAACTAGCTCCATAAAGTAAGTGGCAAATTTGATCCAAATAAAAGTTGATCCATGAAATAGGAGAAAAGGTGCATGTGGCCCGGACAAACCCACTTAGCACACAAGTGATCTTGGAGACGCCCATAAAATTAATAAAACTTCCATTTGATGAATATTGTAGCAATGTGGCAATAGATTCATGAGGAGGAGATCGCTGAGTATACACACGTGGGTTTCCCATTCAAAGTGTACGTAAAGGTCACAAATATGAATGGTTAATATTGAGTATTTGAGTTGAGTGATATATATCCTATAAGATTATATTATATCCCCAAAGTCAAGCAACAACACTTAAATTTTCTTCGTCTCCCATTATCAACCCTATTGAAACGTTTTCAAGACGCCACATGTAATGGAAGAGTACTGGATGTTAATTTCCTTACCAACTCTAAAAATCAGATGGTATTCCTGATTTCCTTCTGTGAAACTGCGTTCGGATAATGCCACCAATAGGAAGACTGGAGAGTTGGTAATTAATTATTATAAGCCATTACAAGCTGGAAAAGTTAATAAAGCTAGCTAGCTTACTCTATGTTTAGGTGTTTCTCCATTATTCCAAGCGCCAAATTTCCGCATCTTCCGTCCTTTTTCGGCTTATTCTGGAGAGCTAATAATGGAGCACTTCTTGATTGACTTTACAGTATTTTAATATATTCCTCTGGATCCAACTTATTTCAACAGGTGGTTAAGATCTAGAAACAAATTTCTTGTGAGAGTGGAAAGGTGTTCCCATGTATTTCAACCTTGGATTGACTGTCGGACATTTTGGAGAGTGCAAGCGTGTTTGAGACTTACGACCTTGCGCATCGATGTTCACATCTTCATGACTAAGGAGTCTGAAAAATAAATAAATAAATACTAGATAAGAAGAGACTAACACAAGAATTATCCTTACCACAAGAAAAGTCAAAAAGAATTACGATGATAGCTCAAAAGAAATTTCATGACATTGAGGAAAGATGTTAGTTTAGGTCAACAATTAGTCATTACCAACCTAGAGTATGTAAGATAATTTTTTTACATGCCTTAATTTGAAATGAACTTAATATAAAAGTAGTAAATTAGAGATATAAGGTTTGACTGATTGGTTTAATTAAATAAATCGAATTATAATTGATTTATATAATTTTATATCAATATTTTGACATGACCCAACTCCATCATGCAAATAAGAATTACCACAACTACATGTAAGGTTACAAATGGAGTATTTATGTTGTTCTTTTGATGTATTTCTGCAGCTTTGTTTGTGTTCCTTTGTTTTTTCTGTATTTTATGTTGGTCTTTGTTGTTTTTACTATTTTTTTTGTGGGTTTTGTCTCCGGTGATCATCCTTCAACAGACTTGATTTAGTTATCTGTAGTGTCTGCCCTGCAACAACCATTTCAAGGTGATTGTTACCTTTACCTCAACGGACACTTCACCAAATTCTTTTACATTTGTCAACACCTTATGCAACCTTGAAAAAGGCCCGACTTATATGCCATTGCCTACTATTTGGTCATTTTGGACCAAATCTAGAATTTGATACTGCATTTACCTTTTGGGCTTTCTTGTTGGGGTGCCCACCCTTTTTGTGTTCTTTTAGTCCTATAACCCACTTTCCCTTATTTATTGAAAATATATATATATATATATAAATAAGGAATATATATATATATATATATATATACACACACACAAATGGAGTACAAAGGATGTCATTCTGTCATGTGTATGTTTGGGTTGCTAGTAAGTAGTAAGTAAACAAATAAAGCTACATATGAGCTCGCTTGGGATCAACTTGATAAAGCTTGGCTAGTGCTCGACTCAATTATTAAATGAGTCGCTCGTAAACACAAAACTATATTTGATTATTAAATGATGCATACTTGTATAAAACCCAGCTCATTCGTTTAAAGCTCGTGAACATGCTCGTATAGGGATCAACTTGCTTATTAGCATGACTCATATATATAAAACTTATTAAATAGTTTATACATTATAAATAGTATTTATGCTTATATAGTATGTAGAATAAATACTAAATATATATAGTTAAAATATTAATAATGTAGTCATATAGTGTATAACTATTTATAGTTAACTAGTGTATTGTGTGTATTAAACTAAGTTACCTAATTAGTTAATTGGTTTAGTTATATATAGAGAGAGCTAATTGGTTAATATATATATATATATATATATATAATGTTAGATAATTTGTATATAATAAATGTTTTTTATCAAAGTCAATTTCATATATCAGCAATATTAACCATGTATATTAAACATTTTTTTGCTACTATTAAGTGTTAAGAGTAAACTCTTTTTTATTTTCCTTGTATTTGTTTGCTTATAAGTATCCAACACCAATAAAATAAAATCAAGCATATCTCTCACAATAATAGTTAGCTTATTCGGTTATCCCACATGGAAAAAGCAAAAAATATTTCTCACCTAAGTAATATATAAAATGATGGAAGCCTCTCTTACTAAGCCAAGTTAGTTTTTTTTTTTTTTTAAAAAAAAGTTTGAATTAGCTGTGGCTTGACTCATCTTCTAGGCGAGCTTGAGCTTGGCTCACATAAGGAATTTTCCTTGGTGAGCCAAGCTTAAATTTTGGAGCTCGGCACAAACTCAGCTCAGCTCAAGCTCATGAAATTTTTAAATGAGCCAAGCTTTGACAGTCATAACTCGCCTAAACTCGATTCGTTTACAGACCTACTAGTAAGTCATGAAAAGGGGTGTTTCCGGGAAACATGGTGAACTTGGTCTGCATGCTCATCTTTTTGAGAATTCAAAGGTGCGTTTGCCTTCCATTGTCTTATACATACATAAAAACAAATAAAAACAGATAATTAAACTTAATTTTAGAAGGTTAATTAAGTTTAATAGCTTCATCATCTTTACCCTAATTATACGAAACACCGTGGAGATGAAATGACCCTAGGGTTGGCTTTGTCACAGTATTCAAAGTCCAATGACATGGAATATCCTAGAGAATATGTTCAGACCCATAGAGAATTATTTGTACGACGGCTGTAGAAAATCATCGCCACAAATGTCCACCATTACTCACAGTGCCATCGACCTCCCTTTTCCCAGCCACTCAACAACGCACTTTTATATACGCATTAGCATCTTTGCTTTTGCTTGCGTCGCCAAGCCGCCGCATTCACACAATTATACAAAACACAGACCTTTTGTGAAAAACAAATGCATCTCAGCTGCATGCCACCTTAAGGATGTTTTCCTTGCCACGTGGACGGACCTTATTGCCTGACAATTGAGGACCATCTATATATAAGAGCGTCTTGGGTGGTGCTGTTGCACAAAATCAGCTTTTGTACAACCTATTCACCATTTGACACCTCACCTATTAAAAAAAATTGTAAAAAATTTGTATGTTAGCAAAACATAGGATTCTCACATTTTTTCTAAACCACCCCCTACAGCTACCGGTTCCACCAAGCCCAGCCGTCATCGTCCGCTGTTCACTGCCACCAGCCACCAAACTCTGGCAACCTCCAACAAAAAAAAAAAAAATTGTTCTGACTTTTCTACCCACCTCAGCCTCAAAAATCAATTTTATTGCCTAAAAACTCATTTCTAATGCCTCAAAAATCAATTTTAATGCCACAAAACTTGTTTCTAATGTCTCAAAACTTAATTTTAGATTCAAAACTAAAAACCTAGGGGAAGGTTAACCATTTTTGGGATTTTATCACCCTAAAAGTCTCCCAAAAAAAAGATCTAAAGCAAGATCCATAAAAAAAAAAAAATCAAAAAATCAAACCCACCAAAGCAAAACCCATCTAAAAAATCAAAAATAAAGTCAGCCGAGATCCAGAAGTTGGAGTGGGTTTCCAGAGGTCACCATGGTGAGGAACCCACCGTTGTCCAACTCACTTGCACCGCCCAGCTCACCCGCACCACCGTGGGTCTGCAGCGTGGGTCACCCATGGTGAGAAACCCACCGTCGTCCAGCTCACCCGCACCGCCCAGTTCACTACCGCTGCCCAACTTGCCACCGTCCAACCCTTCTTCCGGTGCCTTCTTCCTTCTTCTTCATTTCTTCCTTCTTTCTTAATTTCTCTTATTTTTCTCTTCTCTCTTTTCTTTTCTCGTAGGGTTTGGTTTTATTTTGATAGTGTGTTTCATGCTGAGATGACAAATTATAATGGCCTGCACAAAAAACACATTTTGTGCAAGTTGAGTGTATAAGTTATTCACAAGAAAATTAATAAATGATACAAAATCCGGGAAAAAATAAAGAAGAAGAAGAAGAACATACGATTTTAGGCCAAATAGCCATGGATTGCTCAAAACAATACTTATCAATTTACATATTTATATATATATCTTCGCAAATGCTAAAACAGACAAGAAAATTAATAAATGATACAAAATCCCAGGAAAAAATAAAGAAGAAGAAGAAGAAGAAGAAGGAAGAAGCTAGCTAGGACAAAAGCCTATATATAGTTTTCTAGCAGGGAACAAAATTGTTCTTGTCAGTGAAGCTGACGTAATCAAACTTGCTCACAACGGCAAGTTGAAGGAATGGTGGTAGGGTTAGCCAAGTAGGAGGGCTTGTCGTCCCCGGCCATTACGACAACAGTCTTTGGCTCGGTGTCAACCGCCGTGTTCATGATGATCGTTGCCGGCTTCTCTAGATCATTTTGATCATCAGCTGATGAATTAGAAGCACGCCTCCTGTAGGAGCACACTAAGATGATCAACGCTCCGGAGATGAGTAACAACACTAGAGCTAGGCTGCCGAATAGATAGGGTATCGGAGACTTCCATACCGGGACTCCGGTGTTCATATCTCTCTCCCTGATCTTTCTTTCTTCTTCTTCTTTTTTGTTTGTTTTCTAATTTTGCTTGGTGGTGGTTTTAGTGCAAAATGATGTTAGGGGTTCATGATCAATTTATAGGGAGGATCGAGTTTGGATTGCTTGGGATTTGAGTGGAAGAATCATTTTTGTGCTTTTCCTGTTGCCTACTCAATGATATCAAATTTGACTTGTTCATATAAGTTTATTATTTGGTAGTGATGATCACTGTACATGTATATTAGTTCATGAATCATGCCAAACAGAGATATATAGGAATGCTTTCTATCTCTTTTCTTTTGCATCCTCTTGCACTCCAACCCTTCAAAATTAGCTAGCTAGGAAAGCCATCTTAATTTCTCTCGATCTTTCATACGAACTTAAAATTGATCAATATTTTGGATTTTCATATGTGCTTCTGAGTTAATTATAATTGAAATAGTACTGCATAAATCATGATTTTATAAATAAATTGTAAGAAAATATATTATATGATCTTCCTAATAAATAAATGTTACAACATGTTTCTCCCATTTTTTATTCGAATGGAAAAGCGAATAGGAGACCAACTGAAAATGTTTCCTGACATTAAGTTGGAGGCGACCCGTCTAGCAAACAAATGTGAATATAAATTGGCTTTGAAAAATATATCATGAATCAATGGGTGCACACCGGTTAAAGTGTGAAGCTTCGAACCATAAATGTTGTCCACTAAATGGTCGATATTGTGAGCACACCATCCTGTGACCTGTTTGCCACATATATTTATTAAAATGACATTTTAAAGTGGCTCTAGAATCTTCCATTTGTGTGCTAAACAAAACCGACCAAATCTTCTCACCCTCCCAACATTCCTAGGGCAAAAACCCTGTGCACTGCGTCAGCAGCAAGTGCTTTCCAACAGAAGACAATTAAGGATTAAGGAAAAAAGAACATTTACAATTCATAGCTAGCTAGCAAGCTAAGTTCCATGTCTTTTCCAAGTCATTCAAAAAAACACTTTTCTAAATCATTCCACCATATATATAATTATGATTATCCCCTTTATATATATATCCGAGCCGTCACGTCCACCAACCCATTTCAATATGTTTGAACACAATTTCCATCCCTTTTGTATGTCGAATAGAGAGGACTAGATGGTGTAACTAAAAGAGTTATAAGGTCAGGTTAGCTGCATTTCCTTTTAAGGCCAACACCCAAGTACGAACCAGAAAATTTTGTGGGAGGAGGCCATGGCCTAGCCTGGTCCCCTCTCCCTCTGTCACTGCCGACATCATATGCCTCATTCTCACCTAAACCATAATTTTTCTATTTCTTTTTAAATACCCTTAAAATATCTTAAAAATTAAAATTTTACCACCTAAAATTTTTAATTTGTAGTTTAATCAACTCTCAAACTTTAAATGCTAGGTTCCCATTCTCCGGTTAATTATTCTCAAACTTCATATGTGAGTTTCTCACGTTTATCATGTAGTTCTTCTGATTAGACTTGGATAAATTAACTTAATTAAGAATATGCATGACAGTTACAATTGAACTTCAATTAATTATACTGTTTATACACTCATGACTCATGTGAATAAGGGCCAATTAGTGAAGCATTAGTGATCTAAAATAAATTGTATTAATCATAGTGATGCAGTGCTTTCATATGTGGGTCCATTGTTCAAGAATTAGAGGAAAAAAAAAAGAGAGAGGCAGAGAGAGAAAGAGAAAAAGTTAGCTAGCTGAGAATTGGAGATGGGAATCGTATGAGCATATGGCATAGCTGGCATGTCACCTGGATGGCAAATACTATCACTTTCAGAGAGCGATATGCCGGCCAAGAGAAGGTATATATATATGAAACCGTACACACCATAACCGGATGAGCCTCCGATATATTTACCCTGGCCTTTACAATTGCACTACTATTCCCTAGTCGATCCAATAGTGGTAGCTGTAAGATTATGATTGGATAAGATTCGATATCTATATATATATCCAAATTAAATAATTAGATATGATTTCCAATCTTCCCAAGGGGACATATATATTATGCTTGATTTGATTTATTATCCCCTTTTTGTTTCTATGCTTTAATTTCCCCCATTGGATTTAAGTTAATTAACTTCTTACGGCGGCCCCAACATGGCTAATTAACATTAATTCTTCTCGTCACAAAAAATAATTAATTAATAGTGTCAATGAGAAACTCAACAAAAATGAGGATATATATATATATATACACAACGTACCATAGTGGAAATTATCATGATTTCTCTTGTCTCCCACTAGAGAGGATGATGTGGAAACACACTACGACCCCTTTAAGACTAATTTGTCATCTCAAAGACAAAAACAACCTCGTTTTCGCTCACTCTTACGTGCATTCTACGCTAACCTTCCAAAATTTTCTCATCCAAGTGATCCCTCATCGATCCCTGCGCCCATATAATTCATTTTCGAGCCGCCACGTACGTCTATTAATCAAGTGCCAAATTGTAAACGCAATTCTTCTGTCTCCCTCCTGGCAACCTTAGTTGGCTAATAATGCTTCACTTGGAGACCCCATTTTAGTAGTTAATTAGGATAATGGGATGACGTGGCATGTGGGTTCTGATTAAGAGGGTTAATTAACAAAAGCTGATTAATTAATTAGTCAGCTTAGTTTATTTGTTTAGGTGTTTCTCCATTGCCCCCACTTCATTTTTTTCCTTGTTTTATATCTACCCCTTTAAGTAATTAATGGTGGTTGAGGATGGATGAGGCAAATCCACATCATCATTGACAAAACATGTTGCTAGCTAGCTTTAGGCGGAAAACCTGCCATGAATCGACTAGTTGAGACTAATATTAACTTATCTCTAACTTTCTATACAAGTAATGGCCGGCCAATATATATGCTCTTGTCGTAATCGTGAACAAAGTTTTCATGATCATCAATCTAAATTGAGTTGAGCCAATATATATGCTCTTGTCGTAATCGCAAACAAAGTTTTCATGATCATCGATCTAAATTGAGTTTTAAGAATTTTCTCTAGTTTTTAATAATTTTGGCAAACATATATCCTCAAAATTTACAAGTTTCCGACACCATAGAGGAAAAAAAGTTTTATTTGAATTGAATTTATTTATTTTTGTAAAATAAAAAAAGACAGCCAGTACGTACGTAGATAAATGTCAGTAACAACATAGTTAAAGATATCTGATATATGTGGCTGATTTTGACCCTAAAAGGTCCTATTGATATCGAGCTAAAAGAATTATTCATGGTTCAATATCGACCTAAAATGGCCCCCCCTATCATAAATCTATTACACGTCAAAAAGTTATAATATGAAAGTGGTTTGGTACCATAATGATTAATGTATTCGATTTGGGCAGGAAAGATTATTGTTTGAAATTAGCTGCTTTTCTAGATAATTAATTTCCTTTGGCTATAATTAATTAACTAATTAAGAAATTAATATTGCTTGTCCAGCGATGAAATTACTAATTAAATCATAACAACTCATTTCATTCGTGCAAAATCACTTTAATTATTCCCTTTAATTATCTTTTCTTTGCTTCAATTCATTCTTCTCAACTTGCTTTGTTGATTTTTGGTAGCAATTTTATTGTTGTTGAAGTCATTCTTTAAAGAAGCAAAGTATTTTGGAATCAATTAAAGTACTGAAAGTAGAAATTCGTCGAAGAAATACACTCGAAGTTGCTTCCAAAGATGCACAAAGTTTCACTTTCCTTTTAAGCTACAACATCATCATCATCATCATCATCATAATAATATATATACAAACATATATTTCTTTAATCTTGGTCCGTGGAAATATATATATTATATATTTAATTTAATTTGAGCAACATGCATGTTGAATCCATGCAGGGGATGAAAAACTAGGATTAATTATATATAGCAGAAAATAAATATATAATTTAATGAAAATTAAGAAGCCCCAAATACTTAATTAGCATGATAAGAAATGGCAGCCAGCTTTATTGTTACCTCATTTTTTACATATTAATTCTCTCGCAGAGCCTAAACAAGAAAACTACAGAAAAAATTATAAATCTAAGAAATAATAATAAAAAATTAAAAAACAAAAACAAAATTCAAAGTATTTCAACTTAGACTTGTTCAGTATGGGGAGCGGGCCGAGCGGCAGAGACGGGTTTGGCCAAGTAAGTAGGGTTGTCTTCTCCGGCCATGATGACAACAATCTTTGGCTCAGAATCCGCCTCCGTGACCGGCACCGGCTTTGCTGGTTTTTCTTCAGCATCTCCAGGCGAGTGGGAAGAAGATTTACGATAAGACCAAGCTAGAATTACTAATGCCACCGTAATGAGCCCCAACATAATGGCTAGGCCGGCAAAGAGGTAAGGAATGGGTGTTTTCCAGTTCCGGAAGCCGGTGTCAACAGTTGCTGCGGTGGAGTTGGTTGCCGGCCTCATTTTCTCACTGCCTTCCTCTTTCAATCTCCAGCTAACTTTGGCAATGGAATGTTATATGATACGGCATGAGGTTGATAAATGCTTGTATTTATAGCAGGAAAATAAAGTTCTACAGTATAATTGGATAGGGAAGGGGAAGTTTCTTTGTGATGTCCATAAATGCCCTTTTGATTTGATAGGGTGACTTATTCTTTCTTGTGCTTTACTCATACTAGCTTGGGCATCAAGGGTTTCTTTTTAATTTGTCAAAATTGTAAATCTGGTTTCTTTGTATAGTCAACAAATTTAAATTATAATTTGAACGGAAAATTGAAATATAATTCATATGAGACCTATCTGCCTGAATCTCAATCAGTTATAAAATAGCGTTTTCAAGGTGTATTTGGTCACACAAATACTATGCATTCATTCATGATGTACTTAACTATTTTGTTATGAGTTGGGTATTAGTGTAAATTTACAATTTGCATATTCATGTTACATGAATGAAGCAACCAACAAGAAAAAAGAAGAACGAATGAATTTGTCCCTCGCAGGCTTTTGCTTATCTAATAAGAGGACCCACTAAACGTGTCCCGACAGCTCAAGTATTCCTTAAATTTCATGTTTACTGTGATGTTAGAAGAAAGGAAATTAGGAAGCAAACTCTGGTTTTTCTTTTCCTTTGTTAGAAAATTTTTGGGCGTGTTTGAATTTATTTATATATATATTTAGTATTTTGGATTGTGAGTTTTAAAATAGTTAAAACAAGAAAAGTTAAATTTTGGAAAAACTTCACTAATCCTAAACTTTTGCACTTTTACATACCTCCCTAACGTTAAAAAATTTACTTTAGTGTATTCAATTTTTATTTTCTCACTTTGCCCTTTCTGTTAGGATTTTGCAGTTAAATCAAACGGTCAAATGTGTAAAAGACCTGTATACCCCTAAATGTTGTAAAAATTCCAAATTTACCCTTATTTATAAATAAAAATTATTCGGGAAAACTTCACTAACCCTCTCTAAACTTTCACGCGTTTTGCAGATACTCCCTAATGTTCAAAAACTCTCACTTTGATGTATCAAAGTTTATTTTACTTCTACTTTCTCCCAACGTTAATAAAGGTATTTTAGTAATTTATCACCGGTTCGTTAGGATTTCACAAAAAATCCTAACAGATGGGAGAAAGTGAAAATAAAATAAACTTTGAAACACCAAAGTAAGAGTTTTTAAACATTGGAAGAGTGCAAAAAACGCAAAAATTCTTAGGGTTTAGTGAAGTTTTCCCTTTTAAGTTTTTGATAAGCAAAGCCTCCAGGATCCGGCACTACTATTGAACAACCAAGTCCACTAACAAAAATAACATAAAAAGGTGCATTTGCATAAACCAGAAAAAGACCACCGTTTATTGTTCTCTCAAAATACACATCAGAAGACACGTTAGCATACAACCATGTTTATTTTGGTCATCAGGCAAGCCAACGCGGTATGGTAACAACCTCGACATGTATATATATTCTTGACTTATGTTGGGAAGTTTATGCACATAAGTAATCCAGATAGCTTGGTAAACAACTAGAATGCCATTTGAACACCAAGCAAGACCATCAACTGGGAAATGAACTCGGGATGCCCTGGCCATGCTGCTCCAGTTACTAAATTTCCATCAGTGAAGCAGCGATCGATCGGATTAGGTTCCAACCATGTAGCACCCGATAAGACAACGTTAAGCTTCACTGCTGGGTATGCAGTACATTTTCTTCCCTATTGCAACACAATGAACAAACAAACATCAAGATCCAATAATGAAATTCAAGAAATGGGCGCACAGCCATGTTTGTGAAATTGCATTTGACAATAAGAAAGACCATTAATGTCAATTCATACAGCAGAGGGGCTCCATTAATATCTTTGATGCCTTATTTCTTTTCCCTCTTTTGGTCAAGCACTAACTCAAGTAAAGAGATGGTCAGGCAAGAAGTCAACAGTACAAAGTCTAAAACAAGATCTACTCCCTGATCATTGCATTCTGATAATCTAGCAATAATCTCGTAGAAACTAATCGGTCAAAGCATTCTATAAAACTTTTAACAACAGAAAATATCAGTTGAGCTAATCCACACACTGATGGGTTTCAGAAGGAAAGATGCCTACATTGTGTTTGCATCGTAATATGTGGTTTTAATCTAGTTTAGTCGCAACAACTTTGTTCTTTATGCCTATTGTTCTCTACTTCAAAAGATTTAGGATTCCTTTTGTTTTCCAAGAAATGCAAGACTATAATTAAGAGTAACCTTAATATGATGTAAATAATTGAAAATAGAACGAGATACAACAATAGTATTTTAGAGAATTTTCATCACAGTTTTAATGCATTGCAGTTTCACAGGGGAGTTAGTTGCACTATAAATGGAAAACCACATCGGTAGCAGCCCTCAGGGTAAAAGTTATAATTTTTTGCCCACTTCACCCACCTACACATTCACAGCTCCCCAACCACAAGACCAATAACTGACTGACAACCATCAGGGTCAGTGTGATTCAAGAGTCTTGATGAGGTTTGGTCGATTCGGGAGATCATTTCTAGTGGCTGATACCCATCGGTAAACTAGAATCCATAGTAAATTGTTTAATTCATAAGTTATGAAGTGTCGAATGTTTTCCATTTCAATTTATTATAATAGCATGAATCGAACATTTCATATCTATTGCTACCAATTCAGTTGACATAGAAAAGTACAAACCTAATGTTTCATAATCCAAAAGTCTTATGATCACTTGGGTACCCTATATGAATAACTTGCCATTCCTAATAACGGATTAGTTGAGATAAAATAAAACGAGACTATCATTATAGTGAGTTCCTTCTTAAGGGATAATGTCAAGTTGTCAAAAAGACTACCTTGAGAACGTCAGCAGCAGATAAAATCTGCTGACCATGGCAGATGGATGCAACTGGCTTTTTGGTCTCCATAAATTCCTTCACTATGGCAATGACTGACTTATCCAATGCCAAATATTCCGGAGCTCAACCTCCAGGTATAACAAGAGCATCATAACTTGAGGTGTCTAAACCTTCAAAGTTAGCAGTTAGAGTGAAATCATGGCCTGGCTTCTCACTATAAGTCTGGTCACCTTCAAAATCATGGACAGCAGTTGGGCAGGTATCACCAGCCTTCTTCTTGGGGCAAACCACATCCACATGACATCCTAAAGCTTGAAGGGACTGAAAAGGAACAGTTACCTCATAATCTTCCATGAAATCCTGGATAAGAGACAAAAGAACAACTTAACATAGTTTGTAGAGAAATAATCCAATAGCCGTGAGAGACCAATTTGATTCATGAGTTTGACTTGAATCAAAGAAAAAAAAAAAAAAAAACAACGATGCTCAGTAACTGCAAAAGACCAAGATTTGACTTGTATCAGGAACACACAATATATTAAATAAGTAATAGTTTACGACAGGAAATTCTTTAGAAGAGGAACCTCTTCCTTTTTATTTCAAAGGTACACAATGAAATGTTTGATCCCAAACAGTCAATCTTGATCCATATGATTTATCAAAACAAGCAATTGATTCCACTAAAAATCATTTAATTGTAGCCGTCATAATTCAGAAGTAGATTAACTTGCCTTCGCAATCCTTAATTGTTAGGCACCTACTAAGACATAGAAGCACCAAGCGATCTTTGATCCTTACCCTAGTACTTTACATACTAATTACTCTAAGGCGTAAGACTATTACATGCAAATGGCAACCTAGCTGCCCCAGCCTTCAAAATATGTTTAGTATCAGAGGCTGCTTATGTAAGCTTTTCATTTAAAAATCAAAATGCATCACATATTTTAAGAATGTAACATCAACATATCACATATGTAAAGGCACATACAGTATAGGTGATCTTGGAAGTAAGACTTCTTAAAGGACTTCACCATAAACCATCAATTTCCAAGAAGACACCAAAATGCAACAATGCGGATGAAGATATTAAGAAAACATTGTCATTTGCAAGGCCTATGAAAATCATTGCCTAATCTTGTACCCCTTTTTCCTTCTATGTAAAATTACAGACTAAGAGGTCAGTCTTCATAATTCCTTTGAGTTCCCAATACTTATGGATAAATACATCTGGATGTCATTATATTACACACAAAAATATATGCTCACAATCATGGATTCAGGTGAACAGTTGAACACTTTTGCCCATTATGTAATTTGCATGACATTTGTTTTACCTCTGCAATTTCAAACTATAGTCAATTAGCATGAACTTCAAGGCAAAATGTAAGAAAGATGTCTAAAACCTGTGGATCAAGGCTAAATAATGAGTTTTCTAATCTGCTATTTCTAGCTTGAGCATATGAAAAACCTGGAACCTACCCCGCAAAGAAACAGGACCCTTTTGTCCGAGCCAGTTATGGTACCTCCTAGTGCTTTCACAAAATGCCGGATGTTCTCGGGATGACCTTTATACATAGGAGCAGTAATGATATTACCATCAACAACACATGTTGACAAAGTTTCAGGTTCTACCCAATGAGCACCTGCAGCAATAAGTACAGGTCCCACAAAAGGGTGTGCAGTGCACCTCCGACCTTTGACCAAGCCAGCAGCTGCCAAGATCAACTGTCCATGGCAGATAGAGGCAATTGGTTTTCCAGAGTCGGAAATTTTGCTGACGAGATCTAAAACAGCTTCATTCAAAGCAAGATATTCTGGAGCCCGTCCTCCCAGTAACATCAGGCCATCATATTTAGTAAATTCAATTTCATCAAATGTCACATTGATTGCAAAGTTGTGACTGCGGGACTCGGAGTAAGTCTACAGCCATTATAAATGCAAAAGAGCAAACATTAGAAAGAAGGAAAATAGGAAAATAAAATTATATTATCAACTCCAAAACATCTAGAAGATCATATATAAATTATAAATTGCCACATAAAAAAAAGCAGCATACTTAATCATAAATAGTACTATTTATAGAAGAAGTAGATCATTTCATTTCTCATTAACCTCTAACAACTCTTATACATCAAGTTAGTATTGTCATTATGCCACATAACTACATGAAAACGAAACTTAAGGTACCACATTAGTAACCGAACGCCATGTGTTTTCTCACTTCCACCATAGCCTCATGTATGTTTAGTTTACATAGTTTTTATTAGATGCATTCTCTTGCTAGCGTCAGCTGAAATTAGCTCACAGTACAGTTACCAACTGGGAATTTCAAGAAATTGGCAATGTACTGAAAACAGAGGAGCAGATTCTCAAAGGGACTGATTGGGAAATCCGGACTAGAGTAATGCATGCAGGAAAATTCAATAAAACCGAAACAAATAGGGATCTGTGTTGCAGATGGGGGCTTCAAGATAGAATTCTATGTAAATAAAGCTGTTAATCAGTTTGATTTGAAGGAGTCTCTAATGTCTTTGTAGTTTGTTGTTTGTCTGTAGGAGGAGGTTTCAGGTTTTGGCAGTAGTAAATTTGTGCACAGTAGCAGTAAGTAGTTGTGTGTCAAAAGTGGTAAGGTTTGTATGATGCTCATTCATCCAAAAATAAATTTCTACAAATGGGGTTTATACAAGAACAAAGAGAACATGGCAGAGGACAAGAAAAGGCAGAAATTTGAAGATGCAAAATCTCATAGAACAAGAATCCAAAAACTTTAATACAAAAACAGAGAAAAATAAAAGCAACAGAGAGTGAGAGAGAGAGAGAGACCTGATGACCAGAAGACTGCTGAACGGCAGTGCAGCAGATATCGCCGGCCTTCTTACCGGGGCACACGGCATCAACAGAGACTCCAAATGCCTGCAAGGCTTGAAAAGGAACCATCGCCTGTAATCAAAAATCACACTGCAAGACATTAATCCCATACACCAATTCAAAGAACAAAGCTACGTTTAGAGGGTATCGCCGGGTTCGGAAGATGCCTCGTAGTCTTCCATGTACTCACCGCACAGTAGCAGAACTCTTTTCTGGGACTTCGGATTCAGTCATTCGACGGCGAGACAGGGAGATGGGGATGATTTGCGTGGCGGACTGGACGTCCGGATGAGTGAAGTGGACACTATATATAGAAAATGTCACTGAAAAATAAATAAATAAATAAAAATGATAAATTTTTGCATTTTCTTATGTTTATCGGGCTTATGGTTAGGCCTGTAATAAGCCGACACACTCGATAGCTTGCTCGATACTCGTTCAATTAAGATTAATCCAAGCTTGAACTCGTCACTGTAGAAGCTCGCTTTTTATTATTGAAACTCGCTCAATTAGCCAGCGACACATACTTAACTCGTTCGATTAAGCTCGATGGAGACTCGTGGGTTTGACTCATTACAGTCGAACTCGTTTAAAGCTCGCCCGGCTCGTTTAGGGATCGTGAGCTCGACTCGTTTAACTCGAGAATCAACCAGCTCGCTTGACTCATTTAGGGCTCGTGAGCTCAACCTATTTTATCATTTGACCCGACCCGGCCCGCATGACAATGTAACAAAAAAAAAAACAAACAAACAAATTAACCATGTTATAAATCAATTAATAATCATAGGTTTAATGTGTGTACAATTAACTAATTAAGATGTCCAATGTCCAATGTCCAATGCCCAATTCAATAATAATAATCATAGATTCAATGTGTGTACAATTAACTAATTAAGATCTAAGGGTATATTATACTTAACATTATAATTTATATGAACTATGTTATTATTTATAGGTTTAATGTCCAATGTCCAATGTCTAGTTCAATAATAATAATAATAATCATAGGTTCAATGTGTGTACAATTAACTAATTAAAATCTAAGGGTATAGTATACCTAACATTATAATTTATATTGACAATGTTATTATTTATAGGTTTAACGTCCAATGTCCAATGCCCAATTCAATAATAATAATAATAATAATCATAACTCTAATGTGTGTACAATTAAACCTATGATCTAAGGGTACAGTATACCTAACATTATAATTTATATGGACTATGTTATTATTTATAGGTTTAATGTCCAATGTCCAATGTCTAGTTCAATAATAATAATAATCATAGGTTCAATGTGTGTACAATTAACTAATTAAGATCTAAGTAATTATGATACAATTAACTAAATTACAACATATTGGAGTAAGAATGCATGATATAAGTAATTACAATGCTTAAAGGTAATTAATATGTAACTACTAACTAGTTATATATTAATTATGTTACCTTTTTTTTTTTTTTTATGGAAAAAAATTCGCTTCTTCATTAATCAAAAGCAAGCTGAAGTAATATGCTCTGCGTGAACAGTATCACAAATGTCGGGTATCTCATCCTTCCAAATTTGATCTATGACACTTCTAATAGCTAACTTTGCTAAAAAATGGGCCACAACATTTATATTCCATCATACATGGTTAGGTTTTCAATTTGATAGGGATTAGAGAATGGGAGTAGGTATGGTCAACTAATAGAGATTAAAGGATGCTAAATTGATTTTAAACTACTTATGTTACATAGCTATGTAGTTACGGTAGTTATATAATTCATGTTACTTGTTGCTAGTTATTAATGTGTAACATTATATACAAGTTTTTCTAATTTAGTTGTAACAATTTAACATATTAATTATTACATATATGATATATTATATATGAATTATATGATATATCACATTATCATTTATCACATATGAATCATATGATAGACTAGTAGTTAGTCTAGTTACTTAGTTAGTTAGTAAATAGTAACCTAGGGATAAGTTGATAACTAAACAATTTAACATGATAAGTTATTAATATTAACTATTAATTACTATTATTAGACTACTAGTTAGTCACTTAGTATTTAGTAAGTTAATATGTTATATATTTAATGGTGTTATGTATTGACAATTGAACAAATTAATTAAAATTGTAAATAACACTACATATAAATTGATATAATATGGTAAATTGGTAATACTAGAGATTAATACTACTTGTTGCTAGTTTAAGGCTCTCTCTCTCCTCCATACATTAAAAAAAAATGCTACTTAAAAGAAAAGTTAGGTCTTAGTTGGGTTTAAGTTGTGAATTTATCATTTTCAAAATTTTTAAAACTATTTACTTAAAGTTAAAAATCGTTTATTTTAGAATTTTTATGTGGTACTATACATGCACGGTTTCTTTAGTATTTTAGTTAATTAAGCGGTTGAGATTTAATTGATACAAATTTATATTTAATTTTAACGGTTTAGATCATTTATTGGATAACTAAGAGGTGAGCTCACCTAAAATTACCCATACTGATTATTTAAAATTTGAAATATTTCATCTTATTATCTAAGTTGTTGGATTTAATTTCATTTAATCTCAGCTATTGGATTTAGTAAATGGAATACAATTGTAATCCATCAAGAACGTGATAATTATATGGTATTCCATATGACACCATGAGCTCACTAATCCAACGTCCTTTATTAAATGATAAAATAAAGATAAAAATAAATGGTCAAGATTATATATTGGATAACGCATGGAACCAGTTTCACCAACACACACGCGGACGATACGCTCAATCTCGAAAATCAACCCCACGCATGCACTGTGTACGACCTTGGTTTGCACGCAATGGACAATAGCCGTTGGATTTTTTTTATTTTTTATTTTTATGAAGTCTAAGCCGTTGGATGTATGTAGTGGACACTAGCTATAGACCATTTTGACACGTAGGACTTATATTGTGTATCCAAATTTTCATAAGCTTCCTTTGGATGAGATGATCCAACTACTTAAAATCAATCTTACACACGGAGGAATTCATCAACGGCTGTAATCTCACACCCACACACGGTCACCAAGACTGACAAGGTGACAGTCGTCTTGATATGACCACGAGCCTTCTCAACCCTCCAAATTTCTTGATGAAATATTGACCATTGGATGGGTTTAATGGAAGACAACTATAACCAATGGAATCGCGTAGGAGTTATATGATGTATCGCAAGCTCCATAAGCATGCCCTGAGTGATTTGATCTAACGAGTGAAATTAAATCTTAAGAAGATTTATAGAATCCACAGACTCTATTTAATAAACACACTAGTTTTAATTACAAACGGCTGCATGAGAATACTTTTTTGGTAAACTAAAATGTTCAACACACGTCATGCCTCAATCAATTTAACTAATTCTCTCTCTAAATCTAGCCGTTCATTTATTAAAATTTTTGTTATTTTCGCAAATCTAATGGCTGGTATCCTCAGATTGAAACCAAATGTCTAATAACGTTTGTAAACCTAACCAGAAAGGTAAAAACCAAATGACTAGTCTCTCTCGACTCTCACTCACCCTCGTCATTCTCAGTCTATCCCTCTCTTAAGTCTTTTGTTCATTCCAGTCTTTCCAATTATTGGAGAGTCTTTCAGACTTGAGTCTTGACAGTTTGAAGGCTAGAGCTAGACTAGGGTGATGGCATGAGAGAGATGATCCATTGAATGCAGCCTGCTGTGAGCATTCAATGCATCTCCCATCATGGTTGAGGAGTTGAATGCACACATTGAATCCTTCTCAACCCCCTCCCAACAACTCGTTCCTTTCAGATCCTCAATCAAGCCGTTGATGGATCATATGATATTGATCTAATGGTGTTCTAAGCATTCACACTAGTTTTGTGAGAGAAACTTTCTTCAAATATCGTGTGACTTGCGGCATAATTTTGCATTGTTTCAATTGTTTAATTTGTTTATTTCTGTTCATTCAACTATTCTTTGAATTGCTATGACATTTTGGTTGTGATTTTACTTGAGGTTATCTTCCCCTAGCCCTAGCTCATACCGAAGGCAGAAGCTTTCCGTGGTGACTCTTGATCTGACTATGACAGAAATGGCAATTAAGCTTGAGTATTGGGCTCTCTGTCATCATACTTTTATTTTTTATTCATTTCCAACCCCCCCCCCCCCTCCCATCCCCATTTTATACTCGAGTGTGAACCTATGATGTATGCAAGACTTGCAAAGTTAAGACAATGAAGAACATCTCTTAGTCTCTTCTACATTTAAGTTATGTTTTTCTCCTGAACCCTAATTCCTAACTATTTCAATTTTGACAAGTATTTTTTTTTATTTATTCCTTTATTTTTTATTAACTTCTAACTAATGTTCATTTTTGTATCATTTCAGGGTGGAAGGTCTATTGAATTTGAAAGCTACAATCCCAATTGGCTTCTAGAAATTGCTTGAGCTTTGAGGTTTTTTTTAAAAAAAACTTGATTAAAATTGTGTTTTATTCTGTTATGAATTGATTAAAACTTGATTACAATTGTGCTCTATTCTATTATGAATTTATTCAAACTTGATTAAAATTGTGTTTTATTGTGTTATGAATTGATTAAAACTTGATTAAAATTGTGTTCTATTATGTTATAAATTGATTAAAACTATTAAAATTCTTTTTTGTTCTACTATGTTACTTAGAATTATTTGCTATGTTAGAACTATGATTCTGTTCTGTTAAATTTTTTGCTATTTATATCTATGATTATGATTCTATGAAATGAATTGATTAAAATTATTTGCTATATTAGAATTTGTGATGCTATGTTAGAACTATGAATTGCTATGTTAGAATTATTCGATAATTATTTATATTAGTTAAAAATCTGTCATGTTAGAAGATAGAGAGCTATAAGTTAATCATCAATTAAATTTTTTTAATTAACAGTTATGGAGAATATGGGTCAGTCTTTGGAATTGGAAGATGTTGAAGTTGATTTAGATGATAATTCACTTATTGTCATTCCTATACTTGGAACTGTTAAGTCTTGTAACACTTTTTTCTCTTGTTGTTGGTAGAGTCAATTTGGGGTTGGTTGGGGTTGGGATGAAAGGTGCTAGGGGTTGGGATGGGGCTGGGGATGGAAGTGGCCTGAGTGAGAATTGACAATTTCAAAAAAAGGAAAGGCAAAAGACTTTCAAAGTCTAGAATGACTTTGTTTCAGTAAAAATAGGGGACTACCTCAATCCTAAATAGGCATTTGACTTCATGTGTTTGATTTGTAGAGTTTCATAGCACTAAAGAGCAAAAAATTTCGTCTTTTGAGCCTAGCAATGAGTGCAGTGACTATGATGGTTTTAGAAGTTCGACAACTTTTAGTTACAAAAAGAGTAGGGTTAAAAAACTTGTTGCCCATATGGTACTACTCTACGAGTTCCTTTTTAATATAATTCATAAGGGTTTGTACAACCCACTGAAAAAAAAAAAAAAAAAAAAAAAAAAAAAGCCATGCAACTGTTAAAAATGACTACATTACTACTTACCAAAATGAAAAATGGAAGTTGAGAATACTTTTGAAAACTGTTGACAAGGTATGGTGGACCATCAACTAAAGGAACAAAAGTAATACTTTAAGGTAAGTGGACGACCGAGCACTAAAGGAACAAACAAAAGTCATTATTTCTTTTCTTTTCTTTTCTAATAGCATGCATACTAGCCTACTAATTAAACATGCCAATGAACCGACCCTCTAAATGACTGCCCATCATGTGCCAGTTTCTTGTCACCCCTTGCCCGAAATTCGTTCGGTTATACTTTAACCTGGTTCCTTAACTTGGGTTTTATAGGGTCTCAAGACTGTTTCACTGTCAAAGCGGGCTCGTTCACCTCACTTCGGAACTTCCGTGCTTCCATCCATGCTAATTCCTTGATAGAAGATAAAACTCTTTATAAGGAGTTCTGCATCAACGTGGTCCACGTGGAAAATGATCAAAAATTGAATTTAAAATTCATCCCAATATCTCCAAGGAGTAGTTCTAGTAAGTTGTATGCTTTTATTAATGGAATTGAGATTGTTTCCATGCCAACCAACCTCTACTATCGGACAGATTGTCCAGGCGTCCCTCACGTCGGCCAAAACTCTCTCTTCTCCATAAACTATGAGATGGCACTCGAGATGGTTTTTCGATGTAATATGGGCGGGAGCGTGACATCACCCATGGAAGACACTGGGATGTTTAGAGCATGGTCACAGCTGCCGGATGATTATTATTTCATGGATGATCAGTACGTAATCCGTGATGAGTTTTCTTTCACACCCATATACACAAAGATATTTGATTACACTGCACCAGATGATGTTTATCGGCATACAGTGTCAATGAACACAACCTTCACCTCTATTTTGACGTTGAATTTACCCGTTAATCCTGGATTCAATTATCTGGTGAGGCGCCATTTCTGCGAAATAGTGGCCCAAATAACGGCACCCTGCGAAAGGGTATTCGAAATCTATATAGACAATAGTGGAGGAACAGGCTGATGTAATAACGGCACTATTATTGAACAACCAAGTCCACTAACAAAAACAACATAAAAAGGTGCATTGCATAAACTAGAAGAAGACTACACCGTTTATTGTTCTCTCGAAATACACATCAGAAGACACGTTAGCATACAACCATGTTTATTTTGGTCATCAGGCAAGCCAACACAGCATGGTAACAACCTGGACATGTATATATATTCTTGATTTATGTTGGGAAGTTTATGCACATAAGTAAGCCAGATAGATTGGCAAACAACTAGAATGCCACTTGAACACCAAGCAAGACCATCAACTGGGAAATGAACTCGGGATGCCCTGGCCATGCTGCTCCGGTTACTAAATTTCCATCAGTGAAGCAGCGATCAATCGGATTAGGTTCCAACCATGTAGCACCCGATAAGACAACGTTAAGCTTCACTGCTGGGTATGCAGTACATTTTCTTCCCTATTGCAACACAATGAACAAACAAACATCAAGGTCGGACAATGAAATTCAAGAAATGGTTTGTGAAATTGCATTTGACAATAAGAAAGACCAAAAGCACCAAGATAATGTCAATTCATGCAGCAGAGGGGCTCCATTAATATCTTTGATGCCTTATTTCTTTTCCCTCTTTTGGTCAAGCACTAATTCAAGTAAAGAGATGGTCAGGCAAGAAGTCAACAGTACAAAGACTAAAACAAGATCTACACCCTGATCATTGCATTCTGATAATCTAGCAATAATCTAGTAGAAACAAATCGATCAAAGCACTCTGAAATTTTTAACTTGAGCTAATCCACACACTGATAGGTTTCAGAACGCAAGATGCCTACACTGTGTTTGCATCGTCATATGTGATTTTAATCTAGTTTAGCCGCCACAACTTTGTTCTTTATGCCTCAGTAAGTATGGTTCTCTACTTCAAAAGATTTAGGATACCTTTTGTTTCCCAAGAAATGCAAGGCTATAATTAAGAGTAATCTTAATATGATGTAAATAATTGCAAACAGAACGAGATACCAGCATACAACATTAGTATTTTAGAGGAATTTTTATCACAGTTTTAATGCATTTTAGTTTCATAGGGGAGGTGGTTGCTCCATATATGGAAAACCACATCGGTGGCATCCCTCAGGGTCAAAGTTATAAAATTTTGCCCACTACCACCAACGATCGGAGCATTTACCTTCACCCTCCTACACATTCACGGCCCCCTAACCACAAGACCAATGACTGACTGACAACCATCAGGGTCAGCGTGATTCAAGAGTCTTGATGAGGTTTGGTCGATTCGGGAGATCATTTCTAGTGGCTGATACAAATCAGCTCGACTATTGTAAACCACTGGCAACCAACCAAAGGGGTTGGTGCCCACCCCTAAGCAGAAGAAAACTAGAATCCATAGTAAATTGTTTAATTCATAAGTTATGAAGCGTCGAATGTTTTCCATTTCAATTGATTATAATAGCATGAATCAAACATTTCATATCTGTTGCTACCAATTCAGTTGACATAGAAAAGTACAAACCTAACGTTTCATAATCCAAAAGGCTTATGATCACTTGGATACCCTATATGAATAACTTGCCATTCCTAATAATGGACTAGTTGAGATAAAATAAAACAAGACTATCATTATAGTGAGTTCCTTCTTAAAGGATAATGTCAAGTTGTCAAAAACACTACCTTGAGAACGTCAGCAGCAGATAAAATCTGCTGACCGTGGCAGATGGATGCAACTGGCTTCTTGGTCTCCATAAATTCCTTCACCATGGCAATGACTGACTTATCCAATGCCAAATATTCCGGAGCTCGACCTCCAGGTATAACAAGAGCATCATAACTTGAGGTGTCTAAACCTTCAAAGTTAGCAGTTAGAGTGAAATCATGGCCCGGCTTCTCACTATAAGTCTGGTCACCTTCAAAATCATGGACAGCAGTTGGGCAGGTATCACCAGCCTTCTTCTTGGGGCAAACCCCATCCACATGACATCCTAAAGCTTGAAGGGACTGAAAAGGAACAGTTACCTCGTAATCTTCCATGAAATCCTGGATAAGAGACAAAAGAACAACTTAACATAGTTTGTAGAGAAATAATCCAATAGCTGTGAGAGACCAATTTGATTCATGAGTTTGACTTCTTGAATCAAAGAAAAAAAAAAGAGAGGCAATGATGTTCAGTAACTGCAAAAGACCAAGTTTTGACTTGTATCAGGAATACACTATATATTAACTAAATAATAGTTTACGATGGGAAATTCTTTAGAAGAGGAACCTCTTCCTTTTTATTTTAGAGGTACAGATGAAATGTTGGATCCCAAACAGTCAATCTTGATCCATATGATTTATCAAAACAACTAAGGAAACAAGCAATTGATTCCAGTAAAAATCATTTAATTGTAGCCATCATAAATCCAAAGCAGATTAACTTGCCTTCACAATCTTTAATTGTTAGGCACCTACTAAGACATAGAAGTACCAAGGGATCTTTGATCCTTACCCTAGTACTCTACATACTAATTACTCTAAGGCATAAGACTATTACATGCAACTGGCAACCTAGCTGCCCCAGCCTTCAAAATATGTTTAGTATAAGAGGCTGCTTATGTAAGCTTTTCATTTAAAAATAAAATGCATCACATATTTTAAGAATGTAACATCAACATATGTAAAGGCACATACAGTATAGGTGATTTTGGAAGTAAGACGTCATAAAGGACTTCACCATAAACCATCAATTTCCAAGAAGACACCAAAATGCAACAATGTGGATGAAGATATTAAGAAAACATTGTCATTTGCAAGGCCTATAAAAATCATTGCCTAAATCTTGTACCCTTTTTCCTTCTATGAAAAATTACAGATTAAGAGGTCAGTCTTCATAATTCCTATGAGTTCACAATACTTATGGATAAATATATCTGGATCTTATTACAAATTACACACAAAAATATATGTTCATAAACATGGGTACAGGTGCACAGTTGACCAATTTTGCCGATTATGTAATTTGCATGACATGTGTTTTACCTCTGCAATTTCAAACCATAGTCAACTAGCATGAACTTCAAGGCAAAATGTAAGAAATATGTCTAAAACCTGTGGACCAAGACTAAATAATGAGTTTTCTAATCTGCTATTTCTAGCTTGAGTATATGAAAAACCTGGAGCCTACCCCGCAAAGAAATAGGACCCTTTTGTCCGAGCCAGTTATGGTGCCTCCTAGTGCTTTCACAAAAAGCCGGATGAACTCGGGATGCCCTTCATATGTAGGAGCAGTAATGATATTACCATCAACAACACATGTTGACAAGGTTTCAGGTTCTACCCAATGAGCACCTGCAGCAATAAGTACAGGTCCCACAGGAGGGTATGCAGTGCACTTCCGACCTTTGACCAAGCCAGCAGCTGCCAAGATCAACTGTCCATGGCAGATCGAGGCAATTGGTTTTCCAGAGTTGGAAAATTTGCTGACAAGGCCTAAAACAGCTTCATTCACAGCAAGATATTCTGGAGCCCGTCCTCCCGGTAACATCAGGCCATCATATTTGGAAAATTCAATTTCATCAAATGTCGCATTGATTGCAAAGTTGTGACCGCGGGACTCAGAGTAAGTCTACAGCCATTATAAATGCAAAAGAACAAACATTAGAATAAAGGAAAATAGGAAAATAAAATTATATTATCAACTCCAAAAAATTTAGAAGATCATATATAAATTATAAATTGCCACACAAAAAAAGTAGCATGCTTAAATCATAAATAGTACTATTTATAGAAGTAGATCATTTCATTTCTTCTTAACCTCTAACAACTCTTATACATCAAGTTAGTATTGTCATTATGCCACATAACTGCATGAAAACGAAACTTATGGTACCACATTAGTGACCGAACGCCATGTATTTTCTCACTTCCACCATAGCCGCACGTATGTTTAGTGTACATCAGTTTTATTAGATGCATTCTCTTGCTAGCGTCACCTGAAATTAGCTCACAGTACAATTACCAACTGGGAATTTCAAGAAATGGGCAATGTGCTGAAAACAGGGGAGCAGATTCTCAAAGGGACTGATTGGGAAATCAGGACTAGAGTAATGCGTGGAAGGAAATTTCAAGAAATCCGAAATAAATAGAGATCTGTGTTGCATATGGGGGCTTCAAGATAGAATTCTATGTAAATAAAGCTGTTAATCAGTTTGATTTGAAGGAGTCTCTAATGTCTTTGCAGTTTGTTGTTTGTCTGTAGGAGGTGGTCTCAGGTTGTGGCAGTATGTAGTTGTGTGTCACAGGTGGTAAGTTTGTTTTAGTAAAATGATGCTCATTCATCCAAAAACAAATTTCTACAAATGGGGTTTACAAGAACAAAGAGAACATGGCAGAGGACAAGAAAAGGAAGAAATTTGAAGATGTAAAATCTCATAGAACAAGAACCCAAAAACTTAAATACAAAAACAGAGAAAAATATAAAGAACGGAGAGAGAGAGAGACCTGATGACCAGAAGACTGATGAACGGCAGTGCGGCAGATATCACCGGCCTTCTTGCCAGGGCATACGGCATCAACAGAGACTCCAAATGCCTGCAAGGCTTGAAAAGGAACCATCGCCTGCACCAATCAAAAATCACACTGCAAGACATCAATCCCATACACCAATTCAAAGAACAGAGCTACTTAAAGAGAGCAGATAAAGTAAAGGGTATCGCCGGGCTCGGAAGATGCCTCGTAGTCTTCCATGTAGTCACCGCACAGTAGCAGAACTCTTTTCTGGGCCATCGGATTCAGTCTTTCGACGGCGAGACAGAGAGATTGGGATGATTTGTGTAGCGGACTTGACGTTCGGATGAGTGAAGTTGACACTATATCTAGAAAATGTCACTGGAAAATAAAGAAGAGAAATTTTTGCATTTTCTTGTGTTTATCTGGCGGTGATACAATACAACTCAACTATTTTGTCCAATTTGGACCCAATTTTGGCCTTTCTTTGCCTTCTCGTTTATTTATTTTTAAAAATAATAATAAAAAAAAATGATAAAAAAAAAAAGTATGAAGCAATAATATTTTATGTGGTCCCTTTTTTTATTTGGTATTTTTAAATAAAAAATGAAAATTTTCTTCATAAAAATGGTCATTTAAAAAAATATATATATATCATTTTTATGAAGAAAAATACCTACTAGTTTTGCTCAACTACGCACCGGCTCTCCATGCTCCCTGGCTCCTCAGCTACTCATTAGAGCAAAATAGCTCTATCTATTCTCGTCCACCACGCACTAGGCAATGCACTTTGCCTCCCTCGCCTTGACTGTTGTAGCTATTTGCCAGTTTTTAATATGTTTTTGTTTTTGTTTTTTTTTTTTTTGAATAAGGGTTTGACTTCTCCTTATATCTGCTTTCATGAGCAATTTTTGATATTAAGGTTTTTGTTTTAGCCTTTGAGTCAAGGAGGATTAGTTTCGGTGTGAGAGTTTTGCTCTTACGGCCGAAATATAAGCTTACCTATGTATTAGATTAAATATGCCTAGAGCATATATGTTTTATAATTGAAGTTTAAACATGAGTTAACAGATTTTGAAATCAAAGATATGATTTGATTGTAAGATTTTTATGTTTGTCTATATGACGTTGTAACCTCATAGCCTTGACTATGATTTATCTTAGTTTTATGCTTTCTAATGTAAGGGTTTTATGCTCTCAATTTTTTTCAATAAATTAATATGAAAGATTTCCTAAATTAAAATTTAAAAAAAAAAAAAAAAAAAAAAAAAAGAAGAAGCACATTTCTCTTTTTTTTTTTTTTTTGTTTAAATGTTCAAAAGGTTTTCAAGAAATGGGCGCACGGCCATGTTTGTGAAATTGCAATTGACAATAAGAAAGACCAAAAGCACCAACATAAAATATATATGGAACTATATATGGAAAACCACATCAGTGGCATCCCTCAGGTAAGGTTCAAAGTTATAATTTTTTGCCCACTTCACCCTCCTACACATTCACGGCTCCCCAACCACAAGACCAATAACTGACTGACAACCATCAGGGTCAGGGTGATTCAAGTCTTGATGTGGTCTGGTCGATTCGGGGGATCATTTCTAGTGGCTGATACCCATCGGTTCGACCATTGTAAACCACTGGCAACCACCAAAGGGTTTAGTGCCCACCCCTAAGCAGAAGAAAACTAGAATCCATTGCAAATTGTTTCGTTCATAAGTTATGAAGTGTCGATTGTTTTCCATTTCAATTGATTATAAGAGCATGAATCGAACATTTCATATCTATTGCTACCAATTCAGTTGACATAGAAAAGACCAAACATAACGTTTCATACGAATAACTTACCATTCCTAATAATGGATTAGCTAGTTGAGATGAAATAAAACGAGACTATCATAACAGTGAGTTCCTTCTTAAAGGATAATGCCGAGTTGTCAAAAAGACTACCTTGAGAACATCAGCAGCAGATAAAATCTGCTGACCGTGGCAGATGGATGCAACTGGCTTCTTGGTCTCCATAAATTCCTTCACTATGGCAATGACTGACTTATCCAATGCCAAATATTCCGGAGCTCGACCTCCAGGTATAACAAGAGCATCATAACTTGAGAACCTCCTTTTACATGGGCGGGCGCTCGACCGTCTACTGGAACCTCCCTTTTTTTATTTTTCAAGTTCTATTTTTTCTTTTCTTTCTTTGAATTTAAAATAACATTTTTGTCTTATTAAAAAATTAAGATTATTTTTATCTTTTTTGCTCACCTCAAAAAAGATATTGACAATTTTTGATAATTTAAAAACATTAACTATAGAGTGACAATTTGATAAAAATATGCTAGCACTGAAAAATACCATGTGATACAGAATATTATGCATATATGGAAGGAAGTTTCACGGTGGGACATCTATGTGGTTTGATCTTGTTGCAGAGACTTGTAGAATTGGAGATGGTCGCTCCTCTTCCACTTCAACGGCTCCTCTCCTTCTGATCATGATGATTGTTATAGATTTCAAGTGCATTCTTTAAACATCGCTTTCGGATGGGTGGGAGTTTGGAATTTTGCAGTAGTAAATTAAAGCATGTCATTAATGGGAAGGAGATTAGACAGCAACATGTCCGTGGACGACGGGGCGAGCAAATTTCCATAAGGCATCGTGGGTTGTCCTGTACCACTATCGTAGACTTTAGACTTTAGAGGCTTCAAAAATGGCCTACTAATTAAACATGCCAATGAACCGACTCTCTAATTGTTGTTAGAGCCGGTGATCTCTTGCTGCCATGAGGAACCTCTCAATGGTCACCCCTATCTTCTTATTCTGCCTTGTTTCTCATATCTCCTCAGTCTCTTCTTCCACACCTCGTTACACCGCTGCTGATAATATTGCCATCAACTGTGGCACTCGTGGCAACTCAACAGCTATGGATAAGCGCCAGTGGATTGGGGACATACACTCCAATTTCACTCCCATAGAAGAAGCTGATCTCAAATCTGTTCCCTCTACAGCCCTACGCATAGGCCACTCAGTAGACAGGGTCCCGTACTTGACTGCCCGTTTATCTTATTCCCAATTCATGTACCAGTTTCTTGTCACCCCTGGCCCGAAATTCGTTCGGTTATACTTTAACCTGGTTCCTTACTTGGGTTTTAAAGGGTCTCAAGACTTTTTCATTGTCAAAGCGGGCTCGTTCACCTTACTTCGTAACTTCAGTGCTTCCATCCATGCTAATTCCTTGACAGAAGATAAAACTCTTTATAAGGAGTTCTGCATCAACGTGGGAAAGGATCGAAAATTGAATTTAACATTCATCCCAATATCTCCAAGGAGTAGTTCTCGTAAGTTGTATGCTTTTATTAATGGAATTGAGATTGTTTCCATGCCAACCAACCTCTACTATCGGCCAAATGGTCCAGGCGTCCCTCACTTCGGCCAAAAGTCTCTCTTCTCCATATCCTATGAGATGGCACTCGAGATGGTTTTTCGATTTAATGTGGGCGGGAGTGTGATATCACCCGTGGAAGACACTGGGATGTTTAGAGCATGGTTAGAGCTGCCGAATGAATATTATTTCATGGATGATCGATACGTAATCAGTGATGAGTTTTCTTTCACACCCATATACACAAAGATATTTGATTACACCGCACCAGATGATGTTTATCGGTCTGCAGTGTCATTGAGCACACCCTTCAGATATTTGATGTTGAATTTAAACGTTGATCCGGGATTCAATTATCTGGTGAGACTCCATTTCTGCGAAATAGTTGCCCAAATAACGGCACCCCGCGAAAGGGTATTCGAAATCTATATAGACGATATAAAAGTGGAGGAACAGGCTGATGTAATCACGTGGGCCGGAAGGAATGAGACGCCCGTGTACAAGGACTATGTAGTAGGGATCCAAAACACGTCTATTCTCGTCATTGATCTACTGCGTTCAGTACTAACCTCCGGCTTCCCCAATGCGATTCTAAACGGTATGGAAGTGTTCAAGTTGAGTGGCAAAGACAACAACCTTGCCGTTGCCGGGCCCGATCCTGAAAGTGCGCTTCCTCCATCTCCATCGCCGGCTGAACAACCAGCTGATATTCCAACGGTTCCTCCATCTCCATCGCCGGCTGAACAACCAGCTGATATTCCAACGGTCAGCGAGCCCAAGACAGAGAAAACAAAAATCCTTGCCATTGCGAGTGTTGCTGGCTTGGTTGTGCTCACTCTGTGCTGCATCCTTCTCTGGAGACCAAGGAACACCAACCGCTGGCCCGAGCCAGACAAAGGAAACTCAACAAGGATGAGAACCTCGTCACTGCCCGAAGAACTATGCCGTCGCTTCTCACTAGACGAGATCAAAACAGCAACCCACAACTTCCACCAAGAGTTAATTATTGGCGTCGGTGGCTTTGGAAATGTGTATAAGGGTCTCATTTACGAGGGTACAATGACAGTGGCGATCAAGCGCTTGAACCCGGAGTCAAAACAAGGTCTCCATGAGTTCTGGACAGAGATCGAGATGCTCTCTCTGCTTCGCCACATCAACCTTGTCTCTCTCATCGGATTCTGCAACGAGGAGGGCGAGATGATCCTCGTCTACGACTACATGACCAACGGTACTCTCCGCCACCACCTCTATGATACCCAAAATGATCCCCTCTCGTGGAACCAAAGGCTCAAGATTTGCATTGGAGCGGCTTCTGGTTTAGACTACCTGCACACGGGCGTGAAGCCACCCGTTATCCACCGTGACGTGAAGACCACCAATATTCTGTTGGATGAGAAATGGGTGGCTAAGGTTTCGGATTTCGGATTGTCCAAAACGGGTCAGGACAACACGGCGGTCTCTACCTTCGTAAAGGGTACATGGGGGTATTTGGATCCAGATTACGCACGGAGTCGGCAATTAACGGAGAGATCTGACGTGTACTCCTTTGGTGTAGTTTTGTTCGAAGTATTATGTGCTCGAAAAGCACTGGATAAAAAAATAGAGACCGAGCAATGGCACTTGGCCAACTGGGCTAGAAAATGTATTGAGAGAGAGACTATCAGCGTAATTATTGATCCATATCTGAAGGGCAAGATAGCTCCGGAGTGTTTCAAGGTATATGTAGAGGTTGCAGAGAGCTGTGTGCGAGATCGGACGATCCAACGGCCCACGATGAATGATGTGATGGAAAAGCTCAAGTTTGCGTTGGAGTTGCAGGAGTATGCGGACGCTGCCAAGGAAGAAATTAACCCCGGTGGTGAGCCTAGCTACCCAGAGATAGGATCATTCCGTCTTATGGGTACCACTAGTACTGTTCCTCGAAACAATAATGTTTACAGCGAACACATGTTAGAAACAGATAGTGGGACTGAGCCAACCACGACTAGATTGACCTACCCAAGTCTCCATTTTGATGCTATCACGACTCAAGATGCCTTCCAGCCTTCCAGGACACCACAGACTCTATAGCTTAGGAATTTTTTTACATGTTTTTCCGAAGTGTGGGGTAGTACTTCTTCTATGAAGGATTTTTTTTTTTTTTCTCAAATAAGGGAAACCAAGGCAGGAGAATTACAACGGAGATCCTTCTAGCTAGGAAGGTTTGATCCTTCTAGCATGAGTGTGATATGAGGTCGTCTGCCATCACTTTCGCGTTTTAAGGCTATGTTGGAGAAATCCAAGGAACTTTATTCTGTAAACGTGACTATGTTTTTACATTTATAGTTTGATATGTTAATATATTGATCAGTATATATATCTTCTGCGTGACAATTTTTTGTGCTTGGATCTTTACGTACTGCATTCTAGACCAGAATTTTGTTTAAATCTTTTTTTTTATATATATATCTTTTCTAATGAGCAATGCATGATTGGTTTACGGCTTGAAACACTTCTATGTAAATTTGAATTACATGGATGGTCACTAGCTATACATATAAGAGCACTAGCAGCAGCTTCCCAACTATTTTCCCTAAGTTTAAGGATCTAAACTACTTTTTACTTCCCTATACAAATTTGCACCACAATAGATTCCTTTAACAATTCCCCATATCATTAAAATAATATTTTTTTAGTTTTTAGTTTTTCTTTTTTCTTTCTTGAAACTCTTTTCTTCTCTCTCATGTCTTCGTCTTCAAGCTGCAGACCCACACACAAAATTGCCTCACCACAAGCTCCATCTTCAAGTTACCCACGAAATCTTTTCTTCTCTCTCCCATCTCTCACGCTCTCAAATGCTTCACCACAAGCTCCATCTTCAACTTTTTTCTTCTCTCTCCCATCCCTCACACTCTCAAATGGGTCTTCCTCAAACCCCACCACAATACAATCCAAGCCATAGAAGACCCACCGGCAAGTTTCTCTCTCTGCTCTCCCCATCTCCGTCTTCAAGCTGCAGACCCACAATCAAAATCACCCAGACGATCAGACCCACTTCCTCAAGCTTCTTGGCGTTGCCCGTCACGATGGTCCGATTATTATTAGAAGGTCCAATTAATAGGGCTAAAAACAGTCGGAGATGGAGACAGAGAGAGCAGAAAACAACAAATCCAATTAATAGTCTAGAAATTTTGGCCACCCATTACAATTCTACCAAGAACAGAAAATCAACAAAACCCAGAAATTAAACCCACTGTTTCCCACATCCTTGATTCTCTCATCCCTCTTCCCTTTCCTTCTTGGTTCTTGATAAACATGAGACACAGAGAGAAAGAGCGGGAGAGAGAGAGCTGGACAAGAGGCAGAGATAGAGAGAGACGAATGAAGATGGAGAACTGAGAGAGAAGAGGCCTTGAGGGGGAGGCAGCGCCGTTGGCTGTGAAGGAGAAGGATGAGGAGAGGGCGTGGATGCGGTGCTGTTGCCAGAGAAAGAAGAATGGGCGGAAGAAGAGAGAGGAGAGAGACCGTTGTTTTAGTTTTTTTTTTTTTTTTTTTTGACATGTCGACATAAGGGTAGGGGGAGGGGGGATTCGATCTTGTGACCTCTACTTCATAAAGCGTGGTTCACAGCCGATTGAGCTACCTCTTGGGGACCCGTTGTTTTATTATTAAAATAATGCATTGGGTTTGTACAGTGTTTCCCTATGCATTGGGAAACACTGTTGAAACCCAATGGAATAGGTTAAATATAGGGCATCTGTTGTGGGGTGTTTTTGTGATTTTTTTTCTTTTTTTCCCTAAATGAAGGGAAACAGACTCCTATAGGGAGTCTATTGCTAGTGCTGTAAGTCTAGCTAGTTATTAAGAACTAGCACATAACTCATGCATTACGTGGGATTCTTTTTTATAATTGCATCTACATCTTACTTTTTATGTGAAAAAATCTATCATACATTTTTTAACGAAAAGTCATACTAAAAGTTATACATCAATACATTATTGAACATGTATTTTTTTTTTTTAAATGTACTGAATATGTACTTAATGACATAATCATACACAGATTGATTAAAACATAAGACCATTGAATTTAGTTTAATTTATATAAACTAAAACACGATAACATCTTTGTTTCTGTTGGAATAGTTTAAAATGAAAAAAAAAAAAAAAGAAGAAGAAGAAGCAAGAATAAAATTTGAATCCTGATTATCAAAGCATTAATATGCTATCATACTATTATCTCATCACTAAATTTGGTAAGTAATATGCTTCATCATCATTGAATGTTGGCGGTTGATATGAAGTAACAGCCACACCATCAACCACCATTATTGAATAACAATTGAGTAACAATTAAATGAGTCAACGTTTGCGAGTACTTGTCATGGTAGAAGGCACATATCTAGTGCCCATTTTTCTATGCAGTAGACTATTTAGCATTTGAATTTGTCAAATGAGCATGACCAATCGTGTAAAGAGCGCATGGCCCCGTCGACCCGAGAAACGTTAAGTCTTATTCTCCTAACCATTTATCAACAATTTCCATCCATATTCTTTTTAAATCTACCATTGAATATATAGGACTTACATGTAAACCTACAAATTCAATAGTGGATTTAAATCCATTTGAAAAAAGATAGTCAGAAGAATAAAACTTAACATTTCTCCTGTGAACCCTGGTGGTAGACTCAAGATACACGACCTTTTCTTTTCCACCTTTAATTATGATTTAATTAAAATTTAGTTAAAATTTATTAAATCGGATAAGAATGCTTGTATGTCCCCTTTTGCAAGCTTGGAGGATTGACCATGTTTAACTGATGGTAAAATTGAGTAATATAAGGAGTTTTCGTTTGGTATATAGTAGCATGTCAGCAAGAAATGTTAGACTCATTTTGTCACACTTATCTCCTAACCATCTTTTTTTAAAGTAGATTCAAATTTATCATTAGATTTGTAAGTCTACATATGGGTCATACATATTCAATGGTAAATTTTAAACATATATATATATATATATATATATGGAGATGGCTAAGAGAATGAAACCTAACATTTCACGTATGTCAGCCTAACCTATATATGTAATCCACCTCAAATTCTCGTATTTTGACATTTCACCTCATGCGTTTAGCCCATCTTTTGCTTAATTTCTTAGAGTCCAATAATAATAATAATAATAATAATAATAATATTAAAAATTGAGATAAACTCTCTCTCTTTATCAATTCTTAGACAAGTTATTACCAAAACATTAATTCCCATTTATACAAAGAATAAGACATTGAAACTAAGAGGTCGTTGACTATAAACAATAGTATTGTTAACCACACATTTCCTTGGCTAGGAACTCTCTCTCTTTATCAATTATTCGACATGTTATTATCAAAACATTCATTCCCATTTATACAAAGAATGAGACATTGAAACTAAGAGGTCGTTGACTATAAACAATAGTATTGTTAACCACACATTTCCTTGGCTAGGAACTCTCTCTCTTTATCAATTATTCAACATGTTATTATCAAAACATTCATTCCCATTTATACGGAGAATGAGACATTAAGATAGAGAGGTCGTTGGCTAGCTATAAACAATATTGTTGTTAACCACACATTTTCTTAGCTAGGAATGAATGAAGTGGGCACATTAGCATAACTTAAATTTGATAATCAATTGTTTTGGTTTTGAAAGCATGGCACTTCTTTATCTTTGCGATTCCTATTATTGGCTACTAAAAAAATTAGCATGTAGCAAGAAAAATTGTTACTGGCATTCCAGGTAAGTACGTACATATATTAATTAATCCTTAAAATTTGATGAACATAATCTTTTTTTTTTCTTCTTTTTTCTTTTTAATCTTTCTTAATTCGGTGCATGCCAAGTTATTAACAGGCCTACCTTAATTGTTAAATATTAGTTGTCCAAAAAGTTTAAGCCGATAAAGATAAGTAAATTTAACAATTTAATGAATACTTTTAACACTCTGTCTTACATCTTTTAATATAATTTTCAAAATAATTATTTATATATATTTATTTTGGTTTGGAAGTGTTTTATGTAGGTATGCATATGCATGGTAGCATGGGTTGTAGAGCGCTAGTAGTACTTTTGTGGCGCACTTGGCACTTATCATGCAACATCAGAGCTTGGAGCGATCTGATCATGACCATTCAATTTTTGGATGGTTAGGATTATTTGATTTAATGGCTTTATCTTGACCATATGATGTTTCGTAGGTAGATCCAGTGATTGGATTTATTAAACCATTAGTAAAGTCAACTGTAAGATCAAATTAACTTTGATCTAATGGTTGTGATTAAATGATCATTACTAACTATTATGATTTGACGATTGTAATTAAATAGTTGTTGATTGTAAATTAAATCTAACGGTTATAATTAAGTATATGTTAAATTAGCATTTTATTATTAGTGAATTAACAATTTAATAATGTTGACAAATTATTACTATTAGAATAGCAGTTAGTGACTATTGGATTAACAGTTGATTTTTAAACATTGTGACTATTGGTTTACATATATTAATAACTACTATTTTCAATATTATTAATAGCCTACTGTAGTCCAATTTTAACTATGATGAAAAATTATATCCCCATCTGTTGTCTCGAAAAGACCTCATGTATTTTTTATTTTTTAAAAAAAAAAAAATTAAAGTCTATGTTTCTTGATAGAATAGAAAATCTGAAGGTGTTTAAGTTTAGTTTCATTTGTGCAAAATCAACTAAACTATATAAGTTTTATGGGCTCCATTGTATATTGGAGAAATATTTGCTATTACCCTTTACCTACCAATTTTGATGAGAACAAATAATTTCTTAAGAAAAGTGACATTTTAACCCACCTTAACTATAATTTCAATTTTCTATTTCTCTTATTTTTCTAGCTAACAGACAATATCATGGACACCATTAATTAGTTTTAGAAAAGTTTACAGTGATCTAGAAAAATTGCAATATTTATGATTAACAATTTATTATAATTGTGAAGGCAAAACCGCTTAAGAACGGGAATGACATTTCTTATTTATAGTTCATTGTTCAATTTGTTTGTGACGGTAAAAAGAGTGCCAAAACAGAGATGAAAAAATTAAAATTTAAACACATCATTTTTCATTATAAGTTAAAAAGATGTATAAAATATATCTCACCTCTTTAAATAAAAATAAATAAATATTGTTCCTATAAGTATATATGATTTAAAATGAATAGTACATATACTTTTAGCAACTTATGGTTTACTGTTGAAACGTTACTAAAAAACCATTAGCAACTTATGGTTTAATAACGTGCCAAAAACGTTACCAATGGCACGTTACCTTCATTTAGTAACGTTTTAAGGCACTTAAAATGTTACTAATGGTTAGTTACTAAAAAAAATGATTTTTTGTAGTGTATAAAGAAAAAAAAAATTAGCAAAAAGAATACATAGATTATAATATAGCTAACACAATTAATAACATGTGGATTATATGTGCGGGATTCTTCATTAATTTAATTTCAAAAACTTAAACACATCTCATCTTATATCACGCATTTTTTAATGAGAATACATACTAAATGTTATACATTAGTACATTATTGAACATGTACTTTTCTTTATAAGTGTGCCAAAAATGTACTTAATGAAAAGTATAAAAGAAAAAAAAAATAGTACGAAAAAAACTTGAATTCTGATTATCAAAATATTGATAGAAAATTAATAAGAAACTCTGATATTGTTGATGTGATATTTTTTATTTTCAATACAAATAAAACCCATAAAGTTCTAATCATTTCAGAGAAATGCAAAGTAAAACAAACAAAATCTTCTCATTAATGTTTAATGCAATCAAATAAATCTCTTTCAACACTTTCAAATTAATGCTAGAAAATTCAAGTATATAACAAAAACGAAAAAAAAAAAACCAATAAAATATTCAAATGAATTAAAACATAAAATCTTATTGGTGTGATACCTATTATATTTCAATACAAAGAAACTTTTTAGACAAACAAACATAAAAATAATGAATTTAAAAAATAAATAAAATCTTTTTATTTTATAAGTACCTAATAAAACAAAATATTGCACTCGGCATTTACCGCGATCAGATAAATCCTCTTAGGTTCAGTGTTTAATTATCTCTTTAGTGTTTTGAAAGAGTTTCTATTCTCTTTTTTTGCACAAAAATCAAATAAATGCACTATAATCTTCCATTAGCCCACTAAAAATCAAATTTTTAAGAATAAGAATTACCTCAAGATTAAATTTTTAGGTTATTATTGTTGAAGAGTGGAGAGAGGAAAAAAAAAAGGTTAATTCTTGAAGTTGTAGTTTTTTTCAAATAAAAAACATACATATGGAAGATTAAGAAGAAGAATTACACTATGTTGATGTTTTAGGTTGTTATATTTGAAGAGTGGAGGGAGAGACTTGGAAAGAGAGAAAAAATAATTCAAAAAATAAATAAATCAAGATAGAGAAAAAAAAAATCCGAAATAATTGAGAGATCTTTATTTTGTAGGCCTTATTATTTTGTAAATAATCTATTATTAATCTAATTATTTTTCAATGGCTTATTATTAAGAAAGAAAAAAAATCTTATTTTATAAATTATCTATTATTACATGCACAAAGTATATGTAGGAAAACAATTCGTATTTTCTAACCTTTTCAAAATTTGAATTTAAAATATTAAAGTGACTAAAAGTATTAATACATAATAATTTGATTTGTATTATTTGTTTCCTTATTTGATTTGGACATTAATAATACTTAATATCTTGCATTAAATTTTGAATTTAATGAAATCACGTATAAGAAAAATTATTGAAATATAATTAAATGTTTTTAATGAAGATAATTTAATGACCGGTTTACTATTAAAAAACCGGTCCATTTTTAAAAAAATCGGTTCAAAAATTATACCTTAAAAAAATGGTTTATTCTTAAAAAAATTGGATTCACGCCACATGTCATAATATTAAAACATTTATGAAAGTGATTCAACTTTAATATGTATATATGATAAATATATGAGCAATTAATAAAAACTGGTTCACTCTTAAAAAATTTGTTAAAAAATTATGTCTTAAAAAATCAGTTTAGTCTTTAAAAAAATATATTCACACCACATCACAATCTTAAGGCATTTTTAAGAGTGATTCAACTTTTATATATATATATACTAAATAATTGCCCTTTTTTTGTGGATGAGATAAACCAATATATATATATATATATATATTAGAGTCTTTAATTCCCACTGTCTAGCCAACGGTGAAGATCGAGGAAAAAGATCCATGGGAATGTAGGCTTTTGAAAAAGGAATTGCTTTTGGCAAAGTCATTTGCTGCTTAAAATATTAGTTCTCCGGCCCATGGGACGGGACATTGCGGCTATGTTTGGTAAGAGGCTGTGTCATGACTCAAAATCCAAAAATAAAATCTTACATTTTTTTTCTCAAAATAAATTTTAACATTCTTACTTTTTATATTAAATCAATCATTTTTTATTGAGTAATGCTACGGAGCGATAAAAAGTCCGTCCAAAATCCGCTTTTGCCTACGTGGCTTTGGTTAAGCCAACCCCAGTTATCATATTTTTTTCTTTTTGTTTTTTATTATTTTTTCAACTCACCTACGCTACCCATACTCACCCCACCCCTTCTCTCTCTCCTCTTACGGTTCACACTTCCCCACCCTCTCTCTCTCTCTCTCTCTCTCTCTCTCGCACTTCCTTTCTCGCTCTCTCTCTCTCACTGGCCACCGTCGACCTCCGTCGCTCACCCTCTCTCTACCGAAGAAGAAGGTGGATTTTGCTCTCCCTCCCTCGCTCCGGCGAAGACTCTCTCTCTCTCTCCATGCCTTCCGATCACGGGATCGCCGGAAGACCGCAGTTTCTATTAATTCGAACGACCCAAAAAAAATTTCGTGATTTTCTTCAACTGTACTGAACTACCCATTGGTAAGGAATCAAATTTCTTATGATGAGATCTTTGTTTTCTGCTTATTCCACCCATGTGTTTGATGAAATGTTTGTGAGAAAATCTAAATTTTATTCAGTTTTGTATAATCATTATGTTCATTCTTGCAGATATAATTGGATGCATTTTTTAACTGGGATTTTCGTCGAGCAGTATTTCCGAAGCCTTAGTCATGTAGCACAGTTGGATGCATTTTTGTAAATAATTTGAAGATGGTTTTTTTTTTACGATCCCCGCAAGACATTGTACTTCAATGCACCAAATTTTGTTTGTAATCTGCTCGAAGCTTGAAGCTTGTTCTACTTGCAGAACAAAATGTGGATTATGATTCTAATGTTCAGAAGGCCATATTTTGTTTGTAATGCTTGATGGAGATTTTTGGTGAGACTTTTTTTGTACTGCAAGCAATTTGACATTTGTTTGTGTGATGTGATGCTTAATGGAGATATTGTTTTTTGTAGTGCTCACAAGCAAGATTTCATTTCGATTGCTGTTTTTTGGTTTGTTGTAAGCATTTTCAAATGCAGGGTCTATGGTTGAACAAAGAAATTACCATCCGCTTCACATAGGCTGAATCAGCAAAACATACCTCACAGAGGACAATAAGAACACAACAAACTACATAAGATTGAAAAAGATTCAACTTCACAGAGGCTGAATAAGCAATTCATTGAAGCAAAACAAAACCAAAGACGAAGTATCACCGATTACAAAACAGAGATAAAACAGGCCAAAACACAGCCTCACAGAGGACTGTAAACAGACCACAAAACAGAGACAAAACCAAAACCAGCAAAAAAGCCTGCAGCAACTTGCATCAACATAGCAATTCTGAACAGACCGAACAACTGAAAATTAAAGGGACCAAAAAATAGTTAAGAATTAATTTCCACTTTGGAAAAAAAAAAAAAAAACCCAAATTAAGTGGCGTTTTTTTTTTGTCTATTTTGTATTTCCACCTCCATACTCAGGTACCCAAATCCAAGCAAAACCCATTTGGCGTTCGGGGTGGTTAGTGGCGCTTGGTGGTATTCGGAGGCGCTTCTTGGTGAGAGACGGTGTGACCGCCTGCTTTTGAGGGAGAAGGGGGGAAATGAGAAAAAAAAAAAAAAAAAAATCAATGAACCAGCTAAGGGTGGGCATCTCCGATCTGATGGGCGTGGGCGTCGCCGGAAGCTGAAGGTGTTTGGGTGGGGGAGAGAGAGCAGTGGCACCGTTGGTCGTCGATCTAGATGGGCGTGGCGTCGCCGGAATCCGAAGGCGTGGCGATGGGGGAGGAGGCACGTTAGTGGTGTGAAGACGAAGAAGAAGAAGGGGAGAGGAAGAAGAAGAATCCTTCTTTGTTTTGATGAGAGGAAGCAAAAATGGTAGTGTGCTGTCATTGCTTCGCCGGAAGCTGAGGTTGGGTTGGGGGAGAGAGAAGCGTGAGTAAGGTGGGGGAGAGAGAGAAGAATGAGTGACTTAAAAAAAAAAAAAGAACAAAAAGTAACCACAGTTTGTTAACTGTGGCCACGTAGGAAAAAAGCGGATTTGGGGCGGATTTTTTATCGCTCCCAAGCATTACTCTTTTTTATTACTTTTCAAAGAAAAATAAAAATAAATCACTGAGTTATCTCTCCGCGAAAGAACTCATTCTTAGTTTTTCTTAGCTTTCTGCTTCTGCTCTCCTGTTTCAGCTTCTGGCTTCCCTCATACCATCTGCTTCACTACCTTCATACCACCTTCGTACCGTCTTCTTCTACTTCTACTTCCACTTTCCTTTTAACCTTTTAAATAATTTAAAAAGAAGCTCTAAAGGTGACAGGCCCATTCTATTCCCTTAGGCTCTAATTTTCAGCGCCATTTCCTCCAAATACGGAGAAAACCCAATAATAAATTATGGAAAAAGAAATGATAGAATATCAAAATTCCCACTCCACCAACCCATATAATATCCAGAATTAAATTCAAATTTAATCACATAATATTATCAATAAAAGTTAAGTTTTTGATGGCACTATTATTGAACAACCAAGTTCACTAACAAAAATGCTATTACAGGTGTTGGTTCAATTGCTTCAATAAATCTCTAAAGTGGTTAGACATATACTAGGGCATGCAGGGGCTGATTTTTTTTTTTTTAAAATTAAAAGGATAGGCTGGGGAGATCAATGTTAAATTAATAGTAATCCCAAAAGCTTAAGCTAATAGGAATAAATAAATTTAATCACTTAATCATTACTTTAATACTTCCTTTATGTGTGGGCTGAAAACCTCCTTTTAATAGGTGAGGCCCAACACGTATGATATTTAATTTAAATGGGAGGTGATTCAACTGAATCAAAGTTCGATCCCACGACTTTTAGCTCTAATACCATATGGAAGTTTATTAAACATTGAAAATGTAAAGAGGGAGAGAGGGAATAACACTAGAGAATATTAGGAACTACATTTTTCCTATGATATATTTCATTTAATATAAGAGTTTATTTATAAAATAGATTTATTAGTCATTATAATATACCCATTGCATTTATTTCCTTTTGTTGCTTTGTTTCATTGACTTTCTTTTTGATGCTTTGTTTCCTTGTCTTGCTTTATCTCATTGTCTTGTATGCCTTGATACTTTCCCTCAAGATAAATGATCCATAGGAGTATTGATCTTGAATCTCTTGAATAATTGATTGCTATGCCTAAATCTTGAAGCTTGACAATTATGGTCTTTGAATTTACTTGACTTCGGTAATTTTAACCAATAGTCCGTATTTGAACTTTGGCATTCAAAAATTCCATTGCTATTTACTTGACAAATTGGGACCTTCAAATTTAACTTGACTTCGACAATTTTGAGCAAATAGCCCATAATTTAAATTTTGACTTTCAAAAAATTTTAATTTGGACTCCCAACAATTTTAGCTATAGCCCGTGGCAAGGCACTTTTGCCACAAATATCAAACACAAAAGAAAAATAACGGCGGTCTAAGAAAAATGAAACAAATGTTTTTTTTTTTTTTTTTTTTTTTCAGTTCAGTTCTCACCTTCTCCCCCTTCACTTCAATGAAGTGCGAGAGCAAGGCAAACTGAAATATCAATTTTTGATGTTGAAGGGAGATGCAGGGCAGTAACTCATGGGAGTGAGCTGGGTCGCCGGACTTGCAAACGTGGGTGACTGGTGTCTGGTGGCAGTGGAAGATCTGGCCGCTTAGAAGGTAGCCTTTCTTCTTCCTTTTCTTCTTTTCTTCGTTCTCACTTAATCGTTGTTATCGATGAAGTGGGAGAGACTCTCCCAGGGAGAATGAGGCAAACAGAGGCAAAAGGTCGGATTTTCGTTTTCTCGACCACACGAACCTGTACTGAGAATGCTCTTTTTTTTTTTAGTCATCTTGGACTTGGCAGGGACTGTGCCAGTGAAGCAAATCTGAGTCCTCTCTCTCTCTCGCTCATATTCAAGTGCGGGCTTCAAAAACCAGACACCCAGATCAAGTTGATGCACTGAGAAGCTGATCTTGAAGCATTTGGGTGATGGGTGCTTGAATTCACCTACAGTGAATTGAAGATAAAAAGAATAAAAAGAATTGGTGGGACAATTTGTTGAAGAATTTTTTGGTGAGAGAGTTTTGGAGGGGACATCTTCACTAATTTGGGAGGACAAATTTTGAAATTTGGGGATATATATAAAATTTCACCTACTAATATAAAATTTCTGAAAACTTTTGTGCCCCCACTCATCAACGTCTGTGCGTCCATGAGGGTGTGAATTCAAATCTCCACAATTAAAAATCATCAAATATGCCTCATTAGTTTTAGTCACCTTGATTCTTGTTCTTATTGATGCCTGGGTGAATTGGGTCAAGTTACAACTTAGTTAGACTTGAAAGAGTACTTACGGTTCCTACTATTTAGGCCCCCTTCTATGTGGCTCCCAATATATAAGTGTTATCATAGTCATGCCTAGCTAGGATGGTCATAATTGATCTCTTTAATCTACCCTTTTAATTTTATTTTAAAAAAGAAAAAGAAAAAAAGAGTCCACCAACAAAAATAACATAAAAAGGTGCATTGCATAAACCAGAAGAAGACTACACTGTTTTTTGTTCTCTCGAAATACACATTAGAAGACACGTTAGCATACAACCATCTTTATTTTGGTCATCAGGCAAGCCAACACTGGACGGTAACAACCTGGGCATGTGTATATATTCTTGATTTATGTTGGGAAGTTTATGCACATAAGTAAGCAAGATAGCTTGGTAAACAACTAGCAGTGGCGTAACCAAGCAAGACCATCATTCAACCCTAAAAATTCTTCTTATCTAAGTACAATTTGTTCTCATTTCCCCTATCAACAATTGGTATGCTCCCATCTTAGCAACTATGGAGGAAAAATAGTCATGATTATGCCCCAAGACCAACCATGAAATACAAGGATTTCAGAGAAACGAAAGGATTTTAGAGAAATATAGAAAAAAGAAAAGTTGAAGAAGATGAACAGTTTCACTAAACCGCACGCATTGTTCAACAACATAAAATTTCACGTGATTTTGTCCAAACTTCACGTAAACAGCCTAAATAGTAAATAATTAATAAAGTATAGTTAAAATAATATAACTAACAATACAAGCAGATAAGTTAATTAAGGCATGAAAAAAAAAAAAATTAAATAAATAAATAAAAGTGGGATACAGACGTCAGGCATGCAATCATGTCCAGCCTTTTGTTGGACTTGCAAACAAAGCCAAAAAGTAGAAAAATAATTAATTTTTTATATTTAATTAATTTTTAATATTTTTAATATATTTTTTTTTTATTCATAAAAAAAAATGCCACCCTGACGCCAATTTTTTGGCTCCGCCACTGACAACTAGAATGCTACTTGAACACCAAGCAAGACCATCAACTGGGAAATGAACTCGGGATGCCCCGGCCATGCTACTCCGGTTACTAAATTTCCATCAGTGAAGCAGCGATCGATCAGATTAGGTTCCAACCATGTAGCGCCCGCTAAGACAACATTAAGCTTCACTGCTGGGTATGCAGTACATTTTCTTCCCTATTGCAACACAATGAACAAACAAACATCAAGATATCCAATAATGAAATTCAAGAAATGGGCGCACGGCCATGTTTGTGAAATTGCAATTGACAATAAGAAAGACCAAAAGCACAAATATAATGTCAATTCATGCAGCAGAGGGGCTCCATTAATATCTTTGATGCCTTATTTCTTTTCCCTCTATTGGTCAAGCACTAATTCAAGAAGAGAGATGGTCAGGCAAGAAGTTAGTAGTACAAAGACTAAGGCTCTGTTTACTTCAACGTAAAATGATTTCTAGAAAATGATTTTCGCATTTTACGGTGTTTATTGCGCGTAAAATAGTGGTCAACATAAAATATTTTCATTTTGACCAAAATTCTTCTTTAATTTTTGAAAAATGATTTACGATTTTCAAAACCATAAACCATTTTCCGACTTTGAACATCTCATTTTCAAGTAACACCAGACCATGCCGAAACTTGCTCAGACCCATCCCATCACCTTCACTCCAATCTCCTCTTTAATACCAACCTCACAAACTTCACCACTTCCTCTCTCTCACTCCATTCTCCATTCTCTCTACAGTACTACCTTCACACTTTTCTTTCTGTACTTATATCCCAATATTTTCTTACCAATATTTTTTAAACAACTAGAATCACTAATGGGACCAATAACACGCCAGTACCAATGACATGACTCCACGACGATAATTTACCTGATATCGACGCCAAACTACTTATTACATAGTAGACCCAAGTAGCCACGGTTATCACAAACATTGCAATGAACCCAATTTTCATGTCTCCGGGCCTTCCAATATTTAAAAAATAATAATAATAATAATAATAATTAATTAATTTTTCATGCACGTGGGAAATGCCAAAAAATATTTTTAGGAAAAATAACTTCCTTAAAAATATTTTTCGATGAAAATCATTTTACGTCAAAGTAAACGGAGATAAAACAAGATCTACTTCCAGATCATTGCATTCCAATAATCTTGCAATAATCTCGTAGAAACTAATCAATCAAAGCATTCTATGAAATTTTTAACAGAAAATATCAAGTTGAGCTAATCCACACACTGATAAAGTGATAGGTTTCAGAAGAAAAGATGCCTACATTGTGTTTGCATCATAATATGTGATTTTAATCTAGTTTAGCCACCACAACTTTGTTCTGTACGCCTCAGTAAGTATGGTTCTCTACTACTTATCAAAAAAAAAGTAAGTATGGTTCTCTACTTAAAAAGATTTACGATTCCTTTCGTTTCCCAAGAAATGCAAGACTATAATTAAGAGTAATCTTAATATGACGTAAATAATTGCAAACAGAACGACAATAGTATTTTAGAGGAATTTTTATCACAGTTTTATGCATTGCAGTTTCATAGGGGAGCTGGGGAGGTGTGCTCTATATATGGAAAACCACATCGGTGGCATCCCTCAGGGTCAAAGTTATAATTTTTTGCCCACTATACCACCAATGATTAGAGCATTTACCTTCACCCCCCTACACATTCACGCCCCCTAACCACAAGACCAATAACTGACTGACAACCATCAGGGTCAGCATGATTCAAGAGTCTTGATGAGGTTTAGTCGATTAGGGAGATCATTTCTAGTGGCTGATACCCATCGGTTCGACAATTGTAAACCAAGAGCAACCAACCAAAGAGGTTAGTACCCACCCCTAAGCAGAAGAAAACTAGAATCCATAGTAAATTGGTTAATTCATAAGTTATGAAGTGTCGATTGTTTTCCATTTCAATTGATTATAATAGCATGAATCGAACATTTCATATCTATTCAGTGGACATAGAAAATTACAAACCTAACGTTTCATAAACCAAAAGGCTTATGATCACTTGGATACCCTATATGAATAACTTGCCATTCCTAATAATGGACTAGTTGAGATAAAATAAAACGAGACTATCATTATAAAGAGTTCCTTCTCAAAGGATAATGTCAAGTTGTCAAAAAAGACTACCTTGAGAACGTCAGCAGCAGATAAAATCTGCTGACCGTGGCAGATGGATGCAACTGGCTTCTTGGTCTCCATAAATTCCTTCACTATGGCAATGACTGACTTATCCAATGCCAAATATTCCGGAGCTCGACCTCCAGGTATAACAAGAGCATCATAACTTGAGGTGTCTAAACCTTCAAAGTTAGCAGTTAGAGTGAAATAATGGCCTGGCTTCTCACTATAAGTCTGGTCACCTTCAAAATCGTGGACAGCAGTTGGGCAGGTATCACCAGCCTTCTTATTGGGGCAAACCGCATCCACATGACATCCTAAAACTTGAAGGGACTGAAAAGGAACAGTTACCTCGTAATCTTCCATGAAATCCTGGATAAGAGACAATAGAACAACTTAACATAGTTTGTACAGAAACAATCCAATAGCCGTGAGAGACCAATTTGATTCATGAGTTTGACCTGAATAAATAAAATAAAAAAGCAATGATGCTCGGTAACTGCAAAAGACCTAGTTTTGACTTGTATTAGGAACACACTATATATTAACTACGTAATAGTTTACGACAAGAAGTTCTTTAGAAGAAGAACCTCTTCCTTTTATTTTAGAGGTACACGATGAAATGTTGGATCCCAAACAGTCAATCTTGATCCAAATGATTTATCAAAACAACTAAGGAAACAAGCAATTGATTTCTGTAAAAATTATTTAATTGTAGCCGTCATAAATCAGAAGCAGATTAACTTACCTTCGCAATGCTTAATTGTTAGGCACCTACTAAGACATAGAAGCACCAAGTGATCTTTGATCCTTACCCTAGTACTCTACATACTAATTACTCTAAGGCATAAGACTCTTACATGCAAATGGCAACCTTGCTGCACCAGCCTTCAAAATATGTTTAGTATCAGAGGCTGCTTACGTAAGCTTTTCATTTAAAAATCAAAATGCATCACGTATTTTAAGAATGTAACATCAACATATCACATATGTAAAGGCACATACAGTATAGGTGATCTTGGTAGTAAGACTTCTAAAAGGACTTCACCATAAACCATCAATTTCCAAGAAGACAATAAAATGCAACAATGTGGATGAAGATATTAAGAAAACATTGTCATTTGCAAGGCCTATGAAAATCATTGCATAATCTTGTACCCCTTTTTCCTTCTATGTAAAATTACAGATTAAGAGGTCAGTCTTCATAATTCCTTTGAGTTCCCAATACTTATGGGTAAATACATCTGGATGTCATTACACATTACGCACAAAAATATATGCTCATAATCATGGGTTCGGGTGCACAGTTGACCACTTTTGCCCATTATGTAATTTGCATGACATGTGTTTTACCTCTGCAATGTCAAACTATAGTTAATTAGCATGAACTTCAAGGCAAAATGTAAGAAAGATGTCTAAAACCCGTGGATCAAGCCTAAATAATGAGTTTTCTAATCTGCTATTTCTAGCTTGAGCATATGAAAAACCTGGAACCCACCCCGCAAAGAAACAGAACCCTTTTGGCCGAGCCAGTTATGGTGCCTCCTAGTGCTTTCACAAAATGCCGGATGTACTCGGGATGCCCTTTATACATAGGAGCAGTAATGATATTACCATCAACAACACATGTTGACAAGGTTTCAGGTTCTACCCAATGAGCACCTGCAGCAATAAGTACAGGTCCCACAAAAGGGTATGCAGTGCACATCCGACCTTTGACCAAGCCAGCAGCTGCCAAGATCAACTGTCCATGGCAGATAGAGGCAATTGGTTTTTCAGAGTTGGAAAATTTGCTGACGAGATCTAAAACAGCTTCATTCAAAGCAAGATATTCTGGAGCCCGTCCTCCCGGTAACATCAGGCCATCATATTTGGTAAATTCAATTTCATCAAATGTCGCATTGATTGCAAAGTTGTGACCACGGGACTCGGAGTTAGTCTACAGCCATCATAAATGCAAAAGAACAAACATTAGAAAGAAGGAAAATAGGAAAATAAAATTATATTATCAACTCCAAGAAATTTAGAAGATCATATATAAATTATAAATTGCCACATAAAAAAAAGTAGCATACTTAATCATAAATAGTACTATTTTTTTTGTTTTTTTATAAGTGATTAATAGTACTTTTTATAGAAGAAGTAGATCATTTCATTTCTCATTAACCTCTAACAACTCTTATACATCAAGTTAGTATTGTCATTATGCCACATAACTACATGAAAACGAAACTTAAGGTACCACATTAGTAACCGAACGCCATGTATTTTCTCACTTCCACCTTAGCCGCATGTATGTTTAGTGTACATCGTTTATATTAGATGCATTTTCTTGCTATCGTCACCTGAAATTAGCTCACAGTACAATTACCAACTGGGAATTTAAAGAAATGGGCAATGTGCTGATAACAGAGGAGCAGATTCTCAAAGGGACTGATTGGGAAATCAGGACTCGAGTAATGCGTGCAGGGAAATTCAATAAATCCAAAATAAATAGGGATCTATGTTGCAGATGCGGGCTTCAAGATAGAATTCAATGTAAATAAAGCTGTTAATCAATTTGATTTGAAGGAGTCTCTAATGTCTTTGTAGTTTGTTGTTTGTCTGTAGGAGGTGGTTTCAGGCTTGTGGCAGTAGTAAATTTGTGCACAGTAGCAGTAGGTAGTCGTGTGTCACAAGTGGTAAAGGTTTGTTTTAGTAAAATGACGCTCATTCATGATTCATCCAAAAACAAATTTCTATAAATGGGGTTTATACAAGAACAAAGAGAACATGGCAGAGGACAAGAAAAGGCAGAAATATGAAGATGAAAAATCTCATAGAACAAGAACCCAAAAACTTAAATACAAAAACAGAGAAAGATAAAGGCAACAGAGAGTGAGAGAGAGAGACCTGATGACCAGAAGACTGCTGAACGACAGTGCGGCAGATATCGCCGGCCTTCTTACCAGGGCACACGGCGTCTACAGAGACTCCAAATGCCTGCAAGGCTTGAAAAGGAACCATCGCCTGCAGCAATCAAAAATCACAATGCAAGACATTAATCCCATACACCAATTCAAAGAACAGAGCTACTTAAAGAGAGCAGATAAAGTAAAGGGTATCGCCGGGCTCGGAAGATGCCTCATAGTCTTCCATGTAGTCACCGCACAGTAGCAGAACTCTTTTCTGGGCCATCGGATTCAGTCTTTCGACGGCGAGACAGAGAGATTGGGATGATTTGTGTGGCGGACTTGACGTCCGGATGAGTGAAGTTGACACTATATATAGAAAATGTCATTGGAAAATTAAAAATAAATAAAAATGAGAAATTTTTGCATTTTCTTATGTTTATCTGGCTTATGGTGATACAACCCAACTATTTTGTCCAATTTGGACCCAATTTTGGCCTTTATTTGCCTTCTCGTTTAATTTTTTTTAAAAAAACTAAATAAAAAATGATAAAAATGTATGAAGCAATAATATTTTATGTGGTCTCTTTTTTTATTTGGTATTTTTAAATAAAAAATGATATTTTTTTCTCATAAAAATGGTCATTTTTTTTAAAAAAGTATCATTTTTATGAAGAAAAATACCAACTAGTTTGGTTTAGCTACACGCTGGCTCACCGTGCTCTTTGGCTCCTCAGCTGTTCATTGGGGCAAAATAGCTATATCTATTCTTGTACACAACGCATTGGACAATGCGCTTCGCCTCCCTCACCTTAATTGTTGTAGCTATTTGCCGATTTTAATATGTTTTTGTTGTTGTTTTTTTTTTTTTTAATAAGGGTTTGACTTCTTCCTAGATTTGCTTTCATGAGCAATCGTTGATGTTAAGGTTTTTGTTTTAACCTTTGGGTCAAGGAAGATTAGTTTCGGTGTCAGAGTTTTGTTTGTATATATGGCTGGAAAAATAGAAGTTTAGAATATTGACTACCTATGTATTAGATTGAGTCTGCCTAAAGCAGATTTGTTTTGTAATTGAAGTTTAAGCATGAATGAACGGATATTGAAGTTATAGATATGATTTGATTATAAGATTTTTATATTTGTCTATACGGTATTGTAACCTCTTAGCCTTAACTATGATTTTTCTTAACTTTATGCTCTCTAATGTAAGGATTTTATGCTTTCAATTCTTTTTAATAAATTAATATGAAAGATTTCCTAATTTTTTTTTTAATTTTAGAAAAGCACATTTCTCTTTTTTTTTTAAAAAAAAAAGTTCAAAAGGTTTTCATGCATAAAATTTGATCTGTAAAGTTTCTATAAAAAATAATACAACCATTTTTTATTTTATTTTTGCTTTTATCTCTTATCAACAAGAATACAGATTTACTTTTTTAAAAAAAATTAAAAAAAAAAAAAAGAATACAGATTTGTATTACGCAATTATTATTTTTTAAGAGATCGGGAAACGTCTGGACTGAAGCCAACACGTTGCAGTTGTTCCTTTGTTTTTGAGCACGACGTTGTTGCTCGTGAAGATGTGCGTGGCAGATGGCGGCGATCTCGCTTTGGTTTGATTCGATTTATTCATCCAAAATATCTCCCTTTGATTCTGTTTCAATTTTATATATATATATATATATTTTATGGTAAAAAAATTCCATTTTCGGGGAATAGCGCTAAGCAGCACATCTTCTTGGCTTTTTCTTCTACTGCAACTCTCCCCTTTCAGAAGGAGATTGGCTTCTTATTACTCTGGCTATTAATAAGGCTAGAACTTTCTCTGATTAGAAGTATTTTGCTCTCATTAATGAATATATTCAACAATAATTCTAATTTTTTAAAGTTGGACTGCTTTGAAAACCTTCTGCAATGTTAATTGTAAAACACGTCAGATTGTTAAATGAAATGCTCACTTCTCATAAATTTTTTGAAAGCGTTTTTAATTGCTTTCCCTTTATTTACGATGTATGCATTAATAGTGAGAAAGACGACCAATATACTTTGCATATATATATGCCAATGAAAAATGATCTCTCGACTCACTCGATGATTTATCAGTAATCACTATCCCATATGAAGTGGTAGACTAATCAATGGAAAATAAAAGAAGACACTTTCAAAGTCTTTCATGGCATCAAAAGTTAGGTTTCCAGATATTGGATTTGGACGTTCTTGGCAACATTTGCATCCTTGTTTCACGTACAGAGCTAGGTCTCGATCAAGTCTTGAGATTTTCTCCCAAATGACGTGAGATAAGTAGGAAAAAGAGAAACCCTAGAGAGAGAAAGAGAGAAGAGGGGGTGCGAAATACAAACGGCCCACGATGAATGATGTGATGGAAAAGCTCATATTTGCGTACATTGGAGCTGCAAGAGAATGCAGATGTCGCAAAGGAGAAAATCAACCCCAGTGGTGAGCATTGCTACCGAGAGATAGGATCATTCCGTCTTGTGGGTACCACTAGTTTTCCTGTTAGGATATATTGTGATATTATGGAAATATATTAGTATTGATTGGATTTGATAAAATTAAATCAGAATTAAATATACTTAATTTGATTTTATTAATTATACTATTTTGTATTATCTCACATCTCTATAAATAGGGATCATTTGTATTATAAAATTATTCATCGAATAAAAGCTTAATGTAGCTAGCCCTTTGAACTTTATTTACAAAATCATGTATCTTAAAATTTTTTGTCTCTTTTATTTTAATTTCGTTATTATTTTATTTCGCATTTTATATTTTCATAGCATTATGAATTTCTTCAAACACATGTTAGGAACGGATAGTGGGACAAAGCCAACCACGAGGTCTTCATTTTGATGCTATCACCACTCAATATGCCTTCCAGGACACCAAAGACTCTATAGCTTAGGGATTTTTTTACATGTTTTTCCAAAGCGTGGGGAAGTAGTTCTTCTATGAAGGTTTGATTGGCTTGGAAAAAGTAGAAATTTAAAAAAGAAAAAAGAAAGTGTATGATAGCAAGAGTGTGACATTGAGGTCGTCTGCCATCACTTTTGATTTTTTAGGCTATGTACACATCGCCTGATTGTATTTACATATTAGTTTAATATGTTTGTATAATATTGATTGGCTTTTTGCGTACTAACATGTTAGGTGTCATAATAATTAATATAGGCTTTTGAAAAAGGCATTGCTTTTGGCAAAGGCATTTGCTGCTTAAAATGTTAATTCTCTGGCCCATTGGACGGGACATCGCATTAATCAATATCAACTCGATCATAGAGAAATTAATTAAGTTGATCAAATCAAATGACTTTGCCAAAAGCAATGCCTTTTGGCAAAGTGTTTTTAATCCAGCCTGTAAAACACGTGGTGTGTTTTTTAAACATGTAAGCAAAATATTAAATTACATTAAAAGAGTTGAGAAAAATACTTTAAAAAGAAAAAAAGAAAAAAAAAACTGTTTTGAGATATATATAAGAAATTTTATCCGTCTGTTTTCCATAATTGACAAAGCTGTCTGTAAGGCTGTAAGCCTGTAACGTATCAATCTCTGCCTCATCAAGTCCCTCAAATGTTAACCAAGAAACACTTGGCCCAGCCAATTCAATTCATGTAAACAAAAACAAAAAAGGTAATTGCTCTATTGTTTGCTTCTCAGATTTCCGGTCGATCTATTTTTATTATTATTTATTTTCTTAGTTTTTCTTCTTTTCTTTGGGATATTTGGTTTTCGAGTTTTTGGACGAAGGTTAAAAGACGCTGATAATATTAAGAGGATATTCATCACACAATTTGGTCTTTAATATGTAAAAAATCTCATGCTTAAGCTAATTAATTAGTTTAATCTGTTAACCCGTCTTTAACTTAATAGTTTACTTTTATTTATTTTTATTTTTTTACATATTCGCATAGGAGGGGGGAGGAGAATTTGAACTAGTAACCTCTGCTTTATTAGGCGTAATCCTAACTAATTGAGTGACCTCTTAGAGACCTTATTTAACGGTTGATTTAGAGTCTTAGACGTAGGCCGAAACAGAATCATCATGATATTGTGGTCCGAATCGTCTAATCAGAATATCTAGTACCACTACTATCAAAAATTTGGCCACAGGTATAGTGAATGCAGAAAAAGGCTTTCTCGTGAAAATCACCAAGCTCCTAGTCATAAGACTACTGTTGTCACTCATACTAATACATTAGATGTCTTATAACGATGCGGCACCTACACCCCAACCCAGTACTCTTTCTTCTGCAGAAATCGAGGCTCTTATTCATCGGGTTTTATCTAAGTCCACTCTTAATACCATCATGTCCACCACACCAAGTAATTCCCTCTTGGTATATTGATTATGCTTGCTGTAATCACATTACACCAAACTCATCCATATTTTCTATAAAATCTATTTTACCTAGGCCTACCATCATTTATACTGCTAATGGTTCCCATCTTGATGTTAGTCACATAATATCTGTTTCTACTCATCAATTATCTATGTCTGATACATATTTAGTGCCTAATCTTTCATTGAATCTTTTATCTGTTAGTCAACTTTGTAAACTTGGCTTAGAACTTCATTTTTCTAAACGAGGTTGTGATGTGCACTTAAACACTGTTAGGGCTTTACTTTTTTCCACTTCTATCCTTGAACACTTTTAGGGAGAAGCTGCTCTTACCGCTATTTACACCATTAATAGGATCCTATCCCCCACTACTTTAAATAAGTACACCTATGAACTCTTGTATGGTTCTTCTCCCGATTACCAATCTCTCCGCATCTTTGGTTGTGTCTGCTTTGTGCTTCTTCCACCTCACGAACACACAAAATTAAAACCTCGTTATCGCCTTTGTTGTTTTCTTGGGTATGGCATTGAACATAAAGGATACCGTTGTTATGATCCTATTTCCAAACGGTTCCACATCTCACGGCATGTCACTTTTTGGGAACATAAGTTCTTTAGTAGTATGGAGTCTTTTCCTTCTAGTCCCTCTAGTTCTTCTCCTGTTTTCACTAACGTCTCATTTGATTTGCTCTCCGAAACTACTTACCTTGATGCATGAATGACAAGCTCTCCAAATGACATTAAGACAATTGATCCTAATGCCCCTACCCCGCCTGTTGATCCACCTACTCTTGAACCTGATATCTCTGTCCCTCATTGTTCTACTCACGTAACAACTCTTCCTTCCCATCTTCATGATTATCATTGTTATTCTATTCTTGCTACCTTACATGAACCTCACTCTTTCCGTGAGGCTCATACTAACCCTCTTTGGCAGAATGCTATGTCCGAAGAACTTAATGTCCTTTCCAAAACCCATACTTGGGATTTAGTTGATTTACCTCCTGGCAAAACTGTGGTAGGGTGCAAGTGGGCATACAAGATTAAGACAAAATATGATAGGTCTGTTGAGCGATACAAGGCACGTCTTGTGGCAAAGGGGTTCAATCAGGAGAATAGTATTGATTATGAGGAGACTTTTGCGTCGGTGGCTCGCCTTACTTTTGTTTGATCTCTCCTTAATGTGGCTTCTGTGCGTCGTTGGGATCTTTTTCAAATGGATGTGAAAAATGCCTTTCTCAATGGTGACCTTGGTGAAGAAGTTTATATGCAGCCCCCTCCTGGATACGATCATCTGCCACACAAGGTTTGCCGACTTCGTCGGGCATTGTATGATTTGAAACAAGCTCCACGAGCGTGGTTTGCCAAATTTAGTTCAATTATTGCACAAATTGGGTTTGTTTCTAGCCCCTATGACTCTGCTTTTTTATCCGACGATCTGATGTTAGTCTCATTCTGCTCTCCTTTCTTTCTCTTTCTTATTTTATATTTTAATATATATTTTAACATAGTATCAGAACCACTTTCTTGTGGCCTTCAACATACTTGCGTTTCCTAACATTCCGTTTGACAATCTCGGTGCTCAAGTCCACCACCACACAACTCCCAAAGCTCTCTACTAGTTCAATATCACACGTGTCACACGCCGGTCAGGTTCGGTGCGCCAATCTGATATATCGCCCAAGTGGGCTCATTTTCATTTTATTTTTGGCCCAAGTCGGCCCTTTTATGTTTTGGCCTAGCCGGCCCTGGCCCATTGTCAACCCTTTTGAAGTTTGGCTCTTTGTCAGCCATGGCCCTTTTTGTTAAAAAAAAATTGGCCTATTGTTGGCCCATTTTGAAGTTTGGCTTATTGTCAGTCATGGCCTATTGTTGGCCCTTTTTGAAGTTTGGTTCACTGTCAACTCTGAACCGTTGTTGACCCCTTTTGGAGTTTGACCCGTTTGTCGGCCCTTTTGAATATGCATTTGCCAATCACCACATGCTGCTGTCACTTGCCACCCGCCAGCCTTTATCTCCTCTAGTAGTCTCCACCATCTACGACTTGTTCCCAGCCTACACTACCGCCATCATTATTGTTTCATATTTTGATGCCTTTAATTTATTATCTTTTCCAATTTGAGGAGGATGTTGGAATATTTTTATATTTTCTAAATTAGGTTTATTAATATTTTCCTTAACATTTTATTTCTATTTATGTTAGAATATTTTTATTCTCCGTTATTATATTTCCTTGTAAGAGTTATTTTCTTCCTTAATTATTATAGGTATACTTTGTAGTTTCTTGGTCACTATTCATTTTTTTTCTTGGTCACTATTCATGGTATCTCTATAAATAGAAAATTATGTAATATTAATTTATATAGTGAATATACAAGATGTAATCTAAACGTCTCTCTCAACTTCTGCTCTTTTTTATTTTTTATTTTTTTATATTTTAATATATATTTCAATATAATATTAGAGTTATTTCAACACGAAGTATTATGCGCTCGAAAAGCACCGGCTAAAAAAGTTGAGACCAAGCAATTAATGGCACTTAGCTAACTAGAACCATCGGCGAAATTATTAATCCGTAGCTGAAGGTCAAGATATCTCCCAAACCAACGGCCCATGATGAATGATGTGATGGAAAAGCTCCTATTTGCGCTAGAGTTGCAGGAGAATGCAGACGCCATGGAGGAGAAAATCAACCCCGGTGGTGAGCATGGCTACCCGGAGGCGGAGGTGGTACCATTCCGTGTTGCCGGTACCATTAGTGTTACGTTCCTCAGAGCAATAATGTTTACAATGGACACGTGGTGGAAACGGATAGTGAGACTGGGTTAACGTTAACCTCGACTAATACTGGGTTGACCTATATACCCAAGTCTTGATTTTGATACTATTACCAGTCAAGATGTTTTCCAATGTGGGGAAGCTCTCTTTCTTTCTTTTCTTTTTCTTGAGCCGTGTGGGGGCAGTTATTATATAGTTAAGACCAGAATTTTTGGTAATCCTTGCGTACTGATCACGTTGTAGACCATAATTTTTTGCTCTTATGAACAATATTATAATTGGTTTGAAAGCTTAATTAATTACTGTATATGAAGCCAATATAGGCTGGATATGTTTTTGATAATTGATTTTATTATTTGTTCCTTTTACATTAATTTTTAGCTAGATATGTTGAATTTTGCTAACCTAGAAAATAAATATTTTTATGTAAATTTGAATTACATGCATAGTCATTAGCTATATATAAGTCTAGCTAGTTGTTAAGGATACTTACTAATTAAGTGTAGGGTTATATATATAGAGGTTAATAATTTCTCCTTTTTTTGTGGATTAGATCAACAAAAAAAGAAGAAAAAAAAAAATTAGTCTTTTCCACCGTCCAGCCAACGGTGAAGAAGATGACAAAAAGGAAAAATGTCCATGGGAGTACGTATTTCCTAAGAAACTACAGGAGGCAGAGGCTGTCAGGCAGCCCATTCATGGCTAGCACTGTCTTGAAAAAAAAAGAAAAAAGAAAAGAAAGTTGTTCTCATTGACTCATTGACCTCCACTTTTTCTAACAACAATTCCACTTGGAAAAGTTGTAAGATAGAAAAAAAACAAGCTTGAGAGACCGTCAATACATATATAAGAGCAATTAATTAATCCTGCGTGGACTTTGAGTAGCTGAGAATCCGACTCGGTATAAAATTATCCTTGTGGAAATTGATTGGCAAATGTGTGTAAAATTAACTTAATTACAAACATGTGCCATTTAATTATGACTAGTACAATCCGCACTGCGTACGATTTAGAAGATCGGAGAAGGATCTGGTGTTCAGGATGAACAGGGACTTTGCTTGCTGTTTACGAAGCTATGGAAATTTTGTCAAGAAAACGCTCTAGCATTTTTGCTGCTGCTCCAAGGTTGACATTACAAAAAAAAGTAATAATTTCCTAGTATAAACAGGTGTGACTATCATCATTGCCAAAACGCTCTAGCATTTCTTATTCTCAAAGCTAAAAAAAAAGGTGTATATTTTTCATAGGTTTTCTCTAATCCGATAATGTTTCTAAATATAGAAAAAAGGTAAAACATCAAAATTAAATTAAATTAAGAACATAAAATCAAGCACACGGTACACAATACAGGACAAACATCCAACCGTTTGAGATGAACTATAAGTCTATAATGACCTTGTTCAATGAACAACACAGTAAGAATTTAAAATGGGTGTCAAATTATTGTCAAAACCTGATCAATCTGTGCATAGTCACCCGTGCCACGATGCCAATATGTTTCCCTTTCCCACCATCCAAAAACTCTCTTATTTTAACGTAAAATTATTTATAGAAAATATTTTTCATACTTTTGTGTATTTTGTGCAATAAAAAATAATATTAATGGGATTAGATTATGCAAGTCATTGGAGTCAATTAAGAAGCATAAAACACAAAACGGAGAAAACAAAATCAAAACATGTTGATACAAAATATCTCCCAAAGCCCAATTAAAGGGCACCCTCCAAATAAGAGGCCCACGACTTACTAAGTTACTAAGCCCAAGCCAGCAATCTTGGCACGGTCACCCAGTCATCGCCTAGTTTGCACCAAATCGTATAGTTATGTACCATATTATGCTAGTTCAATAGTCAAGAGAACCTATCTATTACTTAACAACTCAAATCGAAGTATAACAAACTAGATCTCTCTCAAAATGAAAATGAATCCAAATACATAATTAATATTCTCTTTATATAATCTCCAAGATTATCTTGAAGGATGATCTTCGGTTAAAACCACTCCTACACATTAAGGAGTCTAGCACAAGGACTCACGCACTCGCAGCTTCTATAAAAGTAGGGGCTACAAACTATTAAAACACAGTCAATTCTATCCTTGACTATTCTCAGCTATTAATGGAATACATTAAAGAAAGGAAGGCCATTAATTGCCTCGAGAGAGAAACAGAAACAGAAACAATAAGAAGAAGAAAAAAGAATGGGTAACTGTAACTTGCCCCTCTTTATGACCATTGTGGTGTTTTCCGTGGTGGGTTTCGCGAGTTTACCAGGGGCGCAGACCGCAGTTTGCCTCAAGTATCTGATCCCATGCGTCGACTACTTCAACTCCACCACCACCCCAGCAGCCAACTGCTGCAGCTCAATCAAAGAAGCCGTCGACACCCGTCTCGAATGCCTCTGCGGCCTCTACACCAGCCTTGGTTTGCTCCAGTCTTCCGGCATCACCGCTGAACAGGCTCTCAATCTCTCCCGGGCCTGTGGCGTTACCACAGATCTCAGTAAATGCAATGGTATATTATTATTATTTAATGTTTATATTATTTTAATCTTCTTATAATTTGTGTTCTTGTTGATGAACCTGCACTAGCTTGTGTTTGGTCCGCCCATTTCTCAATCCTTTCTATCAAATTGAGACAAGAACGTATATGGGGCCACTAACTGTCTATATAATTTCAAAGGAATTTTGTATTTCCTTTGGAGATTTCTTACCGAATTAATGAACATGAAAGACATTAGAATTGATAGCATCTTTAATTTGTCTCTCAATTTCCTAATCTTGCCTCAACTTCATTTTTTTTTCTTTTCACGTGGTTCGGTCGATAAACTACACAAGCAGCACTTGGTCTGGCACCTGCTCCGACAGCCTCCCCTATTGTACCTACTCCAACAGCTAGCGAGTCCAAGACAAAGAAAACAAAAATCATTGCCATTGGAAGTGGTGCTGGCTTCTTGGCTGTGCTCACTCTAGTGTGCTGCATCCTTCTCTGGAGACTGAGGAACACCAACCGCTATGCTTCTTACAATCCACTATCCAAGTGCTGCTGCTGGCCCGAGCCAGACAAAGGAAACTCAACAAGGATAAGAAAATCGTCACTGCCTGAAGAACTATGCCGCCGCTTCTCCCTAGACGAAATCAAAACGGCAACCCACAACTTCCATAAAGAGTTAATTATTGGCGTCGGTGGCTTTGGAAATGTGTTTAAGGGTCTCATTGACGAAGGTACACTGACTGTGGCGATCAAGCGCTTGAACCCGGAGTCAAAACAAGGTTTCCATGAGTTCAGGACAGAGATCGAGATGCTCTCTCTGCTTCGCCACGTCCACCTTGTCTCTCTTATTGGATTCTGCAACGAGGAGGGCGAGATGATCCTCGTCTACGACTACATGACCAATGGGACTCTCCGCCACCACCTCTATGAAACCCCAAACCATCCCCTCTCGTGGAACCAAAGGCTCAAGATTTGCATTGGAGCGGCTTCTGGTTTAGACTACCTGCACACGGGCGTGAAGCCACCCGTTATCCACCGTGACGTGAAGACCACCAATATTCTGTTGGAAGAGAAATGGGTGGCTAAGATTTCGGATTTCGGATTGTCCAAAACGGGTCAGGACAACACGGCGGTCTCTACCTTCGTAAAGGGTACATGGGGGTATCTGGATCCAGATTACGCACGGAGTCGGCAACTAACGGAGAGATCTGACGTGTACTCCTTTGGTGTAGTTTTGTTCGAAGTATTATGTGCTCGAAAAGCACTGGATAAAAAAATAGAGACCGAGCAATGGCACTTGGCCAGCTGGGCTAGAAAATGTATTGATAAAAAGACTATCAGTGGAATTATTGATCCATATCTGAAGGGCAAGATAGCTCCCGAGTGTTTCAAGGTATATGTGGCGGTTGCAGAGAGCTGTGTGCGTGATCAAACGATCCAACGGCCCGCGATGAAGGATGTGATGGAAAAGCTCAAGTTTGCGTTGGAGTTGCAGGAGTATGCGGACGCTGCCAAGGAAAAAATTAACCCCGGTGGTGAGCATAGCTACCCGGAGGTGGTATCATTCAGTGTTCCTTGGAACAATAATGTTTACAGTGGACACATGATCGAAACGGGTAGTGGGACCGGGTTAACCACGACTAATACAGGGTTGACCTGTATACCCAAGTCTTGATTCTAATACTATTACTAGTCAAGATGTTTTCCAGTGTGGGGCAGCTCTCATGCATTTTTGTTTTGTTTTTTGTTTTTTTTTGTTTTTTTCTGAGATGTGCGGGGCAGTTCCTATATAGTCTAGACTAGAATGTTTGGTAATCCTTACGTACTGATTATGTTGTAGACCATAATTTTTTGCTCTTATGACAATATATAATTGGTTTGAAGGCTTAATTAATTACTATATATGAAGCCAATATTGGCTGGATATGTTTTTGATAATTAATTTCATTATTTGTCCCTTTTACACTAATTTGTTGATTAGATATGTTGAATTTTGCGCTAACCTATTAAAGAAAATTTTGACACGTTAGTACACTAATTTGTTGACTAGATATGTTGAATTTTGCGCCAACCTATTAAAGAAAATTTTGACACGTTAATAATTTACTAATGTGTCTGATTTTGACACGTTAAAAAATGATAAAATAAAATAAATAAATAAATAAAAATTTCTAACGTGTCAAAATATGACACGTTAGTAAAATTACTAACGTGTCATATTTTGACACGTTAGAAAATAGCAAAACAAAAATAAAAAAATAAAAATTTATTTACTAACGTGGCATATGTAACATGTTAGAAAACTACAATTTCTCACGTGCGGTTTAGTAATGTGTGAAAAACGTTAGAAATGGCACGTTAGTAATATTTTCTAACGTGTTAATGGCCCTAACATGTTAGAAAATGTCCGTTAGAAAAAAAAAAACTGGTTTTTTGTAGTGAGCTAATAATTTCAATTCAGTCGTGATCTAAACTGAATAGAAGTGAGACACCTCATCTTGAAATACTAAAAAATAATATAATATTTTACATCAAATAATTTTCTTAGCTTCTCACAAAATATTTATTTACAAAACTACTAATAAAATTATTGGAACCACCGCCTTAGCTGGTTTTAGAGACTTTGATTTTAGCAGCTCAAAAGTGAATAAGGGGTTTGGTTTTTCATCTTCCTTATATTTAGTATTTTTATTGAATCTAGCTGGTAAAATAGGTACCTGATACGACCTGATTACGATCCGCGTTGACCTGTTACATGATTAACCTATATACACAAACATGACCTGTTTAGTTAAATAGGTCAACAGGTCTAACACGATTATAAAATGAAAATAGTCGAATTACCCAACATGACCCGTTTAAAATAACCGGGTCATATTGGGTATACACAACCCGACATGATTAAAATAACATATTCCTCTTTTTTTTGAGAAAAAAATGAATAAACTTTCATTTAGAGAAATCAAGAAAGAGCAAAAAAGCTCGGTGGGAAATATGAAAACAAAGCATTCGGCTCTGTGTTTACAATCAAAGTGATACTAGGAGGATGCTTACAATCAAAGCGATACTGGAAGGGTGATTACAATCAAAACTGACATCAAAACACTGATGTCTAATGTTTACTAGTGTAAATATGGGTTGGAGACAAAGAGTGCAGAGAGAGAGAGAGAGGTGCGGTTGTTCGATCCAAGAAAGAGAGTGCGCCGATGACGACTGAGGAGGCCAAGCTAAGCATGATACTGTGATAGTGTTGGAGAGAAAGAGAGGTGTGGCTTGGAGTTGGGCGTTGGAGGGGTTGTGTCGGCGGTTAGCTGAATATCCTAAATGGTTGATGCAATGATGCGTTAGGGACCTTAGGGTTAGTTTAGTTTAGGTTTTTTTTTTTTTTTTTTTTTTTTTTTTAACTTAAAAAAAAAAAAAGGAGGTATGGTGGGTACCCACCAAACCTGATCAGTAATTGGGACCCGCCAAACCCGATACTTATTTTTTCATTTTAAATTTGTAAGTTATGTCAAAATTATCGACCCTAATTGATATGACAAATTTTTATTAAAGACAATAAAAAGTTCATCTTTAAGAATTAGGATACACGTTCCTTTGCAATTGCTGACCGTTTGCTGCTCAAAATAATTCACGGGACCATTGGACGGGACATCGCATTAATTAACATCATCTGAACACTACAAAAAAAACGTAATTTACTAACGTGTCTACTGTTCATTAATTTTTGCCACGTTACCATTTCCTAACGTGTCTAAAGTTAAAACGTTAGTAAATGATATTTAGTAACGTGTCATAATGGTACGTTACCAATTACTGACGTGTCATTATGGCACGTTACTAATTACTAACGTGTCATTTAATGACACGTTAGTAATGGGAGATTATTTAAAAAATAAAAAAATTCAAAATTCACATTTTCTAACGTGTGATTGGCTAAAACGTTAGTAATTGTAGATTATTTAAAAAGTAAAAAATCCGAAATTCACATTTCCTAACGTGTCATTAGATGAAACGTTAGTAATTGTGTGCCATTTCCTAACGTGATTGGCTAAACGTTAGTAATTGTAGATTATTTAAAAATAAAAATCGAAATTCACATTTCCTAACGTGTCACTAGATGAAACGTTAGTAATTGTGTGCCATTTCCTAACGTGTGATTGGCTAAAACGTTAGTAATTGTAGATTATTTAAAAAATAAAAAATCCGAAATTCACATTTCCTAACGTGTCACTAGATGAAACGTTAGTAATTGTGTCCCATTTCCTAACGTGTGATTGGCTAAAACGTTAGTAATTGTAGATTATTTAAAAATAAAAATCCGAAATTACATTTCCTAACGTGTCACTAGATGAAACGTTAGTAATTGTCCCATTTCCTAACGTTTGATTAATGAAACGTTAGTAATTGTAGATTATTTAAAAATAAAAATCCGAAATTCACATTTCCTAACGTGTCACTAGATGAAACGTTAGTAATTGTGTCCCATTTCCTAACGTGTGATTGGCTAAAACGTTAGTAATTGTAGATTATTTAAAAAATAAAAAATCCAAAATTCACATTTCCTAACGTGTCACTAGATAAAACGTTAGTAATTGTGTTTCATTTCCTAACGTGTGATTGGCTGAAACGTTAGTAATTGTAGATTATTTAAAAAATAAAAAATCTGAAATTCACATTTCCTAACGTGTCATTATATGAAACGTTAGTAATTGTGTCCCATTTCCTAACGTGTGGTTGGATGAAACGTTAGTGATTGTAGATTATTTAAAAAATAAAAAAAATTTGAAATTCACATTTCCTAACGTGTCATTAGATGAAACGTTAGTAATTGAGGATTATTTAAAAAATAAAAAAATTTGAAATTCTCATTTCCTAACGTGTGATTAGATGAAACGTTAGTAATTGAGGATTATTTAAAAAATAAAAAATTCAAAATTCTCATTTCCTAACGTGTCATTAGATGACACGTTAGTAATTGAGAATTATTTAAAAAAGACGAAAAAATTAAAATTTCCCATTTACTAACGTGTTATCACATGACACGTTAGTAATGGGGTTTTTTAAAAAAATAACGAAAAAATTAAAATTTTCCATTTACTAACGTGTCGTCTGCTGACACGTTAACAATTGGACCCATTTACTAACGTGTTATCACATGACACGTTAGTAATGGGATTTTTTAAAAAACCAAAAAAATAAAAAATTTAAAATTTCTCATTTACTAACGTGTGGTTAGTAAAAAATACTAACGTGGCATGTAGCCACACGTTAGGAAATGGGTTTTCAAAAATTGGGATTAAAAACCAGCTTGCCCCCATTTTTTCCCCCTCTCTTGTTTTCTTATCCCTCGCCCGCGCCATTCTCCCAAACCAGCGCCTCTCTCTCCTTTTCTTCTCCATCACCGCCGGCCATCCATATTTTTTCCACTTTATCTCTCGCAGACGCGTCTCCGGTGGGGGTTGTCTTGCTCAGAAAACGATGGCGATTTCACTCGAACATGTACGTCCGAGCGGTGCCTCCGACGGATCTGAACCGGAACACCGAGTGGTTCACGTACCCGGGCGTGTGGACGACCTACATCCTCACCCTCTTCTTCTCGTGGATCATCGTACTCTCCGTCCTCAACTGCTCCTCCGGCATGGCCTGGACCATCGTCCACCTCCTCCATTTCTGCGTAACCCTCTCTCTCCTATTTCTGAGTATTTGATCCGAATTTCGATTTTGTATTGCTTTGTTTAATTAGATGACTTAGGGTTTAGTTTTGGACGATTTGATTTGATTGGTTGACTAAGGAAAAAAATTCGTTGATTGCTAGATTTATAATAAGATTGATGCTATTTTCCATGAATGCTTGATTCGAATGGTAATTAGGTTTTCTTCGCTAATATTGGTCGTTTGGATGCTAAAAATGGAAATTTTCTGACAATTATGTTTGTAAAAAGTGACCAAAATTTGGGTGTCTGGTGTGCTCTAGGATGACTAGAGTGGTTAGGAGTATAATATTGGAGAATTAGTATTGCTTAAGCTAGGAGTTACCTTTTTTATTCCAAGGTGGGCGTTGAACGTGTGCTTTCTACTTTTGAAGTTTGTGCTTAGGGCCTTTAGTTTTGTTAACTCAGCTCAACTAGAGCCTTAATAATAATCCCAAGGATTGGGATTAGCTTTGTGGATCCTTTTATGTCGCTCAGGCCTATCTGGCGACATGTCCTTGTTTACCTCTCTGACTTTTTCTCTAATTTTAGTAACTGTTGGATATGAGGTATTGATCAACATGTTGTTTGCATCAATAGTAGTAGATCAGTAGTTGGGCATTCTTCACCAATATATGTATGTGTGTGTGTGTGTATATATATATATTTTTTTGATAATTGGATTACACATGCACCCAGTAGGATTTGAACCCCCAACCTCACTGTCCACCTTGCTACAAAGGAAGAAAGTACCATAAACCAATGTTGTTAATTTAAATGCTAAAAATGGACTGCGTGGGGACTGCATGGTATGCACTAAGGAGGGGACTAATATGGTTAGGAGAATGATAAGTTGTTTCTGGATAATAAGCTAGGAGTTAACCTTATTATTCCAAGGTGGGAGTCAGACTTTTTCTTCTTAGGTTAACGAACTATATGTGAAGTTTCTACTTTTGGATTGAATTGCTTAGGCTCTATAGTTTTCTCAATTCAACTCAACTGCTGAGCCTTACTCCCAACTGATTAGGATTGCTACATGGGTTCTTTTGTTTCCACTCAGTCTGATCTAGGGCTGTGGCCTCGTTTACCTCTAACTAGGCTCTTTTCCCTCATTTTAGTAACTTATGGATATGAATCATTGACCAACTTGTTGTTGGCATGAATAGTAGTACATTAGTAATTGGGCATTCTTCACTAATATTGTTAATTTAAATGCTAAATGGAAATATTCTAAAGGTTATGTGATAAAAGTGACTGACTTTCTAGCTGGGGACTGCATGGGGTATATGGTAGGCGACTAGAATGGTTAGGAACATAATATAAGTTGTTTCTAGATAATGAGAGCATTGGTATAGCTTATAGGCTAGGAGATACCCTTATTAATTTTGAGGTGGGTGTCGGACATGTTCTTCATAGTTTAAGGAATTATATGTGTAGTTTCTACTGTTGGATTGGATAGCTCAGGCTCTTTAGTTCCCCAGCTGATTAGGATTGGCTACAAGAATCGTTTTATTGTCACTCAGTCTTATCTAGGGCTGTGTCCTCGTTTACCTCTTTAACTAGGCTCTTTTCCCAAATTTTAGTAACATATGGATATGAGATATTGATCAACATGTTATCAATATGTTAATAAGATAGTATAATTTTGACTATGGAGATTTTTTTTCACCATATCCATCTTTCAATTTATCAATCGTTTGCTCTTAATCTATTATGAGATAGTGTTATATATAAATTTGATAATAACTTTGTTTTTGTGTGGATGATTCAACATGTGCTTCTGTAAGTAGTTGATCGCAGTTGAAAACCTTGCAAGGAAATGTTCCATATCCTGTATGGAATTATCTCTTGTTGTTTAGCCTTCTTTTGTGCTGCCTGGAGTGAGTGTGGGAAGGTACTGCATTGTCTTCACCAACATAGTATGATTTGTTTGTTTTTCTGTTGCCTGAAATTCTTTATTCTTTAGTCTTTCTTGTTTTACTTAACACTATGTTCTTGACTTTTGAGAATGATGTTTCTTTTCCACTGGAAAATCATCTAGAGGAGTTAAGATAAATGGTCTCTACTTGGTTTTCACCGCCATTGATTTTGCTAAGACTTGAATTTTATTGGAAAGTTTGTTTTCCAATAAAATATTACTTTGCATGCAATACCTTTCCGCATAGTAATATTACAAGTCTTTTTTGTGTTATTTTTATGTATGTTCAAAAATAATATGACTCTTAAAATTATATATCATTAGACTTGTGATTAATTATTATTAAATTTTAATCAAATGATGATTTTAACGTATACAGTCACATCATTGTTGAAAGGACACAAAAGTTAAAAACAAGAGATGTTTATAGAATTACTCATTTCCACGTGATTTCATAACAACAAAGCTCGGAAAAAAAATATTCACAAAAAAATGTTTTTATTTTCTCTTTATTTGAATTTTTAGAAATTAATTATAAGGTGTGATACTTTGCCAATTATAATTATACTATTCCTTAATTATTTTATTTTTTAGGAGTAATGCACACCAATTATTGAACTTTCTTAGAATCAATTATAGAACTTGGACAACTCACATCAGTGAGTCAGCTTGCGACAACACAAAAAAATAAAAATAAAAATGTCATTGATGTCGAGCCTAAAATATATTTTTTTTCTTTAAAAATACTCACATCAAATACTTAATATATCAGCAACACTTATATATTGGAGAAATGATTTCTAAGAGGTAGTTTAATCGGCTGAAATCACGTTTAATGAAGTAGAGATTATTAATTTGAATTCCCATCTCCCTTTTTGTGTGGACATGTCAAAAAAGATATGTTGGAGAAATGCTAGGCTTAGGCCCTAGGGGTCAATAAGTTTTTTTTATATTTGGCTCATATTTTTTTTTTTTATAAATTTAATAGATCAATCAATAAATTTGTGAGAGTTTATCGTTGACTTAATCATGTTGGGTCTACATAAGATAACAAATATAATAGTTAAACCATTTTTCCTTTTTAAGTTTTTGCCAACTATCTATGGGGCCAGACCACCAAAAACAGTTGATGGGGGTGGCTGGTCCACCATAAGCTATTTTGGGGTGACCCGACTACTCCCAAAAATTGCTGTAAGGATAATCGACCACCCTTGAACTACCATATGATTGAGGTAATCTAGCTAGTCATCCCCATATGTTATCTAAGGGATTGCCGATAACCCTTAAAACTATTTTAAGATAGTCTGATAACTCATAGCCAATTATGGAATTGATTAACCACTGCAAAACAATTTAAGGGGTGGTTTAATTGAATTGAAATTCACAACAATTAATTGTCGAAATTGCTTGCTGAGAAAACCTATATAGGATCCGGCCACCTACTCTAATAAATGGCTAAACAATCCAAATTTTATATAAACTCTCTTTACACTAAACAAATAATTGTCGTGAATTCTTATCCGGTTACGCCACTCCCTTTTACCTTGATTTTATTTTTCATTTTATACCGTAACTAGATGACGTGGCTCTTCTCCGGGAGCTTTTCGTTAGGAATTGCACGGTTTGCACCCCTTGCAAGTTCTAAAAGAATGAATGAAGGGAGGGGTGGTGGCTTTATTAGCTATTTGGGAATGCGTGGGCTGTCAGGATTATATTGAATGCTCAACGACCTACCTAATCGAGATGCCATTAATTGAGCAGTTATAGTGGTCCAGTAGATGAAGTCTGGGTCTCCGGCTTAGCTTAGTCTTCCAAATTACCCAGAGAGAAGGAGAAGAAAAGCATGTTGGGGGAGAAGAGATCGGCTACCTCTACCATGGACATCATGGGGCAAAGAGCTCCCCAGTGGAGGACGGGAGCGCCAGCGGCATGCGCACTGCAGAGACAATGCTGCGTCTGGTCCCCATGGCTCTCTGCGTCTGCGGCACTCGTTGTCATGCTCAAGAACTCTCAGACCAGCGACTTTGGTTCCCTTTCCTACTCCGACCTTGGAGCCTTCAGGTATATATGCCCTATTATTATTATTAAAGTTTTATTTTTTGATTTTCAAATGTCTGCATGTGTTTTAATTGGGAACAGTAGTATATGCAGGTGTTTGATGATCTTATTATATATAATCATATATTTGAGCAGCCGCTATATATCTGCGTGTCCTGAAAATATACAACCGCGTTCTATAAATACATGAACTTTTTCTCCCTTCTAGTGATCGTCTTCCTCCCCTAGTGAGTGTTTCCCTGAAACCTGCTCCAATATCCTCCGGCTCCCTCCTCTTAAACCCTAGCTTGCCCGCCTCCCCTTCTGCCTCTCTCTCTCTCTCTCTCCCCTAGCTCTTCAATGGCTTCCGTCTAGTCGTTATCGGTGTTATCTTTCTTATTGGGCTACTAATTTCTTTTGTCACCATAATAGGATCCTATTATGGTGAAATCCGAACTGTCTGGAAAAAACTGCAGAGTTTTTTCTAGACAGTCCATGAAGAGTACTGGTAGATCTAGAGATATAATGTTTCCTGAGAGTCAATTGCAGGTCACATGGTGTGTAGTACTCTTCTTTAATGGTTCAGTCTAATAGTATTTTCTATTTTGTTTGGACGGAATAATATTAAGCTAATTATAATAAAGAGAAAAAATAAAAATACTCATCCTTATCCGAGGATCCTGTTTAGTTACCTTCATTGTTATAATTAACTATCAAGTTTCCTTGCCCTACAGTAAAAACTAATTTTTTTTCAAACAATCCATTCTCTTGAGTCCTTAGACTGCCTAAAAACTGCTCGTTTTAATTTGCTACCATTTTCTTAGTTTATTCGTCGATAAGACATTGAACCAGCCATTTATTTAAGGGAAATGTCAATGGTTCTCTTGAATTTCTTGGGTGTTTTCTTAATTATGATGTAATTTTTAAAATCAACAATAGATTAAAAGTTAATAATGATAATTTTTTAATTAGCCCATTATCATTTTTTATTTAATGGCATTGGTCTAGCAAGTTGTCTCAGTATTGTCTTCCTAATTCCCACAATTATCAACATTCTATAAGTTTTTCCAAGCTGCCCATTTCTGCTGCCCACTGCCTGCCCCTGTCTTGGTTGACATGTCAAAGAGGCATTGGTGGGCCATTTCATTGGCCTGGCCTCATCTCTCTTTTCTTTCTTTTTCCTTCTTTTAAATGTTTTTCAGGGCACTCTTCTAATTTTCTCCACGTAAGTTAACTGCTAATCGATCTACAGAAACCAACTTGCCCAATTCATATTACTTATGCAGATATTTGGTGCACGCCAATGGAATTTGTGCTATTCCCTTCTTTCAGCCGTCGTTGTAGCCATGCCCCGCCCTTCCACCATGTCCCGTGCATGGACCTTCTTCTTACTTGACCAGGTTGGTTGATTTCCAATACCTCATACTTAAAAAATTAATCCCAACAAAGCTGCAATAACCAATTAATTATTGCGGTCTATTATGTTAATTAATGCTCCTAGATGCTCACCTACATAATTCTGGCTGCCGGAGCTGTGTCGTTGGAGATGTTGTACCTGGCATACAAGGGAGACACAGCCATCACCTGGAGTGCAGCTTGTGGCTCTTTCGATGGATTCTGCCGCAGGGCCACGGCATCCGTAGCCATCACATTCGTTGCAGTGGTTTGCTATACAGTGCTTTCACTCGTTTCATCCTATAAACTTTTCAGCAAATATGATGCGCCGGCGGCCAACCCTGTTGCTTCCTTTCGAGGCTGACCACAAATATTGTGTTGCGTGCATGCTAGCTTGTCGTCATGGAGGACGTGCTTGGTTGTTTCTGTCCATGCATGCATATTATGTTGCTTAATTTTGGAGCTTTAACGTATATATGGGACTCACCTGAAAATCTCAGGCCTGTTTGCAATAAGCTAGAATCCTTAATCAGAAATAAGAGTTTTAGTTAAATTGGATTTGTTAAATAGTATGAGTTATTAATATAATATAATTAATAGAACCAAACTCATAATTAAGCTTAAACTTTTTAATTAAGTGGCATTCAATATGTTATAATATCATAGTTTAACTAAAAGGTAGTGTTAGAATTTAGTGTATTTTTAACAAAAAAGAAACTTTATTAACAAAATTATTTTAACAAAAATATATTCCTTGATTTTTTATTTTTTTTATAACTAAAATTAATCTAAAAGTTGACTACTATTATATCTAAGGAATTTATATTTAAACACCTTGGATAAGCATCTCAAAATTTTAAAATCCTTATTTTATTTTGACAATTTACTCTCTAGATCAATCGAAATAATAATAAAAATTTTGCCGTTAAAATTTTGTAATAGCCGTTAGTTTTTGTCAAAATGCATTGTTTTATCTCATTAAAATATATATTTTTTAATTTAATTTTAAAATTTAAATCTAAAGTTAAATAAAAAAATAATAAAAAAGAAGAAGAAAAGAAAGAACACTAGGGGCGGCTTGTTCTTTTTTAAAAAAATTTGAAATTAAATTTTAAAAAAATAATATTTTAATGAGGTAAAATGATGCATTTTGACTTAGACTAATGACTGTTAAAAAATTTTGACGGCAGAAATTTTATTATCATTTCGATTGACATAAGAAGTAAATTGTCAAAAAATAAAACTTAAAAATTTTAAAATTTTGAGGTGCTTACTCAATGTGTTTAAATATAAATTCTCTTATATCTATCTAGAATATAACATTACTCCTGATTCAACTTTCAACTCTTTTAAATTAGTCCTAACACTTAACTTTTTAAAATTTTCATTGAATTTTCGATTAAAAAAAAAAAAAAAGGAAGCAGATATATATCACGCTTAGGGGTGTTAAGTAAGTGAAGCCCTTGCGAGTGAGTTCAAGCTTAGCTCGTACTCAACTCAATTATTAAACGAGGGCGTTTTGTGAATACAAATATTTGCTCGAATATTAAACGAAGTAAATTCAGCTCGACTTAGTTAGGCTTGTGAGCAACTCGTATAAGATTCAAATTGGTATTATTATTATTATTATTATTTTATTTTTTTATATCTAATAACATCTTTTTTATTATAAAAGATGTGTATCTTTTATCTTCAAAACCAAGTGTCTTGCTGTATTAACTCAAAAGTTTAAAGTTACAATAAAAAATTAAATTAAATATAAGAGCCGACTCACAAGTTGACTTAACTCGACTTATTATAAGATTGAACTCAAACTCAATTTTTTTGTTCGTCCTTGAGTTCGGTTTGAGCTCGAATAAAATTTAAACGAGCTAAGTCCAAACAACGTAATTCGTTTAAATTCGACCTGTTTACACCCGTAAACTAATTCAAATAAAATTTAAATAAACTGAGTCCAAACAATTCATTCAAACTCGACTCGTTGTACAACGCTTATCCCTTAAGCCGCTCGTTCGATGCCATGGAGAACTAAGCAATTCGTTGTCCGTTGAACAACGTTGTTCAAACTTCAATGGCAAGTTGGACCACACTCTTAATATTTGATCTGAACGGAGTCGTTGAAATGTAAGTCCGGCAATTACGATTTTGGGTTCTCAGCTGCTTCATTATCATATCGTTAAGAATGAGAGGGACTTGGGTAATGGACCTGGCATTTTTCGATGCTCTGTGGCCCAATTAGCGAAGCTTTCAACTAGGTTTAGGTGGGGTGCGCCAGGCCCGTGCAATAGTGCAACGCTCGAAGGCCCCAATAGCAAGCTACTGTGGTGGGCCTTCCCCCTGGAAAAAATTAATTTAATATTGTGTACCCCGATGGGCCACGTATCAGATATTAAACTGATAAGAACAGATACTACACTTGATCTTAGCCAAAAGGCCGAGAAAGGGATGCATTGTTCAGCATCTCCGTCTTCTTTTTATAGTCGGTGTTCACTTGCGTCTGCCCTTAATTCTATCGGTGTGGGACGAGGTAAACCGTAAACTTCTGGGCACCCATTTCAGAGACCAACACGTGCGAAGCTGCACATCTTGGGCATCCAAGCCATTTGTTTCGTTGGTCCCCTACACCACCTAATTAAGTTCCCCTTCCCTGTTGAGCAAATAATAAGAACCCAATTGACAATCAAGGCTTTTGGCCACTGAAATAATCTATAGAAAATTTTCCTTGGAAGTCTCAAAATTACACGACAATCAGCTGAAAGGTAAGAACCCATTAGTCATTATAGAAAGATGATTCAGTCACCAACCATACCAAGAAAATGACACCATCAGATCCCAACATGTAGTACAAAGGTACCAAAATTTTACAAAAGAAAACTATTAAGAAGCCTAAAACCCATCAAATCCAAACATTCCTTTCACTTATTCAAAATCCCAACAAACAGAAGCAAGAACAGGCACATTAATCAACAGTCCATTGATCAATTTAAAGAAGCAGTCTGACCCCGAATGAAAGAGTGGAGACCATGAGCCCCATCAAAGCCAAGAAGCCATATTTCCCTAGAGTGAGACGCTTCTGGGGATCGCCTGTTGCGTAGCCTTTGAAGTAGAAATATCGGGACACTGTGTAAACCAAACCAAGCCCAGCGCACGTGCAAGGATGTCTCATCCCTCCTAGTATCATCAGCATGAAAAACATGGGCATCATCTCCAGCGAGTTCTGATGCCCTCTCTGCACGCACACATAACACATGAATTTTATTCAATTAATCCATCAATTAATCAAACCCAGAAAATAATTACTCCTAATAAACATATAAAATGGGGTTCTCAGAATCTCATTTCTCAAATCAAACCTGAACACAGTTGAAGAGCTTTGCATCTTTGTTATCAGATTCTGAAGCGTACAGGGTTGGATATGACACCTTGAACCTGTTGAGATTTACAACAAAAAGAAACTTTTCTCCATAAGAAAACAAAAGGAATTGCTTTGGCGTGGAACAACATGGGGGTAATTAAACAAAAACAACAACAATAACAGATTTGAGGGGGCATAGTAGAATTACTGTTTGCGGGCTTTGCCAACTTGGGCAGCCATCCAGAAGTTGAGAAAGCAGTAGAAAACGAGAATAATGGCCACATAGCCGTATTCCTTAGGCAGCACCAATTCCACTCCGCCCATTTCTCCCTTTTCCGATCTCAGATGAAGATATGCTTGCTATTGACCTTTGTGTTGTTTGAGAATATGGAGATAGATAATTCGGAGGTGGTGTCAGGTGTGGATATAAATGGGCTCCTTTCCTTCTCTGTGGGCTTTCATAATATACGGCTCGTGGAGTTTCTTGTAGGTTCGGCTACTTTTTCTCCAAGCAATATTTTTTTTTTTTCTTCAGAGCCTCCCAGGCAGTACCCAAACGCAATTGCTTACGAACCGACTATATATATATTCACCGCAACAATAAATAAATATGGGCCAAATATAAAAAATTTATTGTCATAATTTTTTTTTTTTTTTTTACATGTGCATAGGATAAAAGAATTCAAATTTGTGATCTTCATCTCATAAGACGTGATTTACAACCGATTAAACTATTACTCGCAGACCATAATATTTTTATTTGAGTTTATTTGAAAAGACAAAAACAATTCCGTTGACTCTCTCTCCTCCGGTTTTTGCGGGATAATCTTGATTAGTAAAATCACATATTAATTAATTAATACATATGTAACCTAAAGACTTTAGTAGGTAGCGGTACTTGTAAAAGGCAGTAATTATTAATTAATCAACGGGATCGGGGTTTCTGGAAGGTTCTACTCATTGGGTAGTTGGGCTGATGACTTAATCGACTCTGCACAATCGGGGTGGCAAACGGCTGGATTTGGACGGATCAAATTCCCAAGAGGTCCAAGAATTTGCCCCATCCAATAGTTTTGCCCACGAGCCAATGAGAGGTCCGTAGCTACTGAAATCAATTGGACAACAGCCTATTATTTAAGAACAACTTCACTCTAATGTTCAGTAAGAGGTGTCTCATGGTCATGGGATGGGAGCATCAATTGTTGCAATTACCACTTAAATATATCTAATATAATATAGGCGTGAGGGACTATTCCCTCACACATTTGAGATGAAAATCACGGTCTTATGTTAGTGGATGAAGATAAACATCCCAAAGGCGTGAGGGAACACTCCCTCACGCTTGAATATAATAATATATTATATATTATTATAATATATAATATAATATATTAAAAAATGAAGGCGTGAGGGATTGTTCCCTCACGCCTTCGGGGCGAAAATCACGGTCTTATGTTTGTTGGTGAGGCATAAGTGAAAATATAGCATTACTTTTTAAGAAATCAATTAGTATCCCATTTTCTTTTCTTTTTGAGGCAAATGGAAATATATATCATGAATAGTTTTTTTTTTTATTTTTTATTTTTTTAAGGAATATGTGAGAAGAGCTCTTTGCCTAATAGGAGAAAAGCCATTTTCATTGGCATTGTTATTATGGGCAAAAAATTACAAGAAGTTGGATATATTGTCGTGTCTTTAAGGAACGATGTTTGTACATTTAAACCCTTTTTAGGTTAATTACATAATATCTCATAGGGTTTTACTTCTTTATTTTTCTCTCCTAGGGTTTGATTTTGATCACATAAGGTACCTGTGGCTACAGTTTTAATAAAGACCAAATTGATTTTTTTGTTCGTTGACCGTTAGTTGACTTAATAAAAATGAGACGTAAATCAATTAAATATTGTTATGTGTCATGTAATTTATATCTAATAAAGAGGTGAACGATTAGAGATGTCCAATCATTACCACATGTCATGTAATTTATTTTTTATTTTGAAAAAAATTAAAAATATATATATTTTTTAAAAAAAGGGGGGTGGAGCCAAGGGAGTGGACAGGCCACTCGATTTTTTTAATCTTTTTTTAAAAATATATATTTTTATTTTTTTAAATAAAATAAAAAATAAATTACATGACATGTGGCAATATTTAATTGGTCTATGTGTCATTTTCGTTAAGTCAACTAACGGTCGACAGATGGAAATGTTAATTTGGTATTTATCAAAACTACAAGTACCTCATGTGATAAAAATTAAATCATAGAGAAAAAAAATAAAGAAGTGAAACCTTAGAGGGTATTAAGTATTTAACCCTTACATTTATTCTAGTAACTATCACTTATTTACACTTTGCCTTCTTGAAATACTACTTGTCATTCTCAACCCGCTTAAATTACTCTTTTCGTTAGGCTAGCTAGCTCATCAACTGAGATGAAAAAAAAAAACTTGAGATGGATGTGGTCCTTTTTTCATAAAATCATGAAAATGCTCTCAAATAAAACACATAAAAAATATAAAAGAATGATAAAAAAAAATTGAATACCAATAAAAAAAAACTAAAAAAAAGCTGTCGTCAAACCACCCTCAAGCCAAGAGCATGGAGAATGAATCACTCGTGTGATTTAAGGGTGGCCAACCTAATATCAAATTTTTGTGCTCGATAAGTTGTTAAATGTGTTGTTTCTCACTTTGTGTTTGGAATCATTCCAACTTCTTCTCATTTTCTTAGTACTATTTGAGTTAGAACCAGCAAAGATCCTCCTTTGAAATATTGTTTTTCCTTTCCCGGTTTCCTTTATTTGAATTAAAAAACCTTGATTTGAGGATGGTTCCAAATTATATATTTTTTAACAAAGATTTCTTTCGAGTCACCCTCCACGGGTGGTTTCTTAAGAGTGACTAACCATTTTTTTTTTATATTTTAGTTTTTTTTTTAAATAAAAGTATTTGAGTAAATTTAATTTCTAAACTAAGGATATTTTCTTCGTTTGAGGTTAAAAACGAGCACGTGCGTTTTTCGTGTGTGTTTTAAGGGGCTTTTAAGCCCACAAAGACTTCAGAGAATGAGGAGCAAGTAAGCCAGGGGCTTTTACCGCATGGAAGCCAGGTCCTATAAAATGAGGAGCAATTCACGGTTACCTTAACCCTTCTTTTTCCCTTCTACTTCTCTTGTGCGGGAAAAGAAAATTTTACGTTGTTTGGTTGTATATCACTTGGCTTCGTGTGAAGGGTCTCTTTTCATCCGGGCATCCATGCAGTCTTCATCCTTGTTGAAAGGGTACGATTTCTTTTGCTGCATTGTTACTGCTATTGTGGCGAGAGTGATATTTGATTATTTGGGTTGTGGTTTCAGTGAAGAAGCGCAAGTGATGCAAAGTAGTTCTCAAGGTGATAGCTTGATACGAGTGGTGTTTGGTTGGTCCATTCAGGATGTACTCAACAGAGACCTTTACAAAGACAAGGTTTGATTGCCTAGTTTTTTTCAAGTTGCCCATTTTCTCTTTTTCGTTTCTCTCATCAATGATATGTGGTTTCTTCGATTTTCTTCTTTCTTTGGTAGGCTTATAAGATAAAATGGTGAAACATGCCACTGATTAACTGCTTGTCATGCATACTACAGCCACCATTGTGGGTTTCTTATTTAAGGGAGGGCAATGCTCGGAGTTTCCATATTGGTAGTTGGGAAATGGGTGAGCAATATGACATTTGAGGACAAGGATGTATAAGGGCCACAATGAGAATGATTTGATAAAATTACAGGATATATAAGGTTCACATCATCTTTCAGAAGGAAGGGTGTGCAGATAACTGCAGCATATTCTGTACAAAATTAAGGCATATGTCGTTGGTTTGAGGTATAGTTGAGTTACTTAAAAAAAGGGTTGGGTTAAGTTGAATTCTTCATGACCGTGTGATTCTTAGTCACTTATGCTGGTCTGATGATTATGTAACCAATGCAAATCTCAAATAGTTCTAGAATAATGTAAATATTGGTTAGTTTGTGATTTTGCAAATTAGATTGATATATGATTTATATGGGATAAAAGTGAGTGTAATTGAGAGGATGAGTCACGAGTGGCGATAGAGGAAAAATAAAATGAAAAATGAAGGTATCTTTTGATAGCAAGAAGAGTGAAAGTTGCTGAAGAAAGTTTGACTATGTGCAACAAAGAAACTGGTTCAAAAGAGATATGTTATTCAATTTGAATGAGCAAAAGGGGCTAGATGGAGGCGGACTAATATGGGTAGATGTAATGTGGCAGGATATGATATCAAATATGAAACAGAAAACATGACCTTTAGATGGGGTTAAAATGGTGAAAAAGGATTAATGTAACTGATTGAAATTAGTTGGGATTAAAGTGTAATTGAGTTACATTGAACTGTATATGCTTTTTGTCTGAAATCATAATTAGATGTTCATTTCATCAGTACTGATCAGTAATGTCTTTGACTCGACTGTCATAATTTGAGCAAGGCATACTGAATTAGTTAAAAATGTCGGCCACAATCTTTTAGCACTCCTAATGTGATTTGTGCAAAAATTACTTTCTTTTCACTTTAATTACAAATCTAAATCTATTGTGCATGATGAATAAAATTTAAATTTGGGATCTGAAATATAGGGTCACTAGTATTTCTGATCTTCTGACTGTGTGTCTCATAGTCAAAGTCTAACTTGGTCTGTTGTAAAGGGCTTTGTCTAACACACTTGAAATGAAGGGTTTTGATGTTCCCCAAACAAGCAAATAGATTGTGGCGGTTGATATGATTACTGCGGTGTCTTGGGAAAAATTATGCATTTTGCCTTGGCTTTTCTGTTTATTAGGATGTCATATCCAATTGTTTAGGTTAGATGACATTCTTTTATTGCACTTAGCAGTTAAGCAGCTATTGATTTTTTGGCCATATTCACTGATTTTTTTTTTATAATTATTTTTAAATTTATTATTATTATTATTTTAAATATTGTTCTCATTTGATTGCTTGGCCATCTTAATTGTTTTTTTGTATACCCTGGCTGTTTAGTTTGGTCAATTACTTCCATTATGTACGTTACAGATTGTCCTATTTAGTTATACATCAATGTGGATATGTTTGGTGCTTGTTTGCCATTTTTCCAATTACATACTAGTGGAGAGTTCTTGATTGTTTAAAATTGAGTAGGAATGTGAGAGTGTCTGGAGGTTTGGGGAAGGTTAGAGGAATAACATAAGGCTGTGACTTTGTAGTCACATATAGAGGCTCCCCATTGTTGAGAAGGGGCTGTTGCATAGGCACAATTAATGGGGCAACAGGAAAGTAAATTATTAATTAATCACTTTGTATGCAAGTTCATCTCTTCCTGTATTTGTTTCATGGTCTTTATTTACTTTACGTGATATTGATGGGAACTCCAATTGTAGTTTTATAGGAACTCTGCAAGGTTTCCCTATTAGGAGAATTTTAGCAGTGGATAATATGATTAAGCGGAAAGCGTGTGTGGTTAGTTGTTGTTATATTTGTAGTTTAGATGGGAATCAGTAGATCACTTTCTTTGTCACTGTTCAGTGACCTGGCTGCTTTGGCTTTGGTGTTTACCTTAGTAGACTCCTCTTAGGGTAGAAACATAGTAGTGGAGCTTTTGGAGTGCTGGGGATGTTGGTTGGTGAAGGGAGTCTTAGTGTTGCTTGAAGGCAGTTCTATCATGTGTGTTGTGGTGCATTTGGAATCACTGCAACAAGTAAGCTGTCAAGGGGATTGAGCTTTCTTTAAGCAAGATTATGATGGGTTTCCTTATATCCCTGTACTTTCAACTCTCGGTTCAACTGAGTTTTATTCTTCTGTCTTTCTGAGATTTCCTTGATGTCTTTTCTTGAAGAGATAGAATAACTTCTATGATAGGGGCTTTTGTAAACACACCCCCCCCAAAAAAAAAAAGACCAATAAAAAAGGAATTTAATTCACATTAGAGATATTTCTTTTTAGTCTGTAAATTATGCCACTCTTAATAGAGGAAGGCTTATACTTGTGTTTATTCAATCCATAACACTAAACATACTTTCCTCCAGGTGAAGAAAATCCCAAAGGAGTTCTTGTCAACATCTCATTATGTGAACTCATTTGTTTTCCCTCTAATCGAGGAAACACATGCTGATTTGTTTTCAAGCTTGACAATGGTGTCAAAGGCATCAACAGTTGAAATACTAGAGATTAGTATCCCTGAAGGCCACAATCCTCCCCATGACCTGCTCTATAATATCAAAATGCAAAAACTCGGAGATTCTGAGAATGATAGGAAACATATGAACCAGAGACCGGGGATCTCATAGCTTTGACAGATATAAGGCCGATGCATTGATGATTTGAATAGGCACAAAGGATCCTATCTTATTGCTTTAGTCCAAAAGGCGAGAAAGAATATTAGAGATGAAAGTTTTGATGAGATTCAAATATTATCATCAAAGACCATTGAATTTGAACAAAACATGCAAAAGAATAAGAAAAGAACAATTCATTTTGCTGTTTTTCTCATAAACATGACAACAAATCTTCGTATATGGAAAGCGCTGAAATCAGGGCTAGGTGACAAAGACATGAACATTATCAAGAAAGTGCTGCAACCTGATTCCACTGTAAGAATATGAGTCATTTTCTCTTTGACTAACAAATATGTATCTGTTCAGATGTTTTGACAATTCAATTTCCTTTCTTGTGGTTGTCCATTTAATATAAAAAAAAAAAAAATGAGGCGGGTTATTTCTACCCTCAGTGCCATAGTTATTTGAAGTTATGTAGTTTGGGATAGCTCTATTTGTGTCCATAGAAAAACTATTTACTTGCATCAGTTTTCTTTGTGATATCTTCTGTACAGGTGGGGGAAAATTGTACTGTTTGTTTCCCAAGAGAAAAATACAGCGTTGTTGTGTCCTCTCTAGGTGCTGTTATTCGCTCATTTAGTTTAAACAATTCCCAAGAAGAGGCAGTTCTAAACTGTATAGCTGCACGGGAATGCTATCACAAGAATATAGTGAAACTAATATGGGGCCCTCCTGGGACTGGGAAAACAAAGACTGTAGGTTCATTATTATTTGCCCTTCTAAAGAGGAACTGCAGAACACTTACTTGTGCTCCTACTAATGTGGCTGTATTGGAAGTGACAACACGGTTTTTGAGGTTAGTAATGGATTCCTTTGAATATAACACTTATGGTCTTGGAGATATAGTTTTGTTTGGGAATGGAGAGCGGATGAAGATTGATGATCGGGATGATCTTCTTGATGTATTCCTTGATTACCGTGCACATATTCTTTCTGAATGTTTTGCACCACTTTCTGGGTGGAGACATTGCTTACAATCAATGATATGCTTGCTTGAAGACCCTGAACAGCTATACCGTGATTACCTGAAAATCCAAGAAAAGGATGATGAGATAGACGATCATGATTACATTGAGGTGCAGGGGGAAGGATTACTTGGAGATGGAAACCTGAAGAGTAATAAAAGAAAAGAGGACATAAATGCTCAAGATCTGAAAAACCCAAACCAGAGTATTTGGAGGAGAATTATTACTCAAACCTTAAAAGAAAATAAGAGCAAGAAGAAATGGAAGGAGAAGGTGCAATGTCATATGGATAACCAACCGAAATATGTAAAAACAGAGAAGGGTTTTCCTTCTGAAGATGGTGAAATTAAAAAACTGACTTTTTTAGACTTTGTCAAGCAGAAATACAATTTCCTCAGAAAGAAGATGGTGACATTTATTGTTAATATGTATACCCATTTGCCAACTTGTTTCATTTCATTACAAGTAGTGAGAAAAATGATCAAATTGCTTGGTTGGCTTGAATGCCTTGCAACTGTGTTAAGAAGTGTTTCTGTTTCTGATTTAAAAGAAGCCCTTTCTGCATCTGGTGATAAAGGAAACACAGTTAGTGGCTATACTGGGAACTTTAAGCTTTGTATGACCATAAGGGAGTGCCTTCAAATACTTTTGTCACTTCGTGACACATTTTCTCTTCCGGATTTCTTCCATGAGTATGCAATTAAACGTTTTTGTCTGAGAAATGCCCGCATGCTTTTTTGCACAGCTTCAAGCTCAGCTAAATTGCACGAGGAAGCTATTGATAGGCTGGAAATGTTAGTTATTGATGAAGCTGCCCAGCTCAAGGAATGTGAATCAATTATCCCTTTACAACTCCCTGGTCTTCACCATGTCATATTAATAGGGGATGAGTGCCAGTTGCCTGCAATGGTCAAAAGCAAGGTTTTAATCCAATATTGTTCCATTGCTTTCTCTCTCTGAATCCTGCCCCTTTATTTCCTTTTTTTTTTTTTAGTTGGTGTTTTCCAAAAACAATAGTTCATAAACTTTTATTTAACTAACGTAATTGGTTATCATGCTTAGATTTCTGAGAAGGCAGGATTTGGAAGAAGTTTGTTTGAGAGGCTGGTTTTATTGGGCCACCAAAAGTGCCTTCTGAATGTTCAATATAGAATGCATCCATCGATAAGCTTGTTTCCAAATAAGGAGTTTTATAACAACCAGATTTTGGATTCTCCAATTGTCAAAGAAAGAAGCTACGAGAAGTGTTTCCTTCAAGGAAATATGTATGGTGCTTACTCTTTTATGAACGTTGCTTATGGACAAGATGAATTTGATGATGGGCACAGTAGAAAAAATATGGTGGAGGTAGCTGTGATTGCTAAGATGGTTGCAAACCTTTTCAAAGGTGCTTCTATAGTTATTTAACTGTAGTCTTTAAAAAAATCATTGCCATAGCAAACTACAAAGGTTTTGCTAAAACACACACACAAAACACACAGATGCATACATGCATATGTATATATATTCAAATGTTTGATCACTGAAGTCTCTGAAATTCTGCCATTTCTCTTTACAGAATCTGTTGCCAAAAAACAGAGAGTTAGCGTTGGTGTTATATCACCATACAAGGCTCAAGTTTTTGCCATTCAAGAGAAGCTTGAAAAGACATACAGTATGGCAGTCCGAAAGTGATTTTTCTGTGAGCATTCGCTCCGTTGATGGTTTTCAAGGGGGTGAGGAAGATGTGATAATAATCTCCACTGTCAGAAGCAATGAGGTTGGGTCTGTGGGATTTCTCTCCAATCCTCAGAGAACTAATGTGGCCTTGACTCGAGCAAGGTATTACTTTTACCATGAAATAATGTAGTTCAGATGCTTTTGTTCTATAGTTGGTGTTCCTGATTATAAGTGTAGTTGTTTCCTTCATTTAGGTATTGCCTTTGGATAGTGGGGAATGAAGACACATTAGTCAACAGTGACTCTGTCTGGGAAAGATTAGTTATTGATGCCAAGGCTAGGGGATGTTTCCATAATGCTGATGAGGATGAGAGTTTGGCTGAGGTTATTACAGCTTCCTTGGTTGAGCTCGATCAAGTTGGCAATTTATTGAATATGGATTCTCTACTATTCAGAAAAGCGAAGTGGAAGGTATGCTGCTTTTCTTTGTTATGTTCGGAATATGCACTTGATAGTACTCTCTCTCTCTGATAAATAATAATAATCTTTATTGTAAAGAGGATAAACCTAAGGAACACAGGGTATAGACAGACGAAAGCTTCTTTGGAAGATCACTATCTAAAATTTGAGAGATTAAGGAAGAAACATAAATGGAAAATGCTAGGCTTATAAACATTTTACAAAAAAACTTTTACAAATTGATATGGCACAACAGGATTGGGTTTCTCAAATTTTGAATTTATCTCATATCCAATCATGTATCATGTTGTGCCACATTAGTTTGTAAAAGTTTTTTTGTAAAATGTGTTTGTAAGCCTAGCATTCCTCAATAGAAATACTGCCAAAAGCAGTTATTTAAAATTTTCAAAGGTAGAAATTTTGAAAAGCATGATTAACTTGATTTTTACCTCAAATAATGTAACTAGATATTGATTGCTGGATTTCATTAATTCATGTGAATGGTAAAAGATGGAATCTTGAGTCTTCACTTGGTATAGAATCTGAGGTGCTACTGCTTCAGGCTAGGTTTGAGCTAGAGCAGAACTAATTGAGAGTTTATTTTTTTGAAAATCTTTAGCTAATAGAGCCAAATCAGCCTAGCTCATCTGAACTTCACATTGTATCATTCTTGGGTTGGTTTCTTTTCATGAATCTTTTCAATTCCTTATTGGAGGATTGGCATGTTGGGAACGGATGCAGGTTAAACCACTGGTACGGTGGTCAATGAAGATTAAACAAGGGGCAATCAACATTATTAAAACGATGAATGAATCAATTGAAATGCCCACAAAATAAAATGAACAAACGTTGTTTATAAAATGCTATATTCACTAAAACAAAATTATTTTTTTCATTGGTAAGTAACGCAGGCATCTGATGAGTTTTGAGCCCATGGCTACAAACTCCATCTTGTACTTATATGGAGGGGAGGGAGGGGCTTGAACTTGAGCTCATTGACAAGAGTTCATTTATTGAAAGTTGTACTTTGTTTAAATAGAAAAGAATGTCCTAAGATCAATGCCATTGTTAATTGTGCTGGAAAATGAACAAAAACACATCCAAGTAAAACTGTTGACCTTCTTTAAATGATAAAAGCAAAATCACTATGAGAATGTAATTTTCAACTTAATCAATTGAAGCTTCTGTCTGACCAAACAAATTGTTTTGTGTTCTCTCTCTCTTTTGGTGCACACTTGCACTAAGGCTTGTATCAAGACACAATAATATACATACGCTTCAAAAAAAAAAAAAAAAGCATCTACTAGATGATCAAACTATACCATAGTGGCCAACCACCAAATTAGTGGGCTGTATGCACAACAGAACCCCCCCTTTTTTTATGCAACTCAACTTTGTGTTGTTGGAAACACACACTTGATGATATTGTTATGGATATAAAACAAGGAGCCTAGATATGTTACTTGGATCAATATGGAACTGTGCAGTGTGCTGTATATTACAAAATACTAGATCAAGATTGTCTTACTAGTATTTTGAGCAATAATTACACATCTTGACACAGAAAGTTCTTTTTGTTCCATGGAAAATCAAGTTAAAGAAATTCTGGGAATCTCTATTTTCTAAAAGTCCTATATAATGGGGAAATTAAGGAAAATGGCATCCTGGATTTTATTTTGGAGCATTTTCTTATAAACACAAATGGAAACTTTTACAAATTGAAACTACTAATGGCTTGATTGTGGTAGGTGATTTTCCTTTTTTAAAAAAACTTTTATTCCTTCATAATATGAAAAAACAAGTTCATCCAAACAAATTGAATTGAGAGTATTGGCTATTATTCTGACAAATTTTCACTCGAAAAGAATTTGAACTATGAAAAGTTTTTGTTGTCAAACAAAAATAACACGAATAAAAAATGATTATTGAAAGATGAATAAACCCTAAAAAGTATCCTGTACTTGGTTGCCGACTTTGGGTGGAAACATGCTCAAAAACTCGTCAATGAAATGGAATTATGAGGGTTGTGAAAGACAGTGCACATGGATGAGGCTGGATTGCTTTACTTGAAACCAAGCTAACACGGCTAATCGAGCAGGAACTTAGGTATATGAGAACCATAATGAACTCAACGGGAAAGATTCAGACTGACTCAAGGGAGGTTGGATTGGTTCAGTGCTTGAGTTGCATTGGCCAAGTTTCACCTTTAAAAGAGATGCTAGCTTAGGTTGGATGTATATAGAAGTTTCAGAGTGAAATTGCCTTAAGACTCAGTTTTTTTAAATAGTTTTATCAACATTGTTTTCCCTTTTACTTTTACTCATCCTTTTGAAAGAATTAGCCAAGTTATCTTACTATCATCTTTGTCAGTTCTTAGGTAGGGTTGTATGGTGAGAAAGGATTCATGAACTGAATCCCATTAGTTGAATTTAAGCTTTAGTCAAGTTATGCATGCTTACAGTTATCTTTTTGCTATAGGTCTTCTTTGAAGATGCCTTTTTGAAATCCTTGGCAAGGATTAAGAGCACCGAAGTTCGTAAGGAAGTACTTTCTCTGCTGATGCAGCTGTCACGTGGTTGGTGGCAGCCTTGCAGGGAGATAAACCTCAATGTCAGAAATTACACTTGTCAACTATTGGAGCTGTATAAGGTCAATGCGCTGCTCTATCTTGTGTGGACTGTGGACATTGTTGAGGAAAATTTGAAGTACATCCAGGCTTTGAAGATTTGGGATGTTGTGCCATTCTCAGAGATACCAAAGTTAGAAAAGAATATTGACATCTTCTACGGGAAATATTCAATGGACTTCATGAATTGCTGCAAATTCAGACATTTTGATGGGTATGCTAATATCAAATATTCTTTCTTTTGATATTTTTCTTCATCATGACCATCTCCGCTTCTTTTTCTTCTGTTCCTCCTCCTCCTCCCCCTCCTAAATTTTATTCAACTTTCAGATGTTTACAGTAAAAATAGTGACTGGATTGTTGTTATCTAATGGTGTTGATTTAGTCCATTGTTCATCAGGATTAGGTCTTGTGAATGTTAGTATTTTAATTACAAATGGTTTCCAAGAGGTAGCTCAATCGATTATGAACCACGCTTTATGAAGCGGAGGTCATTAGTTCAAATCCTTCTTCCCCCTTCCTTTGTGTGGACATGTAAAAAAAAAAAAAAAAATACAAAAACAAGACAAAAAGTACAAATGGCATAATCTAGAGAATATATATGCTCACTATCTATAGTGGGCAGTTCTTTTTACTAGATTTATTTGCAATATTACTATAATGTCAAAATTTATATTTTTGTCCTGACAATTTATTAACAGGTTTTTCTGTATACTAGGGTTGGACCTTCTTCATTTTTAATAAAATCTATTGCTTATTGAAATAGAAAAGTAGAAATAATGCATTATATGAAAACTAATACCACATGGTTGATTGTTATTAAGACAATTTTGCTATATTCAAGCACTGTTGGATAGCATCTTAGGAGTACAAGTCCACATTTTGGAAGAAAAAAAATCCAAAAAAAGCACACTGAATTTATTCTTAGTCTTGTGTAGTGAGTATATTTTAGGACCCTCAATTGAAAGCAGAAGTACAGATTTTGAATGCAAATCTTTGCTTATTATAATGTTATTATGACATACCTAATTACTTCATCACCAGCATGTACCACCTTTTGTGTAGCACCAACACCGTTAGGACTGTCACACTTTAAAGTCAGCTTGTTTCTACTGCCTTTGCCACTGTTCCTCGTCTGTATCACTGTAAAGCTACTACTACTGCTACCAGCATAATAGCTTTTTCTGCCACATTAATGAATATAAGATCCACCCACTGCCTAGTTTCATCACCTAAAGTGCCGCTGGAACTCCACCTAGACTGCCATGACCACACAAATTACTACCACTTCCACCAGTAGCATTTGTTGCATGACAACAGCCACCTCCACTGCTCCGTTGGTCCTGTCCCAATCTTCAACCCTACCGCCACATTCTCTATCTCCAATGATGCTTCCATCACCATAATGCTGCTCATGTGAGTACTTTCTGCAACTCTTGTCATGCATCCTTTAATCATCCTGGAATGACTTGAAAACTAACAAATGAAAGAACATCTTAACAGGTGACAAGTTTAAGTTGAAAGATAGTAAACAATGAGTGTTGCCCAAAAAAACTGTTGAAGGAAAAGACTACTTATCATTTTCAATTGCTGCAGGAATTTTCAAGTTCCGGTTTCATGGTCAGTTGATCGAAATGTTCCAAGGAAGAGTAATCCACTCAAAGCTGATCCTATGCAGTTATTAGTTGACCAATTGGCTTTACTCACCTTGAAGGATGAATGAATCAGAAGCATCAGCCACATGTTACAGGTGCCTACCAGATTTTAATTTTGAGGTGTTGTTTGGCATCACAATGAGTATCCATGCTTTTGGGAAAAAAAAATTATGGAAGTGTGATCCATGTTTTGGTAATTTCAATGTGTATTCTGGATTGTTTCACCAAATTAAAAGAAGCAACAACTACTTTGCCTTTACATCTGGCGAAGAAAAATCGAAGCATGCATATTGCATAATACATATATACAACTACATTGTAGGCTGTGTTTGGTCCATGTTTATATATGAGTGAAAAGATACTTCTGTATAGAGCCTCTTGATGTTATCAAGTATTCAGGCACATGCTCACATGGTCCTTGGACAGTGTGGGTCTTACTTCAAACCCTACCATGTTAATTCTGCCCAATTGATTGGAAGACAAGTTGATTCTTTTTTGTCACTTTATTTTATATAAGAAGAGGCTGATTACTGGACAATTTGTTCTAAAGAGAAAATTAGTCGTGGGAATTCTGAAGATACAATTTATTGCTGATGTATTTTTAACAATAATGATTGAGATGAATTGAATTTTGGCTTCAGCCTGAGACCTGAATCAGATGTTAGAAATAATTTTGAAAAATCTAGAATCTGTGTCTCTATCCAAATTTTTTACTATGGAACCTTGAAGATGATTGCATTAGATTTAACTCAGTTGTAGAGGTCTATAATTTCGTGTGCGACTACAAAGTAACAATTCTCGAGTGCTAGGTTTAAAATGAGAATCCCCTTCCCATAAAAAGTAGCAATCCTCGAGTCCTAGGTTTAAAATGAGAATCCTCTTCCCTGTTGTATGGCTATTATGGCCTGTCAGCCTTATAGAGAAAGTGTTTTTTTTTTTTTTTTTTTTTTTAAATAATAGCCAGTTTTATTAATAGCCTTATAGAGAAAGTTCATATAAGTTTTAATCACCAAAAAGTTCTCTCTCATTTGACACCATGTTTCTCAGACCCCAACATCAGAAGCGTCAACTATGGACTAGCCTGTTTATAGCAAAGGTGCCTAAAAATTTGGCTTAGATCGAACAAAAGGATGACACTATGCCTATTTGTAAGTTCCACTCCTGGATTCTGGATGTAACCATTTCTCTTGTATGGATTACATTGCCAGATGACTGGAATCTGTGTATGCATGTCTGTGAGATGGATTAAGATGTAAGAAACCTCAGATAGAATTCATTTGTTTCATGCCAGAAAAATTCGTTCTCTTGCCTCTCTCAAGGATATTCAGTTTTCACAGGATTTAAAATGCATGTGCAAATGACTGGTCATATAGTAAGAGGTAGTAGTATTTGATGTATACTTAAGATCACAGTTAAGGCTCTATTAATGGGGACAAGTTAGCAATTTAAGTTGCTGGTGGAGATAACCTCTATTCCCTCTTCCTGCTGAGAAGGAAAGGCTGTCTCCAGAGAAGTTGTTTTGGCCGTAGAACAATAGCTATTGAATTAATTATTCTTTCTGCTTAAACGATGACTGAGGTAATTTGGAAAAGTAGCTGGAGTACATTCATTAATCCTATCATTGAAGTGATGCTGAAATGATTGTAATAGTTTGAGATACTTTTAGTGTTCATAATTTTCTTGTTACTCAAATAATCAAATTAGAGCTAATTGTGGTCTTGCTTATTTTGTTTGGATGTAGGTGTTTTGTTTTTACTATGGTATGATATGTTGTATAATGTAAAATACCTCCGGAATGCTTCATGATGGCTTTGGGACCTTCCCATTTACCCACTTAGACAAACCTCTTGTAGTTTCTCTTGATCATTGATTAAACGTGTAAATTTAGGTGGCATTTGCTTTTAATTTTTATTGGTTATTTTTTGAGCTTGGTTCTATAGAACTAGGCTATGAGGATGAAAAAGACTAGACGAACTGAAGGTGATCAACTGTCATTTGTTCTCGATCGGTTACTTAAGTTAGTCGGATTAGGGTTTATCAGGTTGGTATATATGGACTCTTATGGGATTGATGCTCACCCCTAAATGTAGAAGTAATTCTTTCTTTTTTTTTTTGCAAAAAAGCTATAGATTCCCTTAGCAATTGCTTTCCTGGAGGAATTTTTCTCTTCTTTTCAAATATCACCAGGAGAAATCCTACACAATTTCCCAATACGAAATTTTCCTGTAAACAAGTCTATTACGAATATAGTTATTAAAATATATATTATTTTTTTTCTTAAGATTTTTTTTTTTTTAAAAACAAAATCATCTTATTAACCAAACTAAACACATCTTTAACTGCTAATCATGGGATCCACCCATGAGGTCGGTTTTGTGGGCTTCTTTGAAAAGCTTCTCGGTCTGCCTTGGAAAGAGGCAAGATTTACTACTTTCTTTGAGCGAGGAAAGAAAAAGGATTGAGAAAATAAAAGTGGGGAAAAGAAACGTTTCTCTTTCGTCATCCGGACCGTAGATAATGTGTAATGAAAAGTCAAAAAATGCCTCAACTTTGTCATCAGTTCCAACTCTATTTTTAACCCTAAATCCGAAAAAAGAAAAAAGAAAAGAAAAGAAAAAGAAAAGATGGGGCTCCAAATGGGCACGTTTCAACACAAGAATTTTGTAAAATATATGTCCACTTTCTAAAAGTCTTCAAACTCATATATTATTCATTTTTGACTTCGTTTTTTTAAAGAAATTATAGTTTACCTCCTAAAGTTAAAAGTGTTTTTCAATTTGAACATCAAAGTTTTAATTTTTGCAATTCTCTCCCACAAAGTTTCAATTTTTTTTAATTCACCAATATTATTCTAAAATTCTTGTATTGTTCTAATTTTTATTTTTATTTTTTATAAAAAATAAATTTAAAAGTGTAAAAATAGTCAGATGGTCAAAGGGTGATTACATCCCTTAAATATACTCTTAACAGAGATAAACCTCAATGCCAAGTTAAATTCCCCCAAAAGTGACGACGGATATGTGATTGCAACATCTCCGGTACACAAGATGTGAAAGCAAGGAAGCAGCCAAGCAGAAGCAGGTCTCCTCTTTCACATCTGCAAACAAAGCTATTGAGCTTGGCCTAGAAGGTATCCATGGTTAGAGTGGGGACAGTACAAATAAACAAATGAATCAGTCAACCAATAGGCGTACGTCTTGTTCAACATCTCTTAATTCTAAACCAACCAACTCCAAAGGTCTCCAAGGTTGAAACCAATTCAACTACAAAGTCGACTACTCCAACTAATGAACTATTAGTGAAGAAGTTTAATGTAATTTGAGTCCATGCGTGACAAAAGGAATATTAAAGTATTGATTGAATAATTAAATTTATGTCTTTTTTTTAGTTTAACAGTCTTTTTATATTTCCAAGATTGCATAAACAAACACAACTCTAAACCAAATGTGTACAGACATCCGTCTCATGAAACTAAATTTAGCTTTAGTAAGTATTACTTGCTAAGAAGATAAAAGATTTAAGAGTTTTTACCAAGATGGTAAACCAAAGCCAAAAGTGACGATGGCCCAATGTAAATGTAAAAGCATTTATCCTATGGGTAATATTTGAAAGCATTTATCCTCTGGGTACACAGGATGTGAAAGCATAGAAGCAGGTCTCCTCGTTCACATCTGCAATCGAAGCTATTTATAAGAAGGCGAGGGAGGGGCTTTTCCTAGCCTATAAGGCTTGAAAGCATCCATTAGAGGTGGGGTCGTGGGGGCCAGAGAGTACAAATAAATGAACGAACCAGGCAACCAACCAATAGGCATATGTCTTTTGGTCTACCTCATGAGAGCTTCCATGTACGTAGATGCCCTATTCCTTTCCCATTAAGTGTGAGTTTCAAAGCATTGCAAAACAACTTCCAAGGTTCAAGATTTAAGAATCTCTTCTTCTTCTTCTTCTTCTTCTTTCTTACAACCTAATTAAGTTTGTTTATTCTCTGTTTCTGTCAAACGTTGGACGTACATACATCTACAATATTACTTGTAATCCCTGATCAACCAGCTTATTACTTACTTGACTTGTAGTCAACCTCTTTTTCTCACTTTGACCTTTAATTTCTTTGTAGGTCCTCCTGCTTTTGATGGTCTTTATTAAGGATACATCGAGTATATATGCATGATGATAGCTGTGTCTACCTTCCTTTAGTTTGCTTGCTACACTTACAATTGGGTCACTTTTTACTATCTTGCTATTTCCTTCAGTGTAAGTTTTCTCTCTCTCTCTCTCTCTTGCCCAGTAATCATGCATTATATGATGATGATGATGATGATGAGAAGTAGCAGTGTGTTTTAGCAGAAGAAATGGATCAGAAGACGAATGCCAAGAAGGAAGAAATTGATGGTAGAAGCTTAATAGACTTGGTGTTCTCTTGGTCTCTCTGGGATGTTCTCAACAAAGATGTTTACAAAAACCAGGTTTTTTGTTTCTTTCTTTCATTTCAGTTCTTTTTTTGACATTAATTGTTAGAATCCTAAGGAATGACATTTATCATACATGACATAAGAACAATCTAAACATATATAAATCATGCTAACATATCGATCGTCCTCAAGACTTCCACTTTTTTATTACTAATTAATATAGGGTTCATCATGCTAAACTTACTTGTATTATATATATATAAATAGAGAGAGAGAAGAGGCGGCTACAAAATTGAAACCCGGCCCCAATTGGATCGAAGTAGGAAAAAATATGCTGGCCCATGTCACGTGTGTTGACTTGAGAAATCTAGTCACTCACGCAACCATATATATATTTGCTCAGTAATAAGTTAGGTAAAAACATATATGTTCAACTTATTTTAATGATGGAGATGCAAATCCTCAAATGGATACACCTTATAATATAGTAGCATCTTAGGATCCATATTAAATCGTATACATATATATATATATATATAAAAGCCTAATCACTATCAAAAGTGCCTTAATATTGTGACATGTGACGTGAATTCATTTTTTTAAAATTAAACCGATTTTTTAAGAGTGAACCGATTTTTTCTTAAAAAACCAGTCATTAATTAGTGTCATAATTATAATTTGGTAAATTTTTTTTATACTATTTATTTTAAATCATATATACTTATAAGAACAAAGATTTAATTTTTTTATTTAAATAGGCGAGATATATTTTTTATACGTCATTTTAACTTATAATAAAAAATTATGTGTTTAAATTTTAAAATTAGATTATAATGAAGAATTCCGTGCATAGCACGGGTTATAAGCTCGTGATTATAACCATAAAAAAAAATAATGGAATACACCTTAGTAGCATCTTAGGATGCATATTAAATCGTGTATGATCATAACCATCCAAAAAATAGTGCCTTGTAGCGGCACAACCCACTGCTACGCACATGTGCTAGAGCATACACAAGTGTGTGTACACTCAAGTATTGTTTAAAGTAATAATTTGGTGTGAGATGACATTATAAATGCTTGCATTATTTTCTCTTTGTTTCAATTTTCCATTCAATGATGTACAAGTTGCTTAGGCAAGCATGTGTAGACATTTGCATTAATAACTGTGGCATCATTCACTGACAGGTGAAAAGGATTCCAGATACATTCTCTTCAGTGACAGATTATATGCAGTCATTCATTCCTCCCTTAATCGAGGAAACACATTCTGATTTGTTGTCAAACGTGAAAGGAGTGTCTCGAGCACCTACTTGTATAATATATTCTGTTGAGAAATCTAAAGAGTTTAAACCTCCCAAAGACTTGTTTTATGAAATTACATTGAAGACGACTGCAGAAACTGGGAAAGATGTAGAAAAATATGAACCTGAGGCTGGTGATCTTATTGCCTTGACAGATGTTAGACCAAAATGCATTGATGATTTGAACAGGCCCAAAAGATCCTATCTTATTGCTTATGTTCATGGGGCAAAAAATGAAACTTCTGATAAGATCCCCATATTGGCATCGAAGCCCATTTTCACTGAACAAGACATGTACAAGTACAAGAAAGAAACACCTTTTGGGAACAAGAAAGAAACACTTTTTGCAGTTTATCTTGTGAATATGACTACAAATGTTCGTATATGGAAAGCACTGAACCCAGAGCCGGAAGGGGGAAACACAAACATCATTAAAACAGTATTGCGAACCAATTCAGCTGTAAGAATTTTAACTCATTTTGTTCTTCAATGTGACACACATCATGACTAACATTACTGATGCATTATATATTTATTCCAAACAGGATGATGAAAATTGTATGACTTGCTTTTCTAAAGGAAAAAGCAGCCCTGCCCCTTCTGATCTACAGGGGATGATCAACTCTTATGATCTAAATGACTCTCAAGAAGCTGCGGTTTTAGGCTGCATTGGTATGAGAGACTGCAACCATCAGAATCCTGTCAAACTGATATGGGGTCCTCCAGGGACTGGGAAAACAAAGACCGTTGGTGTGTTATTACATGCCCTCCTTAAAATGAAGTGCAGAACATTAACTTGTGCTCCAACTAACATTGCGGTTTTGGAAGTTGCGACACGGCTGCTGAGGTTGGCTAAGGATTCGCTAGAGTATGACACATACGGGCTTGGAGATATAGTTTTATTTGGGAATGGTGAGCGAATGAAGATTGATGATCGTGATGATCTGGTTGATGTATTTCTTGACTATCGGGCTCATGTGCTTGGGAAGTGCTTTGCTCCTCTAACTGGCTGGAGAAATGGCTTGGAATCAATGATATCTTTGCTTGATGACCCTAAATCGCAGTACGAAATATACTTGGAAAAGAGAGGAAGAAAAAAGGGAGGAGGAAAAAAGAAAGGAGGAAAAAAGAAAGGAAGAAAAAAGGAAGGGGGAAAAAATAAAGGAGGAAAACAATAAGGGGAATGATGATCTCAAAAGGTTGATGATGTTCCTTTGACATTTGAGGAGTTTTCAAAGAAGATTTTCTGTTCAATTCATGAGCAACTGAAGTTTTGTATGGTTAATTTGTATACGCACTTACCAACTTCTCTTCTACCGTTAGAGGTAGTGAAAAAGATGAGAAGAGCTCTTACTTTGCTTAAATCTCATGAAACTTTGTTGTGTGGTGTCAGCGTAGGAAATGAAGGGTTAAAACAAGTTCTCAATAATTTCCAAGACACAGGAAGCAGTGTGGGTTTGAGTATGAGAGGAGAGTGCCTTCGTCTACTAAGAGATCTGCAATTATCTCTGACATCCTCTGTTCCAGTTTTAACAGAAAATTATTCAATAAAAAACTTTTGCTTGGGAAATGCATGCCTAGTGTTCTGTACTGCATCAAGCTCTTCTAAATTACATGCAGAAGGAAATATACCATTGGAATTCTTAGTTATCGATGAAGCTGCTCAACTTAAAGAATGTGAATCAGCTATTCCTTTACAACTGCCTGGTCTCCGCCATGCTATTCTCATAGGTGATGAGAAGCAGCTCCCTGCAATGGTTAAAAGCGAGGTTAGAGTTTTATCCTTCGTTCTTTGGTCTTTGCAAATTATGAACATCTTCCACTTTGTTTAACATGTTTTGAATGTGCACTTTTTAGATATCCGACAAGGCTGAATTTGGAAGAAGTTTGTTCGAAAGACTAGTCATGTTGGGGCACCAGAAGCACCTTCTTAATGTCCAGTACAGGATGCATCCATCCATCAGCTTATTTCCAAACAAAGAGTTCTATGGCAAACAGATTTCAGATGCTCCAAATGTTGAAGAAAGAGACTACGAGAAGCGTTTCCTTCAGGGCAACATGTACAGCTCCTACTCTTTTATAAGTATTGCTCATGGAAAGGAGGAATTTGGTCTGGGTTACAGTCCCAAGAATATGGTTGAGGCTGCTGTGGTCTCTGAGATAGTTGAGAAGCTTTTTAAACGTATGTTTTATTGGTTATTATCCTGGAAACATTTTCTTTCTGAAAAGTTATATAGACAAATGATATGAATTCCTTTTACCATTTCCTGTTTTTGTGACAGAATTCTGTGACACAAAGAAGGTGGTTAGTATAGGAGTGATATCACCATATAAGGCTCAAGTTTCTGCAATTGAAGAGAGGGTCAGAAAATACAGCAAGTCTAACAGTGGCTTCACTGTGAGTGTTCGCTCTGTTGATGGGTTCCAAGGAGGTGAAGATGATGTAATAATTATCTCTACTGTAAGATGTAATGGGAATGGATCAGTTGGTTTCCTTTCCAACCGACAAAGAGCAAATGTGGCACTGACTCGAGCAAGGTATTACTTGTATATATATATATATACACCAGATTGTGCTGCAGCTGAAAAATGATTCTGTTAATTCTTTCGGTTTTGCAAATTAAAATTTGGTCACTGTTTCATTCTTTAGGTACTGCCTTTGGATTTTGGGGGATGGGGGTACTTTACTCAAGAGTAACACTGTTTGGAAGAAACTAGTCCTTGATGCCAAGCAACGTGGGTGTTTCTATGATGCCAATGAGGACAAGAACTTGGCTCAGGCAATTACTGCTGCCTTGGTGGAGCTTGAACAGCTTGATATTTTACTCAATAACGGCTCTCTTCTGTTCAAAGAGGCTATATGGAAGGTGCATGCAATGTTTTGGTTGTTCTATTAGCATGCATTATATAAGACAGATGAAATTCACCTATAGATTCAAGTAAATCAAAGGCAAAAGCTATAAATATGACTATATATAAAGATTTAGTATTAAGGGGTTTAGATAGTAGAGTCTTTGAATTTTGATTTTGTAATGGGTTTGAACTGATATGAATTTTTATGATGACATTACTGTTACCTTAATAAAAATGCAGGTTTTCTTCAACAATGATTTCCACAAATCCATAGCGAGGACTAGCAATGCAGAGATTCGTAAGGAAGTGATATCTCTTTTGGCAAAGCTTTCAAGTGGTTGGCGTCAGCCCATGAGGAGAGAAACCTCATTGTCCATTATGGGACTTCTTCTCAACTTTTAGAGATTTACAAGGTGGATGAGCAGCTGAATCTGGTTTGGACTGTTGATATTCTCAAGGAGGATTCACATCACATTCAGGTTATGAAGGTTTGGGATGTTGTGCCATTATCCAAATACCAAGACTAGCAAAGCAGCTTGACATCATATTTGGAAGCTATACAGTGGATAAGATGCATCGCTGCAAACATAGATGTGTTGAGGGGTATGAGCTTATCTGAATTTGCTTTTAAATATAACACATTTATCTAGTATATATCAGCTAATATGTATATGTTGTTCAAGTTAAACTTAAACTCTGAATCCGATGAATGCAAAAGTTTGTTATCAAGTAGTGTTTATGCCGTAGGCCTGCAGAATAAGGGAAGGAAGGTTCAATAATAACAAGATTGCAACAAATATTACATTCACTTTTGTGTATTCTAACTTAATGACTGTGAAGGGTATGAATATGATATTACCATTTTAAATCGCCAAGTCATTCAAAAAGCTTAAACTAATAGAAATTGATGAATAATAATTTGATTTATATTCTAATACATTGTAACATTGCTCATCTGTTTGAGTTTGCTACAGGAGTTTGGTTGTTCCAAAGAGATGGCCAGTGGACTCAAGTAGTGGTTCTAAAGCCAATAGTATGTGGTACCTCTCAAAACCATTATCCTCACTCAGTTTGAAGGATGAGCCAGAAACATCAATCACAACTCATAGGTGTGTAAAACAAATCTACCGGTCTTAAATTTAAATTTTAAGCATTCTAGATACAATGAAATTAATCTTTTGCAGAATCACTTTAAATAAAAACATAAATTGATTTTCCTTCCTTTATTCAAGCTGTATAGTTTTTTTTTTTCCTTCTAATTCTAAGCAATAAAAAAACAAACAAATATATATACACTTATGATCCATTTTCTTTCAAAAGACTTAAGATTATATTTCTGAATGTCAAAAATCCTTTCAAGTCTAGAATGAAGAATAAGTGGGAAGATGTTGGCTTGAAGAAAAAGTCGGAAAGGTGGTAGAATGACTGATGAGGTAAGATTGCTTTAGTTTATTTATTTATTTTAACTAGAATTGGATTTGCATGCATTTACAAGCCATCTTTAATTAATTACTAAGTACCATAGTTTGAAATACATTTTCTTCTTCAGATCATGATCTTGCAAGTCTGGTAATTTGGGGATCTTTGGAGGGGTTTTGAGAAGAGTTTAGTATTAAGACTTGAAGCATGATAAAATCCAGGTGCTTCTTCTGGTCCTCGTCTGACTTTGTAAGATTGATTGTGACTTTAAGGTATATCCCTCATTATATAGGACAGAAAGAGCTATATATAGTTTATTTTGGCATTGTAACTTGAGGGGTTATCCCCATTTTCTATTTATAATTTTTTATTTGGGCGTAAATTTGTGATTTCATAAGAACTCTATTGAAAAAATGGTCAGAATTTATAGCAGAGATTATTTTCAAGAGAAAAGCCATTTTTGTATGCTCCTATCCTTCACTCGTGTGGTTTCAACATATTTAATGGCTATCTGATAGATACAGTTCTATAAAAGGCCCTCCGGAGCCAGTTTTAGTGTTGGTTCCAAAGTACTCGAGTTTCCTTAATGACTGCACTAGTTCTAGTTCCGTTCTAAATGTCTCCAGCTTCCTCTTCTCACAATAAAGTGCTTGGTTTCTCCTTCAAATCTATGCTCTAGGCCTGCAAGTTTAACACCCATTACCATTAGCACTTACACAAGACATAAACTCATGGTAATACACAAAATCTGACGCATATAATGAGACTCGCCCAAAGGGGAGGGGCAAAAAAAAAAAAAAAAAGGCAGCAACAATAGTATATATGACAGTATATAAGGATACTGTCAAAAGGGGATTTTCTCTTATTCCTATTGTTACATGAAGATGCTCATGTGGAATATAAGGGGTTTAAATGATATCTTAAAGCAAGGTGAGGTTAGGAGGTATATTAGGAGAATAAAAGTCTCTTTTATGTTTAGTTGAGATTAGAGTCAAATGGGATAAAGCTGAAAAGATTTAAGGAGTATGTGGTTAAGGGTGTGGATGAAAAGTGGGATGAGGAGACACCCAGCAAATATGAAATTGAGTTTGGCAATTGTGTTAATCGGATAGAGGTCCTGGATGGATTCTTGGCTGGGTTTTACTAATTAAGCTCTTGGCCTGTTGTAGGTGAGGAAGTTATTGGTGCTATTCAATCCTTCTTTGTTTGGAAAATTGATGGAACAAATTAACTCAACCATCATTACATTGGTGCTTAAAAAAGATAATCCTTTCCGGCCTATATATTGCTGTAATGTCATTTATAAATTCATTCATTACCAAGATTTTGGCTAATGGGTTAATTAAGGGGCTGGATGGGATTATTAGTTCTCATCAGGGCCAAATTATCAGCTGGAATTTGCAAATGTATTTGTTACACTCCAAACACTCAACAAAATTCAAAATAAGAAAACTAGTGAATTTTGGAATGAACTTCAATGCTTTTATTCAAACTATAGGTAGATTCAAACAATGATCCATTCGAGATGATCAATCTCCTTACTACAAACTACTCACTACAGAATCTACTTTGATATGAGAGTCTACTCCTACTCATCAAAACAATTGCCAAAAGTCTGAATGAAAATACAAGCGTAGGCCTTGACCTTTTTATATATATGAAACAAAACAATATGTTTTAACTTCCACAGAGGAATAAACCCCATCTTGTTATAACTAGTACATTGGCCCATTTATAATCCCCAAACAGTCCTTAATCCCATTAAGAAATGCAACTTCTCTTTATTCTTCAAGAAGTATTTGCAAACTGATTAACCAAATCCATCAGTCAAACAATCTACTACGTGGCATATATAATTAGGAAGTCTTTTAATGACTGACCACATATCTCATACGAAGTTGTAAAAAATTATAAATATAGAATCAGTCAAAAGCAGAAGGAAACCAAAACCAAAGGTGACGATGGATGTGTGATTGCATCATCTTCAGGTACACAAGATGCAAAAGTTTGGGTCATTTGTGAAAGCATTTATCCTTTGGGTACGCATGATGTGAAAGCATAGAAGCAGCTGGTCTCCTCTTTCACATCTGCAATCACAGCTGTTCATAAGAAGGCGAGAGGCTTAGCCTAGAAGGCTAAGAAGAACTCCATGCATCGTAGGCTAAAAGCATCCGTGGTTAGAGAGTACACATAAATAAATGAATGAACCGGCTAGGATCCGAATCCTATAAAAGTGGTAAAGAGTACTCCCAAAACCTCAAACATTGCTTAAGATTTGTCTTTTAGTTATATTCCTGAGTACCTTCCTTAATTTCTTTTTACACTTTCGTTTATTCAATTACAATGAATGTTCATCATCCTATATATAGTACGAAGATAAGCATCCATGTTATTAGCATTGCATGTTAGTCACACGGATGAAACAGGTGTGTTGAATGATGCATACGTACGTACGTAGACATAACTTTTCATGCACTAACAATTACTTTAGTTTGATTTGTAGTCAACATTTTTTCTTTGATTTTCTTACTTGGGGCATTTGTGTAGGTCATTGTGCTTTTGATGATCATCATTAGCGGTACATAGGATTTTTTAGATAGGACTCCAGCATGATCATAATGGGTGTTTAGCTATCTTTATTTATGGCCATGTTTTCTTAAGTGGAAAGTTTTCTAGCCATACGATTGGGTAAATTTCTTTTCTAGCCTGTTTTCTTAAGTGGAAAGTTTTCTCTCAGCTTTAATTGGCATGCGCTTTATTAACTTCTAGGTTTCAGCAAATTTACTGAAGAAATGGAGAAGAGTACTAATGTCAAGAAGGAAGAACTTGCTCGTAGAAGCTTTATAAACTTGGTGTTCTCTTGGTCTCTTGGGGATGTTCTCAATAAAGATCTTTACAAAAATCAGGTTTTTGTTTTCTTTTTTATCTAACTAGCCTATAACCCACCTTATGAGTGATTTATCGTTATAATTTAATGATTTCTGCCTTAGATATAGTGATTTATCATTATAATTTTATACCCTCAAGACTTCCCATTTAGTAACATATAAACAACAGCCACCCTGTCCTTTCTAATTTTTTAATATTTTTAATATTTAAATTTTAAAATTAATATTTTAATGAGGTGAAATGATAGATATGGCCGAAATTCAAGTCACTATTAAAAAAATTTGACGCGAAGTTTATTGTCATTTCAATTGACTCATAAATAAATTGCAAATTGAAAAAAAATCTATGGAGTTTTTAATTTTGGCGTCTTGATACAAAGACTTATTGCAACTTAAGCATCTTCAAGGAATGATAATCCCTCATCTAATAGATTATAGGTACTGCTAAAGAAATTAATTAAAGTGCTAATTTAATTGTCACAACAACATAAAATAAAATTACAAAAAGAATAAACCGGAGAAGGGAAAGAAAATAAATATTTAAGTGGTTCGGTCTTAAAAGCCTATATTTATTATGGAATTGTCCAATAAGATTTTTTAATTTTATTAACTTGAGAATGTTGTATTACAATTATAAGGTGTAGTTAAGGATGTGAATATATTTAGGTATTTATATTATTATTTTTTGTTTTTAAATATTGATCAATTCGTTGGAATTTGGTTAGAGTGGTTTCCTATTTTCCTAGAATTCATCTATTGTATATCCCTCTGCATTCTTGAGATTTGGCATAAGATTTTATGGGAACTATCTAATTGATTTATATATTTCTTAATTTATGTGTGCTTTAATTTTTTATTCAATGATGTACATTTTGCTCCCACAACCACAAGCATGAGTAGATCTTCTCTCATGAGTCATGGCATTTCCATTCATAACTGTGACATTATTTACTGACAGGTTAAAAAGATCCCAAAGACATTCTCGTCAGTGACAGGTTACAAGAAGTCATTCGTTCCTGCATTAATTGAGGAAACACATGCTGATTTGTTTTCCAACATAACAGCAGTGTCTCAAGCACCTACTTGGGAAATAGACTCTGTTGTGATATCTAAAGATTTTGAACTTCCCAAAGACTTGTTCTATGAAATTACATTAGTGGAGAACGATGAAGATAGTGATGATTCGGAGAGCGATGAAGATAATGAGAAAGATGAAGAAGAAAAAAATGTACCTGAGAAAGGTGATGTTATTGCCTTGACTGATGTTAGACCAAAATGCATTGAAGATTTGAACAGGCCGAAAGATTCTATCTTATAGCTTATGTTCTTGGACCAAGAAACACATTGACTGATACGATCCCAATACTGGCATCAAAACCCATTTGGACCTGAATCAAAATGTGCACAAGCACGAGAGCAAGAAACAACCACTTTTGCAGTTTATCTTATGAATTTGATTACAAATGTTCGTATATGGAGTGCACTGAACCCACCAGAAGGGGGAAACACCAACATCATTGAAAGAGTACTGCAAGCCAATTCACCTGTAAGAATTTTATCACATCTTGTTCTTCAATGTCACACGCATGATACTATGTATGCTTGTCTTTTAAGACTGACATTCCTGATGATGCATTATATATGTATTTATTGTTCTAAACAGGATGACGAAAATTGTATGGCTTGCTTTTCTAAAGGAAAAAACAGCCCTGCCCCTTCTTGTATACACAGCATGATCAGCTCTTACAATCTAAATGACTCTCAAGAAGCTGCGGTTTTAAGCTGCATTGGTATGAGAGACTGCAATCATCAGAATCCTGTCAATCTGATATGGGGTCCTCCAGGGACAGGCAAAACAAAGACCGTTGGTGTATTATTACATGCCCTCCTTAAAATGAAGTGCAGAACATTAACTTGTGCTCCAACTAACATTGCGGTTTTGGAAGTTACAAAACGGCTGCTGACTTCGGCCAAGTATTCGCTAGGGTATGACACATACGGGCTTGGAGATATAGTTTTATTCGGGAATGGTAAGCGAATGAAGATTTATGATCGTAAAAAAGAAAGAAGTTTGCTTATCATAAAGATCTTTGTGATGTATTTCTCGACTCTCGTGCTGATACGCTTAAGGAGTGCTTTGTCTCTAAATCTGGCTGGAGAAATGGCTTAGAATCAATGATATCTTTGCTTGATGACCCTAAATCGCAGTACGAAATTTACTTGGAAAAAGAGAGGAAGAAAAAGGAGGAGGAAAAAGAAGGAGGAAAGAAGAGGAAGAAAAAGGAAGGAGGAAAAAAGAAGAAAAAAGAAAGGAAAAAGAAAAGAAAGGAGGAAAACAATAAGGGGATGATGAGCCCAAAAGGATGATGATTATCCTCTCACATTTGAGGAGTTTATAAAGAGACATTCTTTTCAATTCATAAGCAACTGAAGTTTTGTATGGTTAATTTGTATACGCACTTACCAACTTCTCTTCTACCGTTAGATGTAGTGAAAAAGATGGTGGAAGCTCTGAATTTGCTTCAATTTCTTGAAACTGTGTTGCGTGGTGGCAGAGTTCTCAATTATTTCCAAGACACAGGAAGCAGTGTGGATTGCCTTGCAGAGTTGAGTACGGCAGAAGAGTGCCTTCATGTACTGAGATATCTGCAATTATCTCTGACATCCTCTGTTCCAGATTTAGGCAACTGTTCAATAACAAACTTTTGCTTGAAAAATGCATGCCTAGTGTTCTGTACTGCATCAAGCTCCGCTAAATTACACAGAACTGAAGGAAGCATGGAATTTTTGGTTATCGATGAAGCTGCTCAGCTTAAAGAATGTGAATCAGCTATTCCTTTACAGCTATCTGGCCTCCGCCATGCTATTCTCATAGGGGATGAGAAGCAACTCCCTGCTCTGGTTAAAAGCGAGGTTAGAGTTTTGTCTTTGCAAATTCTGAACATCTCCCACTTTGTTTAACACGTTTTGAATGTGCACTTTTTAGATATCCGACAAGGCTGAATTTGGAAGAAGTTTGTTCGGAAGACTAGTCATGTTGGGGCACCAGAAGCACCTTCTTAATGTCCAGTACAGGATGCATCCATCCATCAGCTTATTTCCAAACAAAGTTCTACGACAAACAGATATCAGATGCTCCAAATGTTGAAGAAAGAGACTATGAGAAGCGTTTCCTTCAGGGCAGCATGTACAGCTCCTACTCTTTTATAAGTATTGCTCATGGAAAGGAGGAATTTGGTCTGGGGTACAGTGAATATGGTTGAGGCTGCTGTGGTCTCTGAGATAGTTGAGAATCTTTTTAAACGTATGTTTTAAATGTTTTATGCCTAATTAGTCTTGGTTATTATCCAGCAAAATAAAATTGCTTTATGAATACACAAATGATATGAATTCCTTTTACCATTACCTGTTTTGTGACAGAATTCCTTGTCACAAAGAAGAAGGTCAGTATAGGAGTGATATCACCATATAAGGCTCAAGTTTCTGCAATTGAAGAGAGGGTCAGAAAATACAGCAAGTCTAATAGTGGCTTCACTGTGAATGTCCGTTCTGTTGATGGGTTCCAAGGAGGTGAAGATGATGTAATAATTATCTCTACTGTTAGATGCAATGGGAATGGATCAGTTGGTTTCCTTTCCAACCGACAAAACAAATTGCGTTGACTCGAGCAAGGTATTACTTATATATATATCATATATATACCAGGTTCTGCTGCTGAAAAATGATTCTGTTAAAAAATTTGGTCACTGTTTCATTCTTTAGGTACTGCCTTTGGATTTTGGGGGATGGGGGTACTTTACTTAAGAGTGACACTGTCTGGAAGAAATTGGTCCTTGATGCCAAGCAACGTGGGTGTTTCTACGATGCCAATGAGGACAAGAACTTGGCACAGGCAATTACTGCTGCCTTGGTGGAGCTTGAACAGCTTGAGGGGCATGAGCTTATCTGAATTTGCTTTTAAATATAACACATTTATCTAGTATATATAAGCTAATATGTATATGTTGTTCAAGTTAAACTTGAACTCTGAATCCGATGAATGCAAAAGTTTGTTATCAAGTAGTGTTTATGCTGTAGGCCTGCATAATTAGGGAAGGAAGGTTAAAGAGAAAACCTTGAATCAGAGACACTCCTTTTATAGACACTACTCGTAAGCTGATATCTAAGCAAACACAAAATAATTTCACAAAAATATAATACACTCACACACACAATATTTTGAGCTCAAAAGAGCTGGGTGGCGGGTCAGTCCAAATCTGTGGATGGGTCATGGCTAGACCCGCCGTGGAGTCATCTTCTCCGACGTCGGAGCCATCTTTTCCAGGGTTTAGGGTGATAAAATTCTTAAAGGATTCACTTTTCACATTTAGGTCTTAGTTTTGAATCTAAAAACGAGTTCTGAAGCATTAGAAACGGGTTTTGAGGCATTAGAATCGGGTTTTGAGGCGGGTCACAATGGTTTCAAGCGGGTCAAGACGGTTTCAGGCGACTTGTGGTTGTTCACGGCGAGACCCATGGCGTCGTGGGTCTTTCCAGACCCATGGCTGTGGCGGTTTGGAGATCCAACAAAGTCGCGAGCCTTGAGTTTCCTGCAGCATCAGGTCTTCGGCAGTCTGGGTTGCACCTTGGCGGTTTGGTTTGGAGGTGCGGGTCTGGCGCTCAATGATTTGAGGCTCCAAAGGTCCGGCATTTTGGTGATTGGGGCTGGGTGATTTCGGTGAACCTGGTAGTCCGATGGTTTGGCGCTTGGTGGCGATCGAGGCTGGAGGCAGGGGTTTGTTTGATTTTTGGAAGGATCCAGTGTAACTAAGTTTATTTGGGTTTGTGTACTTATATGATGTGGCAGATTTTAATTGAGTGCTATAAAAGCCACTTTTTACAGACCATTCGGACTTAAGGGGCTCTCAAGGTTAAATAATAACAAGATTGTAGCAAATATTACATTCACTTTTGTGTATTCTAACTTAATGACTGCGAATGGTATGAATATGATATTACTGTGTTAAATCGCCAAGTCATCCAAAAAGTTTAAACTAATAGAAATTGATGAATATAACAATTTGATTTATATTCTAATACATTGCTCATTTGTTTGAGTTGCTACAGGAGTTTGGTTGTTCCAAAGAGATGGCCAATGGACTCAAGTAGTGGTTCTGAAGTCGATAGTATGTGGTATCTCTCAAAACCATTATCCTTACTCAATTTGAGGGATGAGCCAGAAACATCAACTGCAACTAATAGGTGTGTAAAACAAATCCACCGGCCTTAAATTTAAATTTTAAGTATTTTAGACACAAGGGAATTAATCTTATGTAGAATCACTTTAAATAAAAACAAAAATTGATTTTCCTTCCTTTATTCAAGCTATATAGTTTTTTTTTTTCCTTCTAATTCTAAGCAATAAAAAAACAAACAAATATATATATATACACACACACTTATGATCCATTTTCTTTCAAAAGACTTAAGATTATAATTATGAATGTTATAAATCCTTTCAAGTCTAGAATGAAGAATAAGTGGGAAGATGTTGGCTTGAAGAAAAAGTCGGAAAGGTGGTAGAATGACTGATGAGGTAAGATTGCTTTACTTTATTTATTTATTTTAATTAGATCGAATTGGATTTGCATGCATTTGCAAGCCATCTTTAATTAATTACTAAGTACCATAGTTCTGAAATACGTTTTCTTCTTTAGATCATGATCTTGCAAGTCTGGTAATTTGGGGATCTTAGGAGGGATTTTGAGAAGAGTTTAGTATTAAGACATGAAGCATGACAAAATCCAGGTGCTTCTTCTGGTCATCATCTGACTTTATAAGAATGATTGTAACTTCAAGGTATATCCCTCTTTATATGGGTAGGACAGTAAGAGCTATATATAGTTTGTTGTGGCATTGTAACTTGAGGGTTATCGCCCATTTTCTATTTATAATTTTTTATTTGGGCGTAAATTTGTGATTTCATAAGAACTCTATTGAAAAAATGTTCAGAATTTGTAGCAGAGATTATTTTCAAGAGAAATGCCATTTTGTATACTCCTATCCTTCACTCGTGTGGTTTCAACATATTTAATGGCTATCTGATAGATACAGTTCTATAAAAGGCCCTTTGAAGCCAGTTTTACTTGTGTTGGTTCCAAAGTACTCAGTTTCCTTAATGACTGCACTAGTTCTAGTTCTGTTCTAAATGTTTCCAGCTTCCTCTTCTCACAATAAAGTGCTTGGTTTCTCCTTCAAATATATCTATGCTTTAGCTAGGCCTGCAAGTTTTACACCCATTACCATTAGCACTTACACAAGACATAAACTCATGGTAATACACAAAAATCTGACGCATATAATGAGACTCACCCAAAGGGGAGGGGGGCCAAAAAAAAAAAAAAGGCAGCAACAATAGTATATATGACAGTATATAAGGATACTGTCAAAAGGGGATTTTCTCTTATTCCTATTGTTACATGAAGATGCTCATGTGGAATATAAAGGGTTTAAATGATATCTTAAAGCAAGGTGAGGTTAGGCGGTATATTAGTAGAATAAAAGTGTCTCTTTTATGTTTAGTTGAGATTAGAGTCAAATGGGATAAAGCTGAAAAGATTTAAGGAGAATGTGGTTAAGGCTGTGGACGAAAAGTGGGATGAGGAGACACCCAGCAAATATGAAATTGAGTTTGGCAATTGTGTTAATCAGATAGAGGTCCTGGATGGATTCTCGGCTGGGTTTTACTAAGCTCTTGGCCTGTTGTAAGTGAGGAAGTTATTGGTGCTATTCAATCCTACTTTGTTTCGGAAATATTGATGGAACAAGTTAACTCAACCATCATTACATTGGTGCCAAAAAAGATAATCATTTCCGGCGTATATATTGTTGTAATGTCATTTATAAATTCATTCATTACGAAGATTTTGGCTAATGGGTTAACTAAGGGGCTGGATGGGATTATTAGCTCTCATCAGAGCTAAATTATCAGCTGGGGAATTTGCAAAGGTATTTGTTATACTCCAAACATTCGACAGAATTCAAAATAAGAAAACTAGTGAATTTTGGAATGAACTTCAATGCTTTTATTCAGACTATAGATAAATTCAAACAATGATCCATTTGAGATGATCAGTCTCCTTGTTACAAACTACTCACTACAGAATCTACTTAGCTATGAGAGTCTACTCTTACTCATCAAAACAATTGCCAAAAGTTTGAATGAAAATACAAGCGTAGGCCTTGACCTTTTCATATCTATGAAACAAAACAATACCATAGGCCCATCCACAGAGGAATAAACCCCATCTTGTTATAACTAGCCCAACCATTTAAGGCCCATGTGTACGTGTTGGTTGACCTATAAACAGCCCATTCGATCAGTTACTCTCGAACTTAAGCTCATCAGTTATTATCAAAGTTCAGTCCACGTGTCCCCTAACTTGCACACCTAAGCTGCCACTCATAACACGTGTCATTTGTAGCACAGTGGGATCCATTCAAACAATCTACTACGTGGCATATATAATTAGGAAGTCTTTTTAATGACTAACCAGACATCTCATACAAAGTTGTAAACAAATTATAGGGATAACTTCACTAATCCCCTTTAAAGTTTGACCATTTTTCCAAACACCCTTTTAACATTCAAAAATTCTTATTTACCCCCTATAAACTTTCAATTGCTCTCAAGTTGACCCATCTGTGCCCTAATTTAAAAAAAAAAAGACAAAAATACCCATGTTTTTTATTTTTTATTTTTTTTTAAAAAAATTGGAAATTGGAATTTTATACAAAAGTCACCGTTTAAAATTCACTATTTAAAATGTCAACTTTCAAAATGTTTTTTTATTTTTTGAAAAAATGAAAATTATGGGTATTTTGGTCTATTTTAAAAATTTTGTGCCCTAATTTGTACGGATAGGGATAAGTGAGAATTTTTGAAAGTTCAAGGGGGATAAGTGAGAATTTTTTTAATGTTAGCGGGATGTTTGAAAAAATGGCCAAACATCAAGAGGGTTAGTGAAGTTATCCCAAAATTATAAATATAGAATCAGTCAAAAGCATAAGGAAACCAAAACCAAAGGTGACGATGGATGTGTGATTGCATCATCTTCAGGTACACAAGATGCAAAAGTTTGGGTTAGGGATAAGTGAGAATTTTTGAAAGTTTAAGGGGGATAAGTGAGAATTTTTTAATGTTAGCGGGATGTTTGAAAAAATGGCCAAACATCAAGAGGGTTAGTGAAGTTATCCCAAAATTATAAATATGGAATCAGTCAAAAGCATAAGGAAACCAAAACCAAAGGTGACGATGGATGTGTGATTGCATCATCTTCGGGTACACAAGATGCAAAAGTTTGGGTCATTTGTGAAAGCATTTATCCTTTGGGTACGCATGATGTCAAAGCATAGAAGCAGCTGGTCTCCTCTTTCACATCTGCAATCACAGCTATTTATAAGAAGGCGAGAGGCTTAGCCTAGAAGGCTAAGAGAGAATTGCTCCATGCATCGTAGGCTAAAAAGCATCCATGGTTAGAGAGTACAAATAAATAAAGAAAATTACTTATCCTCAAGTATCATAATTTTCACTTTACTTTAAAGTTTAAAATGTGACATTTATTTCAAACTTTCAAATTGTGGCAATTTAACTCATTTGACCTATTTATTCCCAAAATGCCCCCAACACTTTTTAAAAAAAAAAAAAACAAAAAACAAAAAACAAAGTGGCTGGTCACCACCTATGGGGTGGTTCGGCCACCCCAACATATATTTATATACATATATATATATATATATATATATATATATATTTGGAATTTTTTTTTTAAGAAAAAAATGTTGGGGCATTTTAAATAAATAGGCCAAATGGGTTAAATTGCCACCATTTGAAAGTTTGGGGGGATAAAGTATCACATTTTAAACTTTGGAGGCAAAAGTGAAAATTGGTGGATATTTCAGAGGGGTAAAGTGTAATTTCCCCATAAATAAATGAATGAACCGGCTAGAGGATCTGATTCCTATAAAAAGTGGTAAAGAGTACTCCCCAAAACCTCAAACATTGCTTAAGATTTAAGAGTTTCTTATCCTTCTTCTTTCTTACAAACTAAGTTCGTTTATTCTCTATTTCTGTCAAACGTTGGACGTACAACAATATTCCTTTTAGTCCCTGATCAACCAGCTTATTAGTTACTTGACTTGTAGTCAACCTCTTTTTCTCACTTTGACCTTTAATTTGTTTGTAGGTTTTCCTGCTTTTGATGGTCTTTATTAAGGATACATCAAGTATATATATATGCATGATGATAGCTAGCTCTGTGTCTACCATTATTTAGTTTGCTAGCCATACTTACAATTGGGTCACTTTTTACTATCTATTTCCTTCGCTGGTGAGTTTTCTTTTCTCTCTCTCTCTTGCCCCATAATCATGCATTATATGATGATGATGAGAAGTAGTAGTGTGTTTTAGCAGAAGAAATGGATCAGAAGACGAATGCCAAGAAGAAAGAAATTGATGGTAGAAGCTTAATAGACTTGGTGTTCTCTTGGTCTCTCGGGGATGTTCTCAATAAAGATGTCTACAAAAACCAGGTTTTTTGTTTCTTTCTTTCATTTTAATACTAACTTTACATTAATTTTTAGAATACTAATTAAAGAGACCGACCATTTATCATACATGACATAGGAACAATCTAAACATATATAAATCATGCTAACATATCCATCGTCCTCAAGACTTCCACTTTTTTATTAGTAATTAATATAAAGTTCATCATGCTAATCTGAGTTGTGTGTGTATATATATATGTATAGTAGAGGCGGCTACAAAATTGAAACTCAATTGAAGAAGGAAAAAATATGCTTGCCCATGTGTGTTGACTTGAGAAATTCAAGTCACTCACGCAACAATATGTACATATATTTGCTCACGAGTCAGGTTAAAAACATATATGTTCAACTTATTTTAATGATGGAGATGCAAATCCTCAGTAAACATTATATAATAGCATCTTACGGTCCATATTAAATCATTGAATTGTATCATATCTATATGTATATGGGAACAAAAAAAAAATCTAAACTAAATTTGTTTTTTAATATCTATATTTAAAAGGTAATAGTAATTTAAAACTATCAAAATATATATAAAAATGGCACTTATTATTATTATTTTTTATAATCCTATAATACCACTATTCTTTTAACAAATAAAATAAAAAAATAATTGTAAAAAAAATCAAACAATTTTTTAAAAAAATACAAAAAAAAAAAAAATTTTTGGAATAAATAAATAATTTTGTATTTTAAAAAAATTGTTTTTTTTTACAATTATTTTATTAATTTATTTGTTAAAAGAATAGGGGTATTATAGACATATAAAAAAAAATAAGTGACATTTTTGATACATTTTGATGGTTTGGAAGGCTACTTTATTACCTTTTGAATATTATGATGCTATATTGCAAATGGCTAGTAGTTTGGAAAGCATTTTTATACTTTTCCTTGTATATATATAGTAGCATAATAATATTATATATGACATTTTTTTTTTTATAAAGACAAAATCGATTTTTTAAGGCATACTTTTTGAACTAGTTTTTTACTTTCATTAAATTTGCGTAATTAAGTGCATTTAATTATATTTCAAGGGTTGTTTATATATAAAGTATTCAATAAATTAGGTATTATTATTGTCCAAATCTAATAAAGAAACAAATAATACAAATCATTTTTTTTTACTCTCTCCACATTTTCATATTTATTAAGTAGTGAACCGGTCATTTAATATATGTACTAATACCTTACTTAAAAAACCATAATTAAAACCCAATACATGCGATTTAAAAAAAAAAAATCATAAAATTCGTATAGTATAATATAGTATAGTATAGTATAGTATAGTATAGTATAGTGTGTGTGTATATATATAACCATATATTGGATTTTTTTTAATAAAAAAAAAATCGTCTATGTGATAATCATTGTAGTTCAATTCTTACAAAAATGGTGGATTTGGTGTTCGGAAGTATTTTTTAGAGTGGATTTTAAGAGTAATTTTATAAGTCTCTCTTGTGTCCCTCTAATAATGATGTGGCTCTTAAAATTACCATTTGATCAAAATTCAATAATGATCAATAAAAAATCTAATAGTGATTTTAAGAGTTACATCAATCTTGAAAAGACACAAAAATAACATAAAAGTGACTTATAGTATTACTCGGATTTCAGATTCAAATTTTTCTACTCAACCTTTCTTATTTATTGTCTTTCATATCCTATATTATCTCTCTCTAAAACTCCCCCATACACTCTAGAAAAAAATTCCGTGCTTTTCGTGGTGCTCATAACCGTCCAAAAAATAACGGTGTGTCCTATAGGCTATAGCGGAACGACCACTGCTATGCACATGTGCTTTGTGTTACTGTGAGTATTGTTTAAGGGGGAAAAAAAAACATAGTGTTTAAGGGAAAACAGTCGAGCTACAAAAGTGATGTTTTGTTTGCGGCATCCAAATTAATAAAAAATTAGGTTTGAAGAGCCTGCAGTCGAACTACAAAAGTGATGTATTACGGCATCCAATATAATGTGTACACGTCAGTTAGTAACACCTGATAGAATAGGAACAAAAACACTGGATTTATCTTCTCTTCCTCTCCCACTTTCTTTTCTTCTCTTTTTCTCTGGTTCATCTTCGCTAAAATGCATTCATCCTCAGCACCCAAAATTTTATTTCCTCTTCTTCTCTTTCTCTCCCACTTTCTATTCTTCTCTCTTCTTCTCTTTCTCTCCCACCATTCACCCACCACATCCACTGTAGCCGCAGTAGCAAAATCTAAGGCTGGGTCTGGCGTGATCCAGTCTGGCTCATGGCAGACACAGCCTGAAAATATGTCGAGCTCCTTTAAAATAGCCCCTGCAATGAGCTCAGTGTTGTTGCAGTGATTTAGCCTCCTTGCCGGACTCACTCATCTGGTCTGCCGAGCAACCTTGTTTCGCCGATTCATTTTTGGACTTTGAAGCTTTTGAATCTCAAGTTTTTCTGTCTCTAATTCCAGTCTTTTGGGTTTGACTGTTCTCCTCTATCGGTTGAATCTGGTTTTGGTGGAGGAATTCAGAGCAAATAAATCTCTCCAAGTTGAGATTTCATGGGAGAAGATGACTGTAGTAGAAAATGCCGCTCACAGAGGCCGCTGGTTTATTCGTAGGTCACGCCAGACCCACTGTTGGGTCTGGCCGTGACCCATCTGGCCATGCCTCCTGCCAAAACTGTTGGGTGTGCGTTTTCTGTTGGGTGGGTTTTTTTATTGTTCTCCTCTATCGGTTGAATCTGGTTTTTTGGTGGAGGAATTCAGAGCAAATCAATCTCTCCAAGTTGAGATTTCATGGGAGAAGATGACTGTAGTAGAAAATGCCGCTCACAGAGGCCGCTGGTTTATTCGTGGGTCACGCCAGACCCACTGTTGGGTCTAGCCGTGACCCATCTGTGGGTCTGGCCATGCCTCATGCCAAAAGCCCAAATCTGTTGGGTGTGCGTTTTCTGTTGGGTGGGTTTTTTGGGTTGGTTCGGTAGGGTTCCAGTTTGGGTTCCGGCCCAACGTAGCCATCCGAATCTATGGAGTCACCGGAGAGAGGTGAGGTGGTTTGTGGGTTAGAAGAAGATGTAATCATCTGTGGTTAGCCTTATTGTATTTTGGTGTTTTAAGTGAGGTGTCAAAATTTGATTGAATGCCGTAAAAGAAGGAGGGGTTTTATGGGGAATATGTTCTTCTCCCGACATTATGGACAGCAGAGTATCGTTTATGGCTGTAATTTCTTTAAAGAAATCTTAATGTCACAAGTATGTTACATATTCTTTTAATAAAAAAAAATAAAATATTAATTAATATTAAAAAAATAAATAAAAACTAAAATAATAAAAAATTAAAAAATATTTTTTAAAAACTACCAGGTGGTCGGCCACCCCCTTGACCACCACTATTGGCTTGGGAGTGGCTTTAGCCACCTTAGATTGGCCAGTCTGAGGTGGCCAAAGCCAACCCATAGCCATTGGGGGTGGTCCGGCCACCAAGAAGGCCAAAACTTAAAAAAAAAAATTGTTCGCCAACAGAGGTGGCCGGGCCACCCTAGTCTAGTAGGGTGTGGTCCAACCACTCCCTATGGGTTGCCGGCAACCAATTTTTTAAAAAATTATTTTAGTTTTTATTTATTTTTTAAATATTAATTAATTATTATTATTTTTTATTAAGAGGACAAGTGGTATATTTGAGGCACTACCATGAACTGGATACCCTCCAGTTCATAATGGATTGGAGAGGATTTGGATCCATAGTAGGGGCTCATTGTTTAAAGTAATAAGTTGGTGTGATTCTTAAGGGATAACTTAATCGGTTGCGAACTATGCCTATAAATGGGAGGTCACTAATTTGAATTCCTCCCTTTCTCTTGACATGTCAAAAAAAAAATTGTTGTGAGATCTTGCATTATTTTCTCTCTTTTTCATTTGAGACTCTCCTGCTCTTTAAATACCTTTCATTATAAAATGTTACGAAACCATAAATATAAACATACATAATCATATTAATTATGAAAACTTTTTAACACTTTCATTGTGTGTCAATCAATTTATTTATTTGTATGTATTTATTTTTTAATTTTTCCATTAATAACTGTGGCGTCATTCACTGACAGGTGAAAAGGATTCCAGATACATTCTCTTCGGTGACAAAATATATGCAGGCATTCATTCCTCCCTTAATCGAGGAAACACATTCTGATTTGTTGTCAAACGTGAAAGGAGTGTCTCGAGCACCTAGTTGTATAATATATTCTGTTGAGAGATCTAAAGAGTTTAAACCTCCCAAAGAATTGTTTTATGAAATTACATTGAAGACGACTGCAGAAACTGGAAAAGATGTAGAAAAATATGAACCTGAGGTTGGTGATGTTATTGCCTTGACAGATGTTAGACCAAAATGCATTGATGATTTGAACAGGCCCAAAAGATCCTATCTTATTGCTTATGTTCATGGTGCAAAAAATAAAACTTCTGATAAGATCCCCGTATTGGCATCGAAGCCCATTTTCACTGAACAAGACATGTACAAGAAAGAAACACCTTTTGGGAACAAGAAAGAAACACTTTTTGCAGTTTTTCTTGTGAATATGACTACAAATGTTCGTATATGGAAAGCACTGAAACCAGAGCCGGAAGGGGGAAACACAAACATCATTAAAACAGTACTGCGACCCAATTCAGCTGTAAGAATTTTAACTCATTTTGTTCTTCAATGTGACACATCATGACTAACATTACTGATGCATTATATATTTATTTCAAACAGGATAATGAAAATTGTATGACTTGCTTTTCTAAAGGAAAAAGCAGCTCTGCCCCTTCTGATCTACAGGTGATGATCAACTCTTGTGATCTAAATGACTCTCAAGAAGCTGCGGTTTTAGGCTGCATTGGTACGAGAGACTGCAACCATCAGAATCCTGTCAAACTGATATGGGGTCCTCCAGGGACTGGGAAAACAAAGACCGCTGGTGTGTTATTACATGCCCTCCTTAAAATGAAGTGCAGAACATTAACTTGTGCTCCAACTAACATTGCGGTTTTGGAAGTTGCGACACGGCTGCTGAGGTTGGCTAAGGATTCGCTAGAGTATGACACATACGGGCTTGAGATATAGTTTTATTTGGGAATGGTGAGCGAATGCAGATTGTTGATCGTATCTATCCAGGTAAAAGAATGAAGTTTGGTGATCGTAAAGATCTTCTTGATGTATTTCTTGACTATCGTGCTCATGTGCTTGAGAAGTGCTTTGCTCGTGAATCTGGCTGGAGAAATGGCTTAGAATCAATGATATCTTTGCTTGATGACCCTAAATTGCAGTACAAAATATACTTGGAAAAAGAGAGGAAGAAAAATGGAGGAGGAAAAAGAAGGAGGAAAGAAGAGAAAGAAAAAGGAAGGAGGAAAAAGAAAGAATAAAAAAGAAAGGAAAAAGAAAGAAAGGAGGAAAACAATAAGGGGATGATGAGCCCAAAAGGATGATGATGTCCTTTGACATTTGAGGAGTTTTTAAAGAAGACATTCTGTTCAACTCATGAGCAACTGAAGTTTTGTATGGTTAATTTGTATACGCACTTACCAACTTCTCTTATACCGTTAGATGTAGTGAAAAAGATGATGGAAGCTTTGGATTTGCTTCAATTTCTTGAAACTCTGTTGCGTGGTGGCAGAGTTCTCAATTATTTCCAAGACACAGGAAGCAGTGTGGATTGCCTTGCAAAGTTGAGTAAGAGAGAAGAGTGCCTTCATGTACTGAGATATCTGCAATTATCTCTGACATCCTCTGTTCCAGATTTAGGCAACTGTTCAATAACAAACTTTTGCTTGGAAAATGCATGCCTAGTGTTCTGTACTGCATCAAGCTCCGCTAAATTACACAGAACTGAAGGAAGCATGGAATTTTTGGTTATCGATGAAGCTGCTCAGCTTAAAGAATGTGAATCAGCTATTCCTTTACAACTGCCTGGTCTCCGCCATGCTATTCTCATAGGATGAGAGGCAACTCCCTGCTCTGGTTAAAAGCGAGGTTAGAGGTTAGAGTTCTTGTCTTTGCAAATTATGAACATCTCCCACTTTGTTTAACATGTTTTGAATGTGCACTTTTTAGATATCCGACAAGGCTGAATTTGGAAGAAGTTTGTTCGAAAGACTAGTCATGTTGGGGCACCAGAAGCACCTTCTTAATGTCCAGTACAGGATGCATCCATCCATCAGCTTATTTCCAAACACAGAGTTCTATGGCAAACAGATTTCAGATGCTCCAAATGTTGAAGAAAGAGACTACGAGAAGCGTTTCCTTCAGGGCAACATGTACAGCTCCTACTCTTTTATAAGTATTGCTCATGGAAAGGAGGAATTTGGTCTGGGTACAGTGCCAAGAATATGGTTGAGGCTGCTGTGGTCTCTGAGATAGTTGAGAATCTTTTAAACGTATGTTTTATTGGTTATTATCCTGAAACATTTACTTTCAGAAAAGTTATGGACAAATGATATGAATTCCTTTTACCATTTCCTGTTTTTGTGACAGAATTCAGTCACACAAAGAAGAATGTTAGCATAGGAGTGATATCACCATATAAGGCTCAAGTTTCTGCAATTGAAGAGAGGGTCAGAAAATACAGCAAGTCTAACAGTGGCTTCACTGTGAGTGTTCGCTCTGTTGATGGGTTCCAAGGAGGTGAAGATGATGTAATAATTATCTCTACTGTTAGATGTAATGGGAATGGATCAGTTGGTTTTCTTTCCAACCGACAAAGAGCAAATGTGGCACTGACTCGAGCAAGGTATTACTTGTATATATATATATATATATATACACACCAGGTTGTGCTGCAGCTGAAAAATGATTCTGTTAATTCTTTCGATTTTGCAAATTAAAATTTGGTCACTGTTTCATTCTTTAGGTACTGCCTTTGGATTTTGGGGATGGGGGTACTTTACTCAAGAGTAACACTGTTTGGAAGAAACTGGTCCTTGATGCCAAGCAACGTGGGTGTTTCTACGATGCCAATGAGGACAAGAACTTGGCTCAGGCAATTACTGCTGCCTTGGTGGAGCTTGAACAGCTTGAGGGGTATGAGCTTATCTGAATTTGCTTTTAAATAGAACACATTTATCTAGAATCTATCAGCTAATATGTATATGTTGTTCAAGTTAAACTTAAACTCTGGATCCGATGAATACAAAGTTTGTTATCAAGTAGTGTTTATGCCGTAGGCCTGCAGAATTAGGGAAGGAAGGTTAAATAATAACAAGATTGCAGCAAATATTACATTCACTTTTGGGTATTCTAACTTAATGACTGCGAAGGGTATGAATATGATATTACTGTGTTAAATCGTCAAGTCATCCAAAAAGTTTAAACTAATAGAAATTGATGAATATAATAATTTGATTTATATTCTAATACATTTCTCATATGTTTGAGTTTGCCACAGGAGTTTGGTTGTTCCAAAGAGATGGCCAGTGGATTCAAGTAGTGGTTCTGAAGCCGATAGTATGTGGTACCTCTCAAAACCATTATCCTCACTCAGTTTGAAGGATGAGCCAGAAACATCAACCGCAACTCATAGGTGTTGTAAAATAAATCTACCAGTCTTAAATTTGAATTTTAAGCATTGCAGACACAAGGGAGTCAATCTTCTTCAGAACCACTTTAAATAAAAACAGAAATTGATTTTCCTTCCTTCATTCAAGCTATATAGTTTTTTTTTTTCCTTCTAATTCTAAGCAATAATATATATATATATATACTTATGATCCATTTTCTTTCAAAAGACTTAAGATTATATTTCTGAATTTCAAAATCCTTTCAAGTCTAGAATGAAGAATAAGTGGGAAGATGTTGAAGAAAAGTGAAAGGGGTAGAATGAGCGTGATGAAGTAAGATTGCTTTAGTTAATTTATTTATTTATTTATTTAACTAGAATTGGATTTGCATGCATTTACAAGCCATCTTTAATTAATTACCCAGTACCATAGTTCTGAAATACAGTTTCTTCTTCAGATCGTGATCTTGCAAGTCTGGTAATTTGGGGGTCGATCTTTGGAGGGGTTTTGAGAAGAGTTTATTATTAAGACTTGAAGCATGATAAGATCCAGGTGCTTCTTCTGGTCCTCGTCTGACTTTGTAAGAATGATTATAACTTTAAGGTATATCCCTCTTTAAATAGGGATATCCCCCATTTTCTTCTTATAATTTTTTTATTTGGGCGTAAATTTGTGATAGAACTCTATTGAAAAAATGGTCAGAATTTATAGCAGAGATTATTTTCAAGAGAAATGTCATTTTGTATACTCCTATCCTTCACTCGTGTGGTTTCAACATATTTAATGGCTATCTGATAGATACGGTTCTTTTAAAGGCCCTCCGGAGTCGGTTTTACTTGTGTTGGTTCCAAAGTACGTACTCAGTTTCCCCAACGACTGCACTAGTTCTAGTTCCGTTCTAAATGTCTCCAGCTTCCTCTTCTCACAATAAAGTGCTTGGTTTCTCCTTCAAATATATCTATGCTCTAGCTAGGCCTGCAAGTTTTACACCCATTACCATTAGCACTTACACAAGACATAAACCCATGGTAATACACAAAAATCTGACGCATATAATGAGACTCGGCAAAGGGGAGGGGGGCCAAAAAAAAAAAAAGGCTGCAACAATAGTATATATAGGACGTGAGGTGGATACTGTCAAAAGGGGATTTTTTTTTTTTCCTATTGTTACATGAAGATGCTTATGTGGAATATAAGGGGTTTAAATGATATCTTAAAGCAAGGTGAGGTTAGGAGGTATATTAGGAGAATAAAAGTGTCTCTTTTATGTTTAGTTGAGACTAGAGTCAAATGGGATAAAGCTGAAAAGATTTAAGGAGTATGTGGTTAAGGGTGTGGACGAAAAGTGGGATGAGGAGACACCCAGCAAATATGAAATTGAGTTTGGCAATTGTGTTAATGGGATAAGAGGTCCTGATGGATTCTCGACTGCGTTTTACTAAGCTTCTTGTCCAATTGTAGGTGAGGACTGAGGAAGGTTTGGTGCTATTCAAACCTTCTTTGTTTCGGGAAAATTGATGGAACAAGTTAACTCATGATCAACCATCATTACTTTGATGCCTAAAAAAGATAATCCTTTCCAGCCTATATCTTGTTATAATGTCATTTATAAATTCATTCATTACCAAGATTTTGGCTGATGGGTTAACTAAGGGCTGGATGGGATTATAAATTCATTCATTGCCAAGGTCTCCGTCCTTCTAGCGTATTTTCCTCTTCTTTTGGTGGATGAATTCGTCCCTGGAGTATTTGTGAACAGTGACGTAGGGAGAGTAAGCTTGGCTTGGGAAAGAGAACAAGAGGTTTCTCGAGCGGCGTGAATTCGGGGATTCGTGGGAATTAAGGACGAGAAAATGAAGTGGGCCGTTTCAGCACATGGGCTCTTGCAAAGTGAAAGTAACCAAACTGGGCTTAGGTAGCAACCAAGTGGGCTAAACCTCTAGTTACTTTTGTAGTTCATTGTAGAACTAGGCTGGCCCAAACCTCGAATTTGGCCATTATCTTGTTTCGGATCCTTTGAGCCTCGAGAAGAAAGTTGCTTAAAGGATCCAAAACCACACAAACTAGAAGGGGGTGCTAAATATAGTTCTTGCAACAAGCGGTAGCGTCTCTCTTGTCATACGTAAAAAAAAAAAAAAGTAGAATATTAAAATTAAAAATATTGATCCATATTTATTTATAGAATAATTGAGATAGGAAGAGATAATGGAAAATTGGTAATCACATCCCGATTTGATTATATCATACAACTATGTTAAAGAGTTTAATAAATAACAAATTAAACCTAACATAGAAAATTCATGTGCATCTCACATGCATGTTATTAAAAAAATGGACACATGTTACTTTTATAGATCACTAGGTTCAAGAAAATTTCTCCAACTTAGTTTGGAGGAAAACTCATTCATTTTTATTTGGGCATAAAATTTGTATTTTGGGGATTTTCGTCTTTTAATGAAATCTAATGTATATAAAAAATATATATATTCCATTCGATTTAACGAGGTTGACTAACGGAATGCTGTTTTTGGTAAGTAAATGATAATTTGGGTGGTAAATGTGGCGTAGTTAATGGGGATATATTGACAAAGTGTGGTAATTAATGAGAAAAATGTAATTATCCTTTTAATAACAAAGCTAGGGAGCACCGGAGAGTTATGGCTACTATAGTGGGACTAAGAAGCGTGGATGGGTTCTCGCTTCCATCTTAAAAACACTAATAAATAACAAGTTGGGGGAGTAATGGGGCACCATGCTACCAATAGAAAACCAATAAATATCTCCATATATGCGCTGCTAACCAAGTTCTAGCTCTAAACGAGAGGTATGAAAGAAATAAATAAGATTTTGAATCCAAAACTATCATCACATCTCATCATTGTTTTATTGATGTATATATATCTTCATTTCGTGACTATATATGGACAATGAAATGAATCTAGATATATGTATAGACATAGAATTATATGTATTATTAGCTTTTCATTTTTTTTTTTTATTTTTATATGTCCACACAAGAGGGGGAGTATTTGAACTAATGATATCCACTTCATTAGATGTGGTCCTAGCCAATTGAGTTACCTCTTGAGGACTTTTATATGCTTATCTTACTAGCTGTGTTAATGGTCTATGTTTGGAGATTAGATAGAACTCTTGGAATTTTGATTTTGTAATGGGTTTGAACTGCTTTGAATTTTTATGATGACATTATTATTACCTTAATAAAAATGTAGGTTTTCTTCGACAATGATTTCCACAAATCTATATATAGCAAGGACTAGCAATACAGAGATTCGTAAGGAAGTAATATATCGTTTGGCGAAGCTTCCAAGTGGTTGGCGTCAGCCCCATGAGGAGAGAAACCTCAATTTCCATTATGAGACTTCTTCTCAACTTTTAGAGATTTACAAGGTGGATGAGTAGCTGAATCTGGTTAATTTGGATGGTAGATATTCTCAAGGAGGATTCACATCACATTCAATTGGTTATGAAGGTTTGGGATGTTGTGCCATTGTATGACATACCAAGACTAGCAAAGCAACTTGACATTTTATATATTTGGGAGCTATAAAGTGGATAAGATTCATCTCTGCAAACATAGATGTGTTGAGGGTATGAGCTTATTTGAAATTGCTTTTAAATTTGACACAATTATCTGGTATATATCAACTAATATGTATATGTTGTTCCAATTTGTATTCTAATACAATATTCATCTGTTTGAGTTTGCTACAAAGTTTGGTTGTTCTAAAGAAATGGCCAATGGACTAACGTAGTGGTCCTAAAGTCGATAGTATATGATACCTCTCAAGACCATTAGTTTGAGAGATGAGTTAGAAACATCAACCACAACTCATAGGTGTGTAAAACAAATCTAATATTCTTAAATTTAAATTTAAGCATTCTTAACGTACACAAGGGAATTTCACTTATGCATAATCACTTTAAATAAAAACGAAATTTGATTTTCCTTGATTTATTCAAGATATGAATGCCAGAGATCATTTCAAGCCTAGCTAGAATGAAGAATAAATTGTGGGCTCTTTGGAAAGCCGTCATGTCTAGTGTCGTAAAGTGGCAAGATTTCTTCACTGAGAGAGGAAAGAAAGAGAGAAAAAGTGGGAAAACAAAAGGCTTTGCCTTTCCATATGATCCGTACTAATTGATGCGCGTCGATAAGAAATGATTTCATACCACATACATGGTATCTAGGACTAGGAATTTGTGTTCTTACTCACACCCTACGCTAGTTTATTCTCTGGTGACTGTTTCTGTCTTTTAGTTATATTCCCGACTACCTTTTCCTTTCATGTGCACTTGTTTTCGTTTAATTACGATGATAAGCATCCATGTTGATGTTATTAGCATTACATGTTAGTCGTACGGATGGAACAATGTGTTGAATTAATGGTGCATAAGTTAATAAGTACGTAGACATTAACTTTTTCATGCACTAGAAATTACTTTAATTTGATTCCTAGTCAACGTCTTCTTTATTTACTCCTTTTTCTCACTTGGGGCATTTGTGTTGTAGGTCATTCTGCTTTCGCTGATCATCTATCTTAGCGATGCATGTGTTGTAGGCAAATTTACTGGTTATATATGCAGAAATCGCCTAGAAGAAATGGAGAATACTAACGCCAAGGAGGAAGAACTTGCCAGTAGAAGCTTAATAGACTTGGTGTTGTCTTGGTCTCTGGGGGATGTTCTCAAGAAAGATCTTTTCAAAAATCAGGTTCGTGTGTATTTATTTTTACCTAAATTTATTGTTAATCATATGTACACCCCATCCATCGATGGGTTTTCAAAATAAGAAATATGTGTGTATATATATATATATATATATATTAAATTGTTGGTAAGATTAGGAGCAGACACATGTATATGACATAAGAAGCATGTTAACAAATAAATTAATCATGCATGCTGCCGTACTTGTTCAAACTTTTTTCTTCTATTAGTGATATAGCTTCATCAGGTCAAACTGAGAGGCATGAATTGAATGATCTTAGCATATCTATTCAAATGATTTCAACAATGGAAATATAATCTTATATGTGGAAATGTTATTTAAGTTGATAGCTAGTCTGCCTGTTCATAATTATCAGGAAAGGGACTCGATGATCTAGGCATGGCAAGCAATTAGATGAGGAATTTTTGCCAATTTTCATGGACCCTGTTGTTGACAAATTGAAATTTAGGATCACTAAGAGCATCTCCAGTGTAGCTAAAATAGGAAAAATAACTATATTTAACTATTTTGACCATTTTTTTTTTTTGCTCCAACAGAATAGTTTAGGATTAACTATCATACCTTAACCGCTACAATGAATAATTATTTGTAGCTATTCACTGTAGCACACTAGATTGAATTTTAATGTAATATAATATTATTTTTAATATTACTTTTTCCCTTTAATTAAGTATTGACAATAATATAATAAAAAAAATGAGAAATAATATTTTAAAGCAAGTAGCAATAGAGAATCTGTTGGAGTTAGCATTAAAAAATAGGTAGTTAAAATAAAAAATTGTACTTTTTGACTACATAATCTACTTAGCTATGAGAGTCTACTCCTACTCATCAAAACAATTGCCAAAAGTTTGAGTGAAAATACAAGCGTAGGCCTTGACCTTTTTATATATATGAAACAAAACAATACCATAGGCCCATCCACAAATGAATAAACCCCATCTTGTTATAACTAGCCCAACCATTTAAGGCCCATGTGTACGTGTTGACCCATAAACAGCCCATTCGATCAGTTACTCTCCAACTTAAGTTCATCAGTTATTATCAAAGTTCAGTCCACGTGTCCAATGCCTAACTTGCACACCTAAGCTGCCACTCATAACACGTGTCATTTGTAGCACAGTAGGCTCCACTCAAACAATCTACTACGTGGCATATATAATTAGGAAGTCTTTTTAATGACTGACCACATATCTCATACGATGTTGTAAAAAAATTATAAATATAGAATCAGTCAAAAGCAGAAGGAAACCAAAACCAAAGGTGACGATGGATGTGTGATTGCATCATCTTCGGGTACACAAGATGCAAAAGTTTGGGTCATTTGTGAAAGCATTTATCCTTTGGGTACGCATGATGTGAAAGCATAGAAGCAGCTGGTCTCCTCTTTCACATCTGCAATCACAGCTGTTCATAAGAAGGCGAGAGGCTTAGCCTAGAAGGCTAAGAGAGAATTGCTCCATGCATCGTAGGCTAAAAAGCATCCGTGGTTAGAGAGTACACATAAATAAATGAATGAACCGGCTAGAGGATCCGAATCCTATAAAAAGTGGTAAAGAGTACTCCCCAAAACCTCAAACATTGCTTAAGATTTAAGAGTTTCTTATCCTTCTTCTTTCTTACAAACTAAGTTCGTTTATTCTCTGTTTCTGTCAAACGTTGGACGTACAATAATATTCCTTTTAGTCCCTGATCAACCAGCTTATTACTTACTTGACTTGTAGTCAACCTCTTTTTCTCACTTTGACCTTTAATTTGTTTGTAGGTTTTCCTGCTTTTGATGGTCTTTATTAAGGATACATCGAGTATATATATATGCACGATGATAGCTAGCTCTGTGTCTACCTTTCTTTAGTTTGCTAGCCATACTTACAATTGGGTCACTTTTTACTATCTATTTCCTTCGGTGGTGAGTTTTCTCTCTCTCTCTCTTGCCCCATAATCATGCTTTATATGATGATGATGAGAAGTAGTAGTGTGTTTTAGCAGAAGAAATGGATCAGAAGACGAATGCCAAGAAGAAAGAAATTGATGGTAGAAGCTTAATAGACTTGGTGTTCTCTTGGTCTCTCCGGGATGTTCTCAATAAAGATGTCTACAAAAACCAGGTTTTTTGTTTGTTTCTTTCATTTCAATACTAACTTTACATTAATTTTTAAAATACTAATTAAGGAGACTGACCATTTATCATACATGACATAGAAACAATCTACACATATATAAATCATGCTAACATATCCATCGTCCTCAAGACTTTCACTTTTTTATTAGTAATTAATATAAAGTTCATCATGCTAAACTGAGTTGTGTGTGTATATATATATATATATGTATGGTAGAGGCGGCTACAAAATTGAAACTCAATTGAAGAAGAAAAAAATATGCTTGCCCATGTGTGTTGACTTGAGAAATTCAAGTCACTCACGCAACAATATGTACATATATTTGCTCACGAGTCAGGTTAAAAACGTATATGTTCAACTTATTTTAATGATGGAGATGCAAATCCTCAGTAAACATTATATAATAGCATCTTACGGTCCATATTAAATCATTGAATTGTATCATATCTATATATATATGGGGGGGAAAAAAAAGCCCCATAAACTACCAGCCGTTTGTAATATACCCCCATAATATTCAAAATGTAATAAAGTAGCCTCTCAAACTACCAAAATGTATAAAAAATGACACTTATTTTTTATAATCCTATAATATCACTATTCTTTTAACAAATAAAATAAAAAAAATAATTGTAAAAAAAATCAAACAATTTTAAAAAATAAAAAAAAAAAAACCAATGGGCGAATAAATACAAAAAAAAAAGAAAGTTTTTTGGAATAAATAAATAATTTTGTATTTTTAAAAAATTGTTTTGTTTTTTTTTTTTTACAATTATTTTATTATTTTATTTGCTAAAAGAATAGGGGTATTATAGACATATAAAAAAAAAGTGGCATTTTTGATACATTTTGATAGTTTAGGAGGCTACTTTATTACTTTCTGAATATTATGAGGCTATATTACAAATAGCTAGTAGTTTGGAAAGCATTTTTATACTTTTCCTTTTATATATATATATATATATATATATAATAGCATAATCGCTCTTAGAAGTTTCTTAATATTGCGATATATGGCATGAATCATTTTTTTTTTTTATATAAAGACAAAACCGATTTTTTAAGGCATACTTTTTGAACTGGGTTTTTTACTTTCATTGAATTTGTGTAATTAAGGACATTTAATTATATTTCAAAAGTTTTTTTATATATAAATTATTCAATAAATTAGGTATTATTATCATCTAAATCCAATAAAGAAACAAATGATATAAATAGTTTTTTTTTCCTCTCTCCACATTTTCATATTTATTAAGTAGTGAACCACTCATTTAATATATGTACTAATACCTTACTTAAAAAACCATAATTAAAACCCAATATATGCGATTTTTTTTTTTAAAAAAAAATCATAAAATTCGTATAGTATAGTATAGTATGGTATAGTGTGTATATATATAACCATATATTGGATTTTTTTTAAATAAAAAAAAAAAATCGTCTATCTGATAATCATTGTAGTTCAATTCTTGCAAAAGTGGTGGATTTGGTGCTCGGAAGTATTTTTGAGAGTGGATTTTAAGAGTAATTTTAGAAGTTCCTTTTGTGTCCCTCTAATAATGATGTGGTTCTTAAAATTACCATTTGATCCAAATTCAATAATGATCAATCGTAAGTCCAATAATGATTTTAAGAGTTACATCAATCTTGGAAATGACACAAAAATAACACAAAAGTGACTTATAGTATTACTCGGATTTCAGATTCAAAATTTTCTACTCAACCTTTCTTATTTATTGTCTCTCATATCCTATATCATCTCTCTCTAAAACTCCCCATACACTCTAAAAAAATATTCCGTGCATTGCGTGGTGCTCAAAACCGTCCAAAAAATAACGATGTGTCCTATAGCGGCACAACCACTGCTATGCACATGTGCTTTGTGTTTTTTTTTTTTTGACATGTCCACACAAGGATAGGGGAAGAGGAAATTCAAACTTATAACTTCCGCTTCATAAAGCGTAGGTCACAACCGATTGAGTTACCTCTTGAAAACATATGCTTTGTTACTTTGAGTATTGTTTAAGGGGAAAAGAGAAAGGTATCCTTTTAAGGGAAAACAGTCGAGCTACAAAAGTGAAGTTTTGCGGCATCCAATATAATATGTACACGTCAGTTAGTAACACCTGATAGAATAGGAATAAAAACACTGGATTTATCTTCTCTTCCTCTCCACTTTCTCTTCTTCTCTTTTTTTCTGGGTCATCTTCGCCAAAATGCATTCATCCTCAGCACCCAAAATTGTATTTCCTCTTCTTCTCTTTCTCTCCCACTTTCTATTCTTCTCTTTCTCTCCCACCATTCACCCACCACATCCACTGTAGCCGCAGTAGCAAAATCTAAGGCTGGGTCTGGCGTGACCCAGTCTGGCTCATGGCAGACACAGCCTGAAAATATGTCGAGCTCCTTTAAAATACCCCCTGCAATGAGCTCAGTGTTGTTGCAGTGATTTAGCCTCCTTGCCGGACTCACTCATCTGGTCTGCTGAGCAACCTTGTTTCGCCAATTCATTTTTGGACTTTGAAGCTTTTGAATCTCAAGTTTTTCTCAATCTCTAATTCCAGTCTTTTGGGTTTGACTGTTCTCCTCTATCCGTTGAATCTGGCTTTGGTGGAGGAATTCAGAGCAAATCAATCTCTCCAAGTTGAGATTTCATGGGAGAAGATGACTGTAGTAGAAAATGCCGCTCACAGAGGCCGCTGGCTTATTCGTAGGTCACGCCAGACCCACTGTTGGGTCTGGCCGTGACCCGTCTGTTGGCCTGGCCATGCCTCCTGCCAAAACTGTTGGGTGGGTCTTTTGGGTTGGTTCGGTTGGGTTCCAGTTTGGGTTCCGGCCATACGTAGCCATCCAAATCTATGGAGTCACCGGAGAGAGGTTAGGTGGTTTGTGGGTTAGAAGAAGATGTAACCATCTGTGGTTAGCCTTATTGTATTTTGGTGTTTTAAGTGAGGTGTCAAAATTTGATTGAATGCTATAAAAGAGGGGTTTTATGGCATCACCTGATAGTAGGGGCTAATTGTTTAAAGTAATATCATTGTTTAAAGTAATAAGTTGGTGTGATCTTCGAGGATAGTTCAATCGGTTTTGGATCATGCCTATGATGCTAAGGTTATAGTTTGGATCCCCTCCTCCTTTTCCTTTGGTAGACATGTCAAAAACAAAAAAATAATAATAATAATAATAAAAAGAAAAAAGAAAAAAAGGTTGGTGTGAGATCTTGCATTATTTTCTCTCTTTTTCATTTGAGATTCTCCTACTCTTTAAATACCTTTCATTATAAAATGTTACGAAACCATAAATATATAACATACATAATCATATTAATTATGAAAACTTTTAACACTTTCATTATGTGTCAATCAATTTATCTATTTGTATATATATATATATATATATATATATATATATTTTGTTTTGTATGTATTTATGTTTTAATTTTTCCATTAATAACTGTGGCATCATTCACTGACAGGTGAAAAGGATTCCAGATACGTTCTCTTCAGTGACAGATTACATGCAGTCATTCATTCCTTCCTTAATCGAGGAAACACATTCTGATTTGTTGTCAAACGTGACAGGAGTGTCTCGAGCACCTACTTGTATAATATATTCTGTTGAGAGATCTAAAGAATTTAAACCTCCCAAAGACTTGTTTTATGAAATTACATTGAAGACGACTGCAAATACTGGAAAAGATGTAGAAAAATATGAACCTGAGGTTGGTGATGTTATTACCTTGACAGATGTTAGACCAAAATGCATTGATGATTTGAACAGGCCCAAAAGATCCTATCTTATTGCTTATGTTCATGGGGCAAAAAAAGAAACTTCTGATAAGATCTCCATATTGGCATCGAAGCCCATTTTCACTGAACAAGACATGTACAAGTACAAGAAAGAAACACCTTTTGGGAACAAGAAAGAAACACTTTTTGCAGTTTATCTTGTGAATATGACTACAAATGTTCGTATATGGAAAGCACTGAACCCAAAGCCGGAAGGGCGAAACACAAACATCATTAAAACAGTACTGCAACCCAATTCTGCTGTAAGAATTTTAACTCATTTTGTTCTTCAATGTGACACACATCATGGCTAACATTACTGATGCATTATATATCTATTCCAAACAGGATGATGAAAATTGTATGACTTGCTTTTCTAAAGGGAAAAGCAGCCCTGCCCCTTCTGGTCTAAAGGGGATGATCAATACTTATGATCTAAATGACTCTCAAAAAGCTGCGGTTTTAGGCTGCATTGGTATGAGAGACTGCAACCATCAGAATCCTGTCAAACTGATATGGGGTCCTCCAGGGACTGGGAAAACAAAGACCGTTGGTGTGTTATTACATGCCCTCCTTAAAATGAAGAGCAAAACATTAACATGTGCTCCAACTAACATTGCGGTTTTGGGAGTTGCAACACAGCTGCTGAGGTTGGCTAAGGATTCGCTAGCGTATGACACATACGGGCTTGGAGATATAGTTTTATTTGGGAATGGTGAGCGAATGAAGATTGATCATCGTGATGATCTGGTTGATGTATTTCTTGACTATCGGGCTCATGTGCTTGGGAAGTGCTTTGCTCCTCTAACTGGCTGGAGAAATGGCTTGGAATCAATGATATCTTTGCTTGATGACCCTAAATCGCGGTACGAAATATACTTGGAAAAAAGGAATGAAGAAAAAAGGAAGGAGGAAAAAAGAAAGGAGGAAAAAAGAAAGGAAGAAAAAAGGAAGGGGGGGAAAATAAAGGAGGAAAACAGTAAGGGGAATGATGATCTCAAAAGGGTTGATGATGTTCCTTTGACATTTGAGGAGTTTTCAAAGAAGATTTTCTGTTCAATTCATGAGCGACTGAAGTTTTGTATGGTTAATTTGTATACGCACTTGCCAACTTCTCTTCTACCGTTAGAGGTAGTGAAAAAGATGAGAAGAGCTCTTACTTTGCTTAAATCTCATGAAACTTTGTTGTGTGGTGTCAGTGGAAATGAAGGGTTAAAACAAGTTCTCAATAATTTCCAAGACACAGGAAGCAGTGTGGGTTGCCTTGCAAAGTTGAGTATGAGACGAGAGTGCCTTCGTCTACTAAGAGACCTGCAATTATCTCTGACATCCTCTGTTCCAGTTTTAACAGAAAATAATTCAATAAAAAACTTTTGTTTGGGAAATGCATGCCTAGTGTTCTGTACTGCATCAAGCTCTTCTAAATTACATGCAGAAGGAAATATACCATTGGAATTCTTAGTTATCGATGAAGCTGCTCAACTTAAAGAATGTGAATCAGCTATTCCTTTACAACTGCCTGGTCTCCGCCATGCTATTCTCATAGGTGATGAGAAGCAGCTCCCTGCAATGGTTAAAAGCGAGGTTAGAGTTTTATCCTTGGTTCTTTGGTCTTTTCAAATTCTGAACATCTTCCACTTTGTTTAACATGTTTTGAATGTGCACTTTTTAGATATCGGACAAGGCTGAATTTGGAAGAAGTTTGTTCGAAAGACTAGTCATGTTGGGGCACCAGAAGCACCTTCTTAATGTCCAGTACAGGATGCATCCATCCATCAGCTTATTTCCAAACAAAGAGTTCTATGACAAACTGATTTCAGATGCTCCAAATGTTGAAGAAAGAGACTACGAGAAGCGTTTCCTTCAGGGCAACATGTACAGCTCCTATTCTTTTATAAGTATTGCTCATGGAAAGGAGGAATTTGGTCTGGGGTACAGTCCCAAGAATATGGTTGAGGCTGCTGTGGTCTCTGAGATAGTTGAGAATCTTTTTAAACGTATGTTTTATTGGTTATTATCTAGGAAACATTTGCTTTCAGAAAAGTTATATAGACAAATGATAAGAATTTCTTTTACCATTTCCTGTTTTTGTGACAGAATTCCGTGACACAAAGGAGAAGGTTAGTATAGGAGTAATATCACCATATAAGGCTCAAGTTTCTGCAATTGAAGAGAGGGTCAGAAAATACAACAAGTCTAACAGTGGCTTCACCGTGAGTGTTGGCTCTGTTGATGGGTTCCAAGGAGGTGAAGATGATGTAATAATTATTTCTACTGTAAGATGTAATGGGAATGGATCAGTTGGTTTCCTTTCCAACAGACAAAGAGCAAATGTGGCACTGACTCGAGCAAGGTATTACTTGTATATATATATACCAGATTGTGCTGCAGCTGAAAAATGATTCTGTTAGTTCTTTCGGTTTTGCAAATTAAAATTTGGTCACTGTTTCAATCTTTAGGTACTGCCTTTGGATTTTGGGGGATGGGGATACTTTACTCAAGAGTAACACTGTTTGGAAGAAACTGGTCCTTGATGCCAAGCAACGTGGGTGTTTCTACGATACCAATGAGGACAAGAACTTGGCTCAGGCAATTACTGCTGCCTTGGTGGAGCTTGAACAGCGTGAGGGGTATGAGCTTATCTGAATTTGCTTTTAAATATGACACATTTATCTAGTATATATCAGCTAATATGTATATGTTGTTCAAGTTAAACTTAAACTCTGAATCCGATGAATGCAAAAATTTGTTATCAAGTAGCGTTTATGCCGTAGGCCTGCAGAATAAGGGAAGGAAGGTTAAATAATAACAAGATTGCAGCAAATATTACATTCACTTTTGTGTATTCTAACTTAATGACTGTAAAGGGTATGAATATGATATTAATAGAAAATGATGAATATAATAATTTGATTTATATTCTAATACATTTCTCATCTGTTTGAGTTTGCTACAGGAGTTTGGTTGCTCCAAAGAGATGGCCAGTGGATTCAAGTAGTGGTTCTGAAGCCGATAGTATGTGGTACCTCTCAAAACCATTATCCTCACTCAGTTTGAAGGATGAGCCAGAAACATCAACCGCAACTCATAGGTGTGTAAAATAAATCTACCGGTCTTAAATTTGAATTTTAAGCATTTTAGACACAAGGGAGTTAATCTTTTTTAGAACCACTTTAAATAAAAACAGAAATTGATTTTCCTTCCTTCATTCAAGCTCTATAGTTTTTTTTTTTCTTTTCCTTCTAATTCTAAGCAATAATATATATATATGTATGGATATATACTTATGATCCATTTTCTTTCAAAAGACTTAAGATTATACTTCTGAATATCATAAATCCTTTCAAGTCTAGAATGAAGAATAAGTGGGAAGATGTTGGGTTGAAGAAAAAGTCGGAAAGGGGGTAGAATTACTGATGAAGTAAGATTGCTTTAGTTTATTTATTTATTTTAACTAGAATTGGATTTGCATGCATTTACAAGCCATCTTTAATTAATTACCAAGTACCATAGTTCTGAAATACAGTTTATTCTTCAGATCGTGATCTTGCAAGTCTGGTAATTTGGGGATCTTTGGAGGGGTTTTGAGAAGAGTTTAGTATTAAGACTTGAAGCATGATAAAATCCAGGTGTTTCTTCTGATCCTCATCTGACTTTATAAGAATGATTGTAACTTTAAGGTATATCCCCTTTAAATAGGGATATCCCCCATTTTCTTCTTATAATTTTTTTATTTGGGCGTAAATTTGTTATTTCATAAGAACTCTATTGAAAAAATGGTCAGAATTTATAGTAGAGATTATTTTCAAGAGAAATGACATTTTATATACTCCTATCTTTCACTCATATGGTTTCAACATATTTAATGGCTATCTGGTAGATACGGTTCTTTTAAAGGCCCTCCGGAGTCGGTTTTACTTGTATTGGTTCCAAAGTACGTACTCAATTTCCCTAATGACTACACTAGTTCTAGTTCCGTTTTAAATGTCTCCAGCTTCCTCTTCTCACAATAAAGTGCTTGGTTTCTCCTTCAAATATGTCTATGCTCTAGCTAGGCCTGCAAGTTTTACACCCATTACCATTAGCACTTACACAAGACATAAACCCATGGTAATACACAAAAATCTGACGCATATAATGAGACTCGGCAAAGGGGAGGGGGGCCAAAAAAAAAAAAAAAAAAAAAGGCTGCAACAATAGTATATATAGGATGAGGTGGATACTGTCAAAAGGGGTTTTCTCTTATTCCTATTGTTGCATGAAGATGCTTATGTGGAATATAAGGGGTTTAAATGATATCTTAAAGCAAGGTGAGGTTAGGAGGTATATTAGGAGAATAAAAGTCTCTTTTATGTTTAGTTGAGACTAGAGTCGAATGGCTGAAAAGATTTAAGGAGTATGTGGTTAAGGGTGTGGACGAAAAGTGGGATGAGGAGACACCCAGCAAATATGAAATTGAGTTTAGCAATTGTGTTAATGGGATAAGAGGTCCTGGATGGATTCTTGGCTGCGTTTGACTAAGCTTCTTGTCCTATTGTAGGTGAGGACTGAGGAAGGTTTGGTGCTATTCAACCCTTCTTTGTTTCGGAAAAATTGACGGAACAAGTTAACTCATGATCAACCATCATTACTTTGATGCTTAAAAAAGATAATCTTTTCCAGCCTATATCTTGTTATAATGTCATTTATAAATTCATTCTTTACCAAGATTTTGGCTGATGGGTTAACTAAGGGGCTGGATGGGATTATAAATTCATTCATTGCCAAGGTCTCCGTCCTTCTAGTGTATTTTCCTCTTCTTTTGGTGGATGAATTCGTCCATGGAGTATTTGCGAACAGTGACGAAGGAAGAGCTTTGGCTTGGGAAAGAGAACAAGAGGTTTCTCGAGCGGCGCGAATTCGGGGATTCGTGGGAATTAAGGACGAGAAAATGAAGTAGGCCGTTTCAGCACATGGGCTTGTGCAAAGTGAAAGTAACCAAACTGGGCTGAGGTAGCAACCAAGTGGGCTAAACCTCTAGTTACTTTTGTAGTTCATTGTATAACTAGGCTGGCCCAAACCTTGAATTTGGCCATTATCTTGTTTCGGATCCTTTGAGCCTTGAGAAGAAAGTTGCTTAAAGGATCCAAAACCACACAAACTAGAAGGGGGTGCTAAATATAGTTCTTGCAACAAGTGGTAGCACGTCTCCTCTTGTGCGGACATGTAAAAAAAAAAAAGTAGTAGCGATTAAAAATTAAAAAATATTGATCCATATTTATTTATAGAATAATTGAGATAGGAAGAGATAATGGAAAACTGGTAATCACATCCCACTGATTTGATTATATCATACAACTATGTTAAAGAGTTTAATAAATAACAAATTAAACCTAACATAGAAAATTCATGTGCATCTCACATGCATGTTATTAAAAAAATGGACACATGTTACTTTTATAGATCACTAGGTTCAAGAAAATTTCTCCAACTTAGTTTGGAGGAAAACTCTGTCCATTTTTTATTTGGGCATAAAATTTGTATTTTGGGGATTTTCGTCTTTTAATGAAATCTAATGTATATAAAAAAAATATATATATATTCCATTCGATTTAACGAGGTTGACTAACGGAATGCTGTTTTTGGTAAGTAAATGATAATTTGGGTGGTAAATGTGGCAGTTAATGGGGATATATTGACAAAGCGTGGTAGTTAATGAGAGAACAATGTAATTATTCCTTTTAATAAACAAAGCTAGGGAGCACCAGGAGAGTTATGGCTACTATAGTGGGACTAAGAAGCAGCGGATGGGTTCTCGCTTCCAGTCTTAAAAACACTAATAAATAACAAGTTGGGGGAGTAATGGGGGCACCATGCTACCAATAGAAAACCAATAAAATTATATGTTAGGAGTGTCGGCTCCATAATGCGCGTGCTAACCAAGTTCTAGCTCTAAACGAGAGGTATGAAAGAAAATAAATAAGATTTTGAATCCAAAACTATCATCACACCTCATCATTGTTTTATTGATGTATATATATCTTCATTTCGTGACTATATATGGACAATGAAATGAATAGATGTATGTATAGACATAGAGTTATATGTATTATTAGCTTTTCATATGCTTTTTATTTTATTTTATTTTTATATGTCCACACAAGAGGGAGGGGAGTATTTGAACTAATGATATCCGCTTCATTAGATGTGGTCCTAGCCAATTGAGTTACCTCTTGAGGACTTTTATATGCTTATCTTACTAGCTGTGTTAATGGTCTATGTTTGGAGATTAGATAGAACTCTTGGAATTTTGATTTTGTAATGGGTTTGAACTGCTCTGAATTTTTATGATGACATTACTATTACCTTAATAAAAATGTAGGTTTTCTTCGACAATGATTTCCACAAATCTATATATAGCAAGGACTAGCAATATAGAGATTCGTAAGGAAGTGATATCTCTTTTGGTGAAGCTTTCAAGTGGTTGGCGTCAGCCCTATGAGGAGAGAAACCTCATTGTCCATTATGAGACTTCTTCTCAACTTATAGAGATTTACAAGGTGGATGAGTAGCTGAATTTGGTTAATTTGGACTGTAGATATTCTCAAGGAGGATTCACATCACATTCAGCTGGTTATGAAGGTTTGGGATGTTGTGCCATTATCTGACATACCAAGACTAGCAAAGCAGCTTGACATCTTATTTGGGAGCTATATAATGGATAAGATGCATCTCTGCAAACATAGATGTGTTGAGGGGTATGAGCTTATTTGAAATTGCTTTTAAATTTGACACAATTATCTGGTATATATCAACTAATATGTATATGTTGTTCCAATTTGTAATCTAATACAATATTCATCTATTTGAGTTTGCTACAGAAGTTTGGTTGTTCCAAAGAAATGGCCAATGGACTAACGTAATGGTCCTAAAGTCGATAGTATATGATACCTCTCAAGACCATTAGTTTGAGAGATGAGTTAGAAACATCAACCACAACTCATAGGTGTGTAAAACAAATCTAATATTCTTAAATTTAAATTTAAGCATTCTTAACGTACACAAGGGAATTTCACTTATGCATAATCACTTTAAATAAAAACGAAATTTGATTTTCCTTGATTTATTCAAGATATGAATGCCAGAGATCATTTCAAGCCTAGCTAGAATGAAGAATAAATTGTGGGCTCTTTGGAAAGCCGTCATGTCTAGTGTCGTAAAGTGGCAAGATTTCTTCACTGAGAGAGGAAAGAAAGAGAGAAAAAGTGGGAAAACAAAAGGCTTTGCCTTTCCATATAATCCGTACTAATTGATGCGCGTCGATAAGAAATGATTTCATACCACATACATGGTATCTAGGACTAGGAATTTGTGTTCTTACTCACACCCTACGCTAGTTTATTCTCTGGTGACTGTTTTTGTCTTTTAGTTATATTCCCGACTACCTTTTCCTTTCATGTACACTTGTTTTCGTTTAATTACGATGATAAGCATCCATGTTGATGTTTTTAGCATTACATATTAGTCGTACGGATGGAACAATGTGTTGAATTAATGGTGCATAAGTTAATAAGTACGTAGACATTAACTTTTTCATGCACTAGAAATTACTTTAATTTGATTCCTAGTCAACGTCTTCTTTATTTACTCCTTTTTCTCACTTGGGGCATTTGTGTTGTAGGTCATTCTGCTTTCGCTGATCATCTATCTTAGCGATGCATGTGTTGTAGGCAAATTTACTGGTTATATATGCAGAAATCGCCTAGAAGAAATGGAGAATACTAACGCCAAGGAGGAAGAACTTGCCAGTAGAAGCTTAATAGACTTGGTGTTGTCTTGGTCTCTGGGGGAAGTTCTCAAGAAAGATCTTTTCAAAAATCAGGTTCGTGTGTGTTTATTTTTACCTAAATTTATTGTTAATCATATGTACACCCCATCCATCGATGGGTTTTTAAAATAAGAAATATGTGTGTATATATATATATATATATATATATTAAATTGTTGGTAAGATTAGGAGCAGACACATGCATATGACATAAGAAGGATGTTAACAAGCCGTACTTGTTCAAACTTTTTTCTTTCTATTAGTGATATAGCTTCATCAGGTTAAAGTGAGAGGCATGAATTGAATGATCTTAGCATATCTATTCAAATGATTTCAACAATGGAAATATAATCTTATGTGTGGAAATGTTATTTAAGCTGATAGCTAGTCTGCCTGTTCATAATTATCAGGAAAGGGACTCGATGATCTAGGCATGGCAAGCAATTAGATGAGGAATTTTCGCCAATTTTCATGGACCCTGTTGTTGACAAATTGAAATTTAGGATCACTAAGAAGTAGAAAAGACCATATATAATAAAATACTTTAATCACATAAAACACCAATTTTTTTTTTCAAAATTTACATAATTCACTTAACAAGCCTATATCAACAGGTGTAAAAGGTTAAATAACATAGTTAAATCCAAACTAATAAGCTTAAGTTTTTGGGTTGAGAGGTGTCCCAATATTTTATATGTAGGTATCATTAAAATACTTTTCAATGTGTCATTCTCCTAATAGTACCTATTGAAATTAATTAAACAAGCATATAACCTGTGCTACACAGATTCTTCATTCTTCATTGTAGAACTCTCTCTCTCATACATTTCCTAAATTCAATGTAATATTTATAAAAAGAAAAATAAGCAAGTTGAATAAAATAATACATAAATTAGAATATATAGAAAATATGTACAAAAATGTAAACAAAACAACATAACCACGTAAAATAAAAACAAAAAGGAAAAAAGAAAAATACTAATACAACAAAATAAAATAAAAGGGTAAAGTCCTAGTAACAATTTACCTTAAACTATCAATTCGATAATTTACCTCCAAACTACTAAACAAATGACAATGTACTAATGCTAGCAAAATGGTGAAATTACCCTTATAGAATTTTCAATTAGACAAAATCACCCTTAAAAATTTGAAAAAAAAAAAAAAGTTAAATTTTAGTATTTTTGTTTTTATTTTAGTAAGGGTAATTTTGTCATTTTGTTAAAATTTAGGGTACATTGTCATTGTTTTGGTAGTTTGGAGGATAAATTGTCGCAATTGATAATTTGGAGGTAGATTATCATTAAAGTGGTAGTTTGAAGAGGTTAAGTGGACTTTACCTTAAAAAAAAAACTATATTTTCATTATACTTTTTTAAGTTCCAATGAAACATTGAATGCTAATGTCGTGCACCAATTAAGCACATAAACAATGTGCATTGGACAAAAAAACGAACTACTCAATGAATGTGTAAACTAAAAATATCATACATCGTACTAAAAACAACAATAAGGAACTCTCTCTCACCATCAAACTAAAAAAGATACTGTTTTTCAATTCCAATAAAGTGCATTGCACATGAAAAAACTATAGGAAAATTACATTTTATCCCCTAAAGTATTCACCTATTTTCACTTTTGCCTCCAAAGTTTAAAATGTGATACTTTACCCCCCCAAACTTTCAAATTGTGGCAATTTAATCCATTTAGTCTATTTATTCTCAAAATGCCCCCATCACATTTAAAAAAATCCAAAAGAAAAAATCAAAAAAATATCTTTGGGATAGTTTGACACCCGGTTATGCAGGCGACAAACCACCCGGTGGCCCAAGGGGTGGTTTGGCCCCCCTTGGGCCAATCGCTCAAAATTTTGTTTTTGGGCGTTTGGCAAGAGGCGAACCACCACTGGGCCATTAGTGGTGGCCTTGCCAGCTGACTGGGTGGCAAACCACCTAGGCCAAGCAGGTGGTGGCCACCACCTATGGAGTGGTTCGGCCACCCCAACATATATTTTTGGATTTTTTCTTCTTTTTTTTTGGATTTTTTTTTTTAAAAAAAAAAAATGTGATGGGGGCATTTTGGGAATAAATAGGCTAAATGGGTTAAATTGCCACAATTTGAAAGTTTGGGGGGGGTAAAGTGTCACATTTTAAACTTTGAAGGCAAAAGAAATTGGTGGATACTTCAGGAGAGTAAAATGTAATTTTCTCAAAAACTATTCAATGATCAACAACATACACTAAAAAAATGTTATACCTTGTACCAAAAACAACAATATGAAAATAAACAATAATATATAAATTAGAATAGAAAATGACGACAAAAAAAGGGAAATGAAAGAACATAATCACATAAAATAAAGTAAAAAAAAATTAAAAATAAAAAATAATTGTCTTCTTAGTATATTTTTTTTATGTTCCAATAGAATTCATAGGTAGAAGAAGTTTGGAGGAAAATTTTGTCCATATATATTGTAAATTTAATCTTTAACTTTAATGTTAAGACAATACTACCTCTCATTTTACACTAAATGGATACTCTCCATTTGAGTTGAAATGGAGAGGATCCTGTTCCCTCTTAAAAAGCCGTTTTATAAATTATGCTTTAAAAAACTGGTTTAGCATTAAAATAAAAAGGGTCAATACCTTTCAAAAAAAAAAAAATGGGGGGGGGGGGGGATCAATACCACATGCGGTAATATTAAAACATTTTTTAGAGTGATTCAGCTTATATATATATATATATGTGACGGACAAGGTGAAAATCCATTGGTAGTGATGGTCTCTCTAACAATTAACTTCATACATGCACTTCTCATATTTCCCTATGCATTCTTGAGATTTGGCATAAGATTGATGGGAACTTAATTGCTTTATATATTTCTTAATTTGTACACATATATTAAGAAATATTTCTTGATTTTATGATTATGAATAAGAATGATTACTTTTTCTCAAAAAAAATATTCCTTAATTTATGTGTACATCAATTTTTCATTCAATGATGTTCATCTTGCTCCCATAAGCATGTGTAGATCTTCTCTCATGAGTCATGGCATTTCCATTCATGATGCTGACAGGTTAAAAAGATCCCAAAGACATTCTCGTCAGTGACAGATTACAAGAAGTCATTCGTTCCTGCATTAATTGAGGAAACACATGCTGATTTGTTTTCCAACATAACAGCAGTGTCTCAAGCACCTACTTGGGAAATAGACTCTGTTGTGATATCTAAAGATTTTGAACTTCCCAAAGACTTGTTCTATGAAATTACATTAGTGGAGAACGATGAAGATAGTGATGATTCGGGGAGCGATGAAGATACTGAGAAAGATGAAGAAGAAAAAAATGAACCTCAGAAAGGTGATGTTATTGCCTTGACTGATATTAGACCAAAATGCATTGAAGATTTGAACAGGCCGAAAAGATTCTATCTTATAGCTTATGTTCTTGGGCCAAGAAACACATTGACTGATACGATCCCAATACTGGCATCAAAACCCATTTGGACCGATCAAAATGTACAACCACTTTTGCAGTTTATCTTATGAATATGATTACAAATGTTCGTATATGGACAGCACTGAAACCAGGGGCAAACACAAGCATTATTGAAACAGTACTTCAAGCCAATTCAGCTGTAACATTTTTTTAACTCATTTTCTTCTTCAATTCAGCTGTAAAACAGTACATCATGACTTGCATTACTGATGCATTTATTTGTTCCTAACAGGATGTTGAAAATTGTATGACTTGCTTTTCTAAAGGGAAAAACAGCCCTGCCCCTTCTTGTATACAGAACATGATCAGCTCTTATAATCTAAATGACTCTCAAGAAGCTGCAGTTTTAAGCTGCATTGGTATGAGAGACTGCAATCATCAGAATCCTGTCAAACTGATATGGGGTCCTCCAGGGACAGGCAAAACAAAGACCGTTGGTGTATTATTACATGCCCTCCTTAAAATGAAGTGCAGAACATTAACTTGTGCTCCAACTAACACTGCGGTTTTGGAAGTTACAAAACGGCTGCTGAGTTCGGCTAAGTATTCGCTAGGGTATGACACATACGGGCTTGGAGATATAGTTTTATTCGGGAATGGTAAGCGAATGAAGATTTATGATCGTAAAAAAAGAAAGAAGTTTGCTTATCATAAAGATCTTCGTGATGTATTTCTCGACTATCGTGCTGATGCGCTTAAGAAGTGCTTTGCTCTTAATTCTGGCTGGAGAAATGGCTTAGAATCAATGATATCTTTGCTTGATGACCCTAAATCGCGGTACGAAATATACTTGGAAAAAAGAGAGGAAGAAAAAATGGAGGAGGAAAAAAGAAGGGAGGAAAGAAGAGAGAAAGAAAAAAGGAAGGAGGAAAAAAGAAAGAATAAAAAAAGAAAGGAAAAAAAGAAAAGAAAGGAGGAAAACAATAAGGGGGATGATGAGCCCAAAAAGGATGATGATTATCCTCTCACATTTGAGGAGTTTATAGAGGAGACATTCTTTTCAATCCATAAGCAACTGAAGTTTTGTATGGTGAATTTGTGTACGCACTTACCAACTTCTCTTCTACCGTTAGATGTAGTGAAAAAGATGATGGAAGCTTTGGATTTGCTTCAATTTCTTGAAACTGTGTTGCGTGGTGGCAGAGTTCTCAATTATTTCCAAGACACAGGAAGCAGTGTGGATTTCCTTGCAGAGTTGAGTACGGCAGAAGAGTGCCTTCATGTACTGAGATATCTGCAATTATCTCTGACATCCTCTGTTCCAGATTTAGGCAACTGTTCAATAACAGACTTTTGCTTGGAAAATGCATGCCTAGTGTTCTGTACTGCATCAAGCTCCGCTAAATTACACAGAACTGAAGGAAGCATGGAATTTTTGGTTATCGATGAAGCTGCTCAGCTTAAAGAATGTGAATCAGCTATTCCTTTACAGCTATCTGGCCTCCGCCATGCTATTCTCATAGGGGATGAGAGGCAACTCCCTGCTCTGGTTAAAAGCGAGGTTAGAGTTTTGTCTTTGCAAATTCTGAACATCTCCCACTTTGTTTAACACGTTTTGAATGTGCACTTTTTAGATATCCGACAAGGCTGGATTTGGAAGAAGTTTGTTCGAAAGACTAGTCATGTTGGGGCACCAGAAGCACCTTCTTAATGTCCAGTACAGGATGCATCCATCCATCAGCTTATTTCCAAACAAAGAGTTCTACGACAAACAGATTTCAGATGCTCCAAATGTTGAAGAAAGAGACTACGAGAAGCGTTTCCTGCCAGGGCAACATGTATAGCCCCTACTCTTTTATAAGTATTGCTCATGGAAAGGAGCAATTTGGTCTGGGGTACAGTGCCAAGAATATGGTTGAGGCTGCTGTGGTCTCTGAGATAGTTGAGAATATTTTTAAACGTATGTTTTATTGGTTATTATCCTGGAAACATTTGCTTTCAGAAAAGTTATGGACAAATGATATGAATTCCTTTTACCATTTCCTGTTTTTGTGACAGAATTCAGTCACACAAAGAAGAATGTTAGCATAGGAGTCATATCACCATATAAGTCTCAAGTTTCTGCAATTGAAGAGAAGGTCAGAAAATACAGCAAGTCTGGTAATGGCTTCTCTGTGAGTGTTCGCTCTGTTGATGGGTTCCAAGGAGGTGAGGATGATGTAATAATCATCTCTACTGTAAGATGTAATGGGAGTGGAAGAGTAGGCTTTCTTTCCAACCGACAAAGAGCAAATGTGGCGTTGACTCGAGCAAGGTATACCATGTTAAATTATCACTTATCCCAAAAGTTTAACCCGATAGAAAGAGGTAAATTTAATTTCTTAATCAACACATTAACATTACTTGTATATATATACCAGATTGTTCTACAGCTGAAAAATGATTCTGTTAATTCTTTAGGTTTTGCAAATTAAAATTTGGTCACTGTTTCATTCTTTAGGTACTGCCTTTGGATTTTGGGGGATGCGGTTACTTTACTCAATAGTAACACTGTTTGGAAGAAACTAATAATTGATGCCAAGGAACGTGGCTGCTTCTATGATGCCAATGAGGACAAGAACTTGGCTCAGGCAATTACTGCTGCCTTGGCGGAGCTTGAAAAGCTTGATATTTTACCCAATAACGACTCTCTGCTGTTCAAAGAGGCTATATGGAAGGTGCATGCAATGTTTTGGTTGTTCTATGCCTATTTGATGTCGTAAAACATCTTGTTTGTCTCTAATATTTTCATCATTGACAGATCATGAAATTCCCATATAGATTCAACTGAATTAAAGGATAGAAATATGATCACTATATATATGTAAAGATTTAGTATAAAGTGGTAGACATAGTGTAGACTCTTGGAATTTTTATTTTGTAATATTGGGTTTGAACTGATCTGAATTTTTATGATGACATTACTATTTCCTTAATTAAAATGCAGGTTTTCTTCGACAATGATTTCCACAAATCTATAGCAAGGATTAGCAATGCAGAGATTCATAAGAAAGTGATGTCTCTTTTGGCTAAGCTTTTAAGTGGTTGGCGTCAGCCCCATGAGGAGAGAAACCTCATTGTCCATTATGGGACTTCTTCTCAACTTTTAGAGATTTACAAGGTAGATGAGCAGCTGAATCTGGTTTGGACCGTAGATATTCTCAAGGAAAATTCATATCACATTCAGGTTATGAAGGTTTGGGATGTTGTGCCATTATTTGACATACCAAGACTAGCAAAGCAGCTTGACATCTTATTTAGGAGCTATACAATGGATAAGATGCATCGTTGCAAAGATAGATGTGTTGAGGGGTATGAGCTAATTATCTGAATATCAGCTAATATGCATATGTTGTTCTAGTTAAACTTAAACTCTGAATCCGATAAATGAAAAAGTATGTTATCAAGCAATGTTTATGCCATAGGCCTGCAGAACTAGGGAAGGAAGGTAAATAATAACAAGATTTCAACAAATATTATATTGTTCTAACTTATTGACGAAAAAGGCCTCAATCTGATACCACTTTATTAAATCATCACTTATTTCATAAGTTTAAGTTAATAGAAATGAATAAATATAATATTTTAATACATTGCTCATGTTTGAATTTGCTACAGGAGTTTGGTTGTTCCAAAGAGATGGCCAGTGAACTCAAGCAGTGATCCTAAAGTCGATATTATATGGTACCTTTCAGAACCATTATCCTTACTTAGTCTGAGGGATGAGTCAGAAGCATCAACCACAACTCTCGGGTGCGATGTATAAATAGGAAGATGTTGAGTCGAAGAAAAAGACCTATAGAATGACTGATGAGGTAAGATTGCTTCAGTTTATTTTTTATTTTTTAATTAGAATTGGATTTGCATGCATTTCCAAGCCATCTTTAATTACTAAGCATCATATTTAATTTTTAAATATGTTTGGTATATGACATATTCAAGCTCTTAACATTTTCATGATAAAATCCAGGTGCTTCTTTTGGTCCTCGTCTGACTTTGTAAGCATGATTTATCTTAATATAACTTGAGGTTTATCCCTCTTTATGTACTTTATTTTTGGCATTCTTACTAGTTACTAGAGGTTTATGCCCCTGTTCTTTTTTGGGTTTTTTTTTTAACAACTTTTTATTTGGGGTAAAATTGTAATTTCATAAGAACTTTCTTGACAATGTTTACGTTACAAATTACCCATATTTCGGGCCCAAAAAAAAAAAGTAATCCATATTTATTTATAGAAGAAATGAGATAGGAGGAGATAATGGAAAATTGGTAATCACATCCCACTGATTTGATTACATCATACAACTATGGTAAATAGTTTAATAAGAATAACAAACTAAACCTAATATATAAAATTCTCATATTCTAACATTATTTTATTTATTGGTTTAATTAGATTCAAAAATAAATAAATAAATAAAATAAAATAAAGACCGGATGGGGATGGACCTATAAGGTTCAATGTTATAAGCAAATTCTAGTAAGAGTTAGGAAAAAAATCATGGTTATATGGGATTTAGACAGTGAGAATTGCGTGTATTTTCTCAAGTTGAACTTAATCATAATTTGATCTAATCATATTAGGGCATCAACTAAAACTAATGTGATTTACATTAATCAAACATGCAAATTTTCATTGTGGGATTCAAACACATGCACTAATTTGTACCTACTCGCTATAAAAATAAAATAAAATAAAAATGAGCCATTAAACCACTACCCTAAACTGTGAAAGATGGTGTTTGTTTGGTAATAGCCAAATACTATTTATATAATAAAATAAAAAATTAATTTATTAATTAACTTCCAATATTCTTATTTTTTATCAATTATTTTTTTTATTCTTATTCAAATTAAAAAAAATTACAAACCTTTTTCTTTTTTTCATTTTTTCATACTAATTTTTATTTTCAAGTCAATTAATTTTTGCTTAAAAAAAAAAAAAAATATCCCCAGTCTTTTACCAAAGAGAGCCATAGTGTCCCTTTTTGGTCAAATTGATAGATACATATGGTTTTATCCGCACCCACAAAAAAGAAAAAGGCAAACGATTGATGAGATTGTACCTCCAAAATATATCATATATATATATATATATATAGGTACCACATATTTACATTACATACCACTTCTCTTTATTGTATATGATTTGACAGCCATATTTTTCAATCCCATCAGTTTTTAAAAAACAAAAGTACTTTTTTTTTGGATAACGCAAAAAATGGATTAATGAATTTTATCGTAGCATTACACTTTTTTTTTTTTTTCCTTTCTTCCACCAATGTACGTCTCACAGAAATTTCAGGCCCTCGTCCCATCATCTTTTACCTGATTCATAAACTCAATCGTTCTCTCCTCTTTATTTGCTTTGTTTAGGCTAAACAATTTTGTTCATCTCCATTAATAAAAAATGTTTAGGCTAAACAATTTTGTTCATCTCCATTAATAAAAAAAAAAAAAAGGTGCAAACTTACTAATAAAGAATAAATTTGTATTGAACTGTGTTTGCCAAGATATTTCATTCAAATAATATATGTTGGAACTTAGCCCAGATCAAAATGGAGACATGGCCAATGAACACAAATTGAATTCTCTCCTTATGGATGGCATATTGGCATGTGATATCACTGAATGTCTAATAAATATGATTTCAAAATTATGTTTAATTAAATTTGTGTCATCAAATTGGGTGTATATATATGCTTTAATTAATGGATCTTTTGTTTTGGGGTTAAAAAATATCATACTTATATATAGCATTTTGATCCAACAATTTAGACTCTATTTGTTTCAGTGTAAAATGATTTATGAAAAATATTTTTTTTATGTTCGGTGTGATGAAAAATATTTTTGATTTGATTGAAAATTCTTTTTTAATTTCCGTAAAATAAATTTCATTTTTGAAATCGTAAACTATTTTTCGAGTTTGAGCATTTCATGATACTCAAATCGACAAAACCAGTTAGGATATCATCGGGTTAGGATGTCTTTTTTCGAGTTTGGCATAATCTTAAAGTTCAAAAACTCCCAATTGTAACTCTCAAATTTTTAATTTGATGCAATCCCCTCCATTCGTTAGTGTTTGGTGTCAAAACAAAATGTAAAATGAATTAAATGACCTTTTATATTCCTAAAACTTTTATAAATTTTTATATCGTAGTAATTTCAAATAATTTTTTTTTAAAAAAAAGGTAAAAAAAATGCTGGGTGACTTAAATAAATAATTGAAACAGGATCAATTTTGAGGGAAAGAAGTAAAATAGAAATAGTAGAGCTAAGCCTTCTTTTTTTTTTTTTTTCTTTTTTTTTGTTCAGCTTTACTTTTTAGACTTGAAGACCTATACGTATATTATATTATATGAGTTTATAGCCCACACAATGTGTGAAATTCTTTATTATAATTTAATTTTAAAATTTAAATATATCATTTTTTATTATAAGCTAAAAAGATATATAAAAATATATCTTACATATTTAAATAAAAAAAATTAAATATTTGTTCATATAAATATATATGATTTAAAATAAATAGTATAAACTATAATATAATTAACGCAACTAATGAAATATGAATTATATTGAAATATAATATAGATATAGTTAACACAATTAATTATATTGAAATATAATTAACTCAATTAATTATGCTAATTAATTTTTCTTTTTTTAAAAAAAAAAACCGGTTATATATATGTGACTTTTTTTTTAAGAATTTTAAATTTATTATTTGTTTCCTTATTTGATTTGTACATTAATAAGATTTGATTTATTGAATAATTTAAATATGTAAAACTCTTGAAATATAATTAACGTAATTAATAATCTATTTTTTAAGAAAAAATTGATTCATTCTTAAAAAACTGGTTAACAAATTATATTTTAAAAAATTGGTTTAATCTTTAAAAAAATAAATTTATGCCATATATTACAATATTAAAACATTTCTAAAAGTGATTTAAATTTTATATATATATATATATATATATATATATATATATAATACACGATGATATGTTATGAACAAATGAAAATTGTGTCAGTCTAGTGAGGGCCAACATCTTCGGGTACAAAAGATGTGACAAGGTGTTGTACGTGTATGTCATCAGAATCTACACTATATACTTACAAGTTACAAGACAGCGAGGGGAGACCGGAAGGGAAGAGTAGTACAAATTCTGAAATTCATAAATAAACGAAGCTGGAAAGGAAACCAATAGGCGACGTCTTGTGAACGGACTAATTCAAGAGCTTCCAAGTCTCTAGACTCTCTACTCTCTAGAGAGCCCTTTTCATTTCCCAGAAAGTGTGGGTTTCAAAGTAGTAGATGTTGTATATATATGTTTACCAACTCTTCTTCTTTCTTCTTCTTCTTCTTCTTCCCAAAGAGTGCGTCTTTTGGTCTACCTCAACAACTGCATGTCCTCCTCAGCACTGCAAAACAACGTCCAAGGTTTGACAATCTCTTTCTCTTCTTCTTCTTCTTCTTTACAGGCCATGTTGATTCTCTGTTCAATTACAATGTATGTCATCCTAGCTAGACTACAAAAGTTGAGAGATTATTTGGAACGTCAAAATATCTACTATATGTACATCTAGGTAATCAGCAGTGCGCATGTTAGCCGAACGTACTTAGTCCTGCACCAGATATTATTTATTTGAGTTGTTCTTCTTTAGATCTTTTCTCAGGAATGAATATGATCCCCTTTTCTCCCTCCTTGTGCTTTTGTTCGTAGGTCCTGTGAAAATATAGAATAAGGGAAGAAAGTTTGTAATGAAAGAAGAAGAAAGGGAAGAAGGGGAAGAGAATTAATATAAAATATAGGACTACATTTTATTCAGTAATTGAATGTTACGAGAGAGAACAATATATAGGCATATGAGGGGAATACATCTCATAGATCATGGAGTGAATCATGGGTTGAGGGGCTAATACTATAGATGGAAAGTAATATGCAATCCCATGAAATATGGAGAAAAAATCATGGGATTGTTGCCTTACTTGCATATGTTTGACTTGATTAGATTTTATACTTTAACAGGTCTTTCTGCAGTTCTGCTTCATTTGATGATGTTTATCAACCATACATCGGATTTTGAGAGCTAAACCTCGTGCATGATGATAGGTGTGTGTGCCTTTCTTTTTTTTTTTTTTTTTCTTTTTTAATCTAATTAAACATATAAATCATGCTAACATCGTCGTCAAGTCTTCAACTTTTTGATCAGTAATATGGTTTCATCATGCTAAAGTGAGAAGCACTGATTGATTCTATTGTTATGTTTTTTTAATAATTAGTTGTGTATATATATATATATATATATATATATATATATATATTTGCTATTGGGTTTAATGATGGAAATGCAAATATTCGTAAATGTCGATTAATGATAATCACCACGAATGCACGGGCGGCCAAGAAGGCTGGCGTCCTTCATGCAGGGACAGTTGAGGCAGGGGATTGGGTTGACACTGCTACCGGAGGGATTGCTTGCCTCTGTGTTATCTATACCTTCCGAATTGGAGGGGGGAGGTGTGTGGGCGATGGAGAGAAGGGAAGGGAAGGGAAGGGAAGGGAAGGGAAGGGATTGCTTGCCTCTGTGTTATAAATGGAAGAAGAAGAAGAATGGGGGAGAAAGAGGAAGTGGAGGCTGAGCTCAAAATTATAGTCGGGGAGTGGGGACATGGTTACATTGGTACTTATAATCCCCAAACAGTCTCTTAATCCCCTTAAGAAATGCAACTTCTCTTTGTTTTTCAAGAAGTATTTTCCTGCAAAACTGTCTTATTAACCAAACCCATCATTAACTGCTGTCTGCTAACCATCATATATATTATGTGGTCTCTCTCAGTTGATCATGGGATTGGGGTCCACCCGGCCGTGAGGTCGGTATTGTGGGCTCTCTGGAAAAGCCTTCATGTCTAGTGTCGTAAAGTGGCGAGATTTCTTCACTGAGAGAGGAAAGAAAGAGAGAAAAAAGGAAAAGGAAAAAAGAAGAAGTGGGAAAACAATGTGCGATCCGTACTAATCAATGTGTCTACAGAAGAAATGATTTCATACAATTTACATATGGTCTCTTGGAATTTGGGTTCCTGTGGTTGAGAATTTGTGCGCCATATGAGTTCCCCAAGGTCGAGAAATTTCGACCCATGCATCCTTTAACACACAACGGATTAGAATTTATAATCCTAAGGCCACTCAACTTTCTCAGTTTATTTCAACATTTCTAGAACATATATGTTTATTCTCTGTTGAATGTTTTTGTCTTTTAGTTAAATTCCCGACTACCTTTTCCTTTCTTTCACACTTGTTTTTATTTAATTACAATGTTCATCATCTTATATATATATAGTACGAAAGATAAGCATCCATGTTATTAGCATTGCATGTTAGTCGTACGGATGTAACAGGGTGTTGAATCGAATGATGCATACGTACGTACGTAGACATAACTTTTTAATGCACTAGCAATTACTTTAGTTTGATTTGTAGTCAACGTACATCTTCTTTACTCCTTTTTCTCGCTTGGCGGGGCATTTGTGTTGGGTAGGTCATTCTGCTTTTGATGATCATCATTGGCGCGGTACATAGGATTTCTGAAAGAGATAAGAATCCGGCATGATCATAATGGGTGTTTAGCTATCTTTATTTATGGACATGTACTAGCTAGCCATACGATTGGGTAAATTTCTTTTCTGGCCTGTTTTATTAAGTGGAAAGTTTTCTCTCTCAGCTTTAATTGGCATGCGTGCCATTATAAACTTCTGGGTTTTGGCAAATTTACTGGTTATGCAGAAATCGCTGAGAAGAAATGGAGAACACTAATGCCAAGGAGGAAGAACTTGCTCATAGAAGCTTAATAGGCTTGGTGTTGTCTTGGTCTCTTGGGGATGTTCTCAATAAAGATCTTTTCAAAAATCAGGTTCGTAATCAAGCATATACACCCCATTGATGGGTTGTTGGTAAGAATATTAGGAGCAGACACATGCATCATACATGCATATGACATGAGAAGCATGTAAACAAATAAATCATGCATGCTGCCATAGTTGTTCAAACTTTTTCTTTTTCTTTTTCTTTTAGTGATATAGTTTCATCAGGTTAAACTGAGTGGCATGAATTGATCTTAACATATCTATTCAAATGATTTCAGCAATGGAAATTAATCCAAGTCCTTGTAAATGCCTACTATAATCTTTAAGCCAAATTTTCACAAACCTTCTTGTGACAAATTGAAATTTAGGATCACAAAGAAGTTGAAAAGAACATAATATATAAAATACGTTAATCGAATAAAATGCCAAAATTTACATAAGTCACTTAACAAGCCTATATCAATAGGTGTAAATGGTTAGTATAACATAGTTAGATCCAAACTCATAAGCTTAAGTTTCTGGGTTGAAATCGAGGTGTCCCAATATCTTACATTATGGTATCATTAAAATACTTTTCAGTGTGTCAAATCTTCCTAATAGTACCTATTGGAAATTAATTAAGCAAGGTGAAAATTCATTGGTATGATGGTCTCTCTAACAATTAACTTCATACATACTTCTCATATTTCCTAAATCATGTATTCCAACTTAAGCATCTTCAAGGAATGGTAAGCCCTCCATCTCATAGATTATTGGTACTCTTAAAGAAATTAAGAGTGCTGATTTAACTATCAAAATATAAAATATAAATATGAAAATAAAATAATAGATGGATAAATCGGAGAAGGGGGAAAGAGAAAACATAAAGATTTAAAATCCTATATTTATTGTAGGAATTGTCCAATAAGATTATATTTTTATATTATTAACTTGAGAATGTTGTATTACAATTATAAGTTGTATGCATAAAGCACACAGGGTAGGGAAGGTGAACTAATCCAAACAATATGGAAAGGATGTGTGCCATCTAAGGTCATACTTAATTGTGAAAATATTTAGGTATTTATATATATTTTTTGTTTATAAATATTGATCAATTCATTGGAATTCATTTATTGTATCTCCCCCTGCATCCTTGAGATTTGGCATAAGATTGATGGGAACTTATGTATACATCAATTTTTCATTCAATGATGTACATCTTGCTCCTACAATCATGTGTGGATCTTCTCTCATGAGTCATGGCATTTCCTTTCATAATACTAACAGGTTAAAAAGATCCCAGAGACATTCTCGTCAGTGACAGATTACAAGAAGTCATTTGTTCCTTCATTAATTGAGGAAACACATGCTGATTTGTTTTCCAACATAACAGCAGTGTCTCAAGCACCTGCTTGGGAAATAGACTCTGTTGAGATATCTGAAGATTTTGAACTTCCCCAATACCTGTATTATGAAATTAAATTAGTGGAGAACGATGAAGATAGTGATGACTCGGAGAGCGATGAAGATACTGAGAAAGATGATGAAGAAGAAGAAAATGAACCTCAGAAAGGTGATGTTATTGCCTTGACTGATGTTAGACCAAAATGCATTGACGATTTGAACAGGCCGAAAAGATTCTATCTTATAGCTTATGTTCTTGGGCCAAGAAACGCATTGACTGATACGATCCCAATACGGGCATCAAAACCCATTTGGACCGATCAAAATGTGCACAAGTACGAGAACAAGAAACAACCACTTTTTGCAATTTATCTTATGAATTTGATTACAAATGTTCGTATATGGGATGCACTGTGCCCACCGGAAGGGGGAAACACCATCATTGAAACAGTACTGCAAGCCAATTCACCTGTAAGAATTTTATCACATTTTGTTCTTGAATGTCACACATGCATGATACATTCTCGAGTATTACTATGCTTCTCTTGCAAGACTGACATTCCTGATGATGCATTATATGTATTTATTATTCCAAACAGGATGACGAAAATTGTATGACTTGCTTTTCTAACGGAAAAAACAGTCCTGCTCCTGCCCCTTCTTATCTACAGAACATGATCAGCTCTTATAATCTGAATGACTCTCAAGAAGCTGCGGTTTTTAGCTGCATTGCTATGAGAGACTGCAATCATCAGAATCCTGTCAATCTGATATGGGGTCCTCCAGGGACAGGGAAAACAAAGACCGTTGGTGTTTTATTACATGCCCTCCTTAAAATGAAGTGCAGAACATTAACTTGTGCTCCAACTAACATTGCGGTTAAGGAAGTTATAACACGGCTGCTGAGGTTGGTCAGGGAGTCGCTAGATCATGACCTATATGGGCTTGGAGATATAGTCTTATTCGGGAATGGTAAGCGAATGAAAATTTATGATCGTAAAAATCGTAAAAAAAGAAAGAAGATTGCATATCGTAAAGATCTTCTTGATGTATTTCTCGACTATCGTGTTGATGCGCTTAAGGAGTGCTTTGCTCCTAAATCTGGCTGGAGCAATGGCTTAGAATCAATGATATCTTTGCTTGATGACCCTAAATTGCAGTACAAAATATACTTGGAAAGAAGAGAGGAAGAAAAAAGGGAGGAGGAAAAAAGAAAGGAGGATAGAAGAGAGGAAGAAAAAAGGAAGGAGGAAAAAAGAAAGAAGAAAAAAAGAATGGAAAAAAAAGGGGGGGGGAAAAGAAAGGAGGAAAACAATAAGGGGGATGATGAGCCCAAAAAGGATGATCCTTTGACGTTTGAGGAGTTTTTAAAGAAGACATTCTGTTCAATTCATGAGCAACTGAAGTCTTGTATGGTTAAGTTGTATACGCACTTACCAACTTCTCTACTACCGTTAGAGGTAGTGAAAAAGATGAGAAGAGCTCTTACTTTGCTTAAATCTCTTCAAACTTTGTTGTGTGGTGTCAGTGTAGCAAATGAAGGGTTATTACAAGTTCTCAAAATTTTGAAGATATAGGAAGCAGTGAGGGTTGCCTTGCAAAGTCGAGCATGAGAGAAGAGTGCCTTCGTATACTGAGATATCTGAAATTATTTCTGACAACCTATGTTCCAGATTTAGGTAACTGTTCAATAATAAACTTTTGCTTGGAAAATGCAATCCTAGTGTTCTGTACTGCATCAAGCTCTGCTAAATTACACAGAACTGAAGCAAGCATGGAGTTTTTGGTTATCGATGAAGCTGCTCAGCTTAAAGAATGTGAATCAGCAATTCCTTTACAGCTAGATGGCGTCCGCCATGCGATTCTCATAGGGGATGAGAGGCAGCTCCCTGCAATGGTTAAAAGCGAGGTTAGAGTTTTATCCTTGGGTTCTTTTGTCTTTACAAATTATGAACATCTCCCGCTTTGTTTAACATCTTTTGAATGTGCACTTCTTAGATATCCAAGACGGCTGAATTTGGAAGAAGTTTGTTTGAAAGACTGGTCATCTTGGGGCGACAGAAGCACCTGCTTGATATCCAGTATAGGATGCATCCATCCATCAGCTTATTTCCAAACAGGGAGTTCTACGACAAACAGATATCAGATGCTCTAAATGTTAGAGGAAGAGACTATGAGAAGCGTTTCCTTCAGGGCAGCATGTACAGTTCCTACTCTTTTATAAGTATTGCTCATGGAAAGGAGGAATTTGGTCTCGGGTACAGTCGGAAGAATATGGTTGAGGCTGCTGTGGTCTCTGAGATAGTTGGGAATCTTTTTAAACGTATGCTTAAATTATTTATTGCTTATTTGTCTATGTTATTATCCAGAAAAATAAATTTATCCAGACAAATGCTATGAATTCCTTTTTACCATTACCTGTTTTTGTGACAGAATTCCTTGACACAAAGAAGAATGTTAGTATAGGAGTGATATCACCATATAAGGCTCAAGTTTCTGCAATTGAAGAGAGGGTCAGAAAATACAGCAAGTCTAATAGTGGCTTCACTGTGAATGTCCGCTCTGTTGATGGGTTCCAAGGAGGTGAGGATGATGTAATTATTATCTCTACTGTAAGATGCAATGGCAGTGGAAGAGTAGGTTTCCTTTCCAACCGACAAAGAGCAAATGTGGCACTGACTCAAGCAAGGTATTACTTGTGTGTATCAGATTGTGCTGCTGCGAAAAAATGTTTCTGTTTCTGTTTCTGTAGTTTGTGCAAATTAAAATTAGGTCACTGTTTCATTTTTAGGTATTGCCTTTGGATTTTGGGAAATGGGGTGACTTTACTCAAGAGTGACTCTGTGTGGAAGAAACTAGTCCTTGATGCCAAGGAACGGGGGTGTTTCTATGATGCCAATGAGGACAAGAGCTTGGCTGGGGCAATTACTGCTGCATTGGTGGAGTTTGAACAGCTTGATATTTTACTCAGGAATGACTCTGTACTGTTCAGAGAGGCTAGATGGAAGGTAGGTGCATGCAATGTTTTGGTTGTCTAATGTTTTTCAGCATTGACAGATGAAATTCTCATATAGATTCAAGTGCATCAATGGCAAAAATTAGAAAAATGACTTGTAGTGGATTTGAACTTATATGAAAATCAGGTAACTATTTATTACCTTAATTACATGCAGGTTTACTTCAACAACAATTTCAAGATATCTATATCTAGAATTAGAAATGTAGAGATTCGTAGTGCAGTGCTTTCTTTGTTGGCAAAGCTTACAAGTGGTTGGCGTCAGCCTCATGAGAGGAGAAACCTCATTGACCACGATGGTACTTCCTCTGAACTTCTAGAGGTGTACAAGGTCGATCAACAGCTGAATCTGGTTTGGACTGTAGATATTCTCAAGGAGTATTCACATCACATTCAGGTTATGAAGGTTTGGGATGTTGCGCGATTATCTGATATACAAAAGCTAGCTAAGCAACTTGACATCGTTTTTGGGAGCTACACAGTGGATAAGATGCATCGTTGTAAACACAGATGTCTCGAGGGGTATGGGCTTATCTGAATTTGCCTTTAGAGATAATACATTTAACTGGTTTGAACCACTTTTTACAATTTATTTTAAATAGAATTTGTTCATTCTAGATAGAACTGTGGACAGCTTATGTAAATATGTGTTGTATTAATATTAGAGGATTTTCTTTGTTCTCTACTCAACATAAGCAAGGCCATTGTCTTTGTGAATATGCCGTAGGCCTGCAGAATAGGTTCTTGAACAACACCAACTCATCAGTTTGACATTGCTATACAGGAGTTTAGTTGTTCCAATGAGATGGCCAATGGAGTCGATTAGCCGTCTTGAACATGATAGTGTGTGGTATCTCTCAAGACCGCTATCCTCACTAAATTTAAGGGATAAGCCAGAAACATCGGCTGCAACTTCTAGGTGAGTGTCTCGTTTAATCACTTATCTTTCAAAAGAACATATATATAATTTGTTTGTGATCAATTTTATGTTCCTGGAGTTGTTGTGAAACCTTTGATATTGGGTTGTTAAAATGACTGATGAATATGTAAATGAATATCAGAAATCATTTCAAGAATAAAATTAAGAATAAATCTGAAGATGTTGGCATGAAGCAAATGTGGCGAAGGAGGCAGAATGACTAATGAAGGTAAGATTACCTTCTTTTTCTTTTCAATTAAGACTGGATTTGCATGCATTTCCAAGCCATCTTTACTAGAAACTATAATTTTGACATATTTTGTCATGCAATTCAAATGAAGTTTAAAAAAAGATTGGGCAAATTGTATTTTACTTCTCAGATTACTATTCTATTCTCACAAGCACCTTGATCATATGACAAGGAACCAACCTCTACAACATGTTTATCACTGACATCGATATCAAAAATTGGTGGAGAATTCCAATTCAACAAAAACAATCAAAATCATCTTCAAAAATATAACCTTTGGGCGTTTTTTTTTTTTTTAAAAAAAAAAAAAAAAAAAAAGCTAATCCAATGGTTGATGGCTCTGCCACATCAGTAGAGTAGGTTAAACATAAGATTTGCAACTTCAATCATCACGATCATGAGGATTGAAATTTTTTGAATATAAGTATATATTACATATATGTATATTATATATACATGACATCAAGCTTTTTACCTTTTCTTCTCCAGATTAGTGAGTTTCTGCAAGCCTACAAATTTGGGGGATCTTTGGAGCTGTTTTCAGAAGAGCTTAGTTTTAAAACTCAAAAGCATTAATGTAAGCAGGTACTTTATTTTGGTCCTCAAGTTGTAAGCTTGATGATAAGAGGGTTTATAGTTAATGAGAACTGAATTATCCATAGAATGTTTTGTTTGATGGATTTTAGTGCATTAGTGTGAATTTAGAGCCACTTTTTCTTTGGAAATAGGCATTAACCAAAGTTGGTGTATATATGAATTGTCATGTACATAAATTCATTACTTGGGTCTCGGTTGTGAAACTATCTTCTTTTTATTTTCCTTTGTTGGAAGGTTGTGAAACTATCATACTGCCAGTTTCTCCTCTTTTATCCCTCACTAATGCACCAAAAGATCACTAGATAAAAGCATCAATATAAACTCAATAAGTCAATTGACTGGAAAATCCGGGTCTCTAGTTTTCTAGTGAGAGAAGCTCACTTATTATTTTATTTTTAATTAAATAAGGAAAGGGTTAGAGGGAGGATTATTTCTACTCCTTATCCGAAAGGAATGAGGGGACGATCCTTAAAACAAAAAAAGGGGTGTGCTCCTCAATGTACAATAGACCCAAAACAAACTAAAACAATGCAGAAATAATTACTAAACATAGGAAATTGGACAAATAAGTGATCCGGTCTTCTCAAGCGGTCGCACAAAGCAGTTTCAGAAAAAGAAAAAAAGAAAAGAAAAAAAAGCACAAATTATGGTGAACCTATCTGTATCCCCACTTGTAACCAACAACAACCGGAAGGAGGTTGAAGCCATAAAAGCACTACTAAAGTCCGTAACCAGGACTGTTGTAAAGAGAGGTATTAACACGTACAATTCCAGTTACAAAAGTCTCCACTAAAGAATCAAACCAATAAAAAGTTAGGAGACATTAACCCATAAAACACAAAAGCTCTCACCTTTCTTCCTTGTGAGAAAAGCCTCTCCTCGTGAAACTGTAGACAACCTCCGTCGTTAGTGCCTTAGAGTTGTCTTGTCACATGTAATATGTTTGCCTGCTTACATTTTCCATCAGGAAGCACTAACATGAAGCATAACCTCCTAAAGGACCAGTAGGGCACACACTTGCGTCTAGGATCCGTATAACCTATCCTGAACAAGAACCTGTAACTGCTTATCATATAGTAGAAAAAAAACCCAGACAATATCTCCTGACAATAAATCTTAAGACTCTGAAAGATATGTGGACAATAAGTTACTAAAAACATAATTTAAACAATAATTTAAAAGTACTAGTCAAAGTGATTTTGGACTATTAGGTACAGTGGCATGAATTCTAAACTGAACCTTCCCAATTTAACTCAGCTGGAGTAAAGTCACTCAAAGACCACCAATTTGGCAGAAGACAACCCTATAACTAGTTTGCAATGCATAGGCCAACCAACTTGGCAGAAGACACAACCCTAACTAGTTTGCAATGCATATGCCAAGTTTCCTGTTGGGAAATGTTAAGTGTTCTTCTAGTGTCCTTCCAATTATGATGTAACTTTTAAAATCACTAATAAATTAAAAGTCAATAATGATAATCTCAAATTCAACGGCAATTTTAAAAGTCACATCACAGTTGAAAAGACACGAGGAAAAAACTAAAAGAGCACCTAACATTTCCCTTTCTTGTTTTCTAGCTCAGGAATACACACAAACACATAGTGCAAGAGACAGAGAGAGAGAGAGACCGCTGAGTGTAGCCATCCATGCAACGATTCCCAACAAAGATTAGCCTTCCAGGTTGTTCTCTCACTTATACTGCAAATTGCTGCCTGCCAATTGTTGCAAGATTGTCGCACATTTGTGAACCTATAAAGAGGGAGCAGCAAATAACTTCTTAGCTGTATTCCATATGGATGTAATCGCATTAACAAATCAAATGTCAATATGGCAAATGGGTGTCCCCTTTAGAGTGAATTACTCCATTCTCTTTTGTATAGGAATTGGATGGAAGCAGAGTAATGACGGTATACTTGGACTTCTGGTTCTTCGTTCAAAGTCCTGCAGGGTCTGATAACTATGAACTAAAGCCCAAATATAAAAAAGGGTCCAACAAAAAAGAAGAAAAAAAAAAAAAAAAATCCTTGGAACTTCAATATTTGCCCACACTTAATTCATTTTATACGCTTTTTTACTTCTTTGATTGAACTCCCTACTATACAAAGTTCTTCATAAAAATAGGCTATAGACACGTACACATAAATATTACCTACTCTGTGCAAGTGTATGTACTGACATTAAGATCATTTTATTTACCCGTGACATTGCTGAAATACCAAGTAAAGCATACACCATATTCGATACAAGTCCTTCGCCACTACGAGATATGACCTGAATTGCCATGGCATTGATCAATTATCCTTCAAGAATACAACTTACGCACTCCAGGAAAGAAGCCAGGACCGCATCCAAGAAACCTAAAGGCTCAAGAACATTAGATCTGAAACACCTCATCTTGACAAAATTCAAATTAACCCAGCAATCTAAAAAGAAAAACAAATTCAACAGACACAAACTTAGTCAAGAAACTTGTCGACCATACTTTTGTAACACAGTTTTTTTTTCCCCCTTATAATATGGGTAAAAGGATCAGTAACAGACAAAATTTTATTTAATGTCTAGTAAAGGTCAACTGCGTAGCATTGGGAACACGAACTTTATGGAGAATAACAGAAATCAGCTGCAATGTACACTATGTTTTGATAATTTAGTGGTCTGCTTAGAATTTTAAACAGATATACAACGAAACAGAGCAGTTGTCGATACTATGATTACGAACTTCCTCCGTGCTTAAACTGCTGTGTTTTAAGCATATACATACACCATAGAAAGCACCTACAGAAAGGGATGCTGATGGTCCTCATTACTTTGATTTAGAGATTCCCTCCTTGCCCAAAATAAGAGATTTTACAACCGAAGACAGCTGATGCAAGATCCAAGGAGACTCAACTTGCTCTCCTTATTTAAGGCACATAAGTAGAAAACCTGTTTGTAAAGCTAAGGAGAAGATAGGGATCTACAATCTATACAATGGCTGGCAATATAAGCATGCTGAAGGTAAGATTGGCCAACGAGCAAGTGTAGCACCCACCCATTAAGAAACTTGGATGTGTTTCTAAAGGAGTTTTACAGACTGAACTGAAAGACAGTTTGTTAGCCTTGGCCAAAGAGGTAAAAGAATGGGTAACTCAGGGTAGGTCTTAAGCTTGAATCTTACCGAAAGTTGAATAAAATGTCAATTTTGGAAAATTTTGATCCATCAGTTTCAACACCTAAGCATGTGGATCACATATAAGTAGTTTTTCATATAATTTGAGCCAGTACTGGAAGTGAGAAAGTGAAGAGAGAATCAAAAGGACACATAATTAGCTGTGAAGAAAATTACATATATCATGCCTTAACTGAAGATAAGACTTTAAAAATGTTGAAGTGCATTTTGTTTGCTGGAAATACATGGCTGAGCTACAATGCAATTAATATGTCAATGATTTTCCTCAGATACGATAATCAGCATGCGGAAATAAATCCAAAAAAAAAAACGAAGCCATGCACATCAAGTACTCTGGGCAGTACTGTCATAAAGTGCTGGCCTGCACATCAAACAAAATCAGGTACTTCATATATATTCTGTGGAGAGAAGATTCCATAACCTGTCAAGAAAACCACAATTACTGATCTTCTGTCATATCAGAAGATTGAATTGCTTGTGAAAGAGCCCGACAAGCTGCAGTGGGCAAATTACCATTCTCCATGTGTCCAGACATAAAAAGTTTCTCCAGAATGGGCTAAAAAACTGTTAGAAGTGTAAGTATAGGATCATCTGCAGAAGGCCCAGTTGACAAAGACATTGGAAGATGACTGAATACAGTTCCCATTCTGAAATGACAATCAGACATGAGAGCCAGACGAGAACATGTATAACTTTCATGAGAAGGTAATGAATATTCAAGCATGAGAGAGTCCCCATAGAAGACTGGCGTCCTCAATGCAGGGACAATTGAGGCAGGGGATTGGGTTGACATTGCTACCGGAGGGATTGCTTGCGCTGTGTTATCTGCACCTTCCGAATTGGAGGGGGGGAGGTGTGTGGGCGATGGAGAGGAGGGAAGGGAGCGATAGATTTGGCTTTCAAGTTGCAGACTGTTACACTCCAAACACTCTTAACAGAATTTAAACAAGAAAACTAGTGAATTTTTGGAATGAACTTCTGAGCTTTTATTGGTAGATTCAAACAATGATCCATTCGAGATTATCATTCTCCTTCCTACAACTATCCCACTCAATCACAATGTATTTGTTAAAAGTCTGAATGGATCTTTACAAGAGTAAGCCTTGGCCTTTTATATGAAACAGAATAATACCATGAGCTCATCCACAGAGGAATAAAACCCATTTTGTTATAACCAACCCAAATGTTAAAGGCCCACGTCCGTTGACCCATAATTCAGCCCATTTGATCGGTTACTCTCCAGCTAAGCTCATCAGTTATTATCGAGCTCAGTCTACGTGTCCACTTCTTAACTTGCACACATAAGCTGCCACTCATAACACGTGTCATGTTCTCCCTTATAAGCTGCTTCCATCCTCACACCTAAGTCCTGCTCAAAAGGACTGTAACACGGACAAAAAGAAAAAGAAGAAGAAAATGTAGAAGAAGAAGAAGAATGGGGAGAAATTAAGAGGGAGTGGTAGAGTCCTTGGTATTAGAGATTACTCCCTTCAATGTACAAGGTTCAACACCTTATGAGTGAAAACAAATTCTTGGGGGCCACACTTTCGGATAAAAAGCTAATAATTTAATCAATTTCGTTGGGGAAATTTTCAAGAGTATGGTGTATGCATGAGACCCAGATTTACTCTGCAAGTGTATGTCCGAAGCATTTTGCCTTGAAGAAGTTCTCCGACATAAAAATGAAAAAATAAATAAATAAATAAAATTTGGGAGAGTGAGGCTGAGCTCAAAATTATGGTCGGGGAGTGGGGACATGGTACATTGGTACTTATAATCCCCAAACAGTCACTTAATCCCATTAAGAAATGCAATTTCTCTTTATTTTTCAAGAAGTATTTTGCTGCAAAACTGTCTTATTAACCAAATCCATCAGTAACTGCTGCTGCTAACTATCATATATTATGTGGTCTCTCTGTTGATCATGGGATTGGGGTCCACCCGTGAGGTCGTTATTGTGGGCTCTTTGGAAAAGCCTTCATGTCTAGTGTTGTTAAGTGGCAAGATTTCTTCACTGAGAGGGGAAAGAAAGAGAGAAAAAAGGAAAAGGAAAAAAAGGGGAAAAAAAGAAAGAAAGTGGGAAAACAAAAGGCTTTGCCTTTCCATATGATCCATACTAATTGATGTGCCTTTAGAAGAAATGATTTCATACCACATACATGTGGTATCTTGGAATTTGGGTTCCTGAGGTTGAGAATTTGTGCCCAATATGAGTTCCCCGAGGTTGATAAATTTCGACCCATATATGCATCCTTAACACACAACGGATTAGAATTTGTAATCCTAAGGCCATTTGCTGAAGTAATCCAACTTTCTCAGTTTAGTACAACATTTCTAGAACATGTTTTCCTCAAGTAAGATTCTTGAAACCCTACACATAGAAAACCAACATCGAAGGTTTAAGAATTTCCTTTAATTTCTTCTTACTTACACCCTAAGTTTATTCTCTGTTGGATGCTTTTTTGTCTTTTAGTTATATTCCTGAGTACCTTTTCCTTAATTTCTTTTACACTTGTTTTTATTCAATTACAATGTTCATCATCCTATATATAGTACGAAAGATAAGCATCCATGTTATTAGCATTGCATGTTAGTCACACGGATGAAACAGGGTGTGTTGAATGATGCATACGTACGTACGTAGACATAACTTTTCATGCACTAACAATTACTTTAGTTTGATTTGTAGTCAACATTTTCTTTACTCCTTTTTCTTACTTGGGGCATTTGTGTTGTAGGTCATTGTGCTTTTGATGATCATCATTAGCGGTACATAGGATTTTTGAAAGATAGGACTCCAGCATGATCATAATGGGTGTTTAGCTATCTTTATTTATGGCCATGTTTTCTTAAGTGGAAAGTTTTCTAGCCATACGATTGGGTAAATTTCTTTTCTAGCCTGTTTTCTTAAGTGGAAAGTTTTCTCTCTCAGCTTTAATTGGCATGCGTGCTTTATAAACTTCTAGGTTTCAGCAAATTTACTGAAGAAATGGAGAAGAGTACTAATGTCAAGAAGGAAGAACTTGCTCGTAGAAGCTTTATAAACTTGGTGTTCTCTTGGTCTCTTGGGGATGTTCTCAATAAAGATCTTTACAAAAATCAGGTTGGTGTGTTTTTCTTTTTATCTAACTAGCCTATAACCCACCTTATGAGTGATTTATCGTTATAATTTAATGATTTACTTAGATATAGTGATTTATCATTATAATTTCACACCCCACACCAAGCCATTTAGGGTGGCCCACCACTCCCAAACAACCGGCACCACCTGCCCTTTCTAATTTTTTAATATTTTTTATATTTAAATTTTAAAATTAATATTTTAATGAGGTGAACGTACATTTTGGCCACAACTTTGTTAAAAATTGACGCCGTAAGTTTATTGTCATTTCGATTGACTCATAAATAAATTGTCGAAAAAAAATCTATGGAGTTTTTAATTTTGGCGTCTTGATACAAAGACTTATTGCAACTTAAGCATCTTCAAGGAATGATAATCCTCATCTAATAGATTATAGGTACTGCTAAAGAAATTAATTAAGAGTGCTAATTTAATTGTCACAACATAAAATAAAATTAAAAAGAATAAACCGGAGAAGGGAAAGAGAAAATAAATATTTAAGTGGTTCGGTCTTAAAAGCCTATATTTATTATGGGAATTGTCCAATAAGATTTTTTAATTTTATTAACTTGAGAATGTTGTATTACAATTATAAGGTGTAGTTAAGGATGTGAATATATTTAGGTATTTATATTATTATTTTTTGTTTTTAAATATTGATCAATTCGTTGGAATTTGGTTAGAGTGGTTTCCTATTTTCCTAGAATTCATCTATTGTATATCCCTCTGCATTCTTGAGATTTGGCATAAGATTTTATGGGAACTATATATCTAATTGATTTATATATTTCTTAATTTATGTGTGCTTTAATTTTTTATTCAATGATGTACATTTTTTATTCATTGTACATTTTGTCTTTTAATGAAATTTAATGTATAAAAAGAAATATTTCATTCGATTTAACGAGGTTGACTAACAGAATGCGGTTTTTGGTAAGTAAATGATAGTTTGGGTAGTGAATGAGGCGGTTAATGGGGATATATTGACAAAGTGTGGTAATTAATGAGAAAAAAATGTAATTATCCCTTTTAATAACAAAGCTAGGGAGCACCAAGAGAGTTATGGCTACTAGTGGGACTGAGAAGCAGCGGATGGGTTCTCACTTCCATTCTTAAAAACACTAATAAATAACAAGTTGGGGAGCAATGAGGGCACCATGCTGCTACCAATAGAAAACCAATAAATATTATAGGTTAGGACTTAGGAGTGTCAGCTCCATATATAATGCGCTAACCGAGGTCTATCTCTAAACGAGAGGGGTGAAAGAAAATAAATACGATTTTGAATCCAAAACTATCATCACATCTCATCATTGTTTTATTGATGTATATATATCTTCATTTCGTGACTATATATGGACAATGAAATGAATCTAGATATATGTATAGACATAGAATTATATGTATTATTAGCTTTTCATTTTTTTTTTTTTTTTATTAGAGTGAGAGGAAGATTTGAACTAGTAACCTCCACTTCATTAGGCGTGGTCCTAACCGATTGATTTACCTTTTGGGGACTTTCATATGCTTATCTTACCAGCTATATTTGGAGATTAGATAGTACTCTTGGAATTTTGATTTTGTAATGGGTTTGAACTGCTTTGAATTTTTATGATGACATTATTATTACCTTAATAAAAATGCAGGTTTTCTTTGACAATGATTTCCACAAATCTATATATAGCAAGGACTAGCAATACAGAGATTCGTAAGGAAGTAATATATCGTTTGGCGAAGCTTCCAAGTGGTTGGCGTCAGCCCCATGAGGAGAGAAACCTCAATTTCCATTATGAGACTTCTTCTCAACTTTTAGAGATTTACAAGGTGGATGAGTAGCTGAATCTGGTTAATTTGGATGGTAGATATTCTCAAGGAGGATTCACATCACATTCAATTGGTTATGAAGGTTTGGGATGTTGTGCCATTGTATGACATACCAAGACTAGCAAAGCAACTTGACATTTTATATATTTGGGAGCTATAAAGTGGATAAGATTCATCTCTGCAAACACAGATGTGTTGAGGGGTATGAGCTTATCTGAATTTGCTCTTAAATTTAACACAATTATCTGGTATATATCAACTAATATGTATATGTTGTTCCAATTTGTATTCTAATACAATATTCATCTGTTTGAGTTTGCTACAAAAGTTTTGTTGTTCTAAAGAAATGGCCAGTAGACTAATGTAGTGGTCCTAAAGTCGATAGTATGCGGTACCTCTCAAGACTATTAGTCTAAGAAATGAGTTAGAAACATCAACCGCAACTCATAGGTGTGTGAAACAAATATAATATTCTTAAATTTAAATTTAAGCATTCTTGACGTACACAAGGGAATTTCACTTATGCATAATCACTTTAAATAAAAACAAAATTTGATTTTCCTTGCTTTATTCAAGTTGTATAGTTTTTTTTTTTTTCCTTCTAATTATAAGCAGTTAAAAAAAGAAAAGAAAAGAAAATTATGATCCATTTTCTTTCAAAAGACTTAAGATTATATATATGAATGCCAGAGATCATTTCAAGCCTAGCTAGAATGAAGAATAAATTGTGGGCTCTTTGGAAAAGCCTTCATGTCTAGTGTCGTAAAGTGGCAAGATTTCTTCACTGAGAGAGGAAAGAAAGAGAGAAAAGTGGGAAAACAAAAGGCTTTGCCTTTCCATATGATCCGTACTAATTGATGCGCGTCGATAAGAAATGATTTCATACCACATACATGGTATCTAGGACTAGGAATTTGTGTTCTTACTCACACCCTACGCTAGTTTATTCTCTGGTGACTGTTTCTGTCTTTTAGTTATATTCCCGACTACCTTTTCCTTTCATGTGCACTTGTTTTCGTTTAATTACGATGATAAGCATCCATGTTGATGTTATTAGCATTACATGTTAGTCGTACGGATGGAACAATGTGTTGAATTAATGGTGCATAAGTTAATAAGTACGTAGACATTAACTTTTTCATGCACTAGAAATTACTTTAATTTGATTCCTAGTCAACGTCTTCTTTATTTACTCCTTTTTCTCACTTGGGGCATTTGTGTTGTAGGTCATTCTGCTTTCGTTGATCATCTATCTTAGCGATGCATGTGTTGTAGGCAAATTTACTGGTTATATATGCAGAAATCGCCTAGAAGAAATGGAGAATACTAACGCCAAGGAGGAAGAACTTGCCAGTAGAAGCTTAATAGACTTGGTGTTGTCTTGGTCTCTGGGGGATGTTCTCAAGAAAGATCTTTTCAAAAATCAGGTTCGTGTGTATTTATTTTTACCTAAATTTATTGTTAATCATATGCACACCCCATCCATCGATGGGTTTTTAAAATAAGAAATATGTGTGTATATATATATATATTAAATTGTTGGTAAGATCAGGAGCAGACACATGCATATGACATGAGAAGCATGTTAACAAATAAATTAATCATGCATGCTGCCGTACTTGTTCAAACTTTTTTTTCTATTAGTGATATAGCTTCATCAGGTTAAACTGAGAGGCATGAATTGAATGATCTTAGCATATCTATTCAAATGATTTCAACAATGGAAATATAATCTTATGTGTAGAAATGTTATTTAAGCTGATAGCTAGTCTGTCTGTTCATAATTATCAGGAAATGGACTCGATGATCTAGGCATGGCAAGCAATTAGATGAGGAATTTTCGCCAATTTTCATGGACCCTGTTGTTGACAAATTGAAATTTAGGGTCACTAAGAAGTAGAAAAGACCATATATAATAAAATACTTTAATCACATAAAACACCAATTTTTTTTTCAAAATTTACATAATTCACTTAACAAGCCTATATCAACAGGTGTAAAAGGTTAAATAACATAGTTAAATCCAAACTAATAAGCTTAAGTTTTTGGGTTGAGAGGTGTCCCAATATTTTATATGTAGGTATCATTAAAATACTTTTCAATGTGTCATTCTCCCTAATAGTACCTATTGGAAATTAATTAAACAAGCATATAACCTGTGCTATGCACGAGATTCTTCATTCTTCATTGTAGAACTCTCTCTCTCTCATACATTTCCCTAAATTCAATGTAATATTTATAAAAAAGAAAAATAAGCAAGTTGAATAAAAATAATACATAAATTAGAATATATAGAAAATATGTACAAAAAACGTAAACAAAACAACATAACCACGTAAAATAAAAACAAAAAAAGGAAAAAAGAAAAATACTAATACAACAAAATAAAATAAAAGGGTAAAGTCCCCTAGTAACAATTTACCCCTTAAACTATCAATTGCGATAATTTACCCTCCAAACTACTAAACAAATGACAATGTACCCCCAATGCTAGCAAAATGGTGAAATTACCCTTATAGAATTTTCAATTAGACAAAAATACCCTTAAAAATTTGAAAAAAAAAAAAAAAAAGTTAAATTTTAGTATTTTTGTTTTTATTTTAGTAAGAGTAATTTTGTCATTTTGTTAAAATTTAGGGTACATTGTCATTGTTTTGGGTAGTTTGGAGGCTAAATTGTCGCAATTGATAATTTGGAGATAGATTATCATTAAAGTGGTAATTTGAGGAGGTTAAGTGGACTTTACCCTAAAAAAGAAACTATATTTTCATTATACTTTTTTAAGTTCCAATGAAACATTGAACGCTAATGTCGTGCACCAATTAAGCACATAAACAATGTGCATTGGACAAAAAAACGAACTACTCAATGAATACGTAAACTAAAAATATCATACATCGTACTAAAAACAACAATAAGGAACTCTCTCTCACCATCAAACTAAAAAAAGTACTTTTTTTCAATTCCAATAAAGTGCATTGCACATGAAAAAACTATGGGGAAATTACATTTTATCCCCTAAAGTATTCATCTATTTTCACTTTTGTTTCAAAGTTTAAAATGTGATACGTGGCAATTTAATCCATTTAGTCTATTTATTCTCAAAATGCCCCCATCACATTTAAAAAAAAAAAAATCCAAAAAAAAAAAAAATCAAAAAAAAATATGCTGGGATAGTTCAGCCACACCCAAGCCGGCTGTCTGGGGGTGACCAAACCACCCCCAGTGGCCCAAGGGGTGGTTTGGCCCCCCTTGGGCCAATCGCTCAAAATTTTGTTTTTGGGCATTTAGGCGGCCAACCACCCCGGCCATTAGGTGGTTCGGCCGCCTAGACTCGCCGGGCTGGGGTGGCCAAACCACAGGTGGCCGGCCACCACCTATGGAGTGGTTCGGCCACCCCAACATATATTTTTGGATTTTTTCTTCTTTTTTTTTTAAATGTGATGGGGGCATTTTGGGAATAAATAGGCTAAATGGGTTAAATTGTCACAATTTGAAAGTTTGGGGGGGTAAAGTGTCACATTTTAAACTTTGAAGGCAAAAGTGAAAATTGATGGATACTTCAGGGGGGTAAAATGTAATTTTCTCAAAAACTATTCAATGAACAACAACATACACTAAAAAAATGTTATACCTTGTACCAAAAACAACAATATGAAAATAAACAATAATATATAAATTAGAATAGAAAATGACGACAAAAAAGGAAATGAAAGAACATAATCACATAAAATAAAGCCAAAAAAAAAAAAAATAAAAAATAATTGTCTTCTTAGTATATTTTTTTTATGTTCCAATAGAATTCATAGGTAGAAGAAGTTTGGAGAAAATTTTGTCCATATTTATTGTAAATTTAGTCCTTTAACTTTAATGTTAAGATAATACTACCTCTCATTTTACACTAAATAGATACTCTCCATTTGAGTTGAAATGGAGAGGATCTTGTTCCCTCTTAAAAAGCCGTTTTATAAATTATGCTTTAAAAAACTGGTTTAGTATTAAAATAAAAATGATCAATACCTTTCTCAAAAAAAAGGGGAGGGATCAATACCACATGCGGTAATATTAAAACATTTTTGAGAGTGATTCAGCTTTTATATATATATATATATATATATATGTGTGTGTGTGTGTGTGTGTGTGACGGACAAGGTGAAAATCCATTGGTAGTGATGGTCTCTCTAACAATTAACTTCATACATGCACTTCTCATATTTCCCTACGCATTCTTGAGATTTGGCATAAGATTGATGGGAACTTAATTGCTTTATATATTTCTTAATTTGTACACATATATTAAGAAATATTTCTTGATTTTATGATTATGAATAAGAATGATTACTTTTTCTCAAAAAAAATATTCCTTAATTTATGTGTACATCAATTTTTCATTCAATGATGTTCATCTTGCTCCCATAAGCATGTGTAGATCTTCTCTCATGAGTCATGGCATTTCCATTCATGATGCTGACAGGTTAAAAAGATCCCAAAGACATTCTCGTCAGTGACAGATTACAAGAAGTCATTCGTTCCTTCATTAATTGAGGAAACACATTTGTTTTCCAACATAACAGCAGTGTCTCAAGCACCTACTTGGGAAATAGACTCTGTTGTGATATCTAAAGATTTTGAACTTCCCAAAGACTTGTTCTATGAAATTACATTAGTGGAGAACGATGAAGATAGTGATGATTCGGAGAGCGATGAAGATACTGAGAAAGATGAAGAAGAAAAAAATGAACCTCAGAAAGGTGATGTTATTGCCTTGACTGATATTAGACCAAAATGCATTGAAGATTTGAACAGGCCGAAAAGATTCTATCTTATAGCTTATGTTCTTGGGCCAAGAAACACATTGACTGATACGATCCCAATACTGGCATCAAAACCCATTTGGACCGATCAAAATGTACAACCACTTTTTGCAGTTTATCTTATGAATATGATTACAAATGTTCGTATATGGACAGCACTGAAACCAGGGGCAAACACAAGCATTATTGAAACAGTACTTCAAGCCAATTCAGCTGTAACATTTTTTTAACTCATTTTCTTCTTCAATTCAGCTGTAAAACAGTACATCATGACTTGCATTACTGATGCATTTATTTGTTCCTAACAGGATGTTGAAAATTGTATGACTTGCTTTTCTAAAGGGAAAAACAGCCCTGCCCCTTCTTGTATACAGAACATGATCAGCTCTTATAATCTAAATGACTCTCAAGAAGCTGCAGTTTTAAGCTGCATTGGTATGAGAGACTGCAATCATCAGAATCCTGTCAAACTGATATGGGGTCCTCCAGGGACAGGCAAAACAAAGACCGTTGGTGTATTATTACATGCCCTCCTTAAAATGAAGTGCAGAACATTAACTTGTGCTCCAACTAACATTGCGGTTTTGGAAGTTACAAAACGGCTGCTGACTTCGGCCAAGTATTCGCTAGGGTATGACACATACGGGCTTGGAGATATAGTTTTATTCGGGAATGGTAAGCGAATGAAGATTTATGATCGTAAAAAAAGAAAGAAGTTTGCTTATCATAAAGATCTTTGTGATGTATTTCTCGACTCTCGTGCTGATACGCTTAAGGAGTGCTTTGCTCCTAAATCTGGCTGGAGAAATGGCTTAGAATCAATGATATCTTTGCTTGATGACCCTAAATCGCAGTACGAAATTTACTTGGAAAAAAGAGAGGAAGAAAAAAGGGAGGAGGAAAAAAGAAGGGAGGAAAGAAGAGAGGAAGAAAAAAGGAAGGAGGAAAAAAGAAAGAAGAAAAAAAGAAAGGAAAAAGAGAAAAGAAAGGAGGAAAACAATAAGGGGGATGATGAGCCCAAAAAGGATGATGATTATCCTCTCACATTTGAGGAGTTTATAAAGGAGACATTCTTTTCAATTCATAAGCAACTGAAGTTTTGTATGGTTAATTTGTATACGCACTTACCAACTTCTCTTCTACCGTTAGATGTAGTGAAAACGATGATGGAAGCTTTGGATTTGCTTCAATTTCTTGAAACTCTGTTGCGTGGTGGCAGAGTTCTCAATTACTTCCAAGACACAGGAAGCAGTGTGGATTTCCTTGCAGAGTTGAGTACGGCAGAAGAGTGCCTTCATGTACTGAGATATCTGCAATTATCTCTGACATCCTCTGTTCCAGATTTAGGCAACTGTTCAATAACAGACTTTTGCTTGAAAAATGCATGCCTAGTGTTCTGTACTGCTTCAACCTCCGCTAAATTACACAGAACTGAAGGAAGCATGGAATTTTTGGTTATCGATGAAGCTGCTCAGCTTAAAGAATGTGAATCAGCTATTCCTTTACAGCTATCTGGCCTCCGCCATGCTATTCTCATAGGGGATGAGAGGCAACTCCCTGCTCTGGTTAAAAGCGAGGTTAGAGTTTTGTCTTTGCAAATTCTGAACATCTCCCACTTTGTTTAACACGTTTTGAATGTGCACTTTTTAGATATCCGACAAGGCTGGATTTGGAAGAAGTTTGTTCGAAAGACTAGTCATGTTGGGGCACCAGAAGCACCTTCTTAATGTCCAGTACAGGATGCATCCATCCATCAGCTTATTTCCAAACAAAGAGTTCTACGACAAACAGATTTCAGATGCTCCAAATGTTGAAGAAAGAGACTACGAGAAGCGTTTCCTGCCGGGCAACATGTACAGCCCCTACTCTTTTATAAGTATTGTTCATGGAAAGGAGCAATTTGGTCTGGGGTACAGTGCCAAGAATATGGTTGAGGCTGCTGTGGTCTCTGAGATAGTTGAGAATCTTTTTAAACGTATGTTTTATTGGTTATTATCCTGGAAACATTTGCTTTCAGAAAAGTTATGGACAAATGATATGAATTCCTTTTACCATTTCCTGTTTTCGTGACAGAATTCAGTCGCACAAAGAAGAATGTTAGCATAGGAGTCATATCACCATATAAGTCTCAAGTTTCTGCAATTGAAGAGAAGGTCAGAAAATACAGCAAGTCTGGTAATGGCTTCTCTGTGAGTGTTCGTTCTGTTGATGGATTCCAAGGAGGTGAGGATGATGTAATAATTATCTCTACTGTAAGATGTAATGGGAGTGGAAGAGTAGGCTTTCTTTCCAACCGACAAAGAGCAAATGTGGCGTTGACTCGAGCAAGGTATACCGTGTTAAATTATCACTAATCTCAAGAGTTTAATCTGATAGAAAGAGGTAAATTTAATTTCTTAATCAACACGTTAACATTACTTGTATATATATACCAAATTGTGCTACAGCTGAAAAATGATTCAGTTAATTCTTTCGGTTTTGCAAATTAAAATTTGGTCACTGTTTCATTCTTTAGGTACTGCCTTTGGATTTTGGGGGATGCGGTTACTTTATACGAGAGTAACACTGTTTGGAAGAAACTAGTCATTGATGCCATTGAACGTGGCTGTTTCTATGATGCCAATGAGGACAAGAACTTGGCTCAGGCAATTACTGCTGCCTTGGCGGAGCTTGAAAAGCTTGATATTTTACTCAATAACGACTCTATGCTGTTCAAAGAGGCTATATGGAAGGTGCATGCAATGTTTTGGTAGTTCTATGCCTATTTGATGTCGTAAAACATCTTGTTTGTCTCTAATATTTTTTTCATCATTGACAGATCATGAAATTCCCATATAGATTCAACTGAATTAAAGGATAGAAATATGATCACTATATATATGTAAAGATTTAGTATAAAGTGGTAGACATAGTGTAGACTCTTGGAATTTTTATTTTGTAATATTGGGTTTGAACTGATCTGAATTTTTATGATGACATTACTATTACCTTAATTAAAATGCAGGTTTTCTTCGACAATGATTTCCACAAATCTATAGCAAGGATTAGCAATGCAGAGATTCATAAGAAAGTGATGTCTCTTTTGGCAAAGCTTTTAAGTGGTTGGCGTCAGCCCCATGAGGAGAGAAACCTCATTGTCCATTATGGGACTTCTTCTCAACTTTTAGAGATTTACAAGGTAGATGAGCAGCTGAATCTGGTTTGGACCGTAGATATTCTCAAGGAAAATTCATATCACATTCAGGTTATGAAGGTTTGGGATGTTGTGCCATTATTTGACATACCAAGACTAGCAAAGCAGCTTGACATCTTATTTAGGAGCTATACAATGGATAAGATGCATCGTTGCAAAGATAGATGTGTTGAGGGGTATGAGCTAATTATCTGAATATCAGCTAATATGCATATGTTGTTCTAGTTAAACTTAAACTCTGAATCCGATAAATGAAAAAGTATGTTATCAAGCAATGTTTATGCCATAGTCCTGCAGAACTAGGGAAGGAAGGTAAATAATAACAAGATTTCAACAAATATTATATTGTTCTAACTTATTGACGAAAAATGCCTCAATCTGATACCACTTTATTAAATCATCACTTATTTAATAAGTTTAAGTTAATAGAAATGAATAAATATAATATTTTAATACATTGCTCATGTTTGAATTTGCTACAGGAGTTTGGTTGTTCCAAAGAGATGGCCAGTGAACTCAAGTTGTGATCCTAAAGTCGATATTATGTGGGACATTTCAGAACCATTATCCTCACTTAGTCTGACGGATGAGTCAGAAGCATCAACCACAACTCTCAGGTGCGATGTATAAATAGGAAGATGTTGAGTCGAAGAAAAAGTCCTATAGAATGATTGATGAGGTAAGATTGCTTCAGTTTATTTTTTAATTTTTAATTAGAATTGGATTTGCATGCATTTCCAAGCTATCTTTAATTACTAAGCATCATATTTAATTTTTAAATATGTTCGGTATACGACATATTCAAGCTCTTAACATTTCCATGATAAAATCCAGGTGCTTCTTTTGGATCTCGTCTGACTTTGTAAGCATGATTTATCTTGGCATTGTAACTTGTTGGCATTGTAACTTGAGGTTTATCCCTCTTTATATACTTTATTTTGGCATTCTTACTAGAGGTTTACGCCCCTGTTTCTTTTTCTGTTTTTTTTTTAAATATATATATAACTTTTTATTTGGGGTAAAATTGTAATTTCATAAGAACTTTCTTGACAATGTTTACATTACAAATTACCCATATTTCAGGCCCCAAAAAAAAAATCCATATTTATTTATAGAAGAAATGAGATAGGGGGAGATAATGGAAAATTGGTAATCACATCCCACTGATTTGATTACATCATACAACTATGGTAAATAGTTTAATAAGAATAACAAATTAACTAAACCTAATATATAAAATTCTCATATTCTAACGTTATTTTATTTATTGGTTTAATTAGATTCAAAAATAAATAAATAAATAAAATAAAATAAATACCGGATGGGGATGGACCTATAAGGTTCATTGTTATAAGCAAATTCTAATAAGAGTTAGGAAAAAAAATCGTGGTTATATGGGATTTAGATAGTGAGAATCACGTGTATTTTCTCAAGTTCAACTAAATCATAATTCGATCTAATCATATTAGGGCATCAATTAAAACTAATGTGATTTACATTAATCAAACATGCAAATTTTCATTGTGGGATTCAAACATATGCACTAATTTGTACCTAATCACTATAAAAATAAAATATAATAAAAATGAGCCATTAAACCACTACTCTAAATTGTGAAAGATGGTGTTTGTTTGGTAATAGCCAAATACTATTTATAAAATAAAATAAAAAATTAATTAATTAATTAACTTCCAACATTCTTATTTTTTATATCACATCAATTATTTTTTTTATTCTTATTCAAATTAAAAAAAAAAATTACAAAACTTTTTTTTTTTTTTCATACTAATTTTTATTTTCATGTCAATTAATTTTTGCTTAAAAAAAAAAAAAGCCAAAAAATATCCCAAGTCTTTTACCAAAGAGAGCCATAGCGTCCCTTTTTGGCCAAATTGATAGATACATATGGTTTTATCACATTCCTTCCGCACCCAAAAAAAAAAAAAAAAAAGAAAAAAGGCAAACGATTGATGAGATTGTACCTCCAAAATATATCATATATATATATATATATAGGTACCACCTATTTACATTACAGACCACTTCTCTCTATTGCGTATGATTTGACAGCCATATTTTTCAATCCCATCGGTCTCTTTTACGAAAAACAAAAACTAGTACTTTTTTTTTTTTTTCACCAATTTACGTCTCACAGAAATTTCAGGCCATCGTCCCATCATCTTTGACCTAATTCATAAACTCAATCGTTTCTCTTCTCTTTATTTGCTTTGTTTAGGCTAAACAATTTTGTTCATCTCCATTAAAAAAAAAAAAGAAGTGCAAACTTACTAATAAAGAATAAATTTGTATTGAACTGATCGAGTTTGCCAAGATATTTCATTCAAATAATATATGTTGGAACTTAGCCCAGATCAAAATGGAGACATGGCCAATGAACACAAATTGAATTCTCTCCTATGGATGGCATATTGGCATGTGATATCACTGAATGTCTAATAAATATGATTTCAGAATTATGTTTAATTAATTTTGTGTCATCAAATTGTGTGTATATATATATATATATATGCTTTAATTAATGGATTTTTTTTTGGGTTAAAAAATATCATACTTATATATAGCATTTTGATCCAACAACTTAGACTCCATTTGTTTCGGTGTAAAATGATTTAAGAAAAATATTTTTCCATGTTTGGTGTGATGAAAAATATTTTTGATTTAACCAAAAATTCTTTTTTAATTTCTGTAAAATAATTTTCATTTTTGAAACCGTAAACTATTTTTCGAGTTTGAGCATCTCATGATACTCAAATCGACAAAACTGGTTAGGATATCGTTGGGACCCGCCATAAGCCCCCCTAAACTTTCATGTGTTTTGGCATAATCTTAAAGTTCAAAAACTCCCAATTGTAACCCTCAAATTTTTAATTTGATGTAATCCCCTCCATTCGTTAGACCTATACGTATATTATATTAATATACGAGTTTATAGCCCGCGCAATGTGTGATATTTTTTATTATAATTTAATTTTAAAATTTAAACACATTATTTTTCATTATAAGTTAAAAAGACATATAAAAATATATCTCACCTATTTAAATAAAAAAATTAAATATTTGTTCTTATAAGTATATATGATTTAAAATAAATAGTATAAACTATAATATAAATAACGCAACTAATGAAATATGAATTATATTGAAATATAATTAATTACGTTAAATATAATATAGATATAATTAACACAATTAATTATATTGAAATATAATTAACGTAATTAATTATGCTAATTAATAACTTTTTTTAAAAAAAAAAAGCCGGTTATAAATATGTGTGTGACGTGTTTTTTTTTTATTTTATAGAATTTTAAACTTATTATTACATAATAATTTAATTTTTATTATTTGTTTCCTTATTTGATTCGAACATTAATAAAATTTGATTTATTGAATAATTTAAATATGAAAAACTCTTGAAATATAATAAACACAATTAATATTGTTAATTAATAACCAGTTTTTTAAAAAACCAATTAAAAAATTATATCTTAAAAAATTAGCTTAACTTTTAAAAAAATAATTCACGTCATATATCAAAATATTAAAACACTTATGAATGAGATTGGTGTTGTACGGGTATGTCATCAGAATCTAAACTATACACTTACAAGACAGCGAGGGGAGACCGGGAGAGTAGTACAAATTCTGAAATTCATAAATAAATGAAGCTGGAAAGGAAACCAATAGGCGACGTCTTGTGGACGGACTAAGAGCTTCCAAGTCTCTACTCTCTAGAGAGTCCTTTTCATTTCCCAGAAAGTGTGGGTTTCAAAGTAGTAGTTGTTGTATATATATATATATATATATTTACAAACTTCTTCTTCTTCTTCTTCTTCTTCTTCTTCCCAAAGAGTGCGTCTTTTGGTCTACCGCAACAACTGCATGTCCTCCTCAGCACTGCAAAACAACGTCCAAGGTTTAACAATCTCTTTCTCTTCTTCTTCTTTTCTTCTTTACAGGCTATGTTGATTCTCTGTTTAATTACAATGTTTGTCATCCTAGCTAGAGTACAAAAGTTGAGAGATTATTTGGAACGTTAAAATATCTACTATATGTACATCTAGGTAATCAGCAGTGCGCGTGTTAGCCGTACGTACTTAGTCCTGCACCAGATATTATTTATTTGAGTTGTTCTTCTTTAGATCTTTTCTCAGGAATGAATATGATCCTCTTTTCTCCCTCCTTGTGCTTTTGTTCGTAGGTCCTGTGAAAATATAGAATAAGGGAAGAAAGTTTGTAATGGAAGAAAGAAGAAAGGGAAGAAGGAGAAGAGCATTAATATAAAATATAGGACTACATTTTATTCAATAATTTGAATATTACGAGATAACAATATGTAGGCATATGAAGGGAACACATCCCATAAATCATGGAGTGAATCATGGGTTGAGGGGCTACTATAGATGGAAAGTAATATGCAACACCATAAACATGAAGAAGAAAATCATAGGATTGTTGCCTTACTTGCATATGTTTGACTTGATTATATTTTATCTTCTAACAGGTCTTTCTGCAGTTCTGCTTCATTTGATGATGTTTATCAACCCTACATCGGATTTTGAGAGCTAAACCTTGTGCATGATGATAGGTGTGTGTGCCTTTCTTTTTTTCTTTTTTTCTTTTTATATTTTTTTTAATCTAATTAAACATATAAATCATGCTAACATCGTCGTCAAGTCTTCAACTTTTTGATCAGTAATATGGTTTCATCATGCTAAAGTGAGAAGCACTGATTGATTATATTGTTATGTTTTTTTAATAATTAGTTGTGTGTGTATATATATATATATATATATTTGCTATTGGGTTTAATGATGGAAATGCAAATCTTCATAAATGTCGATTAATGATAATCAACACGAATGCAGGGCGGCCAAGAAGTGGCGTCCTTCATCTTGAGGGACTGACGATTGAGGCAGGGATTGTGTTGACAATGCTACGGAGGATTGCTTGCCTGTGTTATCTCTGCACCTTCGAATTGGAGGGAGTGTTAGGAAATTAATCCTATTTCCCAAGACACATGAGATGAAAAATTAAGAAGAATGGAATAACAAAGATTAGGCAATCACGACACAAAGATTTAAGTGGTTCGACAACAAGCCTACATCCTTTGGCGGAGAGCGACCGGAGAAAATTCACTATCAAAAGGTGAGTACAAGAAAGTAGCAGGTGAAAAACCACTCAAACCCAAAGCCCCAATTACACCCAATTCTCACTTTACCCAAAGGAGAATAAAACAAAAGAAAAAATACTCTCTTTCTTGCTCTCACTTTTCTCTCAATTGTTGGCACACAATTGAAAATACAAAGGGCTCATGCCTTTATATAATTGTCAGTCTGTTGTACTAGGAATCCAAGTCCCATGTAAACAAGGATTCCTACTCCAATCCGGTCAACAATTCTACTCCAATTCTTAGAAGGACTTCAAGTCCAATTCATACTCTAAGGAAAAACCAATTCCAAGAGTAATTAGGAATAGAAACGTGAGCCAAAATAAAAGACCTCCTTAAATGATGTTGGGTCCCACCATCTTTATGGTGAAAGTCACAAAACTCCAACAATCTCCCACTTGACTTGAATCCCATCAAGTTGCAACAAAGTGAATCTCCTCCGGATGTCTCCTCCACTTGTCTTCAAGCTAAAGACCAACTGAAGCTGTGCGCTTCAGCTTCTCAATAGTCACTCCTTTTGTCGGCATGCTGCTGGATTCTCATTCCACGAATCTTCTCAAGTAACAATTGTTCACTTTCAAGAAGAGATCGAATGAAGTGATACCTCAACTGTATATGCTTTGTTCTTGAATGATATGCCGGGTTCTTTGCAAGAAAAATGGCACTCTGACTATCACTGTAGAATGCCCTTCTCATTCTTCTTTCCCAACTCATCCAAAAACCTTGTAGCCAAACCATCTCCTTTCCGACACATCACGGCCACATACTCCGCCTCCGTAGTGGAAAGGGCTACAATTTTCTGTAACCTTGAGGTCCAACACACAGCAGTACCTCCCAGAGTATATACAAACCCTGTAGTACTTTTCCTACTATCAACATCACCCGCTAGATCAGCATCCACATAGCCTGCAGCTTTAAATCTGCACCTATGAAGCAAAGGACATATCTGAAGTTCCTCTCAAATATCATAAAATCCACTTGGCCTCCCAATGCTGCTTCCCTGGATTACTCATGTACCTGCTCACAACTCCCACTGCATGTGCAATATCCGGTCTAGTACAAACCATTGCATACATCAGACTTCCGATAGCTGAGGCGTAAGGTACCTTGCTCATGTATACTTTCTCTTTATCTGTCTTTGGTGGTGATCCTTGGTTAGTTTGAAGTGACTCCCCAAGGGTGTGCTTACTGACTTAGCTCCATCCATGCTAAATCTGCTGAGAATCTTCTTCACATACTCTGCCTGTGAAATCTTCAGTGTACTATTGGCCCTGTCCCTGATGATTCTCATCCCAAGGATTTGTTTAGCACCCAAATCCTTCATTGCAAAGCTGCTTTGACTGGTTCTTCAACTTATTGATTTCTTCCATCGGCCCTGCAATGAGCATATCATCTACGTACAAGAGTAGAATAATGTAAGAGTTCTTAAAACTCTTGACATAGCATGATCTGCATTGCACCTTGTAAACCCGATTACTACACATGAAGCTATCAAACTTCTTGTACCATTGTCTTGGAGCTTGTTTCAGCCATACAAGCTTCTTCTTAGTTTGCACACTAAACTCTCTTTTCCTGACTGTGAATCCACTCGTATTGCTTTCTTCCTCCAACTCACCATGAAGGAACGCCGTCTTTACATCTAAGCGCTCTAGATGTAAGTCCTCTGCCACAATACTCGGCACAATTCTTATGGTTGTCATCTTCACCTTTGGAGAGAATATATGCATGTAGTCAATTCCTTCTTTTATTGGAATCCCTTGACTACCAATCTTGCCTTGTAGCGTTTGCTACCATCATATTCACCCTTTATTCTAAACACCCATTTGTTGTGCAAAGCCTTTTTCCTTTGGCAACTTTGTCTCCCAAGTCTGGTTAGTCAATAATGAGTCCATCTCATCCTTCATGGCTAACTCCCACTTGATTGAATCTTCAACCTCCAAGGCTTCAACAAACGTCTCTGGCTCGCCGCCATCCGTCAACAAAATATGAAACAAGGAGGGTGAAAAACGCTGTGGAGATCTAATGGTTCTGGTAGATCTGCGGACAGCCACTGTCGGTGTACCCTGTTCAATATGTTGATCTACTATTTCTTCAACTTGGACCCTCTTGACTCTATCCTTATCAACTTCTGAATTCCTTCTCGATTTTAGAAATTCCATCTAGGTTGATAAATTCAGCTTCTCGACCTCTAACTCAGCTTAATGGTTACGCACTTGAATTATTCTTATACACAACCATCTCATTAAAAGTAACATTCCTACTTCTAATGATCTTCCGGTTTTGATCATCCCAAAACCTATACCCGAATGCCTCATCCCCATAGCCAATGAAATAACATTTTCTAGACTTAGCATCTAGCTTGCTACGAGCATCGATTCAATATAGACATCTGAAATACAACCAAAACTTTCAAGTGAAAAGATTTACCTTTTTCCACTCAGACTTCTTGTAGTCTATGACCCAAAGGAAGGCGATGGTCCTCTCTGTTTATCAAGTAAGCAGTACTTACGCATCGCGAAAAGTTTTCGGTAGTCCAAGATGCAACCTCATACTTGCACGCTCATTGAGGTCCTGTTCATGCGCCACCACGCCATTCTCGTGGCGTTCTCGAATAGTTTCTCCATTTTAATCCCATTTGCCGCACAAAACTGTTTGAAAACCCCATCTTCGTATTCTCCCCATTGTCCGATCTTAGGCACTTCAATTTCGGACAGGTTTCATGACCCTCCACTTCTTAAAAACTTCAAATACATCGATTTAAGTTTTAAGAAGTAAACCCATACCTTTCTCGCTTGAATCATCAATGAATGTGATATAATACCATGAGCCTCCAAGAGATGCCAGTGCGGGACCCCACAAGTCCGTGTGTACCAATTCCCAGCTTTTCGGCGTGCTCTTGCAACTTTTGCAAAACTCACCTTCTTCGCTTTCCTAGGATGCAGCCTTCACATAAATCAGACTCAATGACTTTAACTCGGTAGTTTCCCCTTTGGAAGTACCTTCATCCCTTTCGCTCATGTGCCCAAGCCTTAGGTGCCATAATTTTGAGTCAACACCCTTATACGCAACAGCAATTGTATCTCTACTATTTGTCATATAGAGTACATCTTATAACCATGAGCCAAAATCCTAGCTCCTTTGCTCACCTTCCACTTTCCACCGTGGAAATGAATTGAATGCCCTTCATCATCAAGTTGTCCCATGAAATCGGTTCTTTTCAGCTGGATATGCACGACCTTTTGCGCTTCCATCTTGAGTCCTTGTGAACTTTGATGCGAACATCGCTGTACCCACAACATCCAGTCTTGTTCAAATATACCTTCGAAATTTCCAGCCACATAATTTTCGAGAATTTCACGAATTGGTGTGGTATGGAAAGAAGCTCTGAGTCCAAGACCCAAGAATCAAGAGGATCCTTGAGATAGAAGTAGGGCATCATATACTTCTTCCGTTGCCACGACATTTGCAGCGTCATTATGTCTTCTTCTTTAGTTCTCTGTTCTTCTTGTAGTGGCTGTCTTGCCACAATTCCAACACTCAGTTGTCGTCCAAACTTGGATTTGCTCCTACCCTTCGGATTTAGATCGCCCTTCACGAGTTCCTCTCTTGACCTCGCCTTGCTTCAAGGTTTAAGGTGCACTGTAACCGGAGGTTTCACGAAATCCTTCCTGGGACCTCCTCACTAAGAACTAAATCCGACATCTTCATAGCTTAATTTACTCTTCCTGCAGAGTTACTCACACCATCCTTACGGCTTCCCACTATTTGGCAAAGACGCCAAGGCGATCAACGCGAATTTCATCATCAAAATCAATTTCAAGCAAGACAATTGATTTGTGATAGTGTTGAACTCATTGAGATGTTGTGCCATCGACGCCTTCCACCATCTTTAGGTTGAACAATTTCTTCATCAGTGCACCTTGTTGTTAGCAGCGGCTTCTCATACATGCTTGACAAAGCGCCATTAGACTCATTGTGGTCTTCTCCTTTACAACGTTGTGCAACTGATTTTGACAATGATAACGATAAGCGCGGGGCTTTCGATCAGCGAGCCCACTCGCTATCATACATGTCATCGGTTGTTCTCCCAAAAGAGGTTGATGAAGATCCTTCCCATAAAGGATATCTTCAATCTGCATCTTCCAATATACGAAATCTGTGCCGTCGAACTTCTCGATTCCTATCTTTCCTTCTTCTCTTGCCATCGCTCCCACTTGAACCAAAGGCTCTGATACCAGTTGTTAGGAAATTAATCCTATTTCCCAAGACCTGTGAGATGAAAAATTAAGAAGAATGCGAATAACAAAGATTAGGCAATCACACACACAAAGATTTAAGTGGTTCGGCTTAACAAGCCTACATCCACTGGCGGAGACAACCCGGAGAAAATTCACTATCAAAAGGTGAGTACAAGAAAGTAACAGGGTGAGAAAACCACTCAAACCCAAAGCCCCAATTACACCCAATTCTCACTTTACCCAAAGGAGAATAAAAACAAAAAGAAAAAAATTACTCTCTTTCTTGCTCTCACTTTTTCTCTCAATTGTTGGCACACTGAATTGAAAATACAAAGGGCTCATGCCTTTATATAATTGTCAGAGTCTGTTGTACTAGAGGAATCCAAGTCCCATGTAAACAAGGATTCCTACTCCAATCCGGTCAACAATTCTACTCCAATTCTTAGAAGGACTTCAAGTCCAATTCATACTCTAAGGAAAAACCAATTCCAAGAGTAATTAGGAATAGAAACGTGAGCCAAAATAAAAGACCTCCTTAAATGATGTTGGGTCCCACCATCTTTATGGTGAAAGTCACAAAACTCCAACAGGGAGAGGTGTGTGGGCGATGGAGAGGAGGGAAGGGAAGGAAAGCGATAGATTTGGCTTTCAAGTTGCAGACGAAAAGGAAAAGAAAAGAAGAAAAAGTAAGTGGAAGAAGAAGAAGAATGGGGGAGAAAGAGGGAGTGGAGGCTGAGCTCAAAATTATAGTCGGGGAGTGGGGTCATGGTACATTGGTACTTATAATCCCCAAACAGTCTCTTAATCCCATTAAGAAATGCAACTTCTCTTTGTTTTTCAAGAAGTATTTTCCTGCAAAACTGTCTTATTAACCAAACCCATCATTAACTGCTGTCTGCTAACTATCATATATATTATGTGGTCTCTCTCTGTTGATCATGGGATTGAGGTCCACCCGGCCGTGAGGTCGGTATTGTGGGCTCTCTGGAAAAGCCTTCATGTCTAGTGTCGTAAAGTGGCAAGATTTCTTCACTGAGAGAGGAAAGAAAGAGAGAAAAAAGGAAAAGGAAAAAAGAAAAAGTGGGAAAGCAATGTGCGATCCGTACTAATCAATGTGTCTACAGAAGAAATGATTTCATACAACTTACATATGGTCTCTTGGAATTTGGGTTCCTGTGGTTGAGAATTTGTGCCCAATATGAGTTCCCCAAGGTCGAGAAATTTCGACCCCTGCATCCTTAACACACAACGGATTAGAATTTATAATCCTAAGGCCATTTGCTGAAGATTATCTCTTAATTAGTCATTCAACTTTCTCAGTTTATTTCAACATTTCTAGAACGTATATGTTTATTCTCTGTTGAATGTTTTTGTCTTTTATTATATTTCCGACTACCTTTTCCTTTCTTTTACACTTGTTTTTATTTAATTACATTGTTCATCATCTTATATATATATTAGTATTGCATGTTAGTCGTACGGATGAAACAGGGTGTTGAATGATGCATACGTACGTACGTAGACATAACTTTTTCATGCACTAGCAATTACTTTAGTTTGATTTGTAGTCAACGTACATCTTCTTTACTCCTTTTTCTCACTTGGCGGGGCATTTGTGTTGTGTAGGTCATTCTGCTTTTGATGATCATCATTAGCGCGGTACATAGGATTTCTGAAAGAGATAAGAATCCATCATGATCATAATGGGTGGTTAGCTATCTTTATTTATGGCCATGTACTAGCTAGCCATACGATTGGGTAAATTTCTTTTCTGGCCTGTTTTATTAAGTGGAAAATTTTCTCTCTCAGCTTTAATTGGCATGCGTGCCATTATGAACTTCTGGGTTTTTGCAAATTTACTGGTTTTGCAGAAATCGCTGAGAAGAAATGGAGAACACTAATGCCAAGGAGGAAGAATTTGCTCATAGAAGCTTAATAGGCTTGGTGTTGTCTTGGTCTCTTGGGGATGTTCTCAATAAAGATCTTTTCAAAAATCAGGTTCGCAATCATGCATATATATACACCCAATTGATGGGTTGTTGGTAAGATTAGAAGCAGACACATGTATCATACATGCATATGACATGAGAAGCATGTAAACAAATAAATCATGCATGCTGCCATAGTTGTTCAAACACCTTCTTTTTTTTCTTTTTCTTTTTTCTCTATTAGTGATTTAGTTTCATCAGGTTAAACTGATGAGAGGGATGAATTGATCTTAACATATCTATTAAAATGATTTCAGCAATGGAAATTAATCCAAGTCTTTGTAAATGCCTATTATAATCTTTAAGCCAAATTTTCATGAACCATCTTGTGACAAATTGAAATTTATGATAACAAAAAAGTAGAAAAGAACATAATATATAAAATATGTTAATCACATAAAATGCCAAAATTTACATAAGTCACTTAACAAGCCTACATCAATAGGTGTAAATGGTTAATATAACATAGTTAGATCCAAACTCATAAGCTTAAGTTTCTAGGTTGAAATCGAGGTGTCCCAATATATTACGTTATGGTATCATTAAAATACATTTCAATGTGTCAAATCTTCCTAATAGTACCTATTGGAAATTAATTAAGCAAGGTGAAAATCCATTGGTAGTGTTGGTCTCTCTAACAATTAACTTCATACACACTTCTCATATTTCCTAAATCATGCATGTATTCCAATTTAAGCATCTTCAAGGAATGGTAAGCCCTCCATCTCATAGATTATTGGTACTCCTAAAGAAATTAAGAGTGCTGATTTAACTATCGAAATATAAAATATAAATATGAAAATAAAATAATAGATGGATAAATCGGAGAAGGGGAAAAGAGAAAACATAAAGATTTAAAAGCCTATATTTATTGTAGGAATTGTCCGATAAGATTATATTTTTATATTATTAACTTGAGAATGTTGTATTACAATTATAAGTTGTATGCATAAAGCACATAGGGTAGGGAAGGTGAACTAATCCAAACAATATGGTAAGGATTTGTGCCATCTAAGGTCATACTTAATTGTGAAAATATTTAGGTATTTATATATATATTTTTTGTTTTTAAATGTTGATCAATTCGTTGGAATTCATTTATTGTACGTATCTCCCTCTGCATCCTTGAGATTTGGCATAAGATTGATGGGAACTTATGTATACATCAAATTTTCATTCATAATACTAACAGGTTAAAAAGATCCCAGAGACATTCTCGTCAGTGACAGATTACAAGAAGTCATTTGGTCCTTCATTAATTGAGGAAACACATGCTGATTTGTTTTCCAACATAACAGCAGTGTCTCAAGCACCTGCTTGGGAAATAGACTCTGTTGAGATATCTGAAGATTTTGAACCTCCCCAAGATCTGTTTTATGAAATTAAATTAGTGGAGAACGATGAAGATAGTGATGACTCGGAGAGCGATGAAGATACTGAGAAAGATGAAGAAGAAGAAAATGAACCTCAGAAAGGTGATGTTATCGCCTTGACTGATGTTAGACCAAAATGCATTGACGATTTGAACAGGCCGAAAAGATTCTATCTTATAGCTTATGTTCTTGGGCCAAGAAACGCATTGACTGATACGATCTCAATACTGGCATCAAAACCCATTTGGACTGATCAAAATGTGCACAAGTACGAGAACAAGAAACAACCACTTTTTGCAGTTTATCTTATGAATTTGATTACAAATGTTCGTATATGGGATGCACTGGACCCACCGGAAGGAGGAAACACCATCATTGAAACAGTACTGCAAGCCAATTCACCTGTAAGAATTTTATCACATTTTGTTCTTGAATGTCACACATGCATGATACATTCTCGAGTATTACTGTGCTTCTCTTGTAAGACTGACATTCCTGATGATGCATTATATGTATTTATTATTCCAAACAGGATGACGAAAATTGTATGACTTGCTTTTCTAAAGGAAAAAACAGTCCTGCTCCTGCCCCTTCTTATCTACAGAACATGATCAGCTCTTATAATCTGAATGACTCTCAAGAAGCTGCGGTTTTTAGCTGCATTGCTATGAGAGACTGCAATCATCAGAATCCTGTCAATCTGATATGGGGTCCTCCAGGGACAGGGAAAACAAAGACCGTTGGTGTGTTATTAAATGCCCTCCTTAAAATGAAGTGCAGAACATTAACTTGTGCTCCAACTAACATTGCGGTAAAGGAAGTTACAACACGGCTGCTGAGGTTGGTCAGGGAGTCGCTAGATCATGGCCTATATGGGCTTGGAGATATAGTCTTGTTCGGGAATGGTAAGCGAATGAAAATTTATTATCGTAAAAATCGTAAAAAAAGAAAGAAGATTGCTTATCGTAAAGATCTTCTTGATGTATTTCTCGACTATCGTGCTGATGCGCTTAAGGAGTGCTTTGCTCCTAAATCTGGCTGGAGCAATGGCTTAGAATCAATGATATCTTTGCTTGATGACCCTAAATTGCAGTACGAAATATACTTGGAAAAAAGAGAAGAAGAAGAAAGGGAGGAGGAAAAAAGAAAGGAGGAAAGAAGAAAGGAAGAAAAAAGGAAGGAGGAAAAAAGAAAGAAGAAAAAAATAAAGGAAAAAAAAGGGGGGGAAAAAAGATAGGAGGAAAACAATAAGGGGGATGATGAGCCCAAAAAGGATGATCCTTTGACGTTTGAGGAGTTTTTAAAGAAGACATTCTGTTCAATTCATGAGCAACTGAAGTCTTGTATGGTTAAGTTGTATACGCACTTACCAACTTCTCTACTACCGTTAGAGGTAGTGAAAAAGATGAGAAGAGCTCTTACTTTGCTTAAATCTCTTCAAACTTTGTTGTGTGGTGTCAGTGTAGCAAATGAAGGGTTATTACAAGTTCTCAAAAATTTTGAAGATATAGGAAGCAGTGAGGGTTGCCTTGCAAAGTCGAGTATGAGAGAAGAGTGCCTTCGTATTCTGAGATATCTGAAATTATTTCTGACAACCTATGTTCCAGATTTAGGTAACTGTTCAATAATAAACTTCTGCTTGGAAAATGCAATGCCTAGTGTTCTGTACTGCATCAAGCTCTGCTAAATTACACAGAACTGAAGCAAGCATGGAATTTTGGTTATCGATGAAGCTGCTCAGCTTAAAGAATGTGAATCAGCAATTCCTTTACAGCTAGATGGCGTCTGCCATGCTATTCTCATAGGGGATGAGAAGCAGCTCCTGCAATGGTTAAAAGCGAGGTTAGAGTTTTATCCTTGGGTTCTTTTGTCTTTACAAATTATGAACATCTCCCGCTTTGTTTAACATCTTTGAATGTGCACTTCTTAGATATCCAAGACGGCTGAATTTGGAAGAAGTTTGTTTGAAAGACTAGTCATGTTGGGGCGACCAGAAGCACCTTGCTTGATATCCAGTATAGGATGCATCCATCCATCAGCTTATTTCCAAACAGGGAGTTCTACGACAAACAGATATCAGATGCTCTAAATGTTAGAGGAAGAGACTATGAGAAGCGTTTCCTTCAGGGCAACATGTACAGTTCCTACTCTTTTATAAGTATTGCTCATGGAAAGGAGGAATTTGGTCTCGGGTACAATCGGAAGAATATGGTTGAGGCTGCTGTGGTCTCTGAGATAGTTGGGAATCTTTTTAAACGTATGCTTAAATGATTTATTGCTTATTTGTCTAGGTTATTATCCAGAAAAATAAATTTATCCAGACAAATGCTATGAATTCCTTTTTACCATTATCCTTGATGCCAAGGAACGGAGGTGTTTCTATGATGCCACTGAGGACAAGAACTTGGCTGGGGCAATTACTGCTGCATTGGTGGAGTTTAAACAGCTTGATATTTTACTCAGGAATAACTCTATACTGTTCAGAGAGGCTAGATGGAAGGTAAGTGCATGCAATGTTTTGGTTGTCTAAATTTTCCATCATTGACAGATGAAATTCTCATATAGATTCAAGTGAATCAATGGCAAAAATTAGAAAAATGACTTGTAGTGGATTTGAACTTATATGAAAATCAGGTAACTATTTATTACCTTAATTACATACAGGTTTGCTTCAACGACAATTTCAAGAAATCTATATTTAGAATTGGAAATGCAGAGATTCGTAGTGCTGTGCTTTCTTTGTTGGCAAAGCTTACAAGTGGTTGGCGTCAGCCTGATCATGAGAGGAGAAACCCCATTGTCCACGATGGTACTTCCTCTGAACTTTTAGAGGTGTACAAGGTCAATCAGCAGCTGAATCTGGTTTGGACTGTAGATATTCTCAAGGAATATTCACATCACATTCAAGTTATAAAGGTTTGGGATGTTGTGCGATTATTTGACATACAAAAACTAGCTAAGCAACTTGACATCGTTTTTGGGAACTACACGGTGGATAAGATGCATCGCTGTAAACACATATGTCTCGAGGGGTATGAACTTACCTGAATTTGCCTTTAAATATAATAAATTTAACTGGTTTGAACCATTTTTACAATTTATTTTAAATAGAATTTGTTCATTCTAGATAGAACTGTGGACAGCTTATGTAAATATGTGTTGTATTAATATTACTGCTTCATATAGAGGATTTTCCTAGTTCTCTACTAAACATAAGCAAGGCCTGCAGAATAGGTTCTTGAACAACACCAACTCATCAGTTTAACATTGCTATACAGGAGTTTAATTGTTCCAATGAAATGGCCAATGGAGTCAACTAGCCGTCCTGAACATGATAGTGTGTGGTACCTCTCAAGACCGCTATCCTCACTAAGTTTAAGGGATAAGCCAGAAACATCAGCCGCAACTTCTAGGTGAGTGTCTCGTTCAATCACTTATCATTCAAAAGAATATATATATAATCTGTTTGTGATCAATTTTATGTTCCTGGAGTTGTTGTGAAACCTTTGATAGTGAGTTGTTAAAATGACTGATGAATATGTAAATGAATATCAGAAATCATTTCAAGAATAAAATTAAGAATAAATCTGAAGATGTTGCCATGAAGCAGAAGTGGCGAAGGCGGCAGAATGACTGATTAATGTAAGATTACCTTCTTTTTCTTTTCAATTAAGACTGGATTTGCATGCATTTCCAAGCCATCTTTGCTAGAAACTATAATTTTGACATATTTTGTCATGCAATTCAAATTAAGTTTAAAAAAAGATTGGGCAAATTGTATTTTACTTCCCAGATTACTATAATCATTTCAAGAATAAAATTAAGAATAAATCTGAAGATGTTGGCATGAATAGCAGAAGTGGCGAAGGCGGCATAATGACATTAATGTAAGATTACCTTCTTTTTCTTTTCAATTAAGACTGGATTTGCATGCATTTCCAAGCCATCTTTGCTAGAAACTATAATTTTGACATATTTTGTCATGCAATTCAAATTAAGTTTAAAAAAAGATTGGGCAAATTGTATTTTACTTCAGATTACTATTCTATTCTCACAAGCACCTTGATCATATGACAAGGAACCAACCTCTGCAACATGTTTATCACAGACATCGAATATTGGTGGAGAATTCCAATTCAAAAATCAATCAAAATCATCTTCAAAAATACAACCTTTGGGTGTTTTTTTTTTCATAAACAAAAAAGCTAATCCAATGGCTGATGGCACTGCCACATCAGTAGGGTAGGTTAAACATAAGATTTGCAACTTCAATCATCATGATCATGAGGATTGAATTTTTTTGAATATAAGTATTTATTACATATATGTATATTATATATACATGACATCAAGCTTTTTACCTTTTCTTTTCCAGATCAGTGAGTTTCTACAAGCCTACAAATTTGGGGAATCTTTGGAGCCGTTTTCAAAAGAGCTTAGTTTTAAAACTCAAAAGCATTAATGTAAGTAGGTAATTTATTTTGGTCCTCACGTTGTAAGCTTGATGATAAGAGGGTGTATAGTTAATGAGAACTGAATTATCCATAGAATGTTATGTTTGATGGATTTTAGTGCTCTGCTTAAACTATTTTGGAGTTTGAATTTAGAGCCACTTTTTCTCTGGAAATAGGTGTTAACCAAAGCCAGTGTATATATGAATTGTCATGTACATAAATTCATTCCTTGGGTCTGGGTTGTGAAATTATCTTCTTTTTATTTTCTTTTGTTGGAAGGTTGTGAAACTATCATACTGCCAGTTTCTCCTCTTTTATCCCTTGCTAATGCACCAAAAGATCACTAGATAAAAGCATCAATATAAACTCAATAAGTCAATTGAATGGAAAATCCGTGTCTCTAGTTTTCTAGTGAGAGAAGCTCACTTATTTTTTATTTTTATTTTATTTTTAATTGAATAAGGAAAGGGTTAGAGGGAGGATTATTTCCACTCCTTATCCGAAAGGAATGAGGTGACGATCCTAAAAACAAAAAAAGGGTGGACTCCCCAATAATAGACCCAAAACAAACTAAAACAGAGCGGAAATAATTACTAAACATAGGAAATAGGACAAGCAAGTGATCCGGTCCTCTCAAGAGATCGCACAAAGCGGTTTTAGAAGCAAAAAAAGCACAAATTATGGCAAACCTATCTGTATCCCCACTTGTAACCAACAACAACCACCAAAAGGAGGTTAAAGCCATAAAAGCACTGCTAAAGTCCGTTACCAGAACTGTTGTAAAGAGAGGTACTAACACGTACAATTCCAGTTACAAAAGTCTCCACTAAAGAATCAAACCAATAAAAAGTTAAGAGACATTAACCCACAAAACACAAAAGCTCTCACCTTTCTTCCTTGTGAGAAAAGCCTCTCCTCGTGAAATTGTAGACAACCTCCGTTGTTAGTGCCTTAGAGTTGTCTTGTCACATGCAATATGTTTGCCTGCTTACATTTTCCATCAGGAAGCACTAACATGAAGCATAACCTCCTAAAGGATCAGTAGGGCACACACTTGCGTCTTGGATGCATATAACCTATCCTGAACATGAACCTGTAACTGCGTATCATATGGTAGAAAAAAAACCCAAACAATATCTCCTGACAATAAATCTTAAGACTCTGAAAGATATGTGGAAAATAAGTTACTAAAAACATAATTTAAACAATAATTTAAAAGTACTAGTCAAAGTGATTTTGGACTATTAGGTACAGTGGCATGAATTCTAAACTGAACCTTCCCAATTTAACTCAGCTGGATTTAAGTCACTCAAAGACCACCAATTTGGTAGAAGACAACCCTATAACTAGTTTGCAATGCATAGGCCAACCAACTTGGCAGAAGACACAACCCCAACTAGTTTGCAATGCATATGCCAAGTTTCCTGTTGGAAAATGCTATGTTTTTTCTAGTGTTCTCTTAGTGTCCTCTCAATTGTGATGTGCCTTTTAAAATCACCAATAGATATATTAAAAGTCAATAACGATAATCTCAAATTTAACGGTGATTTTGAAAGTTACATCACAGTTGAAAAGACACAAGGAGAAAACTATAAGAGCGCCTAGCATGTCCCTTTCCTGTTTTCTAGCCTAGGAATGCACACAAACACATGGAGAGAGAGAGAGAGAGAGAGAGAGCTGAGTGTAGCCATCCATGCAACGATTCCCAACAAAGATTAGCCTTCCAGGTTGTTCTCACTTATATTGCAAATTGCTGCCAATTGTTGCAAGATTGTCGCACATTTGTGAACCTATAAAGAGGGAGCAGCAAATAACTTCTTAGCTGTATTCCGTATGGATGTAATCGCATTAACAAATCAAATGTCAATAAGGCAAATGGGTGTCCCCTTTAGAGTGAATTACTTCATTCTCTTTTGTATAGGAATCGGCTGGAATACATACAAATGAGCCATTAAATGAAAACATAAATACTTTTGCTTTCATGATTAAGATCAAGAGGTGGAGCCTAAATCACCCCAACTTTTTTCTTTTGTTGCTTTATATGAATGGATTATTTACTTTTGCTTTCATGATACGTCTGCATGTAGCAGTTAAACAAGTAACACAAGACATCCCACTAGTTTCTTAATCATTAGCTTTCAAGTTTAAGGTAGCAAACGGTAAACTGACCGTTAAAGCCCACACACCATATGCACGTGTGTCCTGGTGCACTCACTAGCTAGCAAGTGAAAACCAAACTATACATGTCCTGGTGCACTCACTAGCCACCAACATAAAAAGTGTAATATGTTGGTGGCTAACAAAATTTTAGCACTTGAATGTTGCCGCTGACAATATTTTAAAGCAAATTTGGAAAAGGGGAAAAACTATGAGAGTCGAGCATATCTATCAGAGCTGTGAACTGACCCAGACATCAATCCAATCAAGAGTTCAGGTCACTGGGTCAACAGTAGAATCATGGGTTTACACATTAGTAAAGGTACAGTTAACAGGTGTATAAATATTAGTCTGTTACAAGCTATTTAGCCTTTCGGTGAAGCAGAGTAATGGCGGTATACTTGGACCTCTGGTTCTCGTTCAAGTCCTGCAGGGTCTGATAACTATGAACTAAAGCCCAAATATAAAAAGGGGTCCAACAAAAAAAATTCCTTGGCACGAAGATAATGAGCAAATGGAACTTCAATCTTTGCCCACACTTATTCATTTTATACTCCTTTTTACTTCTTTGATTGAACTCCCTACTATACAAAGTTTTCATAAAAATAGGCTATAGACATCTAAACATAAATATTACTTACTCTGTGCAAGTGTATGTACTGGCATTAAGAACATTTTATTTACCCGTGACATTTTGCTTAAACACCAAGTAAAGCATACACCACATTCGATACGTGTCCCTCGCCACTACGAGATATAACCTGAATTGCCATGGCACTGAATGATCCTTCAAGAATACAACTTACGCACTCCAGCAAAGAAGCCAGGCCCGCATCCAAGAAACCTAAAGGCACACAACATTAGATCTGAAACACCTCATCTTGACAAAATTCAAATTAACCCAGCAATCTAAAAAGAAAAAAAATTCAACAGACAAACTTATTCAAGAAACTTGTCGACCATACTTTTGTAACACAACTTAACACAGTTTTTTTTTTTTTCCCTTATAATATGGGTAAAAGGATCAGTAACAGAAACATAATTTTATTTAATGTCTAGTAAAGATCAACTGCATAGCATTGGGAACACTAACTTCATGGAGAATAACAGAAATCAGCTGCAATGTATACTATGTTTTGATAATTTAGTGGTCTGCTTAGAATTTTAAACAGATACATAACGAAACAGAGCAGTTGTTGATACTATGATTATGAACTTCCTCCGTGCTTAAACTGCTGTGTTTTAAGCATATACATACACCATAGAAAGCACCTAAAGAAACGGATGCAGATGGTCCTCATTACTTTGATTTAGGGATTCGCCCTCCTCGCTCGAAATAAGAGATTTTACAACCAAAGACAGCTGATGTAAGATCCGAGGAGAGTCAACTTGCTCTCCTTATTTAAGGCACATAAGTAGAAAACCTACAGATTGAACTGAAAGACAGTTTATTAGTCGTGGCCCGAGGCCTTGGCCGAAGAAGTAAAAGAATGGGTAACTCAGGGTAGGTCTTAAGCTTGAATCTTACAGAAAATTGAATAAAATGTTAATTTTGGAAAATTTGGATCCATCAGGTTCAACACCTAAGCATGTGGATCACATATAAGTAGTTTTTCATATAATTTGGGCCAGTACCGGAAGTGAGAAAGTGAAGAGAGAATCGAAAGGACACATAATTAGCTGTGAAGAAAATTACATATATCAACCCTTAACTGAAGATAAGACTTTAAAAATGCTAAAATGTTGAAGTGCATTTTGTTTGCTGGAAATACATGGCTGAGCTACAAGCCTACAATGCAATTACTATGCCAATGATTTTCCTCAGATACGATAATCAGCATGTGGAAATAAATTAAAAAAAATTAAAAGAAAAAGCCATGTGTTATGCTTACAAGACAAATACGACATGGCTGCTAGTACTGCTGCCCCACGATGCATAGCCATGGAACATATAGCTGCCTTTTGGAAGGAAACTTCAAGAAGGGAACCACATGCAGCAAGTACTTCCTGCAACACATCAAATAACTAAAAATTTCAATGAAATGATTGCATAACACAATAATTTCAATTTCCTAATTAACTTCCGTGGAAGGAAATCTTCTTTCCCCCTTGAAAAACAAAAATAAGATTGAATTTACTTAGAGATACAAAAATAAAAGAAGAAAAGCCATATGAAACCTTAGAAGAGCCATGAACGAACATGGATGCAAAATTTGTGTAGGCCTCCACTAGATCAGGTTCTTGGTCACATATATACGAAGAATTAAGAGCCATTACTGATGACGCATACGTAAATCATTCAAAACTGGTGACAAATAAAGGTCCATAGTCCTCTCTATGACCAAATTCTTCAATAACAATAGAAGCTGAAAATCATGTGTACCAAAGAGAGGAAAATAAGTAATCAAGTGTCTTAGAAAACCTCAATCTTGGCTGACATTACATGATATAGGTTCCAAATTCTTTTTTAACATAGTAGTATGAAATGGAGAAAGAATAGAGAATCGAAAGGACATGTTTCATATTAGCTGTGAAGAAAATCATTATCTATCAAAATTGCTATAATACATAAAAAAAGTTTTGTGGTTATAATGGAGAATCTCCATGGTCTTGATATGCCAACTGACAATGAATTTTAATAAATCAAAATGCTAGCACAAGATTTATTCAGTCCTCAAGTAATCAATTAAAAAAATTAATATGTTTAAAAGCCATGTGTTCATGCTTACAAGACAATAGACATTATATACCATAAACGCCATGGAACATATATCAAGGAAACTTCAAGAAGGAACCACATGCAGCAAGTATTTTCCTGCAATCAACATCAAATAACTAAAATTTCAATGAAATGATTAGCATTGATAATTGAATTTAATTAATTCTATAATCTCAAAGTCTACCATCTTGAAAACAAAATAAGATTGAATTGTTGATGCAGGATTTCAAAAAAGAAGAAAGTCTGAATTTGAATTTATAAGAGATCTCAGTAAATTAACATGGAATTTAGTAAATTTGGAAGAGGCCTTCACTAGATCAGGTTCTTGGTCATATATACGAAGAATTAAGAGCCATTACTGATGACGTTTAATACGTAAAAAAAATCATTCAAAACTGGTGACAAATAAAGGTTCCATAGTTATAAGCAGCTTCTAATAGGAGTAATCATGGTTCAATAGACTGATATCATGTGAAATGTGGAAAATAAGTATTGTCTTAGAAAACCTCAATCTTGACATTACATTTATAGGTTCCAAATTCTTTTTAACATAGTATAGGATATGAATATAAATAATAGTTACTTCTGATGTTGCATGTTTCAACATGTGGACATTTGAAAATACTTAAATTTCTGATAAAAATTGAAATACATAAAAAAGTTTTGTGGTTATATACTTAAATTATCCATGGTCTTGATATGCCAACTGATCAATGAAAAGAAAAGAGCTAGCACGGCAAGAATTTATTCAGTCCTCAAGATGCAACTTGGTACTTCAATAAAACAAGTTCAATATGTTTAGCCCTCTTGTTTCATGCTTCTAGACAATAATTATATACCATAAACTCAAATATCAAGGACATTCCAAATTCTTCATCTTTTCTCTTTAAATAGGTATTTTCTATTTTATCTTAAAATAACCAAAGCGATTGCCACAGATTAGCCCATCATCCATGTAATTTATAAGCCAATCTTCCCGTCTACCATCTAAAAAATAATAAAAGATTTATTCTAATCATGTTGCATGGTTTAGTTGATGGGGCTATTATAAATTTATTAGTCTGAATGTTTATAATTCTGAGTTTTATCTCAGTAAATTATGAGAGGAATTTAGTAAATTAAAGAGATTTCAGGAGCCTTTTTGTTTCTTAGAGTATACTTGGGCTTGTTTTATTTATGGGTTTAATTGAGAGTAAAAAAAAAAACTGGAGGGTCCTAGAAGGTTCAGTTGAAGAAGATTGTGAGCAAGGAGAATAGGAGTTGGGGAATCATGGTTCAATAGACTGATATCTGTGAAAGGGTTGTAAGTGTTTAGTGTATTGTTCTCAAGCAAACCCTTTTGATAGTGATTTAAGTCTAAACCTGGGTTCTAGTTGTTGTCTGGATTATAAAGGTTTCCTTAGAGTGCATCTCAACATGTGCTCATACTGATTGTTTATATTTTGATGATTGCAAGAGTTAAATATCGTTAATTAAAGGCACAACCCAGGCAAAATATACTTAAATTATAGTAATAATATTTTGGAATGCCACAACCTTTAATTTCTAATTTTGAAACACCTAATAAAATACACACATTTAACATGCATCTGCTTCCTATTCTCTCACATACGTGAATATTTCCCTACTAGCATTGCATGCTCGAACATGTAGTTTGCCACTTGCTACCAACCATCGTCAGGAATCTTTCCTCAACTCTGTTCTCTTAGGTAGGTAGAGAGCCATCTAATTCAGACAATAGGAAACTTTGCTCACTTTCAATCACGCGCTACTGGAAAAGCGGTTATGGAGGTATGCTGCAAAAAGAGAAACTTTTTGACGACAGGTCGTGGATAAAAAATTTGATAGTTTTCCCAAAGGGTGGTGCTCTAAAGTTGTCACTAGGCCTTATGGGGTGAGTTTAAGGAAACGTATTAGGAGGGGTTGGAATTCCTTTTCTAGTTTCATTAATATTGAGGTTGGTGATGGCTCTCGAACCAGAATTTGACATGACATTTGGTGTGGGAATCATCCTTTAAAGGATTCCTTTCCGGAGTTATTTGGCATTGCAAGGGATAGTGATGCTCTAGTGGCAAACCATATGTTTGCACAATGACAAGGTACATTGGGACATGAACCTTATTAGATTGGTGCATGAATGGGAGGTGGATTTTGTTTCTTCTTTTTTCAATGCTCTACACTTTGTGAGGATGAGGGGGAGAAGAAGATAAGTGTTGTTGGTTCCTTCTAAAAGACGATCTTTTGAGGTCAATCTTCTCCCCAACGATGACCACTCGTTCCCTTGAAAGAGCATATGGAGGTCTACGGCTCCTTTGAGGATGGCATTCTTCACATGGACAGCATCCTTAGGAAAAATCCTAACTATAGATAATCCATGTAACCATCACATCATAGTAATAATTTAATCTTGTATAAAATAGTGGGGAAACTCCTTATCACCTCCTTCTTCACCTGTGATTTTGCGAGAGACGTGGAATCTGGTTTTAAAATTCCTGGAGTAGAGTGAACTATGCTTAGACAGGTGGTGGAGCTACCGGCATGTTGGAAAAGAAGGTTTAGTTGAAATGACTGGAATGACTATAATGATGTTCGGAATGCAATCCCTTCTTTAATGTGGTGCATTTAGAGAAAAAGAAATGCTCGAAGTTTAGATAATTGTGAGAAGACGAGCTCAGATCTAAATATTGGTTTACTCAAATCCCTCTTAGATATTTGTTAACGCCCTTCTTGAAGCTTCTAGCTTTGTAGATTTTTGTGCTCTTTTTCCTTGATCTTGATGTTGTTGGGTGTTTTTTCTTATATTCTTCCTATGTACTTTAGTTCCTTTTCTTATATTCTTCCTATGTGCTTGAGTTGCGCCCCTTATGCCTTTCAGTAAATTTGTTATACTTAAAAAAAAAATTAAAAAATTCATGGTGCCACAATCTATCTAGCTCTATAACCCCAACAATTCCTCAATTTGAAATCAAACTAGAACAAACACCAAGGGATTTATAAAATTTACCAAATAATATTATAGCTAGAAAAAGATTCAGTGCTCAGGCACAATTGAGGTTCCTCAACATAGTGAGAGATGATAATGAAATGAAATAGTTCAATAAAATCTGGCAGAAGTTAAATTCATCCTTTCTTGCGCCATTATGCATATGTGCTAACAATAACCTAATGTGTCATTTACAATATAAAACCAAAGAAACCATAACACTGAATTTCACCACTTGCAGATCATCATACAAACACCCTACCTGTTCTGATGTAGCATTCGTGATTTAGGAATGACAAAAAATTTGTTGAAAGGCAATCAAGTACTCCGGGCAGTACTGTCACAAAGTGCTGGCCTGCACATCAAACAAAATCAGGTACTTCATATATATTCTGTGGAGAGAAGATTCCATAACCTGTGAAGAAAACCACAATTACTGATCTTCTGTCATACCTGAAGATTGAATTGCTTGTGAAAGAGCCCGACAAGCTGCAGTGGATAAATTACCATTCTCCATGTGTCCAGACATAAAAAGTTTCTCCAGCATGGGCTAAAAGACTGTTAGAAGTGTAAGTATAGGATCATCTGCAGAAGGCCCAGTTGACAAAGACGTTGGAAGATGACTGAATACAGTTCCTATTCTGGAATGACAATCAGACATGAGAACCAGACGAGAACATGTATAAATTTCATGAGAAGGTAATGACTATTCAAGCATGAGAGAGTCCCCAAAGAAGACTGGCGTCCTCAATGCAGGGACAATTGAGGCAGGGGATTGGGTTGACATTGCTACCGGAGGGATTGCTTGCCCTGAGTTATCTGCACCTTCCGGGGGGGTGGGGGTTTGTGGGCGATGGAGAGGAGGGAAGGGAGCGATAGAATTGGCTTTCAAGTTGCAGACTGTTACACTCCAAACACTCAACAGAATTTAAACAAGAAAACTAGTGAATTTTTGGAATGAACTCCAGAGTATAGGTAGATTCAAACAATGATCCATTCGAGATGATCAGTCTCCTTGCTAACTACTCAACTACAGAATCTAATCTATCCCCAAGAGGTAATTCAATCGACTAAGACCACGCTTAATAAAGCAGAGGTCTCTAGTTCGAATCCCTCAACCCCCTCTTGTGCGGACATGTCAAAAAAAAATATGTTTTAACTTAAAATTATGGTCGGGGAGTGGGGACATGGTACATTGGTACTTATAATCCCCAAACAGTCACTTAATCCCATTAAGAAATGCAACTTCTCTTTATTCTTCAAGAAGTATTTGCTGCAAAACTGTCTTATTAACCAAATCCATCAGTAACTGCTGTCTGCTAACTATCATATATATTATGTGGTCTCTCTCTGTTGATCAGGGGAATGGGGTCCACCCGTGAGGTCGGTTTTGTGGGCTGTTTGGAAAAGCCTTCATGTCTAGTGTTGTAAAGTGGCAAGATTTCTTCACTGAGAGGGGAAAGAAAGAGAGAAAAAAGGAGAAGGAAAAAAAGAAAAAAAGTGGAAAACAAAAGGCTTTGCCTTTCCATATGATCCATACTAATTGATGTGTCTATAGAAGAAATGATTTCATACCACATACATGTGGTATCTTGGAATTTGGGTTCCTGAGGTTGAGAATTTGTGCCCAATATGAGTTCCCCGAGGTTGATAAATTTCGACCCATATATGCATCCTTAACACACAACGGATAAGAATTTGTAATCCTAAGGCCATTTGCTGAAGTAATCCAACTTTCTCAGTTTAGTACAACATGTCTAGAACATGTTTTCCTCAAGTAAGATTCTTGAAGCCCAACACATAGAAAACCAACATCGAAGGTTTAAGAATTTCCTTTAATTTCTTCTTACTTACACCCTAAGTTTATTCTGCTTTTTTGTCTTTTAGTTATATTCCTGAGTACCTTTTCCTTAATTTCTTTTACACTTGTTTTTATTCAATTACAATGAATGTTCATCATCCTATATATAGTACGAAAGATAAGCATCCATGTTATTAGCATTGCATGTTAGTCACACGGATGAAACAGGGTGTGTTGAATGATGCATACGTACGTACGTAGACATAACTTTTCATGCACTAACAATTACTTTAGTTTGATTTGTAGTCAACATTTTCTTTACTCCTTTTTCTTACTTGGGGCATTTGTGTTGTAGGTCATTGTGCTTTTGATGATCATCATTAGCGGTACATAGGATTTTTGAAAGATAGGACTCCAGCATGATCATAATGGGTGTTTAGCTATCTTTATTTATGGCCATGTTTTCTTAAGTGGAAAGTTTTCTAGCCATACGATTGGGTAAATTTCTTTTCTAGCCTGTTTTCTTAAGTGGAAAGTTTTCTCTCTCAGCTTTAATTGGCATGCGTGCTTTATTAACTTCTAGGTTTCAGCAAATTTACTGAAGAAATGGAGAAGAGTACTAATGTCAAGAAGGAAGAACTTGCTCGTAGAAGCTTTATAAATTTGGTGTTCTCTTGGTCTCTTGGGGATGTTCTCAATAAAGATCTTTACAAAAATCAGGTTGGTGTGTTTTTCTTTTTATCTAACTAGCCTATAACCCACCTTATGAGTGATTTATCGTTATAATTTAATGATTTCTGCCTTAGATATAGTGATTTATCATTATAATTTCGGCCACCCCCACACCGGCCATTTAGGGGTGGCCCAGCCACTCCCAAACAACCGGCAGCCACCCCTGTCCTTTCTAATTTTTTTAATATTTTTTTATATTTAAATTTTAAAAATTAATATTTTAATGAGGTGAAACGGTACATTTTGGCCCAGACTAACGGCTGTTAAAAAATTGACGCCAGAAGTTTATTGTCATTTCGATTGACTCATAAATAAATTGTCGGAAAAAAAAATCTATGGAGTTTTTAATTTTGGCGTGCTGATACAAAGACTTATTGCAACTTAAGCATCTTCAAGGAATGATAATCCCTCATCTAATAGATTATAGGTACTGCTAAAGAAATTAATTAAGAGTGCTAATTTAATTGTCACAACATAAAAATAAAATTACAAAAAGAATAAACCGGAGAAGGGGAAAGAGAAAATAAATATTTAAGTGGTTCGGTCTTAAAAGCCTATATTTATTATGGGAATTGTCCAATAAGATTTTTTAATTTTATTAACTTGAGAATGTTGTATTACAATTATAAGGTGTAGTTAAGGATGTGAATATATTTAGGTATTTATATTATTATTTTTTGTTTTTAAATATTGATCAATTCGTTGGAATTTGGTTAGAGTGGTTTCCTATTTTCCTAGAATTCATCTATTGTATATCCCTCTGCATTCTTGAGATTTGGCATAAGATTTTATGGGAACTATCTAATTGATTTATATATTTCTTAATTTATGTGTGCTTTAATTTTTATTCAATGATGTACATTTTGCTCCACAACCACAAGCATGAGTAGATCTTCTCTCATGAGTCATGGCATTTCCATTCATAACTGTGACATTATTTACTGACAGGTTAAAAAGATCCCAAAGACATTCTCGTCAGTGACAGGTTACAAGAAGTCATTCGTTCCTGCATTAATTGAGGAAACACATGCTGATTTGTTTTCCAACATAACAGCAGTGTCTCAAGCACCTACTTGGGAAATAGACTCTGTTGTGATATCTAAAGATTTTGAACTTCCCAAAGACTTGTTCTATGAAATTACATTAGTGGAGAACGATGAAGATAGTGATGATTCGGAGAGCGATGAAGATAATGAGAAAGATGAAGAAGAAAAAAATGTACCTGAGAAAGGTGATGTTATTGCCTTGACTGATGTTAGACCAAAATGCATTGAAGATTTGAACAGGCCGAAAAGATTCTATCTTATAGCTTATGTTCTTGGACCAAGAAACACATTGACTGATACGATCCCAATACTGGCATCAAAACCCATTTGGACCGATCAAAATGTGCACAAGCACGAGAGCAAGAAACAACCACTTTTTGCAGTTTATCTTATGAATTTGATTACAAATGTTCGTATATGGAGTGCACTGAACCCACCAGAAGGGGGAAACACCAACATCATTGAAAGAGTACTGCAAGCCAATTCACCTGTAAGAATTTTATCACATCTTGTTCTTCAATGTCACACGCATGATACTATGTATGCTTGTCTTTTAAGACTGACATTCCTGATGATGCATTATATATGTATTTATTGTTCTAAACAGGATGACGAAAATTGTATGGCTTGCTTTTCTAAAGGAAAAAACAGCCCTGCCCCTTCTTGTATACACAGCATGATCAGCTCTTACAATCTAAATGACTCTCAAGAAGCTGCGGTTTTAAGCTGCATTGGTATGAGAGACTGCAATCATCAGAATCCTGTCAATCTGATATGGGGTCCTCCAGGGACAGGCAAAACAAAGACCGTTGGTGTATTATTACATGCCCTCCTTAAAATGAAGTGCAGAACATTAACTTGTGCTCCAACTAACATTGCGGTTTTGGAAGTTACAAAACGGCTGCTGACTTCGGCCAAGTATTCGCTAGGGTATGACACATACGGGCTTGGAGATATAGTTTTATTCGGGAATGGTAAGCGAATGAAGATTTATGATCGTAAAAAAAGAAAGAAGTTTGCTTATCATAAAGATCTTTGTGATGTATTTCTCGACTCTCGTGCTGATACGCTTAAGGAGTGCTTTGCTCCTAAATCTGGCTGGAGAAATGGCTTAGAATCAATGATATCTTTGCTTGATGACCCTAAATCGCAGTACGAAATTTACTTGGAAAAAAGAGAGGAAGAAAAAAGGGAGGAGGAAAAAAGAAGGGAGGAAAGAAGAGAGGAAGAAAAAAGGAAGGAGGAAAAAAGAAAGAAGAAAAAAAGAAAGGAAAAAGAGAAAAGAAAGGAGGAAAACAATAAGGGGGATGATGAGCCCAAAAAGGATGATGATTATCCTCTCACATTTGAGGAGTTTATAAAGGAGACATTCTTTTCAATTCATGAGCAACTGAAGTTTTGTATGGTTAATTTGTATACGCACTTACCAACTTCTCTTCTACCGTTAGATGTAGTGAAAAAGATGGTGGAAGCTCTGAATTTGCTTCAATTTCTTGAAACTGTGTTGCGTGGTGGCAGAGTTCTCAATTATTTCCAAGACACAGGAAGCAGTGTGGATTGCCTTGCAGAGTTGAGTACGGCAGAAGAGTGCCTTCATGTACTGAGATATCTGCAATTATCTCTGACATCCTCTGTTCCAGATTTAGGCAACTGTTCAATAACAAACTTTTGCTTGAAAAATGCATGCCTAGTGTTCTGTACTGCATCAAGCTCCGCTAAATTACACAGAACTGAAGGAAGCATGGAATTTTTGGTTATCGATGAAGCTGCTCAGCTTAAAGAATGTGAATCAGCTATTCCTTTACAGCTATCTGGCCTCCGCCATGCTATTCTCATAGGGGATGAGAAGCAACTCCCTGCTCTGGTTAAAAGCGAGGTTAGAGTTTTGTCTTTGCAAATTCTGAACATCTCCCACTTTGTTTAACACGTTTTGAATGTGCACTTTTTAGATATCCGACAAGGCTGAATTTGGAAGAAGTTTGTTCGGAAGACTAGTCATGTTGGGGCACCAGAAGCACCTTCTTAATGTCCAGTACAGGATGCATCCATCCATCAGCTTATTTCCAAACAGGGAGTTCTACGACAAACAGATATCAGATGCTCCAAATGTTAAAGGAAGAGACTATGAGAAGCGTTTCCTTCGGGGCAGCATGTACAGCTCCTACTCTTTTATAAGTGTATTGCTCATGGAAAGGAGGAATTTGGTCTCGGGTACAGTAAGAAGAATATGGTTGAGGCTGCTGTGGTCTCTGAGATAGTTGGGAATCTTTTTAAACGTATGTTTAAATGTTTTATTGCCTATTAGTCTTGGTTATTATCCAGCAAAATAAAATTGCTTTCAGAATACACAAATGCTATGAATTCCTTTTACCATTACCTGTTTTTCGTGACAGAATTCCTTGTCACAAAGAAGAAGGTCAGTATAGGAGTGATATCACCATATAAGGCTCAAGTTTATGCAATTGAAGAGAGGGTCAGAAAATACAGCAAGCCTAATAGTGGCTTCGCTGTGAATGTCCGTTCTGTTGATGGGTTCCAAGGAGGTGAGGATGATGTAATTATTATCTCTACTGTAAGATGCAATGGAAGTGGAAGAGTAGGTTTCCTTTGCAACCGACAAAGAGCAAATGTGGCGTTGACTCGAGCAAGGTATTACTTGTATATATCAGATTGTGCTGCTGCTAAAAAATGTTTCTGTTTCTGCAGTTTGTGCAAATTAAAATTTGGTCACTGTTTCATTTTAGGTATTGCCTTTGGATTGTGGGAAATGGGGAGACTTTACTCAAGAGTGGCTGTGTGTGGAAGAAACTAGTCCTTGATGCTAAGGAACGGGGGTGTTTCTATGATGCCAATGAGGACAAGAGCTTGGCTGGGGCAATTACTGCTGCATTGGTGGAGTTTGAACAGCTTGATATTTTACTCAGGAATGACTCTATACTGTTCAGAGAGGCTAGATGGAAGGTAGGTGCATGCAATGTTTTTGTTGTCTAATATTTTTCAGCATTGGCAGATGAAATTCTCATATAGATTCAAGTGAATCAATGGCAAAAATTAGAAAAATGACTTGTAGTGGATTTGAACTTGTATGAAAATCATGTAATTAACTATTACCTTAATTACATGCAGGTTTACTTCGACAACAATTTCAAGATATCAATATCTAGAATTAGAAATGCAGGGATTCGTAGTGCAGTGCTTTCTCTGTTGGCAAAGCTTACAGGTGGTTGGCGTCAGCCCCATGAGAAGAGAAACCTCATTGTCCACGATGGTAGTTCTTCTGAACTTTTAAAGGTGTACAAGGTCAATTGGCAACTGAAACTGGTTTGGACTGTAGATATTCACGAGGAGTATTCACATTACATTCAAGTTATAAAGGTTTGGAATGTTGCGCGATTATCTGATATACAAAGCTAGCTAAGCAACTTGACGTCATTTTTGGGAGCTACACAGCAGATAAGATGCATCGTTGTAAACACAAATGTCTCGAGGGGTATGAGCTTATCTGAATTTGCCTTTAAATATTAATATATTTAACTGGTTTGAAGCACTTTTTACGAATTATTTTTAGAGAAAAATGCATTTTACCCTTAAGTTTGCCCACTTTTTCAATTTGAACTCTTAATGTTTAAAAATTTGCAATTCTAACCATCCATTGGTTAATACCATCCAAGAAGATGGAAAGTCTACCGGGCCGTCTACCACATGACACTCACCTGAGTTTTTTGGTCTTTTTTCCCCAAATTGCCCTTAACTAGGGTGGTTTCGGCCACCCATTTGGCCCCTTGGGGTGGCCAAACCACCCCATGGGCCCCCTAAGCCACCCTCAATCCAACTAGATGGGGTGGCATGGCCAAAGAGGTTATTTATTTATTTATTTTATATTTTTATTTTATTTTTAGGGACAATTTGGGAAGATTGGCAGGTAAAATCTCATGTGCTTTTACATATTAAACTTTCCGTTTGAGAAGACGGAATTAAGTAATAGATGGTTTGAATTGCAAATTTTTGAAACTTTATGAGGTTACATTGCAAATTTTTAAACCTTTATGTTCAAATTAAAAATAGGACAAACTTTGGTGGGGTAAAATGCATTTTCCCATTTATTTTAAATAGAATTTGTTCATTCTAGATTGAACTTTGGACAGCTTACGTAAATATGTGTTGTATTAATATTAGAGGATTTTCTTTGTTCTCTACTCAACATAAGCAAGGCCATTGTCTTTGTGAATATGCCGTAGGCCTGCAGAATAGGTTCTTGAACAACACCAACTCATCAGTTTGACATTGGTATACAGGAGTTTAGTTGTTCCAATGAGATGGCCAATGGAGTCGACTAGCCGTCCTGAACATGATAGTGTGTGGTACCTCTCAAGACCGCTATCCTCACTAAGTTTAAGGGATAAGCCAGAAACCTCGGCAGCAACTTCTAGGTGAGTGTTTCGTTCAATCACTTATCATTCAAAAGAATGTATATATAATCTGCTTGTGATCAATTTTATGTTCCTGGAGTTGTTGTGAAACCTTTGATATTAGGTTGTTAAAATGACTGATGAATATGTAAATTAATATCAGAAATCATTTCAACAAATAAAATTAAGAATAAATCTGAAGATGTTGGCATGAAGCAAATGTGGCGAAGGCGGCAGAATGACTGATGAAGGTAAGATTACCTTCTTTTTCTTTTCAATTAAGACTGGATTTGCATGCATTTCCAAGCCATCTTTACTAGAAACTATAATTTTGACATATTTTGTCATGCAATTCAAATGAAGTTTAAAAAAAGATTGGGCAAATTGTATTTTACTTCCCAGATTACTATTCTATTCTCACAAGCACCTTGATCATATGACAAGGAACCAACCTCTACAACATGTTTATCACTGACATCGATATCAAAAATTGGTGGAGAATTCCAATTAAAAAAACAATCAAAATCATCTTCAAAAATATAACCTTTGGGCGTTTTTTTTTTTTTTAAAAAAAAAAAAAAAGAATAAGCTAATCCAATGGTTGATGGCACTGCCACATCAGTAGGGTAGGTTAAACATAAGATTTGCAACTTCAATCATCATGATCATGAGGATTGAAATTTTTTGAATATAAGTATATATTACATATATGTATATTATATGTACATGACATCAAGTTTTTCACCTTTTCTTCTCCATATTAGTGAGTTTCTGTAAGCCTACAAATTTGGGGGATCTTTGGAGCTGTTTTGAGAAGAACTTAGTTTTAAAACTCAAAAGCATTCATGTAAGTAGGTACTTTATTTTGGTCCTCACTTGACGTTGTAAGCTTGATGATAAGAGAGTTTATAGTTAGTAAGAACTGAATTATCTATGGATGTTATATTTGATGGATTTTAGTACTCTGCTTAAACTATTTTAGAGTTTGAATTTGGAGCCACTTTTTTCTCTAGAAATACTGTCACAATAGGCATTAACCAAAGTTGGTGTATATATATATATGGATTGTCATGTACATAAATTCATTCCTTGGGTTTTTATTTTCTTTTGTTGGAAGGTTGTGAAACTAACAAACTGCCAGTTTTATCCTCTTTATACCTCGCTAATGCATCAACATAGAGTCAATAAGTCAATCGACTGGAAAATCCTCCTCTCTCTAGTTTTCTAGTTGAGAGAAGCTCTCACCTTTCTTCCTTGTGAGAAAAGCCTCTCCTCATGACTGTTTACACTTGACAACCTCCGTTGTTGGAGCCTTAGAATTGTCTTGTCCCTCCCACCCTTCCCAATTCCCTTTCCCTTTTCTTTTCGTTTGGAAGTGGCTTCTTCTTTCATTTTGGGTGGTTGATCCACCCTTCACGTGGTGGTTTGGCCACCCTTTGGTTTTTAAGGGAAAAAAAGGAGGTATGATATAAAACTAAAGTTCAAAATCAATACCTCTATTTTTATGTGTTAATCACTATTTTATCTTTAAGACATTCAATAGCTAAATCAGCAAGCAAAAGTCATGTTTTACTGCACTGGCCTCCTTTTACGCAACGCCAATGCTACACCATCTGCAATTGCGACAATGTGCCATGCAGCATGAGAACAATAAATATCTTTTGAGATAGGGATCTGATCCGTGCTAAAAACAATTAATTAATTAAATTAAATAAAACATTGAATAAAATCTAATCTCCTCCCGGGATATGACAAAATTGGGGACATGATACTGTACAAGACTACAGAAGAATGATCAAAATATATGTATGTGTGGAGACATCGCTCAAATAATAGGCCCCAAGAATGATTGCCCAACCTTTAGAGCAAACCATCAATTTACAACAAATGTTACAGGTGCTATCAGCCTCGGGAATAAGGCTCGGTTAGCTCTTGAGGCTGCAGACTGGATCAGCTCTATACAAAACAACAGAAAATTATTTGCTGCAGACTGCAGTCAAGTCAAATTTGGGACATTACGGTGACTATCAGCAAACTCGCGGACAAGACGCTTTAGAACTCTTCCACCTTTCCCTTGCATATGCCCATAACTACTTTTTCCCCCATCACAGCTTTTGCTCTCAAGATAGTCTGAGGCAGCACCAGCAAGAGCTTTCAACCAAACCGGCACTAGAGATTCTGCTTCCCCATGGTTTAGATATTCAACTGGAAGCCCATGCACCTGTAAAACTCAAGCAGTCAAATAATCTGAAACGAAAGAGAAGAAACAAAGAAAGTCCAGATTACCATGCATGCATGAGACTATTTACAAAAGAAGAGTAAGCAGATGGTTGGATACAAGTAACTCGTGAATACAGTAGTGTGCAAGCGTGTGTGTAAGTACGTTGACTATGGGGTTTTCATGTGGGGGTTCTAGAGGAAATAGATCAATGGAGGATTCTTTAGCGACTGATGGTTTTGAATTTCATCAATGCTCATCAAACTTGACAAATTTGAACCTCCAATTTCAGGAGGTTGGTTTGTCATACATTATTCATATATCATCAATTTCTTGCCACTAAGCTCACAGATGCAACCTCAATTGGGCATACTCTAAATTCATTTGAATATATAGGTTTGTTCCATCAAGCCACATGTAATATGTTTCCCTACTTACATATTCCATCAGGAAGCACTAACATGAAACATGACCTCCTAATGGACCAGTAGGGCACACACTTGCCTCTTGGATGCATAACATGGCGGGAAAAGGGCCTGTTTCAGGTTGGGTTCAAAATAACCTATCCTGAACATGAACCTGTAACTGCTTATCATATAGTAGAACAAAACCCAAACAATATCTCCTGACAATAAATCTTAAGACTGAAAGATATGTGGAAAATTAGTTACTAAAAACATAAAATTAATTTAAACAATAGTTTAAAAGTACTAGTCAAAGTGACTTTTTGGACTATTAGGTACAGTGGCATGAATTCCAAACTGAACCTTCCCAATTTAACTTATAGCTGGATTTAAGTTACTCATAGACCACCAATTTGGTAGAAGACAACCCTAACTAGTTTGCAATGCATAGGCCAACCAACTTGGCAGAAGACACAACCACAACTAGTTTGCAATGCCAAGTTTCCTGTTTTCTAACTCAGGAATACACACACACAAAAACATAGTGCAAGAGAGAGATAGAGAGAGAGACCGCTGAGTGTAGCCATCCATGCAACGATTCCCAACAAAGATTAGCCTTCCAGGTTGTTCTCTCACTTATGCTGCAAATTGCTGCCAATTGTTGCAAGATTGTCGCACATTTGTGAACCTATAAAGAGGGAACAGCAAATAACTTCTTAGCTGTATTCCATATGGATGTAATCACATTAACAAAGCAATTGTCAATAAGGCAAATGGGCGTCCCCTTTAGAGTGAATTACTCCATTCTCTTTTGTATAGGAATTGGATGGAATACATACTAATGAGCCATAAAATTGGACAAATCGTTTGCTTAAAATGCCCAAGAGACGAACAGCTACGTTACTGAGTTGAAATTTACATGAAGGTACTCATGCAAACTAGGAACAGAAGTATCCTCGTTACAGCACCAACTTGTGTGACTCAATAGTTATGTGAACAACCAGGGAGTGCTATTCAATTTCAAAGTGCATAAAAATGACCATTAAATAAAAACATAAATACTTTTGCTTTCATGATTAAGATCAAGAGGTGGAGCCTAAATCACCCCAACTTTTCTTTTGTTGCCTTATATGAATGGATTATTTACTTTTGCTTTCATGATACGTCTGCATGTAGCAGTCAAAAAAGTAACACAAGACATCTCATTAGTTTCTTAATCATTAGCTTTCAAGTTTAAGGTAGCAAGCGGTAAGCTGACCGTTAAAGCCCACACACCATATGCACGTGTGTCTGGGTGCACTCACTAGCTAGCAAGTGAAAACCAAACTATACATGTTAAGGACAAAAGCTTCAAAATAAGACCAAAAAAGGATAAACAGTGTAATATGTTGGTGGCTAACAAAATTTCAGCACTTGAATGTTGCCGCTGACAATATTTTAAAGCAAATTTGGAAAAGGGGAAAAACTATGAGACTAGAGCATATCTATCAGAGCTGTGAACCGACCCAGACATCAATCCAATCAAGAGTTCAGGTCACTGGGTCAACAGTAAAATCATGGGTTTACACATTAGTAAAGGTACAGCTAACAGGTGTATAAATATTAGTCTGTTACAAGCTAGATAGCCTTCTGGTGAAACAGAGTAATGGCAGTATACTTGGACCTCTGGTTCTTCGCTCAAGTCCTGCAGGGTCTGATATCTATGAACTAAAGCCCAAATATAAAAAAGGGTCCAACAAAAAAAAAAATTCCTTGGCTTGAAGATAATGAGAAAATGGAACTTCAATCTTTGCCCACACTAATTCATCTGATACGCTTTTTTACTTCTTTGATTGAACTCCCTACTATACAAAGTTTTTCATAAAAATAGGCTATAGACATCTACACATAAATATTATTACTTACTCTGTGCAAGTGTATATACTGACATTAAGAACATTTTATTTACCCGTGACATTGCTGAAACACCAAGTAAAGCATACACCACATTCGATACAAGTCCCTCGCCACTACGAGATATGACCTGAATTGCTATGGCACTGAATGATCCTTCAAGAATACAACTTACGCACTCCAGCAAAGAGGCCAGGCCCGCATCCAAGAAACCTAAAGGCTCAACAACATTAGATCTGAAACACCTCATCTTGACAAGATTCAAATTAACCCAGCAATCTAAAAAGATAAAAATTCAACAGACACAACCTTATTCAAGAAACTTGTCGACCATACTTTTGTAACACAACTTACACATTTTTTTTTTTCCCCTTTATAATATGGGTAAAAGGATCAGTAACAGAAACATAATTTTATTTAATGTCTAGTAAAGGTCAACTGCATAGCATTGGAAACACAAACTTCATGGAGAATAACAGAAATCAGCTGCAATGTACACTATGTTTTGATAATTAAGTGGTCTGCTTAGAATTTTAAACAGATATAAAAAACGAAACAGAGCAGTTGTCAATACTATGATTATTAACTTCCTCCGTGCTTTAAACTGCTGGGTTTTAAGCATATACATACACCATAGAAAGCATCTAAAGAAAAGGAAGATGACAGTCCTCATTACTTTGATTTAGGGATTCACCCTCCTTGCCCAAATGAAGAGATTTTACAGCCAAAGACAGCTGATGTAAGATCCGAGGAGACTCAACTTGCTCCCCTTATTTAAGGCACATAAGTAGAAAACCTGTTTGTAAAGCAAAGCAGAAGATAGGGATCTACAATCTATACAATGGCTGCCAATATAAGCATGCTGAAGGTAAGATTAACCAACAAGCAAGTGTAGCACCCACCCATTAAGAAACTTGGATGTGTTTCTAAAGGAGTTTTACAGATTGAACTGAAAGACAGTTTGTTAGTTTTGGCCCGAGGCCATGGCCAAAGAGGTAAAAGAATGGGTAACTCAGGGTAGGTCTTAAGCTTGAATCTTACCGAAAATTGAATAAAATGTTAATTTTGGAAAATGTGGATCCATCAGTTTCAACACCTAAGCATGTGGATCACATATAAGTAGTTTTTCATATAATTTGAGCCAGTACTGGAAGTGAGAAAGTGAAGAGGGAATCAAAAGGACACATAATTAGCTGTGAAGAAAATTACATATATCATGCCTTAACTGAAGATAAGACTTTATTACTTATCAAAAAAAAAAACTGAAGATAAGACTTTAAAAATGCTAAAATATTGAAGTGCATTTTGTTTGCTGGAAATACATGGCTGAGCTACAATGCAATTAATATGTCAATGATTTTCCTCAGATACAATAATCAGCGTGCGGAAATAAATTTTAAAAAATTTAAAAAAAAGCCATGCGTTATGCTTACAAGACAAATATGACATGGCTGCTAGTGCTGCTCCGCGATGCATAGCCGTGGAACATATAGCTGCCTTTTGGAAGGAAACTTCAAGAAGGGAACCACATGCAGCAAGTACTTCCTGCAACACATCAAAAAACTGAAAATTTCAATGAAATGATTGCATGACACAATCCTTTCAATTTCCAAACTTCTGTGGAAGGAAATCTTTTTTCCCCCTTGAAAAACAAAAATAAGATTGAATTTACTTATAAATACAAAATAAAAGAAGGAAAGCCATATGAAACCTTAGAAGAGCCACGAACAAACATGGATGCAAAATTTGTGTAGGCCTCCACTAGATCAGGTTCTTGGTCACATATATACGAAGAATTAAGAGCCATTACTGATGACGCATACGTAAATCTTTCAAAACTGGTGACAAATAAAGGTCCATAGTCCTCTCTATGACCAAATTCTTCAATAACAATAGAAGCTGAAAATAATGTATCCCAAAGAGAGGAAAATAAGTAATCAACTGTCTTAGAAAACCTCAATCTTGGCTGACATTACATGATATAGGTTCCAAATTCTTTTTTGACATAGTATAGGATATGAATATGGGAATCATAATAGTTTCTTCTGATGTTGCATGTTTCAATATGTTGACTTTTTGAAAATCATTATCAATCAAAATTGCTATGATACATAAAAAAGACTTATGGTTATAATGGAGAATTCCATGGTCTTGATATGCCAACTGACAATGAATTTTAATAAATCAAAATACTAGCACGGCAAGAATTTATTCAGTCTTCAAGTAAGGCAACTTGGTAAGCATAAGGACAAATTCAATATGTTTAGCCCTCTTCTTTCATGCTTCTAGACAATAATTATATACCATAAACTCAAATATCAAGGACATCCCAAATTCTTCATCTTTTCTCTTTAAATAGGTATTTTCTATTTTATGTTAAAAATAACCAAAGTGATTGCAGTAACAGATTAGCACCTTGATAATTGAATAGTTGTTAATTCTATAATCTCAAAGTCTATCAGGAATTTAGTAAATTCTGGAAGAGAAGGCCTTCAGGGATTTTAGGTTTTGTAAGTATACTTGGGCTTGATTTATTTATGGGTTTAATTAGAGTTAAAAAAAAAAAAAAAAAAAAAAAAAACAATGGAGGGGCCTAGAAGGTTCATAGTTATAAGCAGCTTCTAATAGGAGTTGGGGAATCATGGTTCAATAGACTGATTAAAGGTAAGTATTGTTCTCAAGCAAACCCTAAAGGAATTTGTAAGTATTTAAGTCTAAACCTGGGTTCTAGTTGTTGTCTGGATTATAAACCGTCTCCAACAGAGTGCATCTCAACATGGCTCATACTGAAAAGGCAAAATACTTAAATTTTGATAAGTAATCAAATACACACATTTAACATGCATTTGCTACCTATTCTCTCACATTCGTGAATATTTTCCTACTAGCATTGTATACTCGAACATGTAGTTTGCAACCTGCTACCAACCATCAGGAATCTTTCCTCAACTCTGTTCTCTTACGTAGGTAGACAGCCATCTAATTCTGACAATAGGATTAAGACTTTGCTCACTTTCAATCAGGCACTACTGGGAAAGTGGTTAAGGAGGTATGCTGCAGAAAGAGAAACTTTTTGATGACAGGTCGTGGATAAAAAATTTGATAGTTTTCCCAGAGGGTGGTGCTCTAAAGTTGTCGCTGGGCCTTATGGGCCGAGTTTTATGGAAACGTATTAGGAGGGGCAGGGATTCCTTTTCTAGTTTCATTAATATCAGGTCAGTGATGGCTCTTGAACCAGATTTTGACATAAAATTTGGTGTGGGAATCATCCGTTAAAGGATTCCTTTCAGGAGTTATTTGGCATTGCAAGGGATAGTACAGCTCTAGTGGCAAACCATATGTTTGCACAATGACTAGGTACATTGGGACATGAACCTTATTAGATTGGTGCATGAATGGGAGGTGGATTTTGTTTCTTATTTTTTCAATGCTATACTCTTTGTGAGGATGAGGAGGAGAAAAAGATAAGTATTGTTTTCCTTCTAAAAGACGATCTTTTGAGGTCAATCTTCTTCCCAACAGTGACCACTCATTCCCTTGAAAGAGCATATGGACGTCTAAAGCTCCTTTGAGGATGGCATTCTTCACATGGACAGCATCCTTAGGAAAAATCCTAACTATAGATAATCCAAGTAACCATCACATCATAGTAATAATTTAATCTTGTATAAAAGAGTGGGGAAACTCCTTATCACCTCCTTCTTCACCTGTGATATTGCGAGGGACGTGGAATCTGGTTTTAAAATGCTTGGAGTAGAGTGAATTATGCTTAGACAGGTGGTGGAGCTACCAGCGTGTTGGAAAAGAAGGTTTAGTTGGAATGACTGGAATGACTTTAACTCAAATCCCTCTTAGAGCGGATATTTGTTAACACCCTTCTTGTTTCTAGCTTTGTAGATTTTTGAGCTCTTTTTCCTTGATCTTGATGTTGTTGGGTGTTTTTTCTTAGACAGGTGGTGGAGCTACCATGTTGGACAAGAAGGTTTAGTTGGAATGACTGGAATGACTTTAACTCAAATCCCTCTTAGAGCAGATATTTGTTAGCACCCTTCTTGAAGTTTCTAGCTTTGTAGATTTTTGTACTCTTTTTCCTTGATCTTGATGTTGTTGGGTGTTTTTTCTTATATTCTTCATGTGTACTTTAGTTGCTTTTCTTATATTCTTCCTAATGTGCTTGAGTTGCGCTCCTTGCGCCTTTTAGGAAATTTGTTATATTTAAAAAAAAATTAAAAAATTCATGGTGCCACAATCTATCTAGCTCTATAACCCTAACAATTCCTCAATTTGAAATCAAACTAGAACAAACACCAAGAGATTTATAAAATTTACCATATAATATTATAGCTAGAAAAAGATTCAGTGCTCAGATACAATTGAGGTTCCTCAACATAGTGAGAGATGATATTGAAATGAAATAATAGTTCAATAAAATCTGGCAGCAGTTAAATTCATCCTTTCCTGCGACATTATGCATATGTGATAACAATAATCTAACGTATCATTTACAATGTGTTTAGAATGTGCAATGCACAAGTATTATGAAAGATGATCATTTTTATAAAACCGAAGAAACCATAACACTGAATTTCACCACTTGCAGATCATCATACAAACACCCTACCTGTTCTGATGTAGCATTCATGATTTTGGAATGACAAAAAATTTGTTGAAAGGCAATCAAGTACTCTGGGCAGTACTGTCATAAAGTGCAGGCCTGCACATCAAACAAAATCAGATACTTCATATATATTCTGTGGAGAGAAGATTCCATAACCTGTCAAGAAAACCACAATTACTGATCTTCTGTCATACCTGAAGATTGAATCGCTTGTGAAAGAGCCCGACAAGCTGCAGTGGATAAATTACCATTCTCCATGTGTCCAGACATAAAAAGTTTCTCCAGCATGGGCCAAAAAACTGTTAGAAGTGTAAGTATAGGATCATCTGCAGAAGGCCCAGTTGACAAAGACAATGGAAGATGACTGAATACAGTTCCCATTCTGAAATGACAATCAGACATGAGAGCCAGACGAGAACATGTATAACTTTCATGAGAAGGTAATGAATATTCAAGCATTAGAGAGCCCCCATATCAGTTGAGAACAAAAAATGCATGTACTATAAGGGGGGAAAAAGAATCAACCCTTTAATCAAAATAACTAACATTTAACAAGACAAGGCAGAATTCTAACAGCATTACAAATTGGAATGCAAAATTTTCTAATTCAGAAAGTCTATCACGTGCTGGGAAATGCGTCCAAATCAGTAATGATAAGTTACATATACCAAAAGTCTAAAGTAAAGAGAAATAGCGAAAATCAATTCTATTATTTAACACTTCCCATCAGGGACCTAGACTCCCCAAACACATGCAATTTTGATCTCAAATGGGAGACGTAGAATGGAGACATGAATCGAACTCAGAACCATCTGGTCTAATACCATGATAAATTACTACTTATTCTGAAAGTCGAAATTGATGTGAATGGGTGAACTCAATCATTTATATTATTATAAAACTCCTCCATGTGTAAGGTTCTGTACTCCCAAAAACATGAATTTTTTAAATGATAAATGAGGCATAGAATGGAAACAAACTTCAAAGTCAAGACTAGTAACAGACACTCTAATAAATTACTACATGCCTAAAAACCTAAATTGACAGAAAGAATGAATTATATTATTTGTGTTATTCTAACAAGACTCAAATCTTACTGATAACATCTGAAATCCTACCCTCCTAGACAAAACAAGCTAGCACAAGAATTAAATTGCAGGTTCCACAAAAGACATCCAATGCATTAATCTTAATAACAGTACCTGTATAACCCTCTTGCGGCAGAGTTCAAAATTTGTGTATAAGTAGCAGGATCCTGTCTCAGAGAATGTTTGTTGTCTTCATCAACCTAAAAGAACATTAAGCTCGCAGATCTTAATCACACTCCAAAATTGATTTGGTTATTATTTTTTTGTTGCACCAACTCATGGCACGACCCCATAACAACAAATAGGTATCATAAATAACAAAAGAGAACATATGCAAAAGAGACTTACAAGTTTTCCAATAGCTTCGTAGCTAGAAGAAAGCAATCTAGCCAACAAGTTGCTCTTTAGTTCTTTGTTGGGAACAGAACCAAGTATCAGACTTATCGCACTGACAACTTCTTCCTCGTATTCCAAAGGTAAATGCCTTTTCTCCAAAGCCTAGGAAACCAAACACTAATAAGGGAAGGACTACAGCAGAATATGTATTTCCATCAAACATTTGACGAGAAGACCAAGAGAATGAACATATATGAATTAACAACTGTTAAATGGTATGGCAAGTATTATGAAAGTTGTGTGAGATTTGGCAGTCAAAAGATTGCAAAACATTATTTATCATCAGTTTGAGAACCACCCCATTATTGGGTCTGTTCAGTCATGCATAAGTAACCAAAACAGTCAAAGATCCATTGACTTGGATCAAACTTACTTGAAGCATACATACACTAATCAGAATGCTGGGACACACAAAAGTTCTCAAACAGTAATGCAACAAATTTCTCAAGCAAATTAAGTAGGATTCTGATGTCCACAAAATTGGCTTACATGATAAAATTGATTGTGCTGAAATCAACTAGACATAAAATATTAGAGATAAACAGTTGAGTGACACATTAATTCAACACAAATTATAGTTACAGAAACTAGTTCACCTCTCCTATCCACATCAAAATTTCCAAGTTCGCAGATTCAGATATAACTGCAGAAGCATCTTCACAAACTTTACGCAGGGCTGAGGCACAAGCATTTGAGGACACAGGTTCTGAGATCCCTGCAGCAAGAAATAATCTGGAAATAGCAAATTAGTACCAAAAAGGAAAAGGTTAATGCCAGATCTAGTAATGCTAGATGATAATGAATAAAGATAATTTGTTTTTAAGGTCTAGGGAAAATAAATTTAAGAAGCTGGAAGCACACATCAAGAATAAATTCAATAATATGATCAACTAGTAGATACTCAACTCTACTGAGCCCACATTATAGCAATATGGGGTTGGCTACGGAAATCCTTATTTGCCATTCGGCCCTAAGACATCTTATAAGATGATGCCTGAAATGTATAATACAAAGTAAAACGGAGAGACATTGTTTGAACATTATAGATGAATCCAATCATATGAACTGATAAATTGAGGAAGAGAGCACGCACAGTAAAGGCCTAGAATTTGTTTGAAAAGCAGTTATCCACTTGGAATAGGAACCAACAACGTCATGTATAATACAAAGTAAAACGGAGAGACATTGTTTGAACATTATAGATGAATCTAATCATATGAACTGATAAATTGAGGAAGAGAGCACGCACAGTAAAGGCCTAGAATTTGTTTGAAAAGCAGTTATCCACTTGGAATAGGAACCAACAACGTCAGCCAGAGATCTGTACACCTAGAACAGAAATATGCATCTTAGATAGATAGAAGAATGAACCACATCAAAAATAGATTCTCCTAGATTAAAGGCCTACTGTTTTTTCCCTGGTAAAACAAACTCCTTTTCGAAACTAATCTGCACTGTAGAAAAGAAGAGGCGGAGAAGGAATGTCAGACATACAATGCACATGAAGCCCTTGAGCTCATCAGTAGGTCTAACAGACAACATTATCACCAACTGCATAATCACAGAGAAATCAAAGGTTTGGCCCTCCTGTAGGACTACTTCAGCAACCTGAAATGTAAAATTTATACATTATTAAGGTAAAAAGTATATAAATAACAGAGGCAATACATGCAAATCGACATGGTCCGACTTTAGGGAAGCTCAAATCTATAGATCTGAATGGTTGGAACTCTTTTTTTTGATAAGTCAAAAGGAATTTTATTAAAAGCAAAAAGGCCCCAAAAGTACATAGGATATATACAAGAGGAACTCCTAGCTAGAAAAAGAAAAGCGGAAAGAAAATCCGCATAACTAAGAGACAAAGGGGGACAAGTAAGCCAGAATACAAGGAATACAACAAAGAGGCTAGAATCTCTTCCAAAGAGCTTTCCAAGTCCTCAAAACACCTACTGTTTCTCTCCCTCCAAATAGACCAAAAAATACAAATAGGCACCATCTTCCAAACCATGGCACTCCTAGTCCTGCCAGAAGCACACCAGCAAGCACACAAATCCAAAACACTTCTAGGCATAACCCAAGAAAGACCAAGCCGGCTAAGAATATTGCACCACAAAGCGTAGGCCATCTCACAATGAAGGAGTAAATGATCGATCGACTCTCCATCCTTCTTGCACATGAAGCATCTATTGATGACCACCACTTGTCGCTTCCTTAAATTATCCAAAGTAAAAATTTTCCCAAGCGCCGCCGACCACACGAAGAACGCAGCCCTAGGAGGAGACTTAGTCCTCCACACACTCTTCCAAGGGAAACCTCTCCCTTCCGTCTTAGATAAAGCTCTGAAGAAATCTTTGACTTTAAAAGTTCCTTTTTTGGAAGGGATCCACCACAATTTATCTTGAATTCCCCTTTGAATAGCGACATACTGCAATTTCTGAAAAAGAGCAATGACGACATCCAACTCCCAATCATGAATTTCCCTGCTAAAGATAACATTCCACTGAGGGGTTCCGCCTAAAAAATCAACATTGGCTGCCACTGAAGCATCCTTTTCACGAGCAATACTGTAGAACACAGGGAATTCCTCTTTAAGTGTCATATCCCCACACCACCGATCATGCCAAAACCGGATCCAGGACCCATCCCCAAGCACTAGTCTAGTGTGACTAGAAAAATTCTCCCACCCTATCCGAATATTCTTCCACAAACTTGCTCCTATGTGAAGAACAGTGCACCAACCACCCCACATGCTCCCGTATTTGGCCTCCACCACAACTCTCCACCAAGCCTCCCTCTCAAGCCTAGGTTGAGCCATTTAAGATCCAGGTTGAGCCATTTAAGTAGCTAGCAGAGAGATACAGCTTGAATTGCTTGCTTCTTGGAAAAGAAATTTTGGTCATCGTAGAAGTGGTAAAATATGGAATGCTATTCAACATTGCCTTATGTGGTCCATTTGGAAAGAAGGAACAGCAACGCTTAATGGTATAGAACATTTTCTTCCATTAATCTTATTTCTTGAGGTTATTGTATGAGTGGATGTTGGCTGTACGCAGTATTCCATCTTTCTCTTCTCTTGATTTTTCTGATTGTTTGAATTTCAGATTGTTATATCTTGAGGGACTCTCATGCACACTTCATGTGTCCTTGGGTGTCTCTTTCTAAAAGTATTTACTTAACAAAAAGATGCAGCTTGATCACCGACATAGCAACCCTCAAACATTCCAACTTGAGAGGAGGAGACCAAGAAAAAAGAAAATAAAATAAAATAGTTATCACAATTAAATAAACTGCTTAATGAGAGAGATCAACACGTGTTTGCATGTACATGTGTCTATAAAAATGTACATAGAAACTTTAAGGCATGGGAAGAACTGACAGCGGAGAGGCACTTGGCGATGCGTGTGTTTACAAAGAAACTCTAAGCGACAAGCACAAGCAAGACGTGTATTGAGGAGGTGGTTGGAGTGTTGTGTGAACTAAGAAAACACCAATCAACACTTTGCATTAAAACTCATGCAAGGTGACGTAAGGAGTTGTTAAAGGCCACAAAAAAGTGACTCTAATACCATGTTAAATCACCAATCATCCCAAAAACTTAAGCCAATAGAAAATGGTAAATTTAATCATTAATTAATACTTTAACAAGTAATAACCTAGCTACAGATTAAACATAACGTGAATGCAACAACTAACATCTAAAAAGAAAAACCAACTAAGGTTAGAAGTAGTAAGCTGTCCTCACCACATTAAGAGCAAATAACTTGCTCTCCACCTCTGTCCAAGGAATTGGTACATTTGCCGAGGCCCAACCGCCAATGAAAAGCTTCAATGACATTAAATATTAAAAGTTAGACCAAGAGGCAGATAGAATTACAATTAGGGTTCAAAAGGGTTATTTGAATGGTTCAAGATATGGATTTGGGCACCCACAGCATATCAAAGTAAATAGAATATACATCACAAGTAAATAGGAAGAATTAAAGGGAGGGCACCACAATTGTTGAGACATTAATATCCATAATATCTTATATTGAGAAATTTTAGAAAGAAAAAAAAAATGTATCTAAGGATTTAATTTTCACTAACAGGATCACGAACAACCAATCCACATGGAACAAACAGAGATTCAGGATGTTCCCGGAATTAGTGATTACCGCAATAATACCACCATTCAAACAAAAAAGTACAACATCATGATAAAACAGTAAAAATTATTAATAACTTCAGATATATATGGTGTAAATCATACTCTCCAGAGCAGGCACCTTTTGTAAGAATGTAGCTGATCTTAAAATTTGACAAATATCAACCAAAAGTTCAACAAGATTCATCCTAAAATTGACAAGGCCATCAGGCAGGTCAATATTTCCTCTCTCGTCATTGAACGTAGATTCATCCACCTGCGAAAGACAAGATGTTCTTCATATCATTTATCTTCAAAAAGTTTCCTGTTTGGAAAAAAATAATAACTGAAACAACAGAATGTGCGTCACCAAGACTGAACTGAGGACCTCACAGACAACCAGACTTTGATTCTCTGTTAGTTACCATTAGTACCAAAAGCTTGAGTTGTCAGGAAGTAGGCCAATAATGTATCAAGCTTACACAAATTAACTCTTTAACATAATTAAACCAAAATATAGCAACATCAAGAGTAGCTAAGGAGCATGTGCCTCATAAGTGTTAGAAAAAAATAGTTTGTAGACATGTAAATTAGGAGTAGGTTTTCAACACACACATCGATGTTTTGATGAATAATAATTTTATTGAAAGAAAAGGGCAAAGCCCTCCTACATGAATAGTATACAAGAGAGACAAATACCCTAACAGCGCCTACAATTTAAACAATTTAACAAGATCTAAAAGATTAGAACATGAGAAGTTAGGAACATAAACTATAAAACCTACCATAGCTACCAGAAAATATATTTCCAAGGGGGTCGCATTTTGGATGTCTACCAGAAAACCTGATAAATAAACCCCAACCACAGCTCTCGAGAGCAATCAAAGACAAATGAGATTCAAGTTCTAAACTAAAATATAACAATTAATCATTATCTATTTCAGGATATAAAATCCATTCACAGAATCAATTTCTTCCAAATGTTTTAATTTGAATGCCACAAAACTAACCATCAATCTTTAAAGGAACCATATGTCAATATACAATCTAAATGTGTAGATTATAAATTTTTTTAAAATGTTCAAAAATGTAAACTTTAAGAACAAAAAGGCAAAGCAGCAACATGTGATGAAAATGCCTGAAATTAACTGGATGTACTTGGCATTCACATAATTGAAACGCATAAAACAACAAAAAAGGCAACATCCATTAATCGCCGACCAAAAAAGAAGAGATGTTTTAATCAAACCGATGCAAAATCATCAATATACAATTACAATATAACAAGGGAAATAGACAAGGATAAACCTGCGCGCGCAATAAAAGCGCATCAAGCAAAGCTGAGAAAACGGAAAAAAACATGTCTTCCACATGTTTCCTACTTTTTGGACCATCCTCATCAAGGCCAAGAATATAGCTTGCAAAACTAGACCTGGGAAAGATAAATTATTCTCACAATTATAATGCCTTAAATTTGCAGCAAAACATATCAGAAGCTTCAACTCAAATGCACATAAGTACTTTTTTTTTTTTTTACATAATAATTTTATTAGAAATAAACAATAGAGAAGGGAACAACTTCAGTACACAACAGGAAGCAACCATTAAAAACTGCATTACAATACATTTCTCTTACAGCCCAACCAACAAGAATTTGTCAAGACCCATTTTGCAAACATGAAGGGGGTGAGGGGGGCTGGAGAAAAGAACTACATTTTTTAATAGCTAAGAAATTCATTAAATGAATGCATACAAAGAACCACAATTATAGTAACATGAAGTATACAAGAGAAACACTCAAAATGAAAAGCAAAAATCTAAAATTAAAAAAAAAAAAAGAATAAACGACATATACTCAAAGGGTAATATTTGCTCTTATAGGAAAAGCATAATGACTCAATAAGCAAATATATACTCAAATTTAGCAAGTATATAAATTCAAGGAGAAGGTTAAAAGACACATACTTTTCTTGAACTTAAGAACTTATCATACTTTGATCCAAAAAGAAGGGTAATAAATTACCATCAAATTTCATTTTGATTGCCTAAGAGTTGGGGAACACATCAGACATATGATTCAAAATGTTTGCATATACTGTATCATCATTTTTTGGAGCTTAATTCTAGTGCAATTCAGTAATAAATTAACAGAACACTTGCATCATATAAGCCTCCAAATCCAACTACCTGGTTGCAAGTCAGGGAAGGCTTATGATGTAATAAATCCATGTACAAGGAGACTGGAAAATAAAAAACGAAATTCAAACTCTGACAGGAAACAGCAAAGCTCTTTATGAAAGCCCATAATGGAGAAGTCTCCATACTTCGGAATACATCAGCAGTAACATCTTTCTAATAATTTAAAAAAAAAAAACATAAGATGAAAAAAACAAAACAAAATGAAGCAGGTTTAATCAGTTAGATGCATCAAGGTCTTAAAAAGGATTTGAAGTTCAACTTTTTCATGGAAAACAAATACACCAAAAACTAATAATTAAATCAATGTCGGTAGTACCAGAATTGCAAAGTTGAGTCTGCAATCTCCCAATCTTCACTTGGAAATGCCACACAGCTGCCAGTAGACATATGAGCAAGTTAGACATATCCACAAAACAAATATCTGACAGATATATGATCTAAACAAACACCTTCAAGTAGGAACACAATTGCCAATCCATGACGAAGTTTTATCTTAAACATGCTTATGCAAGTTTCCTAAATCACATGCCCTAATCTATTATCCTTTGTAAAGGCTTTTTTCATGCTTAATTACCAAGCAATCTTAATTTCCACAAAATCAACTTATAAATAATAAGTCTCACGCAAAGAGCTGTCAGCACATTAGAGACACCCAGGAGCACCAAATGACTATATGTTTCAGAATGATACATTGTTTATCAATTAAACCTTTATATTCATAGGTCATTGCCTGTCAAAACATTAAAGAACAAAAACCAATATATTATAAATTATAAGATTGAGATATCACCTTAAGAGTGCATCCGCCAGAGCAAGTGCTTCAGCACTTGCTTCTACAATTAGAGATGGTGCCTAGTGTAAATCAAACAAGTTAAAAATGTTAATGAGAATATATATATATATACATCAAGTAGTGATTGTAAGCATCAAATGTTGTTGGGTCATTGTGTCTTTGTCATAATAGCAACAACATAAACAATTTAGAGAGAACTGTTCACACGTGTTAAATTCAAAAACCTTCAAAAATGATTTTAAGTTGCGCAAATAGTCAATTACAAAGAATAACATAAGATACTCAATCTATCTCAACATTGATGATGTGATTCAAAATAGCACGATTATTAATGAAAATGTAAAAGTATAGTGATCTTCCTGAAATGTCCCTTAATATTAGAAGTGACATCTTTCAATAAGAATCTTGATTGCTTCTTGAGAAAATGTAATAATATAGAAAATGAAATAAGAAGTTCCACTTTTGGAAAGTTTCATATATTTTGAGACAGTCCAAAAAGGAAAAATTATCATTTATTTTGAAACAGAGGGAGTAGAAACACATACAGCCTGCCCAATTTCTGACAACAAGCATGCAAGACCACCAATAACTTTCTCATCTCCCTTACTAAGAGCTGGTAGAAGAAGCACTTCCTTAAGAAAATGCACTCTGCATAACAAAACTTGGGGTAGCCCCTACAAAAGAAAGCACAACTCAGAGTAGATAAGATTCTAATCAAAGGCAGAACAGGCATTGCAAAGAGTTTTTTAAACTTAGCATGACAGCCACAGAGTTTAATTCAATTTTGCTTGAAAGACACTAGGTTAAGGGCATGTAGCTAAATTTGGGTTGCAAATGATTAGGTAATCCAAATAACCATGGGTTCAGTCAGTATTTCGTAATAAATAACATAGGTAAAATAGTCATAGTTTTATATATAATCATTGGAATGTCATCAATTTTCACCATGGTATCCCCCACCCCTCCCCCTTTAAACCCCTAACACCCTCGTCAAGGCCACGTCATGTGGCATTACTAGGTGCCTTTGATACCATTTGTAACAACCCAGGGAAAGCGCTAGCCACATATGTGCTACACCCCAAAATATTTAGTCAATTTGAAGCTTCCCAAGAATCACTTATAAACTCAGTTTCACCCAATAAGTAAATTATGTGAGACTTAGCACTAGCATCTCTTATAAACCACTCACTTTTTATGTAGGCCACTCATCTTTCCAATATGGGATCGGAGTGTTACAAGGAGAGGGTGGGATGATTTCTAGATTAGTCAAACATGAGGTGGGAGACAAATCTAAGATAAAGTTTTGGGTTAGTGGTGTGGGGATTATCCCCTGAAGGCATATGCAATAAGAGCAGGAAGACCACTTTAGAAGCTTGGAGGATGGCTCCTCTATGCTTAATGTGGTACATTTGAAAAGAGCGAAACACGAGGAGTTTTGAAGATCGTGAAAAATCGGTGTTGGAGTTTAAAGTAGTTATGTTCAAATCACTTTATGCTTGGATGGCGGTATACAATAATCCTCGCGATTCTAGTTTAACAGAACTTCTGGACTTGTATTATTTTTCTCCCTAATTAGTGGCCTTTCTTGTATACTTCATGTGTACTTGAGTTTAGCCCCTCAATGCTTTTTTTAGGTTGATTTACTTATCAAAAAAATTCAAGAACCTTTTTTTCTGATTTACTTCATGTCCAGTCCTGTCCATTCCAATTAATTCTAATGCTATTTTGTCATATATTGCTTTTTGATGTGATTTAGACCCCTGACCTTGAATATCTATCTATGATTCAACCTTTAATGGTTTGGGCTGGCTTGGAACCAAGCCCACCTGCAGCTCTCTCTGGCCATGCTTGGCCTGCAAAAATCAGGCCTGAGATCCAGTCAGGCCAGCAGTTTTCACTTAAACACGTGGTCCTGGCCCAGCAGAGCCCATTAGTGGGTCCAGGTGTATACATACATATAGAAAGTGATTACATAGTGTTCATGAGAAAGGGTATGGCATACCTCATGTCGACTGACAAGTTCAGTGAGAACTTCAATGGCTAACTCAAATGAAGATAAAACCTATAAACCAACAATGTAGCTATTAATTACATACATGACTGCCATAAATATTAGCACTCCATTCAACAGTCAGTCAGTTAAGAATAGAAGGCTTACCTGAAGAGAACTGAATACAAAATTTAGAAGTGGATGTGCTGGCAATGAGCCCTGAGGAATCTCCGAGAAGCACCCAGCTCGAACCTGAGAGCAAGAGGGTTGTTATGATAGGAAACCAAAGGTGAAAGAAAGCCTCAATATGATGCATTTGCATATTATTTAAACAAAACAAAAAACAAAAGAGGAAGCAGAAGAAGAAGAAGAAAGAAAGAAAGACCATGCCAAAACTAAGAACGAAATTATGTCGTAACTTAGGTAAAAACTAATGAAGCACAAGCCAGTGTTTGATTCAGCAAACAACTCATTATTTGATTGCATTAAAAACATGCATTTGGGTTTAAACAGAATAAGCCATTAGCAGAACTTGAACAATTTTCATACCCAACTCAGTAAGCAACGCAGAATCTTTCTGTTCGGTTCATGAAGTTGTGCACCTCCATCAAACCTTTTCTCGGATTGCTGCAGCAGGAACTCAAGGACCGTCGGGGTACGCGAAAGAAGCTGGGCAAGAGAGAATTTAAGGCCAATCAAATGGAACCACCAAAAGGAAATAAGAAGGAAAAGCAATAAGATAAAAAGAGTCTGTAAAGCTAACCTCTCGGCAGTACTGGGTTCTGCAGGCTGGACTTATTTTGCTATCAGCATTTTGGTTATCGAAAACTTCTTCTGGCAGAACTGTGAGCATCTCTAACACTGCAATATTTCCATCATCCTGGCTCTGCAAACTCTGGAGACTGTAAAAGAGCTGCTCTATAGGTTTCCCATTCTCAACAGCACGAAGCATAAGGGCAGAGAGCGCAAGACAGATTTGCGTTAGAAGCTGCCGTGAAAACAACAAAAAAACCCATAAAAAATTAAACAAATAAAACAAACCCATGTCCTAAACCCTCTAAAAAGTGAGTCAAACGCACCTGAGGAGGGCCCGAGCTGAATCTCTTGGCGGCCATAAGAAGAGCATTCAGCAAAGCGTCCTTAGCTCCGAATTGCAAATAATGGCCTTCATTTTGGATCTGCAATGCCAAGGATAACTTGAAAAAATGAAGAAACTTCGACGGAATTACAAACAAATTCCTCGCGATTATGCGAACAACACGACCGTTCAATAGGCAAAAACTATTGCAGCACCTTTCGTTTGAGAATCTGGGCGGCGAAGAACTCGACCTCGAAGGAGAGGGAGGGGGAAGGGGAGGGGGAGGGGCAGGGAGAGGTGAGGATGGAAGTGGCCACCTCCCAAGCGGCGTCGGTCTGCTGGAACTGCACAAGCCATTGATTGGCTGCCACGCGGTTGCACGACTGGATGTCGTGGTTCAGCACGTGCACCGCCTCCGCCACCTTCATTTGCAACTCCATCTTCTCTCTGCGTGGCCGTTAGGGTGAACCAGAGGAGAGAGAGAGAGAGAGAGAGGTGGTTTATTTATTTCAGGTTTTATGATAATTCTCAATCCTTATTGATCGTAAATTACTCATTTATCCAACAAATGCATAATTTTCACCAAAATTTAGAAAGAACTTCATTCCCTTAGGCCTTAACAAAGCCACGGAATACTCAAAGATAGGTCAATTAATTATAAATAAAGTAGTGATTTTGTTAGTTTAAATCTTTCTTTAAAAAATAAAAAAAAAAATACCACGGTCGGCAGTCCAACACATTTGCTTATTGGACTGTGGCCAATAAATCCTACAGGCTCGTTTGTTAAAATAAAAATATTAATTAATAATTCAAACACAAAATTCCAAAAAAAAAAAAAAAAAATTACAATCAGACTAACAAATTCTGTTAATAGTTGATCTTTCTTCTTCTTTTGTCGCAAAGGCTGGGGCTTTGAAGAAGTTGAGCTTGAGCAAGGTTTGGGTACCATGCACCAGGCCCTAACTCGGCCATTCTCAAGAAAAACAGTCTCGGAGAAGGTTGCTAAAAAAGATGGGGAAAAGGGTAGGCTCGGCCCACACGTAATGTCCATTTAGTTTCACAGTTTCAAAATATATAGCTTCAAAAATGATGGGCCGGCACCACCCTCCCCCCATTGACGACCATCCTCTTTGAATAGATTTGGCCCATTTGGGGATGGGCAGCCTAAGGGCTTTTCCGAAAGGGATCAGGCTTAACAGCACGTATAGCGTTAAAAAATTAAATGGTGAGATTTAGTTAAAATAATTAAATGGTTCAGATTTGTCATAATAAATATCAATTTTCTCTCATCCATTATTTCATTTATTTATTAGCATTTATTATGATAAATCAAAACCCTTCAATTACTTATATTATTTATTATAATAAATCTTCACCATTTAATTTATAACAGCATGTAAACTAAATCCGTTCAAAAATGCATTTGAGATACCTAAAAATATATTTTAACAGTCAAAAAATTTATTTGAATAAAAAAGCATTTGTTTGGCCAAAAAAAATCAAAATCACTTTTAAGAATCCAAAAAGCTCAAAATGGTCCCAATGCACTTTTGCAAAACCAAAAATAATTTTTTGATTTAAAAACTCTATTTTTCAAATGAAATCTCGTACATGCTCTAAGTAGGGTTAAAAAAGTTAGCAATTAATAATTGTCGGCTAATTACTTTAATTGTTAAACTGCTTAACCACATTTGAATACGGTTAGAACAAATCATACATGCTCTAAGTAGGGTTAAAATAGTTAGCGATTAATAATTATTGGCTAATTACTTTAATTATTAAATTGCTTAACCGCATTTGAATATGGTTAGAACAAATTAATAATTGCTAAGATAAGAGTAATTCAATTGGATGTAAATTATATCTTACAAAGTGAAAATTACTAATTCAAATCTTTATTTCCTTCTCTTGTGTAGATATATATATATATATATATATATAGGGTTCTAGAGTTCTTCGACGTTTCCGATATTCTACGTACGTAGAACATGATTTAAGAAAAATAAAATTATAAGTATTTTTTTTTGCTGATTAATTTTATGAGTTAATTGTTAGGTTTTAATGCTTTAAAACTTATTTTGGATTCAAAATAAAACCTAAAGGTAGAAGGTTAACCCTTTAAGGATGATATCACTCAAAATAAATTTGATCATCCTAAATTTGATATTAATGTCAATTTTGGTGTTATTCACAAATTTATTGTTAACGCCAAATTTGGTGCTTTGCCTAAAAAATGGTATAAGTAGCTCTACAATTTTATTTTTCTTAAATCATTTTATGTAAATCAAAAACCGAAAAACCTATAAGAGGAACTCCTAACATTTTCCTCTATATATATATATATATATATATATATATATATATATAAACTACATGGACCAACTTAAACGTACGATTTAAAGAAAACTAAAATCAAAGAAACAGTGGGCGTGTAGTGTGGGCGTAAAAAAGCCATTTGGCAAAATGAGTCAGAGCTTATCCGAAGTCCTTGACAACCTCAACTCTCACGCTCCTAGCTACGTACGTGTACTCCCCCAATCAATTAATGGAAAGTGGAAACTCATCTGAAGGGCTAGCTAATGACAAGTGCAATCACGCGCTCCACTGGCTTGCCTGGGATTCGCAGCCTTCCAAGTCGGGGCTTTTGTCTATCACTGAGTGGATAACGTCGAATCTTCCATCCCAAACTCTCTTTACCAATCCAATGCTTTTAGAGGTCTGAAAATACACGAGAAGTTTCTTTCCACAAACTCGTACATATATATACGCATATGATAATACTGAAATGTTTTAATTTGCATTTGATGTTATATATTGTCTCGATCTCCAACACAAACTCATCGATCTGATCATCTTGTTTTGATAGTAGGTAGCTAGCCTAGCTAGCTAGGGTTAGAAATGGATTCTTCTTCCGGCATCATCAAGCAACAAAGCAAGCATGGTTTCATGGCCATGGCTGAGCAGGAGGTAGCTCAAGATCATCATCATGACTCATCATCATCATCAGATCAGCTTGCAACGACTGGCCCTTTGAGTGATCTCTCATCCCTCCTTCAGCAACTACCCATCAAGTAATTACTTAACCCTCCCCTGCTAATTCTCAAGTTATAGTTAGTTGATGATTTTTTGTTTCTTAATATATCTCTTGTTTGTATGTATGTGTATATAGGAGGGGGCTTTCAAAGCATTACAAAGGGAAGTCGAGGTCGTTTACTTCACTATCGGACGTTAGATGCATGGAGGATCTTGTGAAGGCCGAGAAGCACCGATACAGCAAGAAGTTGAAGCCATGCAAAAGCTACGTTAAAGGGTTAGTTCCTTCGTCGACGGTGATTTCGAAGAAGAAGTTATCAAATTCCAGGGGCTCATGTTCTTTCCTTGGTGCAAATAGAAGGCCTCCCATCCCAGTACAAGTAGCATCTCTTTCCAAACCGCTTTGTTAGCTTAAAAAGATGGATTCTTTTTTCTTTCTTTTTTTTTAATGTCTAAGGAAGGATTTGAATTAGTACCTCCACTTCATGAAGTATATATAGTCTAGCTGATTGAGCTAGTCTTTGTTTTTTTCTTGATCCCATGCGATGATCAATTTGTGTACGTAAAAGAATAATTTGGTTTCTAGAAATTGATCTGAAAAGTTCCAAACTCATGTACATTTTATAATTATTTTGATTTTAGTACTTCCATCTCTTATAAAGTGAGAATAATGATTTTTAATTTTTGTTTTAATATTTATTATGTTATTATATTAAATTTAAAATTACTTTATTTAGATTTTTTTTTTTTTTTTTGGGCCTTAAACCCAGGTTATATTAAGCAGCCCTATGCTAATCAGAGTTTTGATTCCGGCGGCCGAGAGTTGTTCTAAAGCTCTAAGAATCTTTCTCTTTTTATTTTATTTTTTTTATATTCAAAGACGGGGAAAGAGAAAATTAAGGGGGACTATTATTATTATTTTTTGTTCTCTAATTGATGAAGGGAAAAAAATATTACAAGGGAAAGAATCTTCCTCTTACACATTGAGGAAGGACTAGGATGTTGAATTTGTTATATATGTTGGGGTTATCTCCAATCAGTTGATAGTTAATTTATAAGTGTAAGGAAAAGTCTCACCTCTTGAACTAGTTTTTGGGATTGAAAGAAGCTTAAGACCATCCAACATTGGTATCAGAGCCTAAGTTTACTAACAAGTTTTGGCCTAACAGTTCACGGAAGAAATGGGTTATTGTTGTTTCAACCTAGTTAGGGCTCGATGTGTGAGGAGAAGATTATTGAGATTATTTTACATCGATTATCAAAAGGGGTTAGTATTCACTTTATAAATATGAGAGAAAGCTTCACTTCAATCTTCTTTCAAGAAAGGGCTATTCAATTTTTTGGATGTTTTCGCAAACAATTTTAAGGTGTTTCTTATGTTCTTCCAAAGCTTTAGAAAACACAAGGATATCATATATGCATACTACACACAAATCTTTAAGGTCTTTCAAGACTCTATCCATTCATCTCTTAAAAACTTAAGTTCAAAATGCATAACATTCCAATGGTAATGTCACCTGGAGTCTAAAAGCTGTTAAGGCTTTAGATTATTCTGCTAACTGTATTTGTCAAAACCTAACTCTTATAGTCAAATTTGTTGAATATCTTAGACCCTTTGGTTTGATTAACCAAAACATCTTTTCGTGGAATTAAATATTTATCAAATTCTAATCGTTCATTAAGCATCTTATAGTCGATTACCATACAGGATTTTCCTCATATGATTCCTCTTTTTACTTTCAATTATACCTTTGCCAAAAGTTATGTAGCCTCATTGTATATATACTGTATCAACATACAATCCCTAGTAGAGCTCATATGATTATAATTGACGGTTATTGACTATAACCGCAACAACATAGGCAGTTAACAATTATTCAATTAAATAACTGGCAGTTTTGTAACCATTTTTTATATGGGTTTTTTTAAGTGTCGTGGGCCTTTAATTGACTTATTTTAAGGGCTTAAGACTAAAATGTTCCAAAAAAATAGAAGAAAAAAAAATACATGCTTTTTTTTGGGCTTGCTAATGTTTTTGAATAAGTGTATATTTTATTTTAGTATATATTATTTAATATATATTTATATTATGATATATAAATGAAGGTGATTAACAGTTATAACCGTCCTGTTTAAACAACCCTAATCCCTAATTTAATAACTAGATTCTTCTTTCAATTTGTTATGAAAGTAGACAATTAGAATATGGGAAAAGAGGATGGGAAAGAGGTACAGAAAGGAATGTCTTAAATTTTGCAATTTGAGAATATAAATTTTTTTTTTGAAAATTATAAGAAATCTTAATCTCAAAAGCATAAACCCGTACGAGTAATTACAAAGCACCAACACTTCTATATATATCACTTATGTGGCGAGTTAGGTCGCAACCAGCCTTATCCCAAATTTTTCTTGGAAAATCATAAGGAATCTTAATCCCAAAAGCATAAAGCCATATGAGTGATTACAAAGCACCAGCACCTCTATACATATCACTTATGTGGCAAGTTTAGGCACAGCCAGCCTTATCCCTTCTGCTTCTATTGTTAGCGGGAAACACCCCTTCTTTTTTCCTGGTAGCTTCTTTCTCCACGTAGTTTGGTTTAGTTGCTGTTTGGATGGCTCTGGACCCTGGGCATGGAAGAGACGTGCTGCGAAGATATTAGCCATTAATTTGGTCAAAGTCCCACATACGCATGAAGGCCAAGTAGTAATAAACAACATATATTGTATATATAGCAGCCCATGATGGCATATTCCAGCTCAAACCTCCAAGATATTTTTGAACCTTTTGGTCCAGATAGTGAGAGGAACTTGCATTTATTACGATCACATTAATTAATCAAGGCCTCAAACAAAAAAAAAAATTATATATATAATCGGCCCGGGCTAGGCTACCAAATGGACATTCTGTGGAAACGCTGTCGTTTTGTCTTCTTTTTTACTTTCTCAAGGGGCCAGGGGACAACATGGTAATACTCACTTCTAATGCTTCTTCCCTTTTTGCTCTTTTCCTAGGCAGATATTAATGGATCCAATATCAATTGTCTATCGCTAGGAGCGACCTAACCAGCGCATAATCAGCGCATCATGTCTGCTTTGGGTCCCACTAGCAGAGTGACCATAATTATTTAGTTATCTAATTAAAATTGTTAGTAATTTTATACAAATAAAATATAACATTTTTTTTTTATGTGAATTTTATTTACTCTAATAAATTTTAATTAATTAAAATTGGCAGTATATCCCAAATTTTTCGCCCTTGGAAACACGAAAAGCGCCCACCGACCTACCCACCCCACGATCTGTATGATTGTTATATTTTAACGAAGTCACTGTCATCGTTCCATAGCCAACACGTTTACGTCCCCTACTTGAATTCTTGCTTCTCTTCTACAAGCAATTGGGGTGTTCGGGGGCTGCCGAGCCAAGTGGGTCTCTGCATTTACTGGAGCGACAGAGAGAGAGAGAGAGAGAGAAATAGTGGGAGACGGTTGTTTGAGCGAGATCGATCCATGCAAGCGACGCCCAAGGGTTCGATGCTATGAGCTGGTTTGACAAGCTGCGTTGCTCTTCCAATCTGAGCCGCTTCACCGCGGGCCTTCTCATCTTCATTCTCTACCATTCTTTCCAGTTAGTTTCCAATTTCTTGATTCCTATACACCCTTAAAACAAATCATCACTCTCGCTTTCTCATCCTTCCTACTACCTCTACCCATTCATATTTTATTCTCCTCCGTTTCTTCCATTACCGGCCTTGAAAATTGCATTGTTTTTTTTCTCAAATGGAATCCAAGGAATTTTTCTCCACCGCTCTGCTAGACGGTTAGTATATTCTTTCTTCTTTTACCTTTTTATATATATTTATATATTTCACCATTATTTTACCTTTTGTTTTTGGTTTTCCAAATGTTTGATTGGCGTCTAGGGGCTGTTTTCTTTTTCGACATTAGGATTTATTTTACTTTAATTATATTATATAGTTTGACAAAAGGCATATCTATACAGAAAATATTGAAGGAAAAGGTACAAAAAATGCCATTGAATTTTGCCTTGTTACTCTCTCTCTCTCTGAATGCTGAGGAATATATATTGTAGTGGTTCTCTTATTGTTATTTTGTGCATAGATAAATGGACCTGACGCTTGTAGAGGCTCACCATTTGAGCTGGGTCCCCGTAGCTGATCATTAAAATCCCAAACAGCCATAAATCCTAAAACTCATTCTCCCCACCACCAGAAGTCTCGTACTTGCTGTGACCACCCAATTCGCTTTGGCAATCTAATACATTAAAAGCCCAAATTGGAAAAACATAACCTTTTTCTTGCACTGAATGTGATCTTTGTTTGAGCGACTATCACTGTAGTGTGTATCTGGATTGTGGAACAATTTGTATTCGCCTTTCTTGCATTAAATGTGATCTCTGTTAGAAAATGAAAATGTGCCCCTACTGATATTTATATGCATGATGACTAGGCACCCTTGCCTCCCATGTTCAGAGGCAACAGGGTTCAATACCTTCAGTTATTGTTATTGGTGGTGGTATATCAGGGACTGCTGCTGCACGAATCCTCCACGATGCCTCGTTTAAGGTGATCATATCTAATGCAATGGAATGTATACAAGTGATGGACAATATTTTGTCTTACTATCATCATTTTGTTCAGGTGGTCTTGCTAGAATCAAGGGATAGACTTGGTGGTCGTATTCATACTGACTATTCATTTGGCTGTCCTGTAGATATGGGAGCATCATGGTAAGTTCACTTCTTATTTTTGTGGATCCCTTTCCCCGCTTTGGATGTTGTAAATACAAATGGGTTGAGTGTTTTTAGTTTATTTAGTGCTCTTTATGGTTTACTTGTCCTCTTATACATGGTTATGGACTATCTTTGCAAACTTAATTCCCTGCTACTGCATTGGATTCCAGATGCCACACATGGAAAAGAGTGTACCAATGGGTTTTCTTTGAATGATGACTCTCATCTAAACCTTCATCTCAATAATAAGAATTTTCAATTCCTAAAATTTCCCATGTCCGAAGGTGTGGGTGGCTGGGTGCCATCACTTCCACTTTGTGATGTGCATGCATTAACCTGTGCATCTGAAGAGTCATAAGATAGATGTCATATTAATTATCTTCTGAATGCTATTCAGGCTACATGGTGTTTGCAATGAGAATCCCTTGGCTCCACTGATACGTGGTCTTGGACTTACATTATACCGTACAAGTGGTGATGACTCTGTGTTGTATGACCATGATTTGGAAAGGTAATCATTTCTTTGCTTAACAATTCTATTTTACTATGCTTCTGAAGATGTATGTGCATCCATAAATGGCATACAGCATATATCCCTAAGATAAAAGTGCCGTGTCTGAATGCTTGTTGCCCATCTTAATCATTTTAGAGCCAGTGATGCTCGTTGATTTATGTTTTCATAAATGATGCTAGCCCTTTTATCTTTTTCTCAATGTTGCATTTCTTTTACATGTTCTGAGCCAGATAATTTGTGGCTTTAGCAGAATCCTTCTCATGACTCTAGAAGTCAGATCACTACTTTGCTATGGAGTAGTGAATAAACAACCATATACAAGTAATTACCGTTTCTTGTCTATTCAGTCTCTGAACTTTGTCTTGAAGATCTGGATTTGGTCCTTTCAGTTATACACTCTATGATGGGGATGGCCATCAAGTTCCTCAACAGATGGTCATTGAAGTTGGAGAAACATTTAAGAGAATTCTAAAAGAGGTAAAATAAAGAGCAGCAACTTCTTTTTTTTAACCCCTTCAAAACCTTTATTTCATGTTTCTGGCTGGAACTTTCTTTTCACGCGTGTTCTGCTCCATGGAATTTCACTAAGTCCTTGGCTCTTTTTCTGCACCTCTAGACAGGGAAAGTAAGAGATGAACATACTGATGACATGTCTGTTCTTCAAGCAATTTCAGTTGTGTTGGACAGGTTTCCAGAATTAAGGTATGGAAACAGGACAAGTATAAACAAAACTTAAAGCTCTGTTTCAAGTATTGGGTCTTTTGGGTCACTGATGGAACTTCCATTTTCTGTAGGCAAGAAGGACTTGCCCGTGAAGTGTTGCAGTGGTACCTATGTAGAATGGAAGCTTGGTTTGCAGCAGATGCTGATATGATATCATTGCAAACATGGGATCAGGCAAGTGCTGTATCTTATCTTTCACGGTTAATAGTTCTTTGGTTACTCCTCCACAAGATAGACACCATAGATGGTGGATATAAAGATTTGAAGTTTTGTAAATGATAAGAAAATAAAAAATAATTAGATAGAAATTGTACAACTTTCTAGGGGTTGCACGTGATATGAGCATGGAGTATAGTTGCCTATGCCAATTAGGTCTGCCAATGAAAACTAAAATAGGTGACTTTCAGGTAGCTTCTGAAGTCCCCGTGATTTAGGTAACAAAGAATATGAATTTCGAAGGGAGGGCAGCTTTTCCTTTGGTTGGCTGGGGTGGATAATACCCTTAGGAAATAAATGTACTTAGAATTTTATGATTGCTTTTCTTTAAATTAAGAAAATATATGTTCTTTAAATATTATTTTGTTATGTGCATCTATGTCAATTTGATGGAATTTGGGCCAGGTGGTGACTGATAATCTTTAGTTTAAGTTACTTTACCTTCAAATTATTGCTTACATGATCAAGGGCATTCCTTGATGTACAGGAGCATGTTCTTTCTGGGGGTCATGGGCTTATGGTGCAAGGTTATGACCCCGTAATAAAGGCTCTTGCAAAAGATATTGATATACGTTTGAATCACCGGTATGGTTTCCATTTTCCTAGATGACTGAAGTGCATTCACATATTTAAATGATGTGTAGAAAAAGAATGAAAAAAAGAAAAAAGGGAGGGTGGGGGTTTGGGGGGAGATAGGAAAATTGAGCTACTGCAACCAGGATATTATTAAGTAATAAATTAAAGTCATATACATTTTTGGTTCGCCTTCACATTGATAACCACTTAAGCTTATAGGCTATATAATGGGAGGACACCCTTTCCCTTCACTTAGACACCGCTCTTGAGGAATAATCCTTGCTTGTTGGTATGATGCCAAGAGAGTTTACTAGCTAAGAGCACTTGCAGTAGTTTTCCAACAATTTTTCCTAAATTTAAGGATTCAAACTACTTTTTGCTTTCCTATACAAATACACACCATAATAGATTCCCTTAACCATTCCCTATATCATTAAAATAATATTTATTACTTTTTCATTTTTAGTTTTTTTTTTTTCTTTCTTGAAACTCTTTTTTTTTTCTCTTTGTCCGTCTTCTTCTATCAGCTAGCAAAGGAACAAAACCATCTTCTTCTTCTCTCATGTCTCCATCTTCGTCTTCTTCTTCTTTTTTTTTTTGCTTGAAACTCTTTTCTTCTATCAGTCAGCAAAGGAACAAAACCAGCCAAATCGCCAAACAGAAATGAGAAACAAAAGCTCCAAATTAGGTGATGAAACCGAAAATCTAAATCCAAAATACGAGGAATCGACGATGGTGGCTCAACAATCCTCAGTTTTTGAGTGTTGGGTCTCAGTTTTTGAATCAACGATGGTAGCTTAACAAATTCATCTGTTTTTCTTCTTTGGGTCTCCAATATTCAACATTTTCTAGGTCTCAGATGTTCAACAAATTCATCAATTTTTCTTCTTTGGGTCTCCGGGCTCAACAAATTCATCCATTATTCAACATTTTTTGCGGTTGGTGGTGGTGATTTTGCTGTTTGTTTGGTGAGGTGTGAGAGAGAGGAGAGAGAGACGCGTGAAGGAGAAAATGCTTCAACGAATAAGAAATGGAGGCGTGAAGGAGAGAGGAGAGATTTTTTTTTTTTTTATATAATTTAATATTGCATTTGGTTGCTACAGTGCTTCCCTATATGCATTGGGAAGTATTATAGCAACTCAATAGGATAGGTTAAATATAAGACTTTATGTGGGTGCATTTTTGTGGTTTTTTATCTTTTTTTCTAAACATAGGGAAATGAGTGTCATATAAGGTATCTACTGCTAGTGCTCTAAGCTAACTAGACCCTACAACAGTTGCTCAGGGTTCATTGATATGGAAACATATTAACCAAGTTTCTAGCCAAGAGTACTAAGCTGATCAGTTTTTGTATTATTTTTTTCCCCCTACTTTCATCCAACATTTTGTTAATTCTGCGGCTATCTCTGCGTGCAGCCAACATGCTGTTTTGCCCCTAAAAATTATATATTTATATGTAGGGTTACGAAGATATCCAATGGGTATAATAAGGTGATGGTCACAGTTGAGGATGGGAGGATCTTTGTTGCAGATGCTGCTATTTTAACTGTACCACTTGGGATTCTCAAAGCCAATTTAATTGAGTTTGAGCCAAAGTTGCCTGAGTGGAAGGTTGCTGCAGTCTCTGATATTGGTGTGGGAAATGAAAATAAGATTGCTCTACTATTTGATAAAGTGTTTTGGCCAAATGTGGAACTTTTAGGCACTGTTGCACCCAGTTCTTATGCCTGTGGTTATTTTCTCAATCTTCACAAAGCAACGGGCAATCCAGTCCTTGTCTATATGGCTGCTGGAAGGTTTGCATATGACCTTGAGAAGCTGTCTGACGTGTCTGCTGCAAATTTTGTGATGTCACAACTAAAGAAAATGTTTCCTGATGCAACTGAGCCGGTACATTCATTGTTTTCATAGATTTGTTTTGCTTTCAGCCAGTTTATCTATTGCTCTACCTATTACCATCTCATTGAAATATATTTTTTGGATTGCCGAGTTTGGATGGTTGCCTGACCTGCATACTTCTTGGAATGAATTGTCAGTATATGGACAAAATGCTGCATATTTTTAATTTGTTAAGCAACCAATAGTAGTTGATGATTAATTCCAAAATTTCCTAATGCTAATTTTTGATCGGCCCTCCTAAACAGGTTCAGTATCTTGTATCTCGTTGGGGAACAGACCCAAACTCTCTTGGTTGTTACTCGTATGACTTGGTTGGAAAGCCTGAAGATTTATATGATAGGCTTCGAGCACCCTTGGGTAATCTCTTCTTTGCCGGGGAAGCAGTTAGTGTGGAAAACCAGGGATCTGTGCATGGAGCCTACTCAGCTGGAGTTATGGCCGCTGAAAACTGTCAAAGTCATCTCTTAAAGAAACTTGGCAACATGGAGAAGCTCCCATTAGAATCTATTAGGGATGAAATTCTCAAAGATACTGTCCCCCTCCAGATCTCACGGATGTGAAACATCTATCTGTGGGGGAAAACTGTTTTTTTTTTTTTGGTCTGTGTTCACTACCAAGGGGAAAAACTGTACAAAAATTTCATACGTAGGTTTTCTTTCAGCTTTCCCAGGTATTGAAGCAGCTTTGGAATTTGATTCTGGCTTCACTTTTAGGTTTTGAAGCTAAGCTAAAATTGTAAAATGACCTCTGCATTGATACTAATGACTATGGAGAATAATAGGAAGTGGGATCTTGTGTGAATATATTGCATTCATGGTTAGTTTGAGTAAAAGTTTCATTGCAGATGTAACACCAGAATTTTGTAGGACAAACACAACCGAAACCAAGTCGTGTGTTAGGTTGTTCAGTTTGTCTTGGTTTAGCTTTGATGATACCAAATTCTGCAAATTCGGGGTTGAGCTGAAGGTCATCTTTGAAATAGGAAAAAAAACTATTAGACTCTCGCAAACAAGGAGTCTCTGATGATGTTTACAAAAAAAAAGGAGTCTCTGATGATCAAGCCAATATTTTATACCTCCATGAAAGAAAATGAGGAAATAAGAAGAAAAATACTGGACTGTCGCCAACAAGGAGCCTTTGATGGTCAAGTCAATATTTATACCTCAATGAAAGGAAAATGAGGGGGAGAAGATCTCTTGAGAGAGGAGATGTACCTCAAGTCCTCAGTTTTGAGAGAATGGGTCTTTTATTTGAGGCTTCCTTGAGGCCTTTTGGGCTCTTGTGATTTAATTTGACCGAGTCTTGGGCCTTCGGCCCTAGGCTTCTTTTTTATTCACATAAGTAACTCTCCTATTTGCGTGATCGACCTGAAACTCTGGCTTCATGTTCGGCTAATATCATGGCCCTTGTTTGTTAAACAACAAGGCATTTTTCACAGTACTATTGACAATAAAAGAAAAATTAATCATTAGTAAAAAAAAATGGTATTGAAAAGTACAATTTTTGTTTTGTAGTAATTTTTTTTTTAATTTAAATAAGGGAAAAAACATTAAAACACCTTGGGTCGGTGTACAGATTTCCCTAATTTTTTTTTCCGACAATTTACTCCGTGAGTAACTCGAATTTACACTAAAATCCAATCCAATCCGTCAAATTTGAATTAACTGTCATTAGTCTAAATCAAAACGGTGCGTTTTGACCTATTAAAATATTAATTTTTAAAATTAAAAAATAAAAAAAGAAGAAGAAGAAGAAAAAAGCTCGGCACATTCAAGGGTGCCCAAACCATCCCCATGGCCAAGGGAGTGGTCCGGCTACCCTCAAAATGGTCTAGCTACCCTAAAAAGGTCACAAATAATAATAATAATAAATAATGGGTTTTGGCTTATGGGGGTGGCTCCACCCCCAGACCGGGTTGGCCATGGGGATGGTTCGGCCACCCCATCAAGCTTCTCTCCCATCAGTTTAGTGACAATTGGTTCCTCAACAGGCTTCTCCCCCATCAAATCAACCTTCAATTGGCACTGCAACAAGCTTCTCCCCCATCAGTTTTAAATCAACCTTTCTCCTTACTTGCCATCCTTTCCATGCTTGATAAACCCGAAGTAGCCATTAGGCCAATGTTCTCAAGATTAGCTTTCACAAGAGTAGCAGGTCGCGAGAAATGAGAGAAATTCATCAGATTGAAGTTACTGCTAAGCGGCATTGGATCTTTCTTTTGCATCTTTATGGTAGGAAACCCATTCTTTTTTTTTCTTCTTCTTTTTGTGGGCTTATGGGGGTGGCCTGACCGCCCCATAAGCCAAAACCTTTTTTTTTTTTGTGTGGCCTTTTGGGGGTGGTTAGACCACCGCTGGCCATGGGAGTGGCTCGGCCACCCTTTAGGCCTGGCTTATTCTTCTTTTTTAATTTTAGATTAAATTTCTTAAAAAATCAATATTTTAATGGGTCAAAACGCATTGTTTTGACCTAGATCAATTAACTCAAATTTGACGGATTGGATTTTAGTGTAAATTCAAGTTACTCATGGAGTAAATTGTCCGAAAAAAAAATTTAGGAATTTTAAAAAATTCATACATCGACCCAAGATGTTTTGATATAATTTTCCTTTAAATAATAGTAAAAAGTAAATAATGTGATATAAAAAGTGTGAATGTTTTATAGTGGTGTTTGACTGTTTGGTGTTGTTTGCTAAACATTACCTAGGTGCATTGGTTAGGCTTCGCTCTCAAGGGTTAACCTTAGGATTGGCCAATGCTAAATGCGCGGGTTACGCCAAAGCTAGCTGAGGTTTGGGCTGAGGTTAGGTGCGCAGTTTAGGCAGTGTTTTTCAAGGGTTTGCCTTGGGTTAGCCCAAGGTAAGGTGTGTGGGTTAGGGTCGTATCTATCAAAGGCTAACATCAGGTTAGGCCCAAGCTAAGTATGCGAGTTACTCTGCGAGGGTCGTAGTAGTAGTAGTAGTAGTAGAGGCCTCATAGTCATAGCCCACTGGAATAAAAAACAAACGAGCAATGCTTTTCTTCGCATTAGCTTTATGCGGATTAATGACGTGGCTACCATTTCTCGTCACCCAATTGGGGCACCAACCGTTGAAATGACTATAAAACCAGCACGCCCGCCCGCCCGCCCATTCACAGAAGACTGGTACAATTGTTGGATCAGCCTTTCAACGCAACGCGTCGAATCAAGGAACAACGAACTACCGTAACCAAACCGAAAAGAAGCACCGTTACCAGGAGAAGACGGACTTTTCCTTTTCGTGGATTCCATAGACAGACGGTCACGCCAATTTCGTCTCGAAAGCCTCTTCTTCTTCAAGCGCTCTGTGTAATACTCCTTTTGTTGGGCATTCCTCGGGATTTCAGTCTCCTCTGTAATTCCACTCCATGGCCACGATCGGACACAACAATCTCAATGCGAAGCTGGTCAGTCCGATTTTTCTCTTTGCTCTTTGGGGTTCCAATTCTTCTTTTTTTTTTTTTTATCAATTTGAAACCTAAAACCTATGTGCAAAGATGGTGACTTGTGGTGATCTCATAACCAGGTTCTGCTCGGCGACATGGGCGCTGGGAAATCCAGCCTCGTCTTGCGCTTTGTCAAGGGCCAGTTCCTTGAATTCCAGGCTCTCTCTCTCTCTCTCTCTCTCTCTCTATCTGATTCTTCTTCTTCTTCTTATTATTATTTTGGTCCTGAATTTCCATTTTCCATGACTTCAATGGAATTTGATCTTGAATTTAGTTAAACAAGCCCCGATTGTTTCGATAGAAATCTGAAAGAAAAAACCCAAATTAATTGGAAGATCGGCCTTCACCCCATAACACTTGTTTTATTTATTTATTTTTATATTCATATCTTTCTTCCATTTATCAAATATATCATGACCGCTGTCTTTTTAGAGAATCTTAAATTTTCCTTTTGATTGTTTAGAAATTTTATGAAAAACAATTCAATGCCTCCTATTTGCGAAAAAAAAAAACAAATGAACAAAACCAAATTGTGAATAACTATTTGGTAAATGTAATAAAAACAATTAGCATCACGGGATACGCTAACATTCATTGGACAGCAAACGTTTGAGTGGACTAGCTCTAAGACAAAATATGCCCTTCTATCCCAACCAAAGGGTTTCCTAGTAGCGTTTCTAGTAAGACAAGGCTTTTATGTTGTTAACTGAACTTTAGTAAGTTATCTGAAACGGCTTTCTCTGGTTAGCCTTGCCTTTCACCACTCGAGTTCCAAAACTGTGAATCTAGTCATAGAGAAACAGTTTGCACCCATCCACATATTCAATCAGTGGGTACCAACTTCAAGAACGTTGTCAATAACTGTTTTGGTTTTTGAAACACACTTCTTGTATTAGTCACGCGGACTCAATGAGCTTGATAAAAACCCTATTTGATCCCTTTTGATGCAGCTTATTTGTGGTGGATCGCGAAATCAAACAAACACAAGACTCACAACTTCCAAAACCAAGTAGAATTGAGAGAAAACAGAAGAAAACCCAACCTCAGGGAGTTTCTTATGGAGAACTGATGAAAATACAGCATAAGCTATGGCCTAAACCGTCTTTATTGGGTTTATATAGAAACTCGAAGGGGTTGAATCAAGTGGTACGGGCCTTGGTCTTGGTGGCATTTCCATCCGGTCTAAGGTTCGAATCTCCTTGAGGGCAAACAATTCCTTGGGGCTAGCCTGCCGACAAAGTTGGAGTATTACCTGATCTATGTGAAATGGATGCTTTGCATGGGGTCCAAGGTTCACTTCAATAGGAATGAGCACTCGAAGTGGTCCTGCCTTGGAGGAGTTCCTTATCATTAAAAAAAGAAAAAGAAAATGGAGTCCTAAACTTAGTAAAACACGAAATTAAAACACACAGTCGTGATCTTGGGTTCGTTTGACAAACGCTTTTGTTTTGGGTTTTTGTTTTTTTACTGTTTATTGAGACAAAAGTGCCCCTGCAATGGGAGAAAGAGGATATATGCTGGCATTTGTCTTTGCAGGGGCATTTTTGGAAGGGGCGATTTTTCCATCATTTGGCGCTGCTTTTGATTTTTTTGAGGCCTGTGTTCACGCCTCTCTGATCATTTTTGACAACAGCACTTATCTTGAACAGTAGAAAAACAATGGAAAGCATTTGTCAAACGAGGCCCTTGTTCGCATGGGTTATTTCCTGTTTGGACAGAAAATGTGATGGAACCCTACAGGCACTTTAAAACCATTGTTGGTTGGACGGAAACCAATCGACTGAGTCTCCATCCAAACGCCTCGGGAATAGGTACTTGGCTGAAAGGGATCCGACAGTGATACCAATGGGGTGCCTTTGGTTTCAGTGCTGGTCTCAATTCTAGACCCTTGTTTGCACACGGACCGAGGCTCTCATGAATTTTCCCCAAGCTTTAGACCTCATTTGGATGCCGAGGTCTCCACCCGATCTCTTCTTTCTTGAATTTGAATGTAACTTGATCTACATTACCCTCCAACTTGTCATATTGCTACCATGTATACAATTTAAGCTAGTAGAGAATGAGTGACCAAACATTTAAGCATTGAAAGCTTTTAAGGGGAGATAAAAAGGGCGAGTTTATATGTTCTTTGGCTGAGTGCATTCATGAGTGAAGTGACTATGTTTCCCATGGTTAAAACATCTCATTCTTGCCTCTTGAGTTACCCTTGGTGCGCCCAATGAACCTTCCCCTTCTTTGTGAACAGCCTTATTTCACCAGCTCTTGCAAGCACCTCTATGTCTCTTGCGCTTGGATATAAATGTCCCATATATCTGTCTTGTACCAAAGGTACTCCCATAGTTTGGGCAAAGAACACAAAATTTGCTTATTCTGTTGCTTGTCAATATGGCCATATTTTATAATTTCTAACTGAATTTTTTTCCATTAGTGTGTATTAATATGAACTGGGACTAAAGAAAAATAAATTTCTGCACTGTTTTATGCTAAAACAATAGGGGTAAGTACTTTTTTGTTCTTTGAATTTTGATTTTTTATTTCTTCTATGTTCTATTGATGTTGGTGGTAGGAATCAACCATAGGAGCAGCATTCTTCTCGCAAACACTGGCAGTGAATGATGCAACTGTGAAGTTTGAGATTTGGGACACAGCAGGACAAGAGAGGTACCATAGCTTGGCTCCCATGTACTATAGAGGTGCTGCTGCTGCCATCATTGTCTACGATATCACCACCACAGTATGATCTCTTTTCCCATTGATATACAACTATACGCATGTAAGAACTGTGCATGTACAAAATGAATGTAAGCAATTCTGATCAAGAGAAATGCTTTTTTTACATCTTTGGTCTATTTGCTAACCATCTCCGTACAAATTTTTTGCAAATCAACCAGTGGGTGCTACAAATCCATATTTAATTTACAAAAGAGGTGGACAGTAGATGGACCAAAGAATGCAAGGTGGCATATCTCTTTTAATGAATTGCTTGTTCTTTCCTACATTTTCACCATAAGCAAACAAAAGTGTCAAAGAAATACGGCCAGACAATATCTTCATTTGTATCAACCTCTTTTCTCTTTTTGTTTTTAAAAAACTCACATGCAGCAAATGTTTTTCCACAGGTTCTACTTATAAGCTTTTGAAAGAAATATTTTGAAGATTGCACTTTGTTTGGTGGAGGGGGGGGGCTGGGGTGTAGTGGTGTTTAAATTTTTTGTTATCTTTCCTCCTCAAGATTTGCCAATCAAATATATATTTCTTCTGAATTATAGGAGTCATTTGCACGGGCTAAGAAGTGGGTGCAAGAGCTCCAGAAGCAAGGTGCTTATTATTTAAGGTTGAACTTGCTTATTTTAAGAAGAAATATATTGTTTGAGTTGAAGAAAAGGGATAGGGACATGGCGTTAATCCTTTTATTGCTGTTTATTCTTGTTTTGTTATCTCTGAACTTATCTATATTATACCATGCTATTGTCATCCTGACTCTAGTCTAGCCTCTCCAATTTAGTAATTAATGATGGAAATTGTATTTGTTATGCGGTAGTGACCATGAGCTAGAACTAAATCTTTTTTTTTTTCATAACTAAGTCTTATTTTTGTTTTCAATAAATCATTCTTCCACATACTCTTTATACAATATTAGATTATTTTTTATTCTATTTGAAAAAAAATAACATTAGTAGGTGCAGACCTATAGGACCATTTATTGAAACCAAATTCATTCTGACAACCCTTCTTTTTTTTTCAAAAAAAAAAAAATATAATAAAGAACTCTCAACATTTTTGATAAATTAATATGAAATGGAAGTTGAAACAACTTCTAATATAAAACAAAGACTATACTGATATCTTATACTTTTGGTTCTTGAAATATTAGGATTTAGGTAGGTTACTATTTTGTCTCGAGATTCTAAAAAGTTAAATTTTGTCAATTGTTAATTTTGAGGAATGAAGTATTTCTGGCAATAAGATTGTCAACACCTTTACAAAAATTGATGCCATGTTTATCTCAACATTTGCCACGTCATCAATTTCTGTAATGATATTCTCAATTTATGGATGGAAGAACTATAATGCTCAAAATAAAAAATTATGGGAACAGAATTTGAACTTTTTAAAACTAGGGACCAAAGTAAACCTTTATTTTAGGATCAACAACTATCGTTTCATCTAATTAAAAAAAAGAAAAGTGTATATGACGTAAATTGGGGTTACATGAAACTTGAGGGAAAACAATGGTACTAATGAAAATTTATTCGTCTGCAATGATCTGAATTAATGATTTGATAAATGCACATGGGTATATATGTGGTTTAGGAAAAAATAACAGATCTAATGCAGGTCTGTCCAAGTTAGGTTTGCTGGGTTGTGTTTGGGCTGGGATATTAGTGCTTAGTGCTGAATTTATCTGCATAAAAGAGTTGAAAACATGGCAAACAGCTGCTAAAGATTACAGAAAATAGAGAGAAAGAAGAAGAAAGATCAACCAAGCATCAAGCTGGGCTTCCTGAGCATTACACACAAGAAAAAGATGCATCACGCGTCGAACAAAGAGCTTTGATTTCCTTCTTTTTTTTTCATTGACTTCTGAAAATATCAATGCATGCCTTATATGAGCATCTAGTTACCCAACTTTCCATGAACTTTTGATCATATCAATACATGTCTTATATAAGCCTTTACCTACCCAATTTTTATTGACTCGCAAATATCAATATATTTGTGTTGTACAAGATCAACTACACAGCTGCTAAGAACAGTAGAAAAGACAAAAACTATTCAAGAATGAAATTCTTACAGCAATATTTCAACTCCTTGAGCAAGTCCCAGCTTGGAATCTTGCCAATTCACAACGTTTGCTTTTCTCTTGTTGTATTCACCCACTTCCATGACATTAATTGCATCAATATGGCCGAAAGACATGGACATGGGTCAGTTTTTGTCGTACTTGCTGCAACCATGCACTTATTTTGGGGTTGTTGCAGGAAATCCTAACATGGTTGTGGCCCTTGCCGGGAATAAAGCTGATTTGGAAGATAAGAGGAAAGTGACAGCTGAAGTAAGTACTATTTTTCAATTTTTATTGCTATAGTACTATTTTTCTATGTTTCTCTTATATTCTTCATGTCTATTTGGGTTGTGTCCTTTTGCTCTTAAGAAATCAATTACTTATCAAAAAGTACTATTTTTCTATTTTTACTGCTATAGTGTAGACTGTTTAGTGTTTATGGGCACTATTTGTCATGCCACGTTCGTAATTTTCTTTTTTGTTGGTGCTCTGTGTTGCATTCCTTTTCTGACAAAGGCTGATTTCATTCTCTGTGTTTAAATACCTTCTTCTAACTCCAGTTATTAGTTCTCTGAATTCTACTTCTTTTAAGAAATCTTATCAGATATTAGTTGCAGCTTCTAATGGAGTTGATTAATTGGCACACCTTTGAGGTTTTCTGATGCAAGATAGTTCAGCTGCTAAGGATTTTGGCTCTGGTTTAGGGAAACTGATAGATCTTCGGATCTGTAACAAATTAGTTCTGTAGATGTTTTTAGGGTTGGAAAATTAGTGTTTAGGGCTGGACTGATCTGAGTAAAGATCTGGTATTAGAGCAAAAAAGTAGGGTGAAAAAGAAGTAGAGAGAAAGAAGAAGAAAGATTAATCTAGCATCATCCTAGGGTTCTTCAGCGTCACACCCCAGAGAAAGATGCATCACATATCAAACAAGCAATTGGGTTTCCATATTTTTCTGTTAACTGCTGAAAATACTACCTACCAACTTGGGGACTAAGTTTCTCTAAGTCAACTCAACTGAACATAAGACTAAAGAAACAACAAAAGGGGGGGCCCACATACTGACCAGAACTTAGGAAATAAAGTCCAGAATATTCATCTTACACATAATCAAGCGAAACTAATCACCTACTGGAAACTGTACAAAACTACCCCACTTAAAAACTACTTGAAATTTCAGTCAATTCTAGCCATGATCTTTGTGGATGGTCAGGTGTTTAATTTTAATTTGCACCTACCTGTTATTTTTTTTTTTAAAATATCATTAAGGCTACAATTCCAATTTGGAATCTCCACATTATGATAGTTTTATGTAGTATTTTGTATAAGTTACGAACATAATAATGCCAACCTTAAATTTGAGCATTTTCCAATTAATGAGAATGACCCATATATTCTACACAGTTTACCTGTAGAATGTTGAGGCAATGTTGAGGTTGTGGCTGACAAGTGTTTTGAGACAATGTTGAGGCAACAATCACATATATGAATTAGTTGCAGGCTTGCGGCTTGAGCAACTTCTTGCCAGCCATTTCTATAGAATTCATGACTGTGATATCTTGAGCATGTGAGCTAGCACTACTTATGGTTGGTTGCTGTAGGAGTAAAATAATTTGTAGTTCATGTTTTTTCTCATCCTTGAGTTTATTTATCACTGGTTTTTTAGTGACTTGAATTGTCATGATCTAGGGAAGCTATCTACATTTGTGCTATACCCCAAAAGGACTAGTTGATATTACAAATTTACAATGGGAGTTTTCTAAAGTTACTTGTACAGTCCAATTTCACTTGATAAGAAATTAATATGGGATGTAGCACCCATGGAACACTTTAACAATTCACCCACTAATGTGGGACTTAAATTTTTGGGGTGTCACAATCTCAACATTCAAATCCTTGATGTGCTTGTTAGGACTTATGTCACGAAACAAGAAAGCACTAGCAACATTTGTGTTATATCTCAAAGAGACTAGTCAATGTTACAATTGGAGCTTCCTAAAGTAACATATATTGTCCAGTCTCACATAGTAAGAACTAATGCGGGACTTAGCACCCATTGAATACCTTTATAATTCGTCCACCCAATGTGGGATTTGACTTTCTGGGGTGTGACCAGAATATGCATTTTCCATTCTACCTTATTTTTGACATAAGGTTGTGCATTTTATGTGATTTTTGCTTCAAAACAACCTAAAAAGAGGCTTTTGAATCTTTTTCCCTCTTCTTTTCTCTTTCCCTTCTTAATCATTATTGTGAAACTTACTTTATTCAAAACTTACTAAATGCTGTAATTTTGTAGACTTGTCACTGACATTGTTGTCATTTTCTTTATCAGTAACTATTTGTTTAAATTTTTTTGTCTATGTTTTGCTCAATATGTTAATCTATGTGTTGGGCTCTGTCATCTCTTGAAATTTTGTGTTTATTGTGATTCACCTAATTGATGCTGCAGGAGGCACGTGTATATGCTGAGGAAAATGGACTCTTTTCATTGAGACCTCTGCTAAAACTGCTGTCAATGTCAATGACATATTTTACGAAATAGGTGTGTATTTTATTTTTATTGCTGCTGTATGGGGATTATATCTTGGCATCATTTTTGTTCATTTAGTTATGTTTTCTTTATTTATGTTATTTTATAATTTAGTTTAATGGTAACAATAACACAATGAGAGTAGCCCTTCTCTCTCTTTACCAGAAACTTAGATGTTACAAGGCTTGTACACTCTGTCTGCTTGCATTAACTTACACATTCTTTATTCTTGTCTCCAGATAAATGTGCCAGTGCGACTTTCTGTACACTCTGAACAAGTCTTTAGAATTCTATTATCCAACTTGGCAATCCTTCCTTGAATGAACCCTCAGAGGAAATTATCTTGTTTTGGCTTCTTTTTTTGACAGTTGGCTTGTGAAAAAACCTTAATAGTAATTTTCTGCTATGAGAGCTTGATCCACGACCCCAGTATATGTTCTTTGAACATTGAAACCGGGTCCCCTAATTTCCTCCCTCGAAGCCCCTTATTGGAGCATGTAGAGCCGCCCCGAAATGATGTTTACCTACCTATACGGATTCTACTCTACCAGCAATTCCCTTTGACCTTCATTTTAACTCATAAACCTGCCCTGATGTGTCTGATGAACATTATGGGGAAATCAAACTTCAATATCAAGTTGATGTTTTCAAGTCCAATCTAGTTGGTTGGATTAAGATTGGATCACTCTTTTCTGTATTCATGATATGGGCAATGCATAATTGACCCCTCTTAAATCAATATGATAAGACTGCCTCTTTTGCATTGAAGGCCTAAAGGGTTTTTTTTTTTTTTGTTTTTTTTTTTTTGTCACTGTGGTAGACATAGAAATCATATCGTTTGTCTCCATTTAGAAACAAAACACAGATTTGTAGGGAAAGTAGAGGCTTTCCACTATGTGAATATTTGTTGATTCTGGCTAAAGAAATAAAACTGAAAAAAGAAATGCCTTGTAATAAAAATTAAAATTTTGGCCTTGTTTGCTTAACCCTTTTCCCCTTTCCTTTGTCCTTTCTACTAGAAAAAGTCAAAACATTAATCGTTGGCTCATCGGGCTACCCTTGCGAGCAACCTTTTATTCTTTACTTTCAACTGTGTTAAAAGGGAATTTATCCTCCTTTTCATTTTTCCTATTTGCCAGTGGTTTCAAGAAATTTTGACATTTCTACCATGCTTCTCATAGAAAAATTCGTTGTTGTTTCTTGTCTTTTCCCTTTTGGCTTTGTGCTGCTGTCATTCAAATATCCACTTGCTCCATTAGTCTTAGCTGGCCTATCTCACTGACCTAAGGAATCACATAAATTGCTCATTTTTTGAACAGCACCATGGGAATTATGGCTGTATACCAAGTGTTCTTGTGTTTTCGTGTTTATGGTAGCCTCTTCTGTTATTAGCATTTTAACTCTTAATTTTTTCCTTTTCTAATTCCTGTGGCTCGTGACCTGAAATTCTTGTGTAAACAGCTAAAAGGTTGCCTAGGGTTCAGCCTGCTCAGAATCCGGCAGGAATGGTTCTTGTGGACAGACCTGCAGAAGGATCCCAAGCTGCATCATGCTGTTCATGAAGTACTCAAAACATCAGTTCTAGGTCTGTCCTTTTCCTTTCTGTTCTTGGGTCTGCAGGTCTGTATGTAATGTGCTTGATCTGGGAATTAATTAAATGGCACTGTATTTTGGAAGCGAACCAAGTATAATGATGCATTTAAAGAAACACAATTGGATGATAGAATATATGATCTGAAATTTGTACACTGCCATTTGGTGGATGGATGATAGAATATAGTTGTTGACAAAAGTTTTCCACTTCTTTAAGCACACAATGGTTGTATTCATACAAGGTTCATTACTTGAAATGTCACCTCTTTAAGCAAATTGCACCAACCTAAGGTTTTCAGTTTAAAATTGGGAGATGGATTGTACCGTATAGGGCTCTAAAGCTGCCAAACCTCGTGAAGTTGGGCAGGGCACTTGGTAAAACATTATGTAGCAATCATTATTTCAAGAAGAAAAAAAAAGATCCAGTTTCATCAGCAGCTTAGACTTTGTCAGGTAGCAATCATCATTTCAAAAGATTTTTTTTTTTGTTAATAACTTTTAATTAAAGGGTGAAACTATACAATAGCTGAGTAGCATACCACAAGAGAAGATTATAGCTGGTACAGAGTAATATAGATTATAGCTGGCACGTTTGCGGTGAAACTAAATACAATAGCAGAGTAGCATACCCCAAGAGAAGAGATTATGGCTGTTAGCCTGGTACAGAGTAATATAGATTATAGCTGGCTACGTTTGCTTTGCTCTGTTTCTTTTTGTTTGTTTTTTGCTGATTCCATAGATATGGACCATAAAGACAGGCATTCCTGCAGATCAATTGACGTAAAGTGGTTGTGAACAATTGACTAGTCACGGGTGGCCACTGGCAACTGCAATGGTTATGATTGATGTGTTTTGGCAACAATCTGCAACCTGATAAGGACGAAGCCAATCATGATATGCTGACAAAATAAGGCTAGTTTGAGTTAAATACTCGATGACAAGGAGAGAAGAGAGCTCTGAGCCATAGAAATTCCCAGAATTAATAAATATCTTCCAATGATATAATACCATTTCCCACATCAGGATCTTCAACCCATCTTCTCAATTTTCTTCACACTAATTGACAATTCCTACTTTTCCACTCTGGTCTGTTCATTAATTTCTTGCAGAAACTTTTCTCAACACTGATATTTTATTTATTTCTTTGGCACAACTCTCCTTCTTCATTAGAATCAAGAGTAGGCCTGGACCTCTCTAACAATAGAAATGCCTTCTCCTAGGAACAATCATACTTGTACTCCTCTTTCTTCAATCCATGGCTTACCCGAGAGTGCTGATGACAATGTTTTGGATTAAAGGAAATAACATTACATGCAAACTTCATTTCCATCTGCATAGCCCATCAATCATATATGAAGTTATGCATTTCTCATTTCCACTGAAATCTTTCACGAAGACATCATGGATTCATGATGGTTGAAAACAGGTTTAACAACAATTTGACCATGAGCTAGATCTTGTACACCATTCATTCATTTTTATTAGTATATATTCCTAGAAGATAAAGTCGTATGTATGATCCATTTCTAACAAATTAAAACTCACACAATCAATAAAAATTCAATAAAGGAAAAAATGTGTGGGTCATGGTAGATTCTACTTTTACTTAGGGATAGCCCTGGATTTTATTTTTTTCATAATTTTTTTGCTTATTGTTTAAATGGGTAGATAAGTATTATATATCCCTTCATGTGATAAACATGTTTTTTATTTTATTAATGATGATCATTAATAATAATAATTATAAAAAAAATATGTGTGTACGTTTTCTTTTAAAGGGAAAATCATTCTAGTCTAATTGAAAAAGGATCATGAGCATAAGCGCTCTTACATCACATAGCAAAAGGTTTTGATAAAATCATAGCTGAAATTATGAGATTACAAGTCATAAATGCTTACATAAAAATCAAAATTCAAATAATATCTATGACAATAATATCCGCTACTTATGACTAATTTTCAGTTGTAACATCAGACTTGTTTCAAATAGATTCATTTCAATGCATAGGTAGCTCATCTTTCTCAGCTCTGGTAACTGAAAATTCATGCTGAAACTCATCATCTTAAGCCCAAAAGCCAAAAAACAAATCACATCCACAACCCAAAGGTTTAGACAATCCTTATTCAAACAAAATTATAGAAAAAAAACAAAGAAAACCTAGCCCCCACACAGATCTACTCCTGCGAAGGCTAGATCTACTCCTCATTGACCCAAAATGGTCGGAAAACTACATCATTCTCCTTGTAGATGGCTCATAAGAGCAGATTTAAGAAGAAAAAACTCTTATTTAAAACAAACAAAACAAGAAACACAGCCATAAAAAACAGCAACCGGAGTGGAGGAGATGATGGGCATTGACTAGTGTTGAAACGTTCTAGAGGAGATGGGTGGCACAACACCTTGGCGGGCAGACGAAATTGGCTGGAGTTGCTGCATATCGCAGAAAAACATCTTAAAAAACACATAAAACAATATATATAGGTAGAAGGGGAGGGGGGATTAGGAAGGGGGAGAGGAGGGCTCCCACCTCCTCTCATAATGGTTCTCTGACGACTAGAAGAAGAAGGAAAAAAAAAACGTGTTTATCATATATTCAAGAAACAGTTGACACTTATAAAAATTAGGTTGAGTGAATTCCTATAACACTTGGGTAAGAAATTTATATGCATGTGTTCCTTGAGAATTAATTAAAAAAAAAAGTGTTTATCATATATTCAAGAAACAGCTAACACGCCTATAAAAATTAGGTTGAGTGAATTCCTATAACACATGGTAAGAAATTAATTATATGTCCAGACCGAACATTCCACAACAGGTGGGAATCCCGATGGTCACGTCCAAAGAGAAAAATTAAAATGGTTGTCCCTTTCCGCCATTTTAATTAGAAAAAATAAAAATAAAATTATATGCCCAGAAAAATATCAAGTAAGAATTAAATTAACTATATGGCTAGAAAAATATCTCACTTGAGAAGACATTTTCTTAAAAAATCGATCATTAATTGCGTTAATTATATTTCAATATAATCCACATGTCATTAATTAGCGTAATTAACTGCGTTGACTATATTATAATTCATGTATTATTCTTGCTAATTTTTTTTTTTATACTATTTTTTTTAAATCATATATACTTATAGGAACAAAGATTTAATCTTTTTTATTTAAAGAATTCCTTTTAACTTATAATGAAAATTATGTGTTTAAATTTTAAAATTAAAGTAAAAATCAAATTCAATTAGCATAATTAATGACGTTTAATTATATTTCAAGAGTTTTTCATATATAAATTAAGCATTATCAATGTTCAAATCAAATAAGGAAACAAATAATACACATCAAATCATATATATATATATATAATAATAGCCGAAACCTTCTTTTGAAATGCCTTCAAATAGCGACATGTGGCGTAAACCTTTTTTTTTTTTTTAAAAAAAAAAGACAACCAATTTTTAAACTCATTATTTAAAAAACCAAACATTTCAAAATTAACCAGTTCATATTTTTGTTCACTCTCTATCTCTCATTTATCATCTCTCTCAATGTCTCTCTCTCTCTCTTTCTTTCTTTCTTTTTCTTTTTTTTTCTAAGTCATTCACTCGTATTCAACATCTCTCTCTTGAATCCGTTCATATGTTTCCTCTCTCTCTCCTTTTTTCCTCTCTCTCTCCACACTCTCTTTTTCTCTCCAAGTCTTTCACTCTCATTCCACGTCTCTCTCTCTCTAACATTAACATATCTCATCTTTTTCTCTTTACTTGGTCTTCTCTTTCTCTACTATTCAATATTAACAAAACAGAATTTATTTGCCTAAAAATTCAACTTGGAGGTAATTATTCTTCTTAACTTTTTTTTCTTATACCTTGAATCTTCATATGTTTTCCTCTCCTCTCTTTTTTCCTCTCTCTCTCCTCTCTTTCTCCACACTCTCTTTTTTCTCTCAAAGTCTTTCACTCTCATTCCATGCCTCTCTCTCTCTCTCTCTCTCTCCAACATTAACATCTTCATCTTTTTTCTTTCCACTTCAATCTTTCTCTTTCTTCACTCTTCAACATTAACAAAAACAAAATCTATTGGCCTAAAAATTCAACTTGGAGGTAATTATTCTTCTTAACCTTTTTTTTTCCTCATACCTTGAATCCATTCATATGTTACCCTTTCCCTCTCTCCTTTTTCCTCTCTCTCCTCTCTCTCTCTGTTTTTTTTTTCTCCAAGTCTTTCATTCTCATTCTGTAACATCCCACCCCAATGACACACAATATTATCCGCTTGGCTCCCTGAATCAGACTTCCTAGGAGGTTACCCATCATACTACTCATAAGCACGCTTAATGCGGAGTTCGGGATCATTATCACGGCTTTAAAACGCGTTGTTGTCATTGAAGGTGGAAGTATACATAAGCACATCTCCATACCCAGGCAATGTGGGACGTCCACAATCACCTCTTAGGACGGCGTCATTGCGCCTTCATGGGCTTGTGCCTCGGTACTACTCCAGCAACACGCTTAACTCGGAGTTCGATGGGATCATTACCATCACGGCTTTAAAACGTTGTTGTCATTGAAGGTGGAAGTATACATATAAGCACATCTCCATACGCAATGTGGGACGCCAACAATCACCCTCTTAGGACTTATCTTAACCTTCATGGGCTTTTTTGGTACTACTCCATACGCTTAATCGGAGTTCGATGGGATCATTACCATCCGGCTTTAAAGTTGTTGTCAATGAAGGTGGAAGTATACATATACATCTCCATACCTAGGCAATGGGACGCCACATTTCATTCCTCTCTCTCTCTCCAACATTAACATCTCTCATCTTTTCTTTCCACTTCAATCTTTCTCTTTCTCTCTCTCTTCAACATTAATAAAACAGAATTTATTGGCCTAAAATTCAACTTGGAGGTAATTATTATTCTTAACATTTTTTTTTTCGCATACCAATAATATTTTAATATATAAATTAAACTAAAATTAAAGGATATATATATATATATATATATATATATATATATATATGAAATAACCTAAATCTCTCTTAGAATTCTAATTTAATAATTGAACCGTTTTTGATAATTTTTTTTTTCTATTTTTGTTAATGAATTAATCTCTCTATTTATTAACACACAATTTTTCTTTTATGTTTTAGTTTTGTTTATTAAATTTTTGTTGAGATGTTCTTCATTTTAATTTTTAAACATTAAATAAATAATTAAGCATTGAATATGATATTAGATGATTGATTTTGATTGAATTAAATATTGAGTGAAATATATATACATAAAATGTATTCATAAAAAAAGGATTTTGTTTATTTTGCTTTGTATGTTTTTTTTAATGTTCATAATTATATGAGTTTTATTTGATTAAAATATAATAGGTGACATAATTTTCTATGATACAAACATGCATTGTGTCACTATATTTAAATGAGCGATAGATGTTTTTTACAACATAAATTATAAAAAATACAATAAAAATATATTTAAAATTTTAAATTAAATTATAATGAAGAATTCTACGCATATCACGGGTTATGAGCTAGTTATAAATAATATATATAAATGATGACTCATATTTCGGGGATGAGACCGATGGTCCATACCGCAAAAAATATGAATTAAAATTTAAATGACAATAAGAGAAATGATTAAATATAAATACTAAATTCATATTTCTGGGATAAGACATTAAGACCGATAATTCGTACCACAAAAAATATGAATTAAAATTAAAAGCTGTAAAGTAAATAATATATGTAATAAATATAGATAATATCATAAGCCCTTAATTGATTTGTCCATGAACTCATTATCATTAATTCATTTGTATCAATTACTCTATTTTACATCATAAGCTTATTGGGTCTTAAACAATTAGATAAGAACAAATAATACAACAATAAATCATGATATTTACACAAGAAACATTTACCCAATAATCCTTAGAAATAAAGCTTCACCAAATCTTTTATAGGTAGCTAGTTTAGAAAAAATAAGAACACTTGAACACTACAAGAAAGATCTAGGCTCTATGGTATTTGACTTTGAACTAAGAAATAGAATGAAATGAGCAAGCAATCTTTACTTTATTCTATGATTGCAAATGAAAAGATGAAGTAAAAATGAATAAATCTAGGCTTCTATTTATAAGAGAATGAATGGCTAGGATTTATTTTCACACTTTTGATCCAAGGGTTGAGATGTATTTAACCAAAAGAATGAACATATTCCATATTTCATAATCTATACCACCTTAGCATTTTCATCCAAAATGAGGGCAATTTACCTCGATCCATTTTTTGATGTCAAAATATACTTCGATTGATATGAAATTTTGAGAGTAGATAGAGGACTCCGAGACAAACATTTTGATTTGACTTCATCCGAGTTTATTTGACTTTGTTTTTGGCCCATACAAAGTTTCCAACTCAATTTAAACTTTAACTATTTGCATTCCTACTTGGTCACTTGCCTTATTAAATGATTATTATCATGATATTTCTTATAATCCTTATTACTAGAAGACTTCAAGCTTTCAACAAAGGTGGCTAGCCTTGGTACCTTTCCTTAGTAGTTTTAATCTTTATTAAACAGTATGAAAATTAAGACATTACTTTTTAGGCCAAAAGGTAAAAAGCTTCAAATTGATTTTTGACTTTACCAAATACTAATATAAATAATTTATTTATTAAATTAGGTTTAATTATGCCCATAAACATACTTGTGAAGCTAACTTTGAGAATTAAAGTAATATATAAAAATAGGTCAACAATTAATGTAATATATCCTTAACACAAAATAATTATTTAATATCATTAATTCATATACATATTATTATTCTAATTTATTTATTATCTTTTTAATATATTTAATATTATTTAAATAAAATTTTTAAAATTTAGGTCGTTACACCAAACTCGTTCCTGTAGTACAGAAGCTGCCGCTGCCTGATGTACAAGGCTTAGGCATCGGTGAGGCCTCCATGGGGGATGATATCGACCCATACAGAGGCACAGACCGAGGCTGCACCAAGAAAGAGGACAATGAGGAGTGAAAGAGGGCGGAGTGGTTCTTCCTCTTCATCTCACATGAGACATCTGATCAGTTCCAAAATGCCACTCTTTTTGCTCCTTCTATCTCTGATTTCCCTCGAATGCTGGATGGGTATTTCACTTTGAGATCTGAGGAAAATGCAATAATTAGAAGTCCAAAAGGGTGGCCGAAACAATTTCACTTTAGTGCTGACATAACGTTCTGTTAAGTGGTTAATTGAATTTTAACGGAAATACTATCTTGGTCTTTATGAAAACTACAAGTATTTTGAAACCCTGAGAAAAAAAAAAAATTAAGTGTTAAAACTCTAGGGACAAAAAAATATTTAACCATATTATATATTTATTAAAAATATAAATTAATTAAATAATTACGCAGGCCTCTGATGGGGAACGCACTATAGAAATAATGTTGTGAGGATATTATATTATTGTGCAATGAGGTCTCTCTTTTGCCCATCCGTCTGATTTATTTTAACGGTGAGCATAGTGTGCAAAACGTTCCAAAATCTTCTGCTCCTCCTGAACAAATAATACAGCCATAATAATGTCCTCCTCTCTCTTCTTCTCCGCACACTACCTTACTACACACACTAGCTACCTCACTACACGTCACCATCAACTAGTTATATACCACTTATCTATTTTCTTGGGTCATTAAACCACTATTCTTGATGGTAAAAAATGCTGTTAAATCAAAAGAAATTTGCTTTGCTAGAAGTCTAGGTCTTGCAGACGGCTTGTACATGAGAATGCAAACGCGGTCTATCCTAGTAAAAATGCACGTGAAAATATAGGAAATATGAGAAAGGGCTATAAAGATCCAAAACTTTAATTTTAAAAATGAGTTAAAGCAGCATGATCCTAATCCTGATACAATGTGAATGATGTTGATTATAAGAAGAAGAAGAAAAAAAAAATGTGTAAAGTGTGATCCTGATACATGAAAATGCAGACGCGGTCTATCTTAATAAAAATGCACGTGAAAATATAGGAGGAAATATGAGAAGGGCTATATAGATCCAAAACTTTTATTTTAAAAATGAGGTAAAGCAGCATGATCCTGATCCTGATACAATGTGAATGATGTTGATTCTAAGAAGAAGAAGAAAAAAAAAATGTGGAAGGCGCGATTTGCAATTAAAAAAATGAACTTTTAAATATCATCCCTATATATTAATATAATGTTATTCAAAAGGCATGCTTTTACGGGGAGTGTGGGACCCCTTAAATCCTCTAAATCTTCGCTGACATGGATATATATAGGATTAATACCCCACCATTCCGAAATCCTTTTAACTTTTGACTGGGCTATCAATATCATAGCTTAATTATTTGACTAACCTTTTGATTAGTCTTGTGACCCAAAAAAAACAAAAAAAACTAGTCAAAATCTATTCGTCAATTGCTTCAATGCTCACCAAAGTTACACTTTTATCACATAATTTGGCTTATCTGACTGTGTTTATAAGAAATAAGCTCTTATAATTTTTTTTTTTATTTTTTTAAATAAAGGCTGATCCAGGAGTTAAAAGAGCATTGCTACTGTATGGGGGAATCAAGAAATCATTCATGATTCAACGGCTCAAGAATAGCCTAAAGGCAACCACTCATATTACGCCACGCGGAAGACAGAATCTTGTGGCACCCCTGTCGTGTACGTGCACGTATCTCTGAAATCTATGGTCATCTTCTGTGCATAGATAGGCTTCCCCATTTGTTGGATTACAGCACTAGCAACAGGTGTAGTGCTATCCGGCTGCCAAATTGAGGCAGCTTTAGCGTATTTCAACGCGTGGCTGTCTCTTAAATTCTGCTTCTTTCTTCTTCTTCTCCTTCTTTTTTTTTTTTTTTTTTTAATATAAAAAATATGTATTAACTAAATTTTTGTGTGCTAATATTTAGGTTCTAATGCCTTAAAACTTATTTCTGAATTCAAAACTAAAACTTAGAAGTGAAAAGTTAACCATTTAGAGATGGTATTACCATAAAGAGATTCGGTCATCCTAAATTTTCATGAGCTAATATTTGAGTTTTAATGTTTCAAAACTTATTTTTGGGTTCAAAACTAAAATATAGGAGTTGAAGGTTAACCCTCTAGGGATTGTATCACCCTAATGGGAATTAGTTATCCTAAATTTGGTTCTAATGCCACAAAACGCTATCTCAGTTTTATATAGTTTTGCTAATTATACCAATTTTTTATCAGTGATTCATGGAGGCCAGTGAATTTGATATATAATTTGATCAATTTCTTATTAATAATTCTCAATTTTAAATTTGACAGGTACTTTCCCTTTTAACCTCTTTCCTCTTCATTTTTATTTTTATTTTTTAAAAAGAGGCTGATGCTAGGCTGCCTCAATTTGGCAGCCGAAAATCCTTACTCCTAGCAACATATGTCTTATATGTCATTCCATTCCTTATGTTTAGGAAAACTTAAAAAATCATAAAAACCTACTTACATCAGATTTTCTATATTTAACCAACCATTAAGGGTTGTTACAGTATTTTCCAATGTATAAGGAACCAAAAATGGTTCTCCATACATTATTTTAATATAAACATTTATCTTTCCTCGCTCATCTTTCATCTTTTTGTTTTTAATTGAGGATTGTGTTGAAATTTTGTGAAAAAAGTAAAAGTAAGAAACTTGTATTTTGTAAAAAAATAATATTTTAATGATATAGGGAAAGGTAAAGGAAGTTATTGTGAAATATATTTTCATAGGAAAGTAAAAAGCAGTTTTGTGTCCTAAACTTAAGAAAAATCAAAGAAAAATTGCTGCTAGTGCTCTTACAATCCCGACTGGGGACCTCATCCACCCTCGCCCAATTATTGAACCCTTGATTTTTTTCATACACATGAAAACCAACTTTTTTTATTTTTTATTTTATTTTTTTATATAATGGGATTTGGAGGATATGCCATTATTGTACAGAACACCACTCACTCACTCTACTAGATGATGAAAATGGCGACTTTCTTGTTCTTCTTCATCATCAGTATTTTAAGCGCAAATTGTTCATATATATATATATAAAAGTTTGTTGCATTGCAATTTGCAAGTAAAAAATATACTAGAGAAATAAATTAATATTGACAAGAGACTAAATTGGGGCATAAAAAGCAACTTTTATTAATATTTCTATTAATTAGTTCTCTTCAGACCTCCGACAAGCTGGATATTAACCTCATTATATGTAAAACAAATAAGACATCTAGACAAATTAAGCAAGCACGCTGTACACTATTTTTTTTTATTCCGATTTTAGTAAAAACTTTCAGAGACGGGAAAAGGCCTGCAGATTCTGCTCGCCGTATGGAGGATTTGTTCGTTGCCGATTGACGTCATGGCTGGACTTGATGGAGACGACAAGCTCTTTTGCTTTTGCTCTCAGTTCATTTTTCAGAATTTTTCCTGTTGAGTTCTTTGGCAGCTCCGGCAGGAACTCCACCTTCTTTGGAACCATGAAATGGGGAAGATTTTTCCTGCAATGGGAGATGATCTCCGCCTCTCTCACGTCGTCGGTTTTTCCGGCAGAGTTCTTCGTGAGGGCGACGAAAGCGCAGGGGCTCTCTCCCCAGTGGGGGTGCGGCATTGCCACCACCGCCGCTTCCAGCACTCTCGGATGCTTATAAAGCGCCGACTCCACTTCGACGCTGCTGATGTTTTCGCCGCCGGATATGATGACATCCTTCGACCTGTCCTTGATTTCCAAATACCCATCCGGATGAACGACGCCGACATCGCCGGTTACGAACCAGCCATCCTTAAACGCCTCCGACGTGGCCTTCCGGTCCTTAAAATAACCCTTCATGATGCTGCTTCCACGCAGCACTATCTCCCCAAGAGTTTTGCCATCGCGGGGCACACTCTCCATTGTTTTCAAATCCTTTACGTCCACGTCGGCCAGCGTCAGCACGCTGATCCCTTGACGTGCCTTGAGCTTCGCCTGATCGTCGCGCGGCAGCTGGTTCCACTTCCCCTGCCACTCGCACACGAGCGCCGGTCCGGTGGCCTCGGTGAGGCCGTAAGCGTGGGTGACGTGGAATCCCAATGGCTCGATCCTTTCCAGCAGCGCCGCTGGCGGGGGTGCTCCTCCGGTGAGTATTTGAACCGGAGATTTTATCCTCTGCTCCGCCTGGAGGAGTATGTTGAACACTATGGGTGCACAGCACATGTGTGTCACCTTGTGCATAGCAATGCTCCGGTATATGTCGGGTGCTGTGGTGTTGCGGAGGCACACGTTAGTTCCACCACGTGCCGCGATCCCCCACGTGAAGGTCCACCCGTTGCAATGGAACATCGGAAGCGTCCACAGGTACACAGGCTCACTCCCCATTTCCCATCCGAGAATTAAGCTAAGCGTGCTCAGGTAAGCACCTCTGTGGCTGTAAGCAACTCCTTTCGGCTCCGATGTTGTTCCCGACGTATAATTTAAAGCAATTGGATCCCACTCGTCCGCTACTTCACACGGTTCATATCTGTTACGATATAAATGAAATGATTAATTAATTAATTGATTAATTTCTTTATAATTAAATAACAATCACATGATATGAGAATTAAAAACTACAGTACCTTGGATTGCCCTTGTGGACGAGTTGCTCGTACTCGAGCTCGCCGAGCCGGACGCCGGTGGGCGAGTCAATGTCATCGATGACAATCACCAGAGGAATGGAAGACTCGGACACCTTTGAGTCACCCACGAGAATCCGGAGAGCCTCGCCTGCCACCTGCACATATTGGTAGTCCACAAAGAACACCTTGGCTTCAGAGTGCCGGAGAATGGTGGCTACGTTTTTAGCATCGAGCCGGGAATTAATGGCGTTGAGCACAGCCCCAGCCATAGGCACCGCAAAATGCATCTCATACATGGCTGGAACGTTAGGAGCCAACACAGACACCTGTACACAAATCAACCCAAAAAAAGTAAATATAAAAATCAAGTAAAAGTAAAAAATCATCGTCATCAGTTAAAAAAAAGAAAAAAGAAAAAAAGGCAAACTTACAACATCGTTCTTGACTACGTTGAGCGCACGGAGAGAGGAAGCAAGTCGGCGACAGCGCTCGTACGTTTGCCCCCACGTGAAGTGGGTGCCCTCGTAAATAATAGAGGTACGTTTGGCATAAAACGCAGAGGCTCTCTGCAAGAAAGTTAAAGGGGTGAGAGGGGTGTAATTGGCTTCACATTTCGGTAACTGATCCATTAAAGTCAATTTCTTGGAGCTTTTAGTTTTGCTAGTTCAGAAGGAAATGAAATGCAGAGAGAAAGAAGGAAGAGAGGAGAGAAGGTCGAGAGATATGTGCTCGGTGGATATAGAGTGAGGGCCGAGGGGGGATAGTTTATATAGTGAAACGATCAGTGTATACAGGAAAAATCAGCAAGGCCTGGGGCTGAGGGAGGTGGGACCAGTTTTTTTAGGTGGGAGAAGAAGAGAGGAGGAAAGAAGTTGAAACTTGTATGGAAATTAGTAAGGAAATTGCTACGATATTAGTTGAGTTTGAACACATAACCAACTGTTGACCTTTCTTGTTTATGCACCTCATCTTGACCTCTCACTCTCTCTCTCTCGTCAATTTAATTGCTTTTACATTTGGCGTTGGGCTGCGTGACTCTCCTCCCACGACCCCACTTTCCCACCGCACTATATTTTCCTCTCATTGCCGTACTGTGTATGAGCGTATCCGGCCACACCCTAATTTTATGGCTAATGTAGCATTATTATTAGTGGTTAAAAATTAAAATTAATAGCTAGCAAGGCACTGCATGAATCACAATCCATGCCTACTCTTCTTCTTTTTTTAAATGTTCTGGCATGACGTGACATAAAGCTGAAAATAATTTTAAATGTCTTGTAGTGTTCTAAAAAAAACTTCGAGATTATATACTGTCATATAGATGTATTGGATTTGAAAGTTTACGGCAGCCAAGAAGGCAAAAACTAGATATCATCTTTGATCGGTTATCAATGGTGGAAAGCATTTTTAACAGGTTGATCAAATTTTACCCACAAAAATAATTTAAAATATACTTTTGGATAATTTAATTTTTTAAAACATTTCCAATAACCTCGTTATTTTAATAATTAATTTTTGTTATTTTATTTTGTTATTATTTTTAACTATTAAAGGGTGTGTGAGAAACATATAAGAAAAATGATGAGAGAAAAAAATTATTTTTTTATTCAATTAGTGAGTGAATAATGCTCACTATTAATAGTGAGTACTGTTTACTTACTATATCTTTTTTCCATCAAAGTGTTAAGGTTGAAAAGGGTACTCTTTCGGCATTTTCATCATTCAATTTATGGGTAAACAGAACTCACTATTAATAAGTGAGGTTGAAAATGAGATTTTCATCGACATTTTCATCAAATTATCTCATCAAAATAATTAAAAAATAGTTTTAGTTGGGCTACAAATAATGCTCTTAGAGCACTCATTGTGGCCTCACAAAAACCATTTGTTGGTTATTTTGGTAAGGCAATTTAACGATAGTAGCTTAAATCTTCACTTTTCAAATTCACTACTTTAAAAAAAAAAAAAATTAAATAAATAAATATTGAAGTGAATAGTACTCACCAAATATAAAAATTAATGTCCACTCACCTAATGATTAAACAACCAATTTTTCTCTATTCTTTTTTGCTTTTATTTTTCTTTCTTTTTCTAAAAATAAACAAATATTTAAAAAATAATATTTAAATGGAGAATAGTAAAAATAGAATATTAAAATAGTAAGGCGGTGCTCTAAAAAGGTAAGTTATTAAAATAACCAAAAATAAATTTTTAATTATTTTAATGAGTAAAATTTAATGAAATTACTAATACTATACCTAATTAAGGATTCTCCTTTTTACCTGAAAGGGAAGTACTATAGGGTAATAGGGGTGATACCTATATTGTACAGAGTACAAAGACAAAGGTGAGATAGGTCGAGTGACCACAACCACATAATTTGTTTTGTAGTTTCTTTTAAGATGATAGATATTTAGTTATCAATTCCTTGAAGACTGCGGCCACAAGTTCTCTTCTATTTATGTTTGGACTCCTTCAAAAGTTTGAAAATGTGCAAATTTTCAAGTACACTTGGTTGTTAAATCGAGCTGTTTCTCGTTCAGCATTTGAAAGCATTTTCTACAATTTCTCTTTCAATTATTTTCATAGAATTGAGAGCGGCAAAGTCCGTCTTTTATAATTTGTTTTTGTGGCTTTTGTCTGAATGAAAAAAAAAAAACAAGAAGAAGAAGAAGTCATCAATGCCTAGCTCTATAGCTCTCTCCTTTATTGCGAAAAACAACTTAGATTCAACTTAATTATTTTGAACATGTGATTTATGGGATTGGTTTTTTGAAAATAACTTTTAAAATTTACTAATAAACATCAACGGGGAGAGTGTTTTGCTCGATCCCTTATATTACAATATCATAAGCACAATTCGATAATTATATTTCTTATAATCAAACTTGATTTATGATATGAGTTATATATTATTGCTTTGGCTAACTATATATGAAGTAGCAAGATTGGACTCCCACTTGACATGATGATAAATTTGCCAATATTTTTAATCTAAAAACATAAGCTAATGGACAAATATATTGAAACACGACTTTACAAGCACACTCACAGCACGCTCAACTTATTCAAAGCAAGTCTATTCCGTCCACAATACAGAGAATTAGAAGATTCAAAAAGCAAGAGCCAAATTCAAAAGCCACAAGATGTTAAAAGAATCCACCATCTTTTTAGTAAATAAATGGGAAGATGTGAACTAGGACTTAGTAGTTAGTAAGCAATTTCCTTTCCTTAATTTCTTCAAATGCTTTGAACCCCTTTGAGTAAAAAAGTCTTGTGGAAAAAGAATCTAAGACCAATTCTAGTCATTACGATGGAGTTAAGAAGCCAAGACCACACGTGGAAAGTTAAGTCTTGCACAAGTTATGTCGAGTTAATCACTATTTATATATATAATTAAGCATTCGCACCCACATAGAATATAGGAACATTAAGAATTGACAATTTACTAATATGAGGTTGTTGCGCTCTATAGTTTTCGATCGGCATCTTAGAATGTACGTCTTTGGAAAAGTAGTAAAGCAATAAAGCTTGTGGCAGTGTAAGTTTCCAAGAAATTCTTTGGAAGCCAACAATTAAAACTTATCTCTTAATTTTTCTTTTTATTGATTCTAAAATTCAAAGTTCTAGAAGGTGTTTTTTTTTTTTTTTTTAGTAGTTGTATACAAGCCAATCCAAATTGATTCAGACTGTACAGCCTGAATGGGTTTACTGGAGTTTAGAAAAAATTTCAATACAGGAAGTTGCAACCTAGCTTCTTGTATCGTATTATAAAGGACTGTGGACCGAATTATTTTGGTATTGATTAGTTGACCAAAACAATTTCTCCACAGTTTCTTTCATTTTTTTGTGTTGATTTAATAACTGGTTAATTTTTGCTGTCACACTAACATATTGTATAATAATTATATAATAGTTGAAAAACGTTAAGCAGATTCCAACCAATTATTTATCACAATTTATGCGGAATTAAAACTATGAATCAATAAACAATTTAATCAACAAAATATCTAAAGCAATAAAGAAGCAGACACAGATATTTTGGTTACGAAGAGAAAACCAATTAGAGCACTTTCTAATTGTAAAACCTCTTCGGATAACCAAAACCCAAGAAATCACTATCACAAGATTATCCAAAGATTATAGATACTAGGAACATTTACAACCCTTTGCAAGACCTCGGCTCTGTAAGATCGACAAACCTCCGACTCGTATCCTTACTCACAATCTTCTTCTATGTGATTCTCCTTTATCGGACCCTTCCGATAGGCTTCTCAAATAGGCTCACAAATAATTCACAAAGAACAAAAACTCTAAGAGAGAGAAAACAACGCTCAATATCAAATGCTCTCTTAGCACACGACGGCGAATCCTCAGATTCAAAATTAGTAACTAATACAGATTTGTAGAGATCTATATATAACACCTAAAGACTCCTAGACATACTAGAACTCAAATATAATGTATTTTAGACCTAGAAGCTAAGGGTCGTCCGGACGGTAAGTGGGCTCATCCGAACGAGCAATTAAAAACACGGGAAAAAGAGAATCATTTAAAGCGGTAACATAACGGTAATGGGCGTCCGGACGGACTGCGAATGGACTACGAACGGTCAGCGAATGGTGCTCTCAGGTTTTAGTATTGGAGTTCTTAACCGCATCACATCCGGACGGTCCATGAATCCCGTTCGGACGCTCATAATAGTTTGACATTTTTCTTTCTATTTTGCTCACGAACATTCCTTAAAACTAACAATAATTTATTAAATAATATTACTCATATTGTTACAATAGACATTTTCTGATAGAACTATGGTCGATTACGTATGTACAAACGTTTGTGATTAAAATAATAATAAAAAAGTAACTTTTTAAGCACAGACTTTAAGATAGGGTCTCTAGAAGTTTGTTTGAAGGCCATTAAGATCTGATTAGATATTTTTATTTTGTGACTACAATTTTTTTGTAGTCTAAAGTAATATATGTATATTTTTAAGGAAAAAATTGCTAATTAGTCCCTGAACGAGGTTTAACCCTTTGACAAATAGATTCTTAATTAGAGTTTGAAAATTGTGAAATTACTCACTGTAGTATCCCTAGCTACGTTATTCCATACAAATTTCAGGCCAATTTATCCATCGGGGTCATTGTGATATTACACATTTACCCTAAAAAAATCAATAATAATTAAAAAGAAAGGGATTAAAACACATAATGGGAGATAAGGGTGGTCAGCCACCCCAAGTCAACTAACTAGAGAGGGTAGCTGAACCACCCTCATGATCTTCTAGCCGCCTTAAAATTTGACAATTGAGGGTGGCCAATATGCTTCGATCTTTTTATTAGACAAAGGTATTTATTTGTTAGGTAGCGGTATCACATGGAGTAAATTATTTTTTCCAAAACCAGAGAGAGCTATTTGTCAAAGCATCAAACTACAAGGATTGAATTAGTAATTTTCTCTATTTTTAATAAGAAAAAAAAATTCAGTTTAATTAATAGTGAATTAAAAGGTGTGGAAAATTGATTTCTATTATGAGTGGTCTAACGAATAGTGTTTAAATTAGGAAAATAATAGTGGGCGAACTTATGCCACTTAAAGTTCTAAGTTGTTACCAAAAAAAAAAAAGGTTCTCTTAATTAAGTAGACTGCAATCGTTGTCTTCCATATTTAGTTTGAGTTTAATATTTCAAGACTACCAAAAAATACAACCCATTGGGCATAAAAAAAAAATATATATATATATATATATATATATTAATGAACATTATTATTTTTTCTTAATAAGCATTATTATTTTTTCTTAAATAAAAATAGCACTCATTCATCATCGCACCAAAAGACACTGATAATAATTAAGTTTCTTCTCAACAACCATCCTTGTTCCGACACAAGAACGATTTTTCCAAGATTATTAATGCTCCCCAATAACAAAAGTTAGAAGAAAACAAAAAAAAAAAAAAGTCAACAAATTCAGACCTTTACAACCATTTTCAAACAACCAATAGCTTGTCCCTTTTGCAGGGTATCGTCATCAACGGCTACCCCGAGGCCTAGAAGTATAAGAAACCCGTGCATCGATTCGTGGCACCGGTGCGATCTACAAAACGAGAAACGCATGTCGGGGACAACTTGGGTTTCTCAGAACCCTCGTACTCCTTCCTTGGTCTTCTTCTTCTAAGTCGTATGGACCATGAAATCAAATGTTCTTTTCAGTGAAGAAAATGAAATGTATGGAGCTTGATATCAATCAATTGCAGGTGTTAACCTCTACTTTTTTGTCTGTAAGTGGCGTTATTTAATCAAATTTTTGGGATACTAATACTATGATTGTATTATAGATAGTATATGTATTATATATACTATATTATAAAAATGCATTTAATAAAAAATTAGAAAAGTAATAATCATTTTTCTTATAGTTAAAAGGAGGTATATGTAATTTTTGTTGTTTTATATTTAAGTGTGATTCATATTATATCCTCGGGATTGGTACTATGAGGTGGAACCAAAAATCAAAGTGGGGGATCGACTAAAATACACTTTTTAGGGCCGGGGACAAGGTTTTCCTAAAATCCCATCTATAAGAATAATGTGTATTTCTTGAGCATGTGAACAATACTTTTACTAATTTTATAATCTAGCCATCCATGGCCAGTAGAAGTCTCCTTTGTGTTCACAAAACTCATGCAAAAACCTTTGATAATTTGATATGGTGTATTTTATATGTAAGTGTGATTTGTATTATCCTCGCGAGCGATTGATACTTGGAGGTGGAACCAAAAATCAAATCCACTTTTTAGGGGGACGAGGTTTTCCTCAAACCCAACCTATAAAAATAACGTGTATTTCTTGAGCATGTGAACAATACTTTTTTAATTTTATAATCTAGCAGTCCATGGCTAGTAGAAGTCTCCTTTGCGTACACAAAAAATCTTTTTGATAATTTGATGTGGTGTATTTTCAACCACTGAACTAAGGCCAATAATATATATGAGAGAGAAAGAAGAGAGCTGAAGCAGGGAGAGACGTTATATCTCGACTATATTGATGTATATTTTACGTAAAACAAAAAGACTTTATTCATTGAGAAAAAATAATGAAAAGGATGAAAGTAAATGATGCAATTTGGAAAAATATTAATCTAACCTAATATAGAAATATAGAGAATATTTTAAGATATAAGGACTAATTTTATATTTTTTCCAATAAGCTATAAAAACTATTTACTTGTCGAGACAAAAACCGTGTCATTACGTTTGGAATCTGTGGTCGGTGCCCAACAGCTAATGGTAGAAAGGGATGATAATTTACTGTTTATTTAACGGTTAAAAAAAAAACCGAAAAAGCGAAATAGCGAATGGTATCATTTACTGTTTTTTTTTTTTTAAAAAAAATTTCTCTGTATTTTTCTATTTTTTATATTTCTTTTTCTGGCTAGTATCTTGTGCTAATTAACTCTTCTTTCTTTTTTTTCAACAGAATTGTCACTCTCTCTATCAACCACTTATACTTTGATAGGTCAGGTCATTTATTTTATATATTTTTCTCAACTATTCTCATGAAGGGTATGTCGTCTTTATTTTTTATTTTCTTTCCCGCATTGCATTAAAAAAAAAAACCCCTTTCCAAACCATGTTCCATCTGTTTCTTGCGGCTATTATTTATGCACGTGGGCCATCTATCCGTTGCGTTTTGGATTCTTTTTTCACGCATTCCACGTTTCAGTCAAGCATTTGATTTGGGTGTGTTTGATTATTTTATTTTTTAATTCGGACGTTATTAATGTAATATACATGCATGTGAAAAATGATTTATTAATTAATGTTTTGTACAAAAGGAAAGGAAAGAGGGAGGATGATCAGCAACCGCAACGTTATATATATATATATATATATATACATATATATATTAATATGAAAGAAAATTGGTACAAGCTAGATGGATGAAGGAGGTTTGCGTGCGTGCGTGGCACTGGCACATGATAATCTCTGTTTTTGGTGGATGGAAAAATTCGGGCTGCTGGTTTGTCCCATATCGAACAAAAAACGTTAAAAGAATCACAGAAATTAATTTCATTCAATTTTCGGTCAATATATATAACAAAATTTTTCTTGTTAGAGATCTCTATCTCCACGTACGTAACGTTTGTTATTCACTAATTGACTGGAAAGGTTGGCGACAACAACCAGCGTACGAACAGCCACCGTGTATGTCTGTTTCAACTTTCAAGCGTTCAAACCATTTAAAGCTATGCTGAGACTCTCCTTAATTTGTGGTCGTGCCACTGGCATCTGTGTGGATACGAGCTCTTAACGACCCACCGGCCATGCAACCTTTTTTTTTTTTTTTTGGGGGTTGTATTTGAGATTGCGATTTTGCGTAAACGTGTTTACGATGCTCTCCCTTAGTTTGGAATAAATCTTGAGTTATATTATTTGTAATCGACCACAAATTTAATGATAACTTTAAAAGTTACATCAATTTTAAAAAGAGACACAAAAAGAAAAATAACGTTTTGGAGTTGCAGGCAAAGCGTAGTTACAAACTTGCAATTAGGGCTGTAAGCAAACAAAGCTACTAATGAGCTTCTGCGGCTCGACAAATTAAATCAGCTCGATTATTAAATAGTCACTATTACGAAATCGTGATTCGATTATTAAACAATATATACCGTATAAAAATTATATATACATATTATAAATTTAATAAAAATAACTTATATAGTATATTACTTATTATTTAATAGCAATTTAACAATAGTCAATGTATATTAATTATTAAGTATTTCTCAAAAAAGAATAACAATAATTAATTGGTATACAATATATAATTATATCTATGATTATAAGTAAATGTATAATATATAATTGAATGACAAAAGTTAATCATATGGTTATATCTTAAATAAAAATCATGATACATTGATACTTAATCATATTATTCATATAATCATATTGATTCATATAATTCATATCATATATAATGAAAATATGATTAGAATAATCCCAAATGAAATGATTAGAATTAGAAATTTAAAATTGACAATAACAAATTAACAATGCATGTAACGTCATATAATTACAAACTAAGTATTGACATTGTCATTTGAAATTTGGAATTGATAGCATGAGATATTATTGTTGATAAATTGTCTTAGCCGAGTTGGCTCGGCTCGACTCGCCCGACTCGACTTGTCTACTAGACGAGCTTGAACTCGGCTTGTACAAGGAATTTTCCTTAATGAGCCGAGCCAAGCTTAAATTTTGAGCTCAGCAAAAAGCTTGGCTCGAGCTTGAGCTCCTGAAAATTTTAAATAAGCAAGCTTGAACAGCCCTGGCTCGCTCAAGCTCAACTTGTTTACAGCCCTACTTGCAATAGTGTTGCTGTGGAGTAATGTTAAGGTTGCAATTCATAACCTTAAATCAAGTAGAGATATGATACACATTATTTTCTCAATAATTTTTTAACCTTTTTTTTTTTTTTTCAAATCTAATAAATCCACCATTGATTTGTAGACTCATATGGGTCATACAAAAATTTAATAATAAATTCACATATTCACTATAGGGAGATGATTGAAAGATGGTTGAAAGAATAATTTTTAGCATTTCTCAATCAAGTCAGCTTGCAATAAAGTTGGCAGATAATTATTTAGCAGAAAAAAAAAATCAATGCTTGTGTTGTGAGGTCACTCTAAATGCCTCCCTATAATCATAGGGGGAAAGTCATGTAGGACTCGATCATCCTGCCTAGGGGTGGGCAGATTAATCGGTTACTAATTATCGACTGATTATTGAAATTAACCGAACTGATAGTTATCGGTTGGTAATCGGTTAAAAATTTTATATCTGTAAACTTATCGGTCGGTTAAAAAATTGTTATCGAAAAATTGATATGACCAATAATGATTTTTAATTTTTTTTATAATTTTATACTTTTTATTCCTTTTATTTTTATTTTATAATATAAAAAAGATGTAGTGGATCAATATAAAAAAAGCTTCAATAAGCTATTATATATATAGGCCCCAAAAGGGCCAAAACAACTCATTTTTAATAAGCTATTTTAGGCTTTACCCCAACAAAAAGTATTTGGACCCTAAAAATAACTAATTTTTGGCCTAATTAGCAACTAGTAAAAATTTCAATAAAAAGCTCATAAAAACCGGTTTAACTGATTACCGATATTACTAATACCCGGTTAACCGATAGCTTATCGGTCGGTAATCGGTAACTCTATTAACTGGACCAATATGACCGATATCCCCAACTTTCATGTCCAAGGTCATGTTGTATGGTCTATTTCTAAAGCTCGTAACACTAAAATGCAATTTTAAACTAAATCGCAAAAAATGTATTATTTGAGAATGTGTTTTTAAAATATTATGATTTGAAAAAGTAAGAAATTTGCATTTTCATTTCATAGCCACGAGGGTGCATTTTTTAAAAGAGTCATATTATACATCATTCTACCAACTATCACTTTTAATGATTTTTATCATTTCTCTTTCTAAAAATAAGAATGAGAAAATTGACCTTCTCATTGTCACCATCTGTTACTTCAAAATCACTTGAAAGGAATTTCCTCCTCATTCACATTCGCATCGGCATCCCTACTAGCTAGCCTACTACTGCTCTTCGAGCACTTCTTCCTCATCCCCATCACTCACTTATGTATTTCTTGCCTCATAATCATTAGTTTGTAATTGTGGAGGTAGTAAATACTTCAACCAAAAATGGTTCAACTATATCATGGGATACATATTAAGTGCAATTTGTTTCTCCCACTCTTTGAGCATCTTGATCTTTTCATTAGTCTCTTTTTAACGATTTTTATCATTTATCTTTTTAAAAATAAGAGAAAAAATGGAAATAGCAAAGAAAGAACGAAAGAAAAGTGGAGTGTGGAGAGAAAATGGAGGAAAGACATAAAATACACTTAACCCTTTTTTTTACGGCTTTGTTTGTTTCTGCATAAAATATTTCTAAGTACTAGTTAATGAAAAATAATTTCAGAATCAATAACAAATTTATTATGATCTTTATTAGATTTTAATTCAATAGTAATGTTAAAAGGGAATGCTACACTTCCCAAAAATTTTCTCTCTGAAAGATGTATCATAATCTTATGAGATGATGACACATTATTTGGGAAGCAAATTTTGGAGAAATTTTTTGAGAAGCGTATCATTTCTCGATGTCAAAAGCTACATACGCGTGTGGATGAATGCTAAGTATTATTCTGGTATTAGTTAGGTGTATTATTTTTTAAACAAGAAAAAAAAAATGCCCCCACAGGTCTTCTTGTGTTTTGGGGAATGCCCGTTGTTCTCATTGTGTTTTCCTTCTCCTAGGTGAGTATTATTTTCCCAAAAAAATAAAAGAAGAGAAATTGGCCCTTGTTTCTCTCGTGTTTCTCTCGCTTGGTTTTTATGAAATAATATTCACCAACAACAAGGAAAACACCTCAAAACACCTAGTATTTCCCAATGAAGTAGAAGTATGTATAGCATTATTTATTTATGGAGAATGGTAAGTGTTATCTTGATCTTAGGTGGATGTTATTTTAAAAAATAAAGAAAAAAGAAACCAAACCTTATTTCTCTCACCCGATTTAAAAAAATAATATTCACTTAAAACAAAGAAAATACTAGGAGAATACGAGAAAAACACCGATTATATTTCCCTTCATTTTTCATTATACAAAATAAAATGGCTTACACCGTCTAAGAGGCGCAAGCCATTCTTCGAAGCTTTCCTAGCCTCTTCCTTTCTTTTCCACCATTCTCTCCCTAAACAACATCATCACCATCCATATGCTTGTAGATCAGAAATCCAGTCAAACTTGATTACAATTGTAACTCTTTGCTTATATATACAATGAGAACGAGACTTCATTCTGCCGAAAAAAAAGGTTTTCTTTGCTTACTTTCAAGCACCACCCCCACTCCACCTCTCCACTGCTATCCCCCCACCTAGTCTCCGGCCACCTTCCTCCCCTACAGGCTACAACGAGCACCAACCCCACAAAAAACGTGTGTATACTTCATAAGGTTGAATACATTTTTTCCTAATGATTATATGGAAAACGGGGTATACGTAGTTGACGAAGATAGTAATTGCTAAAGACACTATTCTTCAAAAGCTGGTTAACATTCGAGATATGTTATTTGGTATTCTCTTGTCATTCTTTTGTCAATTCATCATTAAATTAATTTTACTTAACAAAAACTCAATAGTAAATCAGCAATGTCATGTCAGCAAAAATAGATTTTTTTCTTTTTTAAAAAAAAAAACATTTCTCGTCAACATTTATTGTGTCACACCAAATTAGAGTGAATTGGTTCAGAAGTTGTATTATTTAATCCAAATATAGTATTATGATTTTTATTTATATCGATATTTGCCTCAATTATCTCTATTATATATCCATTATTTATTGTATATTGTAGAAATGAATGGAGAAAATTGGTGGTGGTATTCAGGAAAATAATTCTACATACGGACTACCAAGTTCATCTATTGCCAGCCATGAATTCCAAACTCTTATCTTAGAGTAATGATATTGCTACAACCGGTGTTCACTCACGCCGGTTAAAAAAATAATATAATATTATTAAAAAAAATAAACAGTAAAATATTATTTTTTTAACCTGCGTGAGTGCATTGTCCACTCACGCCGGTTGTAGCAATATCATTACCCCTTATCTTATCATGTAGTAAGCCCATATTTATTGACGAAAAAGAGTTTCGAGAAAAATGATTGATTTTTCATTATTTTATAAAATCAAGAAAAAAATAAAATAAAATCAATCAATGTGATTTTGATTTTATCAATTCACAATTAGCAGAAAAAGGAAATTTACTTTATTCTTGAAGTTTAAGATGTTTTTTTAATTTGAACTCTAATGTTTAAAAATTTGTAATATATTCTCCTAATTTTTAAAAATTTACAATTAATATCTTCCTTTTGCAAGGTACATTGGAATTGCCGACACAGGAGCAGGTGAGAGGCATTTGCTTTTTTTTTTTTTGTCACTCCCAACACCCACACGACACCCAAAAGGGGTTCAAATGTGGTTGACGAAAAAAAAAATCAAAATAGGTGTTAGGTTTTAATGAAGAGTAATTATGTTATTTCACTAATTAGGTTAGGTACAAAATTAGAAAATACAGTATAAAAATCTATCTAAGACCCACATGACATTACTTTCATCTAATTAGATAGTAATTAATAACAGAGAATGTTAATAGCAAAATTTTGAAATATTAGGAAGATCATTATAAATTTTTAAACATTGTGATTTAAATCGAAAACATCTCAAACTTTTTCAAATACATATAGATGTACTCAATTTTCGTCTGATTTTTGTTACCGAAGCCGTAAAATGCCACGTGGTAGCACTGCAATGGTTGCTGCGAACTCATCATTTTGGTCTCGAAAAATGACACCCACTTAATCCAGACTTTTTTATAATAATTATTGGATATTCAAATACATACTCATTAAACTCATCTTACTGCCTCTAAAGGGTCATCATAGTGTCGAGGCAACAACAAATGATGAATTCTACTAAAAAAAAAAAACAACAAACGATGAAGAAACAAGCGCTGTCCTGGCGACAACATACAGAACCGAGCTAAACTCATATCATCACCATGCTTTCAAGTCACTCCGGCTTCTAACAGATATGCGGTCGAGATTTACCTTAATTCCACACCTGTCTGCTTCAGTACCGTACCTTAAATTTACGTTTTACTTGGAGCATCTCCATTTTCAACTTTAAAAAAAAAAAAAAATTTTAAAAAACTCACAAAGATTTATTAATTAATAAATTATCTACTCTATTTCAAATTTAAATTTACCTTTGATTAACAAAACTCTTCAAATACTAAGTATTAAAAAGTGAAAATTACTTAGTTTTTTAATCGTATATATTCATTTTTCTTCTCTCTCATCTACCAAGAACAAAAAAATAATTTTTTATTTTTAAAAAAGAAAATAATAATATTTAATTAAAGTAGATAAAGATATATATAGTTTGTTTATTTGGTTCATTTTAAAAGTGGCTCTTCAAATTTAAAAAAGTGAGTTTTTCTCTTCAAATTTAACTTTTATTTGAAGAGCTCAATATAGATGCACTTAGTGCGCCAAGATTTTCATGTATATACGATTGGACCCAACTTACATCCAATAAGAAAAGAACAAGACATCTCCTGTTAAAAAAAATGGATGGTTCATATTTAAAAGAACTTTTATTTGAAAAGTTAATATAAATACACTTAATGTGCCAAGATTTTCGTGCATATACGATTGGACCCGGCTTACGTCCGGTAAGAAAAGAATTGGACATCCCCTGTTAAAAAAATATGAATGGTTCATATTTAAAAGCTCCAAGTTAAAATTGGGTACAAGTACAAAGATTGTACAAAGATTTTTCTGATTATGTACTACAGGTTTGATGATGAGACTAATGAAAAGATCAAGATGCTCAAAGAGTGGGAGGAACAGATTGCACTTAATACGTAGCCCATGATATAGTTGAACCATTTTTGGTTGAAGTATTTATTACCTCCACAATTACAAATTAATGATTATGAGGTAAGAAATACATTAAGTGAGTGATGGGGATGAGGAAGAAGTGCTCGAAGAGCAGTAGGCTAGCTAGTAGGGATGTGGATGAGGAAGAACAGTAGGCTAGCTAGTAGGGATGCAGATGTGACTGTGAAACGAGGAGGAAATTCCTTTCAAGTGATTTTGAAGTAACAGATGGGGACAATGAGAAGGACAATTCTATTTAAAAAAATGTGATGTAGCTTTGCGGGCTGCTATAGAGGCTACATCCAAATGGCTTCAATCATGGAGTGGATGAGTATCATCAATATCTAAGAGGGGGTTGGGGCGTGGGGGGTTGTGGGGGCAATATGAAAGATCCCAGTCTGTTTATAATGATATCCTGATAAGCTTTGACAGTAAGGGTCACCTAGACATGTCAAAAGTAAGAGTTTAATGTATGTAAAAATTACATTAGTCTAAGTACATAATTCAATTATATAAGCCAACGTATTTCATTACACAACAATCATTTAGTTAGGTGTTACACAAACAACATTAAAAATCACGACAACGATAAAGTAAACATAAAAAATTTCTCTCTTGCCCAAATAAATGTCATTTTTCTTTTTTATATAATTAATCATTTTCATATGTATATCAGCTTTCTTTCGCAGGTTCTTCACCCCTAAACACATAGCTGCCATTTTCATTCTCAAAGTCTTTTAACTTTATTCAATAGCTCAAGTAAGAGCTCCATACTCCTTTAACTTAAGTTGGGTTGTCGAGCAATTTGAAAAAGCAACATGCTTCTTTTCTTTGAATGCTGGAGGATAGCATACCAATAAGCTCAAGTAACAACATATTCGGGGTTAATACTTCAAAATGGAAGGATACTTCCTCATATAGAGATTAACCCAAATTTCAATCATAAAGCTACTTAATTTCATCTAGTTAAAAAAAAAATCAACCCTAAAACCCTAAACAAAATAAGGATTTTTTTTTTTTTTGGTGTGGATATAGATAACAAACCTTATTTATGCTGCAGGAAGCTTCATTTCTTTTAAAATTCCGTAAGCTACCTAATATAATTTCTTCCTTCAAGCCTCTTGTCATATGATTTTTGGGAAGATAAACCCTAAACGAAGCTATTTTGACTTCTTCATGCGATTTGGGAGGGAAAGGCAAAACCAGAGGGGGTTAGGGTTCATGCAATTTAGGGATAAAAGGGAAAATCGGGAAGGACGATGATATTAAAGGTAAATCTTGAGTTAGAGTTGATTAAATTTATAGTCTGGCATGATGTGGCCACGTGAGATATGTGTCACATTTTTAAAGGGACATAGTGGCATTGACGTGTACTTTCATTAATTTTATGGACTGAAGATGAATGAAATGACAATTTCCATTTTTAACCTTAAGCGATGTACCATTTACGATAAGTATTGAAACAATTAGCTTTTGTAGGGATAGAGGTATTTAACCCAAATACCTAAACAAAAGTCTTCAATTCCTTACAATTTAGAGGTTTAGATAATATAAAACTGCATGTGCTCTTTTAAGTTTGGTTGAGTTATAAAATAGCTGACTCAAACTTACCATAGTATATATCTTTGGAAGTCAAAGTGACAACTAACAATAATTAAACTTGTGGGAATTCCTATTTCTAATTTCAAACTCGTGTTCTAGTGCGCACCCAATTGCTTGAGGATTTCATCAAGACCACTGAATATAGCTTTAAGATATGATGGAAGAGCTGACAAAGTAGAGGGCGAGAGGTCAAGGGAAAAGCTTTGAGCAGTGAGAGGGCATGCTTGATGGCCCCCCCATTATCCCTTGGCCTTGGGTCGCAGCGTCCAGCGACAAGATAATGCAATTACTAATCATAGTGTTTTTCTTTTATGTCGTTTAACATTAATTTGGCAGAACATTGCTTTGTTTTACGTACTTGTCATTTAGTTTATTAGAAATTGGAACATGACATGAGACAACTTTTGCGGGCACATCACCACTTTCTGTGATAGACAAAGACAATTGAAAATACTGCACTTGAAATTTGGGTCTTGAGATATTTCTATTTGAACATTTGTAATATACACGGGTCACAAAATCAGAAATCCAAAATATTGGTAACTTTTATTAATCTTGGACGACTAATTAACATCACGTTTATTATTTACCATGTGACAACATATTAGTTCTCTAAATTTAAGAAAAAATTTGAGGAAAGATGTCGAAACAGCACAAATCTTTTCCATAATAATGGTTCGATCTATTTTATGTGTTGAAATTTTAACTTTGGAAATTTCACTTCTTAAGAGCATTAGCATTGAGCGCTTCAAAATTTCTCTAAGTTCTAAAAATCTATTTTAGTTGATTTAACTTGTCACTTTCCAAAACCACTAAATATTAAACTCTAGAAATATTTATCTACTTTTAACTAAATATTTTATTTTATTTTATTGGTGAAACCAACTTTTGAACTCGATCTTAATTTGCATTAAAAATCTATGTTAATTAAGAGGAAAACAAAAGCAAAAAGCAAAAAAACAAAAAATAACTTTCGCTTTTAGACTCTTTATACTTGAAGAACGTGAAAGCATGAAGTAAATTTGACATCAAGTGAAAAGTTTGTAAAATAACATGTTTTGTGAATTTTCTTGTTGGATCAGGATCTCTTATAATTTTTTCAAAATTTGAGTTTCTCAAATTTTAAATCTTGACCGTCTATTATGATCTTAAGGGCCCAAAACAAAAAAGTTTTTTAGTTTTTACCTTTAAAGTCAAAACACATTTAGATTTTTTAATTATTAAAAATTAAAAAGCTTTTTGTTTTGAGCCCTTAATATCTAGATGAACAGTTAAAATTCAAAATTTATAGAATTCTAGGAGATCCTACCCTTAGTGCGGTATGTCTTACCCACTTTAACAGAGTAATTATCTTGTGATTTTTTTTGCCTCATATTTGTTTCCTTCCCGTTTAAATAAAAACTTTCGTCATTAAAATGATAAATTTATCCAAAAACAAAGCCACGCGAAGCACCAAATTGGCATAACATTGAGATCCCAATGCCGTCAGAAGAACATTATTCTATTTATGTATAGAGTATATATATTTATTTTTATTTTTAAAATGTTGGGGGAGGGGAAAAATATAGTATATAGAATTACAATCATTGATTTTCCCGCTACTATAATCCAACAAGGTTTAAATACTTAATAATTTGTCGTTCGATCTTTTTTTAGCTTAATTTAACAATCATCTTCAACAATGTTAAGTGAAATAAATGATTAAAGAGTGCCATTTTTTACTTTTAACTTCTATGTTTTTTATACACACTTTATCACAGGGACGGATCCAGGGTGAAGAAAGAAAAAAAAAAAATGGGGGATACCGAATTAAAAAAAAAAAAAAAAATACAGCCTTTTTTTTTTTTTTTGGAATTGTGGGGGGGACCATGGCCACCACGGTCCCCCCCAAATCCGTCACTGCTTTATCATATTATCTATTATCTTCTCTATTTTTTAAATATTAATTTTCATTTGTTTTATTATATTTTGCCAACATTTATATTTTCAATCATTCTTTTTTTTTTTTCTCTTGAGAAATATTTTAGTGCAATATAATGCTGACATTTGACCAGTTTTTAGTTATGTGACAGATGGACAATCACATAAAAGGGATGATTGAAATTGAATTTCAATCATCTTTTCCTCACTAAATATAAGCCAAATATAGGCATTATATTGCATTGTAGCATATCTATGTTTTTTTTCTAATGGTTTTCGACTATGCTATACACTTCATGTTATCCCCCAAGCTGATGTGGCTTTTTTTTAAAAAAAAAATTTTATAGTAATTTTAAAAGCTGCATTAGCTTTAAAAAATAAAATGATGTATATTAATTACTCATTTTCTTTATACTTTTTTTTTAATGTGAAACTCAACACTCACAAGAATCTTCTCCTTATTTGTGAGTATCTTCTCGCATCAAGAGTTTCATCTGCCACAGAACGCAACTCCAAAACTAGACGTGTTCAAGCTAAATATGGCTCTAATGCATTATGGAGTTTTTGCATTGAGTACGTTAATATACATATTTGGACCATGTCCAAATTAAAATATTAACTACTTTCTTTTCTTTTTTTATTAATTACTTTCTCAACACTTAGAACAACATATTAAAACATTGCCGAGATGCTCACATTCTCTCATAAGTTCATAACCAATAGATGCCAACAAAGATTTACCTAGTGTTCCTCCCTATCAGCCGGCTGTGTACACTTGAAGACAAATCGTCTTGTCCTGACAAGAAAATTCGTTACTTAGTTGGGAAACCAAGAAGACCCCATTGGAGTTGTCGACATTGTAACCCTCCTCACCGATGATGAATGGCTCTATAAATATAAAGCTTCATGCACATGCATTTTTGTTACCAGCAAACAAAGAGGAAGAAGTTTTTAAGGTTTTAGAGACAAATCACAGAAAAGATCGATGTCGAAAGAAGAGGTTGTTCTTCTGGATTGCCGGGCCAGCCCATTCTGCATGAGGGTGAAAATTGCTTTGGAGGAGAAGGGTATGAAATATGAAGATAGAGCGGAGGATTTGTTTGGGGGAAACAGTGAGCTGCTGCTCAAATCCAACCCCATTTACAAGAAGGTGCCCGTCTTGCTGCATAAGGAGAAGCCTTTATGCGAGTCCACCATCGTTGTGGGTTACATTGATGAGGCCTGGCCTTCCCACCCACTCCTCCCAACTTGTCCCTATGCCCGGGCTCAAGCTCGGTTCTGGGCTGACTTTATCGACAAAAAGGTTGGTTTCTTAATACTTTCATGAATTTCTTCCTTTTTTATTTTTTATTTTTTAAAGTAATGTTAGAAATTATATTTTTATTTCATAATTATTTTATAATGTTAATGTAGCAAACTTAACCAACTCGTATATTAGTACTTGATAATTGTTTTTTGTTTATATTTGATTTGGCCAACCTGAGCAAGGAAAGCCAACTATTACCTTATAAGCACGATTAATGACTTTTAGTTTGTCCCAATAGTTAAGTACTTCCAAAAAATTGTGTAAAACTAGATTTTTGCACGGTCGAACTGTCTATGAACCGCCTATGAGACTAGAAAACGGCCATTGGAGTTGCTTTGGCTAGGATTGAGAAGGAGCTTTTGATGGTTAAGTTAGTAGAGCATTCATAAAGAGTATTTAGAGAAAATAAAAATAGATTCTTATCCTATTTGGAATGGTTTCTTTCCTTTATCTTAGATTCTTTTTAACTGCCACCTGGTTGGCTTGTGAGATTCACCGCATTACATATTTATGAGCTTGTTTTAAAGGAATTTAAGAAAACTATTTTTTTTTATCCAATTGTTTATTGGTATTATAAAAAATATCATTTGAATTAGAAAAAGGACTCTTATTAAAATTCTAAGGTTTGAACTTATTCATTATCTTATGTTAATGAATATATAGCTATTTGATGCGGGTGGCAACATATGGAGAAACAAAGGAGAGGCACAGGAGGCAGCAAAGAAGGAGTTCATAGATATTTTGAAGGAGCTAGAGGGAGCTCTAGGAGAAGGACTTCTTCGGGGGTGATGCCTTTGGCTTTGTCGACATCCTAGCAATTGCTCTCACTAGTTGGTTTTTGGCGTTCGAGAAATTTGGAGGGTTTAAGGTTGATGACCACTGTCCCAAATTCTCAGCCTGGATGAAGAGGTGCATGAACAGAAACAGCGTGGCCAAAGTTCTTCCAGACCCAGAAAAGATCTATGAATTTGTTGTTGGGTTGAAGAAGATGAACGGGATTGAATAGTATAACCAATCAATATTCCCTTCCACTGTTGCTTAATTATTAAATCTGCAGGCTCCTTCTCTTCTTTGGCTTTTGTTGTTCTTTTTTTGTCTTGCTGGAGGTCTCCTCTTCTCAGTCACTGGAGGGTTACAAATAAGGGAAAATAATCATTTTCCTCGATTTTCTATTGCTGTTTGTGAAATGCTACTGAAATAGAAAGGGAAAATGTGTATTGTAATGGTCTTTCCATTGCTTTTCTTTTAGTTATATTTTCATGTTTTCTTGATTTGAAAGACGTACATCTAATCTAAGTCCTACAAATTCTGTTTTTTTTGTATTTCATTCTTTAGTCAGTTCTTTATACTCTGCCTTCTTTTTTTTTTTAAAACAGTTTTTTCTCTTTTTACTGACTATTGATGGTCGGGTTGGGTTTCTTTTACCGACTACTAATGGTCGTGTTGGTAATCCTTTATGGGTTTTGTTCCGTTTACGAAACTTGCTATATTTGATGCATTCCTGACTGTTCTTAGGAATGCTCTATTGCCTTTGTTTTTCATTATCTTGTGATTCCCTTTCCCCACATTGAATACACAGAAAAAATTGGCACCAAAAATTGAAAGAAAATACTCTACATGGTCAGTTTGAGAACAAAAACACAAATTCTAACCAAATTGGGTCAGGTCATGGACCACCAATGGGTTTTGGTCCGAATTTGGGTTTTTTTTAACGACTTTATGGACAGCTGAGGGCCGAGGGGTGGCTGTGCTGAGTATATTGGGCTAGGCCGTTTAATCCACCGTCACAAAACCAAATTGGGCTCAGGGGCCGAGGAATGTTGCTTCAATATTGTTTCTCACTCTCTCTCTCTCTTTATTTTTTATTTTTTTATAAGTTGTTTTTTACTCCCACTCCCAATCGAATATATATATATATTAATTTTAATATCGAATAGAAGTAAATATATATTTAAGCTGTGGGTATCATATTCCCCAGCCATCCTCTTCCCTTGTATAAGTATTGATAAGGGAAGGGAAAAAAAAAAAAAAAATCCTTCAAAAAACAAGGACATGATGCCAGCTTACATGTACGACTCAATGAGAGCCATAGGCTATTACATCAAGGATAATTTTGTAAACTGCCGAAGCTGGCCATTTTTCCTTTCTGGTACTAGTTTACCTGGACAATGCCTTGATTGTTATTATGTTGTTCAATTTTTGTGTCTACTTCCTTGCTGCTATATCCTATTCTTTCATAACCAATCTGGTATGCTTTATAGATTATAATTTGTCATCATTGTCAAATTCCATGTTTTTTACTAAAAGGATTTTCAAAATTAAGTTGCCAGGCCGAATTCGCACCAAGTTATTGCTTTAAAACAAACAATGTTAGGGTGTATACACTTGTGTGTATACTCTAGTGTGGTGCCAAATCGCAGCACCTATATCATATGTAGGGCACTAGTGGCGAAAAATGAATTAGGAATGCATGCATGCTTTTAGACCACTATTATTATACGATATGGTGGTTTGATCTGAATCGTATGATGCTACAAAGGTAGATTCAATGGTTGGATTTACGTGTACGTTAGGAAAATCAATTGTAAGATTTTAAATTGAGTTCGATATAACGGTTGTGATTAAGTGATCATTACCAATAATTCAATAATTATGATCTAATGATAGTTAATTATAATTCTCTCTTCTTTTGTCTCTTTCAAAACCTTACGTAGTGTTTAAATTCGAGCGTCGTCTCTTTCAAACTCTGACACAAACTACAAAGAATTTTCGGGTTCTGTTGTATCCCAATACCTACTAATTTGTCGGAATTGATGAGAACGAATAATTTCTTAAGAAAAGTTACTAGCTAGGTAGATAACACAGCTCAGCTAAGGAGCATTTCTTCATTTTTTTCTGCTTTTCCATATTTTGATCTTACATGGAAAGCAGAGGGGAGGAGGTGCTTAATTCCAAGGAATGAGTTATTGTATCATGTCATGGAACAACAGACAAGTTCGCAGTCAGAGACCCCACCTAGGAATCGGCTAAGATTTGAGAAATGGGATCAATAGCTGTGCATGCGGTCAAGTACAAGGCATATGGTTGATGGTGAGCAGCTTTCTAGCATGTCTCCTACCCTTTGTTTTTGTAGCATCGGACCATAGGCATGTGGACATGTTGAACGGATGTGTCGAAAAACGAGGTCTTCTATTGCCCATGCCATTGATGGCCTTTGGGGAGTGACAGAAACCGAGCCACTCCTTTCAAAATGACCCACCTCTGCCCCCAAGATGTTCCTGATTTCGATATAACACAATGAACCCATTTTCCCTGCTAACAGGCCAATTCACATGCTCCAAAACTACTCTTCCACTCCATGGAAATGCTGTTATTATCCGCTAATGAGGCCAACCTGTGATATTAATTTGGAATGGTATACAAAAATTTCCAAATTTTCTGTATATATATATATATATATATATGTTTTCCATTCAGATTAGGCCGTGGTGGGTGGTGGGTAAATATTCCTTTGTGTAAACGCTGGGGAAGCTTGTGAAAAAGAACGACAATTCGGTCAAACTTGACGACGTTGCATGTGGAGCATCGAATTTGTAACATTCAAAATGTGCAGACATATTCTTCCATCAGTGTCATGCTGCTGCGGTGGTTAAATTTGTGTGGCACTGCAGAACCGATAGAGAAGCTAGCAGGCTAATTAAGAAAAGAAAGGAACAAATTTTTCCTGACCTTTTGAATTCTTTATGTTATTTCCTTGGTCTGTATTACCAACCAGAAGCATGTAACAATAACAGACATTTGTGAAGCCCCAAAAGGAAAATATGGTCCTACAGATTCCTCAAAAAATGATTGTCTGGTTATTGTCAAAGTGGGCTGTATATGTATGGAATGGTGATGTTTTTACAATGAATTCTACGCCACACTCCACAGAGATGTGGCTGAGAAGAATACACCTCCTTCTTCTTCTTTGTTTTTTTTTTTTTTTTTTTTTCCATCATTAGATGTAAGCAAATATACTGTCCTTAACTAGAACCAGGCATATCAACCTAGAAGATGGCATGAACAAAACCAATTAATTATCAGAAACATATACAAAATTTCTAACATCTTAGGAATTTTAAAATCAAGCATATATTTGTTAATGAAATGAGGGGGCATGGGAGATGAACCAAGCCCTTCATTATGACATTAAAAACCTGGACATATGGTGTGGTGGGCAGAGGCCAAGTGGTTGGCACCATGTCTATAATTGCTAGTTATGGTTAGGAGTAGACAGAACACAAATGTTTTGTAAACTCTCTCTCTCCCAACGGGACATATGGACACTGGGAAGACAACCAACTCTTGGGCCTACATGTAAACAAAGGCATAGCCCTTGTCACTTTTAAGAAACACCATCCTCATGATGCTCTTCAATCTCCATAATTCAGAGGCCCTCTTTTCCCCCTTCATTTGCAGCAGATGTATGCCTCTCTTGCTTGCTGGGACATTCCAATTTCATATATAATTATCCAACTTAATTACAGGATATTGATGAAATTGTAAGATATATCTTTTACTTGACAAATGATATCATAATTTTATCATTATCACCTAATTTATACTCCTTGTACTGTACATTCATATGGCCTATAAATAGGCATTGCCACTGTATTAATTATACCACAACAAGTGAATATAAAAACTAAATGTATACCTACTTAGTATTAGCATTAGCAAGGGTGGGCATAGTCAAGTAGGCCTCTAAGGTGGAACAACTTCAAATCTCTCTCTCACTCTCTCCTAATGTGCTATTAAAAACCGCCGCCGCACGATATTTCCCAAAATACATGTGCTTTCTAGGTCTTGTTTTGGTATAAAAACAACACCAACAAGCTCCATCGGTGAAAGAGGTGGGAGATTAAACTCTATATAAAATGTAAAAGGCTATTCTAAGAGATAACACATTATATACTTGCTCAAATCTCTAGATATTCTCAATCTTTAAGTTCAATTCATTGATTTGAGCATAAGAGTAGTCTCATGCTGAAGCACCTAGTAAGAATCTTAGTACTTGACTTCAATCACTTTTGCAGGTTAATTCTATCGGTCTGTGGTTCGGGTGCAATCAATTGATTCTTCATATAATGGATCCATAACTCACGCGTCACATGATCCCAACAAAGATGTAGAAGTTTTGACAATAATAAGTTATTAGTTAGTGCTATAAATCACTTGAAGGTTACAGTGGTAGGTTTTGGGGATAATATATTGAATGATTAATGTTAAAAAATTTAAATATTCAAAGTATATCAAAAGCTTTGTCTGGGCCTGTTTGAATTCATGATTATAATTTCTTCAAAAGTTTATTTACTTTGTAGATTCCAAAACTTACCTTGAAGATTCAAGCCTTTTGAGAGTTGAGAGTTGTACATATATATATATATATATATATATATATATATATAGATAGATATAGATATACTTGTCTTTTCTCAGCACATTCATACCACTCCCCGCCGTCTTACTACATATAAAATTCTCCTCTCTCCCTCTCTCTCTCTAAATGATTAAGCCCAATTGCCATTTCTCTCGACAAAGCTTTTAAGCGTACGTAGTAAATTTTCTTGATCCACGAGGAGATCGAGAGGATGCTTAGTAAACAAAATTTGGGTTGTGAGTCAAATCAGGTGATTGATCATAAAAAGACTAGTTTTTACCTAGATGGCTAGATGATTCTTGATCTTATAAAAATGCCTCAAATAGAAAATTAATGGTAGAACACTATAAAGCAACTTTAACTAAATTGTCTTGAATCATAGCCAGCAATGAGCATCTGGTTGACCCATCTGCCAATGACACACAAATGAAACAAAAATTTGAAAAGAAATTTTTGTCTATTTGATTATTAACTTTATGATTACCCTTTTTTCCACAGAAAGAAGGCTTGAAAAGCACCCACGTGGGTGCCAAACTCCATCACTTCCGCTATAAAAGCGGTCAGCTCCGTGGCGGAGAGAAGGGTTATGGCCCCCGCCCTTCTCCCTAAGCACTCTTGCCTTTTATTTTTTATTTTTTATTTTACATATCCACGTAAAAAGATGATAAGATATTCAAATTAGTGATTTTTGTTTTATGAAACGTGATTTTTAATTGATTGAACTATTTTTGAAAAGATATAAAAAATGTCTTTCATAATATAGTTATTGAAATTAAAAACAAATTATATATATTTTAGGCCCAAATCCTAAAGCTCTTAGTCTCTTAGGTTAGTCATATAAACAATTTCCAAAAGAGAATTCATATGATGATGCAGCCACAAAAAAATAAAAATATATAGAGCAGTCTCTCAAAACATGAAATGACACATTCTTTGACTATTTTCGCCTACCCATTATCTGTTGACTAAAACATTAATTGTTGATGCAATGGTTGTCGTTTTTTTTTTTTGGTTTCTTTTTTTAAACAAAATAAAATTGAGAATATATAATTTAATTGCTTAATTAGTTGTTTTGGGACTCAAACCCTATAGCTATAAGAATGTCCTAAACTGATTTTTGGCCATTGAACTTTGAGCCCAGAAAAAAGTTAATTATGTCAGGCACAAATTGGGTTAGACAATAGACAAATATAAAGTTAATAATTGAATTGGATTTTTTTTTTTTTTTAAGGACCAAAAGTTTGGACCTTTTCTAGATTTGTGCCTTCATCTTTGGGCAAATTAAGACGTACAAAAGTAAATATTTTTATATTTTATTTTCTAGTGTTGTAATTATGAGTGTGATGAATATAACAAAGCAAATCAATTGCAAAAAGAATATTTATTGTAAGAGATGCTTCTCTTTTTGTGTTTAATGCAATTCCCTGCTACCTATCTATCGGTCACTCAACCACATAATTAATTTTTCTCGTCTCTCGATGCTCCTTACTTTTGGAAATGGAAGCAGTGGAGCATTTTTACATAATAATAAAAGATGAAAATAGGTGGCATGGGGGGGAGAGGAGGAGTAAAACTGTAAAAGCAGCTTCAGGTGCGAATCCACATGCATCAACAGAAGCAAAGGTGGAGGGAAAGGAAAGCCAGTGTTTGTCCTATAATTACTGTAATAAAAGTAACCATCAACCCTTTTTTACTTTCTGTAATAATTAGGTAACCTCTTTCCCTCCCTCACCCGTGAATACATCAATCCTCCCCTTGTTCCTTTTACTGGAATTCACCACCATGGTAAAACCCAACTGGAGTCTAGTGAAATACATAATTATATAGAACAAGTAATCATCTATATATTCTATATATATACAACTTGCACCTACTTGAGAGGCTAAACAAATTAGACAAGTTCATGGAGGGATCTTACACACCCCTTTCAAATAGTAAAAAGTGCAAAAAATTCATTGAAGGAATTCCGTCAAGCAACGCAGATCTTTGAGAATATGGTGAAATTAGACTTAACTCATATAAGACACAATAATTATAACAGAGACAAAAAATGGTTTAAATAAATTGAAACACAACTCTCAATAAATTGGACAAGAAAATAGTTGTTGGGGGTGATAGTCATAGATACTAGGGTTCGTATTAACAACTATGTGCACCAGTTGTACAATGCCTTTTATTATTGACCTAATAGTAGCTAAGGTGGTGGCGGTTTAGAAGGCAGTAGAATTTTGTTGAGATTTGGAGCTTTGACGGTGAAAATTTATTAAAAGCATGAAAGCATGAAAACAATAATGATAAAATAAATATATAACTAAATTAGATAGTAATTAATATTACGTAACAATAATATAATCAACGTATAATTAAGCACCATAATAAGTGCAAACTTTACTGGTATTTATATCTAAACGTGCTAGAAAGCAGTGGCATTAAAATAGCATGACTTGCTAAGCACATGCCCCCCTCCCCCCACAAAATAATAATAATAATAATGATAATTAAGTAATCAAGTTAGGCTTAATGTAGATAGTTGTAGCCTACATGGGTAGCCCGCAATGTTAACTATAAATTATTGCATTGTAAAGGTTCATTTAAACTCTTTTAATTAATATATAGAAATAATCTTGTTCATAATAGAGAATTTGTTTTCCATTTTGCCCTACTTTAAATCACTAAATACACATCATAATTTAAAGTAAAATGGAAAAAAATTATAAAATTGACGTTTTCCAGGAAAAGGCCAAGGAATGCCCATGTGGACTGCTGCATTGATTCAAAGAAAGTATAAATGTAAAAGTAGCATGCATGCAACTTAATTCTTAATAATGTCCATGTTAGCTTAAGCTGATAGTTGTAGTACAACAAGTGGCCTTAGCCCGCAATGTTAACTTTATTGCATATAAAGGTTCATTTAAACTCTTTTAATTAATATATAGAAATAATCTTGTTCATAATATGAATGAATTCCTATCCATATAGCCATATAGGACAAATACACCATCATAATTTAAATAAACAAATGATAAAATTGACGTTTTCCAGGGAAAAAGGCCAAGGAATGCCCATGTGGACTGCTGCATTGATTCAAAAGAAGAGAAGTATAAGTAAAAGTAAGTAAAGCATGCACAACTTTTCTTACTGTGTCCATGGCTCCAAGCTGCACAAGTACAACAAGTGGCCTTAGCCCCAGACCCTTTTTCCTTTATACTCCGCACCACTATAAAGATTATACCCTTTGGATAATCTCTTGGGCATGCTATATATATATATATATATATATATATATACACTAAATGTATATATATAATACCCTTTTTTTAATGTCTTGAGTATTTGATTCTTAAACTTTTATTGTTTGAGCAAATTAGGTCTCTCTCTCTCCCCCCCTTTAAGATTTAGTGAAAATTTATTGTTATGTTTGAGCAAATTTATAATGCTAGCTAAAAGTGCCTTTTATGTCACTTAAAAATGAGGTGGCTTTTTTATTAAAATTATTGTTGAGCTTGTAATTGTTTTTTATTGAATTTTGATCAAATTATGATTTTAAAAAACACCTTATTTTAGAGTGACAAAAGATGAATTTTTAGCATTATTCTAAAAAAGTAAAAAGCGTAACTAGAAAAAATAATTTTCTGAGGGTCCAAAACTAAAACGAGAATGCAATCTTTTGGACATTTTGCAGGTCCATTTCATAAAAATACTTACAATTTAGAAGAACATTTCAAAATTTTGTAAAAAAATTTCTTTTGAATTTCACCTCAATATGAGTACTGGTGAAATAGGAGTATATGTGCAGTCATATTGGCATAGAGTACTGGTTCCCTTTTGATTTGTTTTAGAACAAAAAGGAGGCAAGTAGCACATCAAGTCTCTCATGGGATTTAGGTAGATAGCGATCTTGACATAAAAGTACAATTCCATTTAGGTCACGACTTGGACATTCATTCATTTTTTAACCATTCAATTTGTTGCTCAAATAGTTAGTTAGTGGCGTATGAGAAGGCACAACTGTGGAATTAGATGCCAGAGCATAGTAAAACCCTCTCCTTTAGTCAAGTCTCACCAAGAATATAATCTTTCTTTGGAGGAGAAAGACTGCCACTCTAGGGCTTTGTTTCAAAGCAAATTGGAAAAAGGGTTACACGAAATCAAAACATCGATAATGGGTTTTTTTTACAACAGATCTAAAACAAAAATTATAGTACATAACAATCTTTTCAATAAGGGCTGCAAAAGGAGCGACAATTGTAGCAAAATGAACATAGTGTTGGGTGGTCTTAGGCTTCTCTTAACCTCAAAAGTTAGCTCAAAATGTGAGGTTTTCCTTCACACTTATAAACTGACCACCAACCTCTTCCACAACCGATGTGGGATAACCTCAACATTCTCCCCCTCATGAATCGAGCCCTAGATCGAAGTAGCGATAACCTATTTCTCTCGTGGACTGTTAGACGCTAAGACTTATTGGTAAACTTGGGCTTTGATACCAGTGTTAGGTGGTCTTGAACCTCTCTCAATCCCAAAATTTAGCTCAAGAGGTGAGGTTTTTCCTCATATTTATAAACTGATCACCAGCTCCTTCCACAACCGATGTGAAATAATCCCAACACATAGAATACCCTAAACCTTGAAAAGTCAATTAGGGCATGTGGGTTAGTTAGCTAGCATGGAAAGAGACAGATAACGAAATACTATTTTCCCTCCTAATTTAGTTGGAAGTGAAGAAACTTTTACTCAACCCTTTTTAGTGTGATTTTGACGAGCTTCATTTATCATTAAAATAGGATTACATAGAATGGAGTTCCATTAGTGGATACCATTCACCACCGAATCCAACATCTTCAAGATGTCCTCTTTAACTTTGTTTTTTTCCCTCTTTTACCGTTGTCTTTAGTTAACAGAAATAACATAGCTATAGTCAACACCCCATAGATTTTTTCTCCTTTCCTTTCTTTATCTCTTGGATGATGTTGCCAAGAACAAGAAGATAGAAATTGAATCATTTTGAAGTGAAAGGAAATGCCTTTACTTTTTTTGGAAATTTAGCTAGATTTAAAGTTTTGAGTTTTTGGGTTGCTTTCTTAGTTTGTCTAATGGGCACATGGTAAGTGTAAGCTGTACAATTAATGAAGAGCTAATTAAACAATGTTTTGAATGTTAAAAGAAAGATCCAACAAACAAAATAGGCTATACACTTCCATATCAGGATGTACTTAAAGAAATATTAATTCCACTTATAATACTTGCTTAGTTGCTTTACTTATCAACTCTATCTTTAATTTTCCTTAATTACTTGAATCTTGAGTTTGTATATAGTTACTTTCATTCACACTTCTTTAACTATTCTTCTCACTGTTATATGATTTGTAACCAAACAATGAACTAGATTATTTTTATAGAATAGTTTTTCCATCCTTGGATTAATTTCTTTATGCTAAACGTTAGAGAAAATAGCATAGACAAGAGACAAAAATATCATAAAATTTTAAGGCGGTTCAACCTTAGAAGCTTACGTCTACTATTGAGAAGAGCTCGGTAGGATTACATCTTTTTTGAATGATTGATTATACAGTTGTATTAACATGGTCTACGTGAAAAATATGGTAGGTGATATAGATTAGAAAATGTAATTAAATCCTAAAGATTTAATTAGAGACCGACAACTATGGTAAATACTACTAATTAATAAAAAATATATCAACATTAATATGAAAAATATCACATATATATTCTAAAACTCAAAATTTAGAAATTCAAAGGTGAAAGATTGCCCAATTGAAAACCTGTCCAATGTAAATTCTCCCTATTTTTTTTTTCTTCTGATCTTGTTTGTTCTTTAATCCTTTTAGCTTTAACTTTCTTCAATTCGTTGCTTCCCTTTTTTGACTAATATTGCAGAAACGACCCTCCAATACAAGAAAAGGGGGGCACAAAATTAACCTTGAACCTAGATAGGAAATGGACTCAGATATAAAGAAATCGAGATCGAGCAACAAGTTATATGTGTTCATGTGTGAACATTAAATATGGATCAAAGAAATTAAAGGTGTGAACATTCAATTCTCGTTAGGGTTTGAATTACTTTTATTAAGTGGTGTTGCATGTGGATGATTAATTCATTTATTTATATAGTCCAATTCTAATAAATAAACATTTCATATTGGACTTAATTAGCATACTTATTATAATAATCTTTATCTTTATCTTATTCTCTTTTTTTTTTTTCTACACGAATCAAACACGCACAGAGAAATGCAAGAGGCAGAAGCCATGCATATACTCCAAAACTATATGTATCTTCAATTAAAAAAAAAGTACTATATATCTTATTTTTTAACCATTTATTATTTTATTTGATGGGTAGGCCAGGCACGTTAGGTTTCATGCATATTTGATTTTGACTCTTTTTGTTGGAATATTGCACAGTAAGATATATAGCAATCCCCTCCCAAACTCTTCCAACCCAAATTTGACTTCCAACTCCACCATCTCCATTGATTTGAATCTAATTTTGGAGGAAAACTCTACCGTTCTTCAATGTTGTAAGGAATTTAATTTCCTATATAAGTCTATCTCTTTATTTGTTAGAAACTTATTAAAAACTTAAAAATAATTTTATTAATTATAAACGACATCCCCAAGTTCTTTCTTTAGATTATAAACTAAAACAATGCCTAAATGGGATTCCAAAACTTTCGGCTGGTCTAAAAAGAAGGATTACTTACCAATTGTAGAATTAGTTTCCTCCAAAACCCATAATACCATATATTCTACTCAATATGTAATATTATAAAGGAAAGCCGTACAATGAGCATGGACTCAAGCCAAGTGCCAACTGTTTTCTCCTTGTAACTTGTTTCCATGTGGTATAAAAATAATTTATAAGTCTTAAGCCAAAATAATAGTTTACTTTATAAAATTAATTTATGATAAGTAGCTTAACAGAATCTGTTACTTTGTCACGTTATATTGTTACAATAAATTAACATAACCTTTTATATCCCTAAAATGTTATTTAGTGCGTAATCCTCCCTTATTTTCATTGTCCTGACCACGATTTAGAAGTATTTTGTAAGAATTTGACAATTGTATTTTGTGAAGCGGCTGAGGAAGATGAGAGAGAGTTACACATGAGGTAAAATCTTGGAGATATAAGATATTATGTTAATTCACTATAACAACATGACGTGAAGTAAATACTGATGTGTAATTTTATTTGGCATTGTAAAATGTTATTTTATCATACTTTGAAAACCTATAAATTATTTTTTATATTACATAAAATAATTTATAATATAGGCCAATCACAAAAGCTAATTTTGTAATATTTATCCTTAAAACTGGACAGTAAACTTTCCATCCAAATAATTGATTGAAGAGAAGTTTAATTACCAAATCATCATTATCATGAGGTTTTCAAATATTAGAGATAAAATTAGAAAATTGATAAAAAATCGTTTTCCGGGCATGAAGAAAAAAAAAAAAACCAGCTAGAGGAAGAGGGTGGAAAGTAAACGACAATATATTGCATGTGGAAATAAGAAATGTCAAATAATTATTATAATATAAAGCGCATGTGATATGGACTACACGTGCATATGGGTTTAGTTAATGTTCACTTATTTCATTTATAAAACATCGCTTGTTGTCTGTGTCACTGTACGCGACTCTCTCTATCTCCTCCCCTGCACCGCACTGCACTGCACTGCACGACTTACGATGTGAAGAAACAGTGATGGAAAAACAAGATTCACTATAAAGAGAGGAGAACGACCCACCCAACCAAAAGAAAATAGCAGGAAAAAAAGAAATAAGGAGAAAAAAACACACACACAAACACAAACACAAACGCGCAGTACTCCCTCTAAAAATATACTTATGCTCTGCCTCCGTGCAGGGCAGGGGAAGCATCTTATTCTCTGCATGCTTACTTCTCTCACATTCTGCTGCTGTTAAGGTTTCCTTCTTGGGAAAACCCCGAGGTTTTCCTCATTCTGCTTCTTTTGTCTCTCCCATGAGCTTCTCTGCAAAAAAATGGGTGAAGAATCCTTAGCCACAGTGCCCTTTGACAGAGCAGTCGAACAGGTCTCGTTTTGGTTTTTTGTTTTCTTCTTTTTCTCTGGAGAAAATGGTGTTTCATTTGGGTTGATTTCAAATCGTTTCAAAATTATGATCTTTGTTAGTAAATTTGCTTCTTTTCCTTCCCCTTCGCTTCTCGGTCTGTTTCCATATTGTGACGTTATTTAGTCCTTCACAATTTCTTTGATGTATATGCTTCTCCTTTTACTTCCTGTTATTTTGTGTCAAATTCGTTTTTGTTATATGTAGTGGAATGTTATATCATAGCATCATCTGTAACTGAATTTAAACTTGTCAGACCACATTGTTGGTTCAAATTTTGCTCATTCAATGTTTCTGCTTTTTTTTATACTATTATATTCGAGTTGTTTCTGTTGAGTGGATCAATCAGCTGTTTCTTTTCTTTTCTTTTTCTTTTTTTTCTTTTTATTATTATTATTTTTTATTTGGGGGTTTGGGGTGGGTGGTTCTGGGGATGTATAATCAGGTATTGCTTTAAGCATTGTTTGTAGAGTTCATTAATTTTTGGTTGGCATCATTTTGGATCATAGGATCTCAAGCTTTCTGTGAGTTTATATGATAATAAAAGAAGTCGGAAGGTGGGAATTGAATAGTTTTTTTTTTCCCTCCAATTTATTGCTAAGGGAACTGGAGGTAAAAAGAAAAGTAAAAGGAGAGCTTTGAGTTTTTAAATATCCGTGTCCTCTGTTTGTTCATGAGTGAACTGAGCGTTCGATTGGGAGAGATGCGAACTAGATGAATGCATTGACAGCATAGGATCTGAAACTTTCGAGATTTCATACAAAAATTCTACTCTTGTGAAATTATGTGCTTTTGTCAAGTAGTTGAGGATGGTCTCTCTCTCTCTCTCTGTGCTGAAACCTTTTTCTGTAAGTCTGTGCAGGCAATTGTATCCATAAAGAAGGGTGCTTATCTTTTGAAGTGTGGACGAAGAGGGAAGCCCAAATTTTGCCCTTTCAGGCTTTCTACGGTGTGTACATATGACTTAGCATCTTTGTTTAGAAAATTATGAAAGTGTTACACTTTCGTGTAAATGCAGGTTTATGGTGCTTCAAATTTATAGTAATGATATATGCTGGATCAATGGTAATGAATTGAGTTTGAGCAGCTAATTCCCCTATAAAGGAAAGACCTAACTAACTCAAATATCTTATCATGGAGAACTGTGCAATCTCTGATAAATTTATTTCCTAAAACATCTGTGGGATCTTTTAGACATTTGAAGCATCAGTTGTTGTGGATAACCTGTTTGTAGCATTTCATTATACAAAATAGTTAGTTGTGTCATGTGACTTATCTAGATGGGCAATAATGGCTGCATATAAAAATGGACATGACTTGTATGTTGCCTATATGGGAAATGTCCATCTATGTAATTTGAACTTCCTGATCTGAAGACTTTATGTATATATATATATATTGGATGAACTGCTTCAACTGGGAAAAATGATGAAGATGAGAGGTATAATTGAATTGCCTTTAAGGCTAATTTCAATCTGAAGCGTATGTAAGATATTTGAAGATGAGATGATGCTGCAAAAATTTTGGTGACTTTAAGTTTTTGATATGTTATTATGCATCGTGCTTATAATTTAATGTATTTATATGGACTGATGTCACTTTTTTTCTGTGAACGAGGAAGTTGGTTATTCTGTGTCTTTTTGTCTTTTGGTGAAGTATTGCTAATGTTACTTATTTCATGTTCTTTAGAATTTACAAAGGAGAGTTTTGTGCCCTTGAAATCTATGGTTCATCACACGGTGCAGATACAACATATTAGAACATAATTATGAATTTGTTCGACATGAACGTGACTGACCAATACAAGAATCCCAAGCTATACTAGGACACACGAACTAGGTTTACATATTTTCTGTCATATATTTGATTATTTAATGACATGCCATAACGAAATACAATTCAATCAAGTGAGATTAAATAAGATCAAACATGCATTTTAGCAGTTAAGCATACTTTGTGAAGGAACAAAGGAGATAAAATTGTGTTCTGTTATAGATGTTTAAAAACCCCTATCAATGATTTTTATTTGGTTTTGTTTCTTAAAACACCATAAGACTTTGATTTGTTTTGGTAACAGGATGAGAAATATTTGATTTGGTGTTCCAGAAAGAAGGAAAAACAATTGAAATTAAGCTCAGTTAAGGATCTAATTGCTGGACAGGTATGTAAAAAGATTCTACTGCCTCATGTTTGCTTTAGTTGGTTATCCCTTGCTTTTGGGGTCTAAATACTGCCTTCTTCATTCTTTGGAATGGTAATTCCACTTGTTTCAGACAAGCTTTCAGAGGCAATTTCAACCTGAAAAGGAATGTCTGTCATTTTCGGTTATTTATGGTGAACGTTCACTTGATCTGGTAATCTTACTATTCATGGTAACATGGTTTATACGTTACATGTTTTATTACTTTTCCAGTTTGAGTTATCTTTCTTTGGCTAAGACTTATAGCTTCATTTTTGTCTAATTATCTTTTTCATAGATATGCAAGGACAAATTGCAGGCTGATTGTTGGTATCTCGGCTTAAGAGCTGCAATATCCAGGTGTCACCATTTTAGACCACTATGTAGCTCAAGGAGCCGCAAAGGGGTACAAACTTGTGTCAATAGTCCTGCTGGATTTTTTCGAAGAAAGCATTATCTAGGACTTCTGGAGGATACCAACGAATTTGAGCAGGTTTATAATACCTCATTTTGTTTGTTTCATTCCAGTAATTTTGGTTGCCATACTTTCTTCCAGACAGAGTCATGATTGATTAATGCTGAAAATAATTTGGAAATTTCAAATTAATCAGGAAAGGTTTGAAAAGTAACACCACTGTAAGGCATAAGTCATTAGTATAACTGGTGTTACTTATGATGGTAAAGTAAGTAACACATAAGTCTAGTATTCAGTCAGTAACATATGGTGTCAATACATGACTGATGCGTCAATTGGCTTGGTTGGACGCTCAAAGCCATGGCATGGGAACATGGAGTTTTGGGTTGCCTCCCAAACTAGGCTTTAACATGTGTCTTGCCACTCATCCATCACAGTGTCCGTTTCTGGTCTTGGTTTTTCCCTCAAGCCAGACAATCTGACTTGTAATGATCCCTTTTACTTGATTAGTATTCAACTATCACACATAAGTCTAGATGCACTTCTCCTTTCCATCCATACTCTAATTTCGTGTTATATCCAATTTAATCTAACTTCTCTCTTCATGCAAAATCTTTATTTATTTATTTTTTCCAGAAATAAGTGCTTGGATGATATGACGGATAATTAAAGAAGCTGAAAAACTAAAAATCTGTAATTTCATTTTAAAAAATGGGATGCATCATACTCACATTTGTTTGCAACTACAAGAGTTTTGTTTAGGTTAGTCAGATGCCTCAGACGGATATTAGTGGATCTTAGAACAATCTTCAACTGCATTCCATGACTGTTGTATTATGCTTGTAATAAATGATTTCCTTCTTACAACTTTCTTGTTTCCATATTTTTCTTGTTCTTTTATCTTTTTGGTATTTGATTAAACTATGTTCAAGATAACATATACCTATGTCTTAGATTTTCTATTCACTCATAATCTAACCTGGTCGACTCGACCCAGTCATGATATTGAGGGATGGGGCCATTTCTTGTAACAATCCGGACCCTGAGAAGTGATTGCTTAAATTTAGACAAAATATTTAGTCTAAACAAAACAAAGAAAAATGACTTGTATCAACTACCTTACTCATGACTATTATGCTTCTTGAAGGTGCGCAGTTTATGTGGGAGTCCTACTCTGTCACATTCAGAAAGGTGTTTTTCTGATGGCTTATCACATTCTTCTGATTGCTTTTCGTCGTCGGAATCAATCCTATCAAATATGCGGAATGCAATGGCTATCTCAATTCCCAAATCACCGTGTATTGAAGCAGATAATCTCAAGAAGAGGGTATCAATTTACGCTCATGCAGACCAAGAAAAGAATGTGCCTCTTAGGCTTGTTATGCCTTGTGGTTCTCGGCAAAGAGCAAAGAACAATATTTTGAATGATGTTATGATTTGGGGTGAAGGAATAGGAGGAGGGGTTGTTGGTGGTGGGGTGGATAGGTTTGGCAACCATCATGGAGTACAAGTGGATGCTGTATTACCCAAATTATTGGAATCTACCATGATGTTTGATGTGCTGAACATATCTTTAGGAGGGAAACATGCCGCCTTTGTTACCAAACATGGGGAAGTATTTTGCTGGGGTGAGGAAAAGGCGGGTAGGCTGGGGCACAAAATTAATATTGATGTGAGCTTCCCCAAAATTGTTGACTCCCTTATTGGGGTCCATGTAAAATCTGTTGCCTGTGGTGAATATCAAACATGTGCCTTGACAGAATCTGGTGAGCTATATACATGGGGTGAGAATGGTTGTGGTGCTGATTTATTGGGCAAGGAGAGAAATAGAATTCAGTGGCTGCCATGTAAACCTTTTGGCCCTTTGGACGGTATTAGTGTATCAGATGTTGCTTGTGGGGAATGGCATACAGCAATCTTGTCCACCTCTGGGCAGTTATTTACATATGGAGATGGGACTTTTGGGGTTCTTGGGCATGGTAATCTTCAAAATGTTTCTCAGCCAAAAGAAGTTGAATCTCTCAAAGGTTTGTGGGTAAAATCTGTTGCATGTGGATCATGGCATACAGCCGCTATTGTTGATATCATGGTTGACCGTTTAAAGTTTAATGCTAAAGGTGGGAAATTATTTACATGGGGTGATGGAGATAAAGGAAGACTTGGGCATGCTAATGAAGAGAGAAAGCTTTTACCAACATGTGTTGCACAACTTGTCGATCATGATTTCGTTCAAGTTTCTTGTGGAAGAATGCTAACAGTTGGGCTTACCAATTTGGGTACAGTTTATACAATGGGAAGTGCAGTACATGGACAGTTAGGAAATCCACAGGCCAAGGATAAATCAATCACTATTGTTGAAGGGAAGCTTAAAGAAGAGTTCATTAAGGAGATATCATCAGGTTCATACCATATTGCTGCCGTGACATCTACTGGAAGTGTGTATACATGGGGGAAGGGTGCAAATGGGCAGTTAGGATTAGGTGATATAGAAGATAGAAACTCACCAAGATTAGTGGAGGCTTTGAGGGACAGGCAGGTGGAAAGTATTGCTTGCGGATCAAATTTTACTGCTGCAATCTGTCTACACAAATCTATTTCTGTCCGTGACCAATCAGCTTGTACTGGATGTAAATTGCCTTTTGGATTTACAAGGAAGAAGCATAATTGTTACAACTGTGGTCTCCTGTTCTGCCGTGCATGTTGTAGTAAGAAGGTTACAAACGCCTCTCTCGCACCTAATCCCGGCAAGGCTTTCCGAGTATGTGAGCCATGCTTTAATAATCTCCAGAACATCACACATTCAGGTAGGCTATCAAAACTGGAAAGTTGCAGTCCAAAGCAGCTATCGACCCTAAGAAAAGTGTTCCCTGATGAGAAAGAAGAAAAAGGAGATGTAGCACCAAAATGGAGTCAAATGTTGTCAATTAGACAATCTTGTAACAGGGGAAGCCAATATGGTGGAAGGAAGACCTCGGAAAATCAAGGGGAAAAGCAGCAGCCTTTAGAACCTGTTTCTTCTTTGTCAGGTGGGCTCCCACAATGGGGGCAAGTCCCATGCCCACCTTTATTTAAAACTTGCTGTCCAGAAAATTCTGGAGCATTTATTCCTCTATCGGAAAATCAATCTGCTTCTGTTTCCCCACTTCATTTGGTATCTACTATTTCTAGTGAACTAAATGGGGAGAAAGGCATATGTGAGTCAGATGAGATGCTCATTGAAGAAGCTCAGAGGCTGAGAGCCGAGGTAATTGGTTTTTTACTTCCTTTTTTTTTTTTTTGAAGTGAAGTTGCTTTTACTTGATGTTGCCTTCTTGGTTGTACACAATCTTATTATTTAGAATGTGCATGCACACAAGTAATGTTAATGCTTATGCATCCAGGAAGAAGGGCCACATTGAAAAGTACTACCCAACTGCAAATGTGACATTTTATTAGCCCTGTACACACATTTTGGTCTCCAGCTAGACAGTAACTAAATTTCTTAATCTAGAATAGTTTTAAGTTCTTATCGTATAACATTAATAATTTGTAAGGCTGTACTTAAAAGTACAAAGTAGGATTATAAACTCTGGATTTGTATGTATAAAAGGTTGTTTTGTAAACTGCACTGATTGGTTGTATCATCAAGAGAGAAGTAGGCCTAACAACTGTATTATACCTGGTCTATAAGGGTCTATAATGTTCATGATTGTAGGTTGAACATATGTTCCTTTAGCAATAGTTCAACCACGTTTTGGGGGCAAAGCTGAAAGCACTACAAAGGCTTGTCTTTGCCGTGTCACTTTCTGCATGTATTATGTATATACTCAGAAAAATATTATTGAGCTAGTCATATTTATGGAGAGAGAGAAGAGGACTTAATTTTATGTTTATGTTTTCTTTTGGTTGTGTGATCGGAAATGCTTCGTTACAGCTTTGATTTATTATTTCTCTGCTTTCTCTTTACAGGCTAGAACCCTTGAAAAGCAAAATGAGATCAGATGCCAGAAGATTCAAGAATGTCAACAACAAATTGAGGAGACTTGGTCCCTGGCTAGGGAAGAAACTGCCAAGTGTAAGGCTGCGAAAGAGGTCATAAAAGCTTTGGCATTAAGGGTAAATTGCTTATTTGTTATAATTTTGGGTTGGTTTCATGTTTCTGTTGTTCTTATGAAATTACTATGGACGCATACATGTTTCTAATTTTACCCTTATCTTAAGCTTCATCTTGCTTTCAAAAATGTTCAAGCTGCGGCTACATCCCTTGACATTAATTTCCATATTCCCATTCCATCTTCAGAAATTGTTCATGTGCAAACTTATTTTATAATTATAAAGATCTTTTTTTTTAACTATCCTACGGTAATTGAAAGTACTACTTCACTGAGGTTTGTCTACTGGAAAGTTGGCTCTCTTATCCCATGATAATTGAAAGTACAAATTGTTCACTGAGTTTTGCCTACTAGAAAGTTGGGTTTTCTGCTTTGTAAAAATGGTACTTCGTCAAGTGTTATTTGGGCTGCTACGGCTACTGGCAAGTCATAAGTAAGGTCTAAGGGATTTGTTTGGCCTATTTTGTAACAGAACGATTAAGATATTCCCCATTCTTACTGCTAACTAATAATAAACTTTTTTCTTGCTTTCACATTTTTTAAATGTTTGTGCATGCTTTCATTCTTTGTAGGGTAGGAACCATCCTTATAGTTGTCTGCCCCAGTCAGAGTCTTGTGTTGACCGACTTGGTTGACACTGATTATTATATTGACTCAGATTGTTGCATCTGACCTAGATGTTCACTTTCATTACTTTCATGTACAAACTTGAATACATTTCTTGGTGCAACTTTTCTTTAGTCCATGCCCATATCGTGAATGGCAGGTTTGCCCAAATATGCATTTTCTGGATGAATGTCCAATCTAAGGTGAAAGTTACATCATATGTTTTCTCTTATTTTTTCATTTTTTTCATTTATACTCGGGGAAGTGCAAGTTTTATGGAAATGATTTCTGATTCATTGAATGATAGGATTGTTTTATGTTTAAAAAAGGTGACCGCCTATCTGCTTATCTACATTCTGGTTATTTAGGAGATCCCTATTTAGGTGATCATTAATATATTGTATAAATACAGTTGATTGTTTATATTTTTGTCTCTTCTTTATATAGCTTCACTGTTGGGAAAGATACTAGATTGTTACTTCGCCATTGTAGATAAGGGATGACCATAGATTTGGGTGCATCAGACATGTCTTGAAAATTGAATTGATCTATTCACTTTAAGTAGGATTATAGCCCGACACTAGTTTCTCCTACTAGGTGTGTTAATGACAGCCATTTGAAACATTGCTCTTTTTAAGCCTAAGAATTTACACACATCCTATATGAAGTAAAATGCCCAATTCAATTTTTATGGTACAACCAAATAAGGCTTTACTTAATTCATTCATCTATAGTGGGTTTCTGTTGTCTTTTTGTAAGAGTTGTAATTGATACCAATACTCTGTTGCAGCTTCATACAATGTCAGAGAAAGTTTCTTTTAAAAAAGAACCGAAGGATGCAGGTCATGTGAGCCGGCCTCAAATCACACCAGTATATACAGATAGCCTTGAGGGGGTGTGCCCTATGATTGTGGCTACTCGACTGCCTCCTGAAGTAGGATTACCAAAAGATAGACAAGGAGATAGTCTATCTAATACTCCTATCATATTCTCTGATACACTAAAATCCAAGTATGGGAGAGGTGATTGCCATTACGACACTAGATCAGTGGAGAATTCACATGTCACAAGAACTGAATCTCCACAGAACGGAAGGAATGCATCAAAGCTTGAATGGGTGGAACAGTATGAACCTGGTGTATATATCACATTTACGAGTTTGCCAAGTGGGCAAAAGGGGCTGAAACGAGTGAGATTTAGGTAAACTATTATCAAATTGACCATTCCATGTGAATTAAGATCTTATCTCAAAACTTACATTACTGGGAATTTATGTATCTCTGGGTGTGTGCACACTTGCCTGTGTGTGTTTGTGTGAAGCTGCCTGCATACTTATCAAAATAATTGGGTGCTGTATGATTTTAACAATGATTAGATAAGCTTTAACTAATGTTTATTCTAAAGGATTTCTTATTCTAAAGCACACTTGTCTGCTGTACATGTATGATTTTAACAATGGTTAGATAAGGTTTAACTGATGTTTATTCTAAAGGATTCCTTATTGTTAGTGGCTTCGTTGTGGTTTACAAGATTCTAATGTGCTTTCGTTAGTTCTTTCTGTATTGTTTCTCTTGGTGTCGGATACTGCATCAGTATGTTTTTTAACTAAACTCTAATTGCTACTTGCTGCTTGTTTTGCAGCCGAAAGCGATTCACTGAGAGGGAAGCAGAGCTGTGGTGGGAGGAGAATCAAGTTACCGTGTATCAAAAGTATGATATTGAAGGTTATAGCAACTCATCATAATCAGATGAAAGGGCTAATTTTTGCTTGCCCTTTATAGATGATGATCTTGTCTACCTCAACAAATAGCTCTGTGGATAATGGTAGACAGTACGAGGAAGTTGATGCCAAGGATGAAAAATTCTAGTCCAAAACTTTAGGTGCCATTCAGATGAAGTACCTTGCCTATGGCAGCCTGCGTACAGTTTTCAATAAAAGCACCTCTCTCTCTGTCTCTCTCTCTCTCTCTGTGTGCTTGTGCGATCGTGCACATGCATGTGCTATACATGCAAAATTATGCACAGGGTGTGCCCTTTGTTGGATGGAGTTCAAACTCTTAGCTTACAAGAAAATTGCTTATTATTCACTGATGATTACCAAGATTGCTTTGGACTACTGTTATGAAATGTTCTCTGGTTGACAGCAATTCTTGTCTGCTGATATGTTGGATTGACGAACTATATGGTGAAATCATCTCGGATTGGGGGAATTCTCATTTGGTGGCATGGTTGCTGAGGCTGAAGATATTAACAACAAAAAGAAATCAGTTTCCATGATGAATAACAGGAGGAATCCCTGCTTTAACTGCCAATGCCACTGAAAGAAGTGCAGATCAAAATGTGAGGCTCCTAGAGGGCTCCTTGATAACCCGACTCCTGTGACTTCGGAGCTGAAATGGAAAGAACCATCATGGTTAATTTGAAAATACTCTGCTAGAGGAGGAGACCAAAAAGCTGTGGTGGGAGAGGTGTTGAGGATGGATTTGGCCTGCTTCAAACTTCAAGCTTGCTGAGTTGGTAAGAAATACTAACTGTTGATCCTTAGACGGCCATTAACATAGGTCTAGCAGGACTTTCCAGAAGTACAGCTTTTTTCCCCGTACATCTCATCCAATCTGTATATCCTTTCAGAAAGTAGCATATATTGTATTGAGGAATTTAACTCTTTAAGGAGTTGTTTTATTGAGACCACAATACAACATTTCGGGACATTATTTGATCGAGAAGCTTAAGTTAATAGGTTTAAGTCCAATTGTGTTGTCTTAACCACTCACGCATATAATATCTTTCCAACATGGGATTTAACAATTTTTCATTCAACAACCCCGATGTGTCATCAACCATATTCTCTCTAGAACGAAAGTCTTTTGCCTACTAATATCATGATCAAGTGTTAACAAGAGCTGTACAACCATGCAGGGAGGGGGGGACTGGCATAGGTCATGCCCCGCTCAAAAAAACAAAAAAAAATTCATAATTTTTGGCCCTGATTTCTGCCCATAATAATTTCTGGCTTCGTCCCTACAACTATTCATCCATAATTCACACCACATCAGGAACCTTATGTGAGCTCGCCATGCAGGCAATACAGATGTTGCATTCAAGTACTAGTCCTTCGAAACATTGCTTCTAATACCACTGTTGGAATTTGCAGTACACAGAAGAAAAGTAACGGCCAATTACACAAAAATGTAACATAGTTAGACACGATTGTCTGTCTATGTTTACGGGTAGTAAGAATGATGTTTTTCTTTTTTTCACTAATATCAAGAAAAAATACGGTGATCTTTAGTATCTCTCTCTTCTTTTCTTTTCTTTTCTTTTTTTAATAATTTAATGAATTCTCAAACTTTTCTTGAATAAAGTTCAAAACCCTATTGACATGGGTTTGGATACAATTGAAAAGCCTTTTGACGTGAGCTTTGTTTGTAAGAAAAAAAGAAAAAAAACCTCTATCTTAAATGGATAGATTCCTAGAAGCATTTACAATCTTAGGCCCAGAACATATATATAAAAGGAAATTTCTGCTGTCCATACATATATAAAAGGAAAATATATTTTTTAACACATCCCAAGCCTAGAAAATATAAACAGTTTTGTGTTTTCGTCTACAAAGTTTAAAAAGTGACATTTCATCTCTACAAACTATCAAACCGTGACAAGTTAGCCTATTCCATTTAGCTTTTTTTGGAGACAAAATGGAAGTCGGGTGCAAATGAAGGTTTGTTTAAATTATGATAACTATTAATTACAAGATGTCATAGGGGCACTTATCACCTTTACCAAATTCCCACGCATTGATGAATCCCTAAATTCATAGTTTAGATATAATTACCGACAAATTAGGGTCTCTAAAGATTGGATCAGGATCCCAACAATAGTTTCAAAATTGCTCACCCCAAATTTTATAAATCTTGACCGTCTAATGTCATCCAATAGCCACCAACTAGCCATGTGTCCCATTAATAATAAAATATTGTTTACATTTAAAAAAAAAAAATGTATAAAGTAATAAAAAATAAAATAAAATAATTACAAAATATAGGATGGCTGGCCATTTATGAGCCCAAACCCAAAAGTTCTAGTTTTGGGTTTGGCCCTTGGTTGAAGCCACTCCCATGGCTTAGCTAGGGTGGCCGGTCATCCCATTTTTTTAAAATTATTTTATTACTTTCTTTTACATTTTCTTTTTTAAAATGTAAATAATATTTTATTATTTTATTATTAATGGAACACGTGGCTTGTTGGTGATTGTTGGATGACAATGGACGGTTAAGATTTATAAAATTTGGGGTGAGCAATTTTAAAGCCATTGCCAGGGATCTTGATCCCTAAAAATCCTTTAATTGGTGATGAGTGATGACTTTATACCACATCCTTATCTTGCCAATGAATCTCTTCCAAATCAATGTGAAAACAAAACAAACAAACAAAAAAAGGTTCAAAGGCATGGGCTTATCAATTTTAAAATAAATATAGTTAACAATAATTACACAAACCTCTTCAAGAAGCATAAACTCCTAAAGGAGAAAAGCACCAAAAGCTGGATTGATGGAAAGGAAAAGTATGATGGAGAGAGAGAGAGAGAGAGAGATGGCATAGATGGGAAAAGGATGATAAAACTTACAAGTGATCCTGACCTGCCACGTGGGATTTTTAGTTCATGTGGCGAAAGCTGGCCCCACATGGGGTCCCAATGGACCTTAGTCTTTCATTACCATGGCAAGCTTTTGCCCGCCTGTCACGTTGTTTTATTGGGATGCCATGATTGGCTGTGACACATTCCTCTTTCTTTATCTTCGTTGGTTAATGGCAGTTGTACGTTAGTAAATTCTCGCGACCATATATATACATGTGCGTTCTCTTTCTTTATCTTCGTTCGTTAACGGCAGTTGTACGTTAATTAGTAAATTATCGTGACCATGATATGCATGTGGTTTCTCCTTAATTTAGGCTTTAGGTTTCTCCAGCATTTCAAATTCAACTTTGAAGTCAATTACTTGTTAGTAGTAAGTACTTTATTGAATTTAAATTTGAAGTTTATTATCGTGACTTCAATTTCAATATCTAGTTTATATTTTATATATATATGGGACTGAAGTTCTAACGAATTGAAGTATATAATTTACTAATATAATTAAGCAACCTTTCGTAAATTACGAACTCATTGATGTTATAGCTCTTATAATATTTCTACCTGACAAAAGTAGGGTCGAACTAAAATTGTGGTGATCAAATATATATATATATATATATATATATATATACATATATAGCATCACTAAAATATATTGTAAACATAAATAGTCAAACCACAGAAATTAAAACAAAGTTTTTTTAATTAAAAAAATAGAAAATTAATAATAATGAGGCTGGGATATATGGGAGTTTGGTATATAACATTTCTCTTTCTCTTGGAATATTAATAGTTTATCAATGTCAAGATTAATGTAGGTTTAATTAATTGAAATGGGTGATTTAAGAATTATTATTATTAGTAGTAGTAGTAGTAGTAGTAGTATTAATTTGTAGGTAATTAGCCCAACGGTTATTTCAAATGGTTGTAGCTTTAAAAAGGAAAGCCAATACTTAATATAAGTACATATCCAAAAATGTAATTTCGAGTAATATATACTACAAGTTCATTTTGTATTTATCTTAAGTTTATCCAAGAATGATATGGCTATTAAAATCACCATTGAGCTTGTATGTGATTGATCACTATTGAATTTTGATTAAATGGTAATTTTAATAGTTACATCATTTTTGAATGAACTTAAGATGAACACAAGAAGAACTTCTAAAATTACTCAGTAATTTTATTAAATAACTATTATAATCTCATTGTAACTTTTTAATTTCTTACACAAAGACTTACGTACGCACATGCCAAAGAGATTTCTATCACGAAGAAAAAAAATATATTCTATAGGCGATTATTAGAGGGATAGATGGGAGGAGAGGAAATGAGGATGTGAAAACGACATTCTTCAGTTACAACGCCGCCGAAATTCGTTATAATTTCCTGGGTTTCTCGTTAAGGTAGATATTCCTTCATACAACAACTGTCGGTAAACGCACCAATCAGGTACCTTAGATTCCAAGAAAGGACAAGAGCGAAGGATGGGATAATTGCAGAGAGAGAGAGAGATCTAGCTAGCTAGAGAGAGAGAATTAAGGCTTCAGAAGAACGATAAGAAGAATAAGTATTGGATTGCATGTGAAAAAACAAATGAAAAGTTAAAGGCGGCTAGTAGGGGGTGGCAGCCTCCCATTTGCTTTTTCTCTCTTTCTTTTTGTCCTCTTTATCAAAACCCCAAGCAACACCCACATTCCACCTCTCTCTCGATCACCCTCCTCTTTCTCTCTCTCTCTCTCTCTCATTCATCACTTGCATCTTCTTCTTCTTCTTCTTCTGCCTGCCTAGGGTTCTAAGGTCTCTCTCTCTCTCTCTCTCTACGCGTACGCGTGTATTATACATATTGACATGCATGGAGCTAGAAGTAATTCTAGTTCTGTACATCTAATATTATGACTAATACGACAGCGTTTTTTTTTTTTGTGTGTGTAGAACAGTGTACAGTTGTTGATCGATTTCAAGGGCTAGTCTCTTTGTTGTTTTTGAATACGAGAGGCTGGTCGTCATCCGATCCTCTTTCATTTCTCTAAACGAAGTAGAGGAATTGAAGAAGTTCCAAAAGGGTGATCATATATATATATATACACACATATTATATATATAGATATGGCTCCTGTTTCATTGCCTCCTGGTTTTCGTTTCCACCCGACCGACGAGGAACTTGTTGCCTACTACCTCAAAAGAAAGATTAATGGTCGTGAGATTGAATTGGAGGTCATCCCCGAAGTTGATCTCTACAAATGTGAACCATGGGAGTTACCAGGTATATATATTATTATACATCCTTTCTTTTAATTAATGACGTCCCTTTCTTGTTTTTTTAATTTTCTTTTAAAGCTCCAATTGTTTCAACATAAGCGAACACCGACAGTAGTATGACAAACCCCAGACACCAGTACCCCTTCTCCTGTCGGCACCAACGCTCACCAAACCAACCCCCTTTCAATATATATATATAGCAACTTGCATGCTTATACTCTTTTAATGTCGTAATAGTGCAAAGATCAGCTCGATAATTGACAACCTTCAAATGCTGAGAATGAAAGCGAGTGCGCGCGATTATATCTGCAAATTAAAATCATATGATTTATTTCCAATTAATGAACTTTGAATCCTCTGTTGTGTGACTAACGATGAAATGATCAGTTGTTGTAATAGAAAACTGATCGAAGATATATATAAACTATGATGATCAGTGTTATTTTTCTCAACAAATTCTCTTATATGTGGGAAACATATATATTTGCAAAATTCGGGAAATGATATCATATTATATGCTTTAAAGTATTTGATGAATGATTAAGAAAAAAGTTGTTTTATGGAGTGGATAATATATGGTATATATATTAAAATTTGGATGTTAATGATTTCATATTTTCAATGCAAATTAAATAGCGGAAATTAATGTTTTAAGAGTGATAGACAAAATAAATAAATAAATAAATAGTTTTTTTTTTAAAAAAATGTTTTACATAGAAACAAACGGAACTTAATTTTATATTTAAATTCCATCTTTAAAAGAAAAGGGAAATTAATTAAACTTCTTGACGTCATTATGCAATTGTTCATTGAGTCATTTAATTACTTAATTGGTTAATTCATTTATAATTGTCATTCCACAATATGACTTGATACTAATGAAGACTGGGGAAGGAAAGGAATAAGGAATATGGCACAATTAAGAACAATCAAGGTATATTGTTGCTTCTTATTGAAAAATTTACAACTTATAAAATATATATATATATATATATATATATATATCAAAATGGGTTAATTATATGAAATCTTTTATTTAGGGTTTGCGTACGTGATAATCTTTTGCTGATTTCTACCTTTTCCTACCGCGCGCTGCATATATAACACGATAAGAATATTTTGCCTTGGTTTGAACACTACTACTGCCTCCTTAATCACCCAATTTTTCTTTAAGTGACTATTTTAATTAGAAATTTGACTAGAAGCCAAAACTGGTCCCAATACCTTTTCCCAAAGGTGACCACACATTATATATAATAATGACTTGATCACTCTTCCTTTAGACACGATTTGCATTCTTTTTGTTCATTTTTATGCTTATGAAAAATTACTTAGACGCGTTGAACGCGTACACTTTATTAGCTAGTCAAATATCTTAAACTTTAACATAAAATATCTTATTCCACCTCATTGATATATGCTTTCATTGGAAAAAGGAAGTAATAATTTGGATGTATATATATACGTTGCTTTAGAAATGTTGTGAGCTTGAAGATTTATAGTGAGACACAATCCGGGAGATCCAAGTCAAAAAGCAGAGGAAAAGGAAAGGGTTGCATGCATTTTCTCTGCAAGAGACATGGGCTTCAAGCAATATATATATGCTACTAATGCTTTTAAATCTTTTACTGTTTGAGCACATTTTGACTGTTTGAGATGAATAACTTATTTCCAGCTCCCAAGAAATACAGAATCTTTTAAAAAAAAAAATTTATAATGCAAGTTCATGCTTATTTAGTCATAGATATAATAGCACTAATGATATTGCAAAACGTTACAGGGAAGTCATTATTACCGAGCAAAGATCTTGAATGGTATTTCTTTAGTCCACGGGATCGGAAGTATCCCAATGGATCAAGGACTAATCGTGCAACCAAAGCCGGATATTGGAAGGCCACCGGGAAGGATCGGAAAGTGAACTCTCAGACACGTGCTGTTGGCATGAAGAAAACCCTTGTTTATTATCGAGGGCGAGCCCTCATGGCGCTCGAACCGGTTGGGTTATGCATGAATATCGTCTAGACGAGAGAGAATGTGACAATGCTCCTTCAGGCTTGCAGGTTATATATATGCAATTTATTTTTACTGTCACGTTATTTTATTTGGATGATAGTTGTATAATAGTTTATTAAATATTACGTTCAGGATGCATATGCACTTTGTCGCGTGTTCAAGAAGAGTACTACACCTAGTCCGAAGATCGGAGAGCAATATGTTACCACAAATACCTACCAACTAACTAGCAACCACTCATCAAGCATTGACCTATATTCTGAGGGAAGAGGTGAAGATTTGGAGAGATCAGATAATTATCAAATGCCATATGATTCTTGCTCACCCAACATGCATACTGGATCATCACTTGATCATATGAATGCAGCAAGAGATGGGAAATGGATGCAGTACTTATCAGAAGACGCATTTAACTTAACCCCTCCACCATTTCCAAATTATGCAAATGTTTCATACCCTCCATCCAAAGTAAAATTCTCTCTCTCTTAAGATATTTGATCAATCAAAAGTTAAATGTATTTTTCTGTAACCCTAAAAGATGTACACACACTCTGTCCCTTTGCAGGTGGATATAGCATTAGAGTGCGCAAGGTTGCAGCATCGATTCTCACTTCCTCCATTAGAGGTGGATGACTTTCCTCAAGCTGGATTCACCGACTTTAGAATGTCACAGTCAACCCCGATACGAGAAAATGCAAATGAAACCGATATTTTGCAGGAAATCCTTTCAGTAGCTCAAGCTTCTCAGGAACTAATAAATCACTCAAACATTCCGGACACATGGGGTGGAAATTATGCCCCCGATGATGATTTTTCCTTCATGGTTGGCACCAGAGATCATACACGTAATATTCAAGTCTGTGACATGAATTCTGAGAGATATTGGGAGGATCCAAGTACAAGGTCTATACATATTGGAGACCTGGATGAAGATTTTAAGACAGAAAGGATGGCAGAGAACTTGAGATGGGTGGGAATGTCAGACAAAGATCTTGAGAAGGTACTATTAATTTATTAATTGATTTTTGTCGTTGCTAATAGTCATTTATTAGCAACAACTCTCAAAAGCCGTCGCAGGTAATCATTTATGAGCAAGGATTTTTGAGTCGTTGCTAAAAATGTTGTCGCTAAATATTGATATTTCTTATAGTGAGCCAAAGTTCACCCTTTTTCTTAAAAAATTTGTTTATCTTTTGACAAGTAATTGATTAATTTTCTCACTGGTCAATTGATTAGTTTTTTTTTTTTTAATTAACTATTGGTTTTGTATAGTATACCACTAGCAAGTCAAAATTTGCTTTTGCACTAGAAGTTAGCCAATATCATATTTAGGCCTAGTTCTTTAAGTACATAACTATATATATTTTTTATTTTTTTTTACAAAAATAAAATCCATATTGGACAGAGTTTAATGGTCGAAGAACACAAGATTGTTCCAATAGAAGATATTTCATGCTTCCAGAGAGGAGAAGAGCATGAGGTTCAAGGTATATATCAAAATCATAATTAATTACTTCTATATATATATATATATATATTTCTTTTGTATATATTCTTACAAAATTCATTTTTCTTTTCACTAATTAACAAGAGTTTAACTGCAGGAGATCACAGTGGGCACACCAAAAGCTGCAACGAGTTCAATGACTCAGAGATAAACAGTTTCCCACTTGGATTTATCAACGATATTGAGCCAAACGACAACTTCCTTGATGATGGAGACATGGACGATTATTCAAATTCTCCAAGCTTCGAGGTGATTGAGGAAATTAAAGTCAACCATGGAATGTTTGTTTCAACTCGCCAGGTAGCCGAGACATTCTTTCACCAAATAGTTCCTTCAGAGACAGTCAAGGTCCACCTAAACCCAGCAATGATGAAAAACTTGTCAATTGATCATCAGAAATCTGATGTACAAATAAGGTCGACGTCTGAGAATAATATTAGATCATCTTCTTTCTTTAGAAAGTTTAAATATGTAGCAAGTACACTTCTTTCAATGGTCGCACTTGTTTTGGTGCACCTATATGTCGGGGGATATCTGGAAGAAGAAGAAGATGGATTTACTGCAAGTACTGCTGGGAAAGTGAAAGGGAAAGGATGCTGCCCTAACAATATGAAGAACAAGAGAAGAAGTGAGAGGAAAAAACAGGATTCGTTGGTAATTAACACACAAGGAGGTGGGAATTATAGTTTTAGTACTGCTTTTTCCAGGAGTGTAGGGATCTTCCTCACCATTTCTTTAGCTATTTGTACCATGTGGGCAAACCACATTATACCCACCGCTTGATTTCCTGAAGATTTTCACTTTATTTCTAACTTTAGTTGCTAATTTGGGAAGCATAAGTCAGCTTTCTTCTTGTTATAGGCAGATGCGCCTCAAAATACTTAATTTGTACTTTATATTGACTCAGAATTTATTTGATGATTATTATTGATTTATATTAATAGAATTTTCTTATGTATTTTCTTCAAGATATATATATATATATAGGCTGCACATGCAAGCCAACGAGTTGCAAAAGCCATTTATATGTTCTCTCCCATGGGATTTCCTCAAATGTTAATGTATGTCTCTCTAGAAGGGAGAAACGTTAGAACTGTGGATATATAGGCATCTTGGCCGATTTATATACAAGTCTTTGATGATTGTTTACTTGAGAATAATTAAGGTTGGTTGAAAACTTTATCTGTCACTCTCTATACAAACGTACATATTGTGAGGTACGTTGTAAGATTCAACAAATTAAGTTCAATTAATCTTCCTTCTTCAATTTAAGCACTTAAGTTTGGCTTGCAATCTTAGTTGGCGTGTTGATTGACCCATTTGACCCTCCAAACCATTAATGATCAATCCTAATACCCGTTTAGTTAAATAGGTAACACCCATCTCAACAATGACACAACCAATTTAAATGAGCGAGTGACTCGACATTACCCATTTGATAAACTAGTCGTGCACATTGAGTTGACTTGACCCAACCTGCATAACCCATGTAATAAATAAGACGTGTTTGGTGTTGTTTGACTCATAATTTGAAAACTAACTCAAATAAATTAATAACCCATTTGACCCACTTACCCGTTAAGGTTTTGTCTTTTAGTGTAAGAGGAAAAAAAAAATTATAATTATATGGGTTGCTCATAGCTTGAGTAGGTTGACTCGGATTGACCCATTTATTAAACAAATTAATTTGATCGACTCGAATTTACCCAAAACCCGATTATACCAAATCATAACCCGATTATCAATTCTACTTGAACAACAATAGCTAGAAGTAAGTGTTTTTTTAATAAGTAATAGTCAAGTTTTATTAAAAACGTAAGGCGTCCATACGTGCACCGGAAGTATACAAGCAAAACTCCTAACTAGAATGAAAAACAAACACCAAAAACCCTCCAAAACAAACACCCAAAAAACCCACCAAAATCCCCACGTACAAAACCACCCAATAGCCCTCAAAACCCACACAGAACGCTACACCACAATAGTGTTGCCCTTCTTTCTTCGAGATGACGCACTAGCAATGCCATAGTTATTGGAGCTCTCTAAATTCAACAACTCTCTCTTGCCCTTAGTCCTATGTTGTGTGGCCTTTATTTCTCGTGGAAAATTCTCTTTCACCTCATTCAATGATGCTAACTTCCGATTCTCCTCTTCATCGCCATCCAACACCCGATCAGAGGGATTTGCCCGACGAAAATCATCTTCCTGGTCCTTCAAGAATGCCATATGCGGATCATCATCGTCCTTTACACCTTCCCTCAACCACTCAACCAGCCGCTTTTGAGATTTAGCATTTTGTGATTCTTTTATGCTCATATATTATTTTTCTCCCAAAATCTTACATAATAAAGTAAGAAACAAAATGTATATATAGGTGCAGAAAACTCTAGGTTCAATTTAGAAAAAAATTCATTCATAATGGAAAACAAAATCTTAGAAATTCATATGGGCATTCTAAATTCAGTAGCACCTTTAAACTCCTTTAATTTTAAGCACAATTCTTAGGTCGTATTTTTTGTCTATAAATTCACAATACCAAATAGTATCGATTGTGTTTTGGGTGAAATAAATCAAGCAGCTAGCATGTATAACAAATCTTCAATGAGACGACCCACTTAATTAACAATGGACCAAAACACAACCAATTACACGTGTTTTGGTCTATAGAATTTGCCAACATATACTACGCTTAACATAATTAGTCTATCAACTCATGGCCATAATTAAAGAAAAAAGAAGAAGTTAAAAAGTAGTTCGGAAAGCTTTAATTTGATTTACTTTTATATTGCTTTTGCTTGTACCTTTTTCACTATCCATACTCTAAAAGATAGGAGGGAAAATTGTAGCCACATTAGTGAAGATGAGTAATGATTCATAGGGTCATCACATTCACGGGGTACTATAACAAGATGGGAGGGTGGGGGTCCAATAATTATTTTATCATTTCACAGACAATTATCTGCCTCAGGCCCTCAACTATATACATGCTTGTTGCTTGTGAACATGCAGCTTGTTGAACTGCAAAAGTGCGAGCCAGCGAACGTGCCTGCCCACCACGCCACCACACCCAACTCTATATGCTCTTTCTTGGCTTCAAAAGCCTTAATTTCTATATATGTTCCTCGTAGCTAGAGGACACGTAGGTACTCTTAATAGGGTTTGGGCAATTTTTAACGCGATTCACCAACCAACATGAAAGTAATTGGTTAGCGTTGAAGGGTCTAACCTGATTTATCAATTATGGTCACGTATATGATATTAAACCCATATATTGACACGATCTAAGCTCAACACGTGTTAAGGATATAAATCATTTGAAATAAATGTTAATTTTGTATTTCCTAAATCAAGGAATTTAAATAATATTTGTTAACCCCGATTTAAGGGATATGTTTGTATTTGAAATATTTCAAATCACATGTAAAGCTCTATAAATAGAGCTGTGTACTCAGATCATATATCAAGAAAATATGTAGTTATTAAGCTTTGATGTATAGATGTAGGCTATCTATCGAACCATTTGTGTTTCTATAATACGTGACAATATATAAGGGCATACAGTTTTTTACACAATTCAAAACCTAACATGAATCTAATATAAATTAGCGAGTTAATGCTAATAAATCTTGACTCAATTAAGGAATCCGTAGGTTTGATACCAGGGAGTTTAAAGACCAATTTTTCCATTGGTTTATTTATTGTTTACTGTAGGGAAAGGTGGGTAGTGGTGCGGGCACATGGCCCGGTTGATCATGGAGAAGGCAGAAACTCAGAAAGGGTAAGAAATTGGGAACAAATGGGAAAAAGGATGAAAAGAAAATGACAAAAGCAAGGCAAAGATGGGTTCACGGGTGAACAGCAACTGCGTACCATATATAATTAACAAATTATACTCCGCAACCTGCCAAAACATCATTCAATTCGACCCCACCACCTTTCCCATTATTTACATGCCTTTCCAAAAGCTGCAAATCTCCTCTCTCTCTCTCTCTCTCTGTAGGTGTTCATGGTGGTCACATACATATATATATATAAAGCTAGGCAACTTTATAGCTTACTCTAAATGCTTGACTGCGATATTCATGTGCGTGCGCTAGAGAGCCGTAACGCTATAGTATAGCAAGAGGGCTTTGTTTCTTCTTCTTCATTTTTGAATGGCTTCTTCTTCTTCTTCTTCTTCTTCTAGTTGTTGTTGTTGGGTACTGCGACTCTTCTTCTTCGTTGTGGTATGGTTCTTCTTCAATACCGGGTGTGTTGACGGTGTGAATGCAGCAACGTCGACAGTGACTGTGGGCAACATTTCAAAGGTGGAAGATGCCGTCAATTTCCACATTTACTATGGCCAGACCTTCAAAGTCATCAAGAACGCCATTGACGGCAAGAGCTACCTTCTCATCCAGGTACGTACACTACTATAAGCTTTCATCTAATTTCTATTCGATCTATTCGCACCCATTGGCTCTCGTTAAAGAAAGAAAAATAAATAAAAACTAATGGATATTATCACATGATCTACTCCATCAATGAAATAAAAGTATAATGCTTTCCTTTTTGTCATATATATATCAATATTAAATATAGTTACTCATTATTTACTATACTTGGCGTTTTCTATTATAAGCATTTTCTTTCAATTTTCTAATCTATCTCCTTGTTGTATACTCTTTGGTACAGTGGCAGGTGATTCATTAGTATATATAGTATGTTGACTGAAAATATTTGAATAATATATATGTACATATAATAACTTGTTTTTATCATTTTTGTGCTCTTTTCAAACGAATAATAATTACTAGAATAATTCGAGGATGGCAGCAAGGACAAAGTATTGCACCCCAAGGATCAAATCTTATGTCATTCCACTGTCAAACTATTCCATTGATGCCCAATTTTTTCCAGGTACCATGCTTAAGCTATATATTAACACCACACTTTTTATTAATGTTTCCTTAATTTTAGGATTTTACTTCACATTCGTGAATAGTTTAGCCACCCCTTGTTATACTCTCTCTCTCTCTCTCTCTCTCTCTCTCTCTCGATGTCACTATATTTGTGTGTCACTAGTTACAGTAAATCTTCCAAGTGTTAAATCTAAAATATTTAATTGAAACGGGAGGTGAGGCAATGTTGAACTCATAATATTTGCTATAATATGTTAATAATAAATTATCCTAAAAATTTAAACGGATAAAAAATGATTAATTTAATTATTTAAATAGTATTCCAATAGTATGTTGACATGCCTCTTAGAAAGCGCACTTATGGTACAAAGTCTCACAATAGTTCATTATTGAATGAGACTGAACTTTATAAATGATTATAAAGAACTATAAATTGACTAGTCCTTTTGAATTTATAACCCAAATGTTGTTAGCGCTTTTCATGGGTTGTTACAAATGGTATCAGATCAACCTAGTAACGTCATGTGATACTAGAGCACTACATAGTGTGGTCCTTATGAGGACGTACCTTAAGGATTTAAGGGGAAATAGAAGATTATAACACCTCAGTTCCACGTTAAGAAGATGAATAGCCAATATTGAGTGAGTAATTTATAAAGGCGCTCATTGTACTAAGTCTCATATTAGCACAATAAGTGAAAGTGTTGTGCTTTATAAATGATTCTAAAGTATTCGAAATTAACTAATCATTTTCCATTGATAACAAGATATAACTAGCATTTTTCCTGAGTTATTATTGTAGGATCATCATTATCATCGTAAGTATAACAGTAGCGAACGCAAAAACATGATTAATTGTACCATTCCCCGTTTAAATGAACAGAAACAGAAACATGTTGCCTCTTTTCTCAAAAACTTGAGTTATAAGCAAGAGAGAAGTTTAAGCATTCAATTGTATTTTAACGGATATATGGAAACCATTTTAATGTCGTTCCTTTTACTTCATCTTTGTTTTATCTGACCATTTTCTCTCTGTCTCGTCCTTCTTCTTCTTCTTCTTCTTCTTCTTCTTCTTCTTCTTCTTTTTCTCTCTTTTTGTGAAATTGCAGTTTCCTTTTTGGAGGTGAGGATCACTGGCTTACCGTAAGTTGTAATTCTTATTAACTACTCTGCTGTAATGTTGTTAAAAAAAAAATGGGCTCAATTACATCATTCAAAGGAAAGGTTCAACAGAATAGGTGAAGGACTTCTAAACAATATTATCCTTTTGCAAATTGATGTTTTAATTTTGTTTCCTTTGTTTATGTTGTTAATGTGTTTCTTCAGCTTTTAGGGTTACTAGGGAACTTGAAGGGCATTACATCAGATTCTGTTGCTTCTCAATGCGTATTAAAATTATACCAAAGTGGAGAAATCCAGATAATCAACAAGAGTGACCCACAACAGCTCTTGCAATTCGGGGCACACTTTGCTACCGACAATAATGATCGACCACAAGCTTGCAATATTGCATCTTTTGCTCCCTTCGGAGAAGATACACCTCTGCAGGTAATCATGTAATTTGATCAAGAAAAAAGCATCCCACATGATATCTATCTTCTTCATTTTCAAAAAATACCGAATTAGTAATGTTTAATGTAAATTGTTCATGCTTGGAAATGATTATTACCTATATCTTCCTTATGTTTAATAGAGGGCAGAGTGGATCAAGTTTCTAGGAGTTTTCGCAAATCTTGAAACGACAGCCAATCAAGTCTACGATGCCGTAAGTATAACATCAAATTTTTAACACTTGGAATAAGAGTAATGCTATTTAGTAGACCGTTATACAATTAAGATGACAAGTGTGTGTATAATTCATAAGTCCAATAGGTTTCAAGACACGCTTTAAACTAGAAACAATGGCATTCAGGAGATCTAAAGAAAAGAAATGCCTTTGCTTCTGTTACTAACAAATCATTTTTGTCTTGCAGGTTAAAGAGAATTATCTATGCTTGACTAAAGTCGCAGCAAGCAAGAAATCATTCAAACCGACAGTAGCTTGGATGGGATATTATGATGTCTGTACCCTATCAAATCATATTCAAGTGTTTGTATATAACAACAAAACATTTATTTTTATTGTTCCTCCAACATTAATTGAGCCTAGAGAATCTTAAGAAAATGAAATGGAAGACTAATGTAGGACTTACTATTTAGGTTTGCTCTTACCTTGCAGAGCGTCTGGTCATTTACAAAGGAAGCATTCAAGTTGAAGGTACCAAATCAATTTTGAAATTTTTTTATAATGTTATACCATAAAACAACCTTGGATATATAGTGAAAGAATCAGTTTCTATAGAAGAATCATGTCATATATCTTTTGGAAAACAGAGGAAGAAAATAAGAACAAACTAAAAAAGACTATAATAAGCAGAATAAATTGATCTAAAATTGTATCTCTTTGAACTTTCGATGCAGTACACAGAAGATGCAGGTGGAGAGAATGTGGACAACTCTATCAATAAGATGACTTATAACATCTCTAATCCTGAAGATTTGGATCAATTGCATGCCATCCTATGTGTAAGTTGAATTGCAATATTACAATTAAAGATGGTTTTGAGATGAATCCTTAGGTGTTAAATGTACTTACTTGAACTAATTTCTCCTTGTAGACTGTGGATGTACTTATTGACGAAACATATACTACTGATCCAGCCAGCTACACTTTATCAACTTTCTTCCAAAATATATTCATTGAAGATCACTCTTGTTTTTCTTTTATTACAAACCAAACTTTATGGAGATATGACAAGAGAATTTACAATTCAACTCTTGGTAAGTACTTTCCCAACCATTTCTTCTTCTTTCTATATCTCAATATGCTTCTTTCTTTAAATGTTCATGTCATTGCTGATAGAAGAAGTTTTGAAATTTATTTGTTTCTCTTTTCTGCTAGGAAATTTTTTTGTTGAAGTATTAATTAAATGAAAATTATAGTATGCATAATTTTTTTCTTTTTTCAAATTTTCTACGTGAAGATTGGTTCGACGGAGCGGTCTCTCAGCCTCAACTGGTTTTAGCAGATCTTATTGAAGCTTCATTTCCTACAGGAAATTACACGACAACATACTTTAGAAACCTTGCAAAGGTAGATATATTAGCTATCTAAAAAAAAGAGTCGAGGAATCTCTAAGGTTTTATACTTCTAATTTATACATCTTGACATGCAGGAAGAAGAAGTAATAAGCATTGCTCCTGACATGTGTGATAGAGAGGCCTCCACGGCAATGCAGCCCACATTAGTAGCTTGCAGATAATGCTTCAAATGATTCCAAATTTATTGTCCCAAGTTTCTTTAACTTTCCTTAATTTGATGGTATTGGTCATACAAAAATATGATTTTCATTCATTAGTTATATATGTACTTTGTAACGCTCCTAATTGTATTATTGTAACATCTCAGAGAAAATGCTAGTCACATCTGCATTATTATTCCAAAATAATTAATCAAGTTACAATTGAAGCTCCATAAAGTTATATATAAAACTCAGTCTCACCTAATGAAAAACTGATATGGGACTTAACAAACATGAAAGCATGAACACCTTTAATTGACTCACTAAATGCAGATGGTGAGTCAAAATAAGCATTGCAAGAGGAAGTAGAACAGGGTAGAGATGAAAATGGAAAAAGAACAGAGAAAAAATTGAAAGCAATTATATAGGTTGAAAACATGCATCATTGCAAGCTCTTAGTTACATAAAGAGCTCTTTATCATAAGGACTTCTAGCGGCTAGCCAACAAAACACAGACTTCTATAAAGGTGATAGGTGAAAAAGTATATCTCGGTGTCAAAGACATGGCTGAATCATCAAGCTATATAACACATGATAAAGTGATGTGTTCATAGTACTTCAATTGCAGGACAGTATATCAGATGCTCTAGTGAAGTAGTGATTATCTTCATGAGCCCAACAAAAAAGGGGAAATTGCTATAGGGGATCGAGTTTCTAGACACAGTTCAAAAAGAAACTATGTCTTAATAAAACAGAAATCCAAAAATGGAGATCCTCAATGAGCACCATGGGATAGCACAGCAGCAAATACAAATAATGAAAATATGAATGTGTTCGTCTTTATATTCACCTAAAAAATCTTCTTAATGATATATACAGAGAGGGATTTGAGAAGATGAATTAGGTGAATCCCCTTCCCTATATATTTTTACCAGTTTGACTTTGAAAGCAGCCTACAATATAAGACAATTTAAAGTCATGTCATGCATCAATCTATAGAAGAAACTTATCTAGCCAGCCACAGTCTAACGAGTGGTCCAAATAACCCAAAGTTGAGAGGACTTGATGGAACTAACAGGGTAGTATCTAAATCCACAAACCACATGGTAAACAAAAAGCACAAAGATATCTCCAAGAAACAAGGAAAATAAACAGTAGTGCCATGTAGTAATTTTCTGCATTAAAAATTTAGGCAAGTAATCCATCTAAAAAGTTGAGTATAGCTGTATGTTTCCTTTCTTTAAATTACATTAGGGTAATCCCAATCCATTGTCAAGACTATCACCACAGATACATTCAATCACCCATGAACTACATGCATTGCAGGAACCGGAGGGAATCGAACATGCAAATCTCTCTAGTTTTATTAAATATTTTTAACAAAACTGATCCTAGCACCAACTTAGAACAACGCATTGGTTCTTAAAAGAGAAAAATATTGATCACAGCAGACCTTTCTTTATATACACTCAAATTTGAATGTTTCAAACATGGATAAGGTTCAGCCTGCTAAGAAAGTTTAATGCTATAAAAATTGGACACGAGAGACAGGCACATCTTAAAAACTTTCGTTCACATTTCCTCTGTTCCAGGACAAGTAGGATGGGTCCCCAAGAGGCCTGCAAAGAAACCAATAACAACTTCAGACACATCTTAAAAATGACTAGACTTTACAATCAGTTAGCTTTTCAATTTAAGGAACCAATTATCAATATCTGAATCAGGGTGGCACCAAAATTTGGTTGTCCTAACATGGAGTTGAAGAAATAGTGGAACATGCCCAAACATATAGGCTCTGTTTGGGAATGGACTGGACTAAACCAACCCAAAATCCCAAAAAAACTTCTCAAAATCAATCCCAACATTCTTACTTTTTATATCACATCAATCACTTTTTATTACTATTTAAATAAAAAAATCACTACAAAACAAAAAATTTCATTTTTTTTATACAAAACATTCATACTGTTTTCCTCACATCAATCAAATCTACTACAGTACCAATCCACTTCCTCAAGTCCAGTTCATTGCCAAACATAGCCATAAGTTTTCAACAAGACCAATTAAATATATTCTAATTGAGGCTGCCAACCTAAAGTAGAAAATGATAGAATGAATCCTTTACGATAAACAGTTGAATTTTTAAATTTGTATCTTGTTTGTGGGAACCTTTAGGTGTCGGAACTTGGATCTGGCTTGGTAGCACCTTTAAAGAAATTGATCAAGGACAAAACCACAAATTTTATTATGACATCCACTTAAGTCCAGAAAAAAGTACACAACGAGGTACAAGTGCTAATATGGATCAATGCTATCAAAAGCTCATCAACATTGATGAACATGTGTAAAATTTGGAAGGATTGGTATTTAACCTTGTAAACAATAGCCTACAGATACCTAAAAGCCAGTTTTATCTACTATGTAATCCATTGTACAATATCAAATCAGACTTTTCATAGCAAAAAAAGGAACTAGTTTTGACTGAGCATAGTGATACATAGGATTTTTAAACCATCCACTCACCTTGGCTTGATCACATACAGAAGGATGAAGCTAATAGCCATAAACAAGCACAGTCCACCAATAGTAAGATATGCTATGCCCAGAAAATCATTTTTACCACCAATCCAGCTTGTCGTTGAAAGAACCAGCCTCTTTTTGCCACCAAAACTATAGGTGTTGTAATTGTTCTGTATTACTACTGTTATTTCATCATTAGCTTCAAGGTCTGTCTCTATCTTCCCATATAGTTTTCTGAAAGTGGGCAGTGCTGCAGTTCGCATCCAAACAATAAGATCCTCTTGTTCACTCAACTGTAACATGTAAAACCAATAAAATTTGCTTCTTTAAAACATACAAGAGAGGATAATTCAAACAGAAGGGAAAAAGGGGTCTGGGGGAGGTGAAGGGTGGAAGGAACATGGAAAGATTCAACAAGCTAGGAAGTAAAGAAGACATATTACAGGTATGCTCGCATTTAGTTTGGCACCCCCAATCAGACTTCCACTCTGAAAATTTTTCGGATAGACATCAGAGCCAAATTTATGCTCTTGGTCACTTTTCCATGCTATGTTTTTTTTGCTGACCTCTAGCACCTTGTTTTTCACTGAAAAGCCGTATGTGTCATTAAACAAACTCCAAGCAATGAGGCCACAAGGAACAATTGCAGAATTGTTTTTAGTGACAGCTTCAGGTTTACAGTTACTTGTTTCACCCTCACTCGCCCTGCTCCGCAATTGTTTGTCACTTCTACTCTTAACATATCTGATAATAGTATTACACATTCCAGATAAGTTCCCAAATATTTCAAGAAAAAAAAATAAATAGCAAAGTATGAATGGAAGATGATAAATTTGTTGCAAAAATGTGTGTCAAAGTTTACATGACCTTTTATACACATAATGTATGTGACAACATTACTCTCCTTTTTAGTCTAAAATTTCTTCAAAATTTTAGAGCTTTGGCGTACTCTTCTTCCCTCAACACACCTTCAATATTACTGTTAAAAGATGAATTAAAAGAAAAACAGGTCTAAAAACAAACCAATAGGAGTTTATACAGTTTTGGTGACGGTTTCTACATTTCAATGAGTTTGATCTAGAAGGAAAACAAGAACTGCTCCCTCCCCTCCCTCCTCCTCACCCCTACCCCCTCCTGCGGGCCCCAATGTGGCTAGGATTTGACGTCAATCCAAAACCATGGTGTGAGTAACACACGCACCTTATGCATTTTGGAGACACAACCTCATCCACCATTTCATTTCAAATCATTTCAAATAGGTATATTCATTCCCTCCATCCAAATAAACAAGGAAGAACTAGGTATATTCATTCCATCCATCCATATCCTTAGCAAAAGACAGAATAACTGGATAAAATAAATAATTTTTTACAAGTAATTTTAACATACCGACGATGATTTTGATAGAAGTTATCAAGCTGATAATAGATATAGATGGGACTTTTCATCTGTTTTGGAACCTGAAAAGTATCAAATTACAGCACACTTTTAGAAGTAGACATTATCAAACAGGATAGTTCAAATAAATAAGATTTAAAGGGAAACCAAAGCCTAAGCTACATCAAACACATAGTGCTGAAGAAATTGGAACTAACAGTCAATCTCTTAGTACATGTCTTGTTAGTTGCACTACTTTGAATATATGCAAGCTTATTGTAGCTGTAATTAGGAGGAACACAATCCTCATCATAGCGGTCCACAATTTCCACAACCTGCATGTCAAAAAATGGGTAGTTCCCTGTTCAGTAATACTCCTTGGTAACACTAGAACTTATTGAGAAACTAAGAGGATTAAAATATCTTACACGTTCTGATGCAAATAAGGAAGCAAAGCCGATAGGAATGAAGATAATGCCAACAACGATAAAAGTTGTCATGACCTGAAACCCATATGTTTTTCAAAAAAAAAAGAGCTGATATGAGAAGAGAATGAGCAAATGCACTAGAAATTGAAGCCAAGCAAAAAAGCTATAGCACTCTATAATTAAAAATGTATATGCTGAGCTATACCCATCCAGGTGTTAAAATTGGTTTGCAAGCAGGAAGCTCTTGCTGTGTAAACCTAGAATCTGCAATAAAGAAAAGAATGCATCCTTCAAAAAAAAAAACTACTCCGAAAGACATGAATTTTAAAACATACACATTGTGTAAACATTCCATTACATGTAACTAAAACGCCATAAAAATAATAATAATAATAATAAATAATAAATAAAAAAACCCTTTTCCCTGTGATCTCGTAAAAACCATATTTTACTGCTTGCAATTCAACTGGTGGCTTTAAAAGCTTATCTTACAAATGCAAGATCACTTTCTATGAATTGCAACCTCACAAATCGAACATCTGAGATTCTTAAAATAGATGCGGTAATTTCAATGGCAAAGACAAAACGTACCAAGATTAATAATGCTAATCAAATTCTTCATTAGATTGCAGTATATGCTCAAAAAAGAGGCAAAAAAGCAGATATATAAAAAATATATGCAATCACCCAATATAGAAAAACAGTGCTTAATTGAAATGCCATCGAAGAGGAATAGCCATACTCACATTTGGGTTTTTTGGAATTCCTCTTGGCAGCGGAGGATGAATCCAAGGCCCCATCTTTGGCCCCTCCCGAGCTCGTCGCTCCTTTGGTATTCATCTCCACACACACACACAGAAAGAGAGAAGGGAATGATGGCTTATAGGAATAATGGAAAATTCTAACAATGCGGTGATTTTCTTAAAAAAGATAAAAATCTTTCTTTTTTTGCTCTTCGATGAAATTAAAAAGGAAGGATATAAACTGTATTTTGGGTGTGAGATTTTTATTATTATTTCGTTACATGCGTTCGTTTTGTCGTGGCAAATTAAACTAAGAAAAGAAAAAGTTGTTGGGAGTGAAGAGGAAAAACGGTTGCGGAAGACGGGGTAGGAGAACCTCAAATCAGATTGGCTCTTTATGGGTTTGTTTGGTTCGTCGCTAACTACCGGTCTTTTACCTCCTCGTCGTATAGTATTATTCTTTTTACTATTATTATTATTCCAAAATAATTATTTAATACAGGATAGTAGCTTCTCAAAATAAGACAAAAAATTTTTATTTTTAATATATTCTATAAAAGTAACCGTATCTTTTTCTCTTAATAATAACATGTAAGATATACATGAGTTTTTAATAAAATTTATTCCTATTTTATCACAACTATTAAAAAAAATGTTCATCTCGCATATTCAATTGGACATATATTACTTTTATATAAACCCAATTTAAAGTAAAAACTTTAATTAGTTCAATAATGATGTGGCCACTTGTGCAAATTTTCATTCGTTCACGTATCAGTTCGTTAAGTCAACTAATGGTCAACTGACAAAAGAACCAATTTGATCATTTATCAAAACTATAGAAATCTCTTGTGATAAAAATCAAACCTTAAGAAGGAAAAAATAAAACTGTGAAACTCTAAGAAGATATTAGGAATTTAACCCTAAAAAATATGAGAATCTATGATTGTTAATAAGCTCTTGTAATGATGACGTAGCCATTTGTGCCAAGTATCAAATTTTCATTCGTTCACGTATCAGTCTGTTAAGTCAACTAACGATCAACTGAAAAAAGAATCAATTTGGTCCTTTCTGTAATAAAAATCAAACCTTAGAAAAGAAAAAAATAAAAGTATGAAACTCTAAGGAGATATTAGGAATTTAACCCTAAAAAATATGCGAATCTATGATTGTTAATAAGCTCTTGTAGGGGGCTCGGTATTTGGCGGTTAATGGAGATTTGATTATATTTTGACACCTTTTTTATTTTTTATTAGATTTTTGCCTTCTTCTAAGGCTCTTGTTTTGTTTGTGTTGCCTCTTCTATACGACTTTTGGTCCTTTTTTGTTTTTTTGTGTCTTTTTTTTTTTTGGGCTGCTAGCTATTTGTTTATATTCGTTGAATTCTTGGTGAGTGATAGGTTTTTAAGAGCAGCGATATTCCACGTGCTGGTGTGGTCAACAGTATTCACACTGATCTTTAAATATTATTAAAAAATTTAATATTATTTAAATGTTGGCGTGGATACTGTTTACCCACGCCAGCTTGATGAATATTACCACTCAATTTTTAATATTGGTAACATGTTTGGTTGTAAGTATTAGATATATGGTTAAGTTGGTTTAAAAGTTCATTCAAGACATAAAGAATAGCTTAGTGCCTTTGAAAACTTTCACAAAATGCTACAAGTTTGTAGTTAATGATAACCTTCCCAATAGAAGTTTGAAAATATTAACAAATTAGCTTATTGACTGACAGTTCACACGAGAGCATACTGACTAAAAGATTGCAAAAGGTCCAAGTCACTCGGACTTTGTTTGGCAAAGCATCTCCCTTAGACAATGTAATTAATGTAGATTATACGAAAAAAAAAAAAGTAAAAATGTTCAATATAAAAAAATTGAAACAAGATTTATGATAAAAATGAAAATGTTAGAATGTTTTGATACTGATTTTTTTAGAAAAGATAATGAACCATAACAAAGGAAAAACAAAGGCTTTGCCAAACAAAGCCTCATTCTCTGCAAAGTTCGAATTATAAGAATGCTTAATTGAAGATACAAAATATAGCTCATTTGTCGCAGGTTCATACAAGCTAAAGAGCGTAATTTGGCAAAATCATTCACACCGGGTCTAGACGCCACCAATAAAAAGTTGTAAAACCCTAACCGACTAAAAAACCATATTTTCTCTTCATCTATATAAGTCCCATAAACCATGGCTCTATTTGTTTTCTTCTTCTTGCATGCCAAGATTTAGGTTAATTATTTGTTTCATAGAATGAGGCTTTTGTGACACAAATATATATATTAAATTTATTTCATTTTGAAACATCAAGGCATGGCATGGCATGGCATGAAATTGATCCCAATATTAAAAAATAAAAGAATAGAATGCTTATTACAACATTTAAAAGACTCACTCGATCACAACAGAACTTGTTGATCTTTCAACACATCTAATCCAGTTCTCTATTTTTCAATCTTAACACAACATAATTTTTATTAGTATTATTATTCAATACATATGGTAAAGTGAAAAGGGTTACACAATAGATTTTATTTTATGATTAATATTTTTTTGGGGGGTAATACAACATTAATCCATTAAACAAAGAAGGGTTACAAACAACAAAAGGCCCAATACATTCTTATTCATACATATGCGAGACATAACACGAACGCCATTGTTAGATCCTTAAGCTCCAAGCAACCTTTGCAGTCGGGACTGTGTACGTTTGGTGCTACAACAAAAACAAAAAAAAAAAAAAAGCACTTTAGAATAAATGAAATGTAAATATTACTCGCGACCAATAAAATTATTAATTATTCATGCAGAATCTTTAATTCTTGAAAATTATTTGAGTTTTCCAAAAAGCTAACGTTTGAAAAATACATTTTTAGAGAAGATATATTGATAATAGTTTTGCTTTGGCACAATTATAACAAAAATAGAAATAGAAAAAAAAATATTATTATTTTGATATTCTCATAAACAAACTATTTCATGAGTAATTCTTAGTGTTTTACTACAATTTCCTTTCAAACTCACGTGACAGTCCACATTTTATGAAAATAAGTATCGTGTGATATGACAGTTTACACATTTTAGTGACTGACATGATAAGTGACACATGAACTATCACATTAATTAATTTGAAAATCTATCACATGAACTATTACATTAATTTCTCATAATCATTAGTTTGTTAATCTGAAAAATGTCAAGTGAACTGTCACGTGACAGGCCACATTTTAGTACGAACACGATAAATATTATGTGGAAACATGTGAGCTTGCAAGGAACTTGCAGTAAAAGGTCCACACTCATTGAAAGAACATCATGGTATAATTACTTCACTAACAATTTCGGTTATTACGTGTACCGAGAGATATAGTTTGGGGATTAAGGAGCTCCAGACGCTTCATTACCTGAGGGGGGGAAAATTTTCTGTTAAATATGATTTTATTTTTGTATTTGTAGTCGTATAAGATTAACAAAGCTCCACTAAACATGCCTTTTTGAGGGCTGTGGTTTGATATCTGGCTTAGTCGCTGCTTTTGGAGCTTCTTCAACTGGGATAGCGATATTCTTTGCCTGTAATAGTCAATGACATGTGAGAAACAGGAGCCAATTCCTGAAACTTACTATAAGAAAATATATGAAGAACATACCAAGTTCTTGAATTGGAGATTATAGAACAATTGGATGTATCTTTGCTTTGCCTGTTTCTGCTCCTTGTTCAACTGTCTCCAGAAATCATAAATGCACGCCATGTTCAACACCTTTGTTGCATATATCTTCCAGGTGTAGCTACAAAGAGAGCAGAAAACGATTCAAATTTCATATAGATTTTGTTAGAGCAAATTTCCCGACAGCCGGAGCGTCGATGGAGCTCCTGCAAAACAAAGTAAATGATCACAGGAATCCGCTTGTGGGGGACACTTCAATGATTAAGTGAGTATAGTATACTGACTTAATTATCGGAGTGTCTCCGGTCCCTTCCAAGACCAGCAGATTCAGGTAGGCATTTACTTTGTTTTGCAATTAACAGAATTAACGATACTTAATCCAGTCAATGCACTTCTGAAAATGATGGAAAAACTCTGGTTAATGTGATTACCATTCATTTATCCGTTGCAAACCGGCCACTGAAAACTCGCTCCAGTATGTGGCATCCACCTTGCACTTTTCAAAGAAGTCTACAATTTTGTTGCTGGAATCGTCCCCAGAGCTGGGATCAATATGGAAACCTGAGACCCCATCAACAATGATTTCTGCAGGGCCTCCTTGATTGGTTGCAAAGGTGGGCAGTCCACAGTTCATTGCTTCAATGACTGTTAGGCCAAATGCTTCATACAGAGCAGGCTGCACAAAAGCTCCCTTTGTATCAGCAATGCATCGGTATAATTCACCATTGCGATTCCTATCAGTTTGTGCAGCAATCCATCTTATCTGACCCTTAAGTTGGTATTTTTCAATCAACGCATGCATCTTTTTTATTTCAGACATTTCTTCTCTATCCTTCGATTTGGAAGGATCAAAGAAGCCCCCAACCAGAACAAGGTTAACCAAACTCCTCAGCCTCTTGTTCTTCCCATACCACTCAGTTAATCCGGTAATGTTCTTCACAACATCTAGCCTTGCCATTGAGAAGATGATTGGTTTCTTCCTGTCTGCTAGATATCCACTGTTTCCATATATATATATAGTTCAGATGCAATGTTAGGTAATTCAGACTAATTAGCAGTAAAAAATAGAGTAATTCTTCAACAGTACTCACATGTGTTCATTGTTATCCTCTTTACTGTAGAGTAATTCTTCAATGGCGGGGTGAAATGATGTGAATCGCCTTTCTTTCTCAGAGTAAGGGAAATAGACGGATTGGTCAGCCCCTGGGGCAGCAATGTTGAATTTGGGATCAAACACGTTGATGCCTGAAACAACTCTACAAAGCCCTGGGAGTGTGAACGAAGCATGGCTTTCATACTGTCCTGGTCTGTCTTTGCTGCAACAAGAACAATCAAATTCATATCAGACAAAGTTTGTTGCATTTATGCGTCAAACAATTCTTTCTCCTTTTGGATCGGGGTTCTGAAAACTTGTGCTCATATATCAAGCTACACAAATTTCATAAGTTTAAGCTAATAAAAAAAATGAATTTAATCATTTAATTTATATTCTAACACTGGGTAATTCTCTAACCTTCCGGCAATCTCCTGGTATGTGCTAGCGATGACGAAATCGGTTGCATTCATTGCAATTGTATCAGCAATGAACTGGCATGAGAAGTGATACTTAGGGTCTAACTCCTTCCATTTGATGTCAGAATCTTCATACTTAGTCTTCTCTAAAGCGTGCGCAATAGTTCCCTGGTTTGTAAGCAAACTATAGATTTAGTAAATATGGAAATCAAGAGAAACTCTAAAGCTGCATGAACTGACGAAGAAAGGACACCTGAGTTATCCCAAGTTTGTTAGCCATGAGAGACGCCACCAGATTCCCATCAGTGTAATTTCCTATGACAAGATCTGGCTTCCCTTCCATGAGGTCTAGGATCTTGGCTGTAGCGTCCTGTTTATATAAAAACGACCCAACAATTCATAACATTAACTGAAGCCCACAAGATGGAACAAAAAAAAAAATTCTCAGTAGAGGAACTTTAGAATCATGCCTGAGTGAACCTCTCAAGATAGGGATAAATGTCGAAACGAGAAACCCACTGGCGGAGGACTCCATTCTTTGTCTGAAAAGGCACCCGAAGAATGTTGGAATGCTTAGTGCCATTGATTTGTTCCATCTCCTCGTTACACTTGGTTCCCCGGGCATCAGGTATGAGTCGTGTTACCTGTAATCGTCAAAAAACATGTTCACATAATACTTCCAAACTAAACTGCTGCTATTGGGAAATTGCTCTTTGCTGTTGAATCGTTGATGATACTAACCACAAGAATTTGAGGCTTCACATTCAGCCCATGCTGCTTAATTCTAGCTAGCAATTCTTCTTCCAGAGCTTTCACTTGATCCAGAATGTAAACTACCTGTTTACAATACAGAGGAAAATGCCAGCTTGCTAATGAGTGTCTATTTTCATTTAGGACTCTCTTGTTTCAACGCTCTTTAAAACCTTCTGTTTAAAATATTATCAGACCACAATATATATATATATATATATATATATATATATACACATACTAATTTTCAAAATTCTTTTAACAATTTGTTGCAAGCATACTACTTTCTTTACTGCCAAATCAAAACATCTCACCTGCCCGCCAGTGTCAGGCAAGCCCAGGACATCTGCTTGGCCGAAGTAGCCATGAGGAGAGAAAATCACAACATTGAATATTGCAGGAAGTCTGCTAAATAACTTCTCTATGTGCACTGGATCAGGTGCTTGCAGTACTTCTGAGACTGCTCTTATTGTTTCCTTTGCTCTTTGTGCAGTATCTCCCCACCCTTTCTCGAAGCCCCATTCCTTAAACCTGTGTAGAATTTGGTTACCAGATATCAATTTTTAAGGGTCTGCTAAAATAAAAATAAAAAAATAAAAAACTAAGTATTAGATAGATCACCTTAGCTCAAAATTCTGATATGGAGTGTCCTTGGGAAGTGCTGAGAGGTACACTTCAGCTACTATTAGTGCCATCTGAAGCTTCGGGGCAGTATTGAGGTTGTCATTTATCATAAGGTTCTGCAAATTTACAATCACCATTAGCATTGATGGAGAACCATACTTCTCCATAATGGAAATTAAATTAAACTTTTTTTGGATCAAAGTTTCTTAAATGAATCAAATTCTGCCTTTCCCATACTTCTCCTAGATGTTTTAGTGATAGCAAGTAATCCACAAGAGGCTGTGCATTCTCCATTCTTCCACTAAGCTTTGAAGTTACAAACTTTGCAACAAAATTGAGTCCTTTTCCAATTGAAGAAGATAGGGTTAAGTGAGGAATAGAGAAGTCAAATGCTGAAAAATCCACTTCCAGTGCATTTTCATCCTTTGCCCTGCGAAGCAATATGCAGTTATTACACAATCTTTGAACTACAAGCTGAGAAACAATGGTGTTAAGCCAGAAAATACGTATGTGAAACAGATGCTCAAAGGGGGTGGAGTGGATATTAATAACTTTTCTTTCCCTTTTTCATGGATCCTCTTCTACTCCTTACAACATATGGGTTTCTAAAATAAATCCGAACAAAATAGGAAAAAGATGCAGCAAACAATTAGAACTAAATGAAGAGAGAAAGGCATACCATTTTTCATCTGTTATCATTTCTTTACACTTCAAGTAGTCTGCAGGGGTGATGGCCTCGACCGACAAATCATCAGAGCTGACTTTGACAAACTCCCAAAATCCAGGATTTGGTCTTATGGCAAAGGCAACATGCGGTGGGATAACAACAGCTTCCTGCAAATCTCAAGCGTATGGCATCGAAATCTCAGAAAAACTTTAATATCAATCTCATAATGTTGGCAAAGGAAATAGTGAATAAAAAAGGAAAAATAAGAACCTGTGTGGAACAGAGAATGTAGCCAAGCAAACCCTCCAAGACCTGGTTTCTGTCGTTCTTGTCATCGATGACTTTGTCCAATTCCTCCATTAAATGGTGAAGCTTCATTATCCTTCTTCCCTTCTCAATGTATTTGTCAAAGCACTTCTTCATTTGGTGCCGGCTCTGCTTCAAGGCATCTGGCATGTTGTCAGCTATTGACTCGGAGCTTTTCAAGGTTGCCGCAGAAGGCTTTTTAGCAGAAGTTTCAGAAGACATGTTGAGGAATTCTAAACTCATTCAAAAATACCAGTTTGGAAACGATCGAGAGCTGTTTTTTTTGTTTTGCTCTTCAGTATTTAGGATTTCCGCATTTATAGAGCTATAGATATCACTATCATAAATCCATGCACTTGCTTTGGGTTTACGTCAATGTTCGGGATTCTAACTTTTTCTGGATGGAAAAATTAAAGAAGAAGAAGAAGAAGAAAGTAAAGAACTTCTCTCAAGTGAGGGAAGGAAAAGAAAAGAAAAGAATTTATGAGATTCTGCCGGTTAAAAAGCAAAGCCACCATGGACACTATTTCTCTCACGGAAGTACTGGGTATCATTCTTTAATTTCCTTTACTTTCTGTCTTATGCCATTTGTGACCATTACAAGGAATATGAAAATATTGCCATCTCCACGGCAACACCTTACCTTGTCTCATTGCAGTCTTTTTAGGTTGGAAACTCCATGTTGAGTTTCAATCAATCTGGTTCACTTCAACTTCTTCATTTCGATATATATATATATATAGGATCTGCCGCCCACATTTTGGACGGTCCAACCATCTATCGAGCAGCTGAGTTTCATGTGAACTCTTTCTTTATCACCTAAAGAGCTCACAATTACAATTTGATATATAGGATCTGCCGCCCACATTTTGGACAGTCCGACCATCTATTAAGCAGCTGAATTTCATATAAACTCTCCCATTACCGTCTAAATTGCTGACAATTACAATTTGAATCACTAGTTGCTATGACTCATCCCCTATGAAGTACCACTCAATGACTATTTTTCCTCATCAACTATTAACTTTACATCACGATCCCATCAAATTACCATTTTATTACTAAAATCCCCCCATTCCGTCAGTCAAGTTCGTTAAGTTGGATGATTAACTATACTATTCATGACACTGTTCACAACGTCTATACTTTTCAAGACATTGTTCACAAGATTGATCGTCCGACTTAACGACATTGACTGATGGATGAAAATTTTTGGCAACGAAATCGTAGTTTGAGGAGGTCGTAATGTAAAGTTAGTAACTAATAAAAAAAAAAATAGTCATTGCATGGTGGTTTATGGTAAAAAATAATAATTTCCCCTATATAAGATTTCTTTTGAAAGGTAAGATTTAAATTGTAATACCATGGTATTGGGAGTATACACGGGCCAGGATGGCCCTAGTTGGGGCGGGCAACCACCATGGAACATGTCTAGGGCTGAAAAGTCTGGCCCAGCTCAATACTAGGCCCGGAATTGGCAGCCCAAGCATGGCCGTGCGCGACCCAGTGCTTTAGCGAGAAAAGCATCTGCCGTACACGTGGCACGACAGCAGCGTTCAACCCTTAAACCCAGGTCAAAATTAGGGTTTCGAAGACGAAGACCAGCTATAAATACCTTGACCTCTCTCAAGCCAGAACCATCGTGGGAAGCCTCCACCGCATCAGTGATTGCTGCATATAGCTATAGCGTTAGAGTTAGGGTTTCTTTTCTCTTCTCTTCCTTTGAATGAATGAATATCACGCGGCGTCATTTACTGATTACCGGCGCTCAGATGGCAGTGAGCGCTTGCGTATGAGCTGACGCCCATAGTTGCTCCGTCTCTGCTAATCTTCGAGAGAGAGAGTCCAGTGGCTCAATCTTTCTTGCAGATTTGGGCAAATTTCGTGTGTTTTCTTTTTCAATTTTTAGTTTTAATTTTTTGTTTTACGAAGTAAAACGAAATCGTGACAATGTTGAAGGTGGAAGTGATGATTATTTCCCCAAATGATCGAAGCTGATTATAACTGTGCTACTTTTTGTAATTCTCTTTTTAGGAGAATCCAAGCCAGTGTTCTGATCCATTCTTCGTCGTCAATCTTATTTCTTTTGTGTTTTTGAATGTACAAAAAAATTTCGAATCTTGTTTTAAATGATTTTGTTTGGTTTTCTAATCTGTGAAAGATGGAAGTGATGATTATTTCCCCAAATGATCGAAGCTGATTATAACTGTGCTACATTTTGTAATTCTCCTTCAGGAGAATCCAAGCCAGTATTCTGATCCATTATTCGTCTTCGATTTTATTTCTTTATGTTTGTAAATTTACTATTTTTTTCGAATCTCGTTTAAATGATTTTGAATGTTCTTGTAATTTATGAGAGATGGAAGTGATGATCCTTTCCCCAAATGATCGAAGCTGATTAAACTCTGCGATTTTTCTCTTTTGAGAATCCAAGCCAAATGTTCTGATCCATCTCTTTCATAACTGTGATTTGATCTTTCTTTATTTAATCTCAAGAATTCTGTGTGTATTACGGTAATTCATAATCTTAACGTATAATGGCTAACAATTAAATTGCAGGTGTCAATAGTCTTGTTTTCCTCGTCTACCTTGTGCAATCTGTTATTTGTAGTCGAAGGCGAAGTGTGGCAGATCAACAAGAAGCTTTGTAGAGTTTTAACTCCTGTAGAGTTGTTTTTATTTCGGAAATGTCATTCAAACTCTATTTATTGTATCCGACAAATTATATGGTACAAACAATGATGAATTGGGTTCTTAATCTTATATTCTATGATGCATACACTCGAATAAATATAATCATTCAATGTCACTAACTATGGTAAATCACTACTAAAGTACATGGGATTATATGATCATACGGTTATAAATTTGATATTGCGATTTGAAAAACACTTAAATTTAACAGGTTATACTTATTTGAAAATATGCAAATTTAAACTAATTAACGTAACAAATATTTGATAAAAAAATACTTTTTGACATATTTTATTAAACGTCTTTAGGATTTTAAAAAGTAGAGATTTTAAAAATAAAATTTTTAAAAATGTAATTTTTAAAATTGTCCTTATTAAAATCGCAATTAACAAACAAACTATTGCATACTAGGGAGCGTAAAGAGTAAACAGTATAAATTGCTTTTCTCATCTCTAGATGATGATAGTGTGTTTTTACTATAATCTCTTTATGACAGCCCACAAATTATGAAATAATTAAGAATTTATGGTTTAGTCAATCAATAACTAGCTTAATTGACAAAACCTTTTTTTTTTTTTGGTTTAATCATTCCCTAATTTTCAATTATAGATCAATTAATAGAATGTTGAAAGTAGTACTCTATCAGGTAAGCGGGAGTGTAAGTGCTACATTCTACGGTTAGACAGAGAGAGAGGGAGTATTAAACTAGACCTCGTTCAATTCTCAAAGCTGAAACGTTTCTCATAAGAGAGAATCTATTAGTTCAGTGCAATAACAAATGCAATCAAGAAGTATCTTCTTGTATCTGAGCCTCCACTGGATAGCCAATTTCCACCTGTCGATAGACCTTCTAATTTTCCTGGAGAGAAGTAAATTACTATCACTTTCTACATTTTGCAAATTATTGGCTTCTAAGAATGCCCAAACTTCTCTAGAAGCCGATACCGCCTTCCTGAGCTCCAAAATGGAATGGAGATCTTGGATTTCGTCAAAGGTACTTAGTAGCAAACTGTCTTCTTCGATTGATGTTGGCAAATTCTTCACAATGGCATTGCATTTCTTTGATATCCATTTCATAACATGTATCTCATTCTCCGTTGAGAGTTGAGAACCTGAATAAGCAAGGTGTCCTACAGATCTCCGCTTGTTTGATGGGGTTGCCCATAATCGCAGAGCAGACAATAGGGAAAAGGATGGCCTTCCATTTTGATGAATATACATCGACTCCTTTGGCCATGAACTGGAGGAATAAATTTCGGGTTCCAAGGAAATAAAAACTTTGTCGTTGGAATTTTCGTCTAGTAGAAACCCGTAGTGTTCAAGAAGCTCCAAATTCGTGTAAGTCCCATAGCATAAAAGAACCTGCAGAGAATAATAACTTGTGTTGGTTTCCCAGTTTCATTTTCAAACTAAGAAACTGGTTGCAAGAGAATAACAACATTCACATTAGTTGTAAATATCTACTTATCAAAAAAATATCACTATATAAAACATCTATTATAAACGCATGTTTTTATCATTTCTCATTCTTCAGAAAGCTGAATGGGCTCTCATTTGTTCAGCAATCTTGATTAACGGGCTGTCATGGCCCCATAAAATTCAGCTATTCGTAACTCAAATCTTAGTCGTGTTATTGTCTGACCTTGAAGTATCCTAACTTAAGAAGGTTTTTTTTTTTTAATAGATAATTTAAGAGGTTACTCTACCGCACTAGACCTCCTTAATGTGCTTTTTACCCTCTTAAATACTTAGCCCTAAGCCCCACAAAAAAATACAAAACAAAACCCCTCCGCCTCGAGCAGTCGACTCCTAAGAAACATTCCTTGAAGAATATAGCAGCCGCTGAGGTTAATTTGAAGTGAGATGCCACAAAACTCTAGATCAAGATGTGTGACTCTTCTTCTAGTGAGGAGACATGCCTCAACTATCTTTCTGATTCTTTGTTTGTTATCTTCTGGCTCCACAATCAAAAGCTCCATTCCCCCAACTTCCCATTTTCTAACACAGAATCTACCATTAGCACACATTGATTTCAATCTAACTTGGTTTATTCCTATTTTACAAAGCTGCTGCATCAGGTAGCGTTTCATAATTTCATTGCTCTAGGCTTCCACATAGATAAAATATTATAAAATTTTAGAAGACAGAGTTTGACAATACATGATTATTGTCATACAATAATATTGTTAGAAACACTTCAGCAACCCAAAATTCTTTAAGTGCTCCCATACTTATCATCCCAGTATATCAACTTCCAACAAGTTTCTATTTTTACAATCGAAAAGCCATTTCACATTTATCATCACATGAGGCTTTGTGATCCAGACACCATTTTGAAAGACATCTCTTTCATAGTCTAGTTGTTTTGACCAAAAAAATCAGATGAAAGTATCAAACTCAACCTTGATTTATTTATAGAACATGTCAAACATGAGTAAGAATCCAAGCAAACTTTAGTCAACAGTAGCTGTTGGCAGCTAAAATACAAACATTTAGAAATTCCTTAAAGTTTACTCTGCTGGAATTGAGAGCTAATTGTGTCAAAAAGAGAGAAACATTCTGCTAGCATTCTGAGAGAAAATTCAGCCGCCAGCTAAAGTCTTTTTGTGGAAAATGAAAGAGAGAAGAGCTGCTTTAGAAGGAAGGAGGTTTGTAACAGCTGAGAACGGAGTTTCTTAAAATGGGGAAAGCAATCTTGCCAAAGAAAGAGAGCAAAGCATTGCTGAAAATTCATGTCTCTTGCACTCTCTAAGGGAGCAGATGGAAAGCAATCATGGATCATGGATGGCTGATCTTACCTCTTCTTCCTGCCCCTTCATCTTTTTGTTTTTGTTTTTTACTTATCAAAAAAAATTTACAGTCATGTGCTTCTCTCTTTTATATAACTTGTATACTTGGTTTCTAACCCCTAGGCAAACTATTTAATGAATTTTCTTTTAAAAATAATGGCAAATCACTTCAAAATTAGGTTCCTAGATATGGAAAATGAAGCTAGAAGCATTAAAACCAGATACAACAATTCATGAAACCATTTGGTATATAGATCAGCAAAAAACTGCTATTAGAACCACAAAGTTTATGCTGAATAACGTCCTTGAAAGTTTCAAGTACCTGCTCTCCTTTTGTATAATTTTGCCGAGCATAAAAGCAATATGCAGGAACATCCTCCTGATACCCGCCATCAGTTAACCTCTGATCATGAGTATCAAATTGCTCCATGCTTGAAGTCTGTGCACAGTCTCCATTCGACAGAGAAGAGACCTGAAAGGGTGGGGCACTCATCCAACTGTCTACTTCTTCAGAACAAACTGTCTCCTCTCCTGGTGCAGCATAGTTAAATAAGTCTCCCACAGGACATAAACATCCCGCTTCATCCCATGGTATATGCAACGTACGTGAGGATATCTTTCAGCAGGATCAGATATAAAAGATTCAGATTACTGACAAATATAAACTAGGCCAAAATACAACTAAGACACCCCATGAATGCAACAATTAACAGATAGGGACCATTAAATTGATGAACATAACCACAGTTATAAAAGCAAAATATCAGGCCATCTCTTTGTTAGACTATTGTATCAAAGCCAGGGAATGTTTAATCACAATTTGTGGTCTGACATTTGAAAGTTTTTTTTTTTAAATAAAACATATGAATTTTCTATGCTCATTGACTAAAAAATCAGAAATGACATATCAGTGGGCAAACATTATGTTAGTATGCACTAGTTGTAACAGAAGGCTAAGTAACTCACAGTTGAAGCAGCCCAAAGCCAAGCCCTAAAAGTCAGAAGTTGAGGCTTAACCTTAAGTTCTTCCATCAGTTGATTAGCTTCTTTCCAGTCTAATTTTGCCTTTAATATGGCCTTTTCTGCGGCCCAGATAGCATCAGCAACCTAGCAACCATTTAAATACTTCAGAAACCATTTGAACTGTAAATAAATAACATCTGATATAGATCCTAAATAGAGATAATGAAACCTAACCTAATCAAGCAAACTAAAATTTGTACAATCAGAAAACTGAACTTGGAAAGCTTGCTTCTCGAATTCGCCAAAAGTTGCTAAAATGTCATAGCCGCGCGGCAAGTGCATCAGATAAGGGTGCCACCATGAACTCTTTCCTTTACCCATTTCATATAATAAACACACAGTCAATATCTGCATTGGAAATTTGAAGGTAGAATTAAGTATATATATAAGCTTAATGTCCAACTAGTTCTACGTACTTAACAAACCAGTGAAAATTCATTCATAGAAAGGAACCTGGATAGAGGAGAGAGAAGGGTGTTTATTAACAGCAACAGAGAGCTTGTGATCCTTCAACAAGCTTTCCCTGGTCATCAAAGCGGATTTTGGAACTCTAAGAATTAGCTCTCCCTTTCTAAGATCACGCACAGCACCCAAACCTCTACTGCAGCATTCCCAATTAACATATGCAGAAAAAATAGGATAGACCCATTTGAGTATCAATAATTTCTCCCAGAAATACTAATAACTTCACCTTCCCCTACCCCAGTTTGGTTACCAAGAAAATCAAGATTGAATCTTGCCTTCATGATGGAGAAAGAAGTTTTTATTTTTTTCTTTAAAAAATAAAAATAAAAAATTAACTCCACCCAGAAGAGCCTACAACAATTTGGAATGGCTGGGCTGAGCATTTCGTTCATTGAAACATAGAAACTATAAAATAAGATTGAGATATTGAATTTTCTTGGCAACCAAACGGAGAGACAGAGGATTGGCCAAGATGAAGATGGAATTGCACGTACCCGCCAGCGTGAGGAAAGTAGGAGAGGGAGAGAGAATGTCCCAAACAGTTACAAGGGACCGTTCCAGTTGAGTCTGAAACTCCAATGTCTGCTGCCCACTTCAGAAAGCTTTCCAGGCTCATGCCTTCTTCCTGCTCTTCCATCTCCCTCTTTTGGAGAGGTGAAGCCGTATGCATATTTCATAAAAGGTCGGCAAAACGGGTTGGTAGTTCGGGTTTGGGTCATTCTTCTTAATTTGTCAACTTTGAACACAATTCGATTAAGTAAACGGTTCACACCTTTAAATTCAATTATAACTCGTGAGAATAACTTGACACCAACCATTTCAATTCCGTTTGATTCGCAGAATACATCCTTGAAATGGAATGAATATTCTTATAAAATGATTATTCTTTGTTTGATAAGGATCTATTATTAAGAATAATGGTTCTTATAGGAATCATTAATCTTAGTCATTCTCCTAAAAACTGAAAGGAATAGCTATTTCTATTCCTAAGAATAATAACAAAATTTTCCAAAAATAACCATTTTTTTACTTTTTATTTTTTTCTCAAACTTTAAAATATATATATTAAAATGTTAAAAAATAAATGAAGAAAAAAGGTGGTTGGCCAACCACCCACAAAAGGCTCTGGGGGTGGCTACGGCCATCAAGGGTGGCCAAGACCACCCCTTGATGGGAATTGGGGTTGGCTAGGTCACCCCGATTCTTACTAGGGGTGGCCACACCACCCCTAAAGGGCCACAACGAGGTTCTTAGGGGTGGTGTAGCCACCCCTAGGGCCATTGGGGGTGGCCAAGACCACCCCCTGATGGGAATTGGGGGTGGCTAGGCCACCCCGATTCTTACCAAGGGTGGAGCGGGCTACGATGAGGTTCTCTAGGGGTGGCTAGTGCATGCTGTGGGTAGTCAGCCATTCATTTGATTTTTTTTTTTTTTTACCCACCCTGATTCTTATCAGGGGTGGCTGTATGATGTGGGTGGCCAGCCACCTATTTGAATTTTTTTTTATTTGTTACGTTCAACCTTTTATTTATTTATTATTATTTTTTTTTTGGAAAAAATGAGTTTTATAAATCAAATTGGCTTTTTAGTTATTTTAGTTCAATTCCAATTATGAAATATATGTTGCTACCAAACTAAAGAATTTGAATACTTATTCCATTCCAACCTTTTCTATTTCCAGTAATACCTATTCATTTTCCTAATTATCTATTTCACAAACTAAACAAGCCCTTAATCTATTAAATAAATGAATCACAAACATGTCGACTCATTTGACACATTTAAACTCAAATGTAACGAGTGGTAATCTATTTTTAACCTATCTTAATACGACCCATTTCAAGTCAAACACGACACTCTAAAAGGTTTCATGTTCCGTTTCATTATGTATTTGTTATATAAAAAATAAAAAAAGACGTTACAATTGTGAGCAGCCAATTCAAAATCTACCCTTTTTTTTTTCAAGTAATTCAAAATCTACCTTGATTTGGGTATTGGGATATTTGTGTTCGAAAACTTTTAATAATCCGAGATTTGATGATAGTGTTAACTTGAGTCAATAAAGTCTCTAAAAGGTAGTTTAATCGGTTGAAATCACGTCTAATAAATTGATAGTCACTAGTTCGAATCTCTCATCTTCCTCTTATGCGAACATGTCAAAAAAAATAAAAATAAAATAAAAACTTGAGTCAAGAAATAGATTATAGATCATTGTAGGGGCAGCCATATGCCCATATGTCTGGTCGGTCCAGCTCGACATTATTAAAAAATACGCATCGTAATATTTTTGGCCCAAGATTAATAGGGAAAAGCATTTCGGCCCACGCCCATTATGTCATATTCTTTTTGTCTCGCGCTTCCTACATGATTTTAGTTTGGAATAACCATATCATAAATCTATTCAACGTGGCATGAGTTGAATGGCCATTTAAAAAAACATGGTAATGTTTGATAACGTTTTTAATTAAGGAGGTATTTTTTGTGCTTTGATGTAAAAGGTGAAAATAGTACTGAGTTTTTTTTTTTGAATGTTTTTGTATTTAAATTGTTTTTTAATGTTTTTACTTCATATATATATAAAATAAAAGGAGAATTATGTTATGGTACGAGGCTCAAAACTTTATATTTCCATTGAGCTCGTATCACCTCAACAGTGTAAAGTGTTACGTTACTCATAACCATATCATAAATTCTTGTACTAAGAAGTAATTTTAAGGTTTAACAAAATAAAGAAAAGAAAAAACAAAACAAAAACAAACAAAGAAAACCTGTCGTGATTATTGATTAGGAAATGAACCAACATGTCAACAAAAAACAAAACAAAATTATAAAAAAAAAAAAAAAAGAAAAGAAAGGGAAATTAACCAAATTAGGGATTAAGATATGTGGGACCTCACCCTCACCTAGAATGGTATTTGGCCTACACATCTTCTAGCGTTTGCAGTTGACCCAACCCACATCATTATTCAATAATCAGTTAACTGTCTCTTTATAGTTATAACTTGTGATTCACGACATGCTCGACTGAACCTAGTTAAAATATTAAAATATTTGATACTATAGTTTTTATTATAATTTTGTTACTAATTGATATGATAGTTTATAGTTGATAAATTATTAAATTGGCATATCATACTTTTTATTTAATTATCAATTAAGAAAAACTTGTAATTATAAACTAGTTCTGCGTTAGTGCCTGATATGGGTTTTTTTTTTAGTATTGGTGGAGTACATATTTATGTGAAAAACAATTATAAACTTAGGTGGATCAATTTTAAGGCATGACTTAAGTTGTTGTAATTTTTAAGAATTAGGATCTTTCAATTTCAAAATCCCTCAATTTCTTTCATTTATTAGTGCATTTTAAAAGATAATATTGTCCAAAAAAATTTAATAAGAATAGTGCATTAAATGTATTATCCTTAAAATAACTAAGTTAACTAATTGTTGTCGATCGTGCCTCCACGACCATAAGATGTCTCCCTTCAAAAATTCCCCTTTTTTCATGTGCATCCTACTTTTCAATATTCAATAGGTTATCTTACAAACAATGAATAATATATAGAGAGAGACTAGAGAATTATAGTTGAACTTTCGAGGCCTAATCAATAAAAGGCAATTTATCAATGAGAAAGACAAGCATAGGACAGTAATCGCTTTTAATAAACCACCATTTAATTTATTTCAACATATTAAGTTATATGGTAAATAACGAATTTGATAATTTAATTAATATCATAAAATCTATCTCTTATGTGGATTCAAAATCTCCTTACACCAATGTACTCATACACATGCCTCATGCATTATCACCATATATAGTTATGTTAAAACAAACACCGAAATCGGTTTACTATCCACATATTGGTGGATCTTTGGTGTTTTTGTTTGGCATAGTTGTTGTATGCACCTCCATGTGTCGCTCAAAGACATTGACATTTTCTTCAAGTTCATGCAATTTATTTTGCTCGTGTAACCCAAAATCTCCACACGCCATCCGTGCGTCTTTGTTAGCTCATCCATGTACCTCATGCACTACCAATACTAGATCTAGTTATGATAAAACAAACGCCAAAATCGGTTTTCTAGCCACATATCAATGGATCTCTAGTGTTTCGTTTGGCATAGCTGTCGTATGCACCTCCACATGTTGCTCAAAGACTTTGATGTTTCCTTCAAGCTCATGCAATTTATTTTGCAAGTATTTTTATGCACTTATGTGCCTCGCTCACTTTCGCAAGCTACACACGTGTTCATCAAGCTTGGTTCATCGATCCAATCCGATCCTACAACCTAGCTTCATCTTCAATGCTAGAATATATGATATTTTCTTGATTTCCTTTTTATGCATTTACTAGATTTATCTATAATCAAATTTTTATGATTTGATTGCCTTTCTTACCTCATTTTCACCTACCCATTTTTTCCTACAAATAGAGTCATACGTAACACAAATAAATAAAGTCAACATAAATAAAAATGTAACACTATTGGGTATTACCAATGATAGATGTAGCCTTCTAGAACTAAACAATCCCCATCTTTGAATTCTTTGTCTCACGAGGCTTTCACTATTCTTTTGCATTTTACATTTTATTGTATAATTCTACACACTCACTTTTTTATTATTTGGAGAATAAAATCAAAATCGTTTAGGCTACGAACGAGTCCTTAAGGTTAGGCAAATTATTATTATTATTTTTTTAGGCAGATTTATTATTATTATAATTGTTTGATTACAAGTGTCTACCTTTGATGGCGTATATTGGTTTAGGAAAAAACAAAAAAGAAAGTGCAAAAGGGCGACGTGTCAAACAGGTGACCCACCAACCAATTGGCGAAACGTGTGGTGTTCATAGGTACACGCCCACCCCCAAACCAAGAATGAATGTGGTCTCTTCCGACAAACGACACTCTTTTGTGCACGACAAGACAAAAGAGGAAGTGTGGGGCCCACTGGTCACACCCCCTCCCCTTCTCAGTTTCCCACTTGCTACAGTCACCTCCACCACCCCCCCTCCCACACTCCGCTGGGCCCCGCCACCGATCCTCCTTCCTAGTCCTGGATCTTGAGCACCACCTTCCACCCCCCGCCACGTGTACGCGCCCACCCCCTCCCCACCGCTCTTCTACTACTAAGCGACTACGTAGCTGATAACGTTATCTTCCACTGATTGGGTGCTTCTCTCCACGTGTCCTCCGCTTTCGCTCTCTTTTGGATCTTCTTCTTCTTTTCCCAAAACCAAAAGTGTCGTCCTTTTCCACGCTCTTTCAATCTGGATCCGGATCCTACCCATCTGTAACTTGACTCTTCCCACTTAATTTAAGTGTTCAAAAATTAGATAAAAATTAGATTTGGCAACCAGTCCTAGATTTTCTTGTTTTATTTTATTATACGGTCAATATAACTGACTAGGATCAAGATTCTTTCTGTTTCAAATGAAACAGTCATGACTAATTTCCTGGCCTTTTTTTTTTTTTTTGGTTTAAAAAATGTAGTTAAAACTTGACTAATTCAATGAAAATGCATATTAAACGGATTAATCATTTAATTGTTATGTAAAGCCAGTGTCCCAGACAAAAAGTTGCCATCGACGAGCAAACCAAAAGGCATATGAATAACTGAAAAAAATTCCCAATCCCAAACCATAATAAAAAAACAACGGTGTTAAAACAAGAGCTTGATAAATAAAAAGAAAAAAAATCCGCTTAACGAAGAGAAAGAAGACATTTTCATTAACCAAAAAAGAGTAGGGACAAAAACATTGTTGTAAGAGAGAGTGGTCAGATTGTCGAGAAAGGTCTTATTGCTCTTTGCTATTTTTGCTTGCCATCATCACGATGATGTTGATGTGTTGAACTTGGTTTTAATTCAATTGGAAGCTCCTGGGACTTGGTCTGAAGCAACAACAGCATCAAAACAGGTAGGATTCTCTTCCATTATTATATATGTATCAAATATGCATGTATCTATCAGATTGTTTTTCTTTTTGTGTAATTTTCTTCTCTAGCCGGATTTTGGAAGGTAAAAAGTTGTAATGAACTTTAGAGAGAGATCCCAAGTTGTATTATTGTATTGCCTAAAGAGAGAAAAGTGTTGACCAGTGCCACCTTTCGTTTACCTGCTCAAGTACTGCTGAAACATTATGCTATTGGAGATCCCATTGTGTGAGTTCTTGCTGTTGTTAATGGCAGGGTTTTGGTTTTTCTCATAATTTTGATTTCTTTTAGTATTGGGTGTACTTATATGTGTTTTAGTTACTATGTTTTTGGTTTCAATTACAGAGAGGTCAGACTGAGCTTCATTCGCTGTTTCATAACTAAAGTTTCATTCTTGGGTGGTTTCAATTGGAAAAGCTGGTTCCTTTGTTTGTGGGGCAATATTTAGGAAGACAAGAAGGAAAAGCGTTTTCCCAGGATAATTGGGTTACTAAGATTTTCAAGTTTTATCATGTCTGTAGCATTCCTATGGATTGTCACCCCAAGCGTAGAGATATCCAATAGCTTCGGGTTTTTCGATTCCGTCCGAGATGGAAACCGGCTTTTAGATTCATCAATGCCTGTATCCCGAGATTGGGGATCGATTAGAGCAAAGAAGAGTAGGAAACAGAAATGGAATCCTTGCTCTCTCGGTACAGATTTGAAGTATTCATCCGATGGGGGGTCTGGCTTAGAGGGTGGAAGCAACTTCCCTGTGTTATCGAGCATGGTAGCAAATCCTGCAGGAGAAATGGCTATATCATCAGAGCAGAAGGTTTACAATGTGGTGCTGAAGCAGGCAGCCTTGGTTAAGAAGCAATTGAGGTCTAGTGGGGATCTTGATGTGAATCCGGATATTGTTCTTCCTGGGACACTGAGCTTGTTAAGCGAAGCTTATGACCGTTGTGGAGAAGTTTGTGCAGAGTATGCAAAGACGTTTTACCTAGGTTAGCCTTCTCTTCTTTATCCTTTAATTATGAGGTTTGTTATTTGAGATACTTTTGGAATTCAATTCTCATTTACTTTTTCCTTTTTCAGGAACTCTGCTAATGACCCCTGAAAGGCGAAGGGCTATCTGGGCAATATATGGTGAGTGACCTGACCTTCAATTCAGAACACAATCTTTCTTATAATAATGTAAAAATGATAAAAAAAAAACATTTTTACTTCTAATGAGAATTAAGAAGTTAATAGGCAGTAGTTATAATAGTAAATTCTATCTGGTGAAATTTTCTGTACGAGGTATATCAAAGCATTGAAAATAAAGTGTGAATGGTTTTTAGTAGTACTTTTCTTCTAATTCTCAAGCTGCAGAACAGATATTATACTAAATAAGATATTCTTGCTTTAGTGAGAAAAATATAGCATCCCTAACTAGTCAATACATGATTTTTTTTTACTGTGTTGAAGGTGGGGTTCATACTCGACTCTCTAAGCTAGTTTCTTAAACATGCGAAATGCCTTTTTTTTTTATTTTTGTTCTTAAGTGTGCAAATGCATGAACTTCTGATGATTATCAAACGTGTTGAACATCTTCGTGAAACTTTCAATGGTAATACGTGTCAAAAGCAAATTCAATCATGCTAGTGGACCAGTTCCACTGTGAGACGTTTCATGCATTAGAACTTTTCTTATCTGAATGACCTTTTTTTTCTTTCTTTTTCTGATTGTAACTATCTGATGATGACTTCCTTCCCATGTGTTGAATAGCAAGGAAGTTAGGCACCTTTTCATTAGCATTTTGATAGTATTCTTCTTGCTTTTCTAAGAATTGATGTATGATCAGTTAGTTAGTAGAGTCTTGCCTGGAAAGAAGGCGTCAGTTATCTTCAAAGTGTGTCCCAATTAATAGTTAATTTAGCAGAAAAGTAGGTCATTATGATACAAACCCAAAAATGATTTAAGGACATAAGGACTTGAAGATGCCCCATAATTGTTCTCCAACATTTGGATGTGCTAGGGAACTACTTTGAAATCTTAATTTCTTTTATCACACTATTATAAGGAGAAGGAAATCCAATATATTCATGCTAACAGGTTCATTCGTAAGTCTTTTCAAAGAAGATGAAATAAATTTAAACTGAGTGTCTGAGACTACTAGAACTACCACCACCACCTAGATCCATGTAAATGGATATATCTTGATGATTTGAGACTTTTTTTTTTGGGTGGGGGGGTGAATAGAATAGATAGAGGAGTTCTAGTGCCTTATCTTTCAATCTTAGAATATAGTTATTGTACCAGATAGGCGAACAGACTTTTTTTTTTTCTTTTTCTTTTTTTCTTATAATTCATGTGTTTGGGAGCAATTTCTATGTGTGACTTCAAAATGAAGAAAGCTAAATTTATTTCATATTTTTATTTCTTATGATCCCCAATTTATTTGGATTAAGGCTTGAGTTGAGTTGAGTTTGTGCATTTCTTATGATGTTGTTGCACATACAGTGTGGTGTAGGAGGACAGATGAGCTTGTTGATGGACCTAATGCTTCACACATAACACCAACAGCTTTAGATAGGTGGGAGGCACGGTTGGAAGATCTTTTTCAAGGTCGTCCATTTGACATGCTCGATGCTGCTTTATCTGATACAGTTACAAAATTCCCTGTTGATATCCAGGTTAGACTTTACTTTTGAGAAATCCGTGAATCTTTATAGCCTTTACTTACCATTCCTGATCTCATTTTAGGATTAAATGGCATCTTTTTCCATTTCACTGATAATCTCCTTGACAAAGTTCTAGCATGTTCTCTTATGTTTCTCGCTTAGATTGTTAGCCAACTTTAATCCAATTATATGATCTACATTATTGCAGCCATTCAAAGATATGGTTGAAGGAATGAGAATGGACCTAAAGAAGTCAAGATACAAAAGTTTTGATGAGCTATATCTCTATTGTTATTATGTTGCTGGAACAGTTGGATTAATGAGTGTTCCAGTCATGGGCATTGCACCCGAGTCGCAAGCAACAACAGAGAGTGTATATAATGCTGCCTTGGCATTGGGGATTGCAAATCAGCTAACCAACATACTCAGGGATGTTGGAGAAGAGTAAGTGCAGAGCTTTAGAAATTTATATGCTGCAATTTTTCAGTCTTATTGGCTAATACAACAACAATACACAAACCATGGAGGTGATTTTATGGCTTGAATGGTTGAGCCATTTAGTTATGAATTACCATATTTTTAAAATTATTAGAACCCTATGAAAATATAAGATAAAAACATTTTGAAATTGTAAATATAATTCAAATGGAAGTATCTATTTAATTCATCGGATGTGGGTACAATCAACATGTTCAGAGATGTATGTTGTACCTGTGTTTGTTAGCACATAGGCTTGTTTCTAAATTGGAATCTCCAGAAATTTTATATCGAATCTGGTTCTTTCTGTTCAGCCAGGCTTCCTAGTCCAGTTTGTGCTTCAAGGTTTCTTGCATTTAGAATAAGACATTCTAAGTGGTCTACATCCCAGTTCTGTTTAATATGCATGCTTATGCTTCATAAATGCCTCCATAAGAATCAAATTGGACATTATTAAAGTGAACTTGAAATTTAATAACAGACATTAAATTCTTACAACATTGTTCATTATTTTTTTACTTTTTCTTACTGCCCATTCTGGTGCAAAACTTGCTTTGTCTCCATAAGAATCAAATTGGACATCAATTGAAGGTCTCATGCCTCAATAAAGGTCTCTCTATCTCTAGTAAGTAATTGACACTTGTTTTTATCATCGCCCTCTAATGAATTTTTCTTTACACAGTGCTCGAAGAGGTAGGATTTATCTACCACAGGATGAGCTTGCTCAGGCAGGGCTTTCAGATGATGACATATTTGCCGGAAAGGTGACGGACAAATGGAGAAATTTCATGAAGAATCAAATAAAGAGGGCAAGGATGTTCTTTGATGAGGCAGAGAAAGGGGTGACAGAGCTGAGTGCAGCTAGTCGATGGCCGGTAAACAATCAAAAACTTTTATCAATATAAAAATAATGCAGTGGAGCACCACTCACTAGGTTCTCTTTGGTTGCCAAGACAACAACCAGAGAGAGTGAAACTGGGAATCTTGCTAGTAAAAGTTATCACCATAATAACTTGTACTCACAAATGTCTTACATATGCTAATATCATTGACATGTTTTGTTGGTGAAGTGATAATATCATATTATCCTCTATATGCTGTTATGCTCACAGTTAAAACCAAAAAAAAAAAAAAAACGACCATTTTCTTCCTTATCTGTTCATATAAAAGAAACCAAAAAGACTATTTTTCTCGTAGTGATTGAGAAATTTAAGAATCATTGTTGGGTTTATTTCTGAGCTTCCCATTGTAATATGAACGCTTGGATATTGCAGGTATGGGCATCCTTGCTGTTGTACCGCCAAATATTGGACGAGATAGAAGCTAATGACTACAACAACTTCACGAAGAGGGCTTATGTAAGCAAAGCCAAGAAGTTACTTGCTTTGCCGATTGCATATGCGAGATCTCTTATCCCACCATCAAGAACATCGTCTCTGTTGACGAAGGCATGAATCCAAACTTGAACATAAAATTGCAGCACTGATTGTATGGGGAATAACTTTGTAAAAAGAGAAAGGAATGCATAAGTTGTATACAGGAGAACTTGTATTGTAGATAGTGTTCGTCTTTAGAAGCACCCTCCAAAGGTTCCTTCAAAAGCAAGCAATGTGACTACCAAAAAAAACAAGAGCAACACATAGGCAAGCATAGGATTTCCATACTCATTATAATTTATACACGCTTGGAATATCAGAAAGCAGCTAAGAAATTTGAGATTACATGCTTGTTTAAAGCAATTTGACCATATTGAGATGGTAGGATATTCAAACTTGAATCATACTGGTTATTTGGATGTTCTGTCTAGTTCTTGATATCCTGGAAAAACATTCATTAAGAAAGTTTTTAGTGTTTTTCTTTCAATATGGACACTTTTTTTCTTTAATAGAAAAAAAAATGAAATAATTGAGTAATACTCTTCACCCCATTTATCACATCCATTTAACACCAATTGACACAATATATTTTGAATGTTCTTCAAAATAAAAAAATCATTTAAAACAGGTCACGTCAATTAATATAAGTGTCAAGAGTAGTTGGAGGCCTATTCCCACGACCCTTCCTCTTCTGCAGGTGGGTTGCGAGGGCGCGCCATCCTCGCCACCAACTTAGCGAGTCAATGATCATCTCTCTTTTTTCTTTTCCTTTTTTATTTTTAAGTGATGTGTTGATGTGCCAAGTGGGTATTACTTGAGTTTGACTGTTTGAGGGAATAGTTAGAATATTCTCAATATTTTATATTCTTCTGTTATTCCATACCTTACTTATTCAGTTATTCTAGTGTTTATTTGTTCACTACTCATTTTTTTCCCGATAAATAAATACTTATATAATATTATTTCATACACTTCAATTAAAGAGATAATGTGTAACCAAACAAAGAAATAATTATTCCATAAAAATAATAATTTCATTGAAGAGGTCTATTAATTCCGTCACCCATACTCAATTGCTCTTAAAATTCAGAAGTTTACACACAAAGACGAAAGAAAGCAGCACAATTGAGATTAACCTTAACACAAGTTTAACAGGGAAAATTAAAGCAGATTATAATTAAGTCATGATACAAATGACTAGTGACCAGCAAGCTGCATTAACTTCTTCCAAGCAGGACGGTTTGAGATATCCTCCCACCATGCGTTCACATTCTTCCTCTGAGTCACCAAGTGCCCCATTTTAGCCTCATTCATGAGATATCTAATGCCCGGAAGATGGCTGAGATCAGCCAAGCTGAAAGTCTCTCCGGCGAGATAGCTGCTCTTTGACAACCTTTGCTCGTACACGTCCAGCACCTTCTCCAGCTTTTGCTCGCAGGAGTGAGCCAACGCCAAGTCCCCTGGCTCGCCCATCCGCGGCAGGATCACAAGCTGAAGAACCAGAGTGTAAACCAACTCGTTGAAGTTGTGTGCTTCCACTTCCAGCCATTGATCCACCAGAGCTCTCTCTTCTAGGCTACTTCCCAATAGGTTGGGTCCGTGGTCCGCGTACTTTGCTGCGTAATACTTTATAATTGCCCTAGACTCTGAAAAAAAAAAAAAAGGAGAATGCTCTAAAAACCAAATTTGCTTAATTTATATGATTATCCTATAATAACAATAATAATTACGACTTAAGTACTGGCCGGGATATTGAAGATGTCCTTTTGTTAGGAGATAAAGTTTTTTCTCCAAACCTCCACCTGAGTTTATTAACTTGACATATGTCTAAAATGTATTTAAAAATTATAGAGAAATACTATTTTTCATTAAAATTACATGTATTTTAGACACTTGTTAGTTTAATAAGTTAGGTCTTGACAACATTTTGCTATCATAGGCGGCCTTATATGGATATAATATTAAATATATACCTGGTTGCCACCGCTAACCAGGTGTGTGAAAATACAAAAATCAATAACCTGGCCGGGGTACTCGGTTACCAGTTTTAAAACCGGTTGGTCGGTAACCGGTTGTCGATTATTACCAACTAGATTGACACCCCTATTTGTTTGAGTACAAGCCTCTCTCTTAAATATGTTTGAGTATTTAATTTTAATAAAAATATATATAGTATAAAGTCAATTTTTAAATCATCAATTATACTAAAATTTCAAATTGATAAAATTTTTAAAATAATAATAATAACTTTAAGAAACACTTTTATTTAGGTTATTAAGTGACCCGTTACCATAAAGCTTGAGATGGCCATCCTCTATCGCCGGAACTTGCCCAAACGGCTGTGCAAAAGAATTAAAACATCTCCGTCAGTGAGTATACGTTATAGAAACCAAAGCAATAAATTTAAGCTGCACTCATTCATATGCATATATATAATATATATAGAGAGAAATTATATAAAAAAAATACATGCACTGCCGAAAATTAACATAATATGAAATATTAATTGCCTGTAGGACAAGGAACTCAGGTCGCTTTTGCTCTCCTGCCTCAAGATCAACATGAACAACATCAAAGTCCACCCCCTTCTCCAGAAGGCAAGCCAGCACCCTCTGTACGCAGGCTGACCTTATGGTCCCGTACACTTTCACCGCCATCTTCTACAACCTAAAAAAGGCCAACTCTCACCGATCAAATGTGTTTAGAAAACCCACGACCGAGAAGCTCTCTTTGGTTCTTGGCCTTTTGGCTAAGATCCCAACCTCGTATATATAGTGCAGAGATCCAACAAACTGGGGTTTGCCACTAATTAATTGCCACGTGAATTTTGGAAAGATGACATTTTGTTGTATACAGTAGCTAGTTTGACACCACTTCTAAATTTGATATCGACACAACTTGTTTAATTAAATGGATTGAGAGTTATGATGTAAACAATTAAATGGATTGAGAATTATGATGTCTCAATACAATTCAAATCCGAAAAATAATATTTAAAATTGACACTTTTTAACACAACATGCCGGCGGACATAAATGGGTCTCGCGTGAGGTTACTCTCTTGGACAGCAATGATATTAAATTCCGTGTTCAGTGTCATGTTGCCGGTTGGACAGCATGGGGGTTGCAACGTGAATTTTACGAAGATATCATATGTGTTTGGTTTCGAATTTTGACTAACCCAATCATTGGCACAATATATAGTAACTAACCGTACTAGCTAGGTATTCGTGATATTAATAGTCTTGTGCTGTGGCAAACGTTTGTTACTTACCTTGCTTGACGGTGCATGCATGGTGGCTAAGGAGGGTTGTCACGTGACTGCGTCGACTGGTGGGTAGGAAAATGGGCTCACTCACCACCGGTTTGAAATTTGCCACGTGAGCGAAAACACGATGGAGAGAGAGAGAGAGGAAGGAAGACAAATGACAATGAGATCCAACGGAAGATAATTAGTCGCAGCTACCATCGAGCGTGCAGGCTAGGGTTCACCATGGTTCATGATCATGCGGTCCACCACATATAATCTGACAAAAGCCAGTGTTTGAAGCGGTTTATAGCCGTAGAGCCGTGTTTTTTTTTTTTTAATTGCAATCAATATTTTAAGTTACATATAACTTCTTTTCTGCTAGCTTTAGAATTCATTATCAGGACGTACCAACCGTTCTCAAATAATATAACCCGTTGAAAATACCGTCAATGTAAGTTATCTAACTATAATATATGTGGTCGTAATTGGACCAAATCATGACAGTATGCGTTTATGTACTCCAAACAATATAAAAACATAATAAAACACTATTAAATGGAGAAACAAAAGGTAATATAAATATATCCAAACATTTGCTTAATGTATCATTTATTCTAAAAATTTAAATAAATGGTTGTTAAAATATTGATTACATGATCATATTTATATATTTTTAGAATATTAAATTTTTGGGATAAATAATAATTTAATATAGTATCATAACATTTGTATAGGTCTTGAGTTCAAACCATGTGTACGTTTATCGTTCACCTCTCATTTAAATTAAATATTACACATGTTAAATTGATCAAATTCATCCATTGCTACAAGTTTAAACTTTTTAAATAAGTGATAGTTTAACAATGGTTTACTAAAGCGGTCAAAATATATCCCAATATATAGCCCTTCAATGATAATCTCCATTGCATCGAGGAGCACTTACGAGTTATCATCCTCATTTAGATTGTTATCTGCCCACATGAAAAGTTAAATTAATAACAAAAATTTAACTCTAATCATTAATTATGAACAAAATACAGCCTAAATCCATCAACAAAATTTAAAAAAAGTTGTTCCACAAGAGCATGCAGCTAGCAGATAAGACCAGATTTCATCAGATAAGATTTCGTTACATATATATTAATTTATAGATAAGATAAGATTTTCATTACATGTATTCGACATTGAATTTAGTGTGTGTATATATATTTACGACATATGCGGTCCACATCATCGTAACTACAGTAGTAGTCTGCAACTTTAAAATGATGAGCAAGTTTGTTGACGTACTGCAGACTGCGAAGCACGGAGTATGGGCCAGTATGGCAATGCCTGCACAGCGGGAGTGAAATCCTGAATTCTTTTTTTATTGCCTTATTTGGCAATTTATTTGTTTTTTCTAATTAAAAAAAAAAAGGACGATAAAGTGGCTACTAAACTTGCCTAGCTACTTGAACATATAACACCCGTAAGTTGGGAACCAATAACAAAATAAATTTAAACAGTATAAATTGCAGATGCTCTATCAAACTTGATTGAGCCAAATTTGATAAACTTATTTGTTTAGTAATAACACTTTAAATCATTGGTTGTCATAAATGATAATTTAAGATAATATCAAAGGTCTTGAATCGAACCTTGACTCCATCATTCACAATTTTATTTAAATTAAATATTTTACGTATTGAGCCTCACCTATTAAAATGAAGTTTGAGCTCACACGTGAGGGATAGTGTTAAAGTGTTGATTAAATTTACATATTTCTATCAAATTAAGCTTTTTAAGATTAATGGTAATTTAACAAACACTTGTTAATTAAAACAAGTTTCTTCATTTACAAAGCTGAAATTTTACTACCAAGGAGGACAAAACATTTTCTCGCAAATATATATAGATAATTTAATTCATATGTGTTGTTTCATACCAAGAGTTTGAAAGCATTTCCAATCACTTTCTCATTCTACGTTCTTTACATTTTAGGAGTAGCCATGAAGCCATGGTTGCACCAGGGGATCAAACTATTATGGGCAAACATTAAATTAGTGAGAAGATGGTTTCTAAGAAACTTCTGGATAAGGCTGTAAGTGAGCAAAATTACTTGTGAACATGTTTGTGCTCGGCTTGGATTAGCTCAGCTTATGATCAGTTCGTTTATTAAACGAACAAAGCTTGAATAAAAAATTCAGGCTCGTATAAATTTAGGCCCGATTCACATAAGCTTGGCTCGACTCGTATAAACTCAAATATATGACTTTATTTTTATTATTTTTAACTTTGTAATGAAAACATATATATTAATTATTTTTAAAAAATAAAAAGAAATGTTGCTTATAGTGTAATATATATCAGTTGAATTATTATAATTGTGAGTCTAGATATAGATATAAGTGTCTTAATGTGTATATAAGTGAATTTATGTGTATGTATATATATGTGTGTTTATATATATACTATAAGATAAACATATAAATTGAGATTAGATTATTTAATATTTGACTTAATTTCTCTAATTACCCAAACAATAAATCTTAACAACAATTAAATAACTAATAATTTGAAAAGAAAAAAAAATCATGACATTTACTTTATATATGAAATAATTAAATTAATTTATTAGCGCATGAACAAGCTCGAGTTCTGCTAAAAAATAAATGAACTTAACATATTATCCAATTCGGTGGAATGCTCAGCTCAGCTTGTGTTAAAAAAAATTAAACAAATTAAGCTTGAAAATTCAATACTCGCTCGACACAATTCGATTACAAAAGTTATCCGTATAAAGAAAGTGAGAACTACTGTTCATTTGTTCGTATCTTTTGCTACGTATAGGCAAGAGGTATGGGTGGGGTTCTGTTAAAACAATGAAACAACATTTACAGGAAAAATTGCAGAAATTTCCAGCAAATACCGAAACATGTAAGAGGTACAATTTTTGTTTTTTTTGTTTTTGTTTTTTTATTATTTTTAATTAGCTGAGGCCTTCGATCGGAGCTGGTACACTACTCCCTCCAGTCTCCATGCACGAATCAAAACGCTCCCTCCCCAACCATATGACAACCCATTTACTCAACACCCACAAATTGTGTTCTGAAAAGCCAACATCGACAACAAAATTGGTATTGACACTTGGAGATTGTTCAGTGACTTGTGGGATTTTAGCAACATAATAGCATGAAACCTATTAATTGTGGGCAGTGAAAATATCCTCATTTTAGCATATCCAAGTAAATTTTTTGTTGGTAATATGGAGATTCAACAGAGTCGTTAATATGAATACTACAGTACTGTAAAGAATGCAATAGAGACACAACATTCTATCGGGCTTCAAATCTTCCATTGTCCTTTTTGTGGACACCGCCACCTTTGAATCGGGATCGATATATAACATTCATCTTATATTTCATTTTGGAAGGTGAATTTCTTATAGTCATCATGACACTCCAATACCCGTTCCTAGTTAAAGATTGGAAAATTAAGAATATTATAGCTGACTCTATTGCTATGATCCCCCATCTTCATCTTGAAAGGCAATAAAAGTTTACAGAAGATACCACATGGTTTATTGAGCCGCGGCTAAAGCTCACTTCGGTTGCATTCCCATTGACTTAGTTATATTAGAAGTCATCTCATATCTCTTTATCTCCTAAAATTGATGTAATTTTTTAAAATTATTGAATTTTCGGCTGCATTTCCACTCACTTAGTAATACTAGAAGTCATCTCATATCCTCTTTTATCTCCTAAAATTGATGTAATTTTTTAAAAATTATTGAATTAAAATTTAATAGTAATTTTAAATGTTACATTAATTTTAAAGAATACAAAGAAGATACGGAGAGGGCTTTTAGCGTTATTCAATTCAAAATCCCTTATATGAGGGCAAACGAAAATCAGACACCATGGGTATGCCTAAATGTGCTTACATTTTGTGTTGGGATTGATTCAATCATTCAGAGATCGATGCTGAAGCAGAAGAAACATATGAGGGCAAAGGCAAGGAAGGAAAAATTAATCACAAGGGGTTCCAAGAAAAAGCATCTTTAAACCTCTTGCCGTCAAATCTGATATGATTTCAAAGGTGATAAACACAAGATTTAATCCCTACATTGTAGGATTCAATTAATCTATATTCCAACCAAGTTGAAAAGTACTAAAAGATCAATGCATGACAGAGATAGATGATGTGAATAATTTGAGAACCAAGCATTAATTCTTGATTTTTAGGAATTGTAGAGGCTTACAAGAGGTGGGGAATAAGCCATGCCAACAACATAAGTAAGCCAAAACATGGTGTTTGGACCACCCCTAAAAGAGGTGGTCACCTTATGAGGGCGGTCTAGGCACCCCAACATGGGTCGTCGACCACTCTCAAAACATGTTGGAAGCAGTCGGATTGTTAGGATTGAGGACACTTTTTTATTATTTCTATTTCTTATATCTTATGTTGAAAATGCCGCTCATTTCTAACCATTAAAATTGAGATTGAGCAAACTGCAACCTCTACAATTCATATGTTACGTGAATAATTGCTTAAACATGTAAAAAAGAATGGCTAAAATATACCTAAACGAATACTCTTCGGTTCATTTAAATGGGAGAATATCCTAATTCATAAGACTCGTTTTCAACCATTAAAGGAGACAAAAATGCTGTCTCAACATGCACCTGTTCCAATAAATTTCAGAAGCATATGAGTCCACCACCAAACATGGGTCTGGACCCATGCACTCAGCAAGACAAGTCAATAGAGCCCATGAGAAATATGGATAGGCCTAGTCCTCAATGTCTACGATCAGCCTATTGCCGGCCATATGGGCTCCTTCGTCCATTGCAGCTTTCAAATCGATCTTCCGCTCGTGGGTTTTAGCATAAAATATGTTTTAAAAATATATTTGTTTGAGTGTTTTGACGCTTTGAAAATATTTATAGTTGATAAAAAAAATGAAAAATAATTTTCATGAGATTTAAAATACTTTACACTTCTTATTTACGTAAAATTATCTTTTACTACTTTCACACATTCTTATGCAAGTAATTATGAGAGGATCCTCTACCCATTATAGAGTTTACTTGTCCGAATAAGTATTTAGCTATTTAAACTTTTACTCTTTCCAATAACTCTCATATAATTGCACACTCAAATTATAAACAATATAAATAAATAATTGCAATGAATCTCAATTTTCAACCCGATTAGCTTTTATTCTCAAGTACTAATTTTCTCTGCAGAGCCGGTCAAAGTTGTCATCATTGAAACTTCACCATTATAGTGATTTTTTTCTTTTTCTTTTTCTACTCCATTATAGCAGCTGTCTAATGTAAAGAATTAGGGGTCTGAGTCACATTTGGACTTTCAAATTACCATTAGTTGAACCCACAATTTTATTCTTGAAAGGACTATATCGCATGCTCCTGCCATCGAATGAGAAATCAGGTCAATATTCCATGCATCACAATATCTCTATTATGCAGCTTCAAGTTATAGTTTGTCCACAAAATCTATACAATCACCTTATCACCCATAATCTGGTTCAATGGTGGAGTCACGGACGAGGGAGAGCAAATGACTCCTACACGTCATTGAATAAAATTTTTCGTTTAAGAAAATAAAAATGTTCGTTTTTTAAAACAAAATTTTAAAAAAAAAATCATTTTTTTAAAACAAAAATTTCCATTTAAAAAAAATAAAAAAATCGTTTAAACATAATTTTTTTTTAATTAAAATTTTCGTTTTATAAAAAAATTAGAGAAATGCTACACATCTCAAATTTTTTTATCCAAAGTTGGTTTCCAATTGATGTGTCAACATCTTATAAGATTTATTATTTTGAAAAATGTGTAACCAACTCATGGAATGGTTACATATCATTTGAGAACCAACTTTTGGGAATAAAATTTGAAATGTTTAGCATTTCTCAAAAAATTATTATTATTTTAATTTTTTTTCAAATTTATATGGGTATTTTTATATTTTTGCTAACTTTTGGGAACATGGACAATGTTTTGGTAGTTTGAGAAGGGCATTGTCACATTTAAAAGTTGAGGGACAATATCAATTGTATAGTAGTTTGAAAAGGTTATATGGACTTTACCCTATATATTTGTTTTAACTATTTTAAATTGTATGTGATAAAACATAATCGACTAACATAGTTCAACAAACATTATAACATTGTGCATCATGATCCATTCTAATATTTTCACGAATAATGCTATTCACACTTTCATTTGGCTAACACAATTCAACAAGCATTATGCCATATGCATCATAATCTATTCTAATATTTTCATGAATAATATTACTCATATTCTCATTTTCATACTCTTTACATGGTTTTAAAAGTTATCATCAAATTTATGATGACTATTGAAATTTGATTCAATAATAATTTTAAAATTCATTTAAAAAAGTACGAGAATAAAAATGTGGGAGCGAAATTGTATGTAGCATGACTCTAACTCCATTCCCTTCTTCAATTGTCATTACATTACCTTGTAGTGGTCATTTGCTCGTAAAAGAGAAAGTTGATTAATAAGAAGAAAAAAAAAAGGGTTATGGACCATTCTAGAGCATTTTTAAGTAGGACTATGCAAAATCACTCACGCATCGCCTACCGTCCCTCTACTATCCGAAAATTGGCTGTCACCACTTAATATACAACTAGTAGGCGATTTTTTTTTGGGGTCATTTATGACAAAGTCGATTTTGATAGTTAGAATAACTTTTCTAACCGACCGACGTTACTAACCAACTTTTTTCATTTCTTTGCTTAATCATATAGTCATATGAGAGGTTAGAAGAGATGACTACATTATCGACCGTCACTACAATCAACATGTCGTTGACAAAAAAAAAAAAGGTTGGTGAAAGAAGTCAGTTAAAATTCTGACTTTATCAATCGTGGTGTGAAATGTGAAAATGCACATTTTTGTAATCGAGTTATTATGAAAGTTAGGCTAAAGCTATGCTGTAGCTGGATGAAAAATTTAAATAAAATCATTAGGCTATATCTTTAAAATATATTTTTTTGCCAAACAAGCCTCAAAATACTATAGTATCCAAAATTTTGTCCAAATTCATCCACAAATATATGATACCCCTTTTAACTTATAGCTCTACCAAAACCAAAGCAAGGGGCGTTTGGTCGTAAGTCGTGGCAACAGAGTCAAGTGGCTGAGAAAATAAAACCCTAGAGAAACAGCGAAATCAACAAGAGGAAGAGGAAGAAGAAGAAGGAGAAGATAGACGGACCTAGATCGGATCGGATCGGATCCGGCTCACATACGCACATCCTCCTGGTATGTACGTGGGTCTTCTTCCTCTTCTTCTTCTCGAATTAGGGCTTTGGCTTTTACAGATTCACTGATACAGCAATTTTTGTTCAATAATTCCGTGTCTTCTTTGTTGAATACGCTCTTTTTATCTGAATTTATTGAGACCCAATTTCTCGGTCTTTCATTAATTTTGTCTCGTTAACTGTTTCGCAATCTTAATTTGATTCCCCAAAGATTTAACACACATATACGTGAATTATACACTCATAATTTATTCGAAAACGACATTTATAATTTTATTTTTCGTAATCAGTTCTATGATTGGTTTTTAAATTTTTAGCATGAGAGAGTTCTGTTTTAGCTGGAAAAGAAAAGGTCTCCTAAAAATCACACATCAAAAGTTTTGTGACTGCTCGTAGATGCATTGTCAAATGAGAAATTAGTAGCTCAGTGGAGGAACCAAGCAAAGACGGTATGATCCATCTTGTGTTGAAAGCATTTCCATGTTTTATAGGTACTATTTTGTATGTGTTTCCTCATGATAAGCAGAAAAAAGATGGAAAGAAAGATTGTCCTTTTCTGCTATAGATGTTGATTGCTAAGTTGTGAAATATATGTGTTTATCTGACATTTGGTTTAGGATTTGATTTTTCAAGATTGATATCCTTCTGTGCGTCTCTTTGGCTAATATTCATGATTTATTAGCTGATGGTTTCTACAATCAAGACCTTCCTCTGTTTTGTGTGATAAGAGAATTCGAAGATGGGTGTTACTGAATTTGTGGAAAGGGTTTGATTTTGAGGATTCCGGTTATGAAAGAGGGGCCAAGGTCAACTCATGGGAGTTACTGGTTCTTGGTTCATCATGGCGTAACTGTTTCTGTTTGTGCATATATTACAGGAGAGGTTTTCATACATTCTGCTCCTGAATCTTCTGAACGATCACCAAGAGGCTTGCAGGGGTTGACGCTGACGGGGGTTTTGCTTGCAAGAAATGGATCCTGGTCGCTATGGTCTTCAGCAAGGATGGGATAATAACAGCGTAATTGTGGTTTCCTCCTTAATAATCACCTATATGGGATGATAAAACAAGAAATTATTAGGGCACATGTGATTGTCCATTTTTTTGGGCATCTCATCCCTAAAGAAAAATGAGGGAAAGCCGTGGGGCAGTGAGGATATGGACTGGATTTGCCTAAGCTCATATCATGATTGATTATTTGTGGCTGACATAGCTTATTCTCTTGAATTCACAGGCTCTGGAGGGTTATGGTGCTGTAAATGAGCCAAACTTCCGGTGAGTGTTGACAGTTGCTTATCATCATCACTAGGGTAGTTTAGTACTCATGGGTATAGGTGTGCAATTAAAAATATATGTAACTTTATTGGTTAATTCTATTGGTATTTATTTGATGTATGATTGTGCAAGAATTTTTTTTGTTGTTTATTGATATTGACCAATTGTTTTTTTGGTTCTTTTATTTGGAGTGTGTTATATCACATTTTATCTTTTCTCTTGCATCCCATTTTATGTTCTTTTGGCAGGGTTGGTGCTTCCTACGATGAGAGGAGGTTTTTAGATGAAAGATATTCAAGAGATAATGTTTATCCAAGAAATGCCTTCCATCGTGACGTTTTGGATAGGGAGACCTATCCACCACCACCTCCTGCTATTGGGCTTTGGCCGCAATCAAGAAGAAGAAGTTATGAAGAGGACTATCCACTTGATAGGGAATCTAGGCGACATGAGAAATCATACGTTAATTCATACCATGAGATGGATACATTTCGGGATCATGAGATTGATGCAATTCAGGAATTTGATAAGTTTGGGGATGGCTATCGTAGTATTGATAACTATCGTGATCATGAATTTGACAGGCCTGGTAGGTTTGGGGGACGCGAACGTGATGATTATGTGTATGATGATTATGACTATAGGTCCCGCATCTCCCATCAAAGCAGGGAGGATAGCCGTGACAGAGATTATGACTTTGGCCGGCATAGTTATGATTCTGATTATGAAAGAGGCAGTAGGAGAGATGCTAATTGGAGACGGCGTGAATCCTGTGATAAGAGAGGTTTGAGTCGGGAAAGAGATCCAAGTCCGCATAAAAGGCATGAACGCTCCCGGTCCCGGGGGCATGATGATCGGCCTAGATCAAGGTCCCCCCGTAGTCGAAGCCATGGTCGAAGTCATCGAGAGGATAGCTACGATGATGATCGGCATGAGAGGACTGATAAGCGGAGGGAGCGTGAAGAGAAGCGTCATCGTGAGCAGTATGCTGTGGTATGCTTTAGCTGTTAAATATGTATTTTGTATTTGATGTATTGTCTCTCTGGTTTTTTGCATGATAGATGGCTTCAGTGAGAATCCCGTTTCCTTGTAGGCCCCATCTGCCACCATTGTTGTGAAGGGCCTTTCACAGAAGACAACCGAGGAAGATTTGTACCAGATCCTTGTAATGTTTTGATGTTTTGGCTTTGAATACTACTGTTTTATTTCTTTGATAAAAACTAATTTTTGTGTGACTATTAGGCTGAATGGGGACCCCTTCGTCATGTCCGTGTGATCAAAGAGCGAAACTCTGGGATCTCGCGCGGATTTGCTTTTATTGATTTTCCTTCTGTGGTAACTCTTATATTCAACTTGTTAATTTTTATTTATTTGTTAAATTTATTTTATTTAAAATGAATGTTTATATGGAAACTTATTGTTCTGGAACAGGGAGCAGCGCGTTCAATGATGGACAAGATTGGTGATGATGGTCTTGTTGTGGATGGAAGGAAGCTTTTTTTTGAGTATAGGTAGTTTTTCCTACAATCATCATTTAGTTCTTGTTATTCTATCTGATAAGATTGTGTTCTATTGTGCTTGTTATTTATAGATATTAAATTCTAGGCTTATTTATTCCATGTTAATATCATAGTTGTGAAGACAAAAGTTTTGAGCCAAGACTGGGTGAAATCTGGATGAAGTTTAATTTTACTATGGTAATTTCAGTTGAAGTGGAGCATATTAACCATTAGTATTAGTTTATTGTGATGAAAGTGCTAGTTTATATATCTTAAATCCATGCCAATTCTATGGTTTATTTGTTGTTGCAAGTATATTTGGTGAAAAGTTTTGTGTTGCAGTAGTAAGCCAACCAGTGGGTCAGGTGGACCGTTTGGTCAAGAGAATGGTGGAAAATCAGGCCACTTTAACCATAAAGGCATTACAGTACCATCTGATTGGATGTGCAACTCTTGTGGCTGTGTCAATTTTGCTCGGCGGACATCTTGCTTCCAGGTTTCTTTTTTCTTTTTTATGTTTGCATTTTATCACCATATTTCTTTACTTGGTTTATGGTGATGAAAGAAAATTTTTCTTCAAATAGTCAAGCTTTATCTGTCAGAATACTGAATTACTCTAGCTCTATAACTAGTCTACTTATGTCGTATGACAGTCCAATGCTCACTATATTCAATAGGTGAGCACACTTGCATTCATGGGTGGACCTGCTTTTCAGGAGACAGTCAGCTAACTATTATTTTCTGATGATTTGTCTTTTGGGGCCTATTATGTTCTTTATACTTGGGCAAAGGCCTCACATACATGTGCAGGATCAGTATGTCAGCTTTATCATGCTATTCATAAAAAAAAGTTTTGTCAGCTTTATCATGTTGCAGTTTCGTCTATCTTTTACCTGGTGGTTTATTGAACCTAATTAGTGTTACTAAGTTCTGCCGGACTGAGCTGATATGTGAGGCATGAACTAATGATAAAATGTGTAAAATTGAAGCTTGTGTATTATATAACTTTGGTGTTTGAAATTTTTATTTAGATCTCATTGGTTGTTTATTTTCTTCCCTTTGCTGCAGTGTAATGAGCCACGCAGTGATGATGCACCCCCAGCAGATATTTCTCTATCACATCCAGCACCATTAGGAAAGAAAGGATTGGAGGCAGGTTGGTACTTGTTGCTTTTTGCTGGCAGGTGTTAGATTTTAATTTTTTTAGTAAGTAATAGCAAATTCAATAAAAAGTTCAAAGGTGCAACCAAAGTACACAGGACGTAAGCCTAGCAAGTAGCGGAAGGTGCTAGATTTAATTATATGCTGCAATATATAAATTCATGTAACTGATATGTATCCAGGCCCTACTCATGTTTTGGTTGTTCGTGGATTGGATGAAAATGCTGATGAGGAAATGCTTCGTTATGAATTTTCCAAACATGCTCCAATCAAGGTATGAAAATGCTGAGTAAATAATTAAAAGGTTTTGTTTACTCTAATATTTTTTAAAACAATGAGGCTGCATTCCCCTTTCTCTTAACAATCCTTTAGCACTTGCCTATGATTTATATTGATCTTAATTTGCAGGATCTTCGCCTTGTCAGAGACAAATTTACTCATGTCTCGAGGGGATTTGCATTTGTACATTTTCATTCGGTATGTTTATTTTGTTGGTAGTGGTTGAGCCAAATTTAATATGTTATCCTTGCCCTTTATTCATGTTTGAAGCGTGGTTTCAAATTTTACTTTTCCTAAATGGCAAACACACATGCTATTGTAGTATAGAAGGTATAAATGTTGGATACACACTTAAGATTCTAAATTTAAATTTACTACATGTTTTGACCCTATTTTAAGATGGATTTTAATATCATGAAGGTGGTGTTCGTGGGGTTCTTTAGATTTTATGTTGTCAGGGAAAAAATGAAAAGGGAACACTGCAAGTTGTTAAATTGAATGGTTGAACCATTGTTAAATTGTCTGGTGAAATGAGTGGCTCAACTTGATTAGTAATTGCTTCTTCTTTTTTTTTTCTAATTTTAATACTTTTGTTACTTGGAATTATGCAATTTTGCTTTCAATCATGTAGTTAAAATGAATACTGTTTGCAAACAGGCACTGCATGTGCTTTAGCCTAGTGTTAAACAAACTAAACTTGGTTCAGACCAAAAAAGAAAAACAATTTATTAAAATTTTTGATGGTCGGAATGGAGAATGAAATGGAATTTTCATTAAAAATCTATGATAATTGAGATGGAGCATTGTCTGGATTTTTCTTTATGGGACAGCTAGGAAGAAAGAAATATTGAATGAAGCTTATTAATAATAAATTGCTTCCATTGCATTGCCTGTTGAGGTTGTTAAAGTTAACAAAATCATGATGTTGTGGCTTATGGGGATTATGTTTGACGTTCAAAAGTTGTGGATAGCTTTACTCTCGGTCCTTCTGATTTGTGAGACTTCATTTTAAAAGGTACTTTGGGCACTACATTCCCTGGAAAGGCTTGTAGAAATTGTAGTATACCGCCCAACACCACCCCCCCCCCCCCAAAAAAATAATAAAATTGAGAAACAGAGAAAAATAATATTTCTAAGATTTTATTCTCCATTTGGGATGAAAGGAAACATGCGTTATGGTATGGTATGGTTGGTTGCCAGAAAGTTTTTTGATTGGAGCTAGAACAGAAGATTTCATTTTTTGTAGGTGGAGGATGCGACCAAAGCTCTTGAAGCAACGAATGGAACAACTCTCGAAAAAAATGGGCAGATCTTGAGGGTGGCATATGCAAAAAGCATCCTTGGTCCAGGATCAGGTACATCAGGATCTGGCCAGTCAAGTAGCCTTGCTGCTGCTGCAATCGAGGCAGCGACTTTTGCTCAACAGGTGCTTTATATATACATATGTAGGTGTGTGTGTTTGTGTGTTTCGAGTTTCTTTTATAGTATCTATTTGTTTAATCATGCGTTAAGTTGTTACGTGATTTTATAAGTTTGATTGGATCTTTAGATTTCTTTGTAATTTCTTTAAGACTTCTTGGATAGGGTTTGATGTTTAAGGACTAATGGCTGGTTAGGTTATAAAAGAGATTGAATTTTGAATGAACTTGATAGCTGTTTGGTATTAAAACAGTGAATTGATGGATAAAAAAAAGAAAAGATGAACCCCGTGCAATCACATATAAGTTTCATAAACAGTAATAGCTAAGAAGGAATCACACCTAAAGGATTTAAGAAAGCTGCTGGATTTTTATTGAACTTGTTCTTTGTATTTTAGAGATTATATAGAGGCCTTTATATAGGCCATTGCTAAACCTTTTCCAACACAGATTAGGATTCCTTAGCAAAACAGTAAAGTAATCTAAAAGGACTCCTAAACTTAAGTTGAAAACAAAGACCCCAACACATAAAATAAGACTCAACTTGTCATAAATTTGATCAGGAAGTAGACACATAGGTGAAGCGGGGTACTGGTCAACAAAGTGAAGCCAATAATGGTTTATGGGTTTTACGATATTTGTACTAAATGGTTACACAGGAGACGAGCGGAAGAGCATTAAAGGGAAATAACTTGGACTTCTCACAGTTCTACAACTTGGGGTTTTTTTTTTTTCTTTAGTTCTTTACCTGTTTTTGAAAAAGATTTGCCAGTTTTTATTTTCTTTACGCAGTGCTTGATATGAAAAGATGGATTATCTATTGATTATGAGCAAGACAACACAATTTTATGGTTTTGAACACATTCCTTATTTCATCTTGTATTTTTGCAAAATCTATGTATTTGCACCATTTAATATCTTTTTCTTTCTTCTTTCTTTTGTTTTTTCTGATTTAATAGGTTCCAAACTTAGTTTTATCGCTTGAAATTGTTGTTTAAAGCGGAAGTTCGTACTTCTTTAATTTCCTATATTCTCTTACCTTTTATCAAAAAGCAAATAATCTTATTGAAAGTTGTGCCATCTCTAGTATAAACAAATGAAATTCTAGGAAGATCTCTATATTCTTACATTTTCATTAATATCACATCATTTATTTTGGGACGGAAGAAGTATTTTCTTTTGAAGCACTATGGAGAGAGGAATATCCAACTTGGTGAATGGTGATGGTGCTAATTTTTCCTAAAGCACTGAGCATTGCAAGAGTCAATTCTTTTTTTTTTTTTAAATAATAAATAAAATAATTACTTACCACATAAGTGGTCTTAACTTTTATAGGCACAGTATTATTTCTCTTTTGTTTGTAAGGAGGAAACAGAACAAAAGGGCGGATACTTGGACCCATGCGGTGTTCTGTCTTGTCACATCGTAGTGGTGGCAGAGGTGCACGTACTATAAAATACAAATTTTTCTTTGATTTTTATCTTTATTTACTTTTTTTAATATGCGATTCAAAATGTAAGTGTTAAGTTCATATCTAGCTGTGGATTACCTCAGAGGGATTTATAATTATAACAAGTTCTAACAGTTATAATCTAACTTCAGATGTGGTGTATCAATTGTGCACTTGGGAGTTATCTACCCTTCCCTTCCCTTCCTTTCCAAACTAACATAAACTTTTTAACGGATTAATCTTAGATATCTTGCAGCATATGAACTTGATGCTTGAGCTGCAGACCTTTTTAGTGTTAACTTATCCCTTATGAATACCACTGTTGTCCTGTATTTCGGCTTGATTTATATGCAATCGAATAGAGAGAATTCCTCCATGGGGGCGTATAATCTACCTGGAACTCCTTGTAGGCATTTTATATTTAGTACCTTGTGTTGTTGTCTTTTCCAGTTTATGTGATTCTGTAATCTTATATAATTGACTTTAATGGGATTGCATTCTTGTGCTCCTTTGTCTCTGGCCTTTTAGTATGATGCTGTTGGATGGGCACCAAAAGAATATAACCCAGATGACAAGCAATCAACCAGTGGGAAGGAGCAAACTGGGGGGAAGGTTGCAGTTCAAAATGATGGTTCGGCTCCACAATCTGGATTTGTATGGGATGAGGCTTCTGGTTATTACTATGATGCTGCTTCTGGGTTCTACTATGATGGAAATACAGGTTCATATGTTTTCTAACTGCGTTATGTTGAAGGTGTCTGAATCTGAATTTTGCAGACATTGTAAACAAAATGGGGTAAAAGCTGATTATGTTTAAATGGAATTTTCCCTTGCTTGGTTTTTGGGTGTCATTTACTCTGAATGAATTGGTCTACTTGGCTGCTACATGGAATGCTTTTTTTTCAAGTCATAGTCTAATGTCCAGCCAAAGTCATTTATATACATTCAGTTCGAATCTTCCCTTCCCCCTCCCCTTGGGTCAACTTCTTACAAAGAAAAAAATATTCAGACATGCACACACTTGTATGAAGTAATAGTTCCAGGAAGAACAGAATAATCTTGTTTCAAATTTATGGACCACACTTGATTCCTTGAAGATGCTCAACTATTTTTCTGCAACAATTGCTCCTTACGTTATAGGTTGTGTTGTTATTAGTGGAGCAAGGTAAAAAAAGTCACTCTTTTTGCCATATACAGCTACTATCTCTAGATTTTTTTTGGGACACTTCTATCTTCTATTGGTATTACATTTCATATAAGAGAATGAAACTGTGGACTATAATTTTCATATGGTTACTTATTAACTTCTTTCAATCAACCTCAAAATGTCCCAATCCATCCAACTTCAGACATATATCTGTGGTACCTGTGGTTTATAATTTGCTGATGTACGGGATCATTATTATTTGGCGAGTTGCAAACATATTTCAATATGTATGCTATAATAATATGAAATTTTTTTAGTAGAAATTACTTCTTTCTCAAGGTGCATTTTGGAATTTAACTTTTCTTAATTCTCTTATATGTTCTTGCCACATGCAGGTCTTTATTACGATGGTAACAGTGGAATATGGTATTCATATGACCACCAAACTCAGCAGTATCTCCCTTGCACTGATCAGAACGACAACAAAGCACCTGGTAACCAATCTGAGCTCCCTAGGGCATCAGATGGTTCCAGTAATAGAAAAGTCATCATATCTGCACCAGCTACTACTGTAACATCAGTTGAGAAGGTTGCCTCATTACCGGATGCAGTACAGGCTGCAGCAACAGCAGCAATAGCTGCAGAGAAGAAAGAGAAGGAGAAGTTAAAAGAGATAAAACTCGCTTCAAAGAGCAGTATTCTGGCTAATAAGAAGAAAATGAATAATGTATTGTCGATGTGGAAGCAAAGGAGTCATGAAGGGCAAGCAACTCGTGTGGCTCTTGATGACAATCAACTATCTGGGTCAGCTGATGATAGACCTTTTTCTGTTGGACAATCCACAAAGAGCAAGTTTAAGACTGATGCAACATCAACAAAAGATAATTCTACGTCCAGTTCAGGAGCTCCCACCACCGCCTCTGCTGCCCAGCAGGCTGTTGGTTTGGAGTCTCCGGTCAAGCCAAGGCCCGTGAGTAACAGCTTAGGGGGGACTATAATGGGGGTCATTAGAGGCTCTGGAAGAGCTACAGTGAGATCAGAAACCTTCTCTTCAGGATCATCTGGTGTAGTTTCCACGTCAACTGTCACCACAAGTACTGCTGGTTTATCTTTATCAGCAAATGCAGATATACCTACAGTCGCAACTCCATTTAAAACGGACGCATCTGCATTGGGCACCTACACACCACCTGGGGCTGCTGTGAGTGGCAAGAGGAGGTTTTCTGAAATGCCACTTAATCCAGCTGCCATTCACAAGGAGCAATCTCAAACTACCTATAGGGATCGTGCAGCTGAGCGAAGGAACTTGTATGGTTCATCTTCTCTTGGAGATGAACTATCTAATCTGGGATTTGGTGAATCAAGTAAGCTTTGTTCAGCAATGTCTTTTAATGGCATGCCTTTGATCCTGTCTTACAAGCTCATTTTATAATTTTTTATAACTGTAAATTATTATGGATCTAGTACATAGAAAAATGCTCCAATATGTTTGGATGTGTTACCCTTTCATAATCAACCCTGACCACAGGATATATGCCAAATGTTTGTTGTTTTATTTACCAATTTAGTTATCCAACTTTATGGTCCATTTACTCTCTCTCTCAATATCTGTATTTACTTCTGAGAAATCCGTTTGTTTACTGTTGGTGAACATCCAAGATCGAGATGTTGCATTAAGGAAGGGTTCTATGGATTCAATGCCTTTCCCCCCTGGTGTTGGTGGAGGGCGTGCATTCGGGGATGCTAATATCAACAGTTATGAGGTGATTACTGCAGACAAAGCGATTGACGAGAGCAATGTGGGCAACCGGATGCTCCGTAACATGGGCTGGCATGAAGGCTCGGTATCATTTCATTCTTTGAACTTCGAATAATATGAACTGTTGATGTAGTGGTTACATATAACTGAAATGCCTATTTAAATATTTAATTGAAGTGGTTATTCTTTCTCCTGGTTGAGCAGTGGAATTTGATTTAATTATTAGAAAGAAAGAATCTATTTGTTTTTTTGTAAAAAACAGTTATCATAACCCCTCCCCCAAAAAAAAAAAAATTCTTTGGTATGTCCAAGAATCTCTCTACTCTAGTTACTACCCTTTTTTTTTCTTCCCTTTTGTTTGCAACTGAGGACTCTGTATAAGACACGGTGTTTTGGTACTTGTTTATAACTTAGTCACCTCAACATCTGAATGGTACCAGTGGCCATTTGGTTCTTCTTTGGAACACTAATTCTGCAGGATTCTGACATTTATGCTTTGGGGATTGTTTTTTTCTTGTTTTGGTATTCCTCTGGTGTGAAGGGATTAGGGAAGGATGGAAGTGGAATGGTAGAGCCAGTCCAGGCACAATCCGTGGATAGACGAGCAGGACTTGGTAGTCAGCAGAAAAAACTTGATCCTAGCCTTGAGGTGCAGGCCGGGGATAGTTACAAGACTCTCATTCATAAGAAGGCGCTTGCCAGGTTTCGGGAGATGTCGTAGATAGATTGATGTGGAGCGATTGAAGCTGCTTGGGGAGTAAAGGGGAAGCTGATACATAAACTTAAGAAGGAAAAGATAGTGGCAGAGTTTTCAAATGCATTAGAAAATGTAGTATCCATTGTAGAGGCTTTTGGGTCGGTCATGCAATTATTAGTTTATGGTGTCGTCTGTCTCAATTCTCTCTTGTAAAAAACTAGCTTTTCAGCACTTGTAAAAATTCAAATGTGCTTTAAAGATCTGAAATTTTGGTTATTCTTGTTAGCCATTTTTGCTGTTAAAACAGTTCTATCCAAAACGGTGGAACATAAATCTTTCCTTATGCTGGTAAGCCTAATGAGCATTTGGAAAGCGACATGGATGTACAAAGCACTCTCATTTATTTTTTCGTAAATACTAGTGGGGTTGGCATTCAGTGCTTGGAAAGCATGATTGTTGTTGAATTAGGATTGCACCCATCCATCCGTCACCTTGCTATCGGTAATTTGGTATGGGTAACCATGCAACAGCCAACCCTGTGAAATTACCAAAAACGCCTACAGGAAAGAACAAAATAACGGCGTGACATCTGCAGGATCCTCTCTAGTTTATTTGAATTAGAGAATATCTAGTTAGTTATATTTGAATAGTATTTTTGTCTTATTACTTTTTAAAGGGATAAAATTACCTTTGCACTATAATTAACTAGATATTCTCAAGATCAAATAAACTGGAAATTATCATAATTCGTAACAATTAATGTGAGCCACCGTCTTAACAAGATAAAAATTTTCTACAAACTGGTTTTTAGCTAATTTTTACACCTATATAATAAAGTTACATGTTTAAATAAATATTTGAGAAGCATATTATTATTATTATTATTATATATGAAAAAAAATGGAAAAGAAAAAAAAAAAAGTGTTTTTCACATTTAAGGGGCATATGTCACTTTATTAGATAAGTTTGTAAGATTTAGCTACAAACTAGTTGTAGCAAATTTTTGTTAGCTCCAACCTGATCCCAAATTCTTGTTGGCTCTTACAATTGAATCAAAACCTTTGAATCTTTTAGAGTCGTGTCTTTCCTTATGGTTAATTAGTTACTTGCATTGTGTTATGTGTTAGGAATAAGAAGTGTTAGGATGTTTATGCATCAATTGTGCTAATTTGTCGTATGCAGGGTTAAGTGGAGCCTTAGGCGGATTGAAAAAATTTCAGGCTTTCATTATAGTCAATATTCTTTAATTAAGGCCTCAAATTTTGATAAATAAATAATTAAGAAATGTATTAATATCGTTTGATTTTCTTACAAACTTAAATCTCCAATATTTCATTCTTTAAGTAAGTCCTAAAAAACTGATAACATTAAACAAAGAAATCAAATAATATATTAATATTAAAGTAATTCGTAAATAAAATTCTTACTTTGAACGTTGTGCAGTAGAGATGACAACTAGTCAACAATAAATAATAATCCCAAGTCTCAACTGCAAACTTAATCGTCATTGCACAAGAATGTGGGGTTTTTTTTTTTCTCAAACATGAGACATAAGTTGCTTTTGTCCATATGTTCAAAAATATGAATTTATGTCACAAGTAATAAATCAATTAGAAATCATGCCTTATGAAGTGATGTCAAAAAAAAAAAAAAAAAAAATTTATGAATGGAATCCAATATTAAAAAAAAATTAAATGTTAAGAAGATAAAAAAGTCTCAAAATATTTTATTCAATTACAAGCCTCATCCTTATAAGTTTCCATTTTATTCTTGCTATTTTTCTATTCAAGTCTTATTCAAATTTGAATTATTATCTTCTTTTCTTTCTTTTTTTTTTTTTTCCCAATTTTCCTTATTTTCCAACACTAATCAAGTCTTTAAATTTATTCCATATTTGATCAGTGACTAAAAAAAAAAAATTCGTTACCAAAAACTCAATCAATCAGCTGCATTAATTTTTTTTGTTTGATTGTAAGAAATGTTTTACACTATTTTGTCTTTCCTTGTGTTAATTAAAAGTGTTAAATAATCATATCATAAAGATTAAAAAATGTATGGAGCTAACCCCAGTCGTATGTTTATTGTTGTAAATGGGTCAGTTTCTATCTAGACACTTACTTGTAACACTCAAAATCGCACGCATTCCTTGAGGTCTCAAGTCCACTTCATATTTATTTAAATGTGAAGCTGAGTTGAAGAAGTGCCTGCGATTTTTATCGTTTATATATATATATATATATTTTTGTGGTTTCCAAAAAATAGGTGCTATTGTGGTTACACCTATATAAGATAATCATAATTGAGCTTCCTGCCTACCTTATAAAAAATAATAATAATAAAAATAAAAAAAAAAACATATAACTGTACAAGTGTGTAGCGGTCTACCTGTTCATTTAATTCACCTTCATGTACAGATGTCCGGGGCTGCTGTTGTCACATTCCTATCAGGGAAAAAAAAAACAAATGCCTTAATTCACAAGCCAATTAAACATTAAACATTATAAAAATAAATAAATAAAAACCCAACCCATCCACCCAGAATCAAAATTCTGTAGCTCAGCCCAATCCAATGGTACAACGACAACGAAGACACGAAGAAGAAGAAGAAGCGGCAAATGAGTACCTGAAGACCTAGACACAGAGATCCCAAAAGATATATATAGATATATAGAAGAGAGATGTTGGGAGCGGTGCAGCTGGGCGTGATGGCGGCGTGCGTGGTGCTCTTCGTGCCCATGGGAATGGCAGGCTGGCACCTCAGCCGCAACAAGATGCTCTTCTTCAGCGGCGCTCTCTTCATCACCCTCGCAGTCGGTGTCCACCTCACCCCTTACTTCCCCTCCATCTCCGACCTCGCCTCCTCCGTCTCATCCTTCGTCGTCTTTGACTCCCGCGTCTCCTGCCTCTCCCTCCTCCACGATGTCGTTTGGCGCTCCCACGACAGGTCCTGGGCCTGGTCCCTCGCGACCCGTTTCCGCATGTGCCTTCCAGAAGCTCTCCCCGCCCGACGCCTCCGATTTGCTCAACGGCTCCTGGGTCGTCGTCGCGGGGGACTCCCAGGCGAGGCTGCTCGCCCTCTCGTTGCTCCAATTGGTTTTGGGTTCCGACCGCACGGAATCGGTCAAGGCCGATTTGTTCAAGCGGCACAGTGATTATCAGATCATGGTGGATGAGATTGGTATGAAATTGGATTTCGTTTGGGCTCCTTTCGTGACCAATTTGACCGATATGGTCGTTGGTTTCAAGCGGAATCGGAACTACCCAGATGTGTTGGTCATGGGTTCGGGGCTGTGGCACATGCTTCATTACACGAACGCCTCGAATTACGGTGTTGGGTTAGAGCGGTTAAGGAGTTCGGTGGTGTCCTTGTTACCCATTTCGCCGGATTTAGGTGTCGACGGGCCAGTGGCGGGGTCATTATCGGTCCGATCGCCCCATTTGTTCTGGATTGGGGTTCCCACGCTGATAAACTCGATGCTGAATACGGAGAAGAAGAGGGAAAGGATGACCGATGCAATGCGGGTCGCTTACAACGAAGCGCTTCAGAGTAGTAAGCTATTGCGGCGGTCGGGTGGGCCGCTGTTTTTGTTGGATATACAATCGTTGAGTTGGAATTGTGGGGTGAGGTGTACGGAGGATGGGATGCACTATGATGGGGTCGTTTACGACGCTGCTCTTCATATCATGCTCAATGCGTTGCTCATTCAGTCTCATCAGAGGCTTTGAAGGAAGGAGATTGATTAAGTCATTTGATGACCCAACATATATTCGCCAAGGATTTTGATCCTTGTGAGAGTTTGAGCTCTTCCCTCTAAATTTGCATCTTATTGACTTTTGCCAATTTTTAATTCTGATCAACTTAGGAGCAGAAACTTTTTTTTTAATATTATTTTTTGGCGATATAGTAATCAAATATTCAAATTCATTTTCTCTTATACATTATGAAGATTGGATACTGATGATAGTACTTGTAATGTCTCACATGCAATTTTGATGTGAATTAATTCTAAAGTTATGCATGAATAGAATAGCATATACCTGCATTTTTCTTTTTGCAGTTCATAGCTAAGATGATTATTTATCTTGCCTTTGTGGTCCAAGAGTATTTGCATTTAGAATTTGGATTTCTTGCTTTGTAGCACATATTGATTGAGTGCTTATGGAAATTTGGGCTTTCTTCTTTCTGCATTGTTTGATGCTCTTCATTATGTTTTTCTTCTCAATACAATCAATGCTGTTTTTGAAACTAGAAGTGAAGAAGGTAGCCGTTGTTGCTTTCCGTCTCTCTAGGACTGTTTGGTGTTATTCTAGCAGGATGATGATTGTTGAAGGTACATGAGCATTGATGCTGTAAGTGACTTGGAAACTGTATTAGCATGTTCATCATTATCGATATCAATTCATTTTTTTGTAGAAAGTATAATTTGATTGAGCCAGCAATAGTTGGTTTGGTCGCTTGCATAAGGGTCTGAACCTGATCTGTGAATCCTGTTTGTAATTAAATTGGAACGCCTCAAAATTGAGTCTGCTTCATTTGAAGAGCGAGTTTGAAACAAATTTTGCCAGCTTACAGATATATAGTTTAAGAATACCAATAGTGCTGGGTTTTGGTTAATCCTGTTTAATTTACTGAACTTCACGTAATAGTCACAAAAAGAAAAAATAAGTAAATACACCACAATATTTATGTTAGGATCCTAAGTGTTCCATATAACTTAAGTACAATCTTAATTATGTGCATATAAACTCTTACTTACCCTTCTCTTGCAAGCCAATTTTCAAATATGAGTTCCACGTGATGTTTGTATCATTTTAAGTATCTTCCATTGGAAGGGAGAAATAAAAAAAATCTATTTGCATTGGCTCTCCTTGGAATTTGCTTATTAGTTCTTTCACGACTCCAATTCAAACCTACTCATCCTCAATTGAGGATTTGAGAAAAGGGTGGGGGGAGACTTAGCGGGACAAAGTGTATCTTATGTGGGTCATTTTGATCAACCAAGTTTTTATATGGCTTATTTTGTGTCTGCTGTATTTTTTGCTAAGTAATGTAATGAATCCGGCATAGTTGGGCGAACCCAATTTATCATCCTACCGTTGCATTTGAGCTGCTAGGTCTTGGCATGTTGCCTGATATGCACATATCATGCGTCAATTCAATATATTTTCCAGTAGCATGCAGTTTCAAAGTGTTTTTTCTTCTGATGCTGATGCTAATTTTGACAGTAAATCACTGTCAAATGAAAAAAAAAAAAAGGATTTCACAGAGAATTGCTGGCATTGACCATTATGTCCTCATGTCCATATGAACACTCAGGAAGAGCTTTCGTCTTCAATCTTTTTGCATGACATAATTTTAGTTGACTGAACAAGAATAAGGTGAGTTGAGTGGTAATTCTAGAGAGAATTGAAGCATAGATCTACAATTCATATCCAAAGTTACTTATCAAAAAATTCATATCTAAAGTTTGTGTATCTTAGGATAAGCAAATGAGAATATATAGAGAAGTATCTGCAGCTACCTTATGATCATAATCAGGATGAGGGTTTTGTTGTTCTGCTTCTTTTTGTTGCTCAATTTGAGTTTCAGAGTTGTATGTTTTATGCTTTTTCTTTGTTTTTGGCCAGGAAAGAAAGAGACGAGTGGATGAAGCTGGTCTCTATAGACTATAATATGACTTTTCTTCTTCTCTATAATTAGATTCGTTGTTACTCTAAGTTTTTACACATACTCTCTAAAATATTGGAGTAAAAAGATTTCTTCATGCATCCCTATTTTTAAAAAAATAAATAAAACTGGAAGCAATATGGCCCATTAGGACTCATATTACCGTCTTTGTAACTTGTTTTAGACGTGTTGAACTTAGTTAACTAGCAAGTAAAGTCTATTTTACGTCCTGTTTGTTGCATTTCAATGTGACCGTTGAGAAATTGTCACTGCATTTGATTTCACTTCTTCCCATTCTCGCCCTTAAACTCTTGTCGGTTGCTATTGCTGCATGACTTCCCACCCCCTAATGGTCGGTAGTAACAACTATTCAATCCCACTGTCCTCTGCTCTTATATAAATCCAGCAAAAGCATTCTTTCTATTCGCTTGGGTTTCAACTTTTAGCTGTACGTTTCAAGTGGCTTCAACAAATTTCGAGTTTGAGAGACCAAAATTTTGTCAAATCACGCAGCATGATGATCCGTGAAATAGTTCATAAGTTGACTGGAAATTTGAAACGCTACCGTTCTCTTCCACGGCCAAATTTTTTTCAGTAAGCAGGATGGCTTGCCACTTTTGGTTGACTGAGAATCAGAGAGCTAGGCAAGAGTTCGGTTTTGGAACTCACCAATACAGTTCAGGTTGTTCTTGACCAAACCCATTACCATGCCCTGCTATTAACCCTATGCATGCAAATGGGCAGGTGTAGCTCATTCTTAAACTCACGTACGTCTTTAGAATATGTGATTTTTTTTTTACATGCATTAAAGAAAGGCATGTATGAATCACATGTTTAAAATACACGTCAGTTTAATAGACTGGGTTGAAAGAATTCAGACAGATAATTGTCTAAAAGAAATTGCAAATACTATCCGGATATGTCAAGTAGAATAACGTTAGTTTTGCAGATTAATCAAATTGCAATAATATTTTTCACTCATTTTATACGTTGAACTGGCATTTCCATGTCAACTACTTAAAACAGAATAGGGCATAAGGTGAAGAGTAACATTACTCATTTCAAAATATTCACTTCCACAGCCTTCTGGGCTGTTAATTACCAAACATATACAAAATTTAAGATTTTTAAGAAGTGGATTGATTGATTTGTTATCTCAAACATTTCCACAAATACATTTGATTTCCCTTACATATTTGTAGCACAACATTTGCAATCGAACGATGATTATCCATCCTACAAATGAAAAAAAAAAAAAAAAGAAGGGACAAAAAGATGGTTAGGACCTTTTAAGAGGCAAATTGCTTACCTTCAAACGTTTGCCCAAAGTTCCAATTCTTGGGAGCAACACTGTAAGATGCAAGTGTCACACCATCGCTGCTAGTGACCTCAAAGGAAAGAGGTTGATTCCTTAAGTCAGCATTTACATGCCAGTTTTGCCCCCAATTCCGACCCATTGAAAGCCAACCAGTTCTTGAGCCCTTGATCTTCACTGCTACAACATCACCAGCACCAGCAACATTTGTGATCAGCACGGAGATGAAGATATTTGAACCGTCGATACTAAACCGAATCCCCCCTTCTTTTCTGCAGTTTATCCTATTAAAAAAATAATAATAATAATAAATAACAAAAATTTCCTCAGTTTCTTTTTGGAAACTGCTAAGTTGAGATGGAGCTAAGGTGCTTAACTATGGGCCATGGCACAAAAATGGACTCCTATAGGTGAAAGGCCACAATTGTAATTTGACACCTAAGCAGGAACGCGCTTTAACAATACGAAATTTATAGTCGCGTAGGTTAGCAAACTTGAAGCGGAGCGTAGTCTAATGTAGTGTGAACGCGCTGCGCATGTTAGCACCACAAGGAAGAGTAAAGTAGCAGCCGACAAAAATCAAAGACAACCACCAACTGGGACAGTGGGAAATGAGAGATTTGAGTGACAATCTCATACATTCAACCACACGCAAACTCACTGTGACGCGCGCTAATCTTAAAGAATCTCCTCAAAGACTGTCTACACGCGCATGCATTGTATGAGGAAAGTGATAAGGTAGGGTGGGAGAGTACCTGCGGTACTGAACGGGCATGTTACCGGCCTTCCAGATGGCGATCTTCTCGAAGGCATCAATGGGGAGGACGAAGTGCTTGTTGGGAGGGTTACAGTGGCCCCCACCTTCGGGGGTAAATCCATAATTGGGAGCGCAGAAGTTGGTGGCCGTGACGATGATGGACGTGCCAGGGATGCACCAGCGCAGGTCGTCCACGCACCGCAGCTGAAAGCACGCGCCGCAGATCTGCCCACGCTCGAAGAGCGTCTCGCTCAGCCCCACCGTGGCCATGCCGTACCCGGCCTTCTTAAGGTCCCCGTAGCCGCACGCCCCGCCCACCGTGTCCCTGGGGTCCGACGCCGCGTAGTAGGTGGCGCGTGCGGGTTGCCAGTCGGACAGCGATGGTGATTGCGACGGGGCGGATGAGGAGGGCGAGAAGTAAGAAGAAGAGGAGTAGTGGGAGGTGGCTGTTGATGATAGCGTTAATAGGACGATTAGAGCGGGGACCAGAGGTAATGACATTATTGATAGCGAGAGACGGAGAGGGTGATCGAAAACGAAGAGGAGAGAGCGACAGAGGAAACGTTTCCTCCGATGAACAACGTTGGATGCTTTTGATGTCGTTTTTTTACCTGGAGTGGAGTTTGCTTTTCCTTGTCTTTTGTATTTGATTAGACTAATAGTGGGCTTGGGCATTCGGCTTTTGTTAGTACTAATGGGCTTTTATTTTATTAGTTGTAATGTTGGCTGCTTTCTTCACACAAACGCTGGCCCTTTATTATGCTTTTTAGCTCATGCAATATCCCAAACGATAGCTCCACAACCATACCCACGCTCCTTTTTGTCACCTTTTTGTTTTTTTAATGAATAATGCTCTGTTTTTTTTTTTCAAGTATTATTAGAACAGTTAAGAGTATAGCTCCCTAATAATCCGACGATCATCCCTCATGCAAACTCAATAGTACCTCCTCTAAATTGATAGGCAATTTGCATACAACTTTTCAATTAACCTTCTCAAATCATAATTTCCTTCCAATCTGCCCTTTATTAATATTTCGTATTCAAATTGACAGCAAGTTAATTTGAATTAGGAAAAAAAATTTTGACAGCAAGTTACGAACGTGATTTACACATAAATTATTTGTTTCAAATCAAAGACGGGTTTGGGGGACAGGGGATCATCCAAAAAAAATATTTAGGAATTAAAAAAAAAATTATTCAAAGGCATTTGGTCCTACCCAAAAAATAAAAATGCCAATTTGATCCTTTCTCATCTAACTTTCTGAATCCGTTCATGTTAGAAATATATAACCTTCTAACCAAATAAAAAAAAATGCAAATAAAGTTTTATTGAAAAATGACTGGAGGGCAGCAAGAATTGTTCGGCTATGTCGGTCTGGGTGTTTTCAGCCATGGTGGTCGTGGAATAAGGATCAGTGAATGAGAACTATGACATCATAAAGGAGTTTAACAAAGAAATTGATTGAAAGAACTCTGCAATTTTGTTGTTGGTGTCATGATTCCATATTTGACTGCGCTAGTTTCGTTGACTAGTGCTGATCTGATTTAAATGAGCTGTAACGCAGTAAATGTTTAGGCATCATGGTCCAATCTCCTCAGCCACAGTCCACAGGCGGTGGCCTTTTCAATTCCTGGTTCCGCTCATATTATGCTAAAACAATTCAAATAAATTATGCTCAGAAGTCAGAAGTCCGCTGATAGACTAACACATCATAAGAGGCTAGTTTTGAATAACATAGTAAGTGAGCAAGTGATTTATAGTTCAAAGAAGGAAAAAAATATATATATTAGAAGGAATACACAAGCTAAGGCCGAGGAATAAGAACTAAGAAGCAAGAGAAAATTATGAATACAAGGTGAGATGGGCTTATGGATTTGAACATTGGAGGTAAAAAGAGAGAAAAAGTAGATGCGAATTTGCAAAGCTGCAAAAAATGGCAGTTGTTCCACAATTTTATCTCTCCTCAGCCAGCCACAGCAGCTGAAACCGCCACAGTCCACTAAGCTGTACCCAGATCAGTCCCCCGGCCAGTCAAAAGCTGTATATGCTAACAAAAGGAAACTGCTGTAGGGAAACTACAATGGAGGGACACTACCAGCAAAGTCGGATTTGTTTCTCTTCCCTTTCTTGACCTGTTGTTGTTGACGACAGCGAGTCTCTTTCTGCCACACATCTTTTGTATGGTACAAAACCTTTCACACGCTTTTCAGGGCTCGTTCTTAGCTCAGAGAAGGCCGATTCTTCACTTCGTCTTAATTGAAAAACTAGATGTGCCTCTTGGTTCTCATTTTTAAGGATAAATGGACGTCTCTGGGTCTCGGCCTCTGAACATTTATCACCATTTTCCCCATCATTTACTGATCCAGTGTTTGAACCAGTCCAGGACTCTTCCTTCTGAACTTCTTTATCTTGGATTTCTCCTAGATCGGACTCCACATATGCTTTCGATGGCTCTGCCTTATGGATTGGTAGGAAAGGAAATGGCAGACCCCCATAAAAGGTACACCATGGTGTAGGAGCAGCAGAATTAGCGTCTACCAGGTTTGAGTTCTCTTGCTGGCATCGCTCGAAATAGTGAGCACCTTGTGCTCCATGGCGCATATGATGACTCCAAGCACGTTCTGTATTACCCAGTATAGGTTTCACGGGCAGTAAGTTCCTTGGCAATGCTTGCACAACTTTTTCCTCATGCATGTCTGCAGGCATTGATTTGCCAGTCCCTATGGGGGGAGAAGATGGTCTGTAGCAATCTGTTACTAATACTGTCCTTCCAAAAAGCTTAAGACTCCGAGTTGATGCTTCCTCTAATGCACCTTCTTTTGCATACACATTTTCTTTGGGAGACAAATTGAGTTTCTGGGAATTGAAGACAACATTAAAACAATATCAAATAAATAAGAGGTTCCATTGAAATTTATTGAATTGGACAAAATGTGGTCAAACCAGAGGATTAGAAAGTACCGTAGATAATCGCTCGTCAGAAATTGAACCAACAGTTGTTAGAGCAGGTGATGGAGATGCACTCCTCTCGGTTGATTGGTTCGGTTCAGATGGTACTAAGCCACCAGATTGGACAGCAGCTGCAGATGAAACAGGGGATAAGCTACCACTTGGTGTGTCTGAATCAGTGCAACCCACTGTATCCGAACCGATTGCAGATAACACTGATGTAGGAGATTGGTTGTCTCGTTCTGAAACTGAGAAATTTGGAGATGCAGACCTTATTGGTTGTTCTGTTGCGGAGATTTCTCTAGGTGGAATTACAAGCTTCCTGGGGTAAGGATGCATAGGCTTTCGTTTTGGTCGAGGAGGAGGAATTTCAAAAGGCTCCAAGATTGTGTTACTAACATTAGAGTCACGAATGACCTATGAGAAAGATAAAAAACAGAGGAGTCAGAAGGGCACCAATTATGAATGCATGAACCCATTTAGAAAGGTTGCACACCTTGGGCTCCATAAGAATTCAACTTACGTTAATATATGGGATTATTAGATATTATGGTAGAGATTGGGTACTGGAATAAGAGCAGTAAACCTTAGAGAAGAATTTTTGAGCATGGCTTCGAATCTGTACTGCAGTCTTTGTGCCCACATGTTCTGTTACAGAAAAAGAACAGTCTAAGCAAATCACAACAGCTAAGAAATGTGCTTGATAATTAAAAATATATTTATGCATTCAATCGTACCCTCTATCCGTCGCCAAGTTCGACCATACAGCTTTAAAGCCTCGAGAAACTTCTTATGCTCTTCCTCCGACCATCTTTCTCTTTGTTTTGTGATCGTGTACGGTTTCCTAACCTATTGAAACAGTAACAATGGATAGGTAGAAAAGCGTGTGATCAGAGTCTTTCAAATCAGTTGATTTATGGACAGAAGAAGAGCATGAAGAATACAGAAACGATGAAAACCTTGGGAGCGTAATCATTCCCGCAAGAAAACTGATCCCTTAGTTGGAGGCCAGCTACAGAATGTAGGCCAGAACTCAAAGATACTCCATTGCTGGCCTGGAGAACAGAATGTGAACGAGCACCCACACTTTCACCCTATAGGCAAAAGAGAAAACAAATGGCATTAAAAAGAATTCCCACCGTCCCCAGCACAGTTGCAAATTTGTAAAGAAGCAAACAAAAGACAGATTAAAACAATTTCACCCTCCAATGCCACTAACTAATTGCATTTCGGAATTTATGAATTGCCAAAATACCTACATAGTCTATCAGCACAATTACATCATAGTTGGATGAAATGAATAATTATGCCCGACAAAGAAACAGAATATAGCAGAATAGCACAAACCAGGCCTAAAAGTTATTCAATAACTAGAAAGTCTGTTTTTTGATAAGTAATAAACTTGAAAATCCTAACACGGCTTGCTATATAATTGCCCAGTTGCATTACTCCCAAAAACTGCATTACAATGATACAGTGAAGTACACAGCAAAAACTGTCCCAATGAACAGACTCACAAGAAATTTGTCAAAATGGATAAATTGACAAGAAAATCAAATCACTTTCAGTCAAATCATTTCATCACTTGAAAGTTCAAAACAAAGAGGAATAAAAAAAGCCTAATTTCAAACAGAAACTTCCCAACTCTCTTCATTCATAAACCTCCTCTAAATTACAAACGTTTTCTTCAGTCCATAATATTATAGCTAAAAAATAGAAAATAAAAAACATGTGTTCAAAGTCAAAATTTAATTGAAAACATAGCTGTAGTTATGGTCATGTTGGTAATTGAATATCAACAAATCACAATTTCAGCGATCTATATAAAAATATGTAAACATCCTACTCACCGGCATCAGAACTTATCAGAGCAGTAAAATAATAATAATAAACCTGTTTATAGTAATAAAAAAAACTAAAATTATAAAAAAAAAAAAAAAAGTTTTTTTAAAAAAAAAATTAAAAACCAAAAAAAAAAAAAATCATTGATACCTGAATAGCCATAGCTGCAGAAACTCCAAATCTCCGTTTCCTTAACAGGGCCAAGCACTCTTAGCACTCTTTGCCTCCGCTTACTCCTTTTGCACGAAGAATCAATATATTGATAGATGTTATGGGACCAACTCTGTAAAGTTATGGACCCATCTGATCCAAACAAATCAACCCCAAAAATAATCCAGAAACCCAACTTTTTCTCTCGGTTTCCGGACGAGTCCCAGCTCGTAATTCTCAGTAACCCTAGAATTGAACAATCCAAAAGCACTCAAGCTCCGTTACTCAAACCACAAAGGACTCCGATTCGAGTCGGAAGCTTCACTGATTCAGATCGAGAGCAACCAAACTCCACGAAATCTCTCTTTCTCAATAAGCAAACAAAAGAACAAAAATTTGCCTCTTGACTTGCTCGCACAAAAACCACCACAACAACAACAACAAGCTGTGCCACAGACAAAGATAAACAATATTGCACGAAGTCAACTAGAACCCATCTTTAGAAACGGTTTTCCGGGTTAAAAAAAAAATTAATAATAATTGAAACACAGTTTCAGTGTGGAAGAAACGGCTTTCCGATCACTGGAGACACAGAAATCTCCTCAATCCCTCGCCTCCAACTCACCGGAAAACTACTGTAAAAAATTCACGAGAGAGAGAGAGAGAGAGTTTAATTTACGGGGATTTGGAGGAGGAGGAGGAGAAGAGAGCAAGAGAAAATTGGTTAAGGAATAGCTAGAACTTTAGTTGTGATTGCGAAGAAAAGGAGGAAAGAAGAGGTCGCCACGTCAGAGCCTAATTTCTTTCTTTTTCGTATTTTAAAGAGTTTTGCCAATTAGAATGCTCGAGAATTCGATGGCATCTTGTGGCTCGCGTCGCTGGAGGCCTCCCACACGTGGCGTGCGCTTTATGACGCTGCTGTGTTATTATTATTTCGGTGGGGGAGGAAATTTTTGTGCGCCTAGCGGATAATTCAGACAACAAAACCAATACTCGCAGAGAGTGCCAGTACTCCCTGTACTCGCGCTTGATTGAGCGACCCACGTGCTGTGGGCTCTAGTGTCCACAAGTAGAATTCTAGAACGTTACTTGCTTCACCATTTCAAGTAGATCTTGCGTCCTGCTCAAAAGAAGGGAAACAAAGAAGTGAGATTAATTTTATTTATTAAATTGATATTTTTAAAAATATATGTGCTGCGATTCTCACATATATTTTAATATGGATAAAGTTTTTTTTTAAATTAGATTGAGAAATTTTCTTCAATCTACTTTATGAAAATAACATTTATCACTTAAACATATGAAATACGATATTTTTTTAATAGTATGAACAAAATTAAAATAAATTTTATTAAAAATTTTATGTACATCTCATATATTATTAAAAAAAAGAATATATGATACTTTTATAAATTAAATTGAAAAAAATTATTCCAACCCAATTTGAAGGAAAAAAATACAAATAAGAATATAATTCCAAGCCACTCATTCTATAATTATTATGGTATTTTTGTAGAATAATAATTTAATTTATTATAGATTCAAATTTTAACTCTAATTTTTAGCATTTACTTCAATTAAATGCTTAAATGTTATGTCTTACTTATTGAAGAATAATTTAAATTAATAGATAAGTTAAATATTAAATATTAATTTTATAAAATTAAACCTTTAAAATAAATGAGGATTTTTAACGATCTTTAAAAGGTCCGTTTAGTTTGTTTTTTAAGAAATTAAAGTAATTGTTGGTAAAAAAAAAAAGGAGGGGGAATATTCTTTCATTCATCGAATGAAATTGTACGATATTCGATTTGGTCTAATTATTCGATTTAACGCATCTCAACGTAGAGAAGCTTTTTGGCTGGTTGCAGTGTTAAAAGTGAGAAGTGAAAGACCAATAGGAGGCTGTTGACAGCGTGGCTGCAGGTGGAAAGAAAGGAGAAACATTTGTTGAGCCTGCGCAGCGAGTACGAAGAGCAGTGGTTACACCAGGTAGTGGAGGCAGCACTAATAAATATAATTCCGAAAGAGACAGAGATATCCAAATAAATGGACAATATCCGAGGCACGAAAAATTGGAGGATATTTTGTGACGAGGAGAAAAAAGCTAAAATATCTACGGCCTCTAAAAAAAAAGCCGAGACAAAAGCTAGTCCACGAGTTGTGGATCAAAAAAACAAAAGGCGCAAGATAGATGAGGATGACGAGCGTAGCTAGTCCCGTCGTGTCGTGTCTCGCTGTCAGGTGGACTTTATCTCTCTTACGCTTTTCGCCACGTCATCGCCACTCGCCGCCCCTTGCTGCGCCCCACGCCACGTGTGCTGGGCCAATGCCCAAAGAGAGAAAAGGGATATGGATGGTTCTGGACCACATTTTCAACATTTTGTATGTACTTGGACTCTTTTTTTTTTTTACTTTTAATTAGTTGTGAAAATTTGCCGACCACAAGATGGGTGTACGCTTTAGAGAGGGGTGATGGCTGTTACTGGTAATAAAGCTGTGTTAGGCAGTGCCAGGTGTCGGTGAACGTGGAATGTTCTACTCAACGTAACGTTGACAAGCTTAAAACGTGAAACACAAAATCTTTGGCTCGGATATACGCTTTATTTTCTCTCAACTTTCCACGTGTACTGCTCAGATTTGGTTAACCGTATTTAGAGTCCCCAATTTGCGCCTTCCTTGCTTGGTGGTGCTTAAAATTAGTGAATTTTATGGTACGAAATTGTGGTCCAGATTTGTAAAATGTCAGGTGTTTTTGTATAATCAAGGCAATAAATTTTAATTTTAAGTTCATTTTTATATAATCGAGTCAATAAATTTTAATTTTAAAGTAGCATTTGTTTTATTAAGGTTTAAATAATTTTATAAATTATTAAATTTAAAATAAAAGATAATAATTTCATAACGTGAAAATTTCTAATTTTTAGTAAGGATAAAATTTCATTCAAATTAGTCTGAAATAAATATTTTCTAACTTATGTAAAATAGTATCAAGTGTTTATATACATTTAAAATGTACATTAAATTTAATCTAAATTAATAAATTGTTATTAATAGAATTATGAATTTAATATATATTTTAAATATTTATAGATATTTTATACTATTTTATATTACCTAAGCCTCTAGGATATTTCTTCCAACCTTATCGGAGAAATTTTTTGTCCTTTTAATAATTACAGAGGATTTCAATACACTTGCCACTTTTGTCAATGGACAGGCAGGCCTAAAATAATGTTTTTCTTTATAATTTGTAGAGAAAATTGTAAATAATAATAATAATAATAATTTTAGTTATTTATTTTTAATGTATTTCGTACATGTGATCAATAATAGAACGTTTATGTTTCACTGTTCAACCACATTCACCCATGATCCGGTCACTTTTCAAAGTTGTACCACGATTGGAGTTCTATCTACACACTGACTATTTAGTGGCGATAATGATTGATTGCATATTCGGGAATAGGACCTATTCCATTTATTTTATTTTCAATTTTTTGTTTTATTATATATAAATATTAAATAGTGCATATAGTATCTCTTCGTTTGGAAATAAATTAAATAATATAAGGGCCTTGTTTGTTTCTGCGTGAATGATTTTTGAAAAATGTTTTTTCTTAGTTATGAGCATTTGGCTTGGCATTAAAATATTGGTCAGTTTAAAAATATTTTAAGTTGATTAAAAAAAAAAAAACACTTTCATGATGTGTAAAATTGTTTGCTAGTGTCATTTGAGTAAATTATTATCCACCACTCACATATACTCTCAAACAAGCAGTTGTGAGATCGCACCTTTTAAGGTTTATTTGCCTAACCAAACAGGTGAACCCCATAAGGGCATTCTTATAATTGTATGCTTAAATTGAAAATATTATATCAAAAAATTATATTAGATCTCAATCTCACTTCAAATATATTTTATTCTCACTCTTTTCTTCAATACCTTCTCTTCACCATCTCTATCTTTCTCTTGTAACTCCTCAAAGTATATGAAAATATAATATCATTGTTCTATATTTTAATTCAATATAATTTTTAGGTTGTTTTATATTAATATTTTTACCTTATTAATAAAAGTTGACACCTGTAAGTTAATATTATTAATACAAAATATAATAAATATTTGTCAATTTTTCATACAAGAAAAATGTTTGAAATAATGTTTAATTAAAATAATTTCAGCTAAAAATATTTATAAAAAAAACAGACACAAACGGGACATACATCATTTATAATTTAGATCAAAATCACTTACAATTGTCTATTTCCTACAATCGGCAAGAGGATTCCTTGCAATCTAGGCAATAAATTGTATAAAATCTCAATCATTCAAATTTTAAATGACTTAACATATATATATATATATATATATATATGTGTGTGTATGTGTGTTGTATGTTAACCTATATATAAAGGGGCCTAGCCACCCAAAATCGTCATCATGCCACATTTCTTTATGAATTTGGTGTAATATTCTTTTAGATATTATGTCACATGATATTTTTTTTAATTAAATTAATATTTTTCAATCAACCATGGGGGCTACATGTCTCTTTGTTCTTGTAATGCTTGCCAATGTTCATGATTATCAAATAAATCCAAAATTCTACTATTTTGGAGTATGCTAAATTTTAAAAGAAAAATGAATTAATCCTGCATATTTAATTATTCATTATACTTAGAGTAATAATTTTTGTAAAGCTAGCGTAAATACTATTCACTCATGTCAACTTTAAAAAAATTATTATTTATTATTAAAATAAAACCGAGTATTCTGTTTACTCGAACTAACTTTGCAGAAATCACTACTACAAAACTTAATAAGAATCTTCAAAAGGATCTGATCTTGCTTCACTCCACGCGTTCTTTACGTCTAATGTCTCTTCTGGTCTGTCAACCAAAAACAACTTGGTTAAACTATGAGGATCCCACTAGGGCGGTAGACAATTATTACTTAATTCTGCTGAGTGCTGTCTATCTGCCACGTAATTTCATGAGGGGAGTGGTCTCAATGCTCTCACCGAAAAAGTACAAAAAAAACAAATAAAATAAATGGCCCGAATTCTCTTATATTGGGCAATGGGGATGACTTATGTGCCTTTTTGTAAGGAATATATATATATATATATATATTAGATAAAATCTATTAACCCTCTTAAGTTATCAACTCAGATCCTCAATGATAATTTATCATTCAAATTATTTGTTAAGACAATTTACTCTTCAAACTATCAAAATAATGACAATATATCTCTCAATACCAACAAAATGACGAAATTACTTTTATAACATTTTTAATAAGACAAAAATACCTATAAAAATTTATTAAAAAAAAGGGTAAATATATAATAACTCCTTGGGTCTGCCTTCCGAAATTTTAAAATGCTTAGGTTTTTTTTTTTCGAAAATTTACTCCGTAAGTGGAAGAAAACTGGAATAAAATCCCTGCCGTTACACTTTTGGTAACGGCCGTTAACGGACTCAAAACGCACCGTTTTGATCGATTAAAATATTAATTTTTAAAAATTTAATTTTAAATTTTTTAATCTAAAAATTAAAAAAAAAAAAAAAAAAAAAGAAGAAGAACCTGGTGGTGATCCACCCATAGGGTGGTGGCCACCCCCATAATTTGGTTTGCCACCTGTTAGAAAAAAAAAAAAGGGAAAAGAAGAAGGGTGGCCGATCCCACCCCCATGTGGCCGAAACCACCCCCTTCTTCTTCTTTCATGGTTTTTTTTTTTTTTTAAGGTGGCTGAAAATTTACTATTGGCCGAGCCACCCATGGCCTAGGTGGCCACCACCCACTGGGTGGATCGCCACCCTTCTTCTTTCCGTTTTTTCTTTAGGTGGCAAAACCACCCCTATGGGTGGATCGGCCACGCTTCTTCTTTTCCTTTTTTTTTTTTTTTTTTTCTTTAATAGGGTAAAACCACCCCTTAGGTTATGGGGTGGCACCACCTATGGGTGGATCACCACCAGGTTCTTCTTCTTTCTCTTTTTTTTTTTTTTTTTAGATTAAAAATTTTAAAATTAAATTTTTAAAAATTAATATTTTAATTGATCAAAACGGTGTGTTTTGGGTCCGTTAACGGCCGTTACCAAAGTGTTAGGATTTTATTCCGATTTCCTTCCACCTGTGGAGTAAATTTTCAAAAAAACCAAGCATTTTAAAATTTTAGACCAAGGAGTTATTATATATTTACCCAAAAAAAAATAGTATTTTAGTAAGGATAATTTTGTCATTTTATTAAAATTGGGAGTACATTATTTTAGTAGTTTGGAAGTAAATTGTCGCAATTGATAATTTGAGAGATAAATTGTGCTCTTCTAGTGCGACATATCAAACAAAAATAACAAATAAAAAAACACTTTTGGGTGGTGTCCTATTCAACCCGTTTCTCTTACACACTAGGTTTACAAATTTCTTAGTTCCCTTAATCCATATACATTATTGATGTTTTTTTCATACAGGTTGATGTGTTATATTTTTAAGTGAATTAATATCAGTCACTTAACCAAAAAAAAAAAAAAAAAATCCAAAGTATTAACCGCTAATTAGTATTGAAGCACGGCGGCACGCACTATGGAACGGTAAAGGTAATCATAAATTCATAATCTTATTAGTCAAGACTAAGAGGTTAACAACCCAACAAAATAGTCAATCAAGTCTGTAGCCCATCACTAATACTAATACCTCATACGAGCCCAATAAAATACACAGTACTCCCCTAAGCCCATTTCTTTTTTTCAAGCTGAAAAGATATTTCCATTAGTCCATTAGATGAACCCAAGCTACTATACATCTCATCATAAGCCCAACTCTAAGACATGCCCTAATTACCCGTTGGACCCATTGGAAACCATTGGAGTCATGAGAGTATAACAAATAGCACAACCCATCTTATAATTATTGTTTTTGTCACCTTAATGTGTTAATATTTAGACACGAAGTAGTAGTTTATAGCTAGGTAGTAGGTGCACTAGCATTGGAATAGCCAAATGCGTTTTTCTTTTGTTAATTTATTTACAATCTCTCTGCGAGTATGGTTGGACGAGTTTCTTGGCTTCATGGGATGGTTTAGGCTATGTTAATTGCTGGGTTGAGTCAGGGATTGTTGAGCTTCGAAGAAGGATAGTGGCAAGTGGAGGAGTAGCATCAAGACGGTAACGAGCAATGAGAGAGAGATCAGGAGGAGAAAGAGACTGAAAGATTAGTTAAAATAAAATTTAAAATTTTAAAATTTTAAAAATTAAAAATATAAAATATATATTTTTACAGTGCTAAAAATATTGAAAATTGAAGATGATCATAATTCTCGAATCATGATATTGTTTAACATTGTACTTAGTTGTATTTTTCTTTCTTGAGGATTTTTGTTTTGTTTTTTGTAAGTACATCAATTCAAACAAACGAGATTACAACACAAAAACAAATACAAGTTAAACTAAAAAAATTAAATCTAAACAGACTCCTAGCACCTCAGTGAACTAGTAAGAAACTAGAAAAATAAAAGACACTAGCGAATGCAGCTGATTAAAGCTGCAGCGCTTTAGGATGGATAAAGCCATCTAGAGTAATAAAACTCCTAAAAGCTTAAATTTTGACAAGTTTCCAAAGAAACTATTAAGATTTAGCAGAAATTAAATAGTGAAAAAAGGGTTTCCTTCATAGACAAAGAGTCTGAGGTCCAACCAATTTAGATTATGAAATAAAACCCAAACCAAACAAACCACTAGCACCCCGACACTACCTTGGAGGCAAAAGGCAGCATATTAGAACAATTAAAATGTTGGATTTGAAAGAATTGACCTCGTATGAATGTTGATATTAATTAATTAAAAACTCATTTTCTGACCTCGGAGTTGCATATCTTGACAACGAGATACAAATATCACATAATATAAAGCATAAACTCTAGCTCACACTGTTTTTTATTAAATGGTGTAAAATCACTTTCAAAAAATAAAACGACATTTGGCTGCGAATTGATTGGTGAGGCAATTGGGTTGGCGGAAAGAGACGAGAAAGAAAGAAAGAAAGAAAGGTAGCTGGACGTGGTCGATTAAGGTGGCAAGATGGTCTAGTAGAGAGAGAGATGGATTTTTATTATTATTATTTTTTATTTTTGTGAGTTAGTTGTCGGGGCAAATTAATGTCACATGCTTTTTGTTCCTTTGCGTAGAGATTCAAATTGATCCAATCCGATGTTTTTAAAGACTACATTAACAATTTAACACGTACGAATCGGTACGATTAATTTAATTTTTAAAATAATATGATCAATTTAATTTTAAACTTATATTTGTTGTCGATTATGCTTTTTTTTTGACACGTACATAAATGAGAGAGGGATTGACAATAGCACTTTTATCGACGCCTCGTTTAAAGCCAGAGATTAAAAAAAAACACGTCTAAAATTAAATTGATCATATTATTTTAAACCCAATCTTAAGTTAGATGATATAATTTTAATGAAAGCATGCAACCATCATTTTCGGTGTGATAATCAACTACCATAGAATAAATAGAAAATGGCCAAACCACAAAACATACTTTTTAAACTTTAAAGGAAGATTCGGCCATACCAACATCTTTCAGGAGGACCGATTACCCTCTCAAGTTGATGGTTTTTTTGGATTATTTTAAAAGCATGTTTGAAGATAGTCCAATGACCTCCATATGGCTACCTTTTTTTTAAAAAAAATTTAAGGTAATTACTAATTAGCCATCCTTGGGACTAAAAGTAATCAAACTAGTGTCAAATTACCCTAAAAACAACATCTTTAATATACTGTAGGAGTATTGACCACCTGTTCTCAATCACCCATTTAGCCTTAACTTTCTTTATATCTTGTTGTCGTCTCTTTGGCCAACTCCCATAATTTTATTGCTAATCACATGCCCGGCAACTCCTAAAACTTGCAGGATCTCTCAATCCCCCTGAAACCACCACCCAAAGGAAGAAGGTTAGTTAAATCTATTGACGCGAGCCCATGGACTTTGACAACAACAGCGAGAACTTGGGTGACGTGTCACCTTAGCGTAAAAGAGGCGCCAATCTTTTCTAGGATTGGACGGGGACAAAGCTCACAGCATCGTCATATTCGCCTGCATATTCGCCCTTTTTTTTGGTCTTTTTGTGGGTGTCAAGTACTCTACTCTAAGCACCACACCCGTTAGCTTTCGCCACGATTAGGCTTCGTTTGTATTTTATTATTTTACGCGCACCCCCTCCAAAATCAATCTCATTTTCACGCACGAAACAAATCGTCCCTATATATATATACAAACACACTTTCTCTTCTACACGCACTTTTCGTTTCTAGATAATTCGTCTATCTCTCTCTCCCTCTCTCTGTGTCTGTCTGCAATGGCTGCCGCGATTCTGAACGCTGCTAATGCTGAGAAGCTCAACAATCTCAAATCTGCTATCGATGGACTCAACCAAATCAGGTAGTTTTTCATCCGTTTACTGTAGGACACTCTGATTCCTATTTCTTGCTGTAGCGGATCGAATTGTGGTGAATTTCGTGACTTCCGATTGTTATTCAGATTGTCTCTCTGCATTGGAGTATTAGATCTTAGATCTGAGTTTTAGTTCGTTCTTTGATTGTTTCGGTTTGTGTTTTGCAGTGAGAATGAGAAAAGCGGATGCATCAACCTTGTCGCTCGCTATCTCAGGTGAACTATGCGTGAAGTTTTGTAGAATTGGCGTAGATTTTTATGTGTTGTTTAAACCGTGCTTGCTCAGAGGCCTGTTTTTTTTTTTTTTCATACCTTTGTTTGGTTGTCGAGAAAACGATGCATGAGGAAAGGAAATAATATGTATTTTGTTGATGTGATTCTTGATATGTTAATGAAAGATCTGAGACTTCGATTTTAAATCTAATTTCCGTTCCTATATTTTCCATGCAGCCGAACGGATTACTTATTATATTTTTTGAAGATTAGAAATTGGATTTCTTTTGACTTATTCTTTGTTTGGTTGTGATATTATGTGCGTTAAAGTGGCGAAGCGCAACATGTGGAATGGAGTAAGATCCAGACCCCTACTGATGAAGTAGTGGTTCCTTATGACACCTTGGCACCCACTACCGATGGTAAAGATCTTGACTGATTCTCCGTTTGCATGAACTTTTTCTTTTTTTTTTGAAAAAACAGTGCAATTTTATTATCTATCTACATATGTCAATTGATTCGGCTTGAATAGTATCAGCAACTTATTAAATATCTTAATGGATGCAGATCCCGTGGAGACGAAGAAGCTGTTGGACAAGCTTGTTGTGCTAAAGCTTAATGGAGGTTTGGGGACAACAATGGGTTGTACTGGTCCCAAGTATGTGATTTAGTCTAAATTCCGATGTATTTGTTTTCTTGTGTATTTGTGTACTGGTTGAAAGCCTCCATTAAAATTGTGATTCTCTAGGTGATTTCCATTTTCGGATGAAACTTGGAGCTTAATAATTGAGTGGAGTGTGTTCTGTTCTTTGCTTTAGAAGTTCAGATGCTATTAATAATGTTGCCAGTAGTGTCAAAATTTTAAGCTATTAATAACTATGTCTCATAATGGGAAAAGTTCTTAGTTGTTAACTATATTTAGGGGGGGAAATCCATTATTTACGCTATAATTTTTAAAAAATATATATTTTACTTTTTAAATTGCTTGTAAATTGCACAGTAAATGGTAAGGATTATCTTGTTTATTCTTTTTACGCCCCTTCTTGTTCCTCATCAAGTAGTCTGTTTTTGTATTTTGCTTATTGTATAAGTTTTCCATTTTTTTTTTAACGCCACGTATAGCTTCAATTACTTGATGGTCTGCTTTGCTCCTGCCTTGCTTACATTTTGTTGAGTGTGTATTTTTTCCCTTGAACTTTCCATTGATATATTTGTTTCTAATAAATCTAATTGAAATGCAGGTCTGTCATTGAAGTTCGGAATGGCCTGACATTTCTTGACTTGATTGTTATCCAGATTGAGGTCTTTGTCTTTTATGCTACACTTTTTTTCTTTCCCTTTTGGTTATTGTTCCTTGGCTTGCAACTAAACTTTCAATTGTTTATAGAATCTCAATTCAAAATACGGGTGCAATGTTCCCTTGCTTCTAATGAACTCATTCAACACTCATGATGATACATTGAAGGTAACTTGTCTTTACTTTTACTCACTTATACTGTAATCTCTTTTTTATTAGATTTTCTTAATGCACTAACAAGTTTGTTGTCTAGTCCAGATCGTGGAGAGATACTCTAGCTCAAATGTTGATATTCATACTTTTAATCAGGTCCGTGATACTGATTCTTAACTCTTTTTTTTTTTTTTTTAAAGCATACTGATTCTCTAATAGCTCTGCTTTAGTAACTACTCCCTGTTTACAATGCATTTATACTTATATCCCGAATCTTTGGATTTTCACAGAGCCAGTATCCTCGTCTTGTTGTTGATGACTTTAGTCCATTGCCAAGCAAAGGACAGACCGGCAAAGATGGATGGTATTTTATTTTTTTTTATCGGTAAAAGTTCAATATTATTAAAAGCACAAGGGGCGCAATCCATGTACATAGGACGTATACAAAAAGAGCCCACAAAACAAGCTTTTAACTTTTTTTTTTTTTTTAAATTATTTAAATTTATTATTTGGCTTACACTTTATCATCTCATGGTGAAACTCAAATAATTTTAACTGATGCAAAATGTTGGCAAGATGCTAGTAGGCTTTAGCTAGAAAAAGAAAAGACCGTCAAGAGTACTAGAGTCCTTTGCCTGTAGTGGTTTATTTATTTCATTTTTTGCCTTTCCACTCATGACTTCTGAATGCATGTGACATGAAGGTATCCTCCTGGCCATGGGGATGTATTCCCATCATTGAAGAACAGTGGCAAACTTGATGCTCTGTTAGCACAGGTCAGCATCATGATGCATTTTATGATCAGCTGAATGTTTACCGAGACACCAGTATGCTCATAAGCTTTATCTTTTGCTGTATTTCCTTTTTGTCCCTGAACAGGGTAAGGAGTATGTCTTTATTGCCAACTCAGATAACTTGGGTGCTGTTGTTGACATGAGTATCCTGAAATTGGTTCTCAGTGACATCTTTTGGTTTCTAGCTTCATTTTTTATAATAGTGCATGGAGAAAAAAAAAAATCCTTTTGACTGCCTCTATCCTTAACTGGATTTCTTAGAAATCTTAAATCATTTGATCCACAACAAGAATGAATACTGCATGGAAGTGACACCCAAAACCTTGGCCGATGTGAAGGGTGGCACTCTCATTTCTTATGAAGGAAGGGTTCAGGTATATAATTATCATCCATTTTTAATGTTGTTTCATTGCAAGCTTCTAATTTGTTTTGTCAGAAGCACGACAGTGGTTTTGAAGTTAGTTTTATCTAGATGCTCAATTGTGATTTACTTGGGATAAATCTAAATATAAAATTAAAGCATTAGTGGTATGTTGCATATGCTCTTGACATATAATGATCATTTTAAATTCAATGGTGATTTTAAAAGTCACGTCACATTTAGGAGGACTTTTGTCCTCCTTATAATATTACACTTTCTCATATAATAGATTTAGTTTTTTCAATATTAAAATTATAGTCATTATACAGCAGTATTAATTGCCTTTCTGAAATTTCTCATTTTGGCCAATTTTTGAAAAGGAATATAAACATATTAGCATAATTGTCACCTGCACAAGTAACATAGTTTTTTAAGACAAGGCTGATTATCACTAGGTTTTTAGCTAGGCCGAAAGGAAAATGCTTCCATCTTCCATTTGTGTACTTAACTTTTGCTGGCCCGAACTACAACTATCTTGTATATGACATCTTTCTTGAGAATGCTGTCAATGCCTCAACCTAGTAGGGTATTGTTCTGTAAAGAATTTTAATGAAGATTATGTTGTAGGCAATCAGCATCTGCTTTATGATACCACCAATTCACTACAATTTTCTAAAGTCTAGTACGTAGAAATGTGATATATGATAGTTTCTAGTTTTTCTTTATAAATGATTGCATTTATTGAAATTTTTTCTTTAATTTCATGATGCAGCTACTGGAAATAGCACAGGTTCCTGATGAACATGTAAGTTCTCGTTCTATTCTTCCAATCTTTTCTCTTCTTTTGGTTTCCTTTGCCATTTTAATTTCACTTTGTAGATTGAGTACTGCTTTCAGTATTTAGAATTCTCTCTATAGAAGGCCAGATGTACAACTGAGTTGCTAGAGTCCCTTATATAGCCAAGCTGATACACAGCCAGCTAGGCAGTTGTACACATGTGAAATAGTGTACTAATTCAAAAGACCGTAATACAAAATTGGCATTATATGGATATGATAATTGACATAATTCAACCAGTGAGGCATCAGCTAAGCTAATTCTTTGCTATATGTTGGTGTAGCTCATCACCAAAAGAAGCTCATGATGCAAAATGGATTGAAGGACTTAATTGACTGTTTAACTGCTCTTAAAAATAGGCAGTATTTCATAATTTCATAATTGATATTTCCTGAATTGGGAGGTGGAACGACAAAAAGAGGGGGTTGGTGCCCACTTCTGAGGTGTGAGACCTTCAAGACCCAAGTTTTAATTCATTGCAAGGTGTATAGGATCCATGTTGGAAAATAAATGATGCAAGTACTTATTAACCATTTGTAAATACTAATAACAAAATCATTCCCTAATAGTATGTGATTGTGTTTACCTATAGAGAAGAAAAAAAATTTGAGAAAAATGGAAGTCAATTTAAGGAAGGAGGTCACACCATGCAAGTTAAGTTTTGAGTAATTTCGTCTGTCTCCACCAGTCAGCCAGAATAGGGTGGCCATGATTATCCAAGCAAAGTGCTTTTGGCAATAATGAAGTTGTCATAATCTAAAATTTGTGTGGAGATGTCTTCGGCAAGTTTGTGGTTGACATGAAGTGGTTTCTTTGAAACAGGTCAATGAATTCAAGTCGATAGAGAAGTTCAAAATTTTCAACACAAACAATTTGTAAGTCATGTTGGCCTAAGTGCTATTAACAAACATTGATTGAATGCTAACAAGATTTCACACAGGTGGGTTAACTTGAAGGCAATTAAGAGGCTTGTGGAAGCTGATGCACTAAAGATGGAGATCATACCAAACCCAAAGGTATATTTGATTTTTCTTATGGTGATGCTCCTATATTTGATCCGGATTTCTAATGCTTATACAGGCAAGTAACTAGTAGAAGTTAATCTTGTATGTAGGAAGTGGATGGAATCAAAGTTCTTCAGCTGGAAACTGCAGCTGGTGCAGCAATTAGGGTACTTATTGTACATAAACTTATTCCTAAGATGTTTCTAAAAGTTGAAACTTGATCTTGTTATTCTTTTCATCTTGGGTCAACCAGTTCTTTGATAATGCCATTGGTATCAATGTACCTCGATCTCGGTTCCTTCCAGTGAAGGCAACTTCGGATTTGCTTCTTGTTCAGGTTACCCTCTTCTCTGATATTAGGAATAGGATCTTGAATAGTTTTTTGAGGTTTGTCTTACAGTCCTTTTTTGTTTTGTTTTTTGTTTTTCTTCCTTTCCTTTCTTTGGGGCAGTCTGATCTCTATAAATTAGAAGATGGCTTTGTTATCCGAAATGAAGCCAGGAAAAATCCTGCAAATCCTTCCATTGAATTGGGGCCTGAATTTAAGAAGGTGAAAATTATCATAGTGATCTTGTTTTATTAGATGCGTGAAGCTTCTTGATATTGATAATGATTTTGTCATCCTCCTTAACAGGTCGGCAACTTCTTGAGCCGATTCAAGTCTATACCTAGTATCATTGAGCTTGATAGCCTTAAAGTGGTGGGTGATGTATGGTTCGGTACTGGTGTTACTCTCAAGGTATTATATGAACTCTTATTTCTTTACAGTTGCCCATTTCTTTAAGTGTTTGCCTATGACTTCCAGAACATTTTACTTAACAATTAGCAGATAATGTTTTGATTTTAATATTTCTGAAATAAGTCTAATTGATTTGCAATTTTTCCTCACAGAGTTGGTGCCGTAAAAACCTTTTAACAAATTCTAGCCGTTGATCAAAATTTTACTCTGTTATTTTTTTCCCCTCCAAACTTCATCAGCGCCAAAAACATCCCATAAAAGTCCGAAACTATGAATTTATCAAAACCCATTGTGTGAGGATTTAGAAGTGTTTTTTTTTCTTCTAATTTTCTTAATGATAATTTAAAAATACAAGCATCTGGCGTGGTCCATGCATTGGCGTACTTACATTTTTGTCATATTACTTTTACTTTTCTTTTTGCTTGGACTGTTGTTCTTATTGATTGTTGGCAACTGACTTTTCCGTCATTTTGGTTTTATTTTTGAAGGGGAAAGTGATTATTGTAGCAAAACCTGGGAAGAAGTTAGAGATACCTGATGGAGCTGTAATTGAAAACAAGGTAAAAAGCTAGAATTTAGACGTTGTATATGATACCATGAGATTCTTTTACGATGTTTGGGCTGAGCGTATCTAATTTCCATATCCAGGAAATCAACGGCCATGAAGATCTCTAAGCAAGTTGCTTTGAAAAGCACTGGAGAGTGTGCTCTTCTTCTTTTTTTTTGGTGCTGCAATGCTCTTTGTATTCTGATAGGAAAATAAAAACGCAGTTTTGTTTGCAGTGTTTTTAAATGTGAAAGGCCTTTGGGCAGAGGTTATAACTTACCTTTTGTTTTGTGAATGGAAATTTGATGGGAAGATGGAAAAGGTGCTACAGAAAATCTGTTGTTCATTAATTGAGTCTTGGAATTAATTGTGCCAGCGACTCTGTTAATTGAACCCTTATCAAATAACAACGGAAAATTATAGAAGACCAATAAATTTATGGGGCTTCAAAATTATCAAATAAGTCCCTCTGTTGTAACTCTTTGTCAAAATGATTCATCCCTACAAATTTGGGGTTTTTTTTCCTTCAATAAAGTTCTTATGAAATTAGGGAGGGGATCTGGCTACCCTTAGAAATTAGGGATATCGATTACTCATAAAGACCTTTGGGTTGATTAATCCACCCTCATTAAAGAACCTTAAGGGTTATGAGGTAATTTGACCACCCCGAGATCCCACCCCCTAGTCCTTAGGAGTTCTTTGGCCACCCTTCAGGCTAGTTTTGGGATTGGCTAAACCACCCCCCGAACTAAGTTTATTCCTCCTCATTTGGATATATTTAAATAAACAGACATTTGAATTTGGGTCAAGTCCATCCAGGTCTTGTGAGACCTAAATAACTTAATTTCAAATTACACAATTTTTAGAATTTGACAAACCCTTTGACTATTGATAGTGCTTTGACTAAGCCATAACATCATTTCTATAATCCTTCTTAACTAAAGTTTGATCTCTGTATCTCTTCCTCCCTCAAGTAGACTTAACAATATTTTCTAGACTCTCAAATGTTCTCGATTTTAGTTCTAAACTTGGTTCCCATCGATCTTGACAAAGATACCCCCTCCAAAACTTACAATTATTGTTATTAGGGAAAAAAAAAAAATATTGGTCTCTAGAGTTTAGTGTTATAACACATAATTTTTTAGGGTTTTAAAATGACCAAATAAATCCTTGTGCTATCATCAAAATGGACCATCTATACAAGTTTCGGTCTTTTTTTTTTTTTTTTTTTTTTTTGATAGATAAAAATATAAGAAATTAAAAACTAAGTTTCGAAGACCTTAAAACTAGCTAGAAGCAAAGAATTAGTGTGATCTCACAATTTAAGAAAAAAAAAATCACAATTTAAAATTTGGTAACAAGGTGCAAAAGGGTATAACATTGAGAGGCTAGATGTAAGTTGCCAATATATATATATATATATAAACCTTTGGATGAAACAAAGAATTAGTGCAATCTCTCAGTTCTTTTATATCGCTCTTCATTATGTAAACCTGTGGATGATATCATTGTGTATAAACGATATAAAGTTTACTTTTTAAGCAACTCTACTTGCACAAAAAGCAAATATAGAGAACCATATGGTCAATCCAAGCCTGAACAATTCAAAGCAGTCTTGATTCTTTGGACAGTGGAGCTGATAAGGGTATTGACAGTTGCCACAGATTCCACATTCACTTGATTAGGAGACGATGGGCAAGATACTAATATCTGAAAAGCTACTGTAAGAAGTGAACCAGTTGACCTTCCAGTATTTTCGCTTGTTGAAGCCCCGGAATTTCCAATTTCAGGACGACCATCACTTGAGATTACGAACCCCGATGGAAGTATTGGTATGTCCGAGGGGTCTTCGCCGCTCAAAGCTATGTTGATCCCTGGCATGTCTATGGGAGCATACACTACTAAGGATCCCAACGTGTCTATGCAGGTCTCTTGAAGAATCAACATACTCTCGTCAGGGATAGAAGGCTGCTTTCACACAAACCATTAAGATGAACATTAAAACAAGAGCATTCAATTGCCTGAGCATAACAATGGGCTTATTGGAGTATTTCTTAAATCGTCTGATACCGTTTCTGCATCTTTTATAGTATAGTGTTTAAACTAGTATATACTTCATCCTGTATCCATATTGAAAGTCGAATTTATTTCATTTACCCGAATAATGGAAGTAGAGTTCCCCAGATGAACTCCATTTGAAATGTGTGCAATCTCATGCACTGGATTTCCACTGGAGAGAACATCCCACTGGAGGACAATGAAGATATATTACAAGTTAGATTGCTTCAAAATCTGAAATATTAACAGAATGATTCAATTTGCCAGTTTCATGGACCTGAACTCGCGTTCTATGATCTCTGAAGAAATTGAAGACAGTGTAAGGTGGCAGGGGAAGCCAGAGAGATGTGGCGGCGCTAACTATCATTCCACAGGGCTGGCCTGGTTCTGTGCTGTTGCGAACAGAGACTCGAACCCCACTGTTGTTCACTTCAGATAATTGAGGAAAATCTAGTTTACCTGACATGCTCAAGATTCCACAAAAATTCTTGACCATCCTGTGGGAAAGCTTCACAATGCTCCTCTTTCCTTCAGGCAAAATAAACACTGAGCAATGGAAAACATTATTAAAATGAACCATCATAATTAATTAAACAAAAAACTTCACTTAGCTCCCGAAGTATAACAGTTCTGCAATGTTGGCATTTTGACATCATCGTTCAGATTAAACAGAAAATTTGAATGGGATAAAACTAAAAGAGACCGAAAGTTATAAAGATACCGACATTACAAAATTAATAGTTTGAGATTATGATTACAAAATGGTTGATGCTTTCACTTTCGGTTAATTAAAGGTGAACAAGAGATCAAAGAAGGCATGTGAGACACGGGAAAGTTACTAAAAGAAGAATACCTCCTCCTCCAAGGTCACGATAAGGTGTAGTTTCTCCCATGGAGTAAGCAAATCTCTCACACATCCTCCTAAGAGTAGCAACCCATCGTTCTGCTCCATAAGCAGTTCTACCACATATGAGATCCCTATAGAGCCTATGAGTTTGGGTTCTGTCATCCACTTCCACGTGTTCAACCCAAGTAACCTATAAAATATATATATAGATAGCTCTTTCAAATCAAAACTTAGGCATAATGACATCCAATTATGACATTGGATGATGAGTGGGAATTTCCTTGCTTATTTATTTATTTTTTTGATGAATCAAAAAGAAAAAATTCTTATAGAGATTTGAAGTTACTGACCTTGGAGCATCCATTAGGCATATCCTGAATCATGCATCCAGAAGGGAGCCTCCAAGAGCGGGAAGGGAGGGAGGTATTCTCTTTTGGGCACTCATAGGAGACGTCCACTATCACCCATATGCCCAGCTCTATTTGCTGACAATGGCGAAGAAAATAGAATTCCCTAGGCGGCACCAGAGGTGAAAGAATGTGCATTTGTTCATACATCTGCATTTCATTTCTTCAGTACCCAACCTTCTATAACAAACTGTTAAAAAAAAAAAAAGAATAAAGTTGGAATAATTACCAGCTGCAAGTAACCACTCCGATTTCCTAACGTTCCGGTTTCGAGCACTTTGATTGTCTTTGCTTTTGTAACAATTGTGGGAAAAAGATCTGACCATTTATCCTGCAATATCCAACCCTTCACTTGAATCTATGGTGATCTGTAGAGATATATGGAAAGGAAGAGTACTTATGAGCATGAGCACTGACCGAATCTATCATCATCTCAACCAAATGCATCCCACTCATGGTCACCATTCCTGAATCTTTTGATGACTCGATACGAGCAGTGGCGTTTCTCAAGTGACTGGCTCTGGGAAACATCTTTTCGTAGCAGTCACGATGAAGAACATATCTGCCATCGGCAAGGGACTCGGTCCACAGAGGCTCGTTGATCTGCAAAAGTCGGATTAATTCATCCATGGCACCGGCAGCAGTTTCCAGCATGATTGCCTTCTCCATTTCTGGAATTCCTTTTAGTCGGTATGGTGATGCAGTATTGGTAGAACCAAGGTCTAGATCAAGAGCAGGACTTCCCAGTCTTTGGTTGATCAGTGAAGTTCTTCCAGCTGGAGATAAATCCAATGAAGATCTTGGGACACCCACCATCAAGGAATCGATTTGTGATATCGGTTTGCCAATGTACTTGGCAAGAAGGTTGGACACCTTCTCGTGCTGCAAACATCAATCATTTTGACTTGAAAATGCTAAATTAGATAGGTACGAGTCCGTTTGGGTTTACGATTTATTTGCGAAATCGGAATGACAAATGTGCCGGAATAAAGACAATGAAAATGAAAACTTGCCTCTTCTTTCAGTTTGGAATTTTCCAGCTGCAGTTTCTGTAGGCTACGTTGCCTTTCTTCTTCTCCAAAGGGTGGACCTCCACAAGCTGGGCAAATTACATTTTTCAGCGCCTCTTTGATTGCAACGATTTCACATTGGATTTTTTCATTCTCTGCCCGAAGAACAGTGTTATCTGCTCGTTCGCTTTGAGCCTAAAAGGCATAAACAATATTGAAGAATCGCCATAGCTGATATGTTTTAACCATTTAAAAGCCAGATATCCAAAAAAAAAAAAAAACCTTTGCTTGTGTCCTCTTGTTTTGAAACCAGAACTTGATCTGTTTGGGTTCAAGACCAAGCTCCCTGCTAAGCTTACGCCGCTGGTTGTCGTCTGGATGCGGGCACCCTTCGAAGAATCTTCATTCCAGCAATATATACAAGCCCCGATTACCATTAGACAGATCAGTGAAACATAAGACATCAGAAACATAGAGCGGAGGCTTACACATGAACAAAATGAAAGCACAGGAAGAACAACAAGAGAGAAGACGAGTTCTCATATATATGATCAGAAAACAAAAATTAACCGACATCAGAAAAATGATCAAACTCGTCAAAAAATAAAAGGCCATGCAGTGATCGACCAATTTCGCTAACAGAGACATACAGAAAACTTGGTATATAACAACCTTTTCCTATGAATACGAAATGCGAGTTAAGGAATCAACGGTATTTAATTTTAATTTAATTCTTACTTTTCAAGATGTTGTATCTGGTCAGTAGTGTGGCGATGGTAGGACTTCTTCCCCTTGCGAGTATTGGAATTGGAAGCTTCTGGTTCATCACCTGAGCCGCTGCCACTACCCGTTGCGACATCCATTTTCAGGAACAGTACTAAAGCAAAAATACCACCTACTGATAGTGAAGCTTTCGCTTTCTAACTCTTTATGGTATTTATATATCACAAAACATGTGTCTCTCTTTATATGCTAACAACATATATGACTTCACACAGGTCAACTCCATAAAAGGACAGCAAATTAACACCAAACTGTCCCAATAAAGAGACGGAAATCTTGGGCGCAATGGCTTGTGAGAAATCAAGAGCCTATGAATAATGAACTACACCCAAGCAACAGCTAAATACTAGGAAAAGTCGGCGAAAATCGAGGGACCAAGATATGCTATGCAACAAAGCTGCCAAATGGAGAACAAAATTTATTTTGTTGTTCTTAAAAGGAAAAAAACAGTACTATTGGTCCGCTCATGTCATGTTTGTTAAGCAGAAGATGATAACGATGGCTCTTAGTACAAGGCTTTTCCCTTTCATTAACACAATATTGAGGTTCTTTCTTCGATGCTTTCTCTAGTGTTTCTTGATGAAATTAGGCAGTGTGTTTGTTTGAGGAGAAATCCGTGAATGCTTGTACTTCAGTACTTGGAACTTGTAAGTGTACGCTTTTTCTTCTCTGAAAATAAATTGTACGGCAAGTAAAGTGCCTTTTTAGAACATGGTGCCACGTCAGCTACAGCAAACTGCGATCGGTTGTTGGGTTTTCTACTTGGGACTAGATCTACGGTTCAGATGTCATCCTGGGTTAATTTGTGTCAGACATCTTTGTTACTGTGGGACAAATGTCAGACTTTGATTACATGCGAACATTCTATACATATCTTCCTCACTCCAAAACAACATTACCAAGCATAGGATCATAAGCCCTTTTTTTACCAGTGCAAACCCATGATCCTCTACATGTAATCTCACCATAACTCTCCTAGACCCACGTGATCTCCCACAAACCATGTTCGAAGAGCCCTCCCCCCTCCAATTCCAAAATAGGGAAAATATTGTTTTAGTCCTTTGGGATTTGAATATTTATCAAATTACTTATTGGGACTCTAAATCGATCTAATCAATCTTTAAGGTTTAATATGTTATCAAATTATTCTATCTTTCACCTTCATTAAATCGATCGAATCAATCTTTAAGGCTTAATCGGTTATCAAATTACTCTTTTTTCACCTTCATTAAATTTTATGACAAATTACAACGTCATACCTAATGATTATTGTGATACAAGTAAATATTGCACAATCAAATTTTACCGTGTTTTTCTTTCCCATTTGAATAAAAATAAATAAATTTTACAATACCATTAAAAACACTACCTTATTCAATGTCACGTCAACATGATGCAAAATAATAATAAATGATAAAATAAAGAGAGAGGAAACTCAAGCTCAAGCAAAGGGGTGGCTCCAATGTATATTTGATTGATTTTTTATGATATATATATATATTCTTATCAATTGTACAAAGCAAGGTTTTTAGTTTTTAATTTCACTTGCATTTTTTTATTTTAAAAATAAAAACTGTGATGATTAATTGTGACGAAGATTCACGTGTGAGTCAAACATGTAACGGCTGGAACTACCTTGAACAATAAGTAACTAAATAATTTGATACCCTATCTACTTTTGTACTTTAATACCCTATCTAGAAATTAATTTGATATAATTGCAAGTATCAGGAACTAAATAAGTAACTTTTTCAGAAAATTAAAAAGAAAAAGAAACCGACATAGAAAAGCAGTTCTAAGATTTTTTTTTTAGAAAAAAACAACAACAATTATTGCAAATTTAGGTGAAAATTTGAGGGCTAATCCTTGTGATTTATCTTATTTACAATTAGTTCGTGGTATCAAAATAAATTCAAAAATCCTTAAAGTATGAAAAAAATAAATAAATTAATCTCTACGGTCAAATTATGTCAACTAATTTAACAGATTTCATTAACGTGAAATTGACTTAAAGAGGACAAATATCGTAATTTTATTGACTCTAATGTTTTACACTTTCAAAATCTATTAAGTCAATAAACATAATTTGATCGTAGTGACGAAATTAATTTTTTTAGCATATCTTATGAGTCTTTGAGCTCATTTTGATACTACGTGTAGTTAATTGCAAATTAAGTCTTAAAGAGGTAGAAATTTGAATCACCGAACCACCCTTTACGGAGACGTCTAATTGAATCTCCTCTCCTCTTATGCGGACATGTCAAAAAAAAAACTCCAAAGGTAGTTCAATCAACAAAGACCATGAATAATAAAGTGGAGGTCACTAATTTGAATCATTCCCTCTCTTATACTGACATGTCCAAAAAATAAAAAGATAATACTGATTTAACATTTTCCAAAATAAAGAAACACCCACCGCGTGGCTACATTGGGAATATCTTTCGTTTGGTCATAGTGTAAATGACCTAGTTTATGCTCACCAACCAATAAAAGACAAATCAACTTATTTACAAGTTATAAGAACAATTTCAACTACTCTTTTAAACTACTTATTAGCTAAATTTAATTATCTGCATTGGAAATATCTTTCGTTCGGTCATAGCATAAATGACCTAATTTACGCTCACTAACTAATAAAGGACAAATTAACTTATTTACAAGTTATAAGAACAATTCCAACAACTCTTTTAAACTAACTTTTTAGCTAAATTTAATTATTATATTTCATTTTCGTGCTTCAATAGACACCGTACAAAAATAGAAAGTTCAATAGACACCGTAAAATAAAGAGTTTTTCTAGATATACTCCAGTCATCTTTCATAATATGAAAATTTACTGTAGAACTGCCGTTAGGAATATTTTATAATTTCTTACAAACGGATATTTTCTAATTTTAATTTTCTTTCTCTCCCCTCTTTTTTCTTTCTCTCTCGTTGGTTCGTCTTCTCACCGAAATACCTCTCATCAGCACACAATTTTTTTTTCCTCCTCTTTTCTTTCTCTCCCACTTTCTCTTCTTCTCTCTTAATATCACAGATTACTCATCACCTCACCCAAATTTTTTTTTCCATCTTCTTTGTTTCCAAAGTGTTGGTTCTCTCCTATCTTTCTCTTCTTCTCACCTTCACCGAAACATTTGTCTCTGAAACTCTGGGAAGGCACTCTCTGGGAAATACTCTGTCTTGGAAACTCTCAGAGGCACCTGGAAAGAAACTCTTGAAGGTTAGTGAAAAGTCTTTTTAGAAATTTTGGTTTAACGGGTTAGCAAAGATGATGGGTTTTAGAAAATTTTGGTTCAAAGGGTTGATGAAGATGATGGGTTTTACGAAATTTTGGTTCAAAAGGTTGGAATCTGATTTCATGGGTTTTACTAGATTTGGGTTTTGAAGCTTTGCTGAATTGTTGTTTAATTTCCTGTAGACAATTGGGATTTTTTTTTTAAATTAAATTGGCTTGACTGTGAGCGTGTGTATATAGACATTGTGGTGAATTGAGGTTTAATGTCGATGCTTGTTCATTTCTTTTATTTAATCTGCTTCTGGTTTGACGTTGGTTTTGTCTTTGTGTTACCTCATAAGTGTGTCTGAGTGAATGAGCTATCTTTCAAAGATAACTATATGATGCTTCTGTGTTCATTTTTTTTTTCTGAGACTTGTAGGATTGCTTGTCTTTCTTATCTCTGAATGATCTTTCTTATCTTACTTTTCATGGCATTCATTCTATTGCTTTTCTAATGCATTATTGAAAATGAGGCTATTCCCTAGACTAAATATTAAACGGAAAGAAACACAGAACCATACATCTTGATTTTGTTATTAGCATTATCTTCCTTCTTATTCTTCTTCTTCTTTTTTTTTTTTTTTTGAAGAAAACGTAATACTGCTTTTCCATTGAATTAAATCAAAAGATCCAGAGCATGTTGCTCTGGACCTTAAAGTTGTCAATTATATCCTTTATGGAAATGGCAAACCAATCCGGGGCATTTATGGTAAATTTACTTTCTGGTTTCCAGCCTTCTATTCTTAATAGATGGCTTGTGAGGTCTTGGATGTTTTCTGAGAATGTAATTAGAGGCTGATGGCTTAGTTGTTCTGGCTCTATTAGCGGTTTGGTTGCTTTAGTAGCCGTGTTTGATGTTGGGGGCCTGCTTGGCTGCCCGCCCTTGCATTTCAGTTTTGTTTTTGTGTTTAATTATTATTCATCTAAAAAAAAAACTTTCCTTTTGCGGCTAGATCTCCATTCGTATAACAGAAATTTAGGAACCAATGCTTCCAACTCCATCTGTATTAGCATTATCTTCCTATTTGCTATTCTTGTTCTATGTGTTTTTGTATTTGTGTTTGACAGAGTATAGTGTTTGGTTTTTTCTCTTTGATTGAGTGTTGGCAAAAAAATATAATAAAAAAAGAATGAGAAATAATATTTAGAAGGAAGTAAACTGTAAAATGGAAGGTTTGTTGGAGTGTGTCTCATGTCAAACGATTCAAACCCATCATTTCTCTCTTACAAAAAAAACTCAGTTTCAGATTTTCGCACCCACCACCCATCCAGCCGGAACAGGCTGCCACCCACACCCAGCCCGATTCTCCACCCAACCGGCTTTGGAAATCCAACGCTGTCCAGGCCGATCCCCCATCCAGCTGGCTGCCCACCACCCAGCAGGCTGCCCACCCATGCTGCCCAGCCCACCCACATGCCATGTGGTTTGTATTCTGAGATCCGAAATGGGTTGTTGTTCATGGAGTTATGAAGGACATAAGTGTGAACAAGCTGACATCTGCTGGTTGCAGTGTGAAAATCTGGGTTTGCCCAATTCTCAGATTTTCTCCTCTTTTTTTTTTTTTTTTTTTCTTTTTAAAATTGTGTGTGTGGTTATTTTGTTGCTTTCACATCAATTTTTGGTGCAAACATGTGATGAAATTTGTATAGTTGCAGTGGATTGATGTTGGCTTTATCGGGTGAAGTTTGTTGTTTGGAATATTATCGGGTGAAGTTTGCTGTTTGGGATATTATCTTGTGCAACCAAGCTTATTTTGTAAGTTTAAATAATCTGAGGTGGCAGCATTTTAATGGTAGAGTTTTCTGCCTTGACTGTATAGCAGCACCTCTCAGCTGCGTCTCTCTTTCTTCCATTGTTGTCTTGCGCATAGCTTTCCTGCCTTCAGTTATCAATCTCTCACAAGGACGAAAGCACACAACTTATGCTACGCACATAAAATAAAGCACCCCCCTGCGCCACAAATATGGTGTTCGCCTCCACTGCAAAGGATTGCTAAACAAAGGACTGTGTTTGGTAATAGATCTAAGGGAGAAATACTGAAAGGTGAGTATAATTGATATATGCATTTTCCTATTTTGCATTAAGGGGATTGATTAGAGGGACTTCAATACCTCTGGTTTTGAGGTTTTTTCTTGATGAAAATTTTCTGGGTTTGGGTTACACACACTACAGTAGCTCATAGTACATATTCTGGGTTCTGAATTTGGTTGGTTTATTAGCTCAAAAGGCCAAATCTTTACCCCTCCAAACTTTAACCCAGCTTTTTTTCCTACAAAATTCAATTCAGGGAATATTTGGTTTTGACAATTCAAAGCTTGGGACGAGTTGGGTCCGAGGATTTCTCACATTTTTAAGACTGCCTTGTTCCCTAAAGCTTTCCTTTGATTTCTCACATTTTATTTGTGTTCTTTGTGTGTATTTCATTTTATTTGTAAACTTCTTTTGATTATATTCAGGACATAATCAAATAAAGTAACCGAAACAAGAATGTTTACCAATGACCAGAGACAAGAAGAGCGAACGGGAAGATATGGAACTCCAAGGCTGCAATACCTTCAAGTACTCTTCCTATAATTTTGACAATCTACTTTGTTATATACTGTCATTCTATTTCTTGTACGTACCAAAGTTATGTGAATTTTCAATCATATGTTTGTTTTATTCTTAAGGATGTTAACTAAATCATCTAACCATCTAGGGGTTGGAAAAATCATCATTGATGGGACCATGGTATAAAAAATAGTATTTTTACAAGGATTTTAAAATTTTTTTGGGTTGCCAAAACTCCCCAACTATTAAAGTAGTTTTGCCCTGCTTTTGATGGGAAGGTTGTTGATTCATCTGTGTGTTTGATTTCTTGACCTTTGATATTTTTAAGTGGAACCAATTTTTTCATTTTGTTGCAGGAATTGGTGAGTCAGTTTCAGAACTCTACTGATGAAGGTATGCATCATCCTGATTATGTTCCTCTGTTCTAATTGTTTGTTTCCTTTCATCATCAACTTGAATGATTACCATGGCACAAGTACTATTGCCTCTTCTCTTGTTCCTTGTAGTACAAAGATTCCTTCATGTTTGTTCAAACTCAAATTCTCTATATAAGTGGTTTTGGTTTTAATTGTCGTAACAATTCTCCTCTCATTACTTATAACCTTTTGCCTCATTTTACTTGTATGCATCAAGAGACAGTGTGGCAGAACATATTGTCATATTGTTGTGACCAACCCAACTTGCTGTGCAATTAGTGCCAGTGGTCTTTGGATCAAATGCCATTTCCTCCCCCATTAAAAAAGATGGGGAGTGAAGACACTTGTTAAATCCTATATGGTGGTTACTTACCAAAAAAAGAAAAAGGAATCCTATATGGTGGAGCTTGAATCATCTTTGCATATCAAAACCGAAAAAAGAAAAATTGCTGAACAATTCATTGTTCTAGTCATTGGTCTTTTTCTTCTATCTTTGTATTTATAGGTTACCTCAGAGTTGTCATGAAGCAGCTACTATCACTCATAGGGTGGAAGTCATGATTCAAGAGCCTTTTGCTCTTGAGGACACTGGAATTCTCTTAATTGAGCTTTCAGGCAACTCAGAGAATAAGCGTGCCATTCTCCATTTCTGCTAAATGTAAACATGCTCCCATGCTGTCATATGCTTTTTTGAGTCATATTCTAAAAATAATTATTATCTGATATTGTCACTCACTTTGTCAATATCGGGGTACAAGGTGTACATGGCTAAGATTTTTATTTCTTAATGACAGTTGATTCACTTGTGGGAATATCCTTAACTTTGAATCATGTAACTAGTCAATTATTCTTTTATTTGCAGAAACAAAAGAGAGAATTGCTGCTAATCTGGCAAACTTTGCATATGACCCTTACAATTATAAATTCTTGCGCCAGGTACAGTATGTTGCCTTTGGTAATAATTTTTTTATGAAGGAAACCGTACCCCTACCCTTTTCCATCTCTTAAGATTTACTTATGATTCTTAAACAGCTCAATGTTTTGGAACTTTTCATTGACTGCATAACAGAACCCAATGAGAAGCTTGTGGAATTCGGGCTTGGAGGGATCTGCAATTCCTGCGTAGGTAAGTATGGCAGTTTGCTCTCTTTGTAGATCCTAAGAAATCATTAAAGGCACATTGTTTTCCATTGCAGAAGCAGCAGAATATAATGATGGTTTGGCCCTAGCATGTGATTTACCAAGTTTTTGTGTGTGTTATTTCCGCAGATCCAGCGAATGCTGCAATTGTCACTCAGTGTGGCGGGATTCCTCTTATCATTCAATGTTTATCAAGTCCGGTTAGAAACACTGTAAGTGCCAAAACTTTTAGTCAATGGATTTTTCACTCCTTTAACTCAATTATTTTGGTTCTTCGATATCAAACTTCAAATGTTAGCATAGGGCTGAAGGAATGCAACCATAACTCACTATTTCAATATTCTTTTGCTTTCCAAAAGAAGTGATGCTGAATTATTTCTGTATTTTACTAATTTATGTCTTACATGTGCATTTGTTTACATTGCTTATCAAAGATTTCAATTGCTAGCCACTTAATGATTTAAGGTTTCTTTTTCTTTTATCTTTTAAAAGGTGGTAAGTAGGTGATACTTGATAGTATGATTTTGGTTCTTGAACTATGTGTCCAATTTCAATTTCATCCCTGAAGCATCTATCATTTCAATTTAATCCATACTGTTTGAAAGATGTCACAATGTTATCCTTGTGGTTTTTACCATCATTAGACGAATAGCAATTGCTTTTGTACACATATCCTTAGTAGACGTGACATATTAGGCCACATGCTGTACTTAAAACTTGTAGGTAATGATTTTAGAATGCTTTATCAAGATGTGACTTGGAATTGATGTAGCAAAACTACGTATGTTTTATGGTTTGGTGTGCATGTATTCATATGCAAAATTCCCATTGATTTTTAGGTGAATTATGCGCTTGGTGCTCTTTATTATCTCTGTAACCCATCTAATAAGGGAGAGATTTTAAAGCCAGAAGTGATTGATGTTATCAAGAGGTATGCTGCGGCTGAAGCGGTTAGTGTCAACTTTAGTAATCTGGCCAAGGCATTTTTGGACAAACATGTGGGAACAAGTGAGCCTTAGAGGCCTATTGTGTCAGCCATGTGTAGGAGTTTTGTATTGTATTTGGCGGTTATGATGGAATTATGTAATATTTTGAGAGCTACGGCCAAGAAAAAGTTATAGCTAATCTTATGTCAAGACAAAGAACAGCTCAATTCCTTCAAGATAATGAACCAAAATTGTCCGAGTCCGTCTATGACTAGCTACGGGGCTTCAAAAGGCTCGAAGGATGCTGAAGAGACTAAAGAAATTGAAAGGATAAAGTATATAAACAGGATTATGCAAAGAATCAAATAATAAACATAGATAGTAGAGTACCAGATGATAAATCAATATTATTAAAACAATTTTCATATCAACATTTGAATTTCAGAAAATAAATAAAATAAAATAGTAACAAAAATTGGGTAGAATATAAATAATACGAGCTAGGACTCCGTTAGTGTGACTGGTCTAGCTCTTGCAAATTACTAAATCAAAATGTAAGAATATTTTATTATTTCTCAACTATACATTTTCTTTTCTTTTTCTTTATTGTCTATTGTCGACGATATTCAGGGAGAAATGTCAGGAGTATTAAACATTTTTTTTCTTTCTAAGCAAATAAAAAAAGGGTTATAGGAAATGATCTTTTTCACTTCTGATCCGAATGGAAAAAAAAAGTGAGAGATCCTAAAAACAAACATGAGGTGGATTTTCTAACAACAAACTCAAAACAAAAAGGAGGACGTCTCAACAACAACAGAACTCAATTAGTAATAAATAAAAGGGAAGTACTAAACGTATTTATTGTTACTTGCCTTCTTCTCACCGCCAAGCTATCTCCTTTTTGGGTGAATATGACATGGCAATACTGTTAAAAATGTAATAGTAGGTAGACAAGGATTTATTTGATAACAATTTTAATCATAAAGAGTAAATTGATAAAATTTAAACCTTATAGATGAAAAAAAAAATGATGGTCAACGTCAACCCGCCAGTCTTTTTTTTAAAAAAAGAGAGAGAGAGAGAGAGAGGCAGCCAGTCAAAGCTCCACTATTCAATTATGGTTGTCCAACACGCCAACTACTACTGGCTTTGTCCTTATCAGAGAGAGTAGTCATCTCCGTTGTCCTTGTTAAGGGTATTTTTCACATACCCCACTTTCTAGATTATTTTCTTTCGGCCTGTTTTTAGTTCTTGTTTGTTGAAGTACTTTTTTTGGACTTTTTTTTTTTTTAGGGGTGGGGTTTCTTGGACTTATTTAATTGACTGGATAAGGAAAACACGTATTGAATAGAAAAACACCATAATATTAATTAAATAACAAAAATTATTAATTTTTATTAATTTAATTCTTTTACATAGTAGATTATTTAATATGATTTTAGAGTAGAGTTTTTTTTTTTTACATGTCCGCACAAGAAGGATTCAAACTAATGACTTCTATTTTATAAGACGTGATCTCCAGTCAATTGAGGACTGTAGTTTTTAAGTTTGAGTCTACACAAAATAGTCTTAAAATAATATTAAATATTAATTAAATACATTATTTTCTTATGATCTGTAAGTTTTTTTAAATAATTAGCAATTGAGTTACGTTGAAAAATATATTTTTATCTTACAACTATTTCTCAATGTTGATGTGACAATGAATATTAGTTATTGTTTTTTTAAAAGTACTTATCTAAGAGCGGAAAAAGAGGAGGGAAATTCGAACTAGTGTGACCTTTACTTCGTGAGACATGATTCTTAGTCGATTGAACTATCTTTTAAAAACATTAATTTATCTAGGCAATCATATTTTTCAAAAGCAAATCGATTATTGATATGAGAAAGATTGAATAATTAAAGAGCCGAAGATGATGGTCCTATAACCCATGTTATGATGCAAATGAGATATTCTTTTTATATCTTGGAACACATTTTATATTTTCAGGACGCCGGTAGGTTATCGTGTTAGGTGGAACTCATATGACATCACAATCTTAGGCATTGCCCACCGGTATTATTCTATTTTCAATGCTGCCATTAATTCTGTATTAGTTGAATCAAGAGTAAAAGTCATTGTGACATCACTGCACCCGCATTGAATTTGAAATTTAGTCATGTTCTCGAAGGTGCAATTATTCGGAATAAACCAAGTTGAAATTTTTGTAATGAAGAATTTTTATATATGTCTTATTAGTATTAGTTACTTTAGTTTTTATTGATGTTTTGATAAGGTTGGGTCAGGTTATGACTCAATCATATTTGAGATAACGCTTATAGTTTTTACCGTTTAGGTTCTTCTTGTGCGACTTCTAGTGGGTATGTGTTATTATGATCATGTCTAGATATGATAGTCATAATTGATTTTTCCTTACCCTTTTTGCTCATTAAAAAAAAAAAGGGGGGAATCAAGCCTCTCAAAACAATACAAGTCCATTACGGAACTAAAGTAATGAAAAAAAATATGCCTTTTCTTTTGGGTAGCATTTTTTTTTTAATTTTGAATTTTTTTTTGAAATTAGGCTAGAAAAAAATCTTCCAATTCAATTCAATTGAACGGCATGTTAATGAATGCGAGAATTATATGTACTAAAACATATGCTTGTTTAATAAAATGGATTCAAACAAATCTCATCCAATTTGATTTGAAAGAAAATTTCATCTCTATGAAATTTTTTTACTAGCACTAATTTATTCCAAACTTTTTAACTTTTACAATGCAATGCCGCAATGGTTGAATTGTTGTTGCTTGGTTTAAACTCAATACAAATGAGTCCCCTTAGATAATTCGAAAGTAACGAAAAGTGGTGACATGATTCATCCAAAGATAGGACTTTTTGTCCGGAGTGATAGACTTTGTCGTTGAAAATCCCAGCCTTAAAGTGGAATTGGTAGGGGCGGTGAATCAATTGCTTCTTTAACCTTCTACAGACCATTATGTTTTGGATTAGTAAAACTATGGCCTTGTTTGGTAAACACGACCCTACGCTCAAATATGATAAAAAAATTAAAAAAAAAAAAATAATGATTTTTATGGAAAAGTAAATAAAATTGTATTGAAAAGTGAAAAATTTTGTTTTTCAGTTTTTATTATTATTATTTAAATAGTAATAAAGAGTAAATGATGTAATAAAAAAATGAAAATATTTTGATGTTGAATTAAAAAATGAAGTGAATGGTATTTAGGGGTGGGGAGTGTTTAAAAAACCCTCCTATGGTTAGTTTTTAAAGAATCATTCTCTAAGAAAACAGTTAATGGAAATTCTAAGGTAAGATAGGTCGGAATTTGATGTAATTCATTGACCGAATTGACATGCTCAATCCAAGAAAAAGAGAGTGTCTCAGTTGTGATCATCTATCGAGATAGTTTGAAATGTGAGGCCCACTTACTTAAGTGAATTAATCCTAATAAAACTCTCTCAATTGACTATTTGAATTTGTTGCAAATCTAACCGTCGCTTACAAGGATCATGATCCACGTCATATATACAATTTTAAAGGTTTTTAATTTTGTTATATTTTTTCAGCATACATGAAAAAAATGTAACAAATAGTATTTTATTCAAAGATGTGTAATATAATTACAACTTAAACTCAATTAAGACCCAACTTCTAGATATAATTTCTCTCTCTTCTAGTTTAAGGCTCTCTCTCCCCTTCACATGCAGTTTTTTTTTTTTTAAATGGTGACTTAAGAAAAAAATTGGATCTAATTAAATGAATTTAAGTTGTAACTTTGTCATTTTTCTTATTCAAAACCTTCATACATATCTATATGAAAATTATGATATCACATCACTTGTAACAAAATGGTCCACACCTTGTACTAACATGGTCACAAGATCATTATTTTAGGAAATAAAATCAGACCAACTCTTTTCAAGTGCACCCAACACATGACCTCAAAGGAGAGAAAACAAAAAGGTTTAAGTGAGTACATTTTCTTACCATTATTCGAAACTGACCGAGGACATCCAAAGTCAAGGTGTGACATATTATCGACTGCATGTGCGTGTAATCCATTGCATTTTCATTTGTCAGTATCCTTTTATTTTTAGCCGTTTTATGCCAATTAAACATTGGAAGTTTTTCTAACTGGACAACGTTGCCGTATGTCAAAGTTAGATCCATCCTTGGACTTTAAATACATTGCTAACATAAGGGATTCCCATACTATAATATTTTTAAAGTATACATATGGTGCAAATATTATAATGTTGAACAATATTTTTTTAAAGAATTATTCTATATTCTCTTTATTTTTTCGCTCAAACTTCCAAAATATTATAGTATGGGAATCCCTTATGTTAGCAATGTATTTATATATATATATATATATATCCAAAATTCAAGAAAGGAATACAACAATTAAAACAAAGGTTCGATAACAAAGTGAAATATTTTTGGTAATTACTTTTTTCTTATGAATTACGACGCATTTTCATTTTGCTTCCCATGAACTATCAACTGTGACATCCGACGCTCATGAACTACTATTTTGTGTCAAAAACCTTCCTTCCATTAGTTAAAGACCCATTCCGTCCATGAAGAACGTTAATTCAAAACAATCAAAGTGATAATACATTGTAGTTTATAGGAGTAAAGTGATAATGCGTTATAGTCCATTAGGTAAAGTGACAATAAATTATAGTTCATGGGAGCAAAGTAACGGATAAATTGTTTGAATTAATGTCTTTGACTGACGAAATGAGAATTTTTGCACAAAATAATAGTTCATGGGGGTTGGGTGTCACAGTTTGTAGTTGATAAGGAAAAAATAAAACGTACTTATGTTATAAAATGTTCTTATAATTCTCTGACTTTATATGCGAGTCACAAGTGAGGTGCTACTAATAATAATAGTAAGAAGAAGAAAACTCATGCAGCAGAAATATCAAGACTACAAATTTTTTTTTTATTTTTTTTTGACACCACAAACTCATCTTCAAAGCCATAATGTACCTTTGAGAGAAGAGAGGAATCTCCATTACAAGGTAGTTTTAATGGTGAATTTTGGGATAGGTTTAAGAGAAATGATTCCTACGAAGCTGGGAGAGGTTGGCATGCCAGTATTTTGAGGAACATGATTCCGTTTGGCATTGGACAATTATTATTTAGTGAACTAAAATTGTAACAAGAATTTAATTGGTATGAAAAATAAATGTTTAAAATATAAAATTTTTTGTTTTATAATGATTATTTTATTTAAATAATAAAAAATAATTGATGTGATATAAAAAATAAAAATATTAATAATTAAAATTTTTAGATAAATAGTAACATGTTTTTGTCAAACGGTGCGAGACAATGAGAGAAATGGAATGAATCCAAGGCATTGTCTTATGTGACCTGGTTACTTTCTGAATGAAATGACTGACAAGCGACAAAAGTGACTCGTGACACCAGTCAAGATAATGAACTAGTACGCAACATGATTGAATTGGCTAGCATATTTGTTCTACATGTCTTGTGATGCTGATATTTTTCAAATATACTACTGTCACTATGATTTAAGTAGTATATTAATTGTTAGAGAAAATGAGGAGAATCTTCTTTTTTTTTATTTTTGATGGACATGTCAAAAAATAAAAATGAGGAGAATATTTTAGCAACAATATGTTCCTTCAAGTCTTACTAGTTGGTAGTACAGAAGTATATGCGACATGGAAATTTCTTAAATTTAATAAAGATTTAGGTATTTTAAATATCATATTGGAGGGCAATGCAAAAGATAAAATGAAAGGAAAATTTTAGAGTTGATAATGACAATTGATTGTGATTGCGAGATGGTATTTGTTTTACAAACATGATTGGGTTGTTAAAGTTCGCACAACTTAATCATGTTATGTCATATCAATTTGTAAATTTTTTTTTGTAAGTCTAATATTTTTTTCAAATAAATGATAAAAATAATTCTCAACCATTTTCGTATAGTGAATGAATGAATTTATCATTGAATTTTTGAGAGATTTATACGAGTCCACAAATCTAATAGTGAATATATTATATTTGCAAAAAAAAAAAAAAAGGTTGAAAGAATGATATTGGAAATGTTGAAAGTATTAAGTTATTACTACCAAAAAAAAAAAAATCTTAATTACACTTTTTATTAGTACCTACCGAAAAAGAAGTGGATCCTCTTATTATATATCTTGATTGTCCGAGACTTGGAGGCAACAATTAGTTAATCGGTTGTGATCATACCTAATAAAGCAGAGGTCATTAGTTCGAGTCACTCTCTCCCTCTTGTATAGACATGTGAAAAAAAAAATGGTCAATACTTTGACCATCTCCAGCTGACTAAACCAAACAAGCACCATACTCGCCATGGTGGTCGCCTTGGTGGATTTGAAGGTCCAGCTTTAGTGTGCCAATTTAGGAAAGCATTTTACCCGTACTCAAAGTCAAACAATAATCTTGTCTGGAGGCCCAGATTTTGATAGGTTTACAAGGCAAATTCAGATTCTCAGAGTTTCATTAATATACTAATCAACTAAATGAATTGGAGAGCTACTGAAATATCAAATTTCATACCATCGGGCCTCTAAGGTTCGGCTGAAAAAAATAGATTTAAGGAGATTTAAAAATATGCATATATGATTAATATCAAGATGCGTCACTACCCTTATGCAATACACCACAACCACACCCCCACGGAAACACTTTCCTTCCTTTTTACAAACTTTTTCTATTTTTACTCTCCATTCCATAAGTTTTACTAACTTGGGCGTCAAAAAATCAAAATACCTTCAATCTCTAGACCGACGACGGCCTTTTGACCACACTCTTCCTATTCTGGAAGTGCAAATAAAACTCCTATTTGAAAGGTGATCTGAGAATGTTCATAATATCGACATGGTTAAAAATAATAATAATAACAACATCAATCTTTATTAATCTCAAATCTCTTAGCCCTAAACGTATGACATAATTACCATCTCACGTGAATTCTGAAATGTTCTTAATGGATTATTACAAATGAGGTGTCAAATTCTTTAACCTACATTATGTGAGATGCTTATAAAGAGTTGACTTCTCATCTAAAATCTAATTCTAAACCATAAAATAGCTTATTTTTATCTTTTTAAAATTTTTTTAATTGAATAAGAAAAAGGGTTACAGTGAATCTTTCTCATTCCTGATCAACCATAAAATAGCTTATTTCTATATTAAGTGCTAAAATTTTGTTTAATTGAATTTAGAAGAGAGAGGCTATTTGTCCACCAACGAATGAGATGGCAATACAGTAATAATGGAGGAGCAGAAGGACAGAGAATTAGTGAATTACTTGGCTAATCTTGGTGAATGGTGCATAACGTGATTCATTTCTCATTATATAAAGGGGTGTTCCTGCCTCTCCACCTGCGCTCCATTCTCTCAACGCTCTTTGTCCTCATACCAATTCCTGCACGACTCTTCTCTGTCCAGAGCGTTTTGAGAAAAAAAAAATGGCGTTCGATAAGATCAAGGTGGCCAACCCCATCGTTGAGATGGACGGTGAGATCTCCTCCCTCTCCTAAGAAACGCTTTTCAATGCTCTGTTCTTTGTCTCCCTTGAGCTCACAATTCGCAGATCTGTTTGTTCGACCTTTACCGACTATTTATACCTACAAACACCTATTTCATTATCAACGAACGAAGAAAGACATTTTCTAGTTCATTAGATCACAAATAACACCTGCGATTGCGCATAAACTATGACCAACATGAAGTTATTTTAATGTCCAAGTTTCAGAAAAGGCCGATCTATTTTTTTAATTGATAGAATGCTTTTCTACTCTCTAAGATCTGTTCGGTAGAGGATTTAATGTACATATGTGTCGCAGATAAGATCTCTGTATATTTTTAGTCGTTTAGAAGTTTTATCTTGATGAGAATATTCCGATCCCTAGTTTTTTGTAAATATTATTCAATAGTATGGATTTTATTCAATAGTAGCTTTATGGTAACCAATAGCAGAATTTTTGGTCTATATATATATATTTTTAAAGTACATGCGAGGTTCCATTTCGAGCTGTGCTCCGCTTGTGAGAAAATCACCGAGATTGAGCTAGACCTGGCTTGTTGGTTTGCTGGTTGATTGGTTGAGTTATTTGATTGCTTCAGTTGCTAATCTGAAGTTTAGAATGTAATATACTAATAAGATTGTTGGTGAAGATGACATGAGACAGCTGACCTGATTGCTATTATCTGTGATAGATTCTGAAATTTACTCCATGTTTTGAGGTCCATTTTTTATTCTTTCCCTGGTCTGCTGGTCATTCTATGGAATAATAATTGAGAATGGTATTTGATAATGGATTTGGATTAGGTGCTGTTAAAAAAAAAAACTATTAGCTTTTTCAATGGTCCAAATTTAATTATAATTTTTTTATGAGAAAAAGAGAGTAGAAGTTAAATTTGGACCGTTGGAAAAAACTATAGCACATAATGTGAAGCATATGTGCCATGTTTGAGTATTATTTTTTAATCATCAAGGGATATTAAACGTAAAAAAGTTCTGAACTTAATATAAGTAACAAAATCCCCTGTATGACGTATTTCATTGCAAGTGATATAATATAATGCAATTTTCTGCTATCAATTGTGACATATGCATGAGTAAAGATTGCTGCCTCTTTCTATATCCATGATGAAGTCCCTTTTTAAATTAAAGTTCTTCTCAAAATAGGCTATATATCCAAATTTTATGTGCAAATAATACAATATCGATCTCAAAATGATTTATAAAAAAATAGAAAATAATTTTTTTAAGAAAGGAAAAAATGATGCTTCAAAAGAATAGAGGGGATTCGGTAGTGGGACAAGCATCTGTGCAATTTGCAATTGATGAAGTTGTATGGAGCTTTAACAACATATGTGAAGTCATAGGTCGTTCAGATATGCAAGTTCTTGGGCTACTATCTTGTTGGTGACCTCATTTCATCTTCTAATTTTTTGACAAACTTTTCCATAATTCGCAACACATGTTAACTGCATATTAGTAGGCAGTAGCATATCATGCTGTCTAATATGCTACTTCTTTATGACGGAGATTTACAATGGCAGATAGAAACAATGATGAGGGACAAAAAACTCTCTTGTTTTGGAAACAGTCTAATCTTTATGAAATGGTTGATCATTGGAAGAAGGGGTTGGCTTCATGTGGGTGTGGCCACAAAGCAATACACTATAAATCTGACTGGATATGACGAGACTTTGCAATTTTCAATGTTTCAAAGAATTACTTTTATGCAATGAAATATATTTCTCTTTTTTGCTTCTCATGCTATGCAATTTTTATTCCATGACACAGGAGATGAAATGACTCGAGTATTCTGGAAATCAATAAAGGATAAGGTGATTTAATATTATTGTGTCTCATCCACATGTTGTGTCATTCTGGTCAAAATTTTGAGGGAATTGCTTAGATGCATAACTTTCTTTGTTGTATCTGCAGCTTATTTTCCCCTTTCTGGAGTTGGACATTAAGTACTTTGACCTTGGACTTCCTCATCGTGATGCCACTGATGATAAAGTTACTGTTGAAAGTGCAGAAGCTACTCTTAAGTACGTAGTTGGTACATTTTTATTTGAAGTTTCTAGAAATAATGTCTTTCTCCTTTTTTAATAGCACTACAAACCATTCAGTCTTGCAATTCTATGCAGCTACCTTGAAGCAACTTCTGAATGAAAATTATAATAATTTATCATAGCTTGTTAATAATATTCAATCCTTAACAAGCAGAAAGAAAATGTTGCTTCTTGTGGTTTTTTAATATTCCTATGCCTATGATTCTATTAATATTTGGTGGTAAAAATCATTATTTACCTGACTATGGTGTGACCTAATCATGATATATGACTTGTGCTTTTTTTTTATTTGTGGCAGCATAGACTTGCTTTCTTGCGCTTTCTTTCTTTTTTCTTTTTCCTAATTGGCTGCCTTTATTATTGTTGTACATTGACTTATATTTTGTCAATTATAGGTATAATGTAGCAATCAAGTGTGCAACTATTACTCCAGGTAATACTTTAAAATCCTGAACTGCCTGAATCCTTACTATTGTAATGATATTTCCATCAGTACTGGACACAAACAGGAGTTTCATAATTTTTCTGGTGATTGACAGATGAAGCTCGTGTGAAGGAGTTTAACTTGAAGAACATGTGGAAGAGTCCAAATGGAACAATTAGGAATATTTTGAATGGTCAGTGAACTTGCGCTTATGGTTATATGTTTTAGTTACAATTGTTTGCAATTTTTTATGATGGGATGTTGTGGTTGGCATTTTCTGCAGGTACTGTCTTCAGAGAACCAATTATTTGCAAAAACATTCCTCGCCTTGTCCCATGTATGTATGATGAGATGGCCTTTACATTCTTTTAGTGGTGTAGTAGAATTTCTACTTATTTGTGGCTGTTATCAGGTTGGAACAAGCCTATATGCATTGGAAGGCATGCTTTTGGTGATCAATACCGAGCAACTGATACTGTTATTAAAGGAGCAGGGAAATTGAAACTGGTGTTTGGTAAATATTTTACTTTGTTTGATGGCCTTTTGAGACCCTACATATTTTGATTCTATAAGTACTGCCAACTGGAGACACAGATGATTCATTTGTATTTTTTTCTCTTTTAAATTTTCTCCAATTGGTATTCATATATAATGGTTTATGAGAAAAGGTTCATAAAATGCTTGCAGTACCAGAAGGAAAAGAGGAGAAGACAGAGTTAGAGGTTTTCAACTTTACAGGTGCTGGAGGAGTGGCATTGTCTATGTATAACACTGATGAGGTTTGATTCTTGGACCTCCTAAGTATTTCAGTTGGAGACAAATATCTCGATTGCTGGACAAAAACTGATTTTCCTTTTTCATATTTGACGCGTTCAGTCTATCCGCTCTTTTGCTGAGGCTTCCATGAACACTGCCTATGAGAAAAAGTGGCCACTTTATCTTAGCACAAAGAATACCATTCTTAAGAAGTATGATGGAAGGTATGTGACCTTGTCAGCTTGTTACTTTTTACTCTTTTTAAATTAATATTATTTTTATCTTTCTCATTAGAGAAATTTAATATAATTCTTTTACATTTTAATCTATGGGAATTTTGTTAAACCCATGTTCCTGGCCTCTTGTTCTATCAACGTATGTTTGATCTTATGAATTCATTCAATGAAGATTCAAGGACATATTTCAAGAAGTTTATGAGGCCAACTGGAAATCAAAGTTTGAGGCTGCTGGCATATGGTGAGCATTCTGTTAGGTTTTACTTTAAAGTGATGGTTTATGCAGGCCACCCTTTTGTTTATTAAGTTAGTTATATGATTGAATTGGAAGGTATGAACACCGTCTCATTGATGATATGGTGGCTTATGCTATCAAGAGCGATGGAGGTTATGTATGGGCATGCAAGAACTATGATGGTGATGTCCAGAGTGATTTCTTAGCCCAAGGTGTGTAACAAACCTTTCTGTATTCTGTAACCTTGACCTTATTATAACTGCTTAATGTTGTGAGTTGAATGTTGTATCTGGGAATTCACTGCTTTCTTTTGAAATGCGTGCTTACAGGGTTTGGATCTCTTGGATTGATGACATCTGTACTGGTGCGTTTTTTGTTTAACTGTTCCTTGTGTAATAAAAAATTATGGGTGGCATATTGGATCTCTTGCTTTAGCTTAGTATTCTGCAAATGTTCCCATTTTTAGCTGCAATTGTGTTCTAGATATATCCATAATACGATCAACATTTTGTACTTGTCATACCATGTAAATCTGCAAAAATAATGAACTTTTAATTTGAGAAAAATGCACAATTTCAACATTAGGTGGTAAGATTAGACGTAAATGCCATAAGGCCTTGTTGAAGGGTGTATATGATGGATTACAAAATTCTGACATATATACTATTACTCTTGGTCCGGAGGTGCTTTTGTATTTTGAGCGTTTGGTAGTGAAGGAGCATAAGCATTGGGGTGAATACAAAAATATAGTTGTAGAAACACACTAGATAAGGCATTGGTCGAAAGATGATTACATCTTTCTCTACCCTTTTTGTTCCTTTATGTGTGTAGTTTTGACTTGCTGGAAATTTATGGATTTGTTTCAGGTTTGTCCAGATGGAAAGACCATAGAAGCGGAAGCTGCCCATGGAACTGTTACACGGCATTATAGGGTTCATCAGAAAGGAGGTGAAACCAGCACAAATAGCATAGCCTCAATCTTTGCTTGGTCACGAGGACTTGCACACAGGTATGGTTTTGTTGATCTGCGGAGTCGGGCTCAGCTCTAGGTTCTTGACATATTATGTATCTTTTAAGCTTCATAATTAGAGGAAACAGATTTTGTTTTGAGTATCTAACTATGTTTTGGTTGACAGGGCAAAGCTGGATGATAATCCTAGACTCCTGGATTTCACTGAGAAACTAGAAGCAGCTTGTATTGGAGCTGTGGAATCTGGAAAGATGACCAAGGATCTTGCACTTATTATCCATGGACCTAAGTAAGCATGTGTAGAGTTGCTAGACGTTCTATTTATAACATTATTACTTTTTTCATGTTTGTGATAAACTGTCATGCGTGGTACAGGCTTGCTAGGGAACACTATCTGAATACTGAGGACTTCATTGATGCTGTTGCGGCGAACCTTAGAGCAAAACTTTAAGCATGCTTGTACGTAAACATTTTACTTGTTTCATTCTATGCACGAGAATGGTGTTTATACTTCAGTTTCTGATTTGTTACCCTTCTCCCCTCCTCCAGTATCTGATGAAAAGATAAAAACTGTGAAATAATCTCTTTGGCGAATTACTTTGACCTAAACCATCTTATATTCTGCTAGATTGTTAGTGGTTAAAAAAATGGTATAGGTAGTGCTGAGACATTGGGAGATAGATGCTTGTTTCATCTTGGTGGTTTTTAATGTGCAACGCCTTGCATACTTGAAAGAAGCATGAATCGTTTTGTCACAATGTCATATTGTCATTTATTAGAAGGGAGCATCTCCCATTATGATTTATGAATCTTATTATTGCTAAAAGGTGAGCATATGGGGAGGAGTCTATTCTTCTCTATTTATTTATTTATTTTTAATATAGGTTGGGTACATGGCTTATAAAATTTGAAATTACCTTTATGCTGTTCTTTCCGTTGGTTTATGAATTTTTCACATTCATTTGGAGCCATAAGAACATGAATAAATAAATAAAGTTTTGGTTTTTTGTTGCAGGAGTGGATAGGCACCATGAAGAATGAGAAGTCGTTTGGTAACTTGATATAATATTAGGGAGCAATAAAACATTTGTTGGGGGGTTGGACTGGACGTTTGGTGTCTTCATGTGGTGGAGTTTTGCTGGGCTAATTCTGATTGCTTTAACAGAGCTCTCAACTCATGATCATCTTAAATCTTTTTTTCATAGCAGACTGGTGCTCTACATGCTTGAAATGAATTTGGTTCTATCAAATTGCTTTTTTAACATCCCCAAATAACTTATTAAAATAACCAAGGTGTTATATGGTACATGATAACACTTGAAATGGCCACTATTCCAAGGCTATTATCATATTCCACCTTTTTCCTTTTTTAATGGAATAGCTATTTCGTGTTCCAAACGGAAGTGCTACTTTTTTGGGACAGCCATTCCATGGTTTTCTGTTCTTCCAGCCATAACAATAAATCTACGACACTATGGACAATAGAATTGTCAACCACAACAAAATTCAAACGAAAGGCAGTAGAAGAGGCTATGAAATTCAGACCAATATTAACTATTTTAATTGAGAGAGAAGCCAAAAAAGCAAAAAAAAAAAAAAGAGGCACTAAGGAAAATCTGCATAAAATGAAGCAAGCTACAAAAGGAGAAAGCAACAAAGATCGGACCATTGTCCTTCCAAGGGAACTCCTTTCTAGTTTTATGACATCCATATATAAATATAATGTCTTTTAAAGATGAATCTCAACCATATTACATACACGAACAAACAAGAAAATAAAAACCTAGGGCATATGCCAAAATCACAAGGTTTGGCTAAGGCCTAAATTAATTGGCAAATACAACCAGAAAAAGGGTTCTCTCGGTTGAAAGATGACAATATATATGGCCACCCAAAATCTTATTGATCCCTAACCAGAAATGAATGATTTTCTTAACATGTATCCAAACTCAAAGAGGTGTATATACCCGGTCAAAGCAATCAGTAAGCAGATCAGCAGCTTCATAATATCCCTCAGACCACGGAAGATGCACCTAAGCACCTTTTAAGATTGCAGGCAGCAAGATGGAGACAAGCATTCAGGCTACATCGATCAAAAGGACTAAAATGAGATGACATAAAAAATAAATAAAAATCTTCATCTGGGCTTGAATTCAATGCTCAGAGAAAGCTTGAGGATACTCCTTATAGCACCAACAAACCTTTTAGGCAAGGTCCAGAGAAAATGCCTGACCTTCTCCATCCAAGAAAGCAGCTCCAGTACATCTAAAATAGTACAATACTAAAGTCATTGTGGTTATTATGAGTAGATGGGTGTCAAATATATACGTAAGTGAAAACTTACCAAGAACAAGCCTTAACCGAATATAACTAACATCTGTCTTGAATCTGGATGATAGAACTTTTACAGTAGAGTCTGAAGCACAACAGAGGGAAGAAAATAAATAAGAGTGGGATCTGTATGACATATAAAAGACAGATGTTTGGAAACTTGCAGGTCCAGTCATATGGTCCGAAAGGCCCACAGAACATAAAAAACTCCCTGCACGTGTGTGTGTGTGTCACATATATTCATTATCCAGCAGCAGAATTCAGCACCTAGCAAATTTTAATTCCTTCAACATAATTTCCTTGATAATTATTAGAAAGCAAGTCCTTGCCCACAAGACAAGTTTACTTTCAAAACTTGAAAAAAGAAAAAAAAAATACGGGTCATGATTAGAATTTATGCACTTTGTTAGCTTACCAGATTGAGGATTCAACTTTGGGGAAAGACCATATAATGCATTTTTGGCATAGGCAAGCAACCTAACCCGTTGTGAAGCACCCAGCTTGCTAATGACAGACCTCAGTAGCCCACTGAAAGAAAGAAAATGAAAGAACAGAGGATGTAGAAAATATCAGTCAGCATTTTTTCTTTCTTTATTTCCTTATAAAGCTTACTTTTCCCTCTTCTTTTCCAGAAATTAGTTAGCATCTTTTGTAGTTGAAATTGAGCTCTTCTTACTCTGTTCGCAATATTCTGAAAAAGTCTGGAGGCAGAGATTCCATAAATGAAGATATGTCCTCCATCTTCAGAAACTTCAACTCCTGCTTTAAATTCTTTTTCTCTTCACCGGACATTCCCCTCCCTAGGGTTGATTTACTATCAATCATGTGACAAAACTTACATGAGATTGCAGTTGTAACAGTTAAAAGGATCACGAAGGACAAATGGGATATCCAGCAACAAGGAAAGGCTTTACAGAGTTCCTGAACGTTTCCAACAGTAGAAAGAAAGAATCGAAGGGAAACAAAAATAAGAAAGAAGAAAATATAGATTACTTTATTTAGGGGAAAAAAAATTTCATATGGTCCTTCCAAGAAATCACTAAAATAACATATTATCAATTTGAATTTTTAGAATTTATATGTGAAAGTAAGAAGTATATGGGGCCTATAAGACAAAATCGGTCTCTCTAAACGCAAAGAAACAAACAAGAGAAAACAAATGAAGAAAAAAATGAGAACGAAAAACAAAATTCCTTTTGAGACATGAGGTTCTCAATGTCAAAAGTAGAGCAAGAGTAGATTCAAAAGCACATTGTGGCTTAGTTTGCCTTGTGGCAAGAAAAAACAGGGAAGAAAAAAAAGAATGAAAATAAAAGGACCAGAGGCTTCCATAAAGAGTTAATTTTCACTCAATACCTTCACTTGTCCCAAAAACTTAAGTTGATAGAAATGAATGAATTTAATCATTTAATCAATACTTTAACAACATACTCCATTATTCACAAACTAAAAGGAAAAACAACAATCACCTATCAATGGTTCTTCCAGTGAAAATGAGAGGGAAGTATTTAGCGTACTTTCCAACACCAAAGCGTTCACCTAGTTGTTGTATTTTATTTGGATCCAGAAGAATTAAAGCCTCCCAAAGCTCACAGTAGTCCAGCCTAAATCCTTCATCTAGTTGTTTGTAGATTCCATGATCCAAAAGAACTGCATGGTTTGTTTATGACAAAGAAAATGGTCAGAAATCCCATATACAACATTGTTTTATCCCAGATGGAAATTAATGGATATTTAATTATGAATCAGGACATACCCAAAGTAAAGCCATTCCGACCTTCTGGAGAAACTAATATATTACCAGGATGTGGATCTCCATGCAGGAAACCATGGATAAATATCATTTCAGCGAATACTTCCACCAGTGCTTTTGCAACCTACAATAGGTGAACGATTTGACATCCAAGGATTTAGTAGGGGACAGAAGTTTGCGCAACTGCACTAAGATGAGCTATGGAAGGCCTGTCAGATTCAATGCTAAAAGGAGAATTTAGGGAAAACTTATATGATTAAGACCTTTCCATAATCTGCCAATGTTTATTAATGAAAAATTTGATCAGTCAACATCATGCTTGGACGTAGGTTGTATAGTTTCACCACAAAAAAGAGATATCATATGGCTGAAGTGAGCGAAGCTGCTAGCAAGTAGCTGGTGCTTGGCAGGCTCGATAATAGTTTGCTAGCAAACCAAGCCCAGGTCCACCTTCCAAGCTCATTAAGAAAATGAGCCAAGTCCAGACATTATTGGGCTCAGTTCATTAGCCTTGTGAGCCAAGTTGATATGTAATTTAGCTTATGAGTTAGTAAGGGAAAAGACATCATGGGATTCCTGTTATCTCATAAATATCATTCTTTCAACAAACTGTTATCTCATGGTTAAAAGCTTTAAAAAAATGCTGCTTGTAGTCACACATTGACCAGATAATGGAAAGTATGGAGGCATGCCTCCATATAGAGGCTTCCCATCTCAATTACTCACCGAACAGCAGGCTATATATGGGGGAGGAGCATGCAGATTTTCTTTTCAACTTGAAATAACATATATATATATATATAGGCATGTATGTATGTATGTATGTATTATAAAACCATAATAACAAGGAACAAGAAAATTAAAAGTGGAAGCTGCAATAGGGGCGTCCTCCCCACCCACATTGATTGGAGTAATTGATGCAAAGCAGAATGGACAAGCTTCTAAGTAACATAAGCAAACTGATCTTAAGTTGCCAAGCATCTAAACAAATTCTCAAACTCATGCTCTTTTCTCAGGTTGACCCCTGGCTAAGCTTGAATATCTATAATCTCACCAAGCCAAGCAGGCACAGCCAGACATTTGGCTTGGCAGCTCATTTGCAGCCCTAGAACATATACCATAGCCATTGCAGAAAAAAATTACAAAGACATAACCTGTATCTGTGTCAGAAAACCAACCTTTGTTGGATTGATTCCCATTTCTTTTAGAAATTCCACGTCATCAACCTGAAATCTAAGAAACTTCGTGTTAATAGCACAAAACAGTATGACGTCAAAAGCATAATATAACAACTATAGCATAAGAAAGTCATTCCAAAATACTCGAATATGTCCATGCATTATTATATTCAGTAGGCCCAATGTCTGCAATTGAGTAAATAGCTATACAAAGGAATGGAATGCATCAAAGGAGATATTAGAAAAAATTTTACAAGTTATAACTTCCGTAACTTTCGGAATACTTTAAATATATAGATAAATTAAAGTTTGGGAGAAACAAAAAGAAAACTTCCTTTTTAATTATTTTCTTGTTGGGTAATGAGATCTTCAGAAGAATGATTTCATGCATTCTCTCTTGTTATTGGAACAAATTCAATACTGAAGTAGTGGTACATAGTATTGTCAACAATCCTAACCAAGCACACGGTTATCTGTGCAAAGAATAACTTCAAAATGTGATAGCTTTTTCCGTCAGTTAGAAATGTTTTCTATTTTTTCTTTTAAATAGGTAAACGGTCCCTCCAATTCAGACTAATCACCATCTCCTCTTCTTTGCAGTTTACAGAAAATGCATTGAAATCCAAAACCAATCCCCCTTTTTTTTCTCCAAGCCCAAACCTAATTCCCAAACCCTAAGATTTGCCCTTCACGTCCTATATCATTAACTGGGACCCCAGAAATTCTTTTAAGTGAAAACATATGCCTCTGAGGTATAAAAGCAGTCAACATGCCGAAATAAATAGTTACAAACCATTAACCTGAACCATATCCAAATGGGAATTTGGTGAGTGGCAAACTTATTTTAACCTTTTTTTTTTTTTTTTTTTAGCTTCAAATATGAGAAGGATTCTTAAAGTTTCTCCACTAGTAATACCTAGACCAGCCATTTCTTTTCTTACAGAGATAGACACATATTAGAACAGTCTAAGGAATCAGAAAAAGAATAGAAAAATGATATTGAATGTATCATAAGTACTGTACCTTGTGACCCCTACAAAACTCCATCGTCAGAACCCGGCTTGTCGTTAACTCCTGAATCCATTTATATGGCAGTCAGGTAATATAACATGTCAACGTATTTATCTTGAACGCAGGTATTTATAGTACTGAAGCCAACTATTTGACGGGCAATGTATTAAAAATGAGGAAGAGGCCAATCACCATACCCAAAATATTCTAGGAACCTTGACAAAGTCATTGTTTTTGAAGTTTCTAGCAGTTCTCTCAGAATTTTTTGCTTCCTGAATGAAGTCTGTGGAGTAAAAAGGGGTACTCTTTCAATGATCTTAGATAATGACTAAAAAGAGGAATTTTAAGAGTCGTGCTCATCTAAATTAACAAGTGATATTTAAGGCATAGGTTAATATACTCTCAACCATGGTTATCAGCATTGATATCAGATTATATATAGATGGACTTTTACAAAAGTCATTGCCAGTAACAAGCAGAAATGGAGAATATAATATATGAAGATAAAGAGAAAATTATTGAAAAGATGGGACAAAAAAAAGTACATATTTTCAAACACCAAACTGGTAAATTACATGCTATATGACCAAAAATCAACCAAATGCACTTCACACTGCAGAACCTTGGGTATAATATTTATTTTTTTGAGAAGGGTATAATATATTTTGGATGTTCCCAAAAGTGCCTTTGATTGATACAATAAACTGAAATCTATTTCGACTTAAATTTTGTTTCCAAGTTTGACCTACTTGAATTTAACACCCAGGTCAAAAGGCTGTCACAGCCTCCTTGATCAATATTATTCAATGATATGGGAATGATGATTAAGAGCTATTAGGAACACCAATAAGGGGGATAAGAAAAAGTGAAGCTCAATAAAATATTAAAAGGTAATCACTATGACTATCTTGGATCGACTATTAATAAGTACGAGAGGTTCAGGAGGATGTGGCAGCGACAGTACTACAATGGTTTTTATGTTAGGTTTGGCGACTCTCAAAAAAGTTAGAGGACATTTATAACTTCTATTGCTAAAACAACTAGCATCAAAATCTATATGAACTTTTACATTGCATATTGATCCGTAGGGTTGAAAAGTAAAAATGCGCCCAAAATTGTGGGAAGAAAGTATAATTTTCATTTATGAGTTGATACTTGACAAGTAGTAATTATTTTCCTTTGATCCTTAGCATTTATCTTAGACATTAATACCTACATATTAGACAATTGCGAGATGACCAATTTATGGGACCTGTTAAGTCTTAACGCTTATGGAATGCAAACAAAAACTTTCTGCTCACCGAAAATTTTCAAAGCACTTTTAGAAATATCTAAATATCTTTACATCTTCATAGGTTTCTTCATAGATGTCTATCGGTCCCACGCCAACTCTATTATAGTACTATCAAATAGGCAGGACAAAGAAGAGAACATAGGTATGAAAATTTTTGAAGAGGACAGAAGTTGAAATATTATATCAAAAACTTTTCTATACCTCATTCCTGAAACTCAAGCTTCTAATCAATAAGAACCAGTAGTAGGTACAATTACCAGAGACATTCTATGACTCACCAAGTTCTGAAGAAATAGTTTCCACAAATTCTGTTACCAGCCACTCAAACCTGTAATCGGGGAATAACTGTGGCAGAAAAGAATGAAAAGAAAAAAAAAATGATAAGCAAATGAAAAACATTGGGCCAAAAGCACAAAATTATAACAGAAAAAAGACAAAGGAAAAAGGAATAGAAAAAAAAATTAAATTAAATTCCTCAACAGATTCTCAGCCAAAAAGAAAATCCCAAAATGAACTAGAACTTTTAGATTCTTAAATAACATACGCGTTCAACTACAAATCTTCCCTTTTTTTCGGGGAAGTAAAAAAGTGCATACTGAAACAAAATTTTTTATACATATTATTAAACTACAAGGAGACAAAAAATTAAATTTCGCTGATGTGTGTCAGTTCAGCAAACCAGAATACAGAATCATTTAGGAAACATTTGATAACACGAAGAAAAGGACAAAAGTTGACATCACATGGCTTGGAAAGTAATGCAAGAGTCACCAATGCACAAAGATAAGCTAAGGGGCAATTTAAGTCAGGGAATCCTTGCATGATTCCCATCGCTCTTTGAAAACCTGTCAGGATTCCTTTTGATTGGTTTGCAGTTATGACTCAGGATTCTGGCATCTCAGATTTCTTCAGGCCTCACATCCCCACGAGAGATGTGGTAATGTATGATAATATGAAATTTCCGTATGATAATATGAAATTTCCAACTAGTGCTGATCGTAATGTGTCAAATGTGAGAATGTGATTACCATGCAGAGGGATGGTAATATGAGATATCCACCGGGTGGGAATGACAGGTTATGGGCAAAATGTGTAAACCAGGTGCGGAGTCTTATATTCTCAAATATCTTATTCAGACTCCAATAAGGGCAGTAGTGCTTTACATGACAAGATGTTGGTATTGAGAAATAGTATATGTTTCACCTTGTGACTAGCCAGCAAGATGAAGATATGGTACATGGTTGGCAACACAATGAAAAGAAAAATCAAGAAATAAATGCATTGTAAGGCAGCAGAAGTGGCATGGATTAAGTATAAGCTAATGTAAACTTCTTCAAGATGGCTTGATCATGTAAAACAAAATTGGCCCCTAAGGAGGAGTTATTTGTATCAGGACTAATGGTAGATATGACTCCCAATAGAGCTAAAGCAACAAAGGGATTGATGTAGCTGAAGCAAAATAGTTGAACTTAAGGCTTCCTTGAATTAAATAAGAATTTGCCCGTCACGAACCAAATCCTTTTGTCAATGAATCTAAGTACATCACTGTCATGTGTTGCATATAGCATACCATACGCAAACATGACCACACTTGATAAAATTACAAATTACGTATTTGACTAAAAGGCTAATGTGGATATTTACAGAGTTGCAGTGTAATGGACATTTCAAATGGAAAAAGAGCTTCAACATCACATCTTAGGAAAGAACTGACTTCAATTTCATGCACATTTCCAGAATGATTTGAATAGCACCTAAATAACACAAAGGCAACATCAATATTATGAGACAAATAACCATCAGTCTCCAGAAATTCAGTGCGCACCCATGCAATGTATTTCGAAATGAAAGACATGGTACTCGTGTCCAGTTTCATCTGATGCTCTAACCCGGGGTATTGCACCTATGATCCACAAAAGCAAACCATTTCATTATCAAGCTCTACTTGCACTAATATTAATCCAGGAATATGAAAAGATGCAATAAGTGTAAGAACATAAGCAAAGGTGACAAGGAAGAGAGAGGCATGATACCCCCCCAACCCTTATGATAAAGAACAAACAATTAATTACAGATGATTAAGTATTTTTTTTCATCGTTGTATGGCTGACCAGTGATTCCGGCATTACACAGGCAAATTGCAACATACAATCCAAATTGAGGACAGGTTCTTGGGTTAGCTCACTGTTGCAGGATATCCCATTATTTTGGGATACTAGCAATCTGACCATACAAATGCAATAAAGTTCATAGACCAATTCAATGACGGTACAATCTATTATGATTCCAGTTACTTTTGGCATAAGTTACTATCATATCTTTGGTACAAATCATCTGTGAATGTCCTCATCATCAAGTTGAAACACTCTGCTTATCAACTGTAGTTATAACAATATCAAATAGACTTCAGTTTTTATAGGAAACTGGACATGGATGGTGGTTGAGTGGAGACGAGAGGCAAGATCCCAGTATATATATACACAATACACATATGTATGTATTTCCACAAATAGGAAGATATATAGGTAGTTTTTTACTATAATAGAGCTATTGCTTTGTGCAACGGTAAAGTCCTTAGGCTGCTAAGTGCAAGCACACAGGTTTGTCTAAAAGCAGTCACTTCATGCAAAAATAAGAAAGGGTAGACGAAAATAGCACTGTGTAATGACCCTAATGTTAGTAATTTTTTTGATAAGTAATCAAAATATTATTAAAAGCGTAAGGTATTCCAGGTACAAAGGAAGTATATAAAAGAAAACACCTAGCTACTAGAAGGAGAAAAAAGAAGAAAAAAAAATGATAATTGAGCACCAATGCAGACATAAATGCAGGGATCCTAAGAAAAAGAGTACAGAAGAAAAAGGAGTCAAGCTCCTCTAACGTTCTCTTGCGGTCCTCAAAGTTTCTGTCATTCATTTCCCTAATGTCAATAATATAATATCTAAACTGAGCAAAATTGATGAAAATAACCACACAAAAAGGTGGTGCACAAACAAGTATGATATAATACAAAGACTAAAATCATGTCAAGATTACTTAGATTGACATTACTTTTTTAACCAACCTTAACTGCTACTTCTTGGTGATCCTTCAATATCCCACGGTGCACTTGAGCAATAGATGCAGCAGCTATCGGCTGTTCATCAAATGACAAAAATCTGAAGTGTGTTCCAAAGTCAAGAAACAATTCCAGTGTTTCGAGTAAAATAATCTACTTTTCTCTTGGGGGAGCGAAGTAAGTTGATGAATAGATTTAAGGAGTATGCTACCGATTTGGAAAGTGAAAAGTGCAATGGCATGCCACAAAAAATAAGAAAGATATAAAAATATCCAGGAAAGGAAAGTTAGTGCCGTGAAGGAGATAGAAGTGTTAAAAAGAGAGTTCAAAAAGTAGATGAAGAAGTCATTAACTTAGCTAAAAATAAAGACTATCATACAAAGGTGCCATGCGGGGGATAGATAAGGAGTTAGAACAAGAAGAATTAACGAAGTAAATGAGGACCTTATTAAATTCATTCGTTCAGAAAGAAGAAGAACAAGAAACTAAGCAACCATGCCTTCAATAAAAGTCTCTAAATCCTAAATCGGTATGGTGCACCAAATTTATGGTCCAGAAAACTCCAATGGCAAGTAAAAACTACCAAAGTATGCCTACATAGCATCTACTAACATAAAGAATGTCCCAAATAAACTCAAAACTTTTCCATTTCTTGTTCACATGGTCTGAATTGCACATGGAGATCAATTAAGGTCCATTTAAAATGATTAAGCGAGGATGCACCTTATAGTATACATCCATATTGCACAAAGTGCATCTTGAGGGAAAAAATACGCACCATAACATGAAATGAAAAATTAAGGTCATGTTGATGTATATCAACCACATCTTTAGCCAAGCTATGTTGAAGTACCAGTAACACACAATGTTGTGTAAATAAGCATTTGCTTGTGGAAAATTGTGTTGATAGATAAGATGATCCATTCATGAAGAGAACCAGCACAGGCAAAGCTATGTTGAAGGTACATAGTATGTCACATATAGTTAATAATGAACAGTGCATAAAAATGCAAACCACTAAGCACGCTAGATTTCCAAAAATCAATGAACACTTTCCCTGAGGGAGCCCAAAAAGAAAAGAAAAGTAATTATCTAAACATAATGTTCCTTGATACTGAAGGAAATTACATGTTCCATTCATAAGAAGTTTTAACAGATAAACAATAAATTCTTGACAAGAGAGTTTTCTAGGACGTAAATCTCAACCCTCTGCATGAAGTGAATGGATTACTCTAGCTAGAGTGCAGGATAGCGAAGAAATTGGTAATACTCAAAAACATAAAAAGGTTACAACATAAATATAATACATGAACGTGGAAAGAGATGCCAAACAGATAAATTGATTTAGAAAACAAAGATTTTAATTAATGAAGAACGGCTTACATCTCAGACAAATCTTGTCCCAGATTGCTGATTAGTACTTGCTTTATAGCTTTGAAATGACAAGGAACTGCCTAAGGCATTCGTAACCACAAAATTAGCATAAGAACCAGTAAGATGTGCCCCTTCCTACATAAATGTAGAAAGATTTTTTTTAAAAAGGAATATTACTAAACAACTGTATTAATTCATACCTGATCCTGCAACGAAGAAAGAGTTGATGAGTATTCTTCTGGGACCTGGCGCATGGCAGCAACAAACTGGCCAGCTTTGACATAAAAACCTTTATTTGCTTCACATAATTTCAGCATTCTCTTGGCCGAGCGTAAATGGACCTAAATTCCATTGTAAGATCAAAATTCTCACTAGAACACTCCAACGATATTCATGGTTTACTTTTTTCTATTGAGGATCCTTTTCCTCTTAGGGATACTGTAATTTCTAGAGAAAAAACTTAATATGAGTTAGCGACTGTGGACTTCTTGAGAATGAAGTTCTTTTAAAGAATAATCAAATGCCTTTAATCAATTTTGTAAAACCTAGCGACACATTTGAAAACTAAAGTTACAGAATCAGATCTGAAACCAAAGAAGCTCTGTTGCATATATTACAAAATATGTTGTTATCAGGAAGCTATACCCATAAATGCATCTGCCATTACAATTATGAGGTGAAACATCATGTAGCATTAATTCACCCTATATGGTTCAGCTTCGAGAGAGTCTAAAATAGCAAAGAGGCAAATGTTAAGGCCAAGAGTAATCTATTGTTGACAGAGCAATTTCAAGCATATTAAATCTCTCATTGCATACTCGCATGCATGTGCTCCAGCAGTAACAAACTCTGATTTTGCAATTAATCTGTAATCAATCCCTACCATTTCTCAATAACAAACATAAATTAGCACAGAGCTAGCGAGCGAGCCACAGAGAGAGAGAGGGGAAAACCTCATTCAATTTGCGAAGGTACTCGTCAGAGTCCACCGGAAGCCCATGTAAAGAATACTTGTAGTCGACAACAGTGCAAGCAATCTGCATCACAGCTTCCCAAGAGAAAGAAAGAACAATAACAATAACTACATAGCCAACTGTGTGGGGCAAAAAACAAATGTATTGAAGTATAAAAGCGAGAGAAAAAGAATGGTGACGGACGGTGGAGATTGCACGAGACGAGCGGAGGACGCCATGGAAGACAGTCCGAATTTTCTCAGGTAAATTGGAGGAACCGAGGAAAGAATCGTGTGAAAGTGAGAGGGAATTAGGGTTATAAACATTCAAGGCAAGGCCGGTGGCTGTGCCCGTGCCTGTTATGAGATACAGAGCTGTCTTTGCCTTCGCGGGAAACTTGAAAGTTCTACTACTCATTTTCGGGTCTCTGGAATTTTTTCTCTTTTCCAGTGAAGAGTAAAGCGGACCTCAGCGACTCAAAACGCAAAGAGTAACTTACAAAATATAAAATATAAAAAAATAAAGGGGTAATTTCACTTAGCCCTTGAACTTTACCGCCTTTTGTAAACACCCCCAATGTTTAAAAACTCTCAACTTGATGTACCAAACTTCTAATTGCTGTCAATTTGCCCCTTCCGTTAGGATTTTATGTGAAATCCTAACGGATCCAATCAAAATGACCCATTTATCCCTCACTCCAAAACTACGTCGTTTTGAACTCCAAAACTACACTGTTTTGAGCTTCAAAATGATGTCGTTTTGGGCGTTTTATCATTATTTTTTTTTTAAAAAAAGGAAAATTTTAAATTTTAAATTTAAATTTTAATTTTTTTTTTTAAAAAAAGGGAGAAGGGAATTGGGGGTGGCTGGACGGTGGAAGGGAATCGGGGGTGGCTCTAGCCACCCCTTAATCGTGCTTCGTCACCTTCAAGCACGTCAATGGCGCTCTCGTCGTCCTCAAGGAGCCCAGCAAGTGGATCGATGGTCGCGTCACAGTCACGCAGCTCACCACCGCTGGGAACACCGGCGGAAACGCGAACGCCAACACCGCCGACTTGGCGATGTGCAAGATCTACGCCTGGGAGGTGCCGCACGACATGTTGTCGGATAAGCTCTTGTCCCATTTCTCGTCGTAGAGGGAGATCGAAGAGGGGCTACTTGGGTTCGACATGTTCACTGGGAAGTCGAAAGGGTTTGCGCTATTCTCCGACGAGGCTACAACGGACCTCGCCCTTCGAGGGGTTTCGCTAGGTCAGCCGGCTCGATGGGGTTCAGGGCTAGTTTGGGGCTACTGGGAACGACGGTATGGGGATGGGCATGGCAGTGGTGCCGATGGGTCATCACCGGCCGGAGCCACCCCCCTTGCCAAGCCACCCCCGATTTCCTTCCCCTTTTTTTTTTCTAAAAAAAATAAATTTTATTTTTTTAATATTTTTCCTTTAAAAAAAATAATGGTAAAATGACCAAAACTACGTCGTTTTGAGGCCCAAAACTGCGTAATTTTGGAGCCCAAAACGACGTAGTTTTGGAGTGAGGGATAAATGGGTCATTTTGATTGGATCCGTTAAGATTTCACAGAAAATCCTAACGGAAGGGGCAAATTGACAGCAATTAGAAGTTTGGTACATCAAATTAAGAGTTTTTAAATATTAAGAAGTGTTTGCAAAAGGCGCTAAAGTTCAGGGGGGCCAAGTGAAATTACCCCAAAAATAAAACATCCCAAAGTGCAATGCTATTGCTATATACCGACTTCCGGCCGAGTAAATTCACTAACACATGGCCAATTGATTGAATTTCGACCGCAGCCAATCGTGTCTGTCTAAATGATGGACGGGAGATAATATAATTTTTTCTATTTCGAATTCTTCAGTGTAGTAGGTAGAAGATGTTTTTCTAAATAAACCAACTTCACCAATTGATTTTGTCACCAATTTTTTATTTTTTACTTATTGTAGTAGGTAGAAGATGTTTTTCTAAATAAGCCAACTTCACCAATTGATTTTGTCGAATTTTATTTTTTATTTTTCACTTATTAACATCACTAATCGTCATTACAAATTGATATTATTGACCGCCATTCGGTGATAGAATAAAAAATTGACACAATAAGTTTGTGAAATTTTTTATTTTATCAATATTGTCGTGTGAAATACGAAAACACAATTTTTTCACCAAAACCGATATTACATATCCACTCTCAACCCTAAGTGGCTCAAAACCCAAAGAGTAACTTACAAAATAAAAAATTAAAAAATAAAACACCCCAAAGTGCAATGCTATAACCTATATACCGACACTTCTATCTCAAATTTTGTTTTTACAATGCCGACAGTACTAATCAATTTTTTATTTTATTTTTTTAATAATGATTTAGATAAAACAAATAGAACATATGTGACTTGCTCAATGAGCTGGTTCCGGGGGAATTTTTTTAATTTAGTTGTTAATTTGACATGTGTCTAAATGCATATTAGAATTTAAAAATATACATAAAAATTACCTACATTTTGAACCTATATTAAAATATTAGATTAAAATAAAATTTTCCAGCACAATTTTGAAAGAAAACAATCACTCAGCTGCCTTTGGATGATTATCTGATGTGCAATTGAACTGGTGAGTTGTTTAAAGTTTTGTGCACATGAGCAAGAGCATCTACTTGGAAAGATGTCTAATTTACGATCCATTCAAACAGCGCGCTTACTTAATTAGAGTAATTTAATGGGTTCTGCCCAAAACGTGCTCACTTACTTAAAAAAACAAAACGAAAAAGGGTTACGCAGCCAAAAAATAATCATTCTTAGTTCTTTACCCATTAATATGTTTGAACCTTTTATGCACAAAGCACATGCGCGCTTTGCCTTTTTAGTTTGTCCAAGTAAACTTTCCCAATATTATTAATGTTCGGGAAGCTAGGTGGCCGGCCTTTTAAGAGGTTTTTTTTTTTCTTGAATTGAAAAAATGTTTTGATGTATTATGAATGTGAAATGAATTTTTAAATTTTTCATGAGTAATTTGTGAAGAAGGTCGTTGTTTATTGATATTTTGACTTTTATGACTATATAGGAAAAATGAAAGATGAATGAGTTGTCTTCCCACTTGTCTTTACATTCCCTTTTCTCATTTATTTATAGGAAAATAGTATGTGCTCTTCTAATGTTCTCATAGTATTTTCTCAACTGTGATGTGACTTTTAAAATTACTATTGAATTTGAGATTATCATTGTTAACTTTTAATCTATTTGGTAATTGACTTTTAATCTATTGGTGATTTTAAAAAGGAAAATATTAAAGGCCCAACTTTTTACCCAACTTTTGTTCAACTTTTGTCTTTTTTATTTAAAAAAAAAAACAAAGTAAAAAATGAAAAAAGTGTCTAAAGCAATAATTTTTTTTTTGTCCTTCTTTTTATTGATGTTTTTAAAAAAATATAAATTCCATTTTTCTTCATAAAAATGGTCATACCATTTCTCTTTACAAAAATACAATTTTCATTTTTTTAAAAACACCAATAAAAGGTAGGACAAACAAATTATATTATTGCTTTAGACACTTTTTTTTTAATTTTTTACTTTGTTTTTTTTAAAAAAAAATAAAAAAGGCAAAAGTTGGGCAAAAGTTAGGCAAAAAAATTGAGTCTTTATCATCCCTCTTTTAAAAATCACATTACAATTGGGAATACACTAAAAATATACTAGAAAAGCACCTAACATTTTCCTTATTTATGGCATCAAATGATTGTGAGATCGAGCCTAATGAGAGGATCCTAATTCAAAAATAAGGTATTATATTCCAAAGCCAAATAATTCGTTGTGAACCTTCTCAATGTAGCCTCCATTTTTTTTTTAAGTCCTTCAAATTTAAAAATAAAATAAAATTTTACCTCTAATTTTTTTAATTTTGCCCTCCCAAACTTCCTTTACCCCTAAATTATTTAATTTTCCCTTCCCAAACTCTAAATGCTAGTTCCACCCCTAACACTCACAGTGTTAAATACTAAATGTAAACTCGATACGTTTATAAATTAACATAGTAATTCATATGGCATTCAAGCGTTAGACACTAAAATACAAACGGTTATGTGACAAATTATAATACTCCAAACTTTTTGTTTTTGTTTGTGATGCCTAATTGCTTTTTTTTTTTTTTGAAACAAGATAAAACTTCTTCGATTAATCTGAATTTTGCTCAGCCAGTAACAAAGGTTGAATACATGGATGACAGTCTGCCTCCCAAAAATTATCTCATTGTAAAGATAACCGTGATATATGCTCTACCCTGGCCTCCATCCCGTGAAGTTGATCGGACATTGTTTAGCATCTTGAATCACCAATCCGTAGTTTCCCCACCAAACCTCAGCTCTTTTCAGATGTTGAACCACTTCTAGTTCTAGCGCTTCCTTCCAATATTATCACGCCAATCCATTTTGACACAAAGCTCCGCTGCTTGCCATGCTACAGCTTCTAGGATATATCAAGTAATGCGTCCCAGTTTATTTTTACGTAGCCTTCATGAGGAGGTCTCGCCCATTGCTTGGCTGTCTTGTTTGGACTTGAAGCGCTGGTACCTTGCCTCTGTGCTTGCAGCGCCTTCGCAAATTCTTTCATCTGATCCCGATACCTAATTGCTATATACTGTATACAGACAAAATGGGGGGGCCGGAGGCGTCAATTGCAGCCGAAAATAACTCCTTGATTGCCAATTAATTTGTTGCGTTACAAACGCGAAGACTCGTAGTGCAGATGCATTGTTTGACATGCATGATTTTGACCCCACGAAGGCTGATCGCCATTGATCACGGCAAATGGCAATGATCATGGAAACTGACATGCAACGAAAAAGAAAAAGAAAAAGAGATATGAACAGTGATTGGCAAACCGGCCATAAGAACCGAAGAAGACTTATTTTTGGCAAAAAGAAAAATAAAATAATGAAGTAAAAGTTTTGGACATACTTTTAACCCTAAATTGGAAAATTCCTTTAAGTTGATGGTGTGTATTTACATATTTTAATTAAAGGTGAATGGAACATGCATCTTATAATTAAGTATGTTAGAAAAATGCAAAATAACATTTACATCACGATGCTTCAAAATTTACATGAGATCAAATCTGTTAAAGGACATAATTCACTTTTGAACTCATTTTAAGTTTATAATGTTTAAAAAATTTATGTATTATGAATGGCACAGTAAGGGGTGGTAATTTATGTTTGCATGTTAAGTCGGGCCGTCCGTGTTGAGAAACGAGTATAAGATTATATATATCAACCATAATCCAACTCATGTAATTAAAAATGTTAGATCCACAAATTTTTAACCTTAATCTACTAATTTCATGGAAGGTTATTTGTGGGTCATGTGAAAAACTGTCAAAAACTGTCGACCTTAACTAACAGCAAATCTAAAAAGAATTTAATTTATTCCATATCATTTTCATTAAAAAATACTTTAAAATCACATGTTCTATATATATGAGAGAATCACATATACATATACGGTACATAGATCTTTGCTTTCGTAAGTTTTGAAACTCATGTACGTTTGAAAACCAGTTTGTGGTTGCACTGTTCACTGGGATGTACCGTAGTGCACAGCTGTAGGTTCCTCAATTACAATTTTACCCTTCGATAACTTTGGTCACCCGGTTCTTCTTCAATCTCTCCGAAGTCTATCCCTTTGGTGCTCTCTTCCTGACACCCACAAAGCCCAAAAGGGAGCTTCACGGCACTGGTTTTCGGCTTCTTTATCGCCAACTTAAGAGCATTTTCAATCCGGGTTTTGACCGATTTCTCTTGCCCAGCTTGAACCAGAAGGAGAACAACCCCAAGAGTGAACCCCTTTTTCTCAAAGAATCAAATCTTTGTAACCTAAATGCTCTGTTTGGCTCCTGAGAGTTTCGATTTCAATGACACGAAAAGAAACAAAACCCATTTGTCCACTGAAATTAACAAGATTATATACTCCGTCTAGTTCAGGACAGTTTTTCATTCTTTGTTTGTCTTTCATTTTCCTATACTTTCTCAGCAACCAAACAGAGTTCAAGCTTCAGCAACTACTCCAAACCTGAGCGGCAACGAATCGTAATGCCTGCGAATGTTGGAGACGAGCTTCTCCGGGAGCTGGCTACCGGGGTAGAGCTGAGTGAGGTTTCTAATGACGCTGCCCCACACGACCTTTCTAGTGGACTGAGACTCGATCTCTAGCGACGAAGACGAGGACGAGGAGGGAGGTGGGAGATCACGACTCTTGCCGGGAGCACCGCCGTTCTCACCCCTGGAACGTGACCGACGTCTGCAATGGCTTGCTTGGCCGGTTCCCAGCGATTACCGCCGGATGTGCCGTGGCTGCGGTGGTCTTGATCTCGTGCAACCGGTTGGCCGAGAAGTTAAAGATCGACCACCCATTGGAGGTGGCAAAGCTTCACGGAGGATGGATTTTGAAGAGGGAAAAATGGGTTTAGGAATTTTGGTGGTGGTGGAGGTGAAGATCGAAGAAGAAAGGAGGGGGTAAAGGAGAGGAAGAAGAAAGGAGGGTATTTCGGTGATGTTAAAAAATTTATTAAGAAAAAGACAAAAAACGCTACAGTGCATCCATAAACAGTGGATCCCGAAAATGGTTGTCAAACACCACCGCAGTCTGGGAATCGAATCACTTTCTCTTGAATGGAATGGTAGCTAGGTCGAATTCCATCATTAAAAAAAATAAAATAAAATAATATAAATATATATATATATCAGACACATAAACTCTTTACAAACATGAAAACTGCATGTTTTCGATCAGTTCACATTTGAAAAATTATTTTTGTTAGGCCACCCTGACTAGATTACTCTTCCTGCTAAGGTGGCCACATGGCCATCTTATTTAATAATAATAAATTTAATTTCTATTACCGCTACAAAAGTTAAACATATATATATGATTTCTCAAGATAGTCTTGCAAAATTAAGGTGAAGAAGATAAATTTATAAAAGATGTTTGTGTGTTGCATTGTATTTATCTTATAACATAAAATAAAAAATACAGTCATGATCATGACCCTTTGTCAAAACGTTATCATTGTTGTATTTTACTCTCCATCGCAATGACAGGCGGTAGCAAGTTCATCTATCTTGTCACTTGTGATCAGGTTGCATAAAGGTCTCCATACCTATATATAAATATTCATGGCTCTATCCTTAGTATCCTATTTGCCCATAATTTTATATGAAATTTTTGTATAAATATAAAAATTGCTTTTGAAATTCTATTTATTTACTCGCTGGCTTTAGCTGTAAGGAAAGTAATGAACCACCCCAATCAATCTTCTCCTTCTTCTTCCTTTTTTTTTTTTAATTAAAAATAAACGCATTCCCACTTATACTATTAAAAATGCCGCGCATTGGCTCCGTGTTTTAAGAAGACTAAAGTCTAAAAGCACCTCGGTTATTCTTCTTCGTTGCAAACCGTGAAAACGGTGCCACATCTTATTTAAGTACCCAGCTGGTCTTCCCCCTTATTCGATCTACCCTCTCTCTATCTCTCTCTCTCTCTCTCTTACACCATGGTTCTCTCCAAAACCGCATCAGAGTCGGATGTCTCCGTCCACTCAACCTTTGCCTCTCGATATGTTCGAACATCGCTTCCTAGGTGATTGATTAATCATGTTTTAGACTGTTGTTCAATTCCTTTTTTTTTGGGGGGGGGGGGGGGTCAATTAGATTTTAGATTCAGTGATTGTCAATGGCGACTTGATTCAGAACAACAGAATTGTATTCGGATCTCTCTTTCTAAAACCCTACTTTGGCGATTGACATATGTATATGATTGTTTCAGGTTCAGAATGCCGGAGAACTCGATCCCCAAGGAGGCGGCGTACCAGATCATCAACGACGAGCTCATGTTGGACGGGAACCCGAGGCTGAACCTGGCTTCGTTCGTGACCACCTGGATGGAGCCGGAGTGTGACAAGCTCATGATGGCTTCCATCAACAAGAACTACGTCGACATGGACGAGTACCCTGTCACCACGGAGCTCCAGGCAAGTCTTTTTACATCGATCCTACACATGAGCACTTTGCCATTTCTCTATCTTAATTCTTTAGAATTTTCCTGTTTGTTTCTCGTAATTTAAGATCGAGATTCTTAGTCACGTGTTGACCCGAATTAAGCGCAAATAAACGGTTATGATTGACGCGCGAGATATTATAAGTTGTTTTGATAAGGTCAATATTCCTTTTCTAGCCGTTGGATTTCGATCATTCGGGATATATAAGAGTATATGCTTCTCCCTCATAGACTCTTACCAAAACTGAAACATCTAGAAAACTAGATCCACTACATCATAGATCTGATTTTCGCATGAGTGTTTAAAAACAAAATTTTCGAAATAATAATTTTTTTTTAACTTGATGAATAGTTTCTTCAGTGACCTCTTAGGTTGATGCTTTTGGATTTTCTTTCTTTTTGCTAATATTTTATTTTGGATTTCTATTTTTCACGGACATCCATATTTTTCTAATAGTATTGATGTTGTCTTTTTTCTTTACTTGCATTTCAATTAGAATAAAATAATAACTATGTTAATAATTTTATCTTACCAATGGATAATTAAAACGTGCATCATTTTAATTTGTGGAGCGTCACCAGATAGTCCAAATTAAAACATTGGCTTGATGTATATATGTTTCAGATCATTTGTTTTTTTTTTTTTAGATTTTTTTTTTTTTTTGGACTGTTGGTTTTTCGTTTAGTAGCCGGTGAGAATTAGAACAGATTTGGATGGTCCACCTTGTGATTCATGGAAATTTCACAAACTAGAATAGTAGAATGGTCCACTTGGATGGAAATATATCCAAGTTTGAATTCTGAATTTGGCTGACCCAAATCTGAATTTTACGTAGCCTTCTAGAACATGTGCTTCTTTATTTGAAATGTGTAATTTTATTTAGTAAATTTTTGTATAATTTTTATTAAATGATGTGATAATAAAAATTAATATTTATAAAAATAAAAAATAAACTGATTTAAAGGCTAAATCTTGCTTTTACATCGTCCAATTATATTCAACAAACATACACTATCTCTTACTTTTTGGTACGAACTAATGGTCATAGACGGTGGTTGAAATAACTGCAGCCTGTATTGACCGGAGATGAAACTAGGTGCCTTAATTGACGGCTTCCAAGTCTTTTATTTTTAATTTTGAAAAAGTAGTCTCACCAGTTTTAAATTTACGCTGTCACATGCGCAACAATCCCAAATTTTTTTTAATTAATCCATGAATATAGCTGGCCCAGAAACTGATTATTTTTTGGGTGTGTTCTTCCACGATTGTTTTGTCTCCCGAATCTTCTCACCTTCTTCATTTTATTTTTTTTTTTCGAATCGAAAAAATGTAAAAAATAACCGTCCTCTTATATTTGTAGCTGTCTTTATAATTAAATACTCCTACTAGATTAGACGTAATTATCGCCGACATTGCAGCACCGACCCTAAGTAACATTGTCGATCGGCCAGTTCCATTGAACCAAGTGTAGCCATGCACTCTCACCAGAACTAGTACTGGTCAAGGGTGATGGGCTATTCTGTCCAAAGCTACACTATCATATACGACAGAGTCGGGATAGACTAATCGTTGGGCCCACTCTCACCCATATATAAGAGCATCCACAGCAGCCTCTTCAAATTTCACTCTTCAAAATAACCAAAACTACACTTTTGGTTATTTTAACAACTCATCTTTTTAGAGCACCTTTTTCAGCCTCACTACTTTAACAATTCACTTTCACTATTTCATTTAAATATTATTTTTCAAAGATTTGTTTATTCTTTCTCTAACTTTTATATTTTTGAATGTTTTATATTTTCCTAATGGTTTATTTTACGAATATATCTTATTCTAGCGGTAAATAAGGAGAGATAAATGAAAAAGGAGAGAGAAAATATATTTGTTTAATGAATAGAGAGTGAATAGTAGATTTTATATTTGAATATATACTATTCATGATGTTAATTTTTTGGTTAAAATAGAGAGGTTGAAAAGTGGCATTTTAAGCCATTTTGGTTAAATTGCCTCTTCAAAATAACAATAAAGTGGTTTTAAAGAGGCTGCAGTGGATGCTCTAAGAAAAATGATAGAAATCATTTCCTTGTTCAGTACGTTGTTCATTTGCATTATCAAAAGGATGAATAGAAGATGGACCAAAAATTAATGTGTAACAGCTTTCAACCCACAAAAGATCAAAGACAAATACAATTCCTCAGCTGTCTTTTTGAACCAAACCTCCTTAGTCCTTTCTATAAGTTTACCCCAGTCGCACTCAAGAGACGCGGTCTAAGAAAACACATTCTGACTGTGGAGGCCTCAACAAGGTCGTGTCACACTTTCATTTATATTTCACAGTAGTTGGTTGCCGGCGGCCAATCAATTTTTTTTTCTTGCCCTTTTTGATAAGGGAAAAAAGAAAAAAGAAGGTTATAATTGATGATTTTTTTTTTTTAATATTCACACAAGGAGAAAAATAATTAGAATTAATGACTTTCGTTTCATAAAGTAAAGTAGAAAATCTATTTGGAATACTTCAAAACACAAGTTGAAAAACAATAGATTGAACTAAAATATATGTACATAAATTAGCGCATCTATAAATTTTCAAATCATTCAAACTTAGAAAAAAAAGAAAAATTGAGGAAAAACTAATACGCAAAAGGATGCTACCAAAGTTCCATTCAACAAACCGAGATGGAGAGTTGAATGTGAACGTAAAAATTTGACAATTTGTAGTCCTCCAATGAAACCCAAACTAGTCGCCTCATCAAACCATTCAATGCGACATATATATATACATATATCATTAGTCAAAGTCAATATGCATGGTTCCAAATTTGGAAAAAAGATTTTTGGACTACTTGTTTTTCTTTCTTTTTTCTGTCCCGGCCGAGTCATGAAGTGATTGATAATGCTCTTCCTCGCAAGGAATGAAGACAACGAGATATAAAATGTTTGATTTTGGTGAGAGCCACACATATGAGGATAGAGATTCCCATTAAGTCCATATTGCTATCAATTCAAGTAATAAAACGGAGAGCCTCTACGAAACTTATCTGTTTAAATAAATTTCGAATGGTGACTTCACCTATTCAAATAAATAGACCCCATATGAGTTGTCTCTCACACATTTGTTAGATATATCTTGATCTCACACAATAATAGACAGATATTAAGTTCCTATAAATTACATTATAAGAATTTCTTTAATCCTATGTCCATTGAGCGTGTGAGAAATACATATTTTTTTGTTATTAAAAAAGTATTTGAGAACCATATGTTATTAATAATAATAAAAAAAAAAATGCTTCCTATGTAATAAAGGACACATGACACTTTTAGTCTTTTAAAACTAATTAAGTTGAAAAGAAGTTTTCCTGTAGCTCTTTGTAGGAAAATTTTGTTCATAATGAATAATACTATTATGACTTATGAGGGGTGCATTTCTTTATTTATTTCTTTTCTTTTTATGTGTTTCTTAAAGTTGGAAACACTTTTTTTTTTTTTTTTCTTACATGTCCACACAAGGAAATGAAGAAAGGAGATTTGAACTTTTAACCTCCGTTTTATTAAGTGTGGTGTACAATAGATTGAGTTATCCATTGAGGACAGAAAAACTTTCTTATATTGTAGGGAATTTTTGTCTGCAGTGAATAATACTATTATGACTTGTGAGGATTGTGTGTCTTTCTTTCTCTTCTTCTTCTTCGTAGGAAATTTATGTCCATAGTGACTTATAAGGGTTGCGTACGTGTCTTTCTTCTTCTTCTTCTTTTTCTTGGGGGCATGGCGGGCCCAATTCTTTCGATACAACACGAGCACTCAGTATTGTTCCTGACTGCCGGCATACGTGATCAGAAATAATAATCTTCGTTAAGAATATTAATTTGTTCCATAATTAAAGAAGCTTTTGAGAGACGGCTTATGGCTATTGGCTACACATACAGAAAGATGTGCATCAAACAATATTGCCATGATAACAATATATTCTAATTAATTAATTAATTTATAATACATGGATGGTATATATGCTTTTAGGAAAGTAAATGATGCTTAAAGCAAAGGCCAACCATCTTTTGATTTGTATATGCATGCAGAACCGGTGCGTTAACATGATTGCGCATCTCTTTAATGCCCCACTGGAAGAATCCGAGTCTGCGGTTGGAGTGGGGACGGTGGGGTCGTCGGAGGCCATAATGTTGGCTGGGCTAGCATTCAAGAGGAAGTGGCAGAACAAGAGGAAAGCAGAGGGTAAACCCTATGACAAACCCAACATTGTCACCGGAGCCAATGTTCAGGTATGATCATTTTTTTAACGGTTCAGATTTGATCTTACCCACTTGAGGTTAATTAGCTGAACTTGCATAAAAAGCATGCCTAACAATGATTAGGGTGGCCTGACTAGGGTCTTAATTAAATTAAATAATTCTTTAATTAGTCGGTTTGATGTGTAAAGCTTATTGAATTTGGGTTTTATGTAATAATATACTAAGAGCCTGCTTGAGATTTTGTTTGAAAAATATAGCGTTTAAGTCAAAAAGAGCTTTTGAGCATAAGCTTCATTTTTAAGCTTTTGTCAAAACAAATTTTTAGTCATTTTTAGGTTTTTTAAACCCTTAAAAGCACTCTTAATTTTTTTTATTAAAAGAGTACTTTTTTTTTATAACAAGCTTTTTGAGTATTAAAAATACTTTTATGTCTCTTAAACACAATATCAAACATACTCTAAATGTGTCCCAGTCAATAAATAAGAACAAGTATTCCTAAGAGATAACTCAATTTGCTGAAACTACGCTTAATAAAGTGGAGGTCACTAGTTGGAATCTTCATTCCACCTCTTGTGCGGACATGTAAAAAAAATAAATAAATAAGGACAAGTATGATTTCTAGTAAATTAACATTTGAATATTTAATATAATTAATAGGAAATCCTCAGGTGTACGTAGCATTCCTGGTAAAGCACAATTAGTGAATTTCAGTGACCAAGATGTATGCTTGTTTATTTATTTGTTTTGTTTTGTTTTTTTGTTTTTTTGTTTTTTTGAGTATTTATTTAATTGTCTATTGCTGCATAAGATGTATGCAAGCCCAAATAACAACTCCCTTGCAGCTAGTCACATGCTTTATGATTCTTATCCCGACTAGCTTAGAATAGTGTCTCAATTATTGATGTAAAGTTGCAGGGATGAAACTTGAAAGCACCTTTTCAAGCAGTGGGTCCAATTGCTGAGACGTGGCTCTTTGGTTACAATTATCAATTATGGCTATTAATCAACCGTATTTTTTCTCAAGTTGGTCTTTTGCTTTTATCATCTTTTGACATATAATTGAAAATTCCTGCATTTCTAAGATTTGAATGCTACAAAAGTTTTAAGAAGTGTAAATTTTATGCGCATTATCTTGCCAAGTGAATTGTTACTAACATTGTGTTTCTAATTTGCTTAAGAAAAAGTGAAAGTAGTTTTAAGTATTTTGTTAGGGTTTAAAAAAAAAAAAAAAAATTATAAGAGTGTTGTGAATCAAAGTGTTTTTTTAAATTATTTTTAAAATTTTATTATTATTATTATTATTATTTTTTGAAGAGGATGGAAGAAACAATAATCTATTCGTTTGGGTTGGAGTGGATGCGGCAGTAAGAGAGAAATGGAGGGAGGCAAACATTGATCCACCAAAATCAATCTGTCCAAAAGTGAAACCTTGATCCACCAAGATCAATCTGTCCAAAAGTGATCTTACTTTCTCTTAAACCATTTGAATCAAGACAGAATTATTTATTAAGACTCTCCTTCCTAACTCTTTCATTTCCCTCCTACCAAATAACATTTTATTGTTGAAATGAAAGTAATGCAAGAGCAAATGAAATCAAAATTACTATATATTTCAGAAATCAAATACCTCTCCACGATTCTATGTCATTTTTTTTTCCTAATTAGTAAAGGGGAAGGGTTACAGAGGGGGGTTGATTCTATGCCATTAGTTAGGAGAAAACAGAGCACACATTTTGAAGACCATAATCGTGGTACACTTATTCATATTACTTGGAATACTTCACAATTTCAGTTCGTATATATCTTCTAAGTTGTGTCGTTACTGTATGAAGGTATGTTGGGAGAAGTTTGCAAGATACTTCGAGGTAGAGTTGAAGGAGGTGAAGCTGAGGGAAGACTACTTTGTGATGGACCCAGCGAAGGCAGTAGAGATGGTAGACGAAAACACTATTTGTGTTGCTGCTATCCTTGGTTCCACTCTCAACGGAGAGTTTGAAGATGTAAAGCTTCTAAACGATCTCTTGGCTGAGAAGAACAGCAAAACTGGGTATTACCTCTGTCCCCTCTCTCTTTCAAGTTTTGTCTACAACGTTATCAATTAGTGTATAAATTGCATTTTGTTGGGTAGATGGGATACCCCGATCCATGTAGATGCGGCGAGCGGTGGATTCATTGCACCGTTTCTCTACCCGGAGCTTGAGTGGGATTTCCGCTTGAAACTGGTGAAGAGCATCAATGTCAGTGGCCACAAGTATGGACTTGTCTACGCCGGGATTGGGTGGGTCATTTGGAGGAGCAAAGAGGATTTGCCTGAAGAACTCATCTTTCATATCAATTATCTTGGAGCTGACCAACCCACCTTCACCCTCAACTTTTCCAAAGGCAATTAAGCTTCTAATTACTCTATTTCATTTTTTTTAAACCTTCCATACCAATTATATTTGCCATTGGATGGAATCATTTTTTCAGTGTGCATGGCATGTGTTCCATGGCCAGCTTCTTATAAATTGTAGTATGCTTTCTCTTATATATGCAGGCTCTAGTCAAGTTATTGCTCAGTACTATCAACTAATTCGCCTGGGTTTTGAGGTTAGTCAAGAGATATTCTTTAATAAAACGATTAATTTGGCAGTGTACATGTTCATATCATAATTATATATAGTTTTTGTTTACCAGGGATACAGGAATATCATGGAGAATTGTCGAGAAAACATGGAGGTACTCAAAGAAGGATTGGAGAATACAGGGCGCTTTAACATTGTCTCAAAAGACAATGGTGTGCCATTGGTGGCATTCTCTCTAAAAGACAGCAGACGCCATGATGAGTTTGAGGTGTCCGACTATTTGCGGCGCTTTGGGTGGATCGTGCCTGCTTACACCATGCCACCGGACGCCCAAAACGTGACGGTGCTCCGTGTTGTCATAAGGGAAGACTTTTCGCGCACTCTTGCTGAGCGCCTGGTGGTTGACATCCAGAAAGTGCTGCATGAACTTGACGGCCTTCCTGCCAAGATCACCCCGAAGACAGCAGTTGATGGTGGAGAGCCTGGCAAAAGTGTCACTGTGGTGACAAAGAAGAGTGATATAGAGACGCAGAGGGAGATCACTACGGTTTGGAGGAAGTTTGTCATGGAGAGGAAGAAGATGAACGGTGTTTGTTAGAGCTTGAAGTTGAATTGACGACGACGTTTTGGAGTTGGTGATCCTCTTTCGTTTTCATTAAGTGGATAAGTAATTAAGCATCTTTTCGTTTGAGCTTGGTACTCATCTGACTCTATTATTTTTTGTCTATGTAAAATGAACTGGAGAGAAGGTACTGCTGGTTTGGTTCAGCCGTCTCTTTTTTTTTTTTTTTTTTACGGAGCAATTATTTTCAGCCGTCTACAACTTTTGTGTGGGAAGCTCAAATGTTGCTGAATGGGAGTGGGAGGATCTCACATTGGAATTGGATGCAAGAGTGCTAAATTTATAAAAAAGATTAATTAATTATGAAAATTTTATTGTCCCATAATGCTTCTCTTTCTCTAATTCAAATGTAAAACTTTGGAATCTAATCAAACCAGTTTTATTAGAGTTTTCTTTCAAATTAGGTTGAAGAAATTTTTTTAAAATTAGACTATAAAAGTGATATGTTTCTCATAACATGTGAGATACACAAATTTTTTTAATAGGAAAGACAAAGTTAAAAGAAATTTTATTAAAAACTCAAGTGTATTTCATATGTTACTAAAAAAATAAAGACTTTATCACTTTTATAGACTAAATTAAAAAAATATTCTTCCTACCCAACTTTGTCCTTCCCGGAAATCATTTAGAAAGCAAAAGCGAGACGCAAAACATAAGCGGTTAGCGGGGAAAACAAAGAAAAGACAAAGGAAAAGGCTTTTTTCTACCCAGTCAGCAGGCTGGACCCAAAGGAATAATCGGGCCAATGGGTTGTGTTTTCTCTTAAACTCTGGCTCTGCACGGTGCTTGGGGAAGGGGTAAACTACCAGGAAGCGTGAGGAGCGGGAGAAAAGAAGAAGCTTGTCAGTTGTCACCGCCATATACAGACCCCATCGACAGATCGTTGAAGCCCTCGGCAAAATGGGTTTGATCAAGAGCACCTTCTCGTTCCTAGTGGGCACAGTGGTCGGAGTCTACGTGGCCCAAAACTACGCTGTCCCCAACATCAAGAAGCTCGCCGACTCTGGGCTTCTGATAGCGCAGCACATCGAAGAGACCTATCGGAAGCCAAAGAAGAGCGACAAGGACGATTAGTCCCTTATTTACGATGTCGTTTAGGAACCAGGTTTTCTTTTCGTTATTTTTCTTTTGGATTTTCTTTTGGAGAGAACTTGTTGGGGGGTTTGCGGCGGAAGTGACGGTCGCTGTAGGTTGGGATATTTCGGATTTCGATTCTAAATAGTTTATGGAAATTTAAGTAACTCTTTTTGTTGCCTTTTGGTCCCAATTTGATTCAATTTGTGCTGTCTGAATCCATTTGGTTTGTGAAATATTGTACCGTAAGGAAAGAGACTTGGAATTTTACAATAACCCAATCTACCTCCCAGTCACCGTCTCATTTCATTTCTTCCCCCTTTTGAATATCAACTACAAAATGGTTTGCTGGTAAGTCGGTTGTTTTTCTATGAAATCTTTAAACGTGTAACGTGTTTGTGTATTCAATGGAGTTTCTTCTTGGTCAATATGAAATCCTTTAATCCAATCGCACTCCAGGCGGCAGGCACTCCCACTTCTCAAGTGGGGAGGGTAATGGCGGTGAATTGTTCATTCAATGACCTAGAAAAGGGTCATTTTTTGCATGTCTCTTTAAATCACGTGCTTATGTGGTTTTCATATTAGCTTTGCAATTGATACATCTATCGCTAGCTAGTGCCTGGTGGTATAAAGTATAAACTATAGAGTATTTAGTCTGCATAAATTTTGCCACTGAAAATAAAAGGAAGATCACAAAATCTATACAAAGTAGATTTCACTTACTAGAACAAAATTTTATTTCATAATGAGAGTGGTTGCAAGTATTTACATGATCATCATCTATGAAGCAAAACAATTTCTTCACCCCTTTCACAAGCTTTGCACTGACATTAAAATCATAAGCTGCTCTGTTTCTCAACTCCAGGCTTGTCAATTCTACTCAATGGTTAGGAACAAGTCACCTGACCTGGAAGAAGCTATCTTGCACTCTGATGGAAAGGGCAAGGGTTTCTTCTGGATGTATAATGATCGCCACTCGTCAATGCATATCATTTGACAAGGATCTAAACTGGGAAGTGCTTTCTTTTCTAGAAGTTTCAGAATCTTTTCAGTTTTACCAAGAATGCGTACGGCATGCCTCACACTCTCCTCCCTCTCTTCAATGGCGCTGCTCAAACATTTCATGGATACAACACGGTGTATGTTAGTGAGGCAAGCACCCAGTATATCAGAAATCATGACAGCTATTGCTTCAGATAATTTCTCGCTCATCTGATCATATCTGCTTTCACTATTTAGCAACATAGTTTGAGCTATTCTATACATGGAATTCGCAGCCAATACCTTGATGGGCCACTTCGAAGGGCTTCGGTCTAAACATTGAGTATTGTGTTCCTTGTGGAATTCCACAAACCTGTTCTTTGCAGTATCGGCAAGTTTTTGAAGTGTTTCCTTTGAGCTTTTTCCTTGAAGGGACAGTTTGTGGAGATCCACATCCAACCACTTGTGATAAAGTTCAACTCCTAGCCAGACAACATCTGCTGCCTTTCTGATGTTGGTCAAATCTCCTTTGTTTTGCAAGTTATTTTCTATGAGTCTTACATACATCAGACCTTCATTCACACTACATATTAAGTCTCTAATGAATCTGGGGCTGATGTTCGGAAGTGCTACTGCAATACTTGTCAGTGTCACCACAGGAAGAGCCCAACAATTTGGTGGTTCTTCAGAATCTAGAGAAGGATCTTGGTTATTGTCAAACTCGCCAACTCCCTTGAATCCTTGTGTTGATGTCTCCAACAGTTCTATGAGGTATTTTGGCCGCCTCTTGTCACCCTTCCGAATCCAATGATCGGTAGGGTTATGGCTGCATTTCATCATCACAACCAATTCATCCTCGCCTTCAAGACGCAAAACATAACGGCTAAGATCCAGCTTTGAGCAAGGCTGTGATTCAGAAGCTGATTCCGAGTTTGGAACACCATTCATGAATTTGAATTTCTTCTTTAACTCTGTGCAGTAGTTGCGGCATAACAAGATCTGGTAAACAGAGAAAATGGAAATGAGGCAAATCAATTTGCTCATTATCACAATCCCAGTCTGCACTCTGATACACAAGTTTAAGAATTGTTTTTTTGCATCATGGGCAAGCTTCCTGTAGTGCCGATTTCGGATTCCTAAAGTTAATGGGCACTCTTTCATCTCTACTAGGCTCTGTACCCAGTAGTGCTCTACCTTCAATTTTTTTATGGAGCTTTGATTTTGTCGTTTTGGGCAACTGTAATTGATGACGTTGAACCATCTACATGCTGGAGCTATAGTACCAACTCCTACTGCAATAGTCTGTATAACAAGAACTAGAGTGGTGGACCATTTATAATCAGACTCTCCGATGCAAAATTTAAATGACCAGGGCATAAAGAATGATCTAAGCATGGCTTCAGCTAAAATTGCAGCACTCAGAAGACAGAATGCTCCAGAGGCGGTGCACGTCACTGAACGGGCCATCACAAACTGGGGGCTACTTGTATGAGACATCATCCAATATTTCATAACATCCTCTTTAAGTTTGTCAACAACCGGTTTACCAGTTTCGTTTGAGCCTTCTTTCAGAGCTAATTCGTACTTCTTATTGTACTTGTGTTCCAAAAACTGCTTAGTAGTTGGAACGGCTAAAGCAGAGAAACTCAAGATAAGAAGCAAAAGAAGCATGATAAACATGATAAAAGCATGTTCTTTCCAGAAAACATAGATTACCCCAGTAGTTAATTGGATGCAGATATTGACGATAACTGTAATAACAAGTATTCCCAAGGCCATAATGTTCATAAACATTTCTTTGTTCTCCATGGTTCCAAGAGAAGGCATAGAATTACCCATTACAGTACAGATGAAGACCGTGCTGCTGAGTTTTGCAAGCTGATCTTGGCGGCGAGGCATCGAGGTATTTAGATCCACTGACAGCTTTATTGCTACGGCTAACAAGGTCAGGGAAGTAGCGTTGCCTGAGGAGAATTTACACGGGAACCAGAACTTCCGATTGCGGATTCCTTGGATGGCATCCGCAGCCATTGCAACGAGGCAGACCAGTGATGCTGCTGCAACGTAGATGCCAATCCATGGCATTGGCTGACTGAACTTTGTGTCATCCAGGTTCCCATCAATGTTGCAGCCGAGCTTACCCATCTTCTTCCCTTACTTCCTATCTCTTTTTAATGTGACCCTTTTCCTAAAAGTGCGAGGGTTTGGGCTCTGCTTGTACTATTGAATTATTCGGTTGATAGCTTTTCACTTTGGTTCATGCATAGTTGAATTCTGTGGGCCTTCTTATTTGACTTTGCTCCACGCATGATTAATTACTATTTGACCCCACAGAATAGACGATTGTGGAATGTGTTAAAGAGGATATTTGAGTCACGGATTTGATATTATGAATTTATGAGAATTGATTTTAATTAATAAAATCAAATTAAAATTAAATAAATTTTATTTAATGTTATTAATCATATTATTTTATATTATTTCCTCATCTATAAGGGATAATTTATATTGTAAAACAAATCATTCAAAAGAACTTAATACTCATAGAGCTTTATCTAAATTTATATTGTAAAACAAATCATTCAAAAGAACTTTATACTCGTAGAGCTTTATGTATAAAAGTAAGTCATAGGACGAACCCGTCAAAGCTACCGACTTATACCGGTGTTTGATCCAAAGGGTTCCTTAGAGTTTCTTTTTATTTGTTTTATTTTATTTCTTCTTTTCAAAAAATAAATAAATAAATAATTGCACGGCTGCATCCCACTCCGCCGCTTCCAGACTTCGCCACTACCGGGAGAACACCATACCAGCCTCCTTCCATCCGGGTTGGATTTTCTCTGTTGCCGTCCTCATTCCATCTGCTTCCAGCCTTTCAAGCGCCGACTTCCGTCGTTCTCAGCGGTGTCGATCTATGGCAAACTCTAGTCTCCATCGGCTATTACCTGTCAACAGCCGCCGTCATTGCAACAGAGCCTTCTCTAATCTTCCACGGAGCTCTGCCACTGCCTCTACGATGCCCAGATTTAGCTCAGCTCCGACGCCATCTCCCTCCGGCGAGCCCAGTACCGCCGACACACGCCGCTCCAGTGTTTGCACGTCCATCTCCGCACCAGCAGTTTCTACTGTACAGTGAGTTCTGTTGAAGAAGAAAACACGTGTTTGGCAATTGGTTTACTTCTTATTCAGCATATATTCCTATTCTGGTTTAGGAATAGGATATTCTGGTTCAAATTTCAATTGTGTTTCTGTTTGGTTACGGGATTAAGGTTATCCTTATCCCAGTTTATGTAATCCGAGAATATGATATTTTTCGAGAAAAAAAAGAAAGGAAAAACATAAAAAAAAACCTCCCAAACTACCGGTGTTGTTTACAATTTAAGCCTCTAATGTTCAAAAAGTAATAAAGTTGCCCTCAAACTATTAAATTGTAATAAAAAAACCACTTATATTTTTTATATTCCTATAATACCCCTATTCTTTTAACACATAAAATAATAAAAAAAAACCGAACAATTTTTAAAAAATACAAAAAAAAAAAGGTTAGTAAATATAAAAAAACAATGTTCTGTCTTTTTTTTTTTTTTTACAATTAGTTTAATATTTTATTTGTTAAAAGAATAGGGATATTATAGGAATATAAAAAAATAAGTGGTCTTTTTGTTGCATTTTGGTAGTTTGAATGGTTATTTTATTACTTTTTGAACATTAGGGGTTAAATTGTAAACGGCTGGTAGTTTTAGGGGCTTTTTTATATTTTTCCAAAAAAAAAAAAAATTCAAAAGAGGCCAAGTTGCCCATCTATTGGCCCATAGTTGGCCCATTTTTGCTCGACTCTGTGATATTGTTTAAAACCCAGGCCATTTTAGCCTATAATTGGCTCCCACTTTAGCTCATAGTTGGTTATCTTTTTATTTGGCTATGTGGTATTGTTTAAAACCCAAATCCGGCCTTCCTAGTATTGTTTAAAACCCATGCCCACTTTAGCCTATTGTTGGCTTTCATTTTTGGCCCATAGATACCCTCTTTTGTATTGTTTTGCTATCTCAAAAAAAAAAAAAAGGAAATCAAACTTAAGGTTTTAAGATCTTACATCTTGAATTTGAGGGAGGATGTTAGAGGATATTTAAGTAACCCTAAAGTTAGGGATTTGATATTATGGGAATTGATTATAATTGATAAAATCAAATTAGAATTAAATATACCTGATTTGATCTTATCAATCATACCATTTTGTACTATATCTTCATCCTTATAAATAGGTATCATTTGTATTGTAAAACAAATCAATAAGAACTTAATGTAGCCCATATATAAGGCTTTATCTGTGGACGTAGGTTATAGACCAAACAACGTTAAAATCTTTTATCTCTTTTTATTTTAATTCCTCTTTAATTTTATTTTTATTTTCACATTATGAATTTCTTATTTTTTCGGCTTGTAGCCCAACAGGGATATAATCGGTTTTTTCAATTCTTTAGGCCTGTGGGACTGGTAGTTGAGTGATGAGTGTTATCTAGAGACACAAAATTAAATTGATCAAGTGGATATCATTTAAAGCTTGGAGTAAAGGTCCGGTGGATTGGCTTTTGTGTCTTTGGTTAGACATGAGACCCACCCAGCATCATAGCTTGCAAGTTGAGTATTGTCGTTGCTAATTAATGTATGAAGATTTGGCAAAGTTCAACTTTGATCATAACAGGACCAGGCATTACAATGTAACAAGACATTTTTTTCAATAGTTAGAAGATCGTTGTACCCCATTCTTATTTCGGAAGAGTGAATTATTACGTACTCATTCAATGATAGTTATTTCTAGGCAAATATCTTAGTTTCTGCAGTACTATCTCCTTTATTATTGAGCAATAAAACAAATCCCCCATTGTTTCATTCGTTGACCATAACTCCTGATATATTGTATTGAGAATTTTTCTCAATTTGGTACAACTCCTACGGCCCGCACAGAAACAGTGTTTTGTCCTTAGATGTTCAATCAACTACTATTTCTTAACGCATTTCAGAACCAGCTAGTCCATAACTTATTTGCTGATTCTTCAACATCGTTATGCTTCAAACAGGTCATTATATTCTAAGAACTTATATAAAAATACTTAATAGCATGACTATATACTTTTATACCATACTTCCAACCTGAGTACATGCAATGGAATCTTAGACAATCAAGTTGAAATTCAATCCGGCCACAACATAATTTTACGTGTAGACAGCATCATTGTGGTAAAGGATGTAATTCTAGAGAAAAAGGTTAATTTGTAACAGCCACGCAAACTATAAATTGAATATATATATATTGTTAAATTACTGCTTGTTTTAAACTTAAACTCTCTTTCAATAGATAATGTCCAACACATAGAATATTTTAATTAAATGAAGAATAAATTGTAAAGTCAATGTTTGAACTCAAAATCTCTGATATCATGTTGAAAATAAAATTGTATATTGAACTACATTAAATACTGAAGAGGCCTATATATATAGGCCAATAATACATATACAAACATACGTAACTTAAGTGGGACAAACACTACGTTTGTAATACAAATTTCTCTCTCATCAAGGCAACACTCGCACTCCAATCATAGATATGTAAAAGAAAAAGAAACATCCAGAGAATGAGCACATATAACAGGGACATGAACCTTAACAATTAAGGCTTAGAAGATTGGGCTCCCTTAACCACGGTGACAGGACATGAAGCATTTGTTACGACGTACTTGCTAACGCTGCCAAGCAAGAGACTGCAAAATAACAATATTGCTCATCTTAGCTTTTGATCAAACAGGCGTGATATATGTGATGTACATGAAGCAATATATATATATATATATATATATATATCAACTGTAATCCTCTATATATCATCAATTAAGGAACCAATCGATCCAGGATGTTCCATGAGGGACAAAGACAAGCCAATAGAAGGGAATGCAATTTTATTTTTCATAGCCAAATTAACTCTATCTTCAATTTTAACATAAAAATGGAGAATATAAGCAATGAGATCATTATGAGAGGTTACCTTTTGATAACGCCAAGACCCCTGCTCCCAACAACAAGCGAGTCGAGCTTCAGATCTTCCACAGCATTGCACAACTTCTCCCTTGGATCCCCCCAGTACACCTTCGCCACCACCTTAGCCTGCTCCAACGTGTACACACTTAATTTACAAATACTACAGCAAAAATATACACAGTAAAAGCAAATTTAATTATACCCTTTTGGTCTTTGACACTGTATCAAGAATATCAAGAACCTCCGGATCATTGCTAATCCCATATTGCTTCGAAAAGTTGATCTCCCTGAATTCCTCAAGAGGAACTAAAGCTGCAAAAAAAAAAATGGTGTAAATAGATATATAAAGGAGTCATATATGGACGGTAAAAATACTGTGCTGTAGATCTTAAGGTAGAAAGGTAGAGACGTGATCCAGTGTCCTCGAAAAGCTGCTTCCTGGTATGATCTGATTTGGGCGGCTGAACGTGGATTAGGATGATACGATCTCCTTCCTCGATTAAATTATCGGCGGCCCATCGAACCGCTGCTTTGCTTGTTGGAGAGTTGTCCATGCCTACACCAATCGCACGCGCCTTCCCCATCTCTCTCTCTCTGTCTCTCTACAATTATGAAGAAAACCCTGGTATTAGACTAGAATTGGGTTGCCGCGCGGGCATTTATATACATATAGGAGTGTTTGTGTTGTCTGGTTTTGTTTGTTTGGATTCTACGTAAAGAAGCAGATCGAACTTTCTTGAAGACACTAGTGGGATTTGGGAAACTGCCTTTCATAATTCATGTACAGGAGAATTTGTTTTGTTATATATATGTACAGAAGTAATTGATGTTGAAGCTACGTACGTACGTACCACTTTATTCTTTGATGATAAGATTTTTCTTCGAAGAAAACAACACTTGAAAATTAGAGGAATTTAGCATAATATAAAGGAGAAGAAAGAGGGGCTTGCCTACCTTTTGCACCAATGTCAAAGTTTGAATGGTCAGTCAAATTAATTTAATTGAAAAAAAAGGAGAGAACAAGAAGAAAAAGAAACCAAATGGAATGAAACCATGACCCCAGAGCACAAATTCGAATCCAGTGACCAATATGATCTCATGATAGTAGAATCCACTTTTTGTCCCGATTCATTTTATCAAAACAGGGGGCAATTAATGCTGGTTTTTTTTTTTAAAAGAGAATATGTTATATTCAAGGTCGTATTCAATAATGTCAAAGCATTTCATGCATATTTGAGTCTTCCCATTTCAATAATCATCCTTGCATTCATCACTACCAAAAAAAAAAAAAAAAAATCAGTTTTAGTGACGCCTTATATAGTATTGGTTTCTTACGAGGTGTCAAAAAAAGATGTTGGCTAAATAATAAACCGATATCATTTTTAATTTGATGTTAGTTCAACAGTATACCATTACTAATAAAGGTGTTGGTTTACTGTTCACCATTTTTAAGGGTGTTGGTTGAACAATAACAACTGACATCAAAACCCAATTTGAATTTGAAAACTTCTCTTTGCAAGGCGTTAAAAACCCAATTATATTATGCAAGGCGTTAAAAATGGGAAAAAGAAAACGAAAAGTAGAGAGAGTCAACAAAACCCAATTCCTATTTTCTGTTGATTATTTCTCTCCACATTTCTTTTCTTTCAGAGTATTTTGTTGAGAATCAGCAAAACCCAATTCGTTTTTCAATTAGCTCTGCCATTAATTTCCTTCGTTTTCTAGTCTAGAGACTAAATCTGTTGTGTTCTTTTATTTTTTCTATTTATTTATTTATTTTATATATATTTTACATAAATTTTTACATAAAATATAAAAGAAAGAATAATAGTGGAAGCAAATAAAAAAAGAAAAACAACGCAAGAGATTTGGAATTTAGGTAAAATATGGAAGAAGGCAATAAATAGAGAAAGAAAAGAACATGAGAATTATACTTAGTAGCCTATGTACACCACGATTAAGGGTCCTTAAGTCTACATCTTTATTTTATTTATTTATTTATTTTTTTAAAACAAACTCATCATATATCATACTAGAGCTTAGAGCTCTGCCAAAACAATGTCTTTAATACAATCCGGGATAGAGTTCTCCCAATTCTTATCAAAGACAGCCATGTGCTGACGGTTGGAGTCTCTTCTCACATGCCCAACCGCCAAATGAGGAAAAGAGCTCAGACCTTCATGATATCTTCGATCGATGGCCAATCCTACTATTGGAAGCTTCCCTCTTCAGAACTGCAGAAATAACCACCTGAGAGTCCCCTTCAATTATTAAGTTTGAAATTCCCATCTCCATACAACATTGCATCCCTTGAACAGAAAGTAACGGCTTTGCATTTGCGGATCCAAAAGCCGTGCTCGATAAACTCCATGCCGCCCTAACTCTTCCTTCATGGTTTCTTAAAATAATTCCCATGCCCATACGTCCTCCTTTCATATCCAGGGCTGCATCGCAATTCACTTTAAACCACCCCTCTGGAGGACGTTGCCAATGATGCTCATTCACCTGTTGAGGGTCTCCTTCTTCCTTCTTGTTGATCTGATGGAAGTCCGTTTGAATTTGCTGGGCATTGGCAGCCAGCGTGTTCGGGTGGATGGAGGCCCCATCATGAATCCACTCATTTCGTCTAAGCCAAATTTTCCTTGCTGTGATTGAAAAAATTTCAAATTCCTCTGCCGTGCCATTTTGAAGAAAAAACTCAGCAAGTTGTCTAAAATTTTTGACCAAGAGACGTGGACTTTTTTGGAAACATCTCAAACTTGCACTCCACACATCCGAAGAAGAGCTGCACTCCCATAGAATATGTTTGGTAGTTTCAATCTCCAGTCCACAAATCGGGCAGGAAGGGTCGTTAATAATTTTTCGTCCTAGCAAGATTCTCTTGTGGGAAGCAGATTTTTGGCAGGCTCCACATAAAATTCTTGACCACATTAGGGGTTTGAGAGCTCCATATACCTTTCCAAATTTTTCCTCTCTACTATTAGAACAACTTGGCTTGCATTGCTCTATCTCCTTTGCCATATGATAAGCACTCCCAACTGAAAATTCACCCTTCAAAGTTCCTCCAAATTTTGGTTTGTTAAGCGATGGGGATGGACATGATTGCTTCTATTTCTTGATGTGAAATTCTCTCTAAGCAAAGATTGCTTCCACCAACTCTATGGTCAATGAGCTCACTAACTAATGCATCCTTATTCAAACCCTTCGGAGGAGATTGAATGCAGTAGGTAGAAGGCGTTGGCAGCCATTTATCACCCCAAATATGCACCTTTGAGCCGTCACCAATCCTCCAATATAACCCCTCTTGAAGCAAAGCTCTGGAATTATAAATGCTTCTCCATATGAAGGAAGGTTTTGAGCCAAGTTTGGCTTCAAAAAACGATCCATTTGGGTAGTACTTAGCTTTCATGATTTTTGCTAAGGCTTTCCTCCAACTTCCATAATCTCCACCCTTGTTTCGCAAGGAGAGCTTTGTTGAAAAAATGTAAATCTCTAAAGCCCATTCCCCCACGAGATTTTGGGAGACCCATTCTACTCCAACTCATCCATGGGATACCTTTTTCCTTCCTTTGATGTCCCCACCAAAATTTCTGCATTAAGGAATTAATTTCAGAGCATAGCGCCTTTGGTAAGAAATACGCTCATACTATACGTGGGAATAGCCTGAATGACTGCCTTGAGCAGCACCTCTTTCCCTGCCTGAGATAGAAAATTGAGCTTCCAATCTTGGAGTCTTCTCCACACTTTATCCTTTATGCTTTGAAAGGCTGCTGTCCTGGATTTGCCAATCAAAGCAGGCAATCCAAGATAAGTGTCATACCTCTGCGAAGAAGGGATCCCAGCTATCTCCAAAATTTTTTGTCTGATTTCTAAAGGCGTATTTCTGCTGAAAAAAATCCCAGTTTTCTCCTTATTAAGTTGTTGGCCCGAAGCTTTTTCATAGGCTTTCAAAATCTTGGACAGCCTCTTCCATTGGACTTGGCTTGCCTTACAAAATAGTAAGTGTCATCAAAAAAAAACAAATGGTTAATTCAAGGTCCCTTGGAGTTGGCACCTTCAATGGATCCTTCATTATCCGCTTGTGACAACAAAGAGCTTAAAGATTCAGCACAAATAAGGAATAAATAGGGAGATATGGGATCTCCTTGACGCAGCCCCCTTGAAGGGGAAATCTTGCCCACCGGATTTCCGTTAACAAGAACGGAATAGGAGGCGGAGGAAACACACATCATCACAAGGTGTATCCATCTCTCCACAAAACCCATCCTCCTCATCACACCTTCCAAAAAACCCCATTCAACTCTATCATACGCTTTGCTCATGTCGAGTTTAATAGCCATGTAGCCCTTTTTACCATACATTTTTGAGTGCATGGTATGAAGGGTTTCATAGGCCGCAATAATATTATCAGTAATCAATCTCCCTTGAATAAAAGCACTTTGATACGGAGAGATAATTTTAGGCAACCAAACTTTCAAGCGATTTGCTAGCACCTTAGATATTAATTTATAGATGACATTGCACAAACTAATAGGGCGGAAATCAGCAACTTTTTCAGGGGACTTGACCTTAGGAATAAGAGCAATATAAGTGAAATTCATGTCTTTATTCATACAACCATAATTAAGGGCAGTAAGTACAATATGACTAACCTCTTCACCCACCAAATCCCAATTATCAAGGAAGAAATCAGTGACGACAACCCATCGGGACCAGCCTTTAGAGGTGCCATCTCTTAAGAGCCACAGACATCTCATCATTAGAAAATTCCTTCACTAAGCTCTCATTCATCTCATTAGACACCCTGCCCTCTAATCCCTGCAAGCCCACTTCTGTATTTCCATCACTTTCCGACCTGTAGAGATTAGTAAAGTGCTCCACAAAAGCATTCTCTATATCTTCTCCATTCTCCCGAATGTAGCCCCTGCCATCTCTGATTTTGGAAATTAAATTTTTTCTCTTTCGGAGGTTAGCACAAGCATGAAAGTATTTGGTATTTTTGTCGCCACACTTCAACCATAATTCTTTTGATCTTTGACGCCAATGTAAATCTTCTTGTTCAATCAACGAGTTAGTTTCTGACTGAAGTTGCTTTAAAAGCTCTCTGTTAGGCAGGCCGTGAGTTCCTTGCAGCTCCAAAATTTCTTTGTTTAAGGACGTGATTCTCTGTTCCACTCCGCCTCGATTAATATTCTGCCATCTCTTCAATTATTGTTTACAATGCTGCACTTTAGAGTTGAAATTCTGCCACTTATCCTCTTGGGGAAACCTTCTCCTCCATACTTGCTGGATAATTTCTTTACATTCTTTGTTTTTTCCCCAATGAGCCTCATACTTCAAGTTTTGATTTCTTCTTCTCAGCATCTGGTTGTTATATAATGTAATAATCAGCGGTGCATGATCAGATGTTAGGGTCGCTTCAACAAACACTTTAGCTCCTTGAAACATCTCCCGCCATTCCGGAGAAGCTACTACTCTATCAAGTCGTTCTTGAGTAAATTCACTTCCTTCCCGTCCATTATTCCAGGTGAAGACCGGACCATATGCACCAAGGTCTGAAAGATCACACTCCAACAGAGTCATCTTAAAAGCTTCCATTAGGCCCCGAGCTCTCCTACAGCCGCCCACCTTTTCCGTCGCCACCAAAATTTCATTAAAATCTCCTACACACATCCAGGGTTGTGGCTGGAAATTTTTTAGGTGCTTCAATAGACTCCATGCCTCTTTTCTCCTACTTGCATCTGGATGGCCGTAGAATGCAGTAAATTTCCATGATTGAGCCCCTGTTGAGCTCTTGACAATAGCATGAATGTGACGGCGACTGTAATTTTGAATCTCCAGCCCCACCTCCTCTTTCCATAATAAGGCTAGACCACCACTTTTTCCAATACAATCCACAACAAACAGATTATTAAACCCCAATGCACATCTGATTTTTTCCATTTTGACTTGCCTCATTCTAGTCTCCATAAGAAAGACCACAGTGGGACACTTAGCCTTCACCATTCGGCGTAGGTCTCTCACTGTCTGAGGGTTCCCAAGCCCTCGACAGTTCCAGCTGAGGACGATCATTGCGGTCGGCGGGGCCGCCACCGCCATCCCCGATCCAATTTGGTCTCCTGTTGCTGCCCCTCCCATTTTTGTGTTTTCTTTCCTGCCTCTTTTGCCACGAGTAGCATTTCCATCCTCACTATTGGCGTTTCTTTTTTTCTCCTTATCCCGCTCCCCTTTCTGAGTTGAAGAGCTTTGGCATACTCTAGCTCTGCGTTTCCATTTCGTGGTCATTTTCTGCTGCTCGGTCATCTCTTCCCCTGGGCTACCTTCAAACTGATAGTTTGTTGAGATAAGGACCGGGATAGAAGAGTCCGGTTCAGTTAGTTGAATGGTCACGTGAGGTGTAGTAATATTTCTCTCCACGTGGGTGTCTCTATTATATTCCACAAAATCACTTTTTGTTTCCTTCCTGAGCTGACTGCTCTCGTTGGTTTCTAAACCTCTTTTGTTTTGCGCCCAATCCCCAACTGATGGTTTTCCAATATCGCAGACTTCCACACAATTTTTCCTTCCAGCTGCTTCCGTATCCATCAGCTGCATCCTATCCCCCATACCGTATTTATTGCAGCCCACCATTTCAGTATCCCCTATCTTACGTACAGGGGTTTTTCCATTCGTTTCTTCTTTTCGCTGCCTGTTAGAAAGGATGTTTCCTTTATCTGTTGTCAGACTCTTTGCATGGGCTTTTCCAGAATCATAAATGCACTACATACTTCCTCTCTCTCTCATGGTACCCTGGGTCACGTTGTGATTCTCGATATTAATGCTATCCCTACCTGTAGCAATTCCGGCGATGACCTGCATGCTGTTCACCGGCATTGATGACCGGTCTCCATTATCTGCCTCAATCTGTGATTGTCTCTCCCCTTGAGCTAAGCTCTCCATGCCATCAGACTCAGTTTCTGACGCACTCCTTCTTTCCATTGAAAATCTCTGATCTTGTTGGTAGGGAGAGCGACGCCCACTCCCTGAATTGAAAATATTTCTGAAACGGCGGGTTGGAGATGGGGCTCTCAACCAAGGCCCATACTCAGGCTCACCAATCTTCATATTTGATGACCTTCTTTTTAGACACCCACCTTTCCCATGTTTGATGACACCACAGACAAAACAGAACCGAGGAAGCTGCTCATACTGAAACCGAGCCCAGATTGATTTTCCTTGAACTTTCAGTCTTCTCCCTCTTAAAAGTGGTTTGGTTAAATCCACTTTGATTCGTGCCCTAAGGAACTCTCCCCACGCAGCTCCTTCCTCATCTGTATCTACCATCTCAACTTCACCAATCACGGCTCCAATTTGTCTTCCAATCTCTTGTCCCATACAAGCCAATGGAAGACCATATATCCTTACCCAAAAGGCCACTTTATTGAAATTCATTTCGGTGGGTAGTTCCATCAAAATTTTCCACTGCAAAAAGAACACTTCTTTCAAAGATCCAGGGTCTGCCCTCCAGTACTCTTATCCTATCACATTCATATTCAAACTCCAACAAAAACAGATTTTCTCCAAGAACCTTGAAAGATAGATTCCCCAGAGGTCTCCAACCTCTGATCAGCTTTGTCTTGATTGTTTCCTTACTAACCAAGCGGTCAGTTATGAGTTTCCCCACCAAACAGAGCTCTCCTCTCTGAGTTAGACCTGCCATATCAGGAACCAAAACCTCCAACTCATCCTCTTCCTCCTCTATCAGAGAGAAATTTCCCCACAGGTTGGTTAAGTCTTCTGCCATCTTCACTGATTTTACACAATCCTTCCACCAAAGAGAGCTGAATCTCTATCTTGTGCTTTTTCCTTCACCGTCCGAAGAGACGTGAAGAACTTTCCTTTCTCCTCTAGAAAGTTCGCCCTAGAGAGAAAAACCGAAGTAATTACATCTTTATTTTATTGAATTGTTATGATAGTTCCATTCTTGTAATCCTTTTTCCTCTTTCAATTAAAAAATAAAAAATAAAAATTGTATGATACTTAACATGTGAGTGAGACTAGAGAGGGCAGGTGTTGGCTCAATCAGCCACTTTGCAGATTGATTTGATGTGTCACACAATTAAGTTAAATGATTGAGATCTTCGATATTGCCATAAACAGTAGTTACCATCAATCAAAAAAAAAAAACTATAGTTACCAAAAATGTATTTTAACCCTAAAACTTGTTACAAAATTAGGGATTTTTTTTTTTACCCTGTGGATATTTAAAAAACTATGCCCCAAATGTCACCTATTTTTAAACCATTCATCTCATTCAAAAACAAATTAAAATTAAGAATTTTATGAACACGTTTATAGGCCTTGAACCAATCTACAAACCTAACCTAGGTCCTGCCTAATCTAGGCCCATCATCATGGGCTAACCTATGGGCTGAGCTAGGATTATGGTAGGAATATGACACATATGCCCTTCTCGCAGAGCGTTGCAGCCTGCCCTCGATCACACTCTTGCCCTTGCAATTTGGTAGTACATTGTAGGGGCATACCGGCCATCATGCTTTATTTATTTATTTATTATTTTATAATTAAATAAGAGGACGCGGATTACAAGATTAATTGAGTATAAAAGATATAGATACAGGATTAATCGAGTATAAAAGATGTGGACATTCCGTTCAAATGGTAAATGCAATACAAATTTAAAGACAAATTCTAAATCGGGTCAAAAAAACCCAACAACAGACAATAATTTTGCTAATTTTGCTGATGGTAACCACCATACTTTCAGCTTGTTGGTTGCCTTAAATCATCCTTGATGTTGATCGTTGAGCCAATGCATTACACATGGCAGAACCACTTGCTATATATCTATTTACTTTTTTAACACCAACTCATAATGTTGTCTCGTTTATTGTACACAGGGAGCTAGGATCAAAAATTTAAGGAAGGGGCAAATTTTTTTTTAAATTGTATTTTGGAGGGTCTATTTCATTAAAAAAATATATAATGTAAAGAAATTTTAAAATTTTAAAGGGCAAACTTTTAGCATATGGATGGCAGCATTACTTGTTGGTAGCCTATACCTTGTCTATTTCACGTGGTTGAGTAATTATTCAAGTAAATTTTTTAGAAATTCAAACAAGTAATTGTCGTGAACTATTTTGCATGGTTAATTCATGACTATCGCACCTTTCTAAATAGATTAGAAACGACACAATAAATGACACTATTAGATATGTTTCTTCAACATCTTTATTTTCATTATTATATAAAAAAATGTTTCATACATTCTCACTTTTACCTCACTAACATGACTCTTAAAATTATTATTTAATCTTAAATTATTATTTAATCTGATAAAGGTTTTAAATAAATAAATAAATAAGCCAAAACCAGCAAATACCAAGGCATCACTCATCCCATCCAATTTGTTAATTTTTATACAAATTTAGCCGTAATGTTACAAATTATTGTTAATTTGGATGGATTGAAAAACTGTAGTTTAGAAAGCATTACAGATAAATCCCATAATTTATGAAGCATAGCTACGACTATATGGATCTCCGTCGACTAGAATTATTTGACCGATCTTCAAGGATTAGATCAATTGACTGTGAATCACGTTTAATAAAGCAGAGGTCACAAGTTCAAATCATTTCTTCTTCTTCCTTGTATGGACATGTCACAAAAAAAAAATAAATAAAAAATTGACCGAATTTGAGGCACTTCGGGCAGGGAATGACGAACCCTTGGCTAATCCGTGATATGGTACTTAGGCTAACCGAAGGATCTAGTACGCCGGTCATTTTCCTTATCCACCCATAATGAAGGGTGTTTGGCACTCCACAAAAAGGCGCGTGGGAAATCCAACGTCTACATTGTTTCTCTTCCCATCATTAACACTTCTTCAACCCCGGGTTTGCACATAGCAGACTCAGCCATTCTCTCTCCGACTCTCGATGGGCAAGATAATGGCGTGTTGTTTGTTTGCGGCCATTGTGATCCTCTGCAGCCTGACTCACGTGAGATCGGACGCCTCCGATCACCGTTACAAAGGCGGGGAGGACGTCCCTCTCTACGCTAACAAGGTGGGACCCTTCCACAATCCCAGGTATATTCAATCAATTTCTTCCCTTTTTTAATGATTCGATTCGCTCTGAATTGGATTCGGTTTAGGATTTCATTTCCCGCGAGATTTGGACTTGATCGCACAAAACCAATCAATTGAATTGGAACTTTTTGGGATATCAGTTCCGTGGAAGTTAAAATTATTGCCTTTTTGGGATATAGAATTCGAATTCAATTCCAAATGCGTCTGCGTGTACATCAACCGAACCGGGGGATAGGGGATGGGGATTCTGAATTTTCATGTCATTGCTTCGGTTTTGTGCAATCCATAGAGCCTTAGAATGAATAGTGGATTTTCGTTGCAGATATACGGCGATTTGGGTGTGTTTTTAGTTACATGAACTCTGTTTGGTTGGTAGGAAATAGAAGGAATGAAAATTGGAAGCTTGCCGTTTTGTGTTGTTAAGTTTCCAATTCAATTATAGAACCTGAAATAGGCGAATTACTGTAGAAGATCGGTTGAGTAGATTAATATTTTATTATGAGTTGCACTAACTACACTGTAATGCCTAGTTTTTTGGATATTTCAAGGGGGCAAAGCAACAAGCTAACCAATTTTTTCGTTTGAAAGCAATAAGTACTCTAAAATGTTAAGGAAATGATGCCTAAATACACATTCTCTACTGGTTCCTCATTTTGTTTAGTAGATTGAGGTTTTGGGTTTTGAAATGTTTATCCTGAAATTGGATCATTCTCACTCATTTTTCCCCATTTTTTGTTGGCTTCGTACATGTTTGATTAATGGAATAAATTATGTGATCTCATCTATATGTAGGAAACTAGGATCATGTTAATGTAAGGTAGACCGTAATCAATTTGGAGTTTAATGTTTATTTTGATATTTGGAAGATAATTTTGAGATTATCATGTAGCTGATTTCAGATTTTGTTGTAGCTTGTTTCTCGTCTTTGGCTGACGTCATTATGTTATTGTTTGTTCTTTAATGCAACAGCGAGACATACCGTTATTTTGATCTCCCTTTCTGTTACCCAGGTTTGTGCATATTCATCTTTCTCCTCATCCAAATTGCTCTACCTCCAATGAGGAAGTTCTCTTTCTTATTTCTTTTTTGTGTTGATGGGTGTTGGTTGCAGTTCATCTGCAAGAAAAGACAGAAGCTCTTGGGGAAGTGCTGAATGGGGATCGATTAGTTGTTGCCCCTTACAAACTCGAATTCCAAAGAGATAAAGAATCTGAGAATGTTTGCAAAAAGAAGCTGACACAGGAAGAAGTTTCTCAATTTCGGACTGCAGTTTTAAAGGACTACTACTTCCAAATGTACTATGACGATTTGCCCGTATGGGGTTTCTTAGGGAAAGTTGACAAGGAAGGAAAATATGACCCCAGCGAGTACAAGTATTACCTCTTTAAGCATCTTCATTTCGAGGTGTTTTACAATAAGGATCGTGTTATTGAGATTAGTGCAAAAAGTGATCCAGATGCCCTAGTAGACCTGACAGAGGATAAAGAAGTTGATTTGGAATTGACATACTCAGTCAAATGGAAGGAAACAGATATTCCATTCGAGAAGAGGATGGAGAAGTACTCACAATCTTCTTCGTTGCCTCATCATTTGGAAATCCATTGGTTTTCAATAATAAATTCATGCGTGACTGTTCTCCTCTTAACTGGATTCCTAGCCACAATTCTCATGCGAGTCCTTAAGAATGATTTTGTTAAGTAAGAACCGTCTCCTACCTGTTAATTAGTACATGGGTCAAACCTTTCATTACTTAAGGTAATGTCTACACTTTTATTTGTATAAGGTATGCTCATGATGAGGAGGCAGCCGATGACCAAGAGGAGACTGGTTGGAAGTACATTCATGGTGATGTATTCAGGTATCCAAAGTACAAGTCATTGTTTGCAGCATCGCTTGGTTCTGGCACCCAGCTATTTACTCTGTAAGCATAAGAAGTTCTCTTCTTAAATGTTTAGTGCAATTAACCTTGTTTTAACTTCTTTGTTAAGCAACCTGGTAATGTTGTCTATGTGCACTTGTTTTCAGTGCCATTTTCATTTTTATGCTTGCACTAGTTGGTGTATTTTATCCTTATAATCGCGGAGCTTTGTTCACGGCACTTGTCGTCATATATGCACTTACATCTGGGATTGCGGGCTATACTGCAGCCTCTTTCTATTGCCAGCTAGAAGGAAACAACTGGGTATGTATTAATGGATTATTTGTTTTCTTGTCCCTTATATAGATCATTTTATAGGTGGTCCATTTTGAGGTTCATATTCCTGGGACTCCTTTGTAGTGACATGTCTTGAATAGTGATTTTAGTTAGTTTCAAGATATTTATTCCAAACAGAAGTTGCTTGGAGGTTTTGAGCCTTGAATTAAATTGCCTTCTTGAATTAAGGGTGGGAGAAGGGGATGAATAATCTAATGCCCAGTTTGTGTGTCCCATGAATTTGATTGGCCCTTCATATGCAAATCTATCATCTTGAATAGGACCTTTAAGAAAAGCTGGAGCCATCCCTGCAATGGGCAGGATAAGTCGTTTCTCCAGTGCATGAAATATCCTAACTTTTAATTTGTTGTCATGATAATTTTGATTCCTGGATTGTTTCATTCACAATGTTTTTGGATTTGTTCATTGAAAATTACACAAAATGCCAAAAAAGGCCATCAGATTTTATGGGGTGATAAATGGGACCCAAACATAAGAACTTTTTTTATCTTCTTATGTTTTTGGCCATTGCTGCTAGAGAAATAGCTTGAAATTTTTTCCATTTAAAAAATAAATCCTCAAAATGCTAAAATCCATTTTGACTAGAATCTGATTCCCTGATGCTGATCGCTCACCCCCTTCCTCTCTCTATATTTTTCCAAATGGTGGTCCAGTAATATAGTCCTTGCAGTGCATTTCAGTTCATGTAAAAAGTGTTCAAAGGGACTGAGTAAAAGTCAGAATTTAGAAGCCTTCATATTTTCCTATTTGACTAAGCTCTGGAACTTATTAAATCTATTTCTCCAACTTGAATGGATTTGAGTTCCTTGTTTTTCTTGATTAGAAATATCTGAAAATTAGCATAGTCTTCAATCCTTTATGCATAATTTAAATTCTAATTACATATGGTAATTATTTTCTTGAGCAAAACATTATTCAATGGTACTGTCCTTGTGGAAACTAGAAGCCTCAGTTGGAAAGATGCTACATTTGACAGTTGTGATTTTGGCATGACAGGTGAGAAATTTGTTATTGACTGGAAGCCTGTTCTGCGGACCACTGTTTCTCACGTTCTGCTTTCTTAATACCGTTGCAATTGCTTACAGTTCCACTGCAGCATTGCCATTTGGAACAATTGTGGTGATTTTTCTTATATGGACTCTTGTAACTTCACCTTTATTAGTATTGGGTGGAATTGCTGGAAAGAATAGCAAGGCTGAGTTTCAAGCTCCATGTCGCACTGCAAAATTTCCCAGGGAGATCCCATCATTGCCTTGGTATCGTAAAACCCTTCCTCAGATGGCAATGGCAGGGTTTTTGCCTTTCAGTGCTATCTATATTGAACTCTACTACATCTTTGCTAGTGTATGGGGTCACCGGATCTACACCATTTACAGCATTCTGTTTATAGTTTTCATCATTCTCTTGATTGTCACTGCATTTATCACTGTGGCGTTGACGTATTTTCAACTTGCTGCCGAAGACCATGAGTGGTGGTGGAGGTATTATTTTCTTTTTACAGGCTTCTGACATTTTCTTTCTGCATCATATGTAGCACAAAATTTCTCCTACCTGTGGTACATGCTGTTTTATTGGGTGTTTTCATTGTCAATCCGCGTGTTCTGTTGCATGCAGCAATGCTTGTTGTTAATTTCTCAGATTTTACTGCCTGCTTTCTTATAACTGAAGTAACTTAGGTAGGCTCATCAATAGTTTTTTTTTGGATAAGTTAGGTGGTGACATAGAGGTTAAACCTAAAAATCTAGTGTTGCTTTTATAACACGTTTGAATAGAAGTTTGCATGTTGACCAGTCTTTTAGTTCAATTGCCCCAGTCCGGATAGAAGCATATGCTCTGTTCAATAACTTTCAGTGTGTTTACTTTTTATTAATTTCTTAATGATATCATGGCATATTACCTTGTTAAGCTTGGATCTTTAGGAAGATCTGCTTGTAGCTTACCTCTTTCTGTAATTGTACACTTAAAATCATTTGGATGCAAATGGAACTCAAGGAGCATTAAATGAGACATCTATATACTTCTTACGTACTCAGGTCTTTCCTTTGTGGTGGATCAACTGGCTTGTTCATCTATGGCTACTGCTTGTACTACTACTATGCACGATCAGATATGTCAGGTTTCATGCAAACCTCGTTCTTCTTTGGGTACATGGCTTGCATTTGCTATGGTTTCTTTCTCATGCTTGGGGCTGTCGGTTTCCGTGCTGCCTTATTTTTTGTCCGTCACATATACCGCTCTATCAAGTGCGAGTAAGAAGGCACTTGGTCTCTCTAAAGTTCAACAGGTGGTGTGCTTTTTCCTTTAGTAGGCTTTATTTTTTTAAAGCTACCCCTTTTATGAAAAAAAGAAAGAAAGAAAAAAAGAAAAGAAAAGGCGCATTATAATGTTTCTGATATTACAGGAGAAGATTGAAGCAATGCAACAGATTTGTCTTCCAAGTTTCTTATCATTCGAATCTTCAGGGATTGATTTGACACAATCTATCAATGTGGTAGCATCTATAGTGGAGATCTAGTGGGACTGTAGAATTCCATAGAATCTTGTACTGCTTACCTGAAGCGGCACCTTGTATAACTTCTATGCTTAGCTCCAAAATTGGTTCTGATATATTCTTTTCATTTTATGTGACACGTACCCTCCTAACTTGTTCAAATCATCGTATTAGCTGCATGGGTATGGCTATACAAATCTTTTTTTTCTTTTGTTATATATGTGGGTCGATGCAGTCCTCTTTACTTTCCATTATCAATATTCCATTTCTCAAGGAACATCAAAATAACAAAGTCAGTACAGCCTAACTGGTTCAAAGAAAACTTCCATTGCATAGTAGTGTAGTTTGAAAAAAATTAGTCTGTTTTATTTCTATCATTCTATGTCATCCACTTTTTTTTTTCTATCATTCTATGTCATCCACCTTTTTTTTTAAAAAAAAAGAAAAGAAAAGGAAAAAACACTAAAAATAATCTATTTTTATTCCTATGTCATACTTGGCGTAACAAAGTTTTATTTTGTCTTTCCCTGTAACTTTGCCTCTGTATCCTGCTCTTTAGTTTGCAATGAAGTTGTTCTTGCAAAAAAGGAAAAAGAGAAGTCTAATATAGAAAGAGGAGAAATGACTAATGTTATGCTCTAACTTGACACTAAAAATTATCACCATTAAAAAATGATCACTACTAAATTTTAAATACCGTACCACATCAGGAATTGCACTTAAGAGTATGGGTAGCACTTTTCTTATTTGATAATCTCAAGATTCTGATCTTCCGGAAAGGATGGGAGGAACCAGATTCCCGCCAAACCAGCTCCTTGTTGGAACCTACAAAGCCTGTATTTAAACCACCATTCATCTATTCCAGTTCCAGCTTTGACATAGGATACCGAACTGCTGTAGCTTTTGAACAGTTCCATTCTACATCGCTGGTCGGCCGTTGGGCTTCCCAGGTCAGCCCTAGGCAGTAGGCATGCTTAGTATTAAAGCACAAAAATTAAACAAAATTTTGAAGAAACAAAATCTAAACACAATATGAGAGTCAAAAGTAATCATCCACGTTTAATCAGTTAGATGTAGTATTACATGTTCCACAGAAGTCTCAAAAACAATTATCCAATTATGAAGCATTAAATAGAATGTAACCAGTAACCAAAACAAAAACTGAATAACATCTAATGTACAGCCAGCCTTGCAAAAGCACACATGGTGTACAGGGCTGGTATTGATAGCATCCCTCCATCTACATCTACTCACACAGAGAGAGAGAGAGAATAAAGGGTCCAAGTCATGAAGGCGTTTGCTTCATTGATCCAAACACAAGGAGCTGTCCTCCTTAAAGATGTCAATGGAATTTGCCTGAGAACCACTTCACACTATTTCCAAGTAGAACCACCGAGTCTAATTACTTCTTCACCGCCATTGTCCCTCGTAGGAATCCTTTCCATGCTAGAGTCGCCTTTTTGGTTGCCTAAATCACCGTAGAGATCCTTAAGTTTAGCCAAATTGTTAGATACCGATGTCCTCTCCTTGCTCCCATCTCTTTGTGGACTCGAAGGACGATCAGTCTGTGCAAGGCCAGCTTGCAAGCTCCGACTCCTGCTCCTGCTCCTACTTCTACTCCTACTATGATAATGCCTACCATCATCATGGCTGCTCTTCTCATGCTCCCTTCTGCTTTCCCTCTCAGAATATTTGGACCTCCGATCATAATCATAATTCCGCTCTCTGTCCCTCTCCCGGTCCCTATCTCTATCCCTTACTCTGTCCCTATCCCTTTCTCGATCTCGATCTCGAACCCGATCCCTGTCCCTTTCTCGATCTTGCTCCAGATCCCTTTCTCTTTCTCGATTCTGATAACGGTCTCGATCCCTGTCTCTATCTCTGTCTCGATCCCTGTCTGGATAATCTCTATCAGAGTATTCACGACTCTGGCTGCGACGGCTCCGGGGAGATCTTTGCAGATCATCATTGCTGGCTCTATCATGAGAGGCAGGTGTTATGGTACGACGAACAGGTGAGGAGTCCCTGGTAGAAGCACGATGAGGAGCACGCTGACCAAAAGAGACAGAAAGTGCAGCTTTGACAGAGGGTGGCCGACGAGCAGTGTCATCAGATCCATGCCGGGTAGTATCCCCAGTTACACCACAATGCTTGGTGGGGAGGTTCAACTTCTCAAGATTCGATACAACCTGGCGCATTACAGGAACAGGGATGCGGGGAAAAAGGGTATCAAAGTAGTACTGCAAGAACACAAAGTGTTAATTCACTTTTCCACCAAGTTGGAAATGAAGATAAGCCATGATTCTGTCCCGATGTCTAGTAAAAACTTGCAAGGTAGAATATCAAATACAAATACACTAAAAATTTATTGCAATTCATTTTGTAACCTCATTTTACAAGACCTCACAGGAGTGTCACAATTCTTTCTCTTTGGCATGAGACTCGCAGGGAAAAGAAGGCAGCCACATCTTGCTCTTTTAAGCTCATTCTTTAATAAATTATTTGTAGGACAAGAAGGCTGCACTTATGCCCACAGACATCTATAGTACCTCTTAAGCTGTTACATTAAAACATGGGAGCAGCATTGTATCTTTTTTTGGAATTTTCTGGTACATCAAGATTCAAGAAGAAAGTATGTGAAAATGAAAAGATCTCAGTTTAATTTAGAAATACTAACTATTGTATTCTCCTTACTTTATGTTTTAAGAATTTATTTTCAGGAATTCCAATATCAAGTGATTCAATAGACTGTAGTATGCAAAGTAAGTTATTATTTATGAATATTGGGTATTATTAACCAATGCTCAAAAAAGTCAACAAGAGTAGAAAGAAAGTGCTGAAGCAGGCACACCGATATTTGAAATATTAAGCACACCTAACCTGTCCAAGAAGCAAATCACGAACATATACACCCATCGTGGTCATTCTTCCATTGGATCCAGGAGAGAATTCCTGAAGTACAATATCATGATTCTATTATAAAATGGACAAGGATTATATTAAAAGAAAAAAAAACTAATTCCATTGAATTTGAGTAAGTGTTTTAACAGTTATTCACAAGAGTGGTAATACAAATAGATATGGTGAAAATGATATTTACTTGCAGAAGAAAAAAAAAAGCAATATTTTTATAGTTGGATAAGATCAACTATAAAAATATAGCAGAAGCCTTGATAGCTAATTGAACATAAGAGGTTAGTTATAGTTGAATTCAAACTAGTCCAGCAAATGAACCTGAAAATCTTTACCCAACCACCTTAGATAAGTAGAGCCTTTTCCAGCCCACTAATCTTCTCTCCATTTTCTCAACAATTGTATTCCAACTAAATTTGCCTTGAACGGAGCACCCAAAGGCCCAAGTATTTCATGGGCAAAGACAAAACCCTATAACCTAGAATACGAGCCAAACCATTCACATTCAGCACATTACAACATGAACCAATTAAATTTCGCCAAATTAACCTTCAACCCTAAAGCAGCTTCAAAACAAATGAGAACACATCTCAAATAACGAAAATAATCTGGTGCAATTCAACGGAAAATAAGGCTATCATCAGTAAATAAGAGATGAGAGACAGATAATGAATCATCATTCCCAGCCCCCACCAAACAACCTGAGATAAAACCCCATTCACAACGGCTGGCATCATTCGACTTAGTACTTCCATAACAATCACAAATAGGAAAGGGGATAGAGGGTCACCTGTCTCAGACCACAATATCTATCAAAAAAATAATTGGGAGTGCCGTTAATCAGAATAGAGAACTAGAGCTGGAACCATCTTGCTTCCCTTATGAAGTTAACAAAAAGTATCAAGGTAAGGATTTACATTAATGACAACTAAAAAGACTAACCTCTTCTTAAGGCATTGAAAACCTTGCCATGGGGGCTCAACACCTTATTAAATCCAGCGAATCGAAGCCTAGATCAGTCCAGGTCTTTAATTAGATTGTTTAAGCATATAACTCTATCAAACCAAACCAAACCCCATGGGTTTTTTATGACCTGTTAAACTGAGGCAGTTTTTGTAGAACTGCCCAGGTTTCTTCATGTACTTCAAATTACAAATCTATCTAATTTTTTAATTTTTTTTCTATACATTTGACATTTTGGTCTTTTGACAAGAAAATTGCTATATTAAGGAAAGAGATCAAGAAATACATCTTCCTTTTCAAGAGTTACCATTTTTTGCAGCAAAAGAAAAAGTATGTAATCACACTAGAAGAAAGCAATCATTCAATAAATTCAATACAACTTAGAAAGTAAGACACTTCCTTAAATTCTAATGAAATATGAAATACTAAAATACTATATGCCATTGCCAATAGATAAAAGCAGCATAACACCTTTCAATACCTCTTCGTCTTTAACATATGGATCAAACCAACTCCATAAAGTCTTTGGATCTGCAGCATATCTCAAGTACAGGAATCCAATCTGCAACCAACATTTGACATATCAGTCCCAGATATTCTAGGGCATAACAAGCTCAAAGCTAAGATTGAACTGTAAGCGCTACATTAACATATGATGTACATGAAAATAATGAATATCATAACATTAGCTACAATGCCCCTTTCTTTTTAATAAATTACTACTATTCATGAAAAAAAAAAAAACCCAATGGCTACAATGCCAGGAAGAATTTAAAATTGATCCCAACTTTAAAGCACAAATGGATGAGGCATCTAAAAGTTATAAGAACAAGAGCATATGACATGGAATAGTGGTTCTAACATTCATGAAACCTACTTATCAAAAAAATGCAAAGAAAATGATAGCAAATACAAAGTTATGTTTCTATCGGAAAACAAACATAGAGCCTCTGATGGTGCTAAGAGAAGCAAGAACCCTAGGTTCTCAAAAGAACCTAGAAGTCAAAGGTAACTTTATATAGAGCACAAATTAAAGTGTCCTTAGCATCTCATAACCTCTATTTATTAGAGGATAGAACCCTAAAATCCAAGTATAATTGAATTATAGCCCTAAATTAATTCTAATCCTAGCCATACATTTATGAGGCTTTGAGAGTATCTAATCAGGTGTTGTTTCCTTGGAAAAGTAAATGGCAAAGCAAAATCCATGAAAAGGTCGCTGTTAAAATCCCTAAGGAGGTAACCCAAGGGGTTGGCCCAAGTGGTGAAGGCCTTGGTCTTGAGGGTTTGCTCCCTTCAAGGTCCAAGGTTCAACACCTCATGGGTGCAAACTGCTCCTTGAGGCCATCGGACTGGGGGTTCGTCCCTTAGTTTAACTGAGGTGCACTTGCAGGAAACTCCTTGCTAAGGGCTTGTGCACCCCCGGGATTAGTCGGAGCAAAACTCCGGACACCCGGTGCCAATAAAAAAAAATCCCTAAGGAGGTTGCCTTTTTTTTAAGCTTGGAAATGTGCATAGTGGAAGATTTTGACTCGGGATATCTCATCAAAAGGAATATGATTCTTGTTAATTGGTGTTGTATAAGTAAGTCTAGTAAAGAATCAGTTGAACACCTATTGCTTTATTCGGAGTTCAGTGGCCAATGCATTTGAAGGTTATTGATGAGTTTTTAGTTGGAAGGGCATGTTGAGGGGGCATAGTAATGAACTGACCTGGAATGCTACTCCTCTTTGTACAATGGGGACTCTTAGGAGGGAGAAACAACAGGACCTTTAATGGGCTTAAGCTTTGAATGACCCAGCTTAATTTCCTTAATTTTGTGATCATTGTATGCGTAGATGCTTGCTTCTTGAAGCATCCAATTTTTAGATTTCATAGATCATCTGAATTTTGCATGTATTCTTTAGGTGAACCTTTTGTATAATCCTACTATACTTAAGGTGTCTCATTTTTCTAACAAAACTTTATTAGTTATTAAAGAAATTTACATTACTCTTGCATCACCCCTTTTACAATAATGTCCTGCACTATAAGAAATTCTTTCCTTTAAACCACAACCAAAACCCCATCTAAACACCATCAGCCTCGTTAAACTGCTATTGAGATCTTAAACATCCTAATCTTAAAACTGTAGCACATAGTAAACAATTTTTTTTTAAAACATGTTTAATTTTCGACGCTCTAGGCTGTCTTGCCTAGCCATGCAATTGACTTGTTTGCTTGTTGGTTGACTGCACCAGTACTAGGGGTGTTGTTGTGTGGAAAATGGTGCCTTCTTGCCTATTGTGGTATCTTTGGAGGGAAATTAATGACATAAATTTTAAAGATCGTAAGAAGACGTTGGAGGAACTAGAGTTTTTTTCTTTTATACCCTTTATCTTTGGACAGCTATTTTTGTTTATCCTTTAGTGCTTAGCTATCATGATTTTCTTGTTCTTTTTTCTCTGTGTTTTCTCTTATATACTTCCTATGTACTTGGGCATGCCTTACACTTTTAATGTTACTATAACTTATATTAATTTAAAAAAAAAAAAAACATTTTTAATCTTCCAAACACTGTTTAAGCATATACTCTTCACATCCCAGAACTCAAGTTTCAACTTGCGTCCCTTACTCTTTGCAACCCCACATCACAACCATCTTCATACAGCTCAATTTTACCTAGTAAGTAAGCAATGTGGGGAACAAATACATGTGGAGAACAGCTCACTACCACAACAAAAAATAAATATTAAAGTTTCATTACTAATAAAATCCCAATGAAAAAAAGCATTCATTATTGCAAAGGAAAAACTAGACCTAAATGTGCCCTCTAGAATCAAAAAATAGATCAGACATTCTAAACAATTAGTCAAAAAGTAACTTCAGATTTTATATAACCACATTAAGAAGACGTCAAAACAAGTGCATGGAAATTTCTTAGTAATTTTATGTAGATGATAAATACTATTAAATTGAAAATGTGAATTTGACAAAAAAAATCGAAAAAATATATTCTTAGCTAGATGGTTTTCCTTGTATTCAAATGACACTCTAAAGACGCATATATCAGGTTGAGAAATAGGCAAACAAATCATTTCAGTACCCTCAATTCTTTGACTAATCTAAATCAAGACAAACTGAAACATAGATTTGAAAAGGTTCTACTTACCGCTCTAATGTAAGGAGAATCTGGGTGCTTTAAGAGGCCATGCATTTGTTTGACAGTGAGTTTCATAGTAAAAAACTTATAAAGAAGACAGAATGCTGTCGAAGGACCACGGCAGTTTCCAGTCATCCATGGTTCCACGTGATCAACTTGATTGTAAATTTCATCTATCACCTCATGGTATGTCTTTAACCGGTAAAGCTCTTTGAAGTAATCAGAAGAAAGAATGTTCATACAGAGGACTTTTTCTAGCAAAGAATCAATTGGTTTGCCACAAGTCTGTATCTCCATTATTGGTTATGAAATATATCCACCCACACTTGTAGAACCAAGACAATTTATAATTCTCAGCAATAACGGTAAATTGGAAGCGTCACTGTCTCATTCCTGCGACAAAAGAAGTCAACAACTAATGAGGACTCCCGAATGAAAACAAAAACCAGAACCCAAAAACAGAAATTACCAAGAAATCAATGAAATGGAAAATAATAATAATAGTAATAATAAAATACAAAAAACCCCACTCCACTGAGCCTAAAGTTCAATTTCTTAGCTATATTCTCCTTATTTTAGACCAGAGGAAATCAAAAAAGGACCTTTGAATTGCTTGTACTCAGAATGCAAATCCTAAAAACCTTGCTCCCAGTTCCGTTATTTACCAAAAAAAAAAAAAAATTAGAAACATTAATCTTCATTTATTTTTTCCGAGTAATTTTTATTATCTAGAATCCGAGAGAACACACAAATATAACCTACACAAAACCAGCCTAACAAAAGGCATTAGGCAAAGGAATCAAAAGTAACAGGACTAGAAAGAAAACAAAAAACGAAGAAGACGAAGAGGTAATATTCAAAACCCTAGAAATCAAGACACAAAGATCGAAAAGCCATAATCCAACAATTGAGCTGCAAATCCTCAAAACTTAAACAGTAATACGATAATATTGGAACAAATAAACAAACAGAGAAGCAAATTCAAAGAGAAAGCTGTAGAGATTGAGCATGAGATCATAGAGCTTACGCGCCAATTGGAAGAACTGAGTCGGTGGAATGCGACGGCTTATACGATGACGTTAAAGGATGTTGCGCGGGCAGTAAACCCTAATAACAACGCCGTTCAGTTTTGGCTCAGTTGGTTTTGGTTTTGGCTTTCGTCACCATTGAAGGCGATAGAGAAAAGGAACAGTAGTATGGTCAAGCGCTCTACGGCTTATAGTACCCAACCGGTTCTATCAAGAACCGGACCAAAGACCCCACTGTCTCGGCACGCACGTGGCAGGCCTCTTTTCTTTTTTTTTTTCTTTTTTTTTCAAGAAACTTAGAGCAATTACGGTCAATTTGGGATTAATTTTCAAGATATAGCTCAATCAATTAGAAACTAATGCGGTTACGGTTAGCGGTTACTAACAATAACTACTAACAGTATCTCTCTTTTTTTTTGAAAAAATTCATTCTCATTTCATAGAATTCAAGTGCAAAAGCTCTTACAATTACAGGGCAAACCCTGAAGTAATCGTAGCTTAAGCTACAAAGTCACAAATTGAATCTTATACAAGTCAACGAAATTCGAAAATACATTCGCTACCTCATGACTAAAATAACAGGATAAACATTCAAATCTGCTTGGCGAGTTCAAAGACTCTTGAACCAAGTAGACACCATCAATGCAGAGCGTTTATTCCACGACCCTAAGAGGTAAACCCTTTTATGCCGCTATTCATCCTCCTCGACAATTAAGTCGGGATACACATTCATCCAGACATAGAAGTCGGATCATTTTTCCTCCTCGACCAAAGCTAGGGTAACATACACATCCACGACACACAAGTCGGGATCAAAGGGATCAATCGAACCATCGAGACTAGAGCATTATTACAAGCAAATAACAATGAAATATAGGGAAAATAAAAGTAACATAGCGAATACAAGCAAAAAGAAATACAGAAAAAAAACCGATCGCGTGTACATTGACCTGCAAAAGAAGAGCACGATGGAAGCTCGCATGGGGGGCGCAAAAGAATCTCAACAATGGACGGAAAAGCGCGGAGAAGATCGATGAACGCAAAAAACTCAAAAACATGAAAGAGAAAAGTAAAATGTCACAAAATACCAAACAAAAACTGGAATGGAGGAGGCGGGGGATGAGAAAAAGGGACGGGGGCACTGAGTCTAAGGACATCAAGTAAACTACTAGAGTCCGATGTGAGAGGGATGTGGGGAGGAGGGATGGTGGAGGCCATCCCTCCTCCCCTGTAGTTATGGCGTTTGAGGAGGGGGAGTGACGACTTGACTGAAGCTAAGAAACCCTAGAGAGCTTTTAATTTATATTACTATCAACAGTAACTGTCTTAGCACCTGTAACTGCTCGCTAATCGTTTTTTCAAAATTGAGCTTCTCTTTTTTTTTTTGCTTTTTGGGTGTTTTTTGGCTTTTATTACTACTGTAGCATTTTTTACATTAATTTGTTTTTTTGTATTTTTTGTGTCTTTTTTGTCATAATTGCTATAAAAAGAGCCCTTATTGAAAAATAAAAAATAGTTGACCCCAAATTTATATTTACTTGTACTTTTAAAAAAAATACTTAAATATTAAATCATAATCGATTAACTTTAAAAAATAAAAATAAAAAACACAACATATAACAAAAAATCAACACAACATATAAAAAAAGTTCAACACAACTGTCACAACATATAAAATATATATATATATATATATATAAATTCAACACAACATTTAAAAGAAGTTCAAATAAAACATATAAATTATGATCATATTTACTTATAATCTTTTTTTTAAATTGAACTTATTATTTAATGGTAATACTCAAACTCTTAAGTCCTAAATTCCTAATGATCTAATGATCATACACTCATACTATGATACTAAGATGGGTAAGTTTATAAATTGTCTCACTCCTTATGAAATTATTATCACATTTACTTATAAGCTTTTTTTTAACTAAACTTATTATCTAATGGTAATGCTCAAACTCCTAAGTCCTAAATTCTTAATGATCTAATAGTCATACACTCATACTTAAATTATATGATTATATTATCTCATAAATCACAATTCATATTAATATAATAAAATTATTTTAGATATAAGAATCTAAGATAATATGATATATGTTTTATAAGTATAAAGTATCTAATAATGTTTTGATTCAATTGTGGTTATAAGTAACACATTGTTTAATTAATCTAATATTAATTACTTAATTTAATATTATATGAATCACATTATCATTGTACATTAATAATATAATCAGAGACGGAGGGAAGGGGGGACCGGCTGGGGCCATGGTCCCCCCCCCCCATTTCCTAAAAAAAAATTTAAGGAGTAAAAAAATAATAATAATAATACTGGTCCCCCTCCAAAATAAATTGATAAGTCACGATCCCTCCCAATTTTTTTTTTTTTTTTGTGTTTTTTGTTGTTGTAATTTTGATGGGTTTTTATAACTAATGTCATTAAAAAATCTCTAGTTTCTCTTTGAGTTTTTGTTCTACCCATTGAATTTCAAGTTTAAAATCATAATGATTTGAGTAATTTTTTATTAAATCTGAATTTGAGAGAATTTTAGTAAGAAGTTAAATTCCTAAAATTAATTTGGGGCTTTTGTGTATAGTGAATTTCTATGCATGATTTAAGATCCGAGTTGTTAGATTAATAGGTTGAAAGCTTCAATTTCACTATTGTTAATACTTAATAGTATGGATATAAACCCTAATTTGTGTAGTATGAATTAAATTAGGGTTTTTTGTATTTAAACACTAGGATTGCTAATTGGATGTGTTAATTACATTTAAAGTGTTAATTAACCCTATACTCTTATGAGTTCAATGGAAATTGATGCCTATAGGGTTTAGGTTCTAATATGTCATATTAGAATCATATTGATTATTGTATGAATATGACTATTATAAATTGGAGGTAAGTAGCTAGATTGATGGAATAGGAAGAGAATAATAATTATAGGGTTAAAGTGTAATGTTTAACTTAGAGTCTCTATGTGATGATTATGTTATTCATGTGAGTTTGTTCATTGTTAACTCATATATATATATATATATATTTTATTTCCTAAAGAAAAAATAATCATGTAAATTTATTTATAAATGATGGAAAATCAAATACAATATTTGACTATTTCAAAAAAAAATGCACAAAGTTTATTAGAGCTTGATCCTCGATTGTGTGTCACATATGGGAATATGATGTTAATAAACAAGATGCAAAATAACTCAACGCAGGTTATACTTTTTGAAGTTTGTGCTTTAAGTTCAATTCCTAATCTAAGTGGTATTGTAATTTGGATATTATGATTATTCAATATTGAGAATATTGTTTGTTAGAATTTAAACATTTAATTGGAGAATATGACACAATTTTAAGCTCAATTACTCATTGTATTTAAGTACTAGTGATTGGAAAAAAAAAAAAAAAAGTACTAGTGTATTACACATTGCAAAATAAAAAAAAAATTGCTTTGGTCCCCTCCCATAAAACTTTCTGGCTCCGTCCCTGAATATAATTAACTTGAATAAAATATTTGAATTGTCATTAAATCATATAATTAAGTATTAATCTTATACATTTATATTATTCAATATGCATAATTGCATATATGTATAATTACTTAATGTACTAAATTGCAAAATATTATAATAAGAATGTATAATATAAGTACTTACAAAGCTAATTAATATGTAACTACAAATTGTCTAGCTCCAAGAGGTAGTTTAATCGGTTGGACCACACTTAATGAAGTGGTGGTTACTAGTTCGAATCCCATCCTCCCCTCTTATACGGACATGTCAAAAAGAAAAAATGTAACTACAAACTAATTATTAATCATATTACTTATGTAGTTTATGTTATGTAGTTAATAACATACATTGGAACTAAGTATCTAGATACTTAATTGTTTATTGTTGTATTAGTATGAACTTGCATACTTATAACTTATGACTTTTGAATATGTATGTATTTTTTTAAACCGCAATGTCAAGTGTCTTACATTTTGTGATATCTTTTAAAAACACAGATTATTCTTGCAAAATCACAATCTCAAATGTATCCTCATTCAAAACTTCTGTAGAGCCAAAAGAACCAAAAGGAAGTGCAATCTTTTTTATAACACAAAATACTAAAAATAATAAATATATCATACATTTCAGAGGGATGTTTATACAATATGGTTTTATGTATAATCTTTTTATAGTTTAACTGTTTAAGGTTTTAGATCAGATTTTTGTAATCTAATAGTTTTTTTTTTTTTTTTAAAAAAGTTATACTTCTATGTTTATAAATAAAGAAACAACTATAAAGATAAAAGGTATCTAGTTACTCACAGTCTCACTCGATCGATCTTAATTTACCTGAATATGTAGGTCAAATGTTCTTTAGGTAGCGTTTGCTTCAATTAATTTCGCCCATTTTTGTTATGGACGGAAAATATTGGTCACCAATAAATAATTTTTGAGTGAACAATAAATTTGTCAGCATAGGAAAGAAAATATCACACGAATTATTTTCTCAAACTTGTTTCCCTTATTTTAGAACAATATAATCATCCATCATCATAGAGGAAAACTTTGTTCCCTTCCTCCGCCTTTTCAACCATTATTCCCTTTATTTTGTCATAATTTTTCTTTCTATGGTGATCGTCCGTCCATTACCCTTATAAAAAATCATAATCATCGTCTTTAAATGGTAGTTCAATTGACTATAGATCACGCCTCGTGAAACGAAAGTTACTAATTCGAACTTTCTTTCCCTTTCCATATATATGTGGACATGTCCCAACAAAAAAAAAAAAATTGAAAAAAAAAAGCCTAACAAGCACCTCTCTTTTCATATGGAGATTTTATTTTTTCTTGAATTATCGGCCAACGGTATTTGACATTATCAAATAATTAAGGGTAGTTTCTTATTGCTCTATGGACAATAATTTCCTCCAAACCTTGGTTTATTATACTTACAGTTGGAAAATATATTTTGTACTAACCAAACAAGGAAATATTATTTTTAGGGTTTCAATCAAGCCATAAAAAATCAATCATTTTTCCCAAATTTTTTTTTTAAAAAAAAAAAATCCCTAAAAAACCAATTATCGTCAAAAACAAATCCAACCTTAGTAAATAAAGGATCAAAATTCAATAAATACGATACAAAGATGGTTTATTCATATAATGCAAAAGCCAAGCATGTGCCTAAGCATGGGCATTTTTGTCGCTTTGTCATGTCAATCTTAGCAGAAGTCTTTAATATATATTCTAGCACGGCTCTCTGCTCTAATCACACAACGTTTCCTTTCCCTTTCCCTTTCCCTCTTATTTATTTATTTATTTTATTAAAATGAAGTTTCCTCTCCCTTTCACACTTTCTAAACGTTTCTCCCCCTCAAAATTCACAAGAAAAAAGTGCCTCGCTGCCTCCCAAAGAGGCCAACCTTTGATAAGTATCTAATAGGCTAGCCTCAAAGCCATCGTCCATGCTACCATCTCTATATGATTAGGGCCCAATTCTTGTGTGATTTAAACACCACAGAGAGAGAGAGAGAGAGAGAGAGAGAGAGGTAATAATAACGAAAGAGGGATTACAAGGCAAAAGACTATTTACTTTATTTTATCCAAGGAAAAAGCCGTCTCCTCCCATAGAAATTACAACACCCACAATTACAAAAGAAGAAAGAAAAAAAAGGGGGGGGGGGGGGGAAACTAGGAAATTCTCACTAATATTAACTCCCTATAAACGACGTAGCATATGACAACTACGTACAGAACGTAAAGCAGAAGCCTTCTACGACTACATTGTACTTGGTAGCTACTATGCATGAACAAGCATGAGGAGTACGTAATAGGCGAGCTTTTCCGGTCGGCTATGGTTTTATCTGATGGGCTTCAGACCTTGACTCCCTTGAAAATCATAGAGTCCACCGGAAGAGATGCGGGTTCCGCACTTGCCGCTCACGATGCGGAAACTTGGGTCTCTAGGAACTGTCAAGGGCCTGTTTGATCTATAAAATTAAAAACAAAAACATGTTATCAAGAGTTTGCAGATCGATCCCCACGTGGATTATTAGATAAAAAGATCTCCATTTTCTTAATTTGCTAAAGAACGGTAACACAAGGTTATAAGGGTAATATTTTGATTACCTTTACTGTGAAGTTGACTAACTCAACTGTATGAAAGGGAACCATCGTGAGAGATAATTACCTTTGTGGAAAGAAGGGTCTATCGAAGAAAGGCATCAGCTGAGCTCTTGGAATCATCTCCTTTCTTAGCAAACGAACCTCTTCCTCTTCTATCATCTGCTTCAGGGTTAGCATGTCGATAAGAGTGCTCTCATATAAAAAATAAATAAATTAGTGTTTAATTTGAAGACATGTTTTATTAATTAATTACCTTCTGCAACTTCTCTGCTTGTTTTCTGTTGCTCTATGATATACAACTTGGTTGCAACCTGCATGAGTAATATTTATACATAAAAAGCTTTGGAAAATTGTATATGAGAATGTTCAAACTAATTATTAAGAGAGTACAACAAGATCAGCAAACTGATCATCACTCACCTCGTAGTTGAACATGGCGCGTTTGAGGGCTCTTTCTTGAGTGCGAAGTTTGAAATCTTGTGGCTTGGTGTTCTCTTTTGTGGGAGACTTTGGAGAAGCCTAGAGATCGACATACATGTATGGAGTCTCAAGACCAAGATCGAGACAGAGAGAGAGAGGGGAATGGGATGGCAGCTGAAAGTTTAATACATATATTTACCTTAGATTTGCCAAAGAGCCTGTCTTTGAGTTCGTCTTTTGTCTGTCGAAACATCCCATGTTAGCGCCTTTAGTGACCATATTTAATGATGTAGATTCCAATTTATTTTTTTATTATTATTATTATTATTTTTGTATTAAAATTTAGTAGTGTATATATGTATAAACACTACAAGTGGATTTAGTTGCGAGGGTGACACTAACACTTACTGTGCATCATGAGTTGCTTTTTCTGTATAGGTAAGGAAACAATCACGGCAAAAAAGGAAGTTTATGATAAAATTAAAGGGAAACAATGATCAGATTTTATTTTCCTCTTCCCCACATATCACCTCTATGTAATGTAAAGTAGTCTATGTTTAATTATGACTTTAATGATGAGGTACACTTCTTCAACAGGGAGTATTCAAAGTTGTGTATCAAAATGATGAGTTAAATTATGAAATGTCCCGCTCCCTCTTCTCTTTACGTGACTTAAAATGACAAAAATATTGTATAAAATTAAAAAATGACTTGTTTTTCTCTGATTTAATGTAAATTAAGATTGGAATTTTAAGTTGGGCCCAACCCAACCTAATTAATTAATCAACTTAGAAAGGCTAGAGGCAATCAAGCTCCGATCCTGTTGAGGCATGGAACATATATCTCACCATTCCACTGGAAGTAGAGCTCCAAGAGACTGCTGCAGATTGTGAACTAGCCTTCACAAACTTTAAAGGCAAAAGAAAAACAAAACATATATATTAATTAAGGATCAACATGGGTACTAGAAAAGACTAATTAGAAATAGGGAAGCAGAAAAAGAAGGAAGGTATAGCTAGCATTGCAACCTTGAGTGCGGCTCTGGTGTGAGTCTTCTCCATGATAAGCTCTGATGGGTGGAATCGTTAGTGAATTGAAGTGAATATATAAGTGGTGGGGGAAATTAGAGGTTGGAGATTGGTAACTGTCTTCAGTGCTATTTTTTTCTGTTGCAACATCACCAGCATGCTTGGAAATTTGCACGCTCTCATGCACCAAACTTTCTGATTAAACCTCCCTCTCATTCCTATATTTGTCATACCCTAACAATTGTTCCTTCAAATCTCCTCTTGGCGTTTGCTAAAGACATAATCCCTGGTTCCTATTAACTAATCATCCAAATACTTCACTTCTAATTAACTAAACCAATGATATAATTAACCACTTGTGGTCTCAGTAGGCTGTCATCTCAGTACACTAGAGCCCAGCTCTTTGTATATATACTATAGTTAATTTATACAATAATTTCAAATGCTAATGGTTGTGATTTCAGAAAATAGATAAAGAAAAACTGCAGTGACTGTTGTTTGTTTTTAATCAAACTGAATTACTGTACGTAATGACATATATATATATATATATATATATATTAACTTGTTGCTTGAGTCGAGGTTTTGGTTTTCTTCCTTCCGGGAAAACTACCTCTTACACTCAAATTAAAATTACAATATACTTAAATGTAAATGACTTTGATTCCCATTAATACTTTAGTATATATAAAGTATTGGTTAGGTTATGGCTCAGTAAGTTAGACTTAAGAGAATGTTTGCAGTTTCTACCATCTAGACTCCTCGTGTGCTACATACTTTTAGTACATATAAGTGTTGTTATGGTTACAATATATAGAATAATCATAGTCGATCTCCCTCGCCTACTCTTTTAAGTTAAAAATAAGAACTTTGCAATGTACTTTTAACTTAAACTTTAAAAAGTTGCAATTAATTGACCCCTTCAAACTACCAACTACTTTCACTTAGCCTTCATCTGTTAGAATTTTCAATCAACTCTGATGGAATAATACAGTATATATATCCTTGTCATTTATGTGAAAATACAACTATGTCCTTAATATTATTAAAAAAAAAAAAAACCTTTCCTAGCCATGGGTCTCCTAGCTAACTCCTCCCACGTTGGTTTTTTTTTTTTTTTTTAAAAATTATTTATGTGATGCAAGGGGTACGGTATTATTGTTATTTTTAGAAAAATCTAAGTTTAGCTGTAAATCTTAGGGCCTATTTGAGATTGCATTTGAGAGGCATAAAAGTGTTTTTTATACTAAGAATGCTCGTTTAAAAAAAAAAAAGTCGTTTGGTAAAAAAATTAAAAACGCTTTTAAGAATATCAAAAGCTTAAAAATGGCAAAAAGTACTTTTGGCAAAAGCTTAAAAATGAAGTTTTGTCCAAAAACTCTTTTTAACTTAAAAACTTTATTTTTTAAATGCAATCTCAAACAAACTTTTAATGGAAGAGGCTAAGTGAAAGGGTTAGTAATTTGGGGGTCAATCATAACTGTTTAAAGTTTGAAAAAAAAAAAATTACAATTTGGATATACATTTGAGGAGATCTAATATGTATAATTGTTCCTTTTTTTTCTTTTTTTTTGAGCTTGGTATATACTTGAGTAAGTGAAGCATGCAACTCCACTTTATTTAATTATAGCAAAAGAAACTAATTAAAGAAAAACTCCCATGTTGCACTTATTACTAGATATTAGAAAATGTTGAAGGCAGACATGCAGTAGTACAATAACTACATTAATAATAACAAAAAAAAGACCAGAAAAATGAGCTCTGATTGACTCACGTTGTCACTGTCTCTTCCTACACAAAAGCAAAGCACCCGTCAAATCAAAGGAGAAGGAGCAAAAAGATGAGCACAGGTTGTTAACCACCCACTCTCAAGTATTTCTTGTTAAAGCCGTTACATAACAAAGACACAAACAAATTAGCTTTGATTGCGTTTGGGGGAAAGTTGGAAACCCTAATTAAGAAGCTATTTAGCTTATCATGGGTAAGCAGCGTGTCATGTATACGTTAGGTCATGAATTCGAAAATCAACCTACCAAAGCAATATATTATTGCTTGTGATTTAAGTTTCGCAGGAAAAAAATGATTAGCCCTAACAAGAAAAAATAAATAAAATTAACGAACTGTTGTATTGGAATGCCTTGTGTGTCTTTGTTAATTCGGGCAAATGAATGGACAAGTGTAACAGAAGGAGAGGGGATGGGCAAACTAAGTGAATGAACAAGGGGCTTAATTTATTGCCCCAGTTGCCATCAGTGTTTGGGTTGGTGGAAAAGTCAATTCCATTATGGACTTGGTGTCATGGATCAATTAAACCCCACAAATTAATTCCATTAATTAAGAGTTTGGGTCCTTGCTGCTTAGTATTTTTGCAGGGATGAGGGCGCAATATAAAATATGATTTGCTATTTGGTTGGAGAGCAGCCGGCTGCTTCTCAATCAGACCCATCTCTTTGCTGCTTGCATGCCTTTTGCAATGATCAACTAAATGGACTAGACTGCTAATACTCCCCCCCATAAGATTTATGTCAATTTTGGTTGGTTACTGAAGAACTTAAAATTTTGTGTATGCCCAAATCTCTCCTGCAAAGTGTACAATTTTTTTTTTGGTTTCAAATTGAATTCGGGAAAAGGGTTATAAGGAGGATTCATTTGCGTTTTATGGATGAGGAAAATATAATTGGGGATTCTATGGAAATGATACCATAAAGCGGAAAAGGGATGGGCTCTTCAACAATAAACCAAAAAAAAAGTGACAACGCAAAAATACAATCAAAATATAGAAAATGGGATAAACAAGTAACTTGATTCACTTAATATGGTTGCATAAAGCGATTACAGAAACAAAATTGCACAAATTAAGATGAATATATCTAAACCTCCACATAGAAATAACAACCACCGGAAGGAATGTTGAAGCAATAGAATTACCGTACGTCAAAGTTTGAATCATAGACTATAAAAGAGAGACACCAATACAAAGTGAACAATTAATTGTGATTATTTTTGGTATTTAACATTTTAGAGATGTACTCTTAAAACTCATTATATATCAATATTGGCAGATATATCAATCTTAGTGATCATTATTATTATTATTAAAAAAAAACACACTGTTGTCTACATGTTATCTTATTGACATATCAATCTGCACATATACTCTCGAAATTTTATAGATCGGCACCCCTCCCCCCATGACCCCTCACAACGCCAATCTTCCTCAAAAAAAACCCCCCCTCAAAGCCTCAATATATATATATATATATATATATATATATATATATATTTTCTAATTTAAAGAGTAGGCTAAAGAGACCAATTATAGTCATCCTATCTGAGTATAACCATAATAGCACCTACCCTCAAAGCCTCGATTGACTCCACTATAATCCTCCTCAAAGCAAAATATACTCTTCTTGTTTTCCTTCATTCGGATTTTGTTCATTTAGTTCAAATATGATATTTTGGGTTTTGTACATATTTTTTGTTCAGGGCATTTTAGGTTTTGCAAAATTTGTGTGCTTTTTTTTTTCCCGTATGGGTTTTATCCCGACCAACAATTATCATCAGTGTCAGTGACTGTTTGCCCACCTGGATAGGGTCAATCAGCGAGGGCAAATTCTATGGAAGGTTTTCAAGAACAGCAAGAATTTTTCAAGCTACCAAAAGAAAGCATAATAAAGCTGAGTAAAGCTCGATCCTTACCAATCATGGGTCAAAGTGGAAGTTCATCCGCTGATCCTGGCATGGATGTAGACGTTGATCTTTATTATACTATGAATTTGTGAGAATACAGTGTGTCCTCAGTTTGCCATAATTATGAAGATGGCAGAAGAAACATAAACAAAAATGCAGAAAATGAGATAAACAATGTAAAAAGAAAAGAAAAGAAAAGAAATGATATTTATTTCTTTTGTTTGCCCTCTTCTTTCTCTAATACAAAAAGTCAGCTCCTCCCTGGATGATCTCAGGTAGCAGTTTCCCTTTTATTCCTCAGAAACCTTGAAAAATGTATACGATAGAATTAAGTTATTGATTCCATCCATTCTGGGATCTTCTTCAATCTCGGGATCAATATAAAAGAATACCTGCATTTTGAAAAATATAATTAGTAACATAATTTCAGTAGTTATAAGCTGTTTTGCTCATAAATCATGATATAAATATGAAAAATACTGCTTACAGGCATGTCAATCTGCTCTCCAGGAAGAAGACGCTGCTCCTCAAAGCAAAAACATTGTATTTTATTGAAGTAGACTCCAGCCTGGGGAGAAAAAAAAATAATAACAATAATAAAATAACAATCTCAAAAATTAAAGCTCTAAACTAAAACCAAGTAACGAAACTCTCTCGCAGGCCTTAAGGTATCCTAATGGGCAGTCACCCTTTTTATATCCCATTCAACTATAGACCCATGATATATCATAAAATCAGTATTCCCAAGATGAGCAAAACCTCTTATCTATTCAGAAAACAATATTAAAAAACCAAATGAACAATACACCACCATACTACATGGATGTAGACTCATCAAGTACTTTTAGATGGCTTATGCCAGTGATATATACGTATGTGTATGTATAAGTACTTTAGATGATTTTGAGTTGAAAAGCTAAGGGAAACATTTTTCATTTGAAAGAGAGAAAGATAATAAGCTTATAGTTATGTGACCTAGCAAATGATTATGTATTAGAACCTCCAAGTGACGCGAGTTGCAACATAACATCTTTTCCCAAGCTGATTAACTCAAAAGAGGCTTTCTACCAGAAGTTTAATAAAAAGTAAAAGTGAATCAAAGTAATTATTAATGCTACTAACCAGCTACGTCTACATCGTTATTTTAATTATTCTTCCCATGCCCTGAGATTGAGAATGTGAATACGCAACTGTTTTGAAGGGAATCCACATAGCTACAAATGTGAGAATTTGTGGGAATCTGGACACCCGTAGCATCTAGATTCCATTGAGCATTTGTAGCCAGACAAAAGAATGCCTGCAAATTCTCTCTGGGATTTCCAGGAATCTTAAAATGTCTGGACTCAAAGGCACTTAAAGGTCAACCCAAATTCACCACCAACCCAATACTTCGAGTGAACTTTTTAGAAACAATAAACACTTGCAGGCCTTGATCCTAATACACCTACACCACTTTTCTATTCTTCATTATCATTTTTCGCTGGACACAAGTTACATGTTTAACTACCTTGAGAATACAAGAATGCAGAAAAAAAGGGAAGATGCACGTCCAGGCATCTTCCCTGGCATGCATGCACGTGCACACACACATACTGAGTAACAAACATAAAACAAAATATATATAACTAACTTCTCAAAATAATCAGCATAAGCAGGTTTATTTATAAGATTTAATCACAGCTAATAACCCCCTAAACCTAACAAGAGAAGTCAATAACTAATCATACAAAGAGAAGTCAGTATTTTAATAGAGAACCAAGTAACCATATCATACGAAATCCAATGATATTTAGAGTGAAACACTATTCACAATTCAGAAAAATATGCACATTTGTTATCATGAAATACTAAACAGTGTTTATCAGTACCTTCATGGGGGTGACATTATAGGTAGACACACCGGTTATTGGAGTTGAACTTTGATTTTCAGCAGTGTAAAATGCAAGGGCACTTTCTCCAGGTTTGACCCTTACCTGCAGCAAATATACCAAGATCGTAACAGCTCAGCAACAGAAACTGCTAATTTTTTAAAAATGAACAAATGTATATACTCTAGTATTAGAGTCACGTGGAGCCTTCTTACTGCTAATTTGTTCTTTATAATGATATTTCTGAAGTAAAATAAAATAAAATAATTTGTTTTAGCACATATACTAACATAATTTATTTTAAATGTATAAAAATAATGTGTATATATATATATATATATAGAGAGAGAGAGAGAGAGAGAGAAGGAAGAACCTCTCTTTGTGTGGGAACAAACTTCCATGGCATTCCATCAGCCACATCAGCATTGAACTGCACCACAATCTCCCTGCAAGGACAGCAACAAGAACTCAACACTCTACAGGCAAGAGCATGTATGGAAAACAAAACGTAAGCAACTTCATTGTGGTCAGAGTCCATTTAATGTCATTCTTAAAGAAATGCATACTTCCACTTTAATGTAGAGAGTAGAACATAAACATGTGATCATAATCACAAATCCAGGCAACACAAGCCCAATCAACAACTTCTATAGGAGTTCCAAGTTGTGTGGAAATAGTGCATAGTAGGAAGAGGGGCTTTTACAGAAAATGCTATTACTTCCTAAACACTGCCTTGTATTATATGAGGGAAGAGACACTTTATTGAGAGGAAGCATAATATTAAATGTATGGTTTATTGAGTTCAAAACGTCTCACACATGAAGGAGAAGGGATGCAAGCTTTGTCACTTAGTAGTGGGACAAGACAAGCAAGAACAGGGGATTAATTTGGAAAATTTGTATGTTTTCTCCAACTTGTTTGAGTCAACACACACTTTTGTAGGCTACTTTCCCTTCTCTTCCCCCATTTTTAGCATCATCACTGTCTTGCAAAATACTTGCTCAACATAAAGCATCAAACAAAAGGAATATATATGTAATCTAAAAACAGTACCATGAAAAGTAGGGGGGACTTGCAAAACACAAAAATATAAGAAACAAAAATATTAAAAGAACTAGTACTGACACCACAATTAGCTTCTAATCAACTGAGAATAGAGAAGGCTATGGTCATTCATATTGGAAACAAGCAAGGAATGAGCTCCAACTGTGAAATAGAAATCACACCTTGTGGCGACAGTTCCATCTTTAGCATGCCGAGATATCTTTTCTTCAACACTCTGCAGATAGCAAGATCTTGTTGTAACAGAAAAGAGAAGGGAATATGAAGAGAGAGAGAGAGGGGGGTTCTAATAAAAATCAAGGCAAATGAAAAATAAATAATAATAAACAGAAAAAATAAACTCAATCACACCTCACGGCGCTGAATAGTGCCTCCATAGCCAGTAGCCTGGCAGAACCTTCTGTACAGAGGAACAGCAGCATAACTACTTCCAACCATTGCAAAAACCAAAGCTGTAAGGTATAAAAGCATCTTCTTTGATTTCTGTTCACTGGAAGCTTGAGAAGCATAGTGGCGTCGGATATTGAGCAAAGAACAAGACTTCCCAATATACCCAGAACCAAAAGGTGAAAACTGGCTACACTTGCCAAATGGCCTTGTACTAAATTCATATCTTAACTTTAAACCCCATATATCATAATTGAAACCCCTCTGATATCCTGTATTAGCTTGGATGAAGTTGTAACTCGACCACCCTAAAACATTAGGTGTGCACCTGAATCAAGAACAAATTCATCTACATGTAACAAATTCATCTACCACTGAAGCTGGAGAAAAAATGCAACATGTCTTCAAATAGCTTCCAGAAAATGTATGATGTTTACAGAGAGTTAAACCATACTTTGAGAATATATATAGCTCATATCAAGTCGATCAAGTAGGTTTTAATCCCAGTTAAATTGGGGTTAATTCTATGGATACTCATCACACTACTCAGGGTCAGGCACATGTATTCCTTTCCACCACTGTCCTATCCAAAGAGTCATATTCTCTATCGCCCCCATACTATTTAACATATCATCCTTGGTCACTGCTACTCATGTTATTTTAGGTCTCCTCAAGAAAATTTCTAAATTTTTGGTAACTAATCTTCCAACTTTTTCTACCAAAACAAACAGAACCAAAGAAAGATTAAACTTCGAATATTAGTTTTATGAAAAGACTTACCTAGATCCAGGATAAGTATATTGTAAATTCTTAACGTAAGGGAAGAGATTGGTTCTTCTACAAAGTCTTGAAAACGACATATTCACAGGACAGCCACTGGCATCTGAAAAGAAAAGCAAAAACACCAAATGTGAATGAGAAATCAAACTCTATCATCATGTATCATATCTTTAGTTGCTAAATATAGAAAAAATAAAAATCTGTATAATGTTCCTTCCTTTTTCTTTTTTCTTTTTTTCTAATAAGTAAACACAACTTATTAAAAATGCAAAAGGTGTAACTCAAATACACAATAAGTATACAAGAGAAACACCTAGTTAAAAGAAGAAGAAAAAACCTCAACAACATGAAAGCTATAAATAGTTAAGTCAAAGGCAATTGTCCAAAGATAAAACAGAGTCTTGAAGAAAAAAATTCTTCAGTTCCACTATCGTCCATTCAGTCTTTAAAACACATAATTTTTTTTCCTCCAAAGACATCAAAGAAGCCACGACAAAACTATCTTCCACATATCAGAATTCTAAAGCCTACCAAATTGCCCTTTCTGGCAGGCGAAAAGGTCTACTACTCGACTAGGCATAACCCAAGCCAACTCTACAAGGCTGAAAATGGTATTCCAAAGGGCACCAGCCATCTCACAATGTCGTAAAAGGTGGTCCACTGACTCCCGACTCTTCTTACACATCCAGCAACAATAAACCACAATGATATGCCACTTTCTAAGATTATCCATGGTTAAAATCTTCCTGCAGGCAGCCAACCAAGCAAAGAAAAGCACTCTCAAAAAAGCCTTATTCTGCTAAATATTCCTCCAAGGAAAATGATTACTATCATAGGGAATAAGGACATTGTAGTATGATCTAACATCAAATAACCTTCTCTTGAAAGTTACCCAACAAAGCTTCTCTTTGTCATCCCATCTCAATTTGAGGGAGTACAAAAAATTAAAGAATGAGATAAAGAGATCCACTTCTCAATTATAAGCTGCTTTAAAAAAGTTAACATTCCACTGAGGAGAGTCGGTAGAAAGTGCCAAATGGTTTGCCACATAGGCATCCTTACAACAAGCCAAACTGAACAAGTTCGAAAAACTTATCCCTGCCTCACACATCATGCCAAGATCTAATTTTAGAGTCATCATCAACCTCAAATCTAGTATAACTAGAAAACTCTCCCCAGCCCTCCTGATATTCTTCCATAGCCCCACCCCATACAACCTGAGAACCTCATTTGAACACCACCCACTCCATGCACTGCCATATTTAGAATCCACTACCATCCTCCACAAGCCTCTCTCTCTCATGAACATAATGTGACAATCACTTTTCCAAAAGAGCTATGCTGAACAAAAGTAAATTACATACCCTTAGCTCCTCTCAATATTCTTTATTTTCTTTTCAACTTCCCATAAATATGAAACAATGGCTCTTCTTTTCAATCAACATAAAAAAATGACAAAAATTTGATGAGAATTTCAATTTTGTAAGAAAGCCAGAGCGACATTAAAACACAAAATTCAAATCCTGAAAAATTAATTGTTTTTCTCCTCAATTTTATAAGCAGCCATTCAGACCAATGGAGTATAATTTGCAGATAACTAAAAAGCAACAAGTGGTTGAATAAAAACTCCAATGCAGTTAATTTGGACTGAGGAAGAGAACGTGAGCCGCAAGTGAGACTCCTCACACTCCTCCACTCCTTTGCAAGTAAGTTAAAGCTAAATTTTTATACGAATGATGTATAATGTATTCAATCAGCCACATTAGAGTGTGTGTTTGGCTTTCATGGCCACAATAGAAATTCTTCCACTCTTAGTTTCTAAATCCATGCTCAAAATTCCAACACAATCCATGCTACAACAACTCATTGCGACTTGGTTTGAAGTTAACAATTCAACTCCAAAATTCTTAAAAGAAATCAACAAATACATCTCCTACATAAACATCGACAAAATGGGTTTCGGTCTCATCCACATCCAAAGCCATCCGGTCATGGGCTGCCCCTCCAGAAACGGCATAACCCACTTACCACACTCCGAATACGAATATTTGAGCATATAAACCCCAAAAAAACTCCATAATCCAAAAGTGTGTATTTCGTCCTAGACTCTCCCCTCCCCAGGTCCGGCCCTTGCAGCCTTTCAAATGGGCATTATCAACTCCCATTTTCTTTTAGATAACTTCTAACCCATCAGGTGTAAATAAGAGTCAAGCATTTAGATTGAGACATTCAGACATTACCTTATTTCTTCGATGGATGCCGAGCCTAAAGGGGCTGCTAGGTCCTAGCTTCGGTGAGTTCTCCGGGATTTCGTCGCCATATGAGAGTTCAGGTAGCCGGCGGTGGCGGATGCTGGTGGTGGAACCGAAGTTTATGGTGTGGGCGTGTGTGAGAGTCGAGTACGGAGCGAGAAGAAGAGAGAAAAAACTTATTCTACGATAATCCAAGCAGCAGCTCCACGAGTCTGCTCGGAACCAGTCGATTCCTGAGCCATTCGTTCTCCCCTCTCGGTTGGCGTTTGCCAACCACCAGAGCAAGTAAGAGAACCTACAGTGAATGAACTTAAAGAACCACAGATTTTGACCGGATTGTACACCTTTGTGTCTGGCTATGTATATGGATGTGCATAAAGAAGGGACGGAGATGAGAAATAGAAGAGATGGAGAGAGATACCTGGTTGGAAGACGGACGAGTTGCAGTCGGAGGAAGACGATCTCCGAGCTCTTCTTCTTCAAGCGGTCACGGTTCTTGACGAAGAGGGCTTTTGTGGCAAATTAGACAATCCTTATTCGGGATTAGCTATTCCATGGAATAATCAAGCTCCTAAGCAAACACAGGAATGGCTACTCCACACGAATAGCTATTCAATTTCAGCGTCTATTCTGCGAACCAAAAGAGTTTTAAAACGAGAACGTGGGAGAAGGATGGACTGAATGGTGGTAGTTTTTTTTTTCAAGGCTTAATTAAATTTTATTTTATTTTTTATATGTACGAGGAAAATAGACATTCGAACTAGTGAATTTTATTTCATTAAATTTAGTTATGAAAAAGAGAAATTCAAATTAGTAATTTTTGTTTCATTAAACGTGCTCTCAACCGATTAAACCTCTTAGGGACAAAGGCTTAATTAATCTAAACAATAATTTTTGTAGTTTGTTTGGTGTTGCAAATTTGTAGATTAAAAAATGGGAAAAATCGTATATAACCTTTTTTCTAATCTGAATTTACTTGAGTTCTCAATTTTTAAGTTTTGTCTAAATCTAAAATAGACATCTTTTTACTTTACTGTAAAAATTAATAGTTTATCGTAGATACCATAATTCAATATTGCATCAACCAATGTCAAGTCTTTTATAGGGAAAAAAGAAAAGAAAAGCATAAGATCTTTTAAAAAAAATAATTCTACTATACGGCATACCCCAGTAGTTCCAGGGTCCGCCCATTTCATCGTTCTCTCCTCCCTTTTTCATCTCTGTCTCTTCCCCCGTGTCATATTTCTTTCCTCGCTTCTCATCGACGGCCAGCAACAAAGACCACAATGCCTTGCACTATTGACTAAATTCAGTGGGTTCATTGGTTATTCGACCCATGCCTATCGGGTTTGGAAAATTCCTACCCGCTATGTTCATTGAAAGCAACTAAACCCGCCGGGTATTCAGGTAGGCCGGGGCGGGTTCAGGGCAGCAGTTTGGTTGGGTTTGTCGGGCGGGTCGGGTATTTTTTATTCCCATCAGTTTCAGAGTCCGTTTGGGAGTGCGTTTTTAAAAAAATAATCTGCGTTTTTAAACCAAATCACAATTTTGGAGTGTTTGGGATTGCGATTTTGAAAACGTAAATTTTAAAATTGTGGAAAAATTTGCGATTTCAATAAGCTGACTAGGTGATTTTTTTCAAAAGTGCAAATTTAAACCAAAATCACGATTTCACTTAAAAGGTAATATTTACCTATTTGGTCTGAAATCGCAATTATATGCTAATTTTACCCAAACACTCGATTGATAAAAAAAATACTTTTTTACCTGTTTTACCAAACGCCTATACGATTTTAAAAAGTGACGATTTAAAAAACACAATTTTTAAAAACGCAATTTTTAAAATCGCACTTATTAAAATCGCACTCCCAAACGGATCCTTAATCATCAAGAATTCAAATTTCCTGGTTTTTTTGTAACAAATCCAGCAGCTTGACAATCACTGTGAGAGCTGAGAGGGATAGAGAGAGTTAGTTCACTTCTAAGAGAAAGAGAGAGAGAGAGAGATGAGAGAGAAACCTGCGATCGGCACAACGGTAAGAGAGAAGAGAAGCGATCTCCGCCGGAGAGAGTGAGAGGAGTGGCGACTGGCGAGAAAGAGAGGAGCGGCGCCGGGAGAGGAGACTAAGAGACAGAGACTGTGATATCGAGAGAGCTGCTGGGTCTGTGTGTGAAAAAATGAGAAATAGAAGATAGAACTAGGGTTTTCTAACTTTTAAGTATATGGGCTGGGCTGTACGGATCGGGTTGGGTCGGTTATCCGACTCTTTTTTAAGTAAACCCGAGACCCGAACCGACCCGCACGGGTTTGGGGAATTTCAACCCGAACCCGCGAAAATAGTCAAAAAACCGTCCAAATCGGGGCGGGACGGATCGGGTTGATCGGATCGGGTGGGTTCTGCCCATCCCTACTATTGACAATGAGCTAGCCACATCTCTAACGACGAGCTAAACCCTTTTTTTTTAATGAATTAAACCCGTTTATTTTATTCTTCATCAAATGTGAGAAGATATCCATAAGAGATAACTCAATCGGTTGAGATTACGCCTCACAAAGTAGATGTCACAAATTCGAATCCTTTCTCCTCCTCTTGTGTAAACATGTCAAAAAAAAAAAAGTGAGAAGATTAGAAAAGCTACAGAAATTGAACCCACTTCTATTCTTCTTCAGCAAACCCACAATTAATTCAAATATGATAATGGCAATATGATAGGGAGCTTCCTTTCCACAAATAAAATACCAACAACCCATTTGAAACAGATAATAACCCATGAAAATACTGAAAACGAAAAAAAACATAATAGACCCAAAAAAAGAAAAGAAAAGAAATTGAAAACCCACGAGTAGGGTTGGGCATGGGTCAATTCGGGCGGGTTTCGGCCACCCGACCCGTGCCCCTCGGGTTTGGACAATTCCAACCCGCAATGAACAGTAAAAACAGCATACCCGTCGGGTATTCAGGTAGGACGGGTCGGGTTGCGCGGGCAGGTTGGTTGAGTTGAACAAGGCACAAACAAAACAATTATCATAGCCATATACCTTCTTACTCTTTTTTTCTCAGCAAACAAACAGATTCGAACCAAATAGATTCATTTTCTTCTCGTAAGGAATTCAAATTTTATGTTTTCTGTAATTTTTTTTTAAAAAAAATTGGATTTGGACTAAAACTCATAAAAAAAAAAAGTAATTATAGTAGTTTCTACATTCTCGAACAAGCATTCCTAAAATTCACTCAGGAATTTCCGGTACGCCTCTTCGGAGGGGAACTTCAAGGCCTACACACCGTTGGAAATGAAATCGATGCAGCGTTGCTCAAACCTTGGACCCCACTTTGAGCACCCATGCACTGCCGTCTGACTCATCTCCCTCATTGTAATCATCACCACCGTCGACTTTGGAGGTTCTGACAAAGGACGGAGGCAATCCACTTGGCCTTGGGGGTGTTGTCGCCGATGTGAAGATAGAGATTCACCGAATTCTTCGAATTAAGGTTGGTTGAAGAAGAAGAAGGAGGAGATGAAGAGGCACTTGAGCTTTAGGGGAGAATGAGTGTGCAACTGAGTGAAAAAATAGAAGAGGAAGTGAGGGTGAGGAACTTAGGAATATAGGATTTTTTGTTCCTTTAGTTATTGGGCAGGGCGGGGTAGGGTGGGTACCCGTCCCTTTTTAAAAACCAAACATGAGGACCAACCTGACCTGACTGGGTTTGGGGAATTTAAACCCGAACCCACGAAACAAGGCACAAAAACCACCCGAATCGGGGCGGGGCGGTTCAGGTTGGCCAGATCGGGCGAGCCTACGCCTACCCTACCCACGAGTTTCTGGTAAAGCTTAATGGTAGTGCCAACGGAGCTTTAAGCGAAGGCTTGGTAGAAGTTGAAGAGGCCTTCAAAGATTGAATAGTCCTCGTTGATGTTAAAACACTTGAGGTGGCACAAGAAGGCTGGGTCGGTGAGGGTCTTTGGCGTGGTAGAACCGATCATTGCATGGTGGGGAAGGGCAATGGTTGTGGTGGTCGTCACACAAGGGGAAATTATGGGGAGCCCATAATATGTGTTTGGGAAGAAAATTGGGGAAATGAGAAAATGGGTCAAGAGGAAAGGATTGACAATTTTTGTCATTTATTATTATTATTATTATTTTTTGAAGTTAGAGTGGCCTTGGGTGGACCATGAGACTATTAGGTTCTGCCAAATATCTTTACTTAAATTTAAAGACCATATTGGACTACATATGTCATAGGAAATTGATAAAATTATAACTTAAATTCAACTAAGATAAACCCTAGCCCCTTTCTTTCCCAATAAGCCCTAGCCCATGTCTCTATGAGTGCCACACAAGTGAGAGGAGGGGTGGCCTTCGCTACCTCCCCTCCTCCCATTGTCCTCAACCCTTTGTGCCAGTCAATTTATTTGATCCTCGCGGTGCTTCATCCCCTTTTCTTCTGCCCTTTTTCCCCTCTTGTGTCCCGCTTCTTATGTCCCCCTTTCTCCCTAGCTTCTGCCCCACTGTTGTTTTTTTTCCTGTTTTGTTTGTTTGGTTTGTTAGTTGTTTGGCACTTTGTGTAGGTGTCACCATTGAGGTTTCACTCAAACTCTCCCCTCTGGTTCTAAGTGCGTTGCCAATCTCCTTCGCCCCCACTTTGCCGCCTACTGTCCGTTGTTGGCCTTTTCTCGTGTCCCCCCACAATGTGCTTTTAACGCCACCTTCGCATCGGTTTCCAGCCAGCATGCTATCGACTTCCTCCAAGCTGTCATCATCCTCATAGTTTGCTTTTCCTGTTTTTTGGCATTTGGTTGTTTTTTTCGATTTTACTTGTATTTGCTTGTTTTTCCATTGCTATTTTCTTGTATGTTTTCTTTTATTTGTTTCTTTTATTTGGTTTTTTTTCATTTTTGTCCTTTTATTTCCTTGTACATTTTTTCTTTCATGTTTTTGCTTGTAATAAGGCTCTATCCTCTCAAATTGTTTTATGCCCGTGAGTATATCTGCATTTAATTTAGACTTTTGGGTTGCAGATGTAAACGATATCTTGGCTTTTGAGTTGAAGATGATGAGTATTTGCTTGGGAGATCTCTGCTCTCAAGATCGAGGAATAAGTGCTACATATGTACTGGATGATGTCTATTTGATACAGATCTAAAATTAAACCTGATTATAAGTCATAGGTTAGTAGATGATTATGTTATGGTTAATTTGTTTAGTTTTGGATATGATTTACTTTAGAGCTTCTGCTCTATTTGTAAGAACTTTTTACTCGCGAGTTTTATGAACGAGAATGAAGGTTTTTTTTTTTAAAGAAAAAAAATCAACTAAAATCAAACTTTTTTCTTAATGTCACATTTTTAAAAAAAGGGTTAAATACTTTTCCAGTACTTATGCTTTGAGCCAAAATCAAATAGCCACCTTGGTTTTCAAAAATATCACAAATGATACATGTGGTTATCAAATAAACCCACTTGGTACTTCTGTCAGGATTCCGTTAGTTTTTTTTTTAACGAAGTGCCACGCCATCCTTACACATGGCATGGTACCTATGGTTTCAAGGCACCACATGGCGTGGTACCTGAGTTTTTGGATGCTACATCAGATTAAATAATATTAAAATTATGTAAATAAAAAATTAAAAGAACCTGTATACTTAAAAAAAGAAAAGAAAAGAAAATCCATCGTCCTCTCCATTCTTCTCTCCCCAACCACTTAGGTTTTTGCAGACCCAAATCTATTTTTGCCAATGAACCTTATCAAAACAAATTGTAAAAACAATGGGAAACAGACTTACCTCAGATGAAGGGTAATGGAAGAAAATATTTTCTTTGAGGAAGGGTGACGTGGTATTTGGGTATGAGACGAGGGCTTCATACAGCTTCGGTTGAAGATGATTTCCTTTCTGCTCCATAGTTCAAAGTCAATGATGCCTTGGACGTACCCTTAGCCTTCAAATAAGAACTCCTACTGGCATTTGGAGAAGAGGTTTTTGGCCGTCGAGACAATCCGGTAATTGGACGAGCATTACTGATGGAACCTTGTTTAGGAAGATCTTCCTCAGAATCTCTAGGGTCTGCAACAAAGTTTGTAATTGGGATCCTTGGGCTTGAATTTTTATTTAATTTAGTATCTGCTTTTTGATTGTGCATCCATGACTCATTATGTCTAATTGTGAGAGTTTCTCAGAATCATCATTGAGGGAGGGATGACAAAGATGGTATTTGGGTTTGCAAAAACCTAAGTGGTTGGAGGAAAAGAGAATATAGAGGACGATGGATTTTTTTTTTTTTTTAGGAAGACAGTTCTTTTAATTTTTTTACATAATTTTAATAAAGGTGATATGACACTCATTAAGAAAACTAAAATCACCAAAAAATCTTAAGTGGATTTATTTGATAGCTTCTGGTCTGAATTTATGATATTTTTGAAAATCGATATTTTTGATTTTGGTACCAAAGACGATTTAAAAAGGCATTTAACCCTTAAAAAAAAAAAAAAACTGTGGGAGGAGGAGAGAGATTTAAACTAGGGGAAAGAGAAATTGAGTTTAAAAATTGAATTCTCAATTTGAGTTACGTTGCGGTCGTATAACTTCTAGCTATTGCACTTCAGTGTAGGCCTTCCATTTGTATTCCTCAATCTTTAATCTAAAAAAGGAAAAGAAAAACAGTGTAGAACGCTCTGTCTGTTGAGAGTCTCCACCGTTCTAGACGCTACTGGACCCTTCCGAAGCCACCGCATATATCATACACCCACAAACCACTTCCGAGCCTTCTCAGCTTGCGCCGGCGGCAATCTATGATTAAACTCCTGCCGTTTACACTTTACACCCACTCGGTCTCTCTCTGTAACCGAAGCGAACATGTTCGGCGTGGTATTCCCAAACCGCAGCTTCCCAATGGACATCTCCACCTTCTCCCAAATCGACACCTTCCACTGGGTCCTCGACATGAACACCTTCGTAGGTACGTACTCGGTACTCCACCTTTTCCTCCGCACTTTAGTCCCCGCCTCTTAACGAATTCTAACCTGCGCAGGTGAGGCATACGATCAGGTCCGCGAGGTCTGCATATTTCTCCTAAACAGCTTCACTCTCCCTCCGGACAAGGCCCTGGCCGTCTACATCCAGTCCCCGGGCTCGCCCTTCCTCTTCTGCGGCGCCGTCACTCTGGCTCGCCCCTCCGCCGTGCTCTCGTTGCCGTGGCCGGATCCGGGCGGCCAGATGCAGCTCACCGCCGACGCTGCGCCGCTCTCGGCCAAGATCGGGGTTTCGGTGGAGGACCTGGCGACGCTGCCCTCGCTCGACGTGGCGGCCGAGAGGAGGATCGAGCGGCTGGCCCTGAAGGTCGGGGAGAACCTCTTCAACTTCATGCAGTCCTTCTGCGGCGTCGACGGGAGCAAGCTGGTGGTGCCCATGGATATATTGGATCGGTGGTTTAAGAAGTTTCAGGAGAGGGCGAAGCGGGACCCGGAGTACTTGAAGGGCTTCGTATTGTGATGATGGAGGTACTTGTAATTTTTGTAATAGTTAAGTTGCAAAACTTGTTGCTTTGTGTTTCTTTGGATGAGCTGGGCAATGAGGAAATGGCCTTTGTGGGTTTCTTTTTATATTTATGTTGGTTCGTTTCCATTTTGTATCTATGAGACTACAGAGCAGAATTTGAATAAAAAATGATTATTCAATACGAAATGGATGTGGGAAGTGAGCAGAATTTATTCCTTTGTTCTCTTTTCTCCTAATTAAGTGTTTTTTGTATACTTCCTTAGCGCCTTACACGCTCAATGATATTTCGATTACTTATAATAAAAAATGGATGTGGAAAGTGAGGTGAAAACTGAGGAATCCATGAAAGAGGAAATAGAGAAAGTAACCATTGGTTTGGTTGCTGAAAGAACTTAGGAGGTCTAAAGAATTTGGAATTTTTAGTATATTGCTTGCAAGTTCAGCATTTTAGATTATGTCAATCAACCCTGAAACGACGGTGCTGTGGTTAGCAATTGCTTAGGTGCATAGAGATTTGAAGAGAATGGAGGGATTCTTTGTTACTCTGAAAGATGGTTGCTGTCTAGAAGCCATAAAGGGTAGGCACCGTTTGTAAATGGGCTTCGTCTGAATTGTTTCAATGTGCAGTTGCAGGTGTTCCTGGGTTTAGCATAGTCAAATATTGGTAGAATTCTGTCCTGGAACTGGTTTTAAGTTATTAAAGCAGTCTTACTCTTAGGGCCTCCAGTCACTTATGTAGTTGAGAGAGGCAAGTTGTGATATTTGCAAATTCAAATTTCTGGAATTTACGATCTTTACAAAGGATGCGTGAGCGCGTTGGCTTGGGTAAGTAGAATTTCAACATTACGCATTCTATGACTTTTAGCACTCATTACTGCCTCAATCCTTTTATGACACCAGAAGGATAGTGGAGGAGCCAAAATTATGGAAGCCAAGCCGAATGGGACAGAATGCAATTTGAATAATGGGTTGATAGAGAGAATATGCCTATAGCTAGAATTATACTATTACTAAAAAAGTGTGGCATATCTGACATAGTTGAGACAAGGGTAGGTTGAGTTGCTTAATGGATGTGTGGTCTTTGATGTAAAATTTCGAACGAGCATTGCCATAGAAAGAGCTCATGTTGTTTTGTGTCCATGAATAATGCTAACACCAATCGAGACTCTAAATCATTCCAACTTCTGTGAGACTAAATAGTCCATCCTAAGTTGTTTGCCTTCAAACTCTAAACATTTCATGCTCGAAAATGAATCAAGTGGTTAGATCACATGTAGCGCCAGTACCTCAATCAGTTACCCCACACAACCTATTAGAACTGAAGCAGTTGGATGTCAGACTCTATCATTGCTATGTATGTAAAATTTGTAAAGAAAATGGAGTAAGACTTGAGCATTAGGGGTTTGTAGGTTGTGTCCTTTTCAAACTCTTATATGTGTGTTCTCATGATTTTTTTTTTTTTTTTTTTTATTATTATTTTGTTTTTTAAAGTTAGGTTACTTTTCTTGTATACTCCTCAAGTACCTAGGGCACCTTATACTTTAAATGATATTTTGATTACTTATCAAAAAAGTATTGGGAAGCATCCAGCTGTTTTCATAGTCTGCAGTTGGAAGCAGGACAAATCTAAATATAGCCATGAATCATTAGTTGGAAGGACTAGCTGATGTATTTCATTCTTGGATACTGTTTGCATTTGACATTCTATGTATTCACCTATATCTATAGGTGAAAGGCTGTATGGATCTTAAAAGGTCTCTGCATCAATATCCAAGCCTTACAATAGAGCTCAAATTTCCCATCTGTGTTTCTGGTACTTTCTTGCTGAGGTTATGCTGGTTTTTATGCAAAGATTTTCTACTACGGAGAAACCAACTTATGAAGTGTGTATCATAGATGTATGCTTGAAGATGTATAGTTGTATGCTTTTGACTTTTCTTTTCATTGTCTAGCCATTGTTTTAGAGGATGATAAGTTTTTTTTTTAAAATAATAATAGTTACACACATCCATTATATTGAACCTTGATTTCACACTGTACCCTATCTTAGGGAGGGGGGGAAGTCTCATTGGTTTTAGAACTTATTATTTTACAGATTGACACTTCTGATCTTCCTCCGATTCTCTGTTATTGATTATTGATTAAGTTGCAAGCTACCCTTGGCTCACCTTTCTATCTATGAAAGCCCATCCCCATATTAAGAGAGCTTCTGCTCCATAATGCGTGTGTAATGAATTTCCCGATTCGTTCTTGTCCTGATTCACTATGGAATTTTTGCGTCATAGTTGTTTATTTCATATCATGAGAGATATATTATAGAACAAGATGTAGCAGTTTACTGGCATTGGTCAGAGAATTTTGTTACAGTTGACCACACATTGATAGCTCCGTCGAGAGAATCTGCAGAGAGACAAAAAATTAGCAAAAAAGGCTTATTGAGGGTGCTGGTGAGAAAAACCACTAATACCTAAGTCAGTGGATTCGTGTTTGCGTATCGGGTTTGTGTCCAACCCCTTTATGACACGGCACATTTAGCTAAACGTGTCGAACACCCACCCGAACACAACACGTTTTCTAAACGGATAATACAACACGACACGCGTAACCTGTATAGATAAACATGTTGTGTCAGGTTAACACACGACCCGTGAACACAACATGTTTATGAGCTAATAGGTTTTTGACCCGACCCGTGAACACGTTTAAACCTTAAACCCTAAGATTTCTATTTTTAACAAATCTTTCTTATCTTGAAACTCATGGTGTCGATCCAACAAGGCTTGGTTTGGTCAATGATACCGACTGTGGACACGGCTTGCCAGAGATTCTTGTACTTTCTTTTCTCTTCGATCCTCAGCTATTGATGAATATTCTGCTTTTGCAGATCACTTGGGCTTGGCTCTAGGATCTCCTCCTTTTTACATTGCAGAGACTCAATTTCCTCCTTTAAATCCAAGAAGGAATTATCAGATGCAAGCTTCTCCAGTTCATCCTTTACAACAACACTAGTCTTCTTTTTTCTCTTGGCATCCTCAATGAGCCCTTCCAGCTTCTTTTTCACTTTTCCGATTCGCTCGACTGGGCTGGGTAGTTCCCTCCAAATATAATTGAATTGTACTATAAAACGTGGGGTTTAATGATATCTTTAGTAGGGTTATCAACCTAGTCCCGATTATCAGTTATTGGCTAAAATTAGTAATAGTAACCTTGATACAATTTAAAAAACTAAAACCAATAACTGGCTATCGGTTACCGCCAGTTACCGGTTGGTATGCGATCATCCCAACTGGTAACCGGGTTTTTAAATAATATTGCATTTTGGGCCAATTTTGGATATTGGGCCTATTTGTTGGGTTTAATTTAGGCATATTTTGCCCTTTAAAAAAAGGGTTAAATTCACTTTACCCAAGTTTTATAAGTTTTTCAATTCGAACCCTAATGTTTAAAAATTAGCAATGTAACCCCCTAATGTTTTAAAAAATTTTAATTCAGACATTCCGTTACTAATTTCCGTTAAATTGGATGGAAATCTATGAAGTTACGTAATTACCCTCAATGTTTTATTTTTTTTTTAATTTCCATCCAATTAGACAGAAATTGGTACCTAAGGGTTTGAATTGAAATTTTTTGAAATATTAGGGGGTATATTGCCAATTTTAAAAAATTGGGGTTTAAATTGAAAATCACTAAAACTTTCAAGGAGATAAAGTGAATTTAACCCTTAAAAAAATAATTATGGTTTTTTAAGTCAATAAACTAGGCTTAGTTATGGTTGTTCTTCGCTTTCCTAATACATTTTAAAAGTGCTCTAAAAACCCAAAGAAAAAAAAAATAAAAACAAGTACATATATACAAACCAACAACCAAAAGAAATAACCATTTACAATAAAAATAACTCATTAACACTATAATATATATACTCGGTTACCAGTTATAATCAGGTGTGTGAAAATACAAAAACTGGTAATCGGACTAGGGTACAAGGAAAACTAGATTCGGAGGATCCAAGAAATTTATTACCTTGAATTTTTTGGGTGACGAGTACGTACAGTTAACTATAGATTATACATTGTTAACGTGGTAAATCCCCAATATTACCTTTGACGTGAATTTCATAAGAAGAAAAAAAAAATTCTATAAGCAATCGCATGAAATTCAAATGGTCAGGCTTCAATTTTGTCTAAAACAATTAAGAAACAAAATTTTCACTATGTTTTCTTTACCTATAGTTTCTAGGTAAACAAACAAAGCATCATCAACCATCAAAAAATAAAAATAAAACCTTTTCAGAACAGTAAATTCAAATAAATACATGCATAAGAGCACCAACAATGAGAAGAGAAAAAAGATCACCAAGGAAAGTTACCTCGCAGCGAAGGACGGTTGATTAGCAATTGATTAGATTAAATTTCGGTCTTTCATTTTTTAAGATCATATGTGTTGTAGTTTTATTTACGGCATGAAAGCCAGATCCTTCTTATATAACATGCTTTTGTGGACTCCTGTGCGTAGGGGTGGTGGAGACTGGAGAGTAGTATGGATACACGTTGAGAGCACCTGAGGGGTCAATGGCCTTCGGGCCATGGGCTTCAGATACTTAAGGTTTGGACTCAAAGCAGAAAAGATCCTTAATTGGTGGGGGCTAATCTAAAGACTAATTGGTTTTTAGTTTGGACTTCCTCTTCCAATGAAGACGAGTTGTATTAGAACAATAACTCTTAACCGACTTTTTATCCTCTTATAAAATAGCTGTATAGCCTGTATCCCGCCCTTGTAAACAGGTGACAAAAAAAGCCTGAGCTTCTTTCCGATTTTTCTAAGCCGCAGCAAGAAAAGAAAAACAAGAGAGAAGAATTCAGCTACACGGTGAGGTCTCTATTATTATTAGAGTTGCGATAGAGTCATAATAATATAGATTTAATAAAATTCAACTTTTCTTTTTTTTACTTATCATTTAAAAAATTAAAAAATTGAATTCAAAATATTAAGTCTCGTTTTTTTCATTCTTTTTTTTTTGAATTTTTTAGATAACATGTAAAAGGGAAATTTAGTTTTTATTGGATCTATTTTGTGACTATTATTATTATTATTATTTCATAATTTTATATTCCATTTTAGTGAATTTTATTGTAACTCCTCACATTTGTACCTTCTTTTATGAGTTTATACTTCATAACTTTTCTTCTTATTCTCTCTCTCTCTCTCTCTCTGAGCCTTTGTTTTTAATTTTCGGTCACCCACGACGTCGTTTTCCCCTTATTGAATGAATATGGACCATCTATTCCTTTATCGGAGAAAATTTGACTTTTTTTATTTTAAGAGAGATTAAAAAAATGCTTTACCAAAACGGGCCCTGATTTTGTTACGGCGCCGCGCCAAAAGTCAAATCCCCTTCTACGATGGATCCAAATCGGAAAGACGGCCCAGACCCGAGAGTAAACCAATTGATCAGAAGGTTCGAGAATCGAGATGCCCATAAAAAGGCAAAAAGTTGACACGTGCATAGCCGCCAATTTGGCAAAAACGAAGGGAAAAGAAAAAGAAAGAAAGAAACAGAAAAGATTCAAAAGAACTTGTTAATTCCACTGTCTGACGAGTCAGCAAAATCTAAAACATGTCGCATTAAAAATAAAAAAAAGAAAAAGAAAAAGCCTCAATTACCATACCGATTCATAACACAAGCCACCCCTTCGTCTTCCTCCTTCTCCCTTCTCTCGCGCACACCTTAAATGAAATTAGGGCTTCTAGGTTGTCAACTCGGAGTTGTCGCCCACAACACCCGATTCTCGGTAAACAAATTCATCTCTCCGATTTATATAAAATCCGTGTTTGTTTCTCTCGGTTTTGTATCAAGAAATCTCTGTTTGTTTTCTCGGAAAACCTATCGAAATCTTAAGAGTCCAATTATATTTAAAGTGATCCGTGAGTTTTTCTTTATTTATTTATTTATGTTTTGTTTTCGATTTCTTTTTGTTTGGTTTTGTGACTTTGTTTGCTTTATAGTTGCAGGATTATAGAGCGTACCGAGAACGTAAAAAGAAGCATCGGCCGCTGAAACCCGACGCCACAATTCACCACAACTACTAGGTGATTCTCTTTTTAATTAATCAAAGTTAATATACGTACACACACACACACACACACACACACACATATATATATATTTGAATGTTTTGAACCTATTGTCCTTATAATGAGTTTTGTAAGAGAATATTGGATCTTTCTTTCCTTTCTTGACGTGGAAATAAAGGCCATGAAAGTGTGAGATGGACATTTAGGGATCGATTTAATTAATTAATTAACTACAGTTCAGAAGCTCTTAAATGTAGTAGGTAAGATTCCTAATGCTTTTTGGAAGGTGTTTTTTGTTTGAATGTTATATGTGAAAGTAGTGTTGAGTGTTTTGTGTTTTAGGTTGTTTGCTAATGTTTTTATTTTAAAAACAGAAAACAAAAGTGAGAAGGAGAATAGTTTAGCAAACAAAGCATTGAGGTTCTGCAATTTCAGTGCTCTGATAATAACTGCTGTTTAGTAGTGATTGAAAGAGTCATGACCTAAGTTAAAGTTATGCTGAAAAATAATTTAATTATCATTTCTGTGGCCTCGTTGGCAATTTAATATTGTTAGCAACTGACATAATTGATTTTATTTTTAATAGAATCTTTGTATTCAATATGTTATTGTTTACTACTTCTGATGGCTAAATTTTTTTTTTCTGGTTTTTAAATTTGTATTTTTATGTATGCAGCGTCACACTTTGCAAGATCGTTTCTATTTTTCTTCCATCAACTAAGTGGCACAATTAGATGGAGGACTGGGGTAATTTCTTCTGCTCTAAATTCTTTTCATGCATGGCATCAATTTGGTGTGCTATTGTAACTCATAGCTATTGAAAGCTTTTTAATTCTTGGGATTGGGCAAGCTTACTTTTCAATTCATGAGAATTGTGATCTATTAGTGGTTCTGGTTTACTAATTACTAGGATTAGCTTTGTTGTCAACATCGTGCTCATTTTCTTTTCTTTATAGATTGGATTATTGCATATGTGCTCATATTTATGCTTGATGATGCTGTGGTAGAAGGTAGATCCAAACAACTTTTCCTACGAGATATAACTTGTTGAAGGCTATAACTCCAGTTACCTATCTATTTGTTTAGGGATTTTCTTGATATAGAATGAGGAGCTAGTATTCTAGACGGTGATTCATGACTCGGTGGTTGAGGTTTTGTGGATCTGATGATTTTGAATTTGTATCTTTTGATCTTTATATGTTTGGGAAATGAAGCTATTCTGAGGCTTGCTATGTAGATGCTTCTAGCTATGGTTATGGGTTTGGGTGTGGGTGTGCCCCTCATCCTTTTCTACTTAATATGTCATAACATGTGAGGATGTCTTGTCTTACTGTTTTGTTAGTCAATTTAGCTTTTGTTAATTGATCGTTCATAGTGTCTTACTGTCTGCATTTGTATGGAAGGGAGTAAATTAAGTTGCATGCTATAACTGATTAGTTTAATTTTCTTGAACCTGAAGGGACTTTGTCTAATAAGTCAGGTTTGTTTCTAATTTATTTCCTTTATAATTTCCTCATGAAGTTTATCATTTGTTTTTCTATTGGTGTCAACTATTTAGTTTTACAAAGGCTTTTGTTTTATTTCAGAGGTTGAGCAAATTCCACCTTTCCTTACAAAGAAGCTACCTAAAAATAAATGGGATGAAGAAGATGCGGATGTCAATAACGTGAAGGAATCATGGGAGGATGAAGATGAACCTACACCGGTATGATTGATAATTTAACTATGATCTCATAGCATTTTTCTTTTTAAAAGTGGATTGGAATAAAAAGGACCGAGTATTGGTTGATTGATAGATATATAATGTGATGCCAATCCCTCATTGTTGGGGTGGTTTGCTTGTTTGTGTTGATGCAATATATGATGTGGCTATATGTGATGGGATCAGGCACCTGAAGCAAAACCTCCAGCTGAGAATGCCCCAAAGAAACCTGCAGTGAAAACTACTGGGAAGAAAGTGAAAACTGTTGAAGTAGTAAAGGAAGAGGCAGTAGATCCTGTAGCTGAGAAACTTCGCCAGCAAAGGTAAAGGCTTGAATACTTCATTTTGCTTGTATTTGGATGCTTTTTTTAAAAATTTTTATTTTTAGAACTTTGGTAGTAAATTAGTTTTTGGGTATGGCTATTCCTCATCTGATGATCAGTAAATGATGCATGAAAAGATATTTAAAATATTTTGGCAGCAATACTCTATTTTTTACACTTCTTGAGCAGCATGTGTTAAAGTTGCACTTCTTTTTGTATCTGTATTGATATGAACTTGGTCAGCGTTACGAGTATATTGCACTGTTATGGATTAGGTTTGATTTTTACATTAATCTGTTTGTGAGGAGCTTAGGCTTAACTCAGATTGTAACTGTTGATGCAAGTTAGTTTCTCTCAGTATGCTGCAGAAATTTTTGGCTTATGTGCGTTCAACCTTTGCTCTATGATGAAATCTTATATTGTTGGAGGTGTTACCTGGTGAACATTGAGGCCCACAGGCCACATGGTCTGCTTTAGACCCATAATTAAGACCTAAAACCCAGTACAGGTACTGTGTCCAGGCCAGGAGAATTTCTTAAATTAACTCTTTAACAAAATGAAACCACAAAAGTGGACCCCCCCAAAAAAAAATTTGATATCGTAAGTTTGAACTGCATCTGTGTTGGACTCTTTTGTCAGTTTTTGGCATCTAGAAGTCGCCCATCATCCTCGTTTGTGTACCCTTGTTCTGATCATGTGCATGATTGATGGTGGATGTTGCCTACGGTTCTAAACGGTGTGCTCGAAATTTTTTTGACCCATTTTGTAGCATGCACAATCTTCTGTTTCAGATAATGGAGTTGTCTGTGTGTTTAGTAAGTAGAGTTTTATTTAGGAGAAAAATCAGTGCAAAAATATCAATTAGGATTTATCAGCATGCTTTGATCCCACTTGGAGCTTATGTACTGGTCTCAATATAGACATTTTAGCATGGAAGCTCGTAAAGGCATAGTATGCATTTTTTTTTTTCATTCCTAGTATGCTTAGAGGGTCTTTACTGCAACTATATTCTCCATTGCAGGCTGGTGGAAGAAGCAGATTATAAATCCACTAAAGAACTGTTTGGTAAAGGAGGTGACGAGAATACCCTCGATAATTTTATTCCCAAATCAGATAGTGACTTCTTGGAATATGCAGAGCTCATTTCACGGAAGCTGCGTCCGCATGAGGTGTGTGAAATAATCTTCCTCTGTTTTGACCAAAAGTAATGAGAATTCTAACTTTGATAAAATATGTGTACTGCCTTGTTGCAGAAAAGTTTCCATTACATTGGTTTACTCAAAGCTGTAATGAGACTATCAGTGACTGCTTTGAAAGCAGCAGATGCAAAAGATGTTGCATCTTCTGTCAATGCAATTGTGAACGAAAAGCTGAAAGCAGAGAAGGCGGCGAATGCCGGTAAAAAGAAGACAGGTATGTGTTTTTATTGTACTTTAACTTGTGCTGACACTTGCGAGCATCAGACATGGACTCGTACTAGTAAATGAGTTAATCGTTTGTAATGGTTGGACGTTCTCTTATATGCATCTTCTGTCGATCCTTTCTTGCAGCCCCTAAGAAAAAGCAGATCCATGTGGACAAGGCATATGATGATCTAGCTGTTAATGGCTATGATCCTCTTGATGACGATGATTTCATGTGATTGTCTCTGTCCGTCCCACCCAAAGAAATAGGATTCAGCTTTGGAAACATTGACGCAGGGATAAAAGATGCCTCCCAGGGATTGATTCTATTGCTATTGCTACATTTTGTTGAATAAGAGAATGTGATGCGTGGTGTTTTGCATTGTAAAAATTATGCCTACTTGAACTCTTCGCCGAGTTTGATATTTGCTTTATTGGTTAAAATTGGTAATTTTTTAATCGAATTATTCTTTTCAGTTCTTTCCTATGCTATTATTCTTAAGCTATTGTGATGGTGGTAGCATAAGAACCCAAAGTGATGGGATTGGATCATTGGACTATCTATATATGCGTATCACAGAAAGAGAAAAATGATCCTTGGATGTGTCAAGTCTTATCAACCTTTATATCCCAAGGGATTAGTGATTGTGGGAGACTTTTTGTAATCACTTGTATAGACTTGATCAATCTAATATATGAGGGACTCAGCCGAGCTCACACACAATTCTTACAAAATCCATAAAATATGTAATATTACGACCCACTCATTCACATTTTTGAGAAACGAAAATCGTAACTCGCATTACGAATAAATCAATATAGGCTTTACATCAAGAGAAATCTCAAGTGTACACTTCTTGATGCTGAAAACAAAATAACCATTAAATTTTATGTGAATTATTATTAAATTTTAAAGGATGATATTTAATATCATGTTAAAAGTGTATAGCATTTCTTGTAGAGTATTTAAAATAAAAGTAAAGTTATGGGTCCGTTTGATAAACGGTGTTGGCACATACTTTTCACGGTGGACAGCTATCTTTCAAACTACAGGTTTGCCATTACGTGAAGGACAGTCAAAATTTGAAAACAGCACCTAAGCCAGCCATTGAATATGTTAGTATTCACGAAATCATGCTGGCCATAGCCTCGTATTTATACCGTGTAAATTTTTGCTCTTTTTGTGAATTTGTTTATTTACATTTGCAAACTTTTATTCGAAGGACTATTTGGTGACTAAGATTTGTAGTGGCATGATATGTATTTTAAAATTTTTTTATGCAACTTTTACTCAGTTTCAAGGTTTTAGGAAGTGCCAATGCAGGTAGGGGCATTTTTAGAAACTCCTCGAGTTGGCTTAGGCACTATTTTCAAATTATGGCCGTCCTTCACGTAATGGTGAATTTGAAGTTTGAAAGATAGTTGTCCATCGTGAACAGTATGTGCCTTTGCCAAGGCCAACGCCGTTTGTCAAACGAACCTTACATTATTTTAATATGCTTATGTAAATTAGTGTCAATAGGTAACTAAAATGTATTAGTTTTCAAAATGTAGCTTAATCAGTTAGAAATACATCTAATAAAACAGAGGTCATTAGTCCAAATTTTTCTCTCTACTCTTATGTGGATATGTAAAAAAAAAAAAAAAATGAAGTGTATTAATATCTTAAGAATATATTTGTTTAATCGCTTACTTTTTCTTTCGAGTTAAATAAGAAGAGAAAGTACATAGTTATTTTTATTATATCATTGTATTCGAAATCATTAAACTTTTGATTAATTTAGTTATTTGAAAAGACAAGAAAATTATTTTTGTTAATTATAAGAAAATTGTCCAAAAATTGCTCGCCCATGTGACAAATAAGGGCATAAATTTTTAATTTTAACAAATAAAAATCAGAAAATTGATTTTGTGACAAATAAATTCTCCAGTCTTGTTTTCCATTCGATTTGGTTGTTGACGGAGAACTCGCAGGTCGGTCGCTCCACGTGCCGGGCGGTGGAAGTTGTAGCAGAAAATAGAAATAAATTTTGAGATCAAAGACGTTGGTGACGTGACGGGGCACTCACCACTGACACGGCCAAGATCAATCCACACAGCCCCGTACGCCCACGTATCACGATCATGGTGACCCCTCTCTTCAATGAAGTCTTCCAACTAAGTGGATGAAATCCCAGCGATCGAAAGGCCAAAAAAGCCTTCAACTTCAACGGCCCCATTCCTCACTCTCGTCCATCAAGTTCAAGAAACACCCAGTAGTGTCGGTCAAACTGAACGCACTCACAAATGGCGGAAACATACGGGATGGAGAAGCCCAACGGTAGTGGCGGGGTCTTCGTGGAGGTGACGGAGGGCGATGAGACTGAGAGGCTGAACGGTGATAGGAGGAACAAGGGGATCCACCGGGGGCGAAAGGAGGAGGAGGAGGAGGAGAGCTTGTACGGAGTTTTCCGCCGTCTGATTTCCGATATTTTCTTTCCTGATGGGGAGCAGCGAGGGCGTGCTTCGCTGCTGCACCGGATCAAGGCCTCTGTGGCCGAGAACGGCCCTCTCCTTCGTGAAGCTTCTGGAAACACGGGGCGGAAGGTTCTTTTATGGACTCGGAGGGGCAGTCCTCTGCGTGCCCTCCTCGTCATTTCCGTGAGTATCTCTGTCTTAGTGTCTTACTTGTACCTTGTGCTTCTACTACTTGGAACCTCATGTTCTGTTAATGGTGACAATGTGTAGATCAATTTCTGACACTTGTTTCTTTTTTTTTAAGGTTTAAATTTGTTGGGGTTTTGGTTATTTGATTCAATCTTTGAATTGGGATCTAATTGAAATCGTGACTTGCCTGGTTTCTTTCCTTTTTATTTTTCGGTGTAAGTAAGTGTGGCATGCGTTTAGAAATATGGTGTTGATGGAATTTCTGTTTGGATTTTGATTTTGTTTATTGAACATGAATTTTCGTTTAATGCAAGTTTCAGTTATCCAATTATCGCTCAAAATGTTTCATCATTAATTCATAGTAGTGTAGCAACCACAGTGAAAATTAGAGAAGGGTTCGGTCAAATTAATAGTATCCGCTAATGGATCGTATTGTGAAAATTCTAAGCTTTTTGAACGCCTTTCTTCCTTAGATCCCCAACTGGTCCCATTAGTTTATTTCTTTCTCGATCCTTCCACATCCCACGATATTATGAGATCATGTAGCTACTCGAAGTTTTAACTTTTCCAGAACTGTCGCAGCTTGTGATAATTTACTTTGTTTTTTAATTGTTTTTCTTTTGGCTTACAGTTTCCAGCATGATTTAGAAATTAAGAATCCCTTGTTTTGTCTTGGTGTTTGAACATCCGGGTAAGTTTGATCAAAATTTTCTGTCCTTTGTTTATGATTGTTGTGTAACAGTTTTATCTCTTTTCTAGATTTTTTAAAAAATAATTCATTTGGGACACTTCTTTGCTGACTTGATATTTGGACATATACTAAAAAAATTAACAGTATCGTCTATCTTTTTGCCACTCATGTTTTTGCAGTTGCTCATGCATTGTGCTCTCTAGTGGTTTATTCTCTCTTATTGATGATTGTAACTAGAATACTTGCATTTTTATTTTGAACTCAAAAGATGAGACCTACCATCTTCTAGATCTTCTTATGTTGATATTTCTCCAGTTGATACACCTGCAAGGATATTTTGATCTGGCATTGGGACTGTGTCCTCTGGTTGTTATTTTACTTGATTGCATGAGTTAAGATAATGAGAGGGGATAGCTTCAATGAAAATATAATTATGGAGGCATGTGGACTAGCGATTTGGTAACCTACTACAGGAGTTGTGCAGGTGAGGAAGGACGTTATGATTGAAAATATATTTTGGAGGTTATGACTCTAGATCAAGCTGAATGGCAAAAGGTCTCTATATGGCTGAGTATAAAAGACAAATGAAAATGCTCTGTAGAGTTGAATTGTTATCAAAGTTTGAGGATTGAATGTTCATGATTCGTTTCTTATAAATTACTAGTTATTCCAAAAATTTAAGTTGATAGAAATTGATGAATTTAGTAATTTAATCAATATTCTAACACTCTGCTTCATGTGTGGACTCCTCATGTAATTAATGAGGTCCAACACGTGAAATAGTTAAACAAAATGAGAAGTAAATTGTAGTCATGTTTGAACTCATGACCTATACTCTAATATCATGACAAATTACAAGTTGCAAAAGTTTAAGTTAATAGGAAATGGTGAATTTAATAATGTAATTAATGTTTTAACAATGTCTAAGCTATGACTTGATTTTCTTGCTACCTATGGCATCGTACAAATAGATATTCCTTATTTCTTCTCAAAAAAGTTTAGATTATGAATAGGAACATGAACTTGCATGTCCTGTATGTGTGTGGACGAGCGCACGCGTGCACGCACACATATATTCTAATGTTTTTAGAGCTCTTCTGAATTTCTCTTGATTTACTTTCCAAATCTACTGCAGGTCAGAACAATCACTTTTCTAGCGTTGACACACATATTCTAATGTTTTTAAGCTCTTCTGAATTTCTCGATTTACTTTCCAAATTTACTGCAGGTTGGAACAATCGCTATTCTAGGGTTGACAGGGTTGCTTGTCTTTATGCTTTTCTTTGTGGCTGCAACCTTCAATGCCATTGTCATATCTCTTCTGGTGTCTTTGGCAGCAGCAGGTGGCTTCTTGGCTCTTTTCTTCACATGTGTGACGTTTATATACATTGGAGCATTGTCAGTAGCTGCGTTTGTTATTTCAAGTGCTACAATTTCAGCAATCATAGCTGCACTGATAGCTACAGGTAGAGCTAATTCTCTCTTACTATTGTTTTTGGCCCAAATTATACTGATTTACTTCTCATTATCAAGTACCACATGGTTAATGGTTTATGAATTCTCGAACCTCACTTACAATTTCCAACTTTTGCATTTCAGTGGTAGTCTGAAGTGATTGCTGATCTTGTAGTGGTAGTTTAGTTTGAAATTTCTTTTTAAATTTTTTTAAAGAAGTAGGAACTCATTAAACTTCCCAATCAGTACCATGTCTATAAACAATCAAGTTCACAGAGATGATAGATATAATAAAAAATGATTGGACATCACCCATAAACTGATGCTGAAGCCTTAAGGGGATCTTTTGATTTGTTCTATGAAGAGGACTGACAATGTGTATGGGTTTCCTGGGTGGGGGGCCATTTTCTTGTCAAATGATTTGGTCAGGACATGAACCGGCCTCTGATAATCAGTTATTCTTGGCAAATAATACTTTGTATCAGGATGTACTTTTTGTCGCTTTCTGAGTTTGTGCAAGCAAGAAACCAGTGAATGCTTCATTGACTGGACCCTCTAGCAAAATCGATGCTCTATGCAACCGGACTTTGCTGTCCCATCCCATCAAACCATGGACTTCATATTACTTTTCTTTATTATGTGAAGCTTGAATTTCATACTGGATTTGCTTTTGATAGTTCTCCCTTTCTCTTAACTCATCGATCCAAAATTTTATCTAAACCAGGTTGGATTGCATTCTTCTGGACTTTGTGGTTGGCAACAAAGAAAAGCTTGGACTTTGCTAAGCACTCTCTGACTATGACTGGTTCAGCACTCTCAGCGTACTCTTCTGCTAGACATGTTCGCCACATTCGAGTAGCAGAGAAGGTTTCAGATTAAAAAGTTGCTGCAAATAGAAGTCCATGTATGTAGAAACTCTTACACGTATTGTACATGGTTATACTTGCACAATCCTCTTGAGACATGGCTGCTGTGATGATGTTGCTGCTAGATATTGTTGCGTGTGGTTTGAAATATAGATCATATCTGATCCTACTAGCCAAGATATGCGCTGCATGTCTATTTTTGGTTTTTGTATTGTATAATTCTTCATAGTTTGCAGTCTGCTTGTCCATAAAGACTAAACGGTGGTTACTCTTTTTTATTTTTTATTTTATAAAAAAAAAACAGTGGTTTCTCGTATTTAATGTGTATTGATTCTCTTTATCTCTCTCTCTCTCTAACAAGAAATCCCCTGTTCATTAGGATTTGAATCTATTTTCCTCAAACCTGTTGGTCTATTGGCTAATCCAGTCAGATTAGAGTTTGCAGTGTGTTGGTCTATGTGTGCTATTTATTTTGTCAATGTGAGACTAGGATATTACATTCCTTTTCTTTTAAATCCCTAATATCTAGGTTCTCTGATACCAAATATAACAACATAGAGTGTAGTTACATTTGCACTATAATTTTATAAGGAATGGTCAAGTTGTAATCGGCTTATAAAGCTCCGTTTCACTTGGTAAAGAACCAATGTAAAACTTAGCACTCACTCATGAATGTTTTTATAATCTAATCACTCAATATGGACAGTTTATATTTTCAATGTGGGAGTAAGGCGTTTCTTCTTACCATAAAATGCTAGGTTGTTGGCTGGCTTTTTTTTTTTTTTTGGCATGATAGAGGATTAGGGTCTTGTCCAAGCTGGGTTCTATAATTAGTGGGTTTCTTTGTTTGAGTAGGGCCTGCTCGTCGGCAAGCAAAATAAAATAAAAAAGCAGTCATTTTCAGTGACGGGAGTACATTTTGAGTAGGGCCCCAAGTCCGCCACCGGTTTATCTTTAATTAGACTTTAGACACCTTTCTCAAAAATCGATATAAAAGTTTCATAATTTATAAGCTATTCTTAAAATAGATATAAAGGTTAAAATATATTCACGTCGGTCACTTAGATCATTAAGCCCTTTTTCTTCTCTTTAACCGACGAATTAGGATCGTTTTCAGTTCATTTAAATTAGAGATGATTTTTTGTTCCTCAAACCTACACCACCACCACCTTGACTAAGCGCTCTCTAGCTGGACAGCTCAAGGCCACTTCTATGCCTAGGCTCAAAATGGATGAGTTTTAGAGAAATTGTAGAACCCAGTCTTAGATCTTGTTGCACACATAACACTGAGCAGTATGGTGGTTTAGTTGAAGCCACCGTCTGCCTTGTCCTCATCGAAGGATTTGTCTGTCGATGTCATCAGTGACACACCCAATCTCACTCTGTGATGGGGTGGTTCAGCAGCTCAACACAACTCGCATAACCAGTTTGGTTCATTATTGGCCCAATTTCAGCCAGAGTAGCCATAGCATATGATATTCCCAAGTGAAGTGGATTCTAAAATACTAGGAAAAAAATGTTTTAGAGCTTTGAACTCTCAAAAAATATTATTTTTTTAGTGTAAAGTCTACATAACTTCTTTAAACTACTACCCAATTGACAATATTCTTCTAAATTATCAAAACATTGTCAATGTCCTTCCAAGATTAGAAAAAAGATAAAAATTTCCTTATATATTTCTCAATAAGACAAAAATACCCCTATAAATTAAAAAAAAATGAAAAACGAAAATTTGTATTTATATATATATAAACCAAAAATTTCAATTTTTATAAAAAAAAAATTTTAAATTTGGCCACCACTTGGATTATTATTTAATTATTTTATTTATTTTTGTGTGTTAGTTTTAGAGGTTTTTTAAGAAGTTTCAGTGTTTTTGTTTTTGTTTTACAAAGGATAATTTCATCATCGGAGATAGCATTAATAGTATTTGATAGTTTGAAAGGGGATATTGTCATAATTAAAGTTGAAAGAAGATTATTTTTTATCCCATGAAAATGGATATGACAATATTTACTAGTTTGAAAGAGGACACTATCACAATTAAAAGTTGAAAGAATACTATTTTTTATCCTGCGGAAATGGATCTAACAAGACTACACTTGTTTGAGGTGCTTCAATATGGCTGCCTTATTCATTATTCCGTACTTCTAATCCTTTGACTCCCTTTTATAGGAAGGCACACATGTTCCCGAGCCACTTTTGCTTTTCGGAGCTCAAGTTCAGTGTCCTTTCATCAGAAGGCTCTAAGAGTTTGACCACTTTCTGGAAAAAGAGGAACAAGAATGACAAAAGGATTAAAAGATAGAGTTGAAAAATAAATGATGGAAAATATTGAATAATTTACTAATGAATTAATAAACAATTCAACAAAATTTAATTATTGTATAATAACTTATAACTTATTATTATTATTATTTTTCACTTTTAGCGTCAATTTATTGAATTGTCATTGAAAATTTTTTATATTTGGAAATCGTATGATTTATTTATTGCTGATATTTTTGAATATATTATTCTCGATATATGTAATTAGGCAATTATTTATCTACTAATCTTCTATTTAGTTGCGTAACAATTTTTTAAAAAAGAAAAGAAAAGAAAAAAGATGTAACTATGGATGGTATAGAAAAAAAATGTAATTTCTACTTAAAAATGAAAAGCAATGAGATGGAGATGGGTGCTCCACTTTATCTTTTGGTTTAATTTCGGAGGCTAGAGGTGGAAAAGCCTGCTAGCTAGCTAGGTGACAGTTACAGTCTAACTGAAAACATTCAGATTAGTTGACTAAAGTTTTTAAGTTGATTAAGATAATGTTCCAATGTTTTGGGATTGTTTGTTCATTGGAAGAATTGTCGAGATCTTTATTTCCTTTGCTTTGGACTTAAGCATTGAACATTAATCATAATGTTTTAAGGAGATATAGGCCAATTTGCCTCAAACCTTTGCCCCTAATTAAGAATAAACCATTGAAATACCCATACTTGCCATAAGTGTCAAAATAAAAAATCTCTTGATTTTTGTCACAAGTGCATTTGAGTTTGCTAAGTCATAATGATAAATAAGCCCTCAGGAATAAAATAAAAAATAAGGAAAGCTTTTTGGGTTTCTCTTCAAATTTTTCAAATTCGAGATAATTAATTATAAGCAGGAAGTGATTTACCTATAATTGAATGAGTAATGTTAGAAATTTGTCATTTCAAAACTAATGTGACTTTTAAAATTATTATTTGATTAAAATTTAATAATGGTCTATTACAAATTCAATAACGATTTTAAAGTCACATCAGTTTTAAAATGATCGACATAAGAGGAACGTAAGGAGGATTTCTAACTACGCTCAATCCCACCCACCATAATAGCTAACGCCACTAGAACCGCTGCCACAACGACCTTTCTTCTTCCAATACATCATCATCCGAAACCCCACCGGGGGCCATCCTCTTAAGCGTTTAAATACACTAGCAAATTAAGTCGTGCAATAGCTAGCTCATCCGGACTACCACAAAATAGTCCAAAATTAGGGTCAAAATGTTAGTCAATTAATGGTAAAAAAGAGATTACCAATTTTTAGGTTTATTTTTTTTATCTATTAATTTTAATTATTATTTTAAAATAAATAATAATTATTTTATCATATTATAATAAAATACTATAATTTAAAAACAATAATTAATTAGGTTAGCGATAAAACTTAATTTGTATTTTTGCATCCCAAAAAGTGAGAAAGGATGATTTTTAAATAAAAAATATAATATAGAATTTAAAATAAATATTATTAATTAATATTTAAATATAAAAAAAAATGTCCTCACACTTAAATTTATCACCTTTAAACCTGAAAATCTATCCCGACCCTATCTCAATCCAAACGAATTGTAAAGAATTTGATGGCAGCTATGGATCCTTCAAATGCAATAAAACTTTTTGAGAAACCCATAAATGCTCAATGGAGAGCTAGGGCAATGGTGAAGGAGCTTTGAAATGCAAGTTTCTTTCATGGAAAATTTGTTGGTACCCTGAAAATTTGATGGAGAGCTTAGGGTATAAGGGATTGAACTACCGTGGCCGTATTCCCACAAGTTAAAATTCGGAAAAAATGCACTTTATTCCTCTAAAGTTTGACACATTTTTTTTCAATTTGAACCTTAATATTTAAAAATTTGTAATATAACCTAATAAGGTTTCAAAAGTTTACATTCAAACAATCGGTTAATTAATTCTGTCTAAGAAGACGGAAAGTTGACCATGTGACATTTTAGGTCTAATTCTTCCCAACATTGGGGGGGTGGCTTCCATTCCCAGCCACTCCCAATGGGGTGGTTCGAACACCCCCAAGGGGCCATCCCCCCACCCAAACCCATTGTTGACCTTACCATTCTTGCTTTCTTCTGTATTTTCAAGTTTTTGTATTTGGGTATTCTCACAATTTGCGAATCAAGCTCTTCATAGATCTTGGATCTCGTGATTTCTAAGAATCCCCTTTTGTTTATAGAATTTAAGCACAAAGGCCAACCAATTCGTGGGATTTTCTCAGTTTGGAGCCAAGAATTACGCAAACATGATGAAGCACATGCGTAGTAGAAGAATGGGTTCGAATCCTAATACCCTTTTTGGTGACTCAGTTTCCTGATTCATGGGTTTTGTGTGTTTTGTCTCCGTCAATATTTTTGGTTTTGGTTATTCTCACATTGCCTTGGATTGCAACCAATCTTAGAGGTTCATCTTCTGAATCTTACAATGGATATGATCCTATGATAGATTATTCCAAGCTCTTGAATTCGTTTTTCTGACATTTGGCCAGTGAGGCCTTTTGAGAAATAGTGGTAAAGCTCTCATAATCAGTCCCGATGGTAAAAAAATTTTCCTTTTAAAGGGGAAATTTGGGAAGAATCAAATCTAAAATGTCATGTGGTCAACTTTCCGTCTTTTCAGATGAAATTATTTAACGAATGGTTCAAATTGCAAGCTTTTGAAACTTTATGAGGGTACATTGCAAATTTTTAAATATTGGGGTTTAAATTGAAAATGTGGTCAAACTTCATGAGGATACATTGCAAATTTTTAAACATTGATGTTTGAATTGAAAAAGTTGTCAAACTTCAAGAGAGTAAATGCATTTTCCCCTTAAAATTCAATTTTTAAGAGGTTAAAAGTCACCAAGTATATATTTGAGCAGAAATTTCTCACAAACTACCTGGTTTCTAAAAGTAACATGTGTTCATTGAAGATATGAAAAACACATGTCAATATTCAGTCAAAAATTAAAAAGAAAAAAAAGTCATGCCTGCTTGATGCGTTTCTATAAATTAGGTTGGAAGGATTCCTGGTTTCATTATCAATTTTGGCTAGCTTTACATGAATGTGATGGAATTACAAGCAATTAATTAAGCTAATAAGAAGAGAAATTAATCAGTATTACAGATTAATTACCACAGTAGATCGAGCTAATTTCCCCATACTTGATCGATAGCTTGCTCTTCAAGAAGAAATGCTAAATCTGCCATTAACGTATGCATGTTTACAAGCATGAACTTGGTTACACGCTTGCATTGAAACATGAACTGCATGCTTACTTAGCATCGATCCACGCACACATAATTACTAAAAGATTGATCATCATCAACTTGCATTAATGTCTAAGGTTTTCCTCTTCCTGGCTCGCTCACAAAACACCCTTCTATATATCTATCGATCACTTCTCAATCATGCATGAAGACAATAATTAATGAACTAGCTCGCTCGCTCGCTCAAGGAATGCAAACTCAAAAACAAAGAAAAAGACAGTGAAATTAGTCACGTTCTTTTGCTATGCCAGTCTGGTCTTCCTAATGTGAACTCCAAGCTTGGGTTCTTGCACTCCAAATTAGTCGACCCTATGTAGCTCTTCACTTGAGTTGAATCACATTCCTGTAATATATATATATATATATATATATATTGGGAAATTACCACCAAGTATATAAATATGTATATATAAATAATTAGTGAATGAATGTACACATTTCTATTAAATGGGTATTTGGGAAGAGAAATGTTGATGTGACACTTTCAAGTAAAATTTGAATAGATTTTTTTTTCAATTTTTATTTAAAACGGGTTAATCCAAAAATTAGTTGAGAGTAATACATTCATCAACATTGTTAGATGAATGCTCTGATGCAAATTTTATGAATATGGATGTGACATGATATGCCTTGTGAATTTAGAGCAGCATGGTTGATTCATGTTATATGATGGGACTCCATGAAATAAATATAATTAAGTACCTGCAAATTGTGGCCTCTTGATCTTTGTTGTGGCTCGAAGGATGCTGGTCTGGGTCCCTCCGTGTCATTGGAGTTAGCTTGTGGCCATGCCTCTCTACTATACCGAAATTTAATTTGGAATTTATCAGTTAGCCCAAAGCTATTCCAATGATAGATTATTTGTGCATACATACATATATTGCATGGCAACAGTCAAGAGATAGACCTAGCAAATTCCCCCTAATTTATGTGTCAATTGATCTTTAAAATAAATTTCAATTAATAGAAAGAAACACATTCAATTCTTCTTCTTCTTTTTATTTTATTATTTTATTATTTAATTTTATTGTTGTTCAGTTCTCATATATAGAAAAAAAAAAAGAAAAAAAGAAAAAAAGAAAAAAAGCACATTTAATCCTTTTTTACTTGTCTTCTCTCACCTGACATCAAGTACTAGTCATGCTCATTCCCCTATCCTAGCTAGAGTTTTGCGTATATACATATACATGCTATATATCTATCTATATACACAAATATGCAATATACATAGATACGCTATCTATCTATCTATCTATATACATACATATGCTTACTATCTACATATCTGACAAGAGTAATTAATGATGGGTCAGCACATACATTCAGTAGTACTTTATTCCTGCTTATAGTATTACTTTATCTCCTCACTTTAATATCTATGTAGAATTGTAGCTAGTGTAACACACATGCATTGTTGTAATCTTTTAGTATTTTGTTTGTTTTATTAAATTAGTTAGTATCATTTTTCTCTAAATTAAATCTCCAAAAAAAAAACATAATTTTCTATGAAGCCTGCTAGAGAGAGAATTCGATTCCTTTCTTCATTAATTCAATTTCTTTAAATTTCTTATCGGCAATCCCTTTATCTTATGCCAAATTTACATGAACTACCTAGCATTTGTTTTTGGCAGTAGAGAAGGACTGAAGACATAGATTGGAAAAATATGTAGGAAGGAAATGGCATCTCAAAGCAAGTAGATATATGCTCATATATATCAATTTGGATATCACTTATTCTATTCATGATAATATTATATTTAACAAAGCAAAACTTCATCTGAGTTTGATTTGGTTAATTAAACAAAGATCCAATTAGTAGCTCCATATATATGTATTTAAATTATTTCTATGAATGCCCATAAAGCCATTTCATTTTTCAAGCCCTAAGTACTTCTAGTTATGACTAATTACTAGAATATGCTTATGTTCTTCTTCTAAACAATCACATATCAATATGATTAGCGAAACAACTTCTTATCAGAAGGTTGAGGATTAGCAAAACAAAAACCATTCTCTTAACTAATTATAACCCTCAACCAATTTATAATAAAAGTTGAATTAGCATAATGATTATAGCAGCAATTATTTTAAAATAGGTAAAGTTTATTTTTGTGCAGATTGTTAGGCTCTCATCAGGTCATTCCTAATAATTAATGTTTTGATCGGTTATTACACTAACGTTTATATTGAACATGCATGGTAGGGCTATATATATATACACTTCGATGATATATATATTTTCTTTGCATATAGAATTGATAAACAGGATCACATATTTTTGAGATCAGAATATTCTTAGACAGAAAAGAAAATATTAATGAATCCTCATACTGTTTCAGGTATCCAAAAGTATATGAATTTCACTAGGGCAACAAATCTACCAAACTTTTCACAAAAAGAGGCAATATTGGAAATGAGATATGAAGAAATAGAGTTACAAAATAGTAGAAGGAAATCCCACACAGATTTATGGTGTCAATATTTTGCCCATAATTTCTTCATATTCTCTTACAAATTCAATAGTTTAACCATTAGATTTATGAGATCTATTATCTAATAGCTAATTTATTAGATAATATGGACAAAATATTGATACCTATCATTTCTCATGCCTATAGCTAACGCTCTAGCAATTAATCCAAAAGGCATTAAAGAAGTAGTACTTATAATAACAAGAAGATCCATTTGTAATTTTCTAGATAATGTCCATATATATGTGGTAGACTATAACCATCTCTTACAAGTTGTGATAAATTATACACAATTTTGAAAGATCGATTTGTAAATGCTTACATCTTAGTCATCCAGAAAGGAAAATAAAGAAAAGGACTTGTTATAGCATATTTTTGACAGTACTAGATATTCCTTATACCTTATCATTCCCCCGATGGAATCAGAGACACAATGAAGTGCGAAGAAGCATCCAATTTTGAATTAATTAGCGGTTATATATAGATGCATGAAAAAAGAAATTTAAACTAAACATCCCAAAGAGTACTAAGCTTCATCCGATCACTCATCTATAGCAGCCATTATATTTCCTGGCCGACAGGTTCCACTAACTACCTAGTTGGGCTTCTAGGTTTTATACTCGAACAAAACAAAGAGAAAAGAAGAAAGAAATCTAATGAAAAAAAGGGTGAAGAACATTTAAATGGAAACTGGTACCTCGAACATGATTATATCTATATTAATATTAAAATATGTAAATATATATATACAGTTGATGTGAACTTTGAAAAGAGAAAAGCACTGAGAGTCAGTAGAGTGGTCTTTTTGGTCATATATGCAATATCCTCGTGGACAGAATAAGAACCAGATTATTTTTAATAGACAAGAGTCATATATAATTAATTAAACGAATAATAACATTATCTTTATGTCGTTCTAAATAAATAAATAAATAAAAAGTGTTTACCTTGATTGTGTCTGTAACTTTTTTTTTTTTTTTGATACCAATCAAAGCTACAAATCTCATATCTCAGCTTAAATAAAAATCTTCCGAGACAAATTAAAGATGAAAAAGGGTTGAGAGAGAGAGAGAGAAACAAGCAAACAGAAATAAAGCAAAAGCTGCCGCAAGAACCCTTTTATTCTTCAAAAATGGTGGACGTGGGTTTTCGTTTCTAAGCTAAGGAGGTACCATGCAAAAGCAAAAGGAATGCGATATATATATAAATATGCGTGTGTACGAGAGAGAGAGAGAGAGAGAGGTGAAGGTACCTGGAGGAGTTACTCCAGAGAGTAGAGGAAGGATAGTCCATATGATCTTGTTGACCGGGCTGATCAGACGGTCCTCGTTGATCGGTAAATGGACGAAGGCCACGGTCAGTAGTAGCGCTCCCCAAAGGGAAGATATCGTCCTCCCCAGATCCATCTGATTGGCCTTCAAGGAAAACCAAGACTTTTTTCATGTGAATGCTTAAGTCATGCAAGCATATATAACTATATATAAATGTGGATGTATGATAGCTAGGTAGCACGCATGGGTGATGGCCTGATGGGTGCATCAATGTTATGTATGCATGTGGTATTGATCACGGGGCAACTTTGTGTATGTTGAAGAATGATAGGATTAGAAGAGAGGGATGGAAATGAGAAAGAGAGAATTTACCAAATGGGTGCAGTAAAAACAATGGGAAAAGAAGGACGTAAGGGGTAAGAAAAAAGATAAGGCTGCTAAAACTAAAAGGAGCTCAAGGCTAAGCAATACGAATTACCAGAGGAAGCTGCAGGCTTGTCAGTTGTCTTAACAGTCCGATACATCTGCAAACCATTTCCAACACTTGGATATTTAGATAAATATATAAACATAGCCCAACAATGAATAATGTGAAACAAAATTTAAAAAAAAAAAAAAAATCAGATCTCTCTCTCTCTCTCTCTCTCTGTGGTATCTGTGGGATTCTCCGTTTCATTGTTAATCACGAAGGAGATGTTCGTTAAGGTTGTAATGATGTGTGTTATTGAGAAATGATGACTACTTTTGCTCTGTCGTCATTCTACTTTTCTCTCTCTCTCTCTCTGAGAAAGCGGAAGCTGTCTGTCCTCTCAGAAGAAGCTATATACTCCAACATAGCTCACTAGTCTTTAATTCACTCACTCATTCAGTCATCATTAACTCTTTCACTTGCTTTCTTCGGCTACTGTGCCGGTGAGAAAGATCAACAGCGTACATCTCCCCAGATGAATCATGAGCTAGAGAGAGAGAGAGAGAGAGAGAGAATCTGATATTTACCTGTAAATGGCTCTTGACATGAGCTAATGTGAGATCCTTGACATCCATGAGCTCAAGAACCGACTTTGGTGTAGCTCCTGAAACTCATCCGCAGAAATATCAGATTAAAAAATCTATATATGAAAAAAAAAAAAAAAAAAAAAAACTCGATACAAAATCCTACAAACAGAAAAGAAAAAATGAAATTAATATTTACTTTCGTGGCCACCAAGAAGCTCAACAGCATGAACGAATCGAGCATGAAGAGTGCTAGTCCAGCGCATCCTTGGTGCTCTCATACTCCGCTTTGTTGGGAGCTTGGGCAAAAATCTTGATGATCTCATCATCCCATGAGAAGCCTCTGAAGCTCCTATCCCGTACTGATTGTGGTGGAGATGGTGATGATGATGGTGCAATTGGTTGGATTTGAAAGCATCCCTTGTTGTAGACATGATTGATGAGATGGGATCCAAGCCACCTCCATAGAATGGAGAAGGTGAATGAGACACAGAAGGGGAAGACAAAGAGGGATAAGAAGGAATTTGGTAGAAGCACATCTTGGGATCTTTCTCTCCTCTTGTGTGGTCCATGGGCAAGAAGGGAAATGAACGGCTGTGATACACAGGAATCCCCTTGATCGGCCTCAAACCGTCTGATGACACATCCAGTAGCGAAACCCCATGATTTATGTGATTCAAGTGATTGTTGGAGTGGTGATGATGATGACGATGGTAGGAGGGATTTTGTGGCGGTTGTTGATCAGCTCCACCTCTGCAATTCCTCCCAAGAGAGAGCTCAGTATGAGCTTGGGTGTCATTACTGCTATTGCAAATTGAAGAAGAACAAGTGTTGGGAGGACTAATGTTGAGGGAAAGATCAGGATGCGGGGTTGAAGAGGGTTCAATGAAAATCCCTTCCAAGGGCATCTTCATTAACCGTCTCTTTACCCAATACAAGCTTTTTCTTTGCTTAATTCAACTTTATATTAAAGAAACTAAAGAAAAGTATATATTCAACATGTGGGTCTCTAATTTTTCTGCTCTTCGATCTTCAAGATATGTATATATATATTTTTTTTCTGCTAAAAATATCAAAGAACAGCTTGGTATGCTTTTAAGACAAAAGGGGTAGTAGAACTCAAGCAAAGAAAGAAAGAAAAAAATCTGCTATATATCTAGCTAGCTAGCTTCTAAAAGAAACAGACATGCCCAAGAGAAAGGAAAGATAAAGAAAGAGATGTGTTGTTAAGAAAAGGAGGAAGACATAATAAAGGAAATCCAGAAAATGACACTTGAAGAAGAAGAAGAAGAGCACAAGCTCTCTCTCTCTCTATCTCTCTGGGGTCAAAACCCACAAAATGCACCAAAAAATATGACCACTTTGGATTTCCCTTCCCCGGAGACGACGGGATAAAAAACGTTAGAGAGAGAAAGACACCTTCATGTGTGATTCCTTTTCCCCCACCCTCCTCGCTCTCTCTGTCTCTCTCACTGTCTCTCTCATAATATTATTTTTTCTTCTGAAAATATATATATTGATGGGGTCTCATTTCCCTAAAGAAATAGGCAGGCAAAAGAGGCCAGAGAGAGAGAGTAAACGCAGCATGACATTTTTTATTTTATTTTATTTCTAAATTTTTTAAATTTTCTTTACAAAATCTTGGAGAAGATATTGAATTCGTATATATATATATATATATATGGAAAGACCCCCATTGACCTAAGTGAGAGTGAGAGACCCACAAAGGGTCTTTTGTTTGCTTTCATGTTTTGTACGCATCCTAAACCCTAATCCTACATTAATATTATTAATATTGTTATTGCCTTGTAAATTCTAATTCCCCTTTCATATATCCATCCTCCCAAATATTCCCTTCACTAATCTTTCAGCATTGATCAACAACGACCGACCTTGTTTGGCTTGGCATGGTGGGTTTTATTATGTCTTCCACCGTCTCGTTGACTACACCCCTCCTCTCCTCTCTCTGTGTCAGGGTTTTCAAAACCCTAGGCTAAATCGAAGTCAATTCTTTTAACTTATATAATATGGGATCCTTAACTCTTCTATTGGGAACTAACCCCTTTCTTTAAATGCTCTCACTGGAGATAACAAAACTAGCTCTGGGGGTTGCAACCATCTTTTAATTAATTTAATTAAACCCTTTTGTTTACTATGCTACGTACCCTAATTCCCTAATTCAAAGCTTTGTTTGGATGGTGCATTAAATGCAAAAACTGGGTAAAAGTAAATGCTGTTTGGTTACTTTTTTGGATAGGATTTATGATTTATATCCAAAGAAACTGAGTAGGAAGAACATTCATTTCCTTATTGAGACTAGTATACATCTAGTGTGTGAATATATATATATATATATATATATATATATATATATATACTGTCGCAAAGTGAGTACATTGCTATTTTATTTAAAAAAAAATAAAATTAAATGAAACGGTACCGTAGATAGTATTATTAAATATAAAAAAACAAAATTTAGATGGTAGCATATATCCTCATCTGCATAATTTCTATTTTGACGCATTGTGAGTTACTTAATTGTAATATTTTTTGTTTTGTTTTGTTTTGTGCAATATGAAAAATTAGGGGAGGGAGGAAAAGTTACATCATCATAGTTAGTAAAATGTTTGATTTCTAACCAGAAAATTGGTCAAAGCAAAGACATTTTCTGTTGACCAGGAAAACCTCCTTTGAGTTGCAAAAAATAGCTTCCTTTTTTTTTCGTAATCAATTTTTTGAGTTTAAGCTTTTACTTCTCAACCCATAGTACTCAACCTCCCTCTTGAATACACTTTCTCACACAATTCATTCTTTGCCGCTGAATTCGTTGGCTGCCTTTGGAGGTTGTCGGAAGTCACCAAAGGTTGCCCCCCTGCCATTGTTGTTGTCATTGCTGTATTTGTTGCTATTTTTCATATGAGCCAAACACCAAAAAATGTTTTTAGTTGAGTTCATTTCATGAAAGATGATTCGCTAAAAACATTTTTTAACAAAAAGTATTTTACACCAAAACAAACCGAGCCTAGTACATGTATTTTTGAAGAAAAAAAAAACACTCTCATTCCTCATTTGAAACTCAAGTGATTTAAAAAATGCTATGAATAAAATATACATATTATTAAACGTTTTTAATTATCTTTTGCTCGTATTACCTTCCTACCCATTCCGCAGTACTCCTCCCACTGCCACCATCAGTACCACAGTCGCCAATCCATTGTCTAATGATTTCTGATAGGGTTTTTGTTGAATTTTGGCACAATAAAATAATTATTCATGACTTTTTCAAAACACTTTTTACTATGGTCTCTATGAAACAAATGGAGCTTAAAACATTGCATGTTTTGTTTTGCCTATGATCATTGGTCATGATCATCATATCAACTCAAAGAAAATGAGAAGCAAGCAAGCATCTAGAACCTCCAACCCATGTCACAATTCCAGCAGTATCACTTGGTCAGATCGTTCTACATACTTATATATTGGTGACCATGATGACTTCCTCCATGCCGAAATATGTATAAATATATATATATATATATATATATATAAATTTATGTGGTCTGAAAGGTAGTGAAGTCAAAATAGGTTATTGTCATGCAAATAATTCCTGCATGGGACGTATATATATAGAGAGAGAGAGAGAGAGAGAGAGAGATCTGCTTTAGATAACCTCTACATTAATAAAAATGTCCAGAAATAATTAATATTAAGGTCCTAACACGTTCGTAAAGTCAAACTGGTACCAATTCTTGGTTGATCATAAAAGGAAGGTCTCCGATTAAATGCATAGGGATCAGTAGGATTTGCGTGCTTTCGGCCTGGCTAGCTATATATACCTGCAGTTGCCTAAACCTGGGCTAAATGTGGACCAATTAATTAGCCGACCAGAAGGGGATCGAAAGCAAGGTGGGAATTGAACTGGGCCACAAGGCCTAATGGGTATATCATATATGGATTACTCAAAGTCGACACCATATATATATATATAAAATTTTAATTATTAATTCATCATGTCATATGGGTATATCATTATCTGCATGAGCAGAAGATATCCCATATGCATCTCATTTATTGGTGCTCAGTTTGACAAGAATGTATGGTGGAGAGGATGCTCATTCCCCATCAATCACGACCATCTGATCAGCAGGTATCCTGGTCCCACACTAGTATTTATTTATGTATTTAAATGAAATTGAAAAGAAAGGAAAGAGTAACCCCAGTTTATCTTGGAAGAGAGCACAGTGTTATTTTATTAATTTTTTATTTTATTAAATTTTCTTCCGACAGCCGAAAGAACAGTGGCAGCGTTATGACCAAAAAGTAGAACTATTAAATGATAATCATCCCATCGGGATGGATTTTTCTATTTTTTATTTTTATCATTTTTAATTTACTTTGGGCTCCACAGATTTGACAGCTGGTGACAAATATAAATGTACATGCACATGATGTTTATGATTAATGTAGTGTTTCAATTTATTCTTCTAATTCATGCTTTCAATTTGTACAATTGATATCTTGAATCTGAATATATTGTAATTAATTAATAAATCAACCCTAGCTTCTAATAAAATTTTCATTTTAAGTTGAGTGTCCATTTAATCCTTATATTTTTCATTTGAATAATTAATCACTTAGATCGACGTACATGTGATAACAAATCAATTCTTTGGTAAAATTTTCTATTAAATCTCAAACAACTATGACTTTTAAATTAATAACACGAAAATAAATTCTTCTATTTTATTCAAATGGATATGAATTTAGTTTAAACTTCCTCACTCATAAGTCAGTTGGTCAAAATATGTTGGAAGTAACGGCAGATGTAAAGAGGGCCCCAGGGCGGCACAGGCCGGGACCCACGCCCCACCCTCCCCCACCATAATTGTAATTTTTTTTTAGTTTTATTTTTAATACTAGCTTAATTATACAATTCATTCTCCCGGTCCTTCTAATGCGAATTTTTATACCCGGCCGCCACTGTTTGGAAGAGTCAAAATGGAATGTCACACCACCATAAATGAGGTTTAGGATCAAGTCCTTGTGGATGTTGTAGTTGATAAGAGTTTGCCCATTCAAATTTCTTTCCAGTACTTAGCATATATGAAACATGCATGTTGATCCAAGAATTTTATTCCATGGATGCATTTTTCAAATTTCGTTAATAGAGGGTTGAAATTTCTTGTACAATCCAAAAACTATTTACTATTCTAATTTTGTTCATAAAATTTTCTTTCTTCCATTTAGAAATTTAAATGGAAAACTAAGTGGGAGTGCCAGGTTAAACCAAATTATTATGAAGCATATGAGGTGTAATTAGAAAAATTAAAAACCAAGGGTATCTAGCATACGTACTTCTACTGAACCCTAGATATCATCACAAATCTAACATAGCCTGAGTCGTTCAGGTTGCAGCCCTAGCTGGCTAGGTGAGAAAATTAACCTAATAAGGGTCAAGCTGAAGCAGCTTCTTTGTGGAACTTGTGGCCAGAGTGTTATACGTTTGTCTTCATCCTCGGTATATCATTAAGAGCTGAGAATTTGACGTCCAAAACACTTTGATGTATTTTGATTTTAGTTAGATAAAAGCTTGAACTTATATTTTTTAAGAAATACACAATTTATTGCAAGCATTTCGAACTCCTAGTGAAAGAGGTAGTTTTAAGCTAGTGATAAGTTCAAACATTGACTCAAAAATTACAAAAAACTATCAAGAATGGTGGTGGTTCAATGGTCAACAAAGTTTTCAAGTGGTCAATGCATGTATTAAGGTATGGGTTTGAATCTCCGCAATGGAGAATCTCCACATATACCTAATTAGTATTAGTCACATTGGATTCCTATTAATGTCCTGGTGGGGTTAGATCAGGCTATGACTTAGTCGAACTTGAAAGAACGTTTGCGGTTCCCATCGTTTATGCCCCTTTTATGTGGCTTCTAGCAGGTAGCTGCTATAATGATTATGCCCAAATAGGATAGCCACAATTCAAGTCTCCCCAGCTTACCCTTTTGCTCAAAAAAAGAAAAAAGAAAAAAAGATTTGGATTTTGTGCTTGGACAAAGTTTCTCAAGTGTATATAAGGCTACTCTATGCACGCCTATTGTAAAGATTTTAGGTTACATTGCTTTGTGTTAAAAGAGATTTCTTTGAGCATCGAACATTCATGCTTCTTCTCTTTCAGGGTTAGTTTTGTTAAACCACATAATCATGTTCTTCACATAAAAATTTCAACCATATGAGTTTCGGGATTGCAAGAATAAGCTTTGTAGAAGAGTTGCCCAAAAGTTATGGAATTACTAGGTAGACACACTAGTTATGGAATTACTAGGTAGAAGCAAGCGTGTCGCTAATTTGCTTGTTACAAGATTGTAACTATTACAAAGATTTTGTAGGTGTGTGTTTTCTGTAAACCGATTAATTATTCTATTTAGTTTAATAATTTTTTTTTGGATTTAACTATTTCAAAGAGTTATTCAAAAAGTTTTCGTTCTATTATTAGTTATGTTTATTGATTTGCTGTTTTAATAATATTTTAATAATTATTTGTATAATAGTTATTTTTTAAATTTTATCTTGTGATAAATACCTATTCAACTGAGTGATGAGCCTATATATATTTTCCGTATTGATAATCTGGCAAGCATTACATTACCTTGAGTTTCGTGTAAGTTAATTAATGCTTTTAATTAAGTAGTGATTTATCATTTGAGTCAAACTTTTTTTAAAAAAGTAGTGATTCACAATTAATCATATTTAGGTGAGAGGTAGTCATATTATTTTTCTATTTATTGTACTTTTTTCTTGTGGGTGACAACTCAAACTGAAAAGAAATAAGTTAAGAGGCTCATTTTTCAAGAACATTTATAATATATGAAACACAAAAGAAAGCACAGTATGGTCATCTGGCCCTTATGCTCTCACATTAATGTGACGTACAATATCCACCAAACTTAGAGATTCAAAAGCATAAGGAAAAAGATCACCCTGCTTTTGAACCTAAATGCGAGCAACCAAACCACATGACTCACTAAAATCCATATCCTTTATGCAACTTTTTTGGAAAACTTTCACCATGAAACGTTTCCTTAATTAAATGCTCTTCTTTATTCTTTCAGAAGGCTTTTTTGGTCTTCTTTATCTCTATACCTTTGCAAATGCTCTCATTTTTTTTTTAAAAAAATAGAGAAATGTATATCTACACTAGCTCCTTGAGTTGAATCATGAATGAATTGCCTTTTTGTAACTCGAAAAATGAAAAGAAAAAGTTTACTTTATTACTTCATGTAAACTACACTCCAAATACTCACAAGCAAATATATTTTAGATACTTATAACCTTATTGGCATCATACCAAAATCTAATTCTGTGGAGATCAATTGCCATTCATAGAACGTATATCACATATCTTTCTTTCTTCTTCTTCTTCTTTTATTTTATTTTATTTTATTTTTATTTTTAAGTTTGGTAATATTTTGCATATATTCTCTGATTTCTTTCTTATTGTATTTCTTATTCTAACCGGCCCTCATGCAATTATAAATAGGCTTAACTTGTGTACAGTTAAATTAATTACCATGTAAATATACAATTAGTTCTTTATACTTTTCTTTAGTTTGTTTTTGACACCTCCAATATTAATTGGGTTGGGTCGAAACCACCACTTAGAAGTTAGATTGATGTGACTGAAACTCTGAAACTTTAGAAATAATGCTTATTTATAGGCTCTAGCACTTCTTAGATCTATGGTGGATGAGGGAAATCAATGATCAGGAAAATGATTTCCTTCCACACCAAGAAAACTTAAATAAGCAACCTTTTTTTTTAATAATTAAGAATGAATTGAACCAAAGGGGGGTTCTAAAGTGGGGTATACCCCATGAAAAAAAAAAAACACACCTATAATCAGGAAATCATAGGGAAACTACTAATGCAAGAAAGAGTAGGCCATAAGTTTAGTAAGTATTGAAATGCTACATATGCTCCCACCCTCATTTTTTGACATGACAATTAAAATTATCCTATTGTGATTTTCACAATCATGTCATATAGCGTGCACTTAAGAGTGTGAAAATAAGAGTGTGTAGCATTTCTCTAATAATTAAGTAACAAAGTTATCATGGGAGTCACCTTATGCTATCATGGGAGCCACCAATACACATGTACAATCACTTTGATTCACCAGTACTATTGGAGTCTTCACATTACCAGGGGTGAAGCTTTCATGGTGCTAGGTTATCATCATTCTATTATGGCAGCTAGTAACATTGCATACAATTTTAAACTTGATTTAATAATAATTAGAAGAAACTACACTTAGGGTTTGTTTGGAACTATGATTTCAATAGGTGCGATTTTAAAAATAGCGTTTTTGAAATCGCTACTTTTTAAAATTGTAAAGGCGTTTGGTAAAATATGTTAAAAAGTTTTTTTGTATTAAATATTTGTTATGTGAATTCATGATTTTGGTTTAAATTCACACATTTTCAAATAAGCATTATCAAGCTTGCTTATTGAAATTGCACATTTTTTTTCCTATTTTAAATTAAGTGTTTTTAAATCATAATGCCAAACGCCTTACGTTTTATGATATCTTTTAAAAACACAAATTATTCTTATGAAATCACAATTCCAAACGCACCCTTCGTGTGGTCAATCTATCACCCTATTTGGCATTTGCAATGTATTCTCAATCTTTATATAATTTAGGCTAATTTGTCCTACCAATCTACCATTGGGGTTGCAATGCCTCCATTTTCCCAAAACAAAATGACTAAAATGCCCATAAAACCACAAAATGGCTATGGGTTAGGTTTTTTTTAAAAAAAATTATTTTATTATTATTATTAGACTTTTAGGGTTTTGTTGTTGGTATTTTTAAGAATCTTAAGGGAATTTTTTTATCATTTGAGGGCAAACGGGAGATATTGCAACCCAATTGGTAGATCAGTTAGGTACATTAAATAAATTAAAAGATTATGGAGGCATTATAAATTTGGTGGTAGATTGAGATAGGCAAATGTATGCTCTTTTATGATCCAAAATATGGACTTAGAGTTTCCCTCATTATTGTACTATTCTCACAAGTTTTTGGAACTATTTCGAACCCTAAAATGTTCTGCTCATAATTGGCTTGAGGGGTTAGCCATTTCAAATCAAAGAATTGCCACCCTACAATTCTAAAGCGGCCCCAACCCCAAACTGCGATCCTGAGTAGCCGACTGCCCTTAACTTATTTTCATCTTTACTACCCCACCCTTTTTTTCCCCTTATCTTGAATGAATGTTTTGCACCCTACAATTCTAACTCAAAAAAAAAAAAAAAAGTTGCCCTGTTTAAAAAACACTGCAACATGCCATTCCATGTATAACTGTACAACTATGGATTATCATGTCTTGTCAGAGGTCATTCTCGCCTCCATATTTGACCAAAGTCGGATGATCCAACCACAAAAGCTTATTTGAGGTCTGGGAGGATTTTGAGAAATAAAAAAGTTTCCATAAGATAGTTCGTACTGTTGATATTTCGTCTAAGTTTAGTAGGGTCAAATTGTAATCAAAGAGACATATTGATTTAAGTTAGGGTTGACATGTCGGGTTTGGGTCGATTTGTTTAACTAGTCAATTCATTGAGGGTCAATTCACACATGATGTGTTTAGTGAAACGGGTTAAACTTTTTAACCATGACACGACTCGTTTGATTTAATGAGTGACCCGACAAAATACAGTTAAACAGATCATGTTAGGTTGACCCAATTTACATAATCTATTTAATAAACATGTTGTGTTGGGTTATTATATAATAAAAATGGATATAATTTTATAAACAGGCAAATGGATCACTCATAAGTTAAGCAAGTCTACTTTGACTCTAACTTGATCATACCAAATTAATTAATCTGTTTATTTTGTATTGAATTCGTAACAAACTTACAAGTTATGTAAAAAATTATCAAAATAGCTTTAATTAATTAAAGCTATCATATATATTTGGGCGAACTCAAAGTTACATATGAGGTACCCATTGATATATGTCTATTAAAAAAAAAAAAAAACATTTGAACAAGTTCGTCATCTACCACGGTTGAATAATATAAAGCAAAGTAATTTGGAACAAAATGACAGTGTACCTTTTTTCCTAGAACATTTTTGAAACTTTTCTAACACTAATTTCGAGCTAACACGTACAAAAATAACATCCTTTCACATGCAGATTTAAAGGAAAATAGGTCTAGTAACTTATTTTTTAAGCTTACATACTCGCACCATATAATACTCTGACAATTATGACAAAATAGGAAATTATTTAATCGGCTGTGAACCACGCCTTATGAAGCGTAGATCACAAGATCGAATCCCCCCCTCCCCCTACCTTTGTGTGGACATGTCAAAAAAAAAAAAAAAAAGGAAATTATTGTTTGAGGAACTGTGGTCAATCGATCTTTATAAATTATAATCTCATAGTTTTTGTAATCGTTAATTAATGGGAAAACTTAACTTTCTTGGATTTCTCTCACTTTTACAATTACCCTTACAAAGTTTAAAATTACCAAAATACCCCAATTTTTTTTTTTGATAAAAAGAAAAAAAAAATTACAAATATTTAGGCATTAATCAAGATTTAACAAAATTTGCAAAAATACTCACGTTTGAATCTTTGTTATTTTTTATTTTATTTTTTTATAACTAAAAAAATGTGTATTTTAAGAACTTTGATAGGATTTAACCAAAAAAAAAACTAACAAATGAGTGGCATTATAAAAAAAAATAGAAATTCGATCAAAACGCTTTGCCATTTAGAAAGAAGCCCAACGATAGTGGCTAATCAAGTCAGCCAACCCCTGACAGCCAGTGGCGGAACTACATACCATGTTTTCCCCAAAAATTTTAAAAATTTTCTTTAAAATTATTTCCTTGCCCCCCAAACTCCAATTGCAAGATGCTAGAGGGATCTAAAATAAAATCTCATCATCATTAAAAGTGGCCACGTGATCACCTTCTCCAAAGACCAAAGATGCCTTAACGGGGGAAGAGCAGAGCATTAATCCCTCAGACGGAGTAAACATCGAAAGAGGAAAAACCTTTGCACTAGCTTAACCAACTCTGATCGATGATGCAACCATTGTGAACCAAGCCCATGAATTGTCTTGTGGGGGAAGAATGGACATTGTGATTTGGTAGGTAATGAAGGATGTGATCAAACGCAACTGCGGAAGCATCCACAATTACCACACATTGTGTGGCATGGCATAGTGATAGGTCTTACAAAGGATCGACAACAAAGGTAGACGCACTGGAGCCTCTAATTAATCCCATATTAAATTTTGATTAATGACCCTTTCAAGTCCTTTTAGCCACTAATGCCCGTATACAAGGCATGGATCCTTTTACCGCATAACAATAATTGTTGTCTTTACCGCATAAGACTCTTCACTGAGTTCTTATGCATTTTAGAATCACTTTGTGCGGCCCTGAAAAAGGCCCGGTTTGTCTATAGTTTATTTGTGACCATGGATGAAACCATTGCTTATTGATTTGTCCTTTTAGACTATTCGCAGTTTTTGTTTTTGTCCATGTATGTATCTTTCTTGCACTTTCCGCTTGGGCTTTATTGTTGGGGTGTTCACACTTTGATTTTGTTGTTTGATCCATTGTAACCCATTTTTCCTTATTTGATTAGAAAGAAAAAAAAGGTATTGGTCCCTTTGTGCAATGTTACACATTAATTTTGGGAAGGAAGACCAAATGAGAGTACTTAACTCACAAGCTAGCATTACCATTAATTTAAGTAACAAATTTTTTCTCCACCTACCCTATTATATCATACGGACCATTGCTTTATGGTAGTAGCTAGTTGACATCTCTTTTGCTGCTAAACCAACGGTTTACTTGCCTACATAAATTAAGCAACATCTTCCGATCCTAACCCAACCAACCATATATAATACCAAGAAATTCGAACCAAGGCTGGCTAAGTGATGCCAATATTCAACTAACTAGCTAGCTAAGTAGCTAGTTGAATGGGATTGGATAAACCAATGATGATATGTTTTTTGGTTTTTTTGGTCTTTTAAATGCTAGGATGAGGCATATCACTGCACGAAGAAAACGTTATGAACATTATGAAAGGGGGGAAAAAAATGCCTTCTATTCTCTGAATTATGACACACATATATATAAAAGATGCTAAAAATGGTTTTTTATATATATGTGTGATAGCGGCACAACACGGAATAAAGGCAAATATATATAATGAGATGGAAGTTAAATGCATGGTGGGTGACAGTGACTTGGTAATAGAATCCATGAGCTCAGTGCCAAGCTGCCAGGGTCCCTCATCATCGTGGGTATTGGAACTTTGCAAAAATTATTGAAGCAAGGATATAGTACATGTGAGTGTCAAAAGTCTCTCAAAACCAGGATCAGAAATCTACATATCATTACTTTAGAGAGAGAAGTGTGAGTTGGAAGGAAGAAGATTTTTTTTTTTTTTTTGGTTCCAATTTAATATTTGATTTAAGGAAGAATGAGAGGGCAGGTTCGGGGAGGCCATGTGAGAGAATTGTCATCATATGGATCCCCCAATGAACATTCATAACATAATAGCACATATTATAACATCGCATTCGCATGCAAGGGAAAAATTAAAATGGAAGATAATATTAATTAATAATAATTATATATAGAGTGTATACTTCTCAAAGAATATTTTGGACAACGAAAGTCTCCGCTGATTCTGCATGCCCCAAGCTTTTGACTCTCTCTCTCTCTCTCTCTCTCAGTTCAACATTCTCGTGGGTCCAAACCAACAATTACGGTCTCCAACAGCTGTCCAACTCAATCTCTACGTGAATATATTTAGCTTTTCGCTTTGGCCCCACTAGTTTCTTGTATACAAATACAACTATGGAAAATCTAGCAGAGAGCCACTCTCTCTCTCTCTCTCTCTCTGAAGATTTTGAGAGAGAGAGAGAGAGAAACGAAGCAAATTGCTTTTGTGATTCCCAAAACCATAGACCGCATTATGGGAAGGTCCTTGTTCTGGTTTCTGCTTGGTTTGGTGACATGTAAAATGCTTTCATTTTCATCAAAGGTCACCAGAGTGCAAGAAAAGCAAAGATAGCTCCTTTCCATAAAGCGATTCACAAATCTCTCTCTCTCTCTCTCTCTTTCTTTTTCTTTTTCTCTCTTGCATGGAGGAATATTTTCAATCTGTCCTTTCTTGTTTGATAAAATATGTCTATCTCGAATGTGTTGTACTACTCAACCTAATTTTATATTTTTGGTACCTTAGCCCCACCTCTAGTTTTGGATGTAACGTGACAAAATCAGCTAAACTTCTCTGCTCTTAATTTATGTCTCATAGCTTGGAAGATTATCTTACACTTGTGGCTCTTTCTCACCTCACAATTGGTTGTTACAAGTCCACATATATGCATCCACCTTCATCCTATTCCCAACTCATCTACCCTAGTAGCCATTATTCGTCCATATACAAATTTACACTAATTATTAAGCTGCTCATCTCATTTGTCATCAAATCATATAAAATTATGGATTTTTTTTTTTTTTTTTGTAGATTGCGAGTGGGGTCATGATCAGTTGGTTCTATAATCTTTTTATGATCAAACCAACCCCATATAATTAGGTATATATGCCCTTGTGCACGACAAATGACACAAACTGTCAATTAACTATTCTTTTCTAGTGTTGTGAGATTTTAAAATTGCATATTGTTACCTTCCTTGAATAGTCTAGTTCCAAAATCAATTAGAGTTTGACAAATCAGAATTCTTCAAAACTTGTACAGCATACCACTTTTGGGAAATACAAATTCCATTGCCCAACCTCCTTAATTGTCGAGGAAATGTGACATTAGCCCCATATATATATCCTTCACCAAAAAACTTGTCCTCACAAGAAATCTAACATCAAATACTTATTCTCTAGTGGGTGGTAGGGTCTAGCTGTCATCTAAATCATGAAATATTCATGATTGAGAAAACCTTCTATTTGGACCTGGCATAAAACCCCAACTTCACAGCCGCCAATAATAAACTGGATAAAATCTCAAAATCCATTGAAAATTTTTTGTCCATTGATTTTACCAAAGGTGGGTGATGTAGGAGAGGTAAACGCGGCGAGGAAGTGGAGGGCGACAAGTTGAAGGTCTGGGTTGGTGAGCATTCTGATCCACGAGTAGGTCTGGTCAGACCCACGTGGGTCACGGCCAAAAACCCATGCAGGTCAGGCCGCGACCCACGTGGGTCGTTGTGACCCACGGGTCTAAGCTAGACCCACACAGGTCACAGAAAGGTTATGGAGTTTCCGGTGATGAAGAAGTAAGGGATGATGAGCGATGAAGAAGAAGGGTTTGGTAAAAATATCCTGTGTTTTCGATCCTATTCCATAAGATGATTTTTAGGTTATGTGTCAAATATGTATTGGGGGTTGCAAAAGTAGTCTTTTACACCAAGACCGCATAGCAGAGGCTCTCTTCATGATTATAAATGCGTTTGTAAGTTAAGTTCCATATTACTCCTTATTAATTAGATGAGGCTATACTTTATAAGTGATTCTAGAGAGCTTTGATTATACCTTGACTAATTTGTTTATGGTGATAGCGCAGATATGCTTAGGCCAATGCCACACACCGAACAAGTTTTGGTCCGTTTGATAACCCTAATATTAACTGTCCTTTTTATGGGGTCAACCAATTTTGACTCATTTTTGCTTCTTTCTAAAACATACTTCCTAGCATTTTTCAAAGGGTAGAAATGGACATGTCAGCTCCCCGCGTGGGTCTCTTATATATGACGTGTCAAGATATATCACAGTATTTGGTCTAATATCCAATTCAAAAATTGTGCTCATTTTTTTTTTTTCTAACATGTCTTCACAAGTCATAAAAACATTTTAGTAAATGCAATATTTCTTGGAGTCCTCATCACGTCAATATAATATTACCATCAACTGATCATCAGATTCACTACGTATAATTGAGTCAATTATAAATGCTGTCGTGGAAACCTTGCAGATTCAACTCTATTTTTTGGACAGCTAAGAATATCCTATTATTCTATTGTAGCTAGTGCAGTCCACTTTATTTTCAATGGGGGTGGCTGTCATTCTTCGATCGTTTGCTTGTAGTAGCTGATTGTCATGCAAGCGCTTAGTTTCCATTGGACAATGAAGGAATGTGTTCACTCATTTTAGGAACAATTGGAGGGATTACATAAGGGGGCACGGATGTCTGTAAAACCCGTGACATATTTCTTACATTAACACTCAGCAATTTCCAATATCCTCTGTGTTTTTTCCTGCATCACTATCCGACAGGGGCACGAACCCAGAGGGACGCGGTACAATATCACTGTCGTGCAAAAGGTGAGCTGCATGCTCCCATGGGAGACAGAAATTACACAGACCACAATAATTATCACTGTCATGCAAAAGGTGATTGGCAAAGTCAAATGCCTTGGTAGTTGAAAATTTTGTCTGAGAACCTTAAAATTGGTTCCAATTTGTTACTCTAGGCCTTCTTCTCTAGTTGTAGTAGTGTAACAAAGACGCGAAACATTATTTGGCTGATTTAGCAGCAGCATCTCCAGGCATAGATTTAGGAACTTGACATCTATGGCCATCCCCATTGGAGGTATATATATATATATATATATATATATATATATATATATATATTATTAGTTGCTTTCTATGTGGAAATGAGGATGAGATACATAACCACCTTTTCTTTTCATATCCCTTTTTCTGAATATATTTGGAGTTTACTTTGCAGAAAGGTAACCTCTCTTGGTTTAATGGGGATTTTTTTGGGAGGGGGGACCAATTCAATGGGTGGCATCCAACGGTAAAGGAAATGAGTAATGGTAGAAGTCATTCTTGTATCTCTTTAAGAATGATGTAACTTTTAAAATTACCATTAAACTTATAATTAATCATTATTGAAATTTGATCAAGTGGTAATTTTAAAAGTCACTTTATTTTTTTTACCGACATAAAGAGAGATTCCTATAATTATTCAAAAGAAAGACCCTCTTGTATCTCATTAATGTTAAGTTCCTTTGTGCTATAACCACACAGCTAATTATTTAGGGAAAAATATAAAATTAGTTTATGTCATTCGTTTTTCTAAGACGTGCTTTTCATTAGCAAATTAGACAGAATCTGTTAAAGGTGACATATAATCACCAATAATATTATAACATGTGTTATTTAAAATATAAAATGAAAAGAAATATTAAAAAGTAAAAATAAATTAAGGAGTGGTTGAAGTGTTGAACCCACGAGGCTCTTATCTTAGGCCCCTCTGCAAGACTGTCTTGTCAGCTTAGCACAAACCTCAAGTTGATATGTATGATTGTTGATTTGTTTTAGTTTAGATATTAAGGTGGATTTGAATGGCCACCTGTGTCTTCACTTTGGCGTTTAAGGTCAAAGGATAGGTTTGTAGCCCCTAAAGATCTACAAGCTGATTTTAGAGCTCTATATCTTCAGATCCAATCCCGGAAAACGGGAGAACAGATGGTATATATGTATGTATATATGTTTAGTAGATAGCTGTTTCATGCATTGATTGAAGAAATTATATATATATATATATATATATATATATATGAGAGAGAGAGAGAGAGAGAGGTAGGGTTGAAGAAATAAACTATATATATCGGCTTCAGTATTTCATCCCCTTTGACAAGCGATAATATATTGAGGGTGAAAGACCAGCGGCCGAAGAATGTAGTAGTGTATTATTCCGCCTACAAAACGACGCTGTATACCCAACCATGTTCCAACAAATTAATTATGCAATCTCACCCACTTGCACCCTTTCTACCCGCAAGCGCGTCCAAGTAATTACTCATCGACCATTTTTTACTTGGGCAGAGTTGACGATATATACATACATGGATCATATGGATGGTTCAATATATTCAATTAATAACAAATTAGCCTACTGCTTCGTCAAATCTACAGAAGGAACCAAAAGTGGCATTGGCGCTTGTAACCCACGCGTACCACGTGGTGGCACTTGGCATACGCAGCGCCACAGGGACGTCGGTGGAGAGGGAGTTGGCTAGTGATGGTGGAGGGAAAATGTTATTTAGGTGGGGAAGGAGTGCTCTTCCCTCCTCCATGACTGAGATCTGAGAGGGTTTAGCACGTAGCGTTTGTCCGTTTGTGTTTTTTTTTTTAACATGAGGAGAAAGAGAGACCCATTTGTAGACATAGTTTCTTAAACCAAATGATCCTCTCTCTCTCTCTAAATAATTTAGAGATTGACCATGTAAACTACTGTACAAGGAACATATATATCATGACCATAATAGCCACTAGTGCAGTACCGTTAATACAAAAATATGTTCATGACATCCTCCATTTATTTTGACATAAAGCCACCCCCCCCAACAAAAATACATTTGAAAATGCAAGGAGTCAAGTCAGAAAACGCATCTCTGTAAAAACCAGGAATTTCCTATTATCCTTGTCCTGTAAAAGAGATCACGCGCGGTTGTAGAGGTGTAGGCACATGGTTTTCATGCAAAGGGGAGAGATTATTATTCAAGTAAAATAATTAGTGATTGACACATGGAACAAAGTTGTACGCTTTGAAGTTGACATATGAATACGTGAGAGGTTAGACGAGAGAGGAGGGGGTGGGGTGTGGAAACCCTAGGAGGTGGCCCATTCCTCGAAAAGAGAGTAATAAATGCGATGGGGGCAGAAGAATGCAGGACTTTTTTGGCAGAACGGAAAAGATGGTAATGATGTGAAAGGAGAGGAAATGATTTTGTAATCGATTGCTTTATGATTGATGAGCTTCAAAAAAGTAACAAAGCAGAACAGAGAGAGAGAGGGGGAAAAAAGGGCATTTTTCCCAAAGCTACTCTTTTCCTGCAACCAAAAGTAAGGAGGAGATGCATGGGGCTGGCCCGGCTGGGGGGGATGATGATGACCATATGATGATGATGATGTGCATGCATGCATGCACTCTTCCCAGGTAGGCTGTGAGAGAGAGAGAGAGAGATGATGGTAGGGTCATGTATGGGGGTTAGTGTGGGATGTGTGACTGAGCTTTCACATCATGCTTCTGTGAAGAGAGAGGGTGACCATGAAAGTCGCTGACCATATTGTCTGCCCCGCATTTAAAGCGCGCTCTGTGTGTTTCTTATATATATATATACATGCAGTTGTACGCTACTACGTGTGGACCCTCTTTTCAATTCAAATTCGATCGATCGGATGCCTTAAAACCCATCATCTCCATCTCCATGATAATCTCTCCTCTGGGTTTTCTTTCCGTCACCCTTTCGTCACATTTTCGTGGCCTCTTTGGGCACCACATACATTTTGATAAACAATTCTCACGTTTATTACAAAATTAACCTAATAAACATCCTTAAAAAATGCATCATTAATCATACCATATATATATATCATTATTTTCGACAATTTTTAATTTTTTCAAGAGAAACAAAAGAGTAGAGTATATATATATATAACCTCTATTTTAATGAAGTCAATTCTCATATATATATATGCTGATCAGTCTAACATCAAATCCTACCTTTGAAAGAACTACTAGCTAGATTAAGTGCTCGTTTGAGATTGTATTTGATAGGCTTAAAAATAAATTTAATACTTAAAATGTCTCTGAAAAAAAAAAAATTATCATTTGGTAAAAATGGTCTAAAAAGCCTAAAAATGACTAAAATTCGCTTTTGGTAAAAGCTTTATTTTGAAGTTTTTGCTAAAAATGGCTTTTTGATTTAAAAGTTCTATTTCTCAAATACAATCTCAAACAAGCTCTAAGACATCACATTAACAAGGGGTGTCAACCCGATTTGATTTTCCGGTTTTTGGCCAAAACTAGGGTACCTCGGTTCTTGATTTTGGAAAATCGGAACAAAAAACCGGGTCTTAGTTACCAGCCGGTTCTAGTTTGTACCCAGTCCGATAATCAATTTTTTAAGAAAATTATTTTTTTAAACCGGTTTAATATTAAGTGTTCACTTGTTTTTCGCTAGGTTTCACTTGATTTGATCACAAGAGAAGCCAAACGTTATGCAAAATTTGCTTCCCGCGCATGGAAACAGCCCGAGTAAGGCTAACTTAAATAAAGATAACTAGGTGCCAAGCCTTTATATGAAACCATTTCTTTCTCTCTAGGAATCATAGCCTATATATATAGTAATATAAAATATTAAAATATATTATTTTATATATATACACCCGGTTTCGGTTTCCCGGTTATAACCAAGTGTAAAAAACCGAGACCTGAATCGGTGTCCTCGATTTTTTGTTTTTTGCAACTGGAACCGGAACTGGCTCTCTAGTTTCCCAGTTTTCCGATTCCAGTTCTGATTCCTTGGTAATTTTTGACACCCCTAACATTAAGCCACCCATTTACTCTTCAGTCTTCCCTTTATTATTATTATTATGTTAAAATACCCCTTATTTAAAAATTGATAATATATAATATAATACAATATTTAATTGATATTTTAAGGCACAATTCTATCTCTCTTCATATTCTTGCCTTATAAATGCTTTTTTTTTTCATGCGGCAGGAAAATGTACTTTGTGCGTTTTCTACAAATTAATCTCTTGCAAGTAACATCTATGGTACGTTAAGTTACCTCGTCAGAAATTGAAAACCAAAAAAAGAAATAATTTAGTGGTCCTACATTGTAATTAACATTCATAATTGACAAGGAAACCTAAAGCAAGAAAAGAAGCGCTACTTGTCTACTAGATTTTCTACATGAACTTTAAGATCATGGGGACCAATATACAGTGAACCGATAGCGGGGTGGTCCAGTCCGTTGAAATGCCAGATCCAGATCCAATAATTGCAGGACCAATCTGTAAACAGGATCTATTGGACTACAACTCCAAGCTTACACAGCTGCCTGCCTTGTAAGTCCAAATCCCAAACCCATACGAAATCCTTTTACTGCCTTCTAGTACATTTCTCTTCTGCAGGCCATTAAATTTAGGGTTGGCTCGTCTATCGAGTTTAGGTAACGTCGAGATATGTGTAGAGCATTTTCAGCGAGGGTTTTTATTTGAAAAGAGAAGAAAGATAAAATATAGTAAAATGTTACTTAAAAATTGTTGCAGTAAACTTTCAAATATGATAATTTATTATAGTAAATTATTGAAAAAGTTCTATTTTATAAGGACGATTAGGGACAAGAAAATAAGACATAGTAGCTAAATTTAGTTTAAAAAAACAAATTTACAAGGATTACCGGAGATCATACTCTAAGATTATATAAATAAACTTTAACTTAATTTTTTAATCTTAACTCGTTAATTTTGTGTAAAAATTTATCAATCACAAATATCATACGTCAAATTTGAATTGTATCGAAGACATGATTATAATTTGTACATCATATCAAGAATTGTTGTCCTAATTAAGCGGGTGTCAGTTATGTTACTTTTGTAACTTTTGTAGGGCTGTGCCCACCATAGTACCATTGTGGTTGAAAAGTCAGCAGCAGTAACAGTCTTCGTGTAGCTCCAGGACAATATTAAGGAGACTAACATGGGCCTTCGACAAGCCTAACTCTTTTTCATAAGTATCTCTTCAAGAAGAGGCTTTGGATGTTTTCAAGGCTCTGTCCTTATGGTATGTATGAACAACAGTGAATGTGGCACTTCTCACCCTTGTTTGTTAAACAACTACACATTCTCCCACATTTTATTATACTATTTATTTCATTTTTTTTAAAAAAATATCAAATCATTCATTTTTTTATATTATATCATTTACTATTCAAATAAAAAAATCACTACAAAGCAAAAATTTTTATTTTCCAATACCACTTTTTTATTTTCTTATATCAATTATTTATTTTTTTTAATAGGTAAACAGTAAAAAAAGTGGGGAACATGTATATAGGGGAGTGTGTGTGCGTTTAACAAACACCCCCCTCTTGTCCAAGCCCTAGTACATTCAAAGCCAGAAAACTACAAAAAACAATAGGACTGTTAGACAAGAAAATAAAGCATATTAGCTAAATTTAGTTTACGAGGACTATTGGAGATGCTCTAAGATTATATAGATAAATTTTAACTCAACTTTTTAATCATAACTTGTTAATTTCGTGTAAAAAATTGCCAACAACAAATATTATGTGTCAAATTTGAGTTGTATTGAGACATAATTATAATTTGTAGGTCATATAAAAAATTGTCGGCCGTAATTAAACGAGTGTTCAATTATGTGACTTATCAACTGTTACTTTTGTAGAGCTGTACCTACCTTTGGACCATTCTAGTTGAAAAGTCAGCAGCAGTAACAGTCTTCATGCAGCTCCAGGACAATACTAAGGAGAAAACATGGGCCTTTGACTAACTCTTTTTCATAAGTATCTCTACAAGAAGAGGCTTTGGATGTTTTCTAGGCTCTGTCCTTATGGCATGCATGTATGAACTATGAATGTGGCACCTCTCTTATCCAAGCCCCAGTGCATTCAAAGCCAGAAAACTACAACAGAACAATGAATGTGGCACTTCTCTTGTACAAGCTAGCCCCAGTACATTCAAAGCCAGAAAACCACAACAGAACAAAGGGTGCCACAAGCAGGGAAAGAGTAGGGGGGTCTTTGCCTCCACCTCAGGTCTAGCTAGCTAGCTAGTAGTCACTGTGAGTTAAACAGCTACTTCCAAGGTCAAAGCACAAATAAAGTAACAGATTCACATTTTTTAATTCTCCTCATGTGCTGCAATTGTAGCTATCCAGATATAGTTGTATATATGTTTAGCTATTTGTATATTTTACAAAAAGTTCTGTTGTTTTATATTATAGACTCATCAAGTTGTACAGCTTATAAATTGAAAGAGTAATGTTATAGGGTGACAGCGTACACTTGGTTTTCGTTTTGTAGGTGTATCAGCCTTGTTTTTTTTAAGTGCTTATCTAATGACTGATTTTTACTACTACATTATCAAGTTGTATGAAAAGTAATAGATTGCTAAACAGCATTACTCAAATTGAAATTACATAACATTGTTTTTGGTACGTGAAACAGAAACAATATCAAAATCTTTCATGGTATCATAGCCTCTCAAAGCTTACACTCTTCTCAGAATCCAAATGTGGCCAATTCTTCTTCCACCTCACATGATTATCTCTGTTTCTCCGATCTGATGGGCATGGTGGATGAACCTGAATTGTATTTGTGTCCCATCAAATATTTTTCTAATGCTGCAGAGCAAAGTCAAGTGGTCTCCTGAATCCAGCTTCGATATATATATATAAAAGGACCAGTGTTTTACTCATCTGAAATGGTTCCACAGTTTATGGTATATCTATCCAAACGCTTTACTGCTCAAACGACAACCTCAGAGTACGTCTTGATCAAGATTTTTGTTCCTATGAAAGGATAATTGAGTCAACGTGGAGAAAAAGAGACTTATTAATGAGATTTATTTATTTATTTTTAAAGAATAATTCTCTTGCATGAGTGTGAGGTTTTGGGTGCAGTAATTGGACTTGGATTTCTCTTTATCGTTTGTGAATATAAATTTGTTTAGATCCTAAATTTATTTGACAAACAATTTACAATTTTACAAAGGTAATGAAAAGAGCTATTATTTTCACCAGACTGATTTACACAATTCACAAGTTTATATATATATATATATATACACGAGTACATGCTTGTTGGGTTGAGGAGGCCGTAATGTTCTTGTCTTTCCTTGTATGGAGTTGGCGAGGCTCTGTCTCAATACCAAGAAAAGATTTAAAACATCAACCAGCTATAGATCAAGAAACTGAAATAATGAATATGCTCCTGTCAGCAGTTTGTGATGCAATGACTCGCAACTGATGCTCTGTAGCGAAGATCATTGTAGTTGTAGCTTCTCAAATCGCTTCAACAGAGCAGCCATCCTGTCAGCAGTTTCCTCTGTTGCAAGATTGTCTTTCTTGGCTACAATCTACAAAACAATGCCCAGTGATCAAAGCAGTGCACACTCATGTTGAATGCAAGATTATTTGCACATAATTATCTATTTGTTTTTGCGGCCTTTTGGGATTATATTATATTGAAGCTTTTGACCAGACTTAATAAATAATTCACCTTGGCTAAGACTTCAGTAATCTTTGGAACGTGCAGATTGTCAGGGCCTAAAAGTTCCTTATCTGACCTGGGAATCATTAAAACAATGCAAATTAATGGTATTTAACAAGGAACTGCAGTTACGCAAAAGACTTAAACGTTGAAAGAAAAGTAGAATTAGTTTGTTTCAGGAAGATTCTATTTCTAGCTATACAAGTTCAGAGGAATACTACCTTTCTAGCATTGAACAAAGCTCTTCATGCACCACTTTGGCTTCAGTTGGGTCATCTTCTATTGGCAAGTAGCCTAACCAGGTGGGAACAACCTGCAAAATAGAATTATTGCAAAATACATGGAAGACTTAAAACGAGCAACATGAAACGCATTCATGAAAGAATTATTGTTTTGCCAGGATGATTAACAGGACGCCAAACACATTCATTTAAGTGGAATGCTCATTAGATTGGGAGAACTGCTGTGTCACTACATGTTTCTTTATTCATATTTTACTTCCTGGATAACAGAGTATACATAGAATTCTGAATCACCAAGTCTTCATTATAAAGCTGAAATACCCCCCAAGAAACTGATCCCATTGTGGTGAATCATCCTGGGGTCCCATCTTCTAAGATTTTTCTTGTTTTCCGTTCAACAATTAATTGAAATGCGTATCACCAACATTTGACCAACATGTGAAGCGAAAAAGAAGCATAGAATGTTGTGTACCTGAGTTGCATTAATACTCTCAAGATGGAACTTGCAAATTTTCCCAAGCGCTGAAACAGCAGCATGATAGGTCTTTCTATTTTCTGAACTGAATAATGGATTTGAATGACTTATCACAGAATTCAAACTGACTACAGCAACTACAGAAAGGCAAGAGTAATCCTTGATTAATAAAATTATAATAATGTTCTAAATCCCAATGCATGTTTAACAGGATAAGCAAGTTACCTTGAGCAATATTTTTAAACTTAGATTGGGCAAACTCAGCACAAACTCCAATTCCATGTGCAGCTTCCTGCAGACAAGAGAACAGAAGAAAAAAAAAAAACTTTTAGAAGCACTGAAAATACTATGGGCAGCAGAAAACCACCCAGGCACTAATTGACCTTAAAAAACCTGTTTGACATCTGAGTTCTCATCATCACAAACTTTCAAGAGGAATGGAAGATATGTGTCATAATACCTGTCCATAAAACATGTAGGAAAGAAATACAGAACGTACGAATGAAAACCATGAATTCAAACAAGAAAGTTTAAGGGGAATTAATGTACTTGTGTGCAGCTTCTTGGCATTGCTGAATTACACAATCACTAATGGAAAAGGCAATCGTTTTCTCTCTAGCTGTGCGATCATCTCCCTACATGGAAGAGAAAACTTTGCAACATGCTGAGGTGCACTAATACCAAATAAATGAGTTTCTATACTGAAAAATAAGAATATTTTCTATTTTTACTTAATATGAGGTACCATGATACCTGATATTTGGTCATTCTAAACTGCAAAGCCATGTGTTTGGTGTTAGTGGTAATCTCATATTTTCAGAAGTGAATGAACTAATCTAATTGGATTTTCCAATTTCATGTGGTATTCTACCAAAAGAATGCACTAGTTAGTATTGTTCAATAGTGCAATGCATAGATTGCTAATAATATAATGCATTTTGAGGTGTTACGATAACCATCTATGAGAAGCACATGATAGATGGGAACCAAAACTGGTAGTAGTCAAAGAGAATATAATTACTAACCAGCATGGCTGTTATATCTGACGAAAGTTTCTCAAAATAAGGCATGAATCCAGCCTTAAATACTTTGATCATTGTGATCAAGCAATTCCCTGCCTGTACCAAGAAAACAGTATGAGGCCGGAAAAAAAGTAGATTATTGTTAACAACCGATAAGATACAGAGAAAACAAAATCTGAAAACGGACTTGATCATGAAGTATATATTCCAACTGCTTTTCTATGTTCTCTTCCTCTTCCATATCAAATTCTTCATCTGCTTCTCTTCCTGCCATTTCCAGAATTCTAAATGAATTCACAGCAAGCACATGCTTCATCCCAACTGCAACAAGCCCAATCTGTGCTTGAGGGAAATTTAATCCAGTTACCTGTACAATAAGAGTGAGATAATTGTAAACATATATGCTGTGACAGAGAACAGTGTAAAAAACTATTTAGAATATTTGCTTAGTGTTGAGGTTCAATAATGCCGTTGCTCTGCTCACTTGGACGGTTCTTAGAACATGTCTTGCGACGTGCGAATTTGAATGCCATAGAAGGATTTAGCTTCCCTCACTGGACACCAATTGGTTTTTAGATGAAATGTTCAAAGGCTCAATCCAACAAATGATATCAGAGCCAAGATCATGGGTTCGAGTCGTGGGAGCGTCATGTTGAGGGAGGGATTGTTAAGGTTCAATAATGTTGTTGCTCTGCTCACTTGGATGACTCTTAGAACATGTCTTGCGAGTGCGATTTCGAATGCCATAAAACAATTTGACTTCCCTCACTAAACACCAATTGATTTTTAGATGAAATGGTCAAAGGCCCAATCCAACACTTAGAATAGAACTAAATGTAGATTATGCATTCAAATTTGAAATTGTGGTCTCCTCAATGATGACAAACCTCCTTAGAAAGGGTTTTTTTTTTTAATTAACAAAAAAACCACACTTCCTTAGAAATGTTAATTACTTCAGTAAGGGAGATAACAAACCTCTACACATTTGCTTAGTGAGTATAACATTCTTGCACATAATTCCTTCTCTTGTTCCTGCAAGGCGATTGTAGTTTTAACCTTAAAGTGCTTCTCCATAGAGAAAATATGATAAATGTATAGCATACTGGATACTGAAAAACATTCAATAACTATAATCAAAAGTATGACCTCCTTCAAAGCTTTCACCAGAGCAGGTACAATAAAGGTGGCTAAATCCCGAACAAAAGCCATACTGTACCCTCCAGATTCTTTTTTTTGAATGGCCAATATAGCTGAACACAATAATTCCGGCATGGCTAGAAACAGAAAGTGAAAAAGTTAAACCAGGTAACCATATGGCTAGAAAATGGCATTAGGAATTGTAATTATATGTTACCTGAAACAGAAGCCATTTTGGTTTCAAAATGGGGATGAAGTAGCAGCGGAACCAAAATTTTAGCAACCTAAATCATGTAAAATCACACTAAGTTATATCTATTATATTTGAGATCAAAATCCTTGGGAAAAAACCATATTGAATGCGTCACAACTAACCGGATTGATCCAAGGAAAAAAAATTTCCTTTAACTGAACAGCACAGCTGCATAGCAGGTTACAAGCCAATGCTTTTTCCCTTAAGAGATCACTGCAAGACACCTACAGCCCTTAATGAAAGCTAAATGTGCTTGCATTATCTTTATGAAAAATAAATCTATTGTCAAAAGATTTAATTTCAAAAATATTGATCTTCATTGATGAGGTAGTTGATCTTCAAAAACATTGTCAAAAGATTTAATTTCTAGTAGTACTAAAAAGCTAAGGCAAACCTTTGATGAGGTGGTTCATCAGTGTCTACGTCGTCGTTGTTAATGCTCAGTTTTGCAGACCGAAGAAAAATTGGCATTAAATTTGTTAGGAAAGGGTCAAAACTCTGCCCTAGGCCTTTGCAGAATCCTAACCATGCCTGCAAAACAGTTAAGCATTTATCACGTACAAGAATGTAAACAAGGGTGACGATTAATTACTTGATCATTTGATATGAAATATGAAAAACAAAATAGAATATACACATACCTGTAACAGGTGGATTCTTATTGAGTGATCTGTGTCGCGCAAGGATTGTTGTAGTGACACAAGAATTTTTATCACCTTGATCAATTACAAGTTTAATAAGTTTAATCAATTACATATTCGTTACAAATCTATGACTGCTTTGGTTCAGAGTATTTGGAGGATTGCCATTCCAATTGGTTATCAAAAAATGTCATGTATCTACGAAGAAACCAAAGCAAAACATTATTCATGAAGAAAATGGCCTCAAGTTTGTCATGGAAACAAACATTTCAATGATTGCTTGCATTTTACATCAGAGTTATAGAACATTAAAACCGCTACCAATATGATATGAATTCTCACCTTCGTAGCATCATTCATAAATTTCTCCTTTCCAACAGCCACTGCAATGGAACTAATGCACTCAACAGATTTGGCACGGAGCATTCGCTTAGAACTAGATTCATCATTTTTGTTGAAGAAAATAGCTTTCAAGGAAGCCATTGTGGCATCATAGTGTGGATGGAACTGGTCCTGCAGACGTGCATGAATGGATAGAAAAAATCATTTAAAAAAAAAAAAAAAAATCTAAAACTCGAGGGAATGAAAAAAGCATATGCTGCAATACTATACTTGTGATGAAATTGCAATTGATGCCAGAGTAGCCATAGCCTCCTCCTGGAGCTTCTGATTCTCATTCTGGAAATTAACATGTAACATGAATATAAAATGCATGATAAATTCAGAAATTGGGAAACCAATATAACTTCATATAAGAAATTGGGTCAGAGAAAAGCTTCATTGGTTTGAGTTTGTGCACTAACACATATGTTTAAAGATTTTTTTGATAAGTAAAATTCTCATTCGAATATTTGCTACTACCACCAAGATCTGCACTGACGGCTACTCCACTCGGGCTCGCGCCCTCCTACTCATCGGGGCATATGTTTAAAGATATTAGCAGAAAAATGATCATCATGTGTGATTTTGTATTCTTCTTCACAGACAGAACCGAAAGACCTACCCAAACCTTTACCACCGTAAAAAGGCAAGGAAGCTGAGAGTTTGTATTCATATGATTATATTGGTAATACTACATTTTATACCTGCAGGAGTGCAAGCAGTTTGCTCACTATTTTCTCCAAGTAAGGTGTCAAATCATTTCGAATACAATCCTTGCTGAACAAACGAATTTCCAGAGCAGCACGTTCCTGTAGAGGAAGTTTTATTACTGAAACACTAATTAGTAATTGCATATGAAGCAATACAATGAATACAGACATAAAGTTCTAGGATATCTACTTGTCACTCGAAGGAGGCAAACATTTTGTTGGAAAGATAACTGATATCTTGTTAGGCATAAATCTATGAAGATAAGTATCTGTGAAGATAACTTGTTAGGCATAAATCTATGAAGACTGTAAGTTTGACTGTAGACAAGGATTTGAATCAGTGAGATGAAAGGAAATATAAATGGCAAAACTGATTAGAAAATCCTTAATAAGTTATAATTTTCCCAAGGTTCTTGCAGCCTATTTAAATGCCAATCTATCGATTTACTTGCTTTATTTCTTTATAATTGGAAATGATGGATCCCTGACTTGGCATTATCTTTGTCAGTATGAGTTATAGGAAAATAATTGTTAAAAAAGCAACTGTATTCTGTGACAACAAAATTGTGTATATTAACTGTATATAATATAATGCAAAATCTATGAAGAAGTATCACAGCAGATTTAGGATGTACAAGTAACAGGGAAAAAAAAGGATAGTACTTTCTATACCAAATGAATAAATTACCAACACCTGAAAGGTGTTGTGTATAAATTCGAAAATGCATGTTATAGCTGTGATAAGTGATAATCAAAATTCAAGGATATGAATTGAGCAATAAAGAAGTTAGAAAGTAATATACCTGTAAGTGGGGATAGTGGAAATCTGTAATCATTGAAATTAGTGCTGGCATTATCTTATGATGATATTTAACTTGTAATTCTGGCCACGAGTATATACTTAGTATCCTAACCACATTCACAGTAAGCCAGCGAACTCGAGACTTCAGATCATGAAATGTAATTGAAATCATTGCCACAACTCGCCCAAGATAATTTACGATTACCTGTGCCAAGAGAAACGAAATAAAACACGCGCGTGCACACACACAGAGAGGAGTAGAGGACCTGTTTAATCAGTTAATCAGTTACTTGAGATGTTTTAGTACTATGTTCCTCATTGAACATAACTGTCTTCAACAATTCTTATATGTAAGCCTAGGATAGACATGTCATTGTAGCTAACTATAGACATGTCATTGTACAAAAGGAAAGGAAGAGTTTCCCAAATTTTGAGGCAGAAGTGCATACAAAATAATTGCTTAAACTCATTTTGTATGTTTCCTCCAGTATGGACATAAAGTTTTTATGTATTGAGAGTCCAAATCAACTCAAACCAATTATTCTACTATCATTACAAAATTTGTTTGCTTTTTAAGAGAGACAAAAGAAAAGAAGAAGAGGAAGAAAGAAAATTAGTCTTGCAGAAAAACAAAAAGGATGTAAAAACCAACGATTTGAAATTCAGTTGCTCACAAGATTTAACATAATTTGTGTGCAAACACGAACTTAATTGTTCCTTGTCATGGTTAAGAAGGCCTTTGATCATCCCCAAATGCCTGTCTGTTCACACAAAAAACGTGGACAGAACGCAAACAGGGGAATTGCAAAGGGCTCTTCCTTTGCTTCTTTCGTTTTTCTTTTGCTTTAACCATGCATTAACTTCTATTAATATCAAATTAACATGGATAAAAAATAACATTACTAGATGTAGAAGTTTTAAACAGCAGCAGCTAAATATGGAGCTCGGAAGCTTTATATAGAAAAATGGCAAGATACAAGTGAGACATAAGAGGAATATCAATGCTAAAACAAATACTTACTCATCAAGCTCAGAATTATTCCATGAACAAAAAGAAATGTAAACTGAGAAGTCCATCTAACAAACACGCAACCTGCAGAACATCAAATATTGAAACAATTCAGTGTACCTTAGAGTGTCTCGTTGCAACTATGGCAAGGGTAATGATTCCGGCGTGACGCATCTCCCACTTGTCACCATATACATACTGGTTTATCAAATCCAAAGCAATGGGCACGCCTAGAGCACTAGACACTGCAGATGAAACTAAATTCAATAGGCAAAGTCCAAGATCATAACTCCTCGTCTTCCCCGCATTCATAACCTTGTTAGGATCATCTTCAATATACCATGTAGGATCATCCTCAATACGTACAAGCATGCCCATTGAAGTTGAGATTAGCCTGTTTACAATCTCGCCATGCAGGTTCCGAATCATATTTGACATTTCGTCGGTTGCGATATTGTTGACTGCCATAATAACATCAATGGCTGCATACCTTGTGTCCTCCAATAAATAATCAACTTCGGCTATTTGAACCATTGATTCACACAACTGTCTCAAGTGATTTGTAAAGAAGCTGGGGTCTATTGCGGCCAAGCAAACCAATTCACGTAGACCCTCTTGAATATTATTGTCGTTACTATCATTGATCAAATCAATCAGCAAATTTAACATTTCCGGGAAAAGATGTCGTTTGTCAACATCAAAGTCCACCAACTGCTTCACCAATTGAGATGAAGCAGCATAGGCCGATAAACAGATTACTAAATTAGAGGACCTTAAGCACCTCAAGAATGCCAAGTAAAGAGAATCAAATATCGGCAGCAAGAATCGACCCGTATTCAATGGCAAATCGCAGAACAAGTAAAGGCCCACTTCCGTAACCTTTCCGTCGTTCGAACCGAGAGATGAAAGTATATAATCGAGAAGCTCCCGCCAATCTCCGTGTTGTGTGACAAAGACCCTGAAAGCAACAATTGATATAGACTTGGACAAAGCCCTGAAAATGGGGGTTAATCTGTGTAGCTGGAAGCAAGCGAAAATCCGGGCCTTGAGCTCGGTCAGGAGCATGGGGGAGATCTCGGTTGACTTCAGAACTAGAACGCCTTGGAGGCACGAGGCGTAGTGGCAAGAGAGTGTGAAGTCATCGGAGGAATGGAGGACTTCAGTGAGCTTGAGTAAGAGAGCGTTGGGATAGTGGTGTCTGCATTGGTCGAAGATGACCTCTGCATGGGTTCTATCACTACTCATAAGGAGCTCTGCATCTTCTGTTGGGGTGAGGAGGGAGAGGATATGTTCCAGTCCTGCAAGGTCTTGGGAGATGAGAATCTCTTTGGCTGCGTTTCTGATGACCTTATCGGCGGCCATTGGAGGCAGAAAGAAAAATCAAGATTTTCAAGAGTGGGAGAGAAAGATTGAGACTTTGAAATCTGAAGTTTTGGAGGGGTTTTTATAAGAGAGAGAGAGGGGGACGTACTTTCTGTTATGGCGGTTGGCCACGTCAGCGAGGAAAGGCGAGGGGAGGTCAATGAGTCAAGAGACTAGATTGGTTATCTCAGGCCTCAGCTGAGGAGGAGGGTACTTTTGCCATTCAGAGTCAAAATGGTCGATAGAAGAAGCCTGCCTCGTGTGTGACTTCGGGGGTATTAACGGTTTTCTGCTATTGTTTTTGAATTTTCGCGCTGGAAGAAGTCAATTGCAATGAAGCCAAAAGCAAAAACGGATAATGAGGGAAAGAAGGGGCGAGGAAACGAACAGAATCAATAATTCTTACGCAAAAAAGCGCCGATGGGTAATATAATCTTATAATCAACACAAAAATTAAAGAGGTTCGAGAAGTCTAACTAGTTTAATTAAATGGATCGATCAAGTAAAGATTTGCTTAATATATTTTTAGGATAGACATTTCTTCTAAACCGATTTAGAAAAAATATCATTTAACTCATATAAAATAGTGTTTAAGTATTTATAAACATTTAAAAAACATATTAAATTTAGTTTAAAGTTAGTAAATTGATATTAATGAGAATAAGAATTTAATGTACATTTTAAATATTTATAAACATTTGACATTATTTTATACGAGTTGACATTATTTTATCCGGACTGATTTAGAATAAATTTTTGTCCATATTTTTATACTCATTTCTTGATACGACCAAAATCAGACACAATATAATGACTGGCAATTTGTGACAAGACCCGTGAATAAAAGTTATGCATTGAGAGGTTATGCAAATGTTGTTGTTTACATCCACTAAAATATTCACCAAAACTCTTTTTTTTTTTTTTGTTATTTGATTCACGAGCAGAGTTGCTTACACATGCATTCACTGCCAAAAGAATTGTGGAGATATACTTAATACAGGGATGGGTGAAATTACAAGAAACTGCCAACAGAGCAATCTTGGTCACTAATATGTCTTCTCAAATTGCCTCAACAGAGCAACCATCCTGTCAGCAGTTTCCCCTGTCGCAAGATTGTCTCTCTCGGCTACAACCTACGAAACAAAACAACATTTGTCTCCACAGTAAAATCTGTCTGTCTTTGCCTTCTAAGATTATCTTTTCATCATAACAAAATGAGAAACATGAAGAATTCACCTCGGTAAAGACTTCAATAATCTTTGGAAGGTGTAGATTGTCGGGGCCTAAAAGTTCCTTATCTGATCTGGGAATCATTAAAAGGATGCAAAAAATTAATTCGAATTCAACGTGGAACTTAATGTTCAAGTGCTGAATATTACCTTTCCACCATTGAACAAAGTTGTTCATGCACCACTTTGGCTTCAGCTGAATCATCCTTTATTGGCAAGTAGCTTAACCAGGTGGGAACAACCTGCGGTGCATTAATACTCTCACGATGGAACTTGCATATTTTCCCAAGAGCTGAAACAGCAATATCATATGCCTTTCTATTCTCTGAACTTGATGAATCTGGATGTCTTATCACAGAATTCAAACTGACTACAGCAGCTCCCGCAATAGTCTTAAACTTAGATTGGGCAAACTCAGCACAAACACCAATTCCATTTGCAGCTTCCTGCAGAAAAAAAGAACGTTTAGCTGCATCGAAAATACTATGGGCAGAGACAGATTGACCCTAAAGAACCTGTTTAACATCTGAGAACTTCTCATCATCACAGGCTTTCAAGAGGAGTGGAAGATATGCGTCAACACACCTGTCCAGAAAACACGTAGGAAAGACATATAGAATGTATAAATAAAAATCATTACTTCAAACAACAACGTTTGAGGGGAATTAATGTACTTATGTGCAGCTTCTTGGCATTGCTGAATTACACAATTAACAATGGAAAAGGCAATCGTTTTCTCTATAGCTGTGCGATCATCGGCCTGCATGTAAAAGTATGAGCCATAATCTGTAGCTGATTTCAAAGTTATAAGACCTATAAATTATTAGGATAACATGATAGCATTTTAAGTTGTTGCCATAAGCATCTATAAGAAGCACAGGATAAATGGGCATTAGAAAGGCAGTAGTCAAAGAAAATATAATTACTAACCAACATGGCTTTTATAACTGCTGAAATTTTTTCAAAATAAGGCAAGAATTTAGCCTTAAATACTTTGATCATCGTGATCAAGCAATTCCTAGCCTGTACGAAGAAAACAGTATGAGGCTATCTGTAACAGAAGTAGATTTTTGTTCTCATCTATAAGATACAGAGAAAAGAATCTGAAACAGACTTGATGAAGGAGATCTTCCAATTGCTTTTTTCTGTTCTTTTCCTCTTCCATATCAAAATCATCTCCTGCTTGTCCTCCTGCCAGTTCTAGGTTTCTAAATGAATGCACAGTTAGCACATTCTTCATCCCATCTGCGACCTGCTTGATCAGTTCTGTAGTGAAATATAATCCTGATACCTACAAATGGAAAGTTATTGTAAACATGGTGTGACAGTCAACAGTGTAAGAAACTCTTCAACATATTTGCTTAGAATACAACTTAATGTGGATTATGCATTCAAATTTGAAATTGTGTGATGTGTAACTAAGGTCCACAATGATTCACAATTGTTGGGGGTGCAATGTTTTACTTTAAATGAACACCGAAACCACGCTTCCTTGGAGAGATTAATTTCTTCAGTAAGGGATATGACAAACCTCAGCACATTGGTTTAGCGAGTTTAACATTCCTGCACATATTTCTTTCTGCTGTTCCTGCAAGGAAATTGTGGTTTTAAACTTAAAGTACTTCACCATAGAGAACATAAGAAAATGTATTGGATGCCGGAAACTACAAAAATGTAAACAAAGGTGTAAATTAGTGTCTAGTAATAAAGTTCAATAACCATTACCAAAAGGATGACCTTGTTCATAGCTTTTACCAAAGGGGGTATAATTAAGATGACTAATTTCTGAACATAATCTATGGAGAAAATGTGCCAAATGTATTGCGTACTGGAAATTATAAAGAAGGATTCAACCATAATGAAAAGGATGACCTTCTTCAAAGCTTCCACCAAAGAAGGTATTATGAGGATGACTAATTCGTGAACACAAGACACACTTTGCTCTCCAGATTCTCCCTTTTGAATGGCCAACATAGCTGAACGCAATAACTCTGGCATGGCTAGAAACAGAAAGTGAATCAATTAAACCATGTGACCATATGACCTATAAGAAAATGGAATTAGGAATTGCAATTATAGGTAAACCTGAAACAGAAGCCTTTATGGTTTCAATATGGGGATGGAATTCTAGCAGTGGAACCAAAATTTTAGCAACCTAAAACATGTAAGAACAAACAAATATGAAGTCATATCAATTATAGTCGAGATCAAAATCCTTGGATAAACTCCATATTGGATGCATCACAACTAACCTGATTGACCCAAGTAAAAAACTTTTCCTTCAACAGACGAGCGCAGCAGGATAGCAGGTTACAAGCCAAAGCTTTCTCCTTTAAGATATCACTAAACAAGACACAAATTGTCCTTAGTAAAAGCTAAAATATGCTTGCGTTAGTTTTATGAATATAAATTTCTTTTCAAGAGTTGAAATATACATTGAAGCAATTATTTTGTGTATTTTGCCAGGGATATATATATATATATATATATATATAATCGATCTCAGTATGACATTATATCCATATCCTTTCAGCTATCTTCAAAAAAAAAAAAAAATAGTCAACATTTATGGCGAAACCTTTGTTCACCAGTGTTTTTGTCAATGCTCAAATCTGCAGATCGAATAAAAATAGGCATCGATTCTGTAATGTAGATGACAATATTCTCCCCTAGGCATATGCAGAGTCCCGTCCATGCCTACAAACAGTTAAGCATTTTTCACGCACAAGATTGTCAACAAGGGTGATGATTAGTTACATGATAATTTGATATGAAATATGAAAAACAAAATAGAATATACACATACCTTTAACAGATGGATTCTTATTGAGTAATCCGTGTCCGACAAGGATTGTTGTAGTGACATAAGAGCTTCTATCACCTTAATCAATTGAAGTTTAGTAAGTTTAAGACTGATATTCATTAAAAATACGTGACTACTTTGGTTCAGACTATCTTCAGGAGTGTCAATCTAATTGGTTAATGTCTTGTCATGAAAACAACATCCCAATAACAATGAAAAGGTTCAACTCAAAGCAAAAACCTTTTTATCAAAGCAAATGTCTCGATCATGCACTTCTCTTAAAATGGGTGGTAATTGTTAGAATTGGGTCTTGGGTCTAACTCAACCCAAAAGCTAGCTCAAGAGTTGAGGTTTCCCCTCACTCTTATAAATGGCCCATCTCCTTAATACCCAAGTAATGTGGGACTTCCAACAGTAATTATGAGGCACTTGCCTTACTCCTTGACTAGTGACTACCCTTTAGTTTAAGATAAATTGTTAACAAAAAAGTAAAACTTCAATAACAAACATTCGACATTCAAAGACGTATTCTTGTTAATGTAAGTGTAAGTCAATCAAACAAAATCCTAATTCAATATATTGATTCCCCGTAATCTCAATGGATTGGGGTGTCCTTTGACTTTTCCAATCATTCGTTACTCCTCAAGTACACAAATGAGGTTTTTGAATGTTAGTCTTAAACATGAATTTACCCCAAAAATCGATCACCACTAAATTGCTAATAAGTACTCCGAGTATACTAATTTTGTACCCCTTTCCCTATCAGAGTAAGAATATAGCAATATTGGTGCTGAGAGAATGAATTCCTTTTGCCAAAGTATACCAGGCAATTGATCAGAACATTAAAACAACTACCAGAAAAATAGAATATTATATGAATTCTCACCTTCGTGGCATCATTCATAAATTTCTCCTCTCCAACAGCAATTGCAATGCAACTAATGCACTCAGCTGATATGGCACGGAGCAGGAGCTTAGATGCATCGGTTTCGTTGAAAAGGATAGCTTTCAAGGAAGCCATAGAGACATCATAGCATAGATGGAACTGGTCCTGCAGCCATACATGCATGGATAGAACAAAAAAATTTAAAACAAAAACTGAAAACACAAGAAAACAAAAAAAGCCTTATGCTGCATTACTAAAAAAGCATATCACAAGCACCTGCGAGAAAGTTGCAGCTGATGCCAGAGTAGATATGGCCTCCTCCTGCAGGTCCTGCTTCTCATTCTGGAAATTCACATATAACATGAATATTTAAGGTGTATGTGAATTTCTTGTACACAAACACGTATTCTTGTACACAAACAGAACCTAAGATCAACCCAAACCTCAACAACACCTGGTGTTACTACATTTTATACCTGCAGGAGTACAAGCAGTTTGCTCACTATTTCCTCCAAGTAAGGTGTTAAATCATTTGGACGACAACCCTTGATGAAGAAACGAATTGCCATAGAAGCATTTGCCTGTATGAAAAGAATTTATTCACCGAAGCATTAAGTAATTGAAAATAAAGCAATACAATGAGTACAGCTCTAAAGTTCTAGAACATCTACTTGTCGCCTGATGGAGGGAAATATTTTGTGTCAAAGACAGCTTAAGGTTACATAAAAAGGCTAAGTATCCATAACTCGTGATGCATAAATCTATGAAGACTGTAAGGTTGAGTACAGACAAGGATTTGAATCAGTGAGATGAAAAGAAATAAATGGAAAAAGTGGTTGGTGAAAAGCAGACAATAGCTTGAAGTGGCTACAGACCGCCTTATAAATCTTTATAGGGTTTAATTTTCCCAAGGTTCTTGCAGCCCATTTAAATGCCATTCTATTCATTTACTTGCTTTATTTCTTTATGCTCAGAAATGGTAAATCACTCACTTGCCATTATCTTCCTCAGCTTGAGTAAAAGGAAAATAACTACTAAAAAGGCAACCATATTCTACTCGAAAATTCTGATTTAGATCCCAAGTTGTTATTAATCCAGTTTACCAAACAAAATAATGATTAACAAAGTTATCGACTTTAAAGCCAAACGCCACAAGTATCAATAACAAAATCAAGGCAAGCATAAAACAAATCAACACAAACATTTTGCTAACGAAATAGAAACCTTTTGAAGAACTCTTCATAAGTAAAACCACTTAAGGGGCCAACCAACCCTAAAGGCATTCACCATAAAAGACTTGTGTTACAAATTGTTCTTGCAAGACCTTTTGCAACTCTGGCAAACGACATATTCACCTTCCACTGCAGTGGCTCCAGGACCTCTGGCTTTCTTCTATGTGGATCACCTTCACAAACGAATATTGTCTGCTTCAACCCATAACTCTAGTGGCTGAAGGTTTTCCTGTGGTTTGGTTAATGAAAAACAAGGAGAGGTATCAAATTTGTATAGGCTAAAAATGTGTTTAGGAACCTCTTCAATAACAATAAAAAATACCCTTTAGGTCTTCTGAAAGTCGTGGCTTATGAGGCTTATATAAATGGGGAGAAAACTAAAGTTGTTAGGCTAAGTCGGCTAGTTTTAAAACAATTTGCCACAATATCGGGAGAACAAGCTTCAACCAAGCCATTGAAAGAGCTTCTTGGGTTTTAATATTGGGACTTGATATGCTGTTTCGGTTGATACAGCTTCGACATAGCAATTGACCGAGCCTTTCTGTCCAGATTTTCAAACTTCTAATTACAACCCGTTTTGACCTAATAGACTTTGGAATTGAAAGTTTTTCATGAAATGCAAAGTTGTATCCCTTAGAATCAGATTTCCAACTCTACCAAGCTTGCCATCATCTGATGTTGGAATCAAAATCTATGACCATTCTATGACTAGGCATGTGCTAGATTGCATTCGTAAACTTGAATTCTTCATGTATTGGACCGACTTTTACACTGACTTAATTCTTAATTCAACACTAAACATTACAACCCAAAAACATGTTTTTGACACATGAATTTGTCAACAAAAAATTAAAACCTAACACTGCTAATGTGGAATTGTGCAGGTTAATATAATGCAACATCTGTGAATGACTACCACAGCAGACTTAGCATGTATAACAGCAACAGGAAAATAAAAAGGAAAAGAAAAAAGAATAATACTTTCTATCCAGAAGCATTGGTATGAGATGGAATGTGCATTGAATAAACGAGTAATTAGTAACATGTAGATTTCAATATTAATGGATATAGTGAAAATGCCGTAAAAGGCATTACATATCACATGGAAAAGGCATGTTATAGCTGTGATAACTGACAATCAAAAGTTCAAGGATATCTAAATGCGATTATTTCAGGAAATGAATTGATCATGAGTAAGATAAAACTAGTGACCAATCAAAATGGCACATAATAAAAGAAGTTCAAAAGTAATATACCTGTAAGAGGGGAAAGTGGGAATCTTCAATCACTGCATTTAATGCGGGCAACATCTTATGATGATATTGGGCTTGGAATGTTGGCGCCAATTCTAAACTTAGTGACCTAATTGCATTTACAGCACCCAAGCGAACTCGAGGGTGGAGATCTTGTAATGAATTGGAAATCATTGGCACAACTTGCCCAAGAGAACTTATCATTTCCTGTGCAGAGAGAAACAAATAAAAACACTCTGAGAGAGAGAGAGAGAGAGAGTATATATTGAATCAGTTAACATGTTTATCACGACCTTCGTCTCTTCCTTTTGATCTTTTGGAGATATAGAGTCACAAATCAATCATGAGATATCTTTTTGTACTATGTTCAACCAAAATCTTCTTCAATTATGCTTGGACATTATAGTTACTCTATGAACATAACTGCCTTCAACAATTCTTGTATCTGATACAAAAATTTAATTAACTATAAACATGTCATTGTAGAAAAGGAACATTAGAGTTTCCCAAATTTTGAGGTAGAAGTGCATACCAAATAAGTGCTTAGCAGATTTACTTTCAGTCCTGTTGGAGGCTTAAACTCATTTTGTACATTTTATGTAGTTACCTTGTCTCTACTCTCCAAAGCTTGTCAACTCTGTCTATAATACTAATGCTCAAAACACTTCCACAAACATTGTCATCAGTAGGGTTTTCTTGAGGACATAAAGTTTTTATGTATCAATGATACAAATCACCTCAAGCCTTAGACAAAAGAAAAGAAAAGGAAGAAGACAGAAAAATTAGAGTCTTGCAGAAAAACAAAAACGATGTTGAAACCAACAATTTGAAATTCAGTTAAACATCTAAAAATTTGACATATATTTATGTGAAAGCATATAAAGAGAAAAATCAGATTGAAATTTGTTTTAGGAATCCGAAATGCAGAAAAGTAGAGTCATATACTCAACTAGTTTCAACCCCTTAATTATTTATTGAAATGGCTAAGAAGGCCTTTGATCATCCCCAAATGCCTGTGTCTTCACACAAAGACCTGGACAGAACGTAAATGGGGAATTGAAAGGACTCTTACTTTGCTTGTGAGAATTCAATTTTTCTGTCGCCTAAACCATGTGATGAACTTTAAACCACACAACTTTCCATATCATTGGAACCCTAGCTATGCTAACGGAATAGAGTTATACACAAAATACATGAAGCTCCAATATGTGTGTCTTGTGTGTGTGTAATAATAGATACCCTTTTGAGAAAATAACATATTGAGTGGCCATACCTTGCTAAAAAGATAAGAATTTCACATAGAATAAGTATTTGAGATGGCAATATGAGAAAGAAAGAAAAAATGTAAATTGAGAAGCCCATGTAATAAACACACAACCCCACAGAGCATCAAACAATGAAACTCTGAAATTGAATATGAAACAATTCATTGTACCTCTGAGCATCCCTCTGAAATCATAGAAAGGGTAATCATTGCCGCATGATGCTTCTGCCATTCTGGAGCAGCAAGATACTGTTGTGTCAACTCCAAAGTAATGGGCAGGAATAGAGCCCCATCCACTGCACCTGAAATCTGGTCCAATAGGAAAAGTCCAAGGTCGAAACTCTTCTCCCGCTCCTCATTTATACTTTTTTTAGCGTCCATATTATACAATGCAGCATCATCTTCAAAACTTAAAAGCATGCCCATTGAAGCTGAGATTAGCCTGTGTAGAATCTCGCCGTTCAGGTTCTGGAACATAGAGAACATTTCATCGGTCAAGGAATCCTCGAGCTCCCTAATAATGCCCAGGGCTGCATTCCTCATCTCCTCCCCTACATAATCAGCCTCGGCTATTTGAATCATTGTTTCACACACATGTTTCAAGTGCTTTGTAAAGAACGAGGCGTTTACTATGACCAAGGAATCCAAATCCTTTAGAGCTTGTTCAACAGACGCGTCTTCCCTATCATTCAGCAACTCAATGAGGAACTTCAACATTGCTGGCAGAAGATATTGTATGCTATCATGGTCATCAAAACCCTCCAAATGCATCGCCAGTACAAGTGACAAACGAAAGGCGAATGACCGAATATTCATATTAGGGAACTTAAACGCTTCATGATTGCCGAGTAAAGAGAATCAAATTTTGGCTTCAAGAATCGACCCATTTTCATTGGCAAATTAGAGAACAACTTAAGACCCGATTCTTTATATTTGTTGTCCTCTGAGTCAGCAGACGAAACTATATAATCAAGAAGCTCCTGCCACTCTCCATGTTTTGTATTAGAGTCCCTGAAAGCAACAATGCCTATTGATTGAGACAAAGGCTTGAGGATGGTCTCCAAGGTTTGTCGTTGAAAGCAAGCAAGAAGCAGGGGCTTGAGCTCTGTTAGGATCATGGGGGAGAGCTTGCTTGAATGCCGAGTTAGAAGGCCATAGAGGAAAGTGGCGTAGACGGCGGTGAGATGGGACTGAGTAGAGGATTCAAGGAGGTGAGTAAGCTTGAGTGAGAGAGTGTTGGGATAGTGCCGGCTGCAGTGGTCGAAGATGACCTTTGCTTCGATGTCTTCTTCTGGTTGGATCAGGCAGGAGAGGATAGCCTCTAGTGATGAGAGCTCTGGGGAGACAAGAATAATCTCTTTGATTTGGGCTTTGAGGGTCGCTGAGAACTCCATTAGAGGCAGAAAGAAAATCAAGATTTTCAAGACCGGAGGAGAAAGTTTGAGACTTTGAAATGACACTACTTTTGGAGGGGTAGAGGGAGAGAAAAGGGAACTTTACGAGGATTGGAACATTCTTTCTGTTATGGCGGTTGGCCACGTCAGCACGGAAAAGACAGTGAGGTCAATGGGTCAAGATAGTTATTTCAGCTGATAAGGAGGGCACTTTTGCCATTCAGAGTTTGGGTTAGCACTTTACGGTCGATAGAGCCACCTCATATCAATCCCCTGTATATTCTCTCAGACACTTCTCTCCACAAGCAAAAATGGCTGAAAACCCGGTACGTTTTGGTATCATGGGATGCGCCCAGATAGCCAGGAAAGTGGCTAGAGCCATAGATTTAGCACCCAACTCGATCATCTACGCCATCGCCAGCCGTTCGATCGAAAAGGCTAAGGATTTTGCGGCCGGAAATGGGTTACCCGAGGCCGTGAAGATCTATGGGAGCTATGATCAGCTGCTCGACGACCCATTTGTGGACGCAGTGTACATGCCCCTGCCGACCAGCCTCCACGTGAAGTGGGCGGTCCTGGCTGCCCAAAGAAAGAAGCATTTGCTTTTGGAGAAACCGACGGCTGTTGATGTGGCAGAGCTTGATCGGATATTGGAAGCATGTGAATCGAACGGTGTACAGTTCATGGATGGGAGCATGTGGCTGCATCATCCTAGGACTGCCAAAATGAAGGAGTTGCTCTCTAGCTTCGGACAACTTAACTTTGTGAGTTTTTCTTTTCTGGGCTATGGAAGCACAAGTACAGCGAAATTAGGATCTTTTAAGTAAAAAGCCAACTTATTTAGGTATATTTTAACTAATTATTGTGCCAATTTTTTACTTTATTAGATCTCTAAGGGCCTGTTTGGATTTTAGGGCGAAACTGAATTTGGTTCTTTTGTCACCTTGAATAAAATTTTGTGACTGAATCTCTCATATTATGGTTTATGAATGGACAGAAATTTCCTCCTGGGTTGACTAGAAACTTGGAATTATCACATTCAAAAATGGTCAGGTGATAATTTGAAGTTGATTGTCAAGAGGGCCTATTTCATTTATGCCTCGAATGCTACCACAGAGGCTTTTTTTTTTTTTTTTTTCCACAGCGCAAGTATGAAATATGCCCTAGATAGTGTTCATGAATGTGCTTGGCTTGCATCCCTCTTCTAGTTTGAAACAGGATGCGAAAGCTGGTGACGGCATGTGTCTACTGGAATCCGCTGGTTTGTTCTGGTATACATCTGTCATCACCAGAATACACATGTTGTGAACAACTTGCATCATGTGCTCACTGGAAATGCAAGCCAAACCCTTCTTGAATACACACGGAACGCCAAATACCATATAGAAAATGCAAGCCAAATTCATTGGCAGAATCTGGCTTGCATTTGTTTTGATGTCAAAGAAAGGAATAGTTTGGCAATTCTGTCCAAGAGATCCAACTCCAAATTCCAATGCTGGTTGTTGGTAATGCTCTTTGTGATGAATTATTTATTACTGATTATTTATTAATAGAAACTCACAATTATCTTCTGCTTATGTTCCTCTGATTTTAAGATCCAAAGCCAATCAACAACTTCAGCAACCCCAGAATTTTTGGAGAGCAACATAAGAGTACAACCTGACTTGGACACCCTCGGTGCCCTTGGAGACTTAGCCTGGTACTGCATTGGAGCCACCTTGTGGGCTAAGGACTACCAACTGCCAACTACAGTAACTGCTCTGCCAGATGTCACCCGGAACTCAGCTGGAGTCATCTTGTCATGCACTGCCTCCCTTCACTGGGACCAACTGGGCGGAGCAGTTGCAATTGTTCACTGCTCATTCCTGTCCTACACGTCCATGGACTTGGCCATAACTGCTTCCAGAGGATCCCTGCACGTCATGGACTTCATAATCCCCTATCAAGAGCATTCTGCTTTTTGAGTTTGCCGGATTTTCTATTTCTTCTTTAGGCTTTCCTTGTATACCTTCTTGGGTGTACTATGGGTTCACGTAGCTTCAGCGCCTCAAGAGGCTTTGATGGTTCAAGAGCTAGCAAGGCTTGTTGAGGGCATTAGGAAACATGAGTCGCACCCAGATAGCAAATGGCCTGAGATTAGCAGAAAGACACAGTTAGTAATGGACGCAGTCAAGAAATCCATCAATCTTGGCTGCAAACCTGTTAATTTATAATTAGCTTGCACTGAGTGAACTATTCCTACTCAATCATGTAGCAGACATTAAGCATGAGACAATATATACTATGCAAATGTTAACTTTTCACTGTAATATAATGTTTTTGTACCACCAACCATGTCTAATGTTTTTAACTTTTGATGTTATACAATATTCTGCTTGCAATTCCCACAAGCGCTTATTGTTTCATTTTGCATTAGGGTCAAGTACTGCATTGAAAAGTCAGCTAGTACTGGTAGTGATAATTTGTTGAGAAAAATGGTAGTGATAAGAGTATATCATGCAGTCATCTGGGTGTCCGTTAATATGACTCCACAAACCATAGCCAGGGAATGAAGCTACACTGAAATCATTGAATTCAATACTAGTTCAAAAAAATTGCTAGATTTATTGCTACAAAGAAACAACCGTACTGTGTACTAATGATAGTCTATTGGATGTGTTCATTACAATTCTCTGCCTTGATGTACCTGATTGTAAAACATTTTGCTGCACTGAGCTCCCATGTCATCGGAGTATTGAGAGAAATGTGAATTTTCAAAGCGAAAGCAGGAATATGGGAGATAAAAACGTAGGCCCTTGTAACAATTGCTTCAAGGCATCGGTTTCTGGTGCGGCCCACAGCTCCATTATGGCCCAAGATATCCTATTGTTCTCTTTCCAGCCACATCTCCAGGCAGGCACTAACTTTATCTGCCTGCACAGGCACCACTCCCGAGTCGCTCCCTACCCAACAATTTCTCCCAAGTCCCAAAAATGAAGGGATAAGAACTACACCCAAACTGGTTTTGATAATGATTCCCGCCATTTCTCTATCAACTAATACAACCATCACCACTAACATAACGGTCACTTCAGCTCCCAAAACTCTCAAACACACAAGGCTTCTAAATTCAACCCTCAAGTATCTGACTAAATCAGGAAAACTCGATGAGGCCCTTCGCCTTATCGAATCCTCACCGTCCAAATCCTCGGCCGCTGAGCCGGATCTTGAGGCCTACTCCCTTCTCCTCCACGCCTGTATCTCAAGGAAATCCTTGGAACATGGCCAAAGACTCTACTTGCATCTTCTCCTCTCTAGAGATAAACGGAACCACAACCTTATCAAGAACCCCACTTTAAAAAGCAAGTTCATCACGCTTTACTCTGTCTGCGGCCTAATCGACGAGGCGTGCCGCGTTTTCGAGGATGGGCTTGAAGATGAACATGTACCCGAATCGGTCTGGGTGGCAATGGCTATTGGATTTTCGAGAAATGGTTGTTACAAAGAAGCTTTATCTCTTTATTGTGACATGTTGTTCCGGTTCATCCAACCGGGTAATTTTTCATTTTCGATGGTCCTTGAAGGCGTGTGCTGATTTGTCAGAATTGTGGATTGGTAGAGCGGTCCATGCCCAGATCATAAAGTGTGACGAAGAACCAGATCAAGTGGTGAATAATGCTCTTCTAAGGTTATATGCGGAGTGTGGGTGTTTCGATGAGATATTAAGGGTATTCGATGAAATGCCTCAACGGAATGTTGTTTCTTGGAACTCTTTGATTGCGGGTTTTGTTCGCCGCGAAAAAGTGTTCGAGTCCCTGGGCACTTTTCGGAGGATGCAAGGAGAGGGGATTGGGTTCAGCTGGGTTACTCTTACTACAGTTTTACCAATTTGTTCCCAATTGACTGCGCTGAATAGTGGCAAAGAGATACATGCCCAGATTGTGAAGTCCACTGGAAGACCCGACATCCCGGTACTAAACTCACTAATGGACATGTATGCAAAATGTGGAGCAATAGACTACTGTCAGAGTGTTTGATGGAATGTGGAATAAAGATTTGACGTCATGGAATACCATGCTGACAGGGTATGCAGTTAATGGGTGTATACAAGATGCTATGGTGGTTTTGAATGAGATGGTTGAGTCTGGCATTAAACCAGATGCAGTATCCTTTATTGCCTTACTATCCGGTTGTAGCCATGCAGGGCATGCTGATGAGGGACAAAGATTGTTCACTAAAATGAAGAACGATTGTGGGGTGTCACCAACTGTAGAGCATTATGCTTGTTTAGTGGATATGTTGGGTAGAGCTGGGAGAATAAAAGAGGCACTAGAGGTAGTGAAATCCATGCCTATGAGGCCAAGTGGGAGCATTTGGGGATCATTACTCAATTCATGCCGGCTGTATGGCAATGTTTCTCTTGGAGAGGTTATTGCAGAGCAATTGTTTGAGCTTGAACCTAGCAATCCTGGGAACTATGTGATGCTTTCAAACATTTATGCAAATGCAGGGATGTGGGACAATGTCAAGTTGGTTAGGGAGATGATGGAAAGAAGGGGAATGAAGAAAGAGGCGGGGTGCAGTTGGATCCAAATAAAACATGGAATTCACACTTTCGTGGCAGGAGGAGGTTTTGAATTTCGTAATTCTGCTGAGTATAAGAAGGTTTGGAATGAACTCATGGATGCTATGGAAGAAATTGGATATGTCCCTAAGACAGATGTTGTACTTCATGATGTAAATGAAGAAATAAAAGCAATGTGGGTTTGTGGGCATAGCGAGCGACAAGCAACTGTATTTGCACTAATTCACACTTCTACCGGAATGCCAATTAGAATTACAAAGAACCTTCGTGTTTGCGTAGATTGTCACACCTGGATGAAGTTTGTTTCAAGAGTTACCGGGAGGGTGATTGTTTTAAGAGATACAAACCGCTTCCACCATATCAGACAAGGAGCCTGCTCTTGTAAGGACTACTGGTGATCATACCGTAGTAAGAAAGCACAACTTGTGTTGCATTTGTTTTTATTTAAATTTTAACTCTTCCTGCTCTTACCACCATCCAAAACAAATATCATCTCTCTGTGTTCGAAAAATATTTTTGTACAACATAATGTAGCATATGCTTTTTTCTTAACTCAAACATTGTCATACCATAATCATCTGAGTAAATTAGCAAAATAGAATCCTCCATGAAACCATTATAATAATGTAAAGCATGATTTAAACTGGGTTTGTGCTCAATAAATGTACAATAACTGAGTAATAGAAAAACACAATATTGAATAGAACTGAGGATTACATTATTATGATCATATTGGTCGTGGGGTCACAGCTAGTTGTCCTAGAAATGCAGAAGATATGCGAACTTTAGGTTAGTTAAATGGTGCCAACTAGTCTATCTTTGAGTTGAATATGCTTATTAATCTCCAAGTTCACTGTGCATGTAACTTTACACATAAGGTAGACAGCATGTATAGTTAACTTTTTGTAACCATTTGTACCTGTAAATGGCTTCACCTTATATGTAATAGGAGTAAGAGGATGTAGGCAGTAGAATGCAACTCATTTTGGATTTTGCACAAGAAGCTGCTATTTATTGATCAAGACATGTTTACTATTAGCACGGATCAGTTGCTTATTAATTATCAAAATTTACATATATGAAAGACTTATCAAGTAACTTGAGTTTCATGCTCCTGATTGTATCCCCACCACGCCCATGCAAAGCCCCCAACCAAAATGAAATAGATATTAATCATGTAAACATATTTTCAGCTCAAAGTTTGGGGTACACAATAATAATATGAAAATATCTTTAAAAAAACAAGGGATAAACAAGATTACTTGTTTAGCTAGATCTTTAAACAATGCATACCCTGACAAACTAGAAATTTTTTATCGAATATATGGTTTGTAAAAAAAAAAAATAGATACCCAAGTGTTTAAGGTGTACATCACATCTTACTTCCTGTTAAAAACTAGAACTAAGACTAATAAAACTCTCAATGACAATGATGGTGACGGAGATTATATTCTCTTGTAATTGAGGTGTTTATGATTGAATTTTCTCCAACTTCTTCTGGAAGTATATAGTCAGGGTCTTCAAAATTGTCCAAGTCTTCTGGCAAGTCAGTGTCGATCCATTTAGACCAATTTACATCACTATCCACATCCCAAGCCAACTCCTTCTGTCTTTCCATGCCATTAACCTTCTCAATTAATGTTAGTAGCATCTGATGGTTCAGCACTTCATAGTCTCTGCATGAGTTACAAAACATATAGTTAGATTGACAATCTACAAATGCATCTTCTTACCCAAATATTGTATATCATTCTTCACTTCGACGCACCTGTATGTGCAAATTGCATGTAGAATCTGAATTGAAGCAAGAAGCACAAAAAGTGACCTGACCATCTTTATTATCCATGAATTTTGCTCAATATTGTCATTTGTTGAGACCCAAAGTATTGCAACTTCTATAAAAAATGTAGCAGAAAGCCCTGTAAACAATAATTCGTTTTATGTCAATATGAGTGTCCAAATAAAATTATGAATGAGTGAGAGAGAGAAGAAAGAGTGGAAAACTTACCAATATATAGCCAGGGTCTGACTTTGTATGTTTGTCTGGTGCTGGTGAACATGTAGATGATAAAGATTGATATACAGTAAACAACGAAAACTTTTATTAATCGTGATTCGAGCAGTATGGCATTGTGCAAAGCAAACAGCTTATCTAAAGCAATAAACATGCTTGCTTGCTTTGATTCGAAAGATTCCTGCAAATAGAAATGGAGATTCCATACGCAAAATCAATAATGAATAGTCATCCAAGGAATCACCGAAATGGTATGGCTGGAAGAAAATTCTAACCTGAGCTGCCAGCATTGACTTTGAATTTTCCATCAAGTGGTCATGAACTCTTTGAAGCTGTTCTTGACGCTTAAGAAGCTCTTCCTGTTGTCTATGTCCATATTCAGCTAACTGTTGCAGCAGACTCCTGTAATTCGACCAAAAAAAAAAAAAAAAAGAAAAAGAAAATGTACTGATATTTTTGGATTTAATTTAATTTATCATTTAGTTTCCAATTTTACCTGCTCTCTTCTAGTGCATCGGATTGAAACTTTGTTAAAATTTTAAGACCTTTAAGTGCTGTGGATTGTCCATCTAGAAGTTGTTGTTGCTTATCTAAGGAAATCCCTGCCATATTCCCAATATCATCAGCTTTGCTTTGCAGATTTATCATCTTCACAGACATTGCATCTCCAATTTTAGTTATCTCCTTCTCTATTTCGATTGCCTCATGTCTTAAATTATCTATTTGTTGGCCCAAAATGTTAGAAGAATCTTTGAGCATTACCATCCCATCCTCCAAACTTTTCCTCATTTCCACTTGTCCTTCTTGCAGCTCTGATTGAGAAGCCGCAATTCTCTTGGATTGCTCAAACACAGCTTCTGAATGCTTCAAGACAACATCTATATGATCTCCTACATTCTTAGATGTTAGAGCAACTTGTTGAATCCGAATATCGATGGTATTCAAAGAATCATAAATTTCATTTGAGTTCTGTAATAGAACTTCTGTTTTTCGGTCTATGACTTCTAATTTGTCTTCTGCCAATTCAGCTGAATTTTTCAAATCATGCACTAGTCTCTCTGTTTGTTGCTTGAAGATATGAGCCCTGAAAATATCACAGGAAACAAAATACCATCTTTAGTTCTTCATACAAGGAAAAGAAATAAATTCAAACTATGTGAAAGAAACAATACTGAACTGTAACTGATGGCAGATGGAGTTGGTTTCGAGGTAGAACTCTAGATAAACCTGATGCTCATATTCATTCAAGCTCTTCAGGCATTTAACCATGGCAGATTTTGAGTCACAAGAAGGGAAAGGCAGCCTGCCAGAGTCTATTTGAAAGCAATCACCAAGATGCCAAGCAAACCGAGACCGCTTCTCGTCAACGGCAAAGATCTCCGAGCACCCGGCAAAGAGATGCTTGTAAGCATTTTGCCAACAAGAGTTTGTACCAACCAGTTTCTTTTTAGCACTTTCTACCAGCCTGATTCCCTTCTGATCGTTAAAAGCCTCCATGGAGAATTCAGCAATACCAGAACCATCCCTTTCCCCTGAAGCTTTCTCATCAGGATGAGACTCTGCTGTAGAAGAAGAGAACCAACTCCAAGACTGGCACTTCAGTGAAAACGAGATTACAATTAACAGAAGAAGAAGACGACGATGATAACCCATTAAGTGAGCTTTTTATGTTAGTCTACTGAACAGTTCTTTCACCAAAGCTATAAAACCTGCGTTACAGAGTTCAAATTGTGTAGGTTTAGGTTTCCACTACATTATAAGTACATCCACATACACACCCGATCGATATAAATCAAGCTGGAGAGAGTCACAAGACTTGGGAGCCAAGAAAGGAAAGCAAAATAAAATTCAATCCGAAAAGGACAGGTTGAAAGACAAAGTAATGTGAACGATAACATGCAAGATAAGTTCAAGTTGTGGAGGCATTATTGTAATTTTAAAAAATAATAATAGGCCCCACTTTGAAAACCTTAATAATAATACTGGGAAAGAGATTATGATCTTACAAATTCCCCGCTTGGACTTTAGAGTGACTTCTAATTGTAGCAAACCCAAATCAAGAAAACTCGCCCAGTTGTACAGAAAAAACAAAGAAAGAAACAAAAAACAAGTGACAGCAGGCAGAAGCAGAAGAAGATACCAAATTAAACCCTTTTTAAATTGCTTGTGTTAAAATTAAAGAAAGCTGCATCTGCATAAACAATAACAAAAAAGTTGAAAACTAAGAGATGATGAGACATTATTCTGCAAATCAAGTGTACTATAACAATCAGAGTTTGTCTAATAATCTCAAACTTTAATCTCTATAGTTTTCTGCCACCCATGAAGACGTACGACAAAATATTATTTTCTAAGAAGAAAGAACATAAATGAAGTGCATGGCACCAGAACCAGGGACACAGAATACGAAAGAGAAAGAGACAAATAGAGAGAAAGAGACCTGCAGCTTGGATTGGATTGGATTGGGTGGTATATATATATTGTTGCTTTAGAGAAATCAAAGCTCATCGTCTGTGGATTATATATATATATATATTTATATGTATATATATTGTGTTTTCGCAGATATTTTAAGTCGTCAATGAAGAAATGAGATGGAAAGAGACATGTTATATAGGAAGCCAACGTGCCTCTTCACAGGGATCATCAAACGATGCGTTCAAGCGCGTAACGGTTCGTGTGTTCGTACAGAACCGCCAATGGTCTCGTTTCCATTTTGAAACATGCTACACTTGCTAAATCTACCATTTCTCTTACTTTTTTCTTTTCCTTACCATTTCTGTCCTGAAAACTCGAGTATTCTTTTACGATTCTGCCCTCAGCCCTCTCCTTTTTTTTTTCTTTTTCTTTTTCTTTTTAAGAAACTACACTTACCTTTTACTCCAGTAAATCACAATTTTCTCGAAAGTTTAAAATATATTTAACTAAAATTATGGATAAAAAGTGTTGGGAATTGGGCCGACATAGGCTACAAGCACATGCAGCCCAAATAATACCTATATAAAGGCGGAAATTGTTCCAACAATAAAAAATAGTGAATTTAATCATTTAATTAAGAATTTATTACTACGCACATAACATCCACCCTAAGAAATTTCATGATATTTTGCGTCCAAAACCTTCTTGTATGCACTCATACTCTTTAGAGTTTTGTGACATCGTTGGAATGACAATATCATAGATGGGCTTATCCAATTCATCCTTAATCTATAGTGTAAGATGTGCGAGGTTTTAAACCAGTTGTAGCAGAATCAGAAGAAGCAGCTAGAAGGTTTGAACATAAATGGGAAAGATGGTGACTTTGAGCACTGGGATTACGTTATATAAATCAAAAGCAGAATATGTGTCATAACAAGCATAGGAGCTACAAATTATCCTTGCGAAATTAAGCTCTTATACATAGACAAACATTCAAAGTAGATAACCAAAAGAAAAAAGAAGAAAAGTACAAGAAGAAAAGAGCTATAAGAAGAAAAGCTTGCAGTCATTTCCCAGGCACATCTCACTGTACAGAGAGATAACAAATGTGGAGATACTGAAGCCAGATTTGAAAGCATCGAATTAACCTCTTAAAGTTTCAATGTGAGGTCGGGTGTAGAGTTGCCTATGTCCACTGATGGAGTCATCTCTACAAAATTTATATTCGAACTTTCAGTCAGTACAAAACTCGGATGCGGATTACCTGCCTCGGAGACCTGACGGAAACTGCCCGGCCACAACAGCTCCGCCTCGTCATCCTCCACAAAATGGGCATGCCCAAATATCCAGGCTGAAACTTTGTGCCGTTTCTTATCTCAGGAGGCCTCACTGGTGGCACAATGCCATGGTGTGCTGAAGAGTGTGCCTTAATTCCCAATGACCTGAATGGAGATCCATGAAGAGGCAGAGATGCTAGGCTGCTGGCGTACCTCTCTGAGAAAATTCCCATTCTCATAGCCCGCTTTGCCAGTGTTCTTTCTCTCTTATGCGCATTTTGGTGGCCGCCAAGAGCCTGCGAGCTGAAGAACTTTCGTTGACAGTAATTGCAAGAAAAGACTCGTCGATTGGCTGCTGTTGTGGTATGAGATGCAGGTTCATTGCTACTCTCACTTGTGCTCGACAGTGAAAGTCCTGAATCCCTTCCCCCTAAATCATCGGTATAGAAGCTGAGAGTTAAGTCAAGGGTGATCGGCTCTGACTGTGACTGAGTCGCTACGAGATTTGTGAGTTGCGAGGAGTTCGTGACACTGTCTTTGGAGGGAGATGCAGAGGTGATGGACTTGTTCGAAGCGACTTGGCTGCTAACTTCAGAATCATTTTCGGAAGAGGCCTTTACTTCGAGGTCGATGTTGGGTTTCATTGTTGATCTGCGTAGTGATCTGGCAAAGCTACTTCACATTCTAGATGAGAAAAAACCAGGTTGAGCCACTCTGCATTTTGAGAAATCTAGAGGACCTTATCCTGCATTGTGAGGCACAATAATATTCAGCACATCACATCTGATTTTCACTCACAAATATGCAAACACAGAGAAAAATGTTAGCTTCAAATTTTTTAAAGCTTTATTACTCCCGAGAGCAGAGAGACTTGCCATAAGAAGAGAGCAGAGAGGCAAAAACCTAGGGTAAATTTATTGTCAAGATTTTCTGAAGGAACAAAAGTTTATGCTCCATAAGGATTCAAAAAGTATTTGTATAAGTATCAAACGTTTAATTTTTATTTCTAACAAAAAGAAAAGGAGAAAAAAGGATAATGTTAATGCTAGTGAATTTTCCTCTGCTCTAATGCCAACTAGGGCAGCCTGTGCAAAAGAAAACCAGAAGAAGTGCTTTTATTTCTTCCAGTTTGGATTTTAGTTGAGCTAGTGACCTAAAACGGAAGTCCGAACAAAAATTTCCATCACATTCAGTTGGAGATTGGGTGTATAGAAATCAGGACTATTGCTACCTCTCCTACTATGCCAATAATAGGAGGAGTAGGACATGTTCAAATTATGTAAAGCATAATAAAGCAAGAACATCTTTGATTATTTAGTAATCCTGTAGGTTTAATACATTTCTTTGCCAACAACATTAATTTAGAATGCAACTGCCATTTGATCCAAAGCCCATACACCCTCACATCTTATTCTTTGCAAATCGATAATAATTAACAGAACAACTGTTTGTTCAAGCGAATTCCTCAAAAGAAGGACATCTGGTAGAACTCTATCAATCACCAGCTGCTTCTCTTGACCGAACCTCAAATCCCTTGCCAGTTTTCCAAAATATGGCATCTGGTAGAACTCTACCAATTGACTACAGAACAAGGAGGCTATATCACAAGGTTAAAAATATTCTAAAGATGTACATAATTAGATTGCTATCAATGATGCTAAGAACAGGACAACATCAAGACATACAACTATGTTTCCCTCAATTCTTTTGACGTAGGAAGGTCTTTCTTAGATAACTACACATGCTGTTTAAAATCTGACTGCTATAATGCATCCAACTGCAGAGGAGGAAGGAACCATTACAAAACGTATCTCTTAAAATATTTTTGATAAGTAAAATAAAAAAAAAAAAAAAATAGGAGATACTAGTACTTCCACATAAAGATTTTGCAGACATGAAAGCATTATGTGTTCATCTGAAAATGGAGATATTTCCATTGGGAGACGACAACACCATGTGGGATACCAAAATCATTAATATTCTAGATGCACATTTATTTATGCTCATTATTTTCATGGTTTCTGCAACTACATTCTGGTTTTGAATTTAAGGATTTTTCTTTTTTTCTTTTTACTATTTCAACTTAAATAAATGATTTTAATCTTGAGTTGATATAAATGTTTGAAGTTTTATGAAAAGAACAGAAAAAACATGATAGACAGAGACTTATGCCTGACCAGCACAAGTCTTCATTGATAAAGACTATTCTGAATTAGACTGGACAAAAAGCAGCCAAAAGGCCCACAACTTCAAATCGAGAAGATTAACCAGACCCTGTGTTTCAACCAAAGAAGAAATAAATAATATAGGTAGCTAGGTCAAGTTTGGCTAATAGGGCATAGAAAAATTGGCACCAAAATTTGACATCATACATCTAAACCTTATGCCAATCTTCACTGTTAAGCCAAACCTTTATAGCAGATGACTAAACCATCAATCAGTTTTCATGTTCAAAGTCAAACAAGAGTGCTGACATTAGAGACTCATTTTGCCAACCTTCCATGTCAACATTATTATCTCTACCAACTCCAATCAACTTCTAAATAAATGACTTTGAATAACTAACATAACACAGTGCTCAATTTCTAAACATAGTTAGAAATTTTTCATCTAGCTAGTTTGATTTCAGTATGCAGTTGCAGAATTTGGAAGTACTTCAAGACACTATCTAGTCAGCATAATAAATACCATGTGGCAGTTGTGTTAGTAATGAACAACTTGCATCAACATCCTTAAGAATATGCGTGTAACAGATAGAGATACCATTCTTGTCACTTAACAACAAACACCTTTCTAACAGGAATATGGTATGACAAATAAAGAGAATAAACCTCTGTGGCTAAGTGATTCTTGTCACATAACAATTGGCATCTCCAGACGCGCAAAGGCATCACGAACTAATAGTGTTGACACTATTAAGGCATAAGGCCTTCTGGGAATTGTTAAATCATGCAATATATACCTCAAGAAAAAATACTTTAACAAAGAGCAATGAAAGAGAATATACAATTTTTTTTTACAGAAATGAAATGCAGCCTATAAGAAGAAAACAGGGATATAAATAATTATAATTCAAAGTTGATTCCATGAAGATAAGTAGAGAATATATACACAGCATGTACAGGTATATCCTAATCCAAGTTGAAGGAGCAGATTAGCATAAATCATATCTCAAAGATCAATGGTGTTAAATTAAGATTCCCGGTAACATGTAATAATTTACGTATCTTGCTACTTACCAGAACAAAATTACGTAGCTTGCTGAGCTTAAGGATTTACAACCATATATACCACATTAAGGAACCACGTTTGTTCTCTTTTGCTCCAATATAGATATACATAGAGTGTAGGCAACATAAATAGAATCTAATATTTACTACAAGAGAACCATGTGAAAGTAAATATTCTGCCGTGGCAATCTCAAATTAACCCAGTTTAACTTCAAATTTACATATTTGATTGCCTTTTCTTTTAGTTAAGAATCAGCAGGTATGAGATCTGGAAGGGCAATGGAGAATCAGAGTTCAACTCATGGATAGTAACAAACTTAAGAATCAACGGAAAACCCAAAAAGGCATGACAGACAAAGAAAGCAGTCCTTGAAAAGGCAAAACTCCAAGAACTGAATTTAGCGAACTGCATGCAGAGACCTATGATTCCATCTTCACCCTGCAAATTTTCTGTTAATTGATCTCCATTTTCCTTAACACAAGAATAAACTCAACCTTATGAATAGTAAACACTTAAAAGTACTATCTAGATTCCCCCACGTACAAAGTTTCAAACACTATTCTAAACTAAAACTCTGAGAAAGAGACACAGAGAGAGAGAGGAGGAGAGTAATTCAGCAAAACTAAAGGCAGAGATTACAGGCGTCCTTTATAGGTAAAAGCTAAACTATTTTCACTATAATCCCACGACCAGAAAATACCAAAAGCCACAGAAAACAAGAGCAAAAGCATATTCAGCATGGAGTTAGTGATTTATACTGATCATCCACTGACTACACACACTAGTGCTACAACCCAAAGAAGATTAAAAAGAAAAAAGTCACCACACCATGATCAAGATCAAGCGGATGTTGCACAGCTTATGGATTTAAACAGCTTCGAATTTGCAGACGTCTGCTTCAGTACTTGAGCTCTCTCGTAGGTCTCTTCGTTCAACAGCAACACAATTAATGGAGGCTGAGTATGGGAAAGCACAGAGCTACAGCTAGAGATTAAAAGAAAAAAAAAAGAAAAAAGGAAATGGACAAAGAGAGAGAGAGAGAGAGAGAGATGGTGGGTAGTGATGTTTAATTATGGGAAAGCAAAGGTAAGAGGAGAGTGGTGGAGTGGGGGGGACAGTGGTGGGACGTCAGAAAGGTCAGAGGGAAAGGTAGTGTTGGGATAAATTTAACTAGAAAAAGCAGGAAATGACATAATACTTCTCTCTACTCTCGGCCAGTGTACCACACTGCCTTGTTGATTTTTGGGGTCTTCCCAAAACAAACAACTGCTTATTTCACTCAAAACATCTTCAATTGGGATCGTACATTGAAACACATCGCAGAAAGAGAAAGAAACAGAAGCAACATCAACCAACCAGCCAAGCTTGAAGCTGTATTTAGTTTTCAGTCCCACCAAAGATTCTCGCTCTCCACTTTATATATATATAAGTGTTTTAGATAACTCCACAGTGCGTGCAGAGATTCACCATCACCTTTCCTCTCCACGTAACTACTCCTTTCACCCTCACCCCTCGTCCATGGATGCCGATCCAATACATGACATGCATATATATTATAACGCCATTGCCATACCATGTTTATTTTTTATTTTATATATATTTTTTGAAATGAAAAGGCACGTGTATGTCCCCAACAGGCGCTCATTTTTTTAATGCATTAAGCTGCTTCTGTTTGCATTTATAAAATAATATCCATATAAGATTAGGAGAAAACACCTATCATTTAATTTCCGCAAAAATATTAGATTTATTTTTCATTTCAATTTCATTTTAATTTGAATTTGAAATGAAAATTTAAGGTCTATAATGTAATTGTCAATTTTTATTATTTTTATTGTTTTATATATATAGCTCCATTTACTTTTTTGACTTCCTTTATCAAAAAGGGTTGTTTTGGTTGTTTTCATGATATTTTAGGCAAAGATGCCAACGAAGTACGGATCATATATAAGCGGTGGAAGAAACTAAATATTATTTGCAATTTTTCTGAGCATAAACTTTAATTTAATTTTTCAACTTTTTAGTGAATATAATTATGATTGGTTTTAACATATGTAATTATTGAGAGTTGAGGCAAAGGTTGAAGTAATTCCTACCGTAGCAATTGTATGATATGATTAAAATTTCATAATGATTAATCATAAACTTAATAATAATTTTAAAAGTTATATCATTTTAGAAAGATATAAGAGTGAAACAAAAAAAATTTGTAATATTACTCACTTTTAAAGGAATATGTACAGCGGGAAGATAAGGTTGTTTTTCAATCTTCCTTTTCTCTTTAATCAGAGTGGACTTTTAAAGGGGAGGGGGTGAGGCTTGGAACAAAGCTTTTGATCTTTGAATCTTTTTTGACAACTTTCTTCGGTACTTCATCTTTTCAAAATTCATTTTCATTGTATCATCCGACACTCGAAAACAATGTCCTGTTAATACAGTAGATAATGTTTCAAGTATTGTAGTTTTTATTGTAATTTTTTTATATATATAAATTGATGTAACAGTTTATATAAGTGTCATGTGACACAATATGGGTCCGTATAAAAATTAAGCAATAAAAGTTAATAGGTAAATTTAATTGTTTAACTATTATTTTAATTTAATTGATGGGATTAAAAGCTTATTCTTTTTGAGTAAATATTGGAATTTATCATTTTTGTTATAATATTATGCTAAATAAATAATTATTTTAACAATATAAAATAAGTGCAAGACAGAATAAGAGATATTGGATAATAACTAGAAATTTCTTATTCCCTTGGGACATTTTTGCCTTTAGAAATCCCACTTCAGAGAAGAATCTATCTGCATTCTGCACTCGGCCGTCTGGAAATTCGAACAGTCCCTTTTACACCACATTTGGACCCACATCCATATGGCAATAGCTTTACCGAAAAAAAATCGAAATACGTGTAAAAAAATGCCACGTTGCAAATTGACAAATAATGGCAGGAAAATAGCTGTCAAGGTGACATAATTCTTTATATATATATATATATATATATATATATATAAAAGGGTTAACGATGTGGCTGGTCCACGTGTTAAATGCAGTAACTTGTAATATTTGAAAAAGAATAATTGGACAAATTTCATATTGGAATTTATTAAGAAAGGAGTTAGAAGAGATAGACAATGATCATTGCAATAGATTAAGAGATCTCTTAATCTCTTGTAATCATTATCTAGATAATGGTTACAAAAGTTCAAGAGACAATAATTACAAGGACTCAATTAACAAGAATTACAATCATGGTTATTAATATAAAAGTAAAATAGACATGTAATATTTAAAGTCTATTAAGAATTGCGTTTTAGAGGCCTAAAAGTACTTTTAACATTCAAAAAATTTGTTTTTTTTTTTTTTTTTATAAAAAATACTAGTTTGGTAAAAAAAAAGTTAAAAGCGTTTTTAAGAGTAAAAAAAGCCTAAAAATGGTTAAAACGTACTATTGACAAAAGCTTAAAAATGAAGTTTTTGCCAAAACTCTTTTTTACTTAAAAATTATATTTTCAAACATAATATCATATTATTTCTCTATTTTTATATAATCAAATAATCAAGTGAAAAGAAAAGATGTAGCAAAGAAATGCTTTGATGTGTGGGCATATGCCAAAAGTGGAACCACTTAAAATCTACGTGTTTCATCTATTTTTTTTCTTTTTATTTTTATTAGTTATTAGTTCTAATAGAATTGTCATAAATATGAGAAAGAACCCATATATTTCACGATCGATAAGATATCATCTTTCGTGTGTGTGTGTTTATGTGTATAGAAAATATGAGAAAGCACCCCTCTATCACGATTGATAAGTTATTACCTAGTTTTATATATTTTGGTAGATTATTTATTGATTTAATCCATTCAAATAAATCCAAAAACCTTAAAAGCATATTGTACGTGTTTGAAATGATTAAATATCTTTGGTTCTATGTGAAAGATATTTAACACTGATGCATATATATTTAGGTCAAAATGTATACCTTTTTTTAATGTGGAATGAAGCATTTGTTATCCTTAATTCAAGTTTAAATTGTCATAAAAATCACTAATACTTCAAATTCAATAATAAATTCATCCAAATGAGTAAAAGATTAGATGAATAATGATTTTTATTATTTTTCCTTCAAATATGTGTATGTCTTGGTGTGAGTTTGAATAGAATGAGAAAAATATATATCACATTAAAATAATAAATTTTTATTTTATTTTATATATATGATAGAAACCCCATATCATTCTCTTCTTTGATTACAATGAAAAAGAAGTATGTGGCTTAAAGTTGGCATTTGAGTTGAAGTGAGTAGTGGTATTTTGTGAAGGGAGTTGTCTCTCTCCCTCAATCCCCTTCCTTTTGGATAGAGAGACAACATATGGTGAGATGAGGCATTGGTGGAGGGTCGTGGAATTGTCACCATCTTCATCCAATAAAACATTTTCAACTCAATTTGCACTTCTCCCCAATCACTCATCTTTATATATATTACATTACATTACATAACCTTCATGTGTAAATTAGAGGTCTCCATCATTAGAAACTTCCAAGAGTTCTCCTTTATATGTGGGGTACGGTGCATGTGTAAGCGTTTAGGGTTTCTTTTTCTTTTTTTTCAATGTGTCGGTCTTTTGTTGTTTCTATTTTAATTGTTATTTTATAAACTGTTATATGATTATCATACAACTGTAATGATATATAGCTAAACCCCGAAATATAACATGACTTCCAAGAAAGAGATCGATGAAGATAGAAGAGGCTTCCCCACTATGCATGGCTTCCAAGAGTTGGCTTTCGTTTAGTAATAATATAGGACATCAAAATTAACTACAACCCTAGCTAGTGGTCGATCTTAGTAATTTTTCTCTCATTTCTTAAAGTAGAAGCATGAGATTCAAACCATTTGCCATAATGGTTTGTAGATTAATCAAATCTTTTTAGATCTTGATGCAAGGAGACTAAGGAGTGCAGGGCATTCCGCTCAACAAGTACTCGACTGATATAAATTTTGGGTACATAAAACTCATATATTTAAAAACCGACTTACAAAAGACAAATGCTCAAATATATATATGGTTTAAGATTAAACGTAATTCATGTGAAACACTATGATCATAACATATCACCACTATGATCGTAACATATCACCACTCGAACCAAATAGCAACATACTTAGTCATTTCTTCTATCTCTTATAACTTCCACTATGTCATATCTTGATGAAATATAAAGATGGATATGGATGAAGATGAAGAAAGAATATCATGCTATAAAAATTTGTTACGGATTCAGACATGCCTAGTGATTAGGTCAATAGAAGCCAAGCAAAAGCACATGCTCAAAGTAACTATTTTTTTAATTTTAATTTTTTTTTTAAAAATTTAAAACCTAGAATAATGGAAAAGCATGCGTATCAAAGGATGCAAATAAGCCCAAATAAATTAGCACCCAAAGGAGAGTAGGTTAGTAGCAGCCTAGTAGTAGACTGTAGATAGGTTAGGTTATTCTTTAATTTAAAAAGAAAAAGAAAAGAAAAGGTGTGCATGCATATAAAACCAATGCAAAATGAACATCTCATAGGATCCACCGGAGGTTGAGCCTGTCGGATGGAATTGTGCACGTAGTGAATAGTTAAAGGCATAAAAACAAAAGGAAGAGTCTGATCGAGTGGTAGTGAAAAGAATAATAATAATAATAATGAGAGGAAGAAAGGGCCAAATTCGTAATAAATGAAAAATGAATGGAACTATATATCAACTATCCCATTCGCTATGCTCTTTCCTTGGAACTGATCTATCATAAAACATGCACGTGAGCCAGTGACACACTTTGTTCTAGTCCCTCCAGTTGCCGACACTTCCACGTTCGCGCCGCTCAATGTGCTTCCCGAGGCACGCCGGTGGGCCTGCATCCCCCCAAACTCCATTACCAACTTTAACCTGGTCCTGCTCCGGTGGTCCCCCACCACACGCTTGGCCTCTTCCTTAACATTAACCCCTTTTTTTACGACCATTTGTCTCTTTTCTTTTTCATCAAAAATAATAATAATTTTTGATAATCATCTAATTTTAATCTAATAAAAATTCGTAACATTAGCACCCATCATTGTCTCTCTTCATCTCATGCAGCTTATGGGCCGAGGTTTGGGAGGTGGTCGCGATCATTACAACCACCCTCTATGGAGGTGACTAACGACTCTTTCACTCTTAAAGGAGTAATCGACCACCTCATATGAGAGTCAACTATCCTAGTCACTCCCTCCAAGAATAAAATGAAGGTTCGTTGACCACCTAATCAAGAGATGATCTGACCAGTACTCGGAAGCTATAGTACTTCTAGCAATATTCTTCTTGTATATTATTATTACAGTGAATTCATTAAAGTTTGTATGAGTGGTTTTGTTAAACATTTTCTTAAATTGTATGTTTTAATGTTGAGTGCTTACTAGCTAGTAGTGTATATATAATACCCTCTCGAATGATGATTATGGTCTCTTTATTATATAAATAGTTAAATGTACATTCTTGCATGCACTATATTGGTGGCTCTTTAACATATTCTCAAGCTTAATTGCTTTATCATAGTTAACTATAAACATTTGGCATAAGTGCATATTAGTTAGGTCCGATCCACTTAATTAGAGAGGTATATGCCAAACTTTTATTAGCATATCCATGCTTTTCCACTTCAAAAATTATTGCCAAACAACCCGGCCAGTGCTCGGCATAAATAATTAGTTACTTAGTTATTTATTGGTATACTTACACTTCAATCAAAACCCTTAACTGAGCTTTTCTGTTAATTGGTGAACAATCAATGGTGCCCACAAAGTAAAACCATTAAGAAAAAGGGAGTAGTAGTATCAATGAATAAAAATGCTACTCTTCGCACCAATTATACACGGGCTAACCTATCGTTTTTAAGTTTTTTTTTTTGTGATTAACATGAGAAAAACTACAGCAGTATAACATGAATATGAAGAACAACATTTATCTTTGCAAGATGTGTCAGCTCGATTGGTCCGAATTAAAGGTAATAAGATGCTTCGAGACCATGCATGTTGTTACTCTAATGCTGGCCGGCTGCAGGGGTATATCTTATTTGGAAAGAGAGGAATTCGAGGCTGTTTTTCAGGAGAAGGATGTCAATTTCTCATTTTAATAGATGTATGTGTGTTTAAGGTTGATGATTTGTTTTCCATGTGGGTGATAGCTTGGTTTGGTTGTCTTCTTGCGCTTTGTTACGAGCTAGCATTTGTTTGTATTTTTCTTTCTTGATAATTTAGCATCATTTATCCACACACAAAAAAATAAATAAATAAAAAAAGAAAAGAAAAAGAAAACACAAGCAGTTTATGAAATTTTAAAATGAATTATAAAATAAAACTTTGTCTTCATGCTATGATCGTAAGTGTCTAACATATCTTAACTACAATCTTAATCATATATTCATATGTATATAAATTTTTAGATATCATTTTCTTGCTAGCCAACTTTCAATGATGAAATCTATATGAAATTTGTATGATTTGGTATGAGTCAAGCACCACATCATTGAGGGGGCGACCTATGGGATACAGTGGGCCACCATGACCATCGGATTGGAAACGTGATGGTATTTTACAATCCTAAGTATATATAAAAATGCAATATTAATAATGTATGTATAAACTTTTGGACACCTTCCCCTTGCAAGTTAGTGTTTTCAATGATGTATTATACTCGAGACTTGTATCATTATCCCTCCCACGCTGTTATTTTTTATTTTTTATCATTTTAAATTTTTTTTGAAGGCACATCCTAATATGCTCAAGCCTTCTTGAAAAATGCCCTCCCTCTCTTCCTTAAGCAGTGCACGAGTCCAGCCCTTTAGTAGTATTAAATAAGACCCAAAAGCAACCCAAGACAAACGGGCCATTCCTAAGCCTAATCAATACCCTTCAACATAAACAAGCCGTATGGGCCCAACTGAAGCAAAAGCCCAAATGATGGAACTCAAACCAGCACTGAACTGTCATCCAGACATGCACGACATAAACAAATATAAATTTCTTGAGCCTAAACAACTCATAATTATTATTATTATTATTTTCTAGTTTCATCTTTGCCCAATCAAACCCACCAAAGTTCTGGTGAAATGGATTCTTATAAAAATGGTTATGGAGTTGGGAAGAGATCGAATGTGTCCCATGGGTCTTCAAAATTACAAAGATTTTGTAAGTAAAACAATATATAATTGGAGACGTAAGTCTTCAACCTATTCAAACATGTTGTTTAAAAAGGTAGTAGTAGTTAGGATAACAATTTTGTATGCTGAAAAGTTGGTATGGTAGTTGAAAAAAGTAGTTCATTTCAAATGTTACCAAATACCAATCAAAGGAAAATGTTCATAAAAACTTAGCATTAAGAAGCTCTTGCTTCACAGAACCATGGAGTAGTAAAGAAAGAGACACGAATTTATACCCAAAAAAAAAGACATTTAAGTGATTAACAATTGCATGATACGAACAATGACAGCCCATAATATGATAATATCCTGAAAGAAAGGAGGCCATGTGCAAAAATTGGTCACTCGGACACAGGCCATGTGGGATTTGAACACCTGTGAGGCTGTGACAGTGTGACGCCCAGCAGAAGAAGCAAAGTTTCCGTGTGGGTGAGGGAAGACACTTACCAAATATCCTAAACTGAACGCCGAAAGGCAACTTGGGCCGGCCATACCATATGCCTTTTTCAATATCCATTTTGGAAGACAACATTATCTCTCTCTTTCTAGCTTCTCTCAGAAGAAAAAGGAAGTTTCAAGGACAACATGGATTTAGGAATCAAAACCCCACCCGCATCATCTTCCAGCCTTTCACCACTGTTATGACAGCCATTGCTTTCACACGCGTGGCCCCCACACCCCATGTGCATGCTCTCAATTTCACTCTGCTCGAGACCTTCCCCCAACCTCTTCTCTCTCTGTCTCTGTCTCTGTCTCTTCCCAGAGCTTCTCAGCTAACATCTTCCCTGAATCAACCAACCTCTCTCTCTCTCTCTTCCGTTAATCCAGTTTTAAGCTATGCATCGAAATCCTTAAGAACCCATCTGCATCAACTTCTGAAAACCCATCTCTCTCTGTCTTTGTCTGTGTCTCTGTAAGTGAAGATGACGAAGAAACAGTGTGTTCGGTACAAGCTTGTGGCCATTTTTCTTGCTGGGTTGTCTTCACTTTTCCTCTCTGCATGCTCTCAAGCAAACCCAACTGATGACGTTTCGGTAATGCTAGCTCTCAAGAAGAGCCTCAACCCGCCTGAGTCTCTCGGGTGGTCCGACAACTCGGAACCCTGCACCTGGAAGCACGTGGGCTGCTCGGTCGACAAACGGGTCACCCGGATCCAAATCGGGCACCAAGACCTCCAAGGTACACTTCCTCCAACACTCCCAAAACTCACCCAGCTCCAGCGCTTAGAGCTTCAGTACAACAACATCTCTGGCCCTCTTCCTAGCCTGAACGGCCTAAGCTCGTTGGAAGTGCTTATGCTTAGTAACAACCAGTTTAGTTTCATTCCTAGTGATTTCTTTGCTGGCATGTCTTCACTTCAATCCTTTGAGATCGATAATAATCCACTTTCGGGTTGGGAAATCCCGGAAAGTCTCCGAAACGCTACGGCGCTTCAGAACTTCTCGGCGAATTCGGCCAATATTTCCGGCATGATACCGGAATTTTTCAACGCCGATGTGTTCACGGGGCTGATTAATTTGCACTTGTCTTTCAATAACCTCGAAGGTGGGTTACCTGTGAGCCTTGCTCAATCGCAAATTCAGTCCTTCTGGGTTAATGGGCAGAAAAGCAAGGGTATGCTTAATGGCACCATTGATGTTATTCAGAACATGACTTACTTGACAGAGGTTTGGTTGCATTCGAATGCGTTTTCGGGTCCGTTGCCAGATTTTTCGCGCTTGAAAGACTTGCAGAGCTTGAGTTTGAGGGACAACAGGTTTTCCGGCCCTATGCCAATGTCATTGGTGAATCTCAAATCGCTAAAGATTGTGAATTTAACAAACAATTTACTTCAAGGACCAATGCCGGAGTTTTCGAGTGAGGTGGCAGTGGACATGTCTAAGGACTCGAACAGCTTTTGTTTGCCCAGTCCTGGTGCGTGTGATTCTAGAGTGGATACATTGCTTTTGGTTGTTAAATCAATGGGTTACCCACAAAAGTTTGCAGAGAATTGGAAGGGGAACGATCCGTGTGTAGATTGGGTTGGGATCAGTTGTAGCAATGGGAATATAACTATTATAAATTTTGAGAAGATGGGTCTCATGGGTTCAATTTCTCCTGCGTTTGCTTCTCTTAAATCGTTGCAAAGACTAGTTCTTGCTGGTAACAGTCTCACAGGTTCGATTCCGGAGGAGCTTGCCACTCTGCCTGCACTCGTTGAGCTGGATGTTTCAAACAATCAGCTTTATGGGAAAATTCCTGCTTTTAAGAGTAATGTGATGGTGAATACTAATGGTAACCAGGATATAGGAAAGGATAAAAGTAGTTCTTCATCTCCAGGTGCACCATCGCAGAATTCAACGATTCCATCTACAACTGGTGGCAGTTCTGGACAAAGTGGCAAGAAGAAATCTTCGCCATTTATAGGAGTAATTGTATTTTCCGTAGTAGGAGCTGTCTTTGTGATTTTCTTGATTGGTTTGTTGGTTTTCTGTCTGAATAAGATGAAGCAAAAGCGTTTTAGCAGAGTACAGAGCCCCAATGCAATGGTGATTCATCCTCGCCATTCTGGATCTGATAATGAGAGTGTGAAGATCACAGTTGCAGGCTCAAGTGTTAGTGTTGGTGCAATCAATGAGACCCAAACTCTTCCTAGCAGTGAGGCTGGTGACATACAAATGGTTGAAGCTGGAAATATGGTGATATCTATACAAGTCCTGAGGAACGTGACTAATGATTTCAGCAAAGACAATATATTGGGACAAGGAGGTTTTGGGACAGTCTACAAAGGCGAATTGCATGACGGTACAAAAATCGCAGTAAAAAGAATGGAGTCTGGGGTAATAGCTGGGAAGGGATTGACAGAATTTAAGTCTGAGATTGCTGTTTTGACTAAGGTCCGGCACCGGCATCTTGTCGCCCTTCTTGGGTACTGCTTGGATGGGAATGAGAGGCTTCTTGTATATGAATACATGCCTCAAGGAACACTCAGTAGGCATCTCTTCAACTGGACAGAAGAAGGATTGAAACCACTGGAATGGACCAAGAGGTTGACCATTGCCTTGGATGTGGCTAGGGGTGTTGAGTATCTCCATGGTTTGGCCCATCAAAGCTTTATACATAGGGACTTAAAGCCTTCAAACATTCTTCTCGGAGATGATATGAGAGCTAAGGTGGCTGATTTTGGCCTTGTGCGTCTTGCTCCAGAGGGGAAAGGCTCTATTGAAACAAGAATTGCTGGAACTTTTGGATATTTGGCACCCGAATATGCAGGTACTTCATCTCCTAGTTCTGTGCCGTTATTAATTGTCTACTTACTCAAGCATGCACTTCTTCTTCTTTGATGTTCCTTAATTTACTCAAACATCTCCCTCCAATATAAAAATTGTGTCTTTCCTTGTGATTACAGTTACTGGCAGAGTGACCACCAAAGTGGACATATTTAGTTTTGGGGTGATTTTGATGGAGCTAATCACTGGGAGAAGAGCCCTTGACGAGACCCAGCCAGAGGAGAGCATGCACCTTGTAACATGGTTCAAGAGAATGCACATCAACAAGGACTTTTTCCGCAAGGCAATTGATCCCACAATCGACCTCAATGAGGAAACACTTGCCAGTGTCAGCACTGTTGCGGATTTGGCCGGACACTGCTGTGCCAGAGAACCATATCAACGGCCCGACATGGGTCATGCTGTCAATGTGCTTTCGTCTCTGGTGGAGCTTTGGAAGCCGAGTGACCAAAATCCAGAAGACATATATGGCATTGACCTTGAAATGTCACTGCCTCAAGCACTCAAGAAGTGGCAGGCTTATGAAGGTAGAAGCAACATGGAGTCTTCTTCCTCTTCACTCCTTCCAAGCTTAGACAACACTCAGACCAGCATACCAACGCGCCCTTATGGATTTGCCGAGTCTTTTACATCTGCAGATGGGAGATAGAGGAAGTTGTTGTAAATGACGTTGATGTTCTTTCTTTTTTCCTCAAAATTCATTCTGTGTTTCTTCCTACTTGCTGTTTTCTGTGTAAACTTTGTTGACCTTTTGATGTTTTATCTCATCCCACTGTCAGATATTTTTCTTGGAAGTGTGTAGTTTTGTGTATTCATCACTTGTTTAGAAGCTTAGAAATGAAATGAGAAGAGATCATCTTTATTGTCCTAAGCAATACTGCCTCAGCCAATTGGCATACCACCACCGCGGACCCCCTCTCAACATAACCACCAAAGTGGTGTCTCGCTCCGGATTGGTGGATCTATGTAGTCTCGCCAATTCGAGATTTTACGCGCCACCACGCGCCCTCAAGGTTCTCGCGATGACATCTTCCACGCGCCCATCGCCGCCTAACGTAGCTCCTCCACGCCACCACGCCACCCCGATCGAAGGTTGCCTGGTCCACCTTATAGATCCAAGGACGACTATCGATCTCCGCCAAGAACATCCCCATAGGATACCTCACGCGCCGGTGGAAGCTTCTCGCTGATCCACGCTCCGCCTGCTTAGTTTTTCAAGCAGATACACCACACGCTACTCGGTTTGGGTAAAGAAAATGATAAATGAATTCGCTAAAATAAAGTGAGGCCCAACACGGGAATATTTAATTTAAATGAGAGTGAATTGACCGAGTCAATGACCCCATTTAATCTTCTGAATATATTGTAGAATATATTATAGAGAGCGGAAGGAGAGAGAGAAGAGAGAGCGGAAACATATAATAGACTACATTGTATTGAGTAGAGTAAGATATTTAGAATGTATATAAGAGCCTCCTTATATAGGAGGAGATAAAACCTTAGCTTCCATCTTACCAATGTGGGACAAGCCCACATATACATTAACATCCCCCCTCAAACTTAATGTGTCTAAACATTAAGGTTGGAAAACAAAAGCATGAATAAAAAAAAACATAAAAGAAAGGGAAAGAAAAATGAAAAATAACCTAACATAAAATAATATTCTTAACATCCCCCTCAAACTCAATATGTAAACTTGAGTTTGGATAAAAAAAGGAAAATAAAAATGAATTCACCAAAAAAGCTGCTTGTGCGAAAGAGTTGCGAAATAGCATACATAAAAGAAGAGCTTGGTTCACTTGGTTGTAATTTTGACTTGAAAACCATATACTAGTAATGAAGAAACTTGCATGCACAGAAACCCATGGACCGTCTACTTTGGTGAAATGAGCTAAAATCGACCCAAAAATTCTAACTAGTAGATTGACTCGGCGGTTAAAAAGGCTAATCATGCACGAAACCCATGGACGTCTGCTTTGGTGAAATTTGAGCTAAATCGACCCAAAAATTCTAACTAGTAGATTGACTCGGTCGGTTGAAGAGGCTAAGCATGGAGAAAAAGGGCGGTTAAAAAAGGCTAAACATGCCTAAAACCCTTGGACCGTCTAGCCTTGTCGGTGAGCTAAAATCGACCAAAAATTCTCACTAGTAATGGATCAATGGCCTAGGAGAAAGGCTGGTGACCGATGATGGCGGCATTTGACAAGGCATAAGTGGGCGATTGAAAGGGCTTCTTTGGCCCAAAAAATCATCGACACAGAGTGCCTACATAAGAAGAATGAACCATTGAAGCGCACCAAAGAAAAAAAGGCTATGGAACGAAATGACCAATGCATGAATCGACATAAGCATAAAAAATGCCTAAATTTGGAGAAGAATCTTGTTTTCTGCCATATAGAGATGCCAAAAGCAAAAATAGACCAAAAATTTGAAATCAGGAATGAAAAATTAAAGTGGAAACACTGGTCAACTTTTGGAGTCGGTCAAAGTCAATGGTCAACTATAGCAAAGTCAAAAGTCAGCGAAAAAGTCAACGACCGTCAGTAGGGCTGACGTGGCACTAGGGCTGACGTGGTGTCGCTGGGACACGTGGCAGATGAGGAGCTGCGAGAAAAGCGTAGCGTGTAATACGCCGGAGGAAGCTGGCGGGGGCGAGCGTGAAGCCCGCGCGCAGGAGCATCTACCGGCGCGTGGGGGCGCGTGCAGTGTCCTATGAGGACGTTCTTGGCGGAGATCTGACCGTCGTCCTTTGGATCTATAAGGTGGACGCAACCTTCACGATCGGGGCGTGGCGTGGCGCGTGGAGGAGCTCTGATGGCGGCGTGGCGCGTGGAAGATGTGCGAGAACCTTCGGGCGCGTGGCGCGCGTGAAATCTGTGGTGAGACTAGGCAGATCCACCAATACACCACTTTGGTGGTTGTGGTTTATGTTGGCCGAGAGGGTCACGGTGGTGGCGCATTGGCTCGGGCAAAGAATCGGCTGGAAGAGCTCGGAGGGCCGATGACGGCGAACCTTCCATGACCAGATCTCAAGGAGTGGAAGAGATTTGGAGCGGAAAACCAGCTTGGAGGCGTGTAGACGACCGAAACTACCGGAAGAGGAGGTCGCTAGAGGGAGCGCCGAAAACATCAAAGACGTTTATTGAAGGCCACGAGAAAAGTGGCTTTGATACCATGTTAGAAATTGAATATATTGTAGAATATATTATAGAGAGCGGAAGGAGAGAGAGAAGGAAACATATAATAGACTACATTGTATTGAGTAAGATACTTAGAATATACGTAACCTCCTTATATAGGAGGGAGAGGAGCCTTAGCTCATCTACCAATGCGGACAAGCCCCACATATACATTAACAAAGCTATGATCATCACTTGTCAACTCATTGATTCCCCCTTGCTCAAAGAAACTACATTCAATTTGCATAGTTGCTGTCTTGCCGGTCCTTGCTGCTTCGATCCGTAGTATTCTACATTGATAACAATTCAAGAGGCCGCCCAGATAAATAAAAAAAGAGAGAAGATAAAACATAACTATTGAAGAAGCAAAGCTGTCAAGTCGTCAGAAATCGGTGCCCATGATTTGTACTGACAGCATCATTTTATTGATCATATGCCATGATTTGTCATCATTTGATCGATCATATGCCATGATTTGTAATGATAGCGCATCATCTTCTGCAATAATTCACCGTATAATTGATGAATGTATACCTTGTAATTGGCAAGGACTAACATGGAATGTCTTGACTCGCCAATGTGCTCCTACGTAGAATCAAAATTTTGATATGATTCGTAATTATGTCAGTGGTGAAGTGGAATCTCATGTGTCATATATATTGCATGGGGTGCAAACTAATATAGAATGAACGGTTAGATTCAGCCATGTCATCATCTATGATGGCCAAAAAAAAAAATTGCTTCTCATCTACCACTTCTCTACCCACCGTTGCCTTCTGTTGGGACACTTTTTTTTTTTTTTGGTTATTGTCTAGGTGTCAAAATTTGGGTGAACAACCCCTTTGAGTTTAGGGTGGTTAGAAATGGAGTCAAGCTCGAAACTCACACCAATTAGGATAGTTGGTGGCAATTAAGACACTATAAGCCTGCAAAAAGGCTTGAGCCTAAAATTTTGTGAGACATAAAAGCTTCGTAAATACAATTTATACGTCTTCAATAATAATAAAAGTGATGAGTTTAGTAGTAATAGTAATGGCAAGTTCAGCAATAATAATGATGGGGTTCAACGTGAACAATAATGTGACACGTTCAACAATAAGAGTGTCTCATGGATCATTTATCAGAAGTACTATATGATTGTTGAGGGAGGAATGCTTGAGATTGTTACTAGCTCGTGTAGAGAAGGTAAATCATGTGTTGGGACTTGGGAATTCAACTTCGAGCTGCGTTCTTTTGTGGGCCATGAGCCAAATATAATAACGATAATCTAATTTTGTTATCCCTTCTGTAGACTTTGTGAGGCACGTACGTATTCTGCGCTCGTGTGAAATTAAACAGGGCAGTGACCCGGTCCACTCTCCCACGAGTGGTTGAACCGAACCCAGCCGGCTGGTCAAACCTCAGCCGACTTAATACTAAATAGCCAGTAAAGCCATGGGCCCAGGTACAGCTTGAACATTCATTCAACGGTCAACATTCAAACACTCCAACGTACCAATCTTGCTTTGATTTTGAACGAATTTTCTTTCTACTTCTTTCTTTCTCCCTGCTTTACCAGCTAGCTTTGACCCGCGTTAAGGAAAAGAAATAGCGTGTGAATATATATCATATAAATACCACTCGAGATTCATTCGCATTCTCCACAAGCAAAACACATACAACACAAACTTCGTTGGATAATCCGAATTCAAACTACTACCAGTCTACCACCGGTCCACCACAATGATTTTATCTTGGAGAAGAAGGAGAGCCAGCCATGGTGGCAGCAAGAACAGCGAGGTTCTGAATGGCAATTTAGAAACAGATATCAGAATTCCGAACGACTTTCGGTGCCCGATTTCTCTGGATTTGATGAAAGATCCAGTGGCGTTATCCACTGGGATCACGTACGATCGAGAGAGCATCGAGAAGTGGATCGAAGCGGGAAACCAAACCTGTCCGGTCACTAATCAGGTTTTGACGAGCTTCGATGAAATCCCAAATCATGCACTGCGTAGGATGATTCAGGATTGGTGTGTTCAGAATCGCTCTTACGGGATTGAAAGGATCCCGACGCCTCGAATCCCGGTGACCCAGTACGAGGCTTCGGAGATTTGTTCAAGAATTGCGGTCTCAACGCAACGGGGGGATCACAAAAGATGCCGTGAATTGGTGGCGAAGATCAAGGCGTGGGGAAAGGAGAGCGAGCGTAACAGGCGGTGCATTGTGAACGGCGGAACAGGGTATGTGTTGGCGGATTCCTTCCATTCTTTTGCGAGCGTTTCGGCTGAGAAACATGTCGACTTGTTGAAGGAGATCCTGTCGGTCTTGACATGGATGTTCCCGCTTGGTGAAGAGGGGCAGTTGAAATTAGGATCGGCATCATCTCTAGCCTGCATGGTATGGCTATTGAACGGCGGGGATCTTTCGGCAAGGCAAAACGTGGTTTTAGTACTCAAAGAGCTTCTTTCTTTGAATCAAAGACATGTGGATGTCTTGGCAGAGATTGAAGGAGTTGCTGAGGCTTTAATCGAGATAATCAAGGACCCAATTTGTCCGAAGGCTACCAGGGCCTCTTTAACAGCAATTTTCTACATGATTTCTCCATCTGCAATCAGCCAGAGATTCGCATCAAGATTTGCTGAACTGGGTGTCGTTCCCCTGATACTAGAAATCCTCGTGGAAGCAGAAAAGGAATCTGCGAGAGGGCTTTAGGCGTTTTGTCTGGTATTTGCGATTGCAAAGAAGCCAGAGAAGAGGCCTCCAAGAATGCTCTAACCATGCCTCTTTTGGTGAAGAAGATGTTAAGGATATCAGGGTTGGCGACAGAGTTTGTAGTCTGCATTCTCTGGAAGCTCTGCAAGAATGATAAGAACAATGAGGGCGGCGTTTTGGTTGAGGCGCTTCAAGCGGATGCTTTTCAGAAGCTTTTGGTTCTCTTGCAGGTTGGTTGTGGAGAGAGCATAAAGGGAAAGGTCACTGAGCTGTTGAAATGGTTGAATCTTCACAGGGATAAGCTTGATTGTGCTGATTCATCCATGGATTTCAAGTATCTCAAAAGAACATTTTGATTCATCAGAATACTTCTTTCCTTTTTTTTGTTGATTCAGCTTAGAGAAGAAAATGTGTAGAAAATTTTACAGTGGATACTATTCAATCACAAGAAGAAATTGTACAAAGAAACAGAAAAAAGTTTATCCAATCATTCATTCTGTCAAGTTAATAACTTTATTATTAATCTCTTTCTTTACCATCTTCACCCCATGGACCATCGCCATTAAAACACCCATGTGATCTGACTCGCTGGAGAGCAGCACAACCACAAATATTCCAAGCTAAAAACTGATGGAGCCGCCCAAATTAATCAAAACCCACACATGCATTCATGAACAATCAGCAGTACTTTTGCAGGCGATAAGGGAAGGGCCACGTATATCTTCCTTTTGAGAAGGGCCATATGTGATAGGTATCTTTCTAGAATCGTACAACAAAAGAATGGTGGGCACCCGAACAATAAGGCCCAAACAGCAATGTCAAAATAAATACAAACACATAAAGTAGGCAATGAATCCATTAATAGTCCCAGAGGAACCAGAAACAATCCGAATTTCTCTAAGGGCCGCATAAGGCGGTAGCAAATGACAAGGGAACATAGTAAAAAACCCCATGAGGAAATGGCAACAACCATAGTGAAGTGGTTGTCGTGAGGACGGTATTGCCAAAGACCGAGAGGACATTGCCGAAAATCAACAAGCCAAAGTCTCCAAAGATAAATCAAACCACATCATAACAGGAAGACACAAACCCATGACAAAAAGCAGCAGCAACAGAAATAGAAAAATAACAACAGAGAGGCTAAACTTCTTGCTTTTATGTTTATGTTTGCCTTTCCAAGAAAATGAATGCTACACTTCTCACTCATTAAATTATGTGTTACAGTTTCATAAAATGGTGACATATTTTTTAAAATAATATATTATATAGGATTGTGATACATCATTTGGGCAGTAAATTGTGGGATTTTTTTTTTTTTTTTAAGTGTAGTATTTCTCTTACCTTTAACATATTAGTTAGTACATTAATTAGCTAAAATACCATTTTACTTCTGGTGTTGCCGCCGCTGCCTCCTCCACCGTTGTTACTTTTGTTTGTGTTGGTCTTATCTCTCTCTCTTTTTTTTTTTTTTTTAACATATTAGTTAACACATTGATTAGCATATTTTTTGTGTTAGTTAAAATTATAAAAAAAAAATGAATTAAAATAAATATAAAATTTGCTTGAGTAGACCATCAAGCTTGGATTGAGTGCTAGCTCCCTCTAATTTGTTGTCAATACTAGAGCGCTTGTTGAGCGCGACTAGTCGAGTGATATTCTCGAGTAGACAATCAATCACTTATCAAATAAAAGATTGCTCGGGCGGCAATTGAGCACGAACAACCCTTTTTGATCCATTCTCGATCAATCAAACACTAATTTTTATCGACCAAAACATGTCCTACATCACTTGCCACGAGTCTTAGAATGCAAAACCCATGTTTCCATCATAAGAGCCTATTATTTTCTGTTTTCATAAACTGTTTTTTGTAAACAGTTTGCCAGACTCTTGCTTGTACTACTGAGTCTCACACCTCCTTGAAGAAGAATAGAAGTCAAGGATAGATGAGGGAAATGAATATGGTTTTCTCAATTTGTGTGTGCATCCAAATATTAATCAATTCTATCGGCTCAGATTTCATCCCGCCAATTATGCGGATATAAAGCATGTAAATTCCTCTAAGTCAAATCAATACATCACGTGTCCGGCCGGTGCTTCCCTCAACCATGTGGTTTGCACGAATCACGATGGCGTTGGATTTCATTGACCTTAACCAACTGTTGACTTCTACAACCACCGCTACTTCACTGCTTTGCAAGGGCCATCCACTTTTATATATATACACATTCATACAGCTTAACCTTAACTCAACTCATTTAATTAATATGGTTATCCTTTTTAATTATAATCATTTACTTTCATATTGAATTTGTATTAAATTTGTGGGTTGTATCAAAACTTATTGTGTGTCGAATTCAGATTGTGTTAACGCATATGAATAAGATTATATATATAAATCTTAATTCGACCCATTTACTTGAACAAATCAGCATCTTCTACTCTAATTTGCTCTAATTTATTAATTTCTTATCAAATTGTTAAAAAGATTGTTAAGCCTACAAAATGAGATAGATGAACAAAAATATGGAGAGAGAGAGTACTAAATGAACCTCCCCTAGTCCAAATCAAGCCATGTTAGGAGCATTTTTCCGTGCTATAAGGCCAATAGTGGGAGTATATAACTTTTGTTTAATTAACAACCGTCCTATTTCCGTGGTTCTTAAAGCCTACTCAACCTCTTCTATCTTCAACTCTAAGCCACCCCCATGAAATAAGCTGAAACAAAATGGAATCCCCTCGTAAATCCAAGTCCCTCTGCACCAATCTCTTCCTCCTTTTGTCAACAAATCTTCTCACCCTTTTCCTTTCCACTACCTTCTACTCCTCCTCCTGCTTTTACAACCCCATCACCATGAACACCATGAACACCACCACCACCACCACAGACGACACCACAACATATGACTCTTCCATGCCGTCATATGATGTCTCTGAAGCCACATTGGACCTCCCACCCGAATACGATGCCTTCACGTCCGGACATTTGCTCCCACTTGGATTCAATGCCAACTTTGATTCCGACACCATATACCCTCCGGCCGGCCAAGCTTGCACCCTTTTCCCCAACGAACTCCGCCGCTTCATGTCTTACAAAGTCAACGGATCCTGCCCTGACGACGAGGTCATAGCCCAAAAGCTCCTCCTCAAGGGCTGCGAGCCTCTCCCCCGCCGCCGTTGCCGCCCTGCCGCCCCTCGGAAATACGTCGAGCCCTACCCTCTTCCGACTAGTTTGTGGACTACGCCGTCCGACAACTCCGTTGTATGGACGGCTTACACCTGCAAGAACTACGACTGCCTCGTCAACCGGAAGTACAGGGAAAAGGCCTTCAGCGATTGTAAAGACTGTTTCGATCTTCAACGAATTGAGAAGAAACGTTGGGCCTCGTCAAAAGGTGGCGGAATTGACTTCAGCATCGACGAAGTATTGGCGACGAAGAAGCCCGGCACGATACGTATAGGGCTTGACATAGGCGGTGGGGTGGCAACTTTTGCCGTGAGAATGATGGCGAGGAACATAACCATTGTTACGACCTCCATGAACTTGAACGGTCCATTCAACAACTTCATTGCCGCCAGAGGGGTTGTGCCGCTGTACATTAGCATTTCTCAGAGGCTTCCGTTCTTCGACAACACGCTGGACATCGTGCACTCCATGCACGTGCTGAGTAACTGGATTCCGACAACGTTGCTGCACTTCATGATGTTTGACATCTACAGAGTGCTTAGGCCGGGGGGTTTGTTTTGGCTCGACCATTTCTTCTGCCTGAGCGTGCAGATGGAGGAGGTTTACCAGCCGCTGATAGAGAGCGTCGGATTCAAGAAGTTGAAGTGGGTGGTGGGGAGGAAGCTCGATCGTGGTCCAGAGCGTGGGGAGATGTACCTTTCTGCTTTGTTGGAGAAGCCGCTAAACAACTCTTGGTGATTTTCAGTGTTCTTTTTTTCCTGGTTAATTCACACGAGGATTGATTTTGATGTTTAGTTGCTGTTTCCTTGTAAGAAATTGGTGCAACGCGGAGTAGCTTCACCGTTCATGGGCTGATGAGAAATTGCAGCATCTTTTCTCCCTCGGTTTGTTGTCGTATCTATGGTTTACGTTGACTTTAGTATTATTCATTACTGTACTCTTGGGCAAAGTGTAGTCTAACTTTGAGAAAAGTACCAGAATATTGGATAATTGTCTCTGTGAGTTAACTCAGTCCGTTAGTACCTTGCTAAATAAAACATTGATTATTAGTTCGAATCCCTTTTCCTTTTGTGTGAACATATAAAAAAAGAAAATATTGGATAATTTAATCTGATTTTTTAAAAAAAAAAAATTTTTTACAAACGATAGAGATGTCCTAATCCTCTTTTTACAAAAAAGTGAAAGTTTATAATAAATTTTTTAGTTAATGCGTTAAAACAAAAAACTCTCTCTAACTTGTTTTGTTTTGAATTTTAATTACCTCTTAGAGTCGATCAAAAATATATCATAAACCCTTCTGTTACATTTTCTTCTAAATATCTAACATCGGTCATTTACTCTCAAAATTTACCATTTCGTCACTTCAACTTTATTTCCACCTCACTTTAAAATATTAATTTAATTAAAAAATCAAATCTAAAAATAACAATAATAATAAAATTTGAAGGAGTGACTAGCGGTAGAGCTACCACCCCTAGCCACCCTAGGGGCTTAGGAGTGGCCTGCAAGCCACTCCAAAAACCCACCATGGCTATGTGGCTGCTCCCATGTGAGTTTAGGGTCGCAGTGAACAACCCTTAACCCTCCCAGGTTGCCCACAAGCCACCCATAGGGGTTGGGGCCCATGGAGGTGGCTTGTGGCCACCCCTAAGCCCCCCATTGGGGTGGCTCGCGGCCAGCCCATGGGTGTTGGGTGGCCAGTGGCGGGGCTACTCCTTTGTTCACTCATAGGTATAAAATAAATTCTTAAATAAACGCATTGAATGCAATTTATTTCTCTGAATTACTCAACAATGAAGTAATCGTAATAGAATATGTGAAATCAATTCAAAATTTGTCGAATTCGTTAACTGAATGCCTGCAAGGGATTTGATTTATAAATCATCTTCGGGAATAAGGTTAAGGTTTATAAAGTGAAATCACATTCGATGAAACTCAACCTTGGTTTTGAAATATAAGTCCTTGAATCAATCTTTATTAAAATAAAATTAAAAAAAAATGGTATTATCACAAACCCAATTGTATAGGAGTGATATGAAAATGAATACTCTTTCAACATATATCTCTCTCGCAAATCAAATCACAAATGTTTTCACCAAAATCCTCAGCTATGCTCGCTTTCTTTTTCTTCCTGACAAACTAATGGTCCCTAACCTCCCCCATTAACTTGAGGGGAGTGTTAGAGAAGGCTATAAACAATACAAAGAGATATTAGAAGTCTCTGCATGGTACAGTACCACGCAATAGCTTCGGGCTTAGAACAAATGTAACCTGAGAAGTTCTTGGACATTTGGTCTGAAAAAGTGCTAGGTGATGCATATAAGAGTTTGTCTTAAACCTACGTATACCATTACTATAGTTTGGTCGCCCTAAGCAAAGACTCCCAATATCCCACCCCTATAGCAGAAGTATATATATATATATATATACACATATTATTCTGGAAAAATTAACACATAATTTGAGGTCAGAGCAGATAGAAAGGGAAGGAAAAGGATGAAAGAAGATAGCCCAGTTGAAAAAAAAATTCTATTGACAAAAATGTTGCGGTAGAAAAGAATTGTACATGGGTGTTGGAGAATACCGGAAAGCACAAGAAGATTCATTTTTGGGTGGCACAAGCGAGACGCAGCATCCTGAGCACACAAAGAGCGGAGGAACAGTCTGAGTGTCCTCGATGCCACAGCAGCGAGTGTGCTGCCACACCTCGCAAATGTCACACTCCACCATCCTCTCCCCATCATCATCTTGGGCGCCACATTCGCATCTCACAGTCCAACTGTCAGCTCCGCCCTGGTACCTCAACCGATTCTCCAAGCCTATCCCACTCCCTCTCACGCACAGCTCTGCACCCGACTCAACTGCCCCGAAAAGCAATTCCCCATCATCCAATTCCTCCAGCTCTGAAATCTCCATAATCAAAAATTCTTCGGTGATGCAGTAGGTGTCCCTCAGTGCACTCTCCACCGCTCGCTTTAACTCTCTGACTGTTGTATGCAGAGGAACTACAATGATTTCACCAGGTGGCAGCTCTCTTTTCGATTGATCAGCTTCTACATCGCACAGCTTTGGCATCAATCGGCAAATGAATCTCAGAAATTGATCCTCTTCATCAATAAACGGCCACTCCTTCACAAAATGCTTACTGTCAAGAATTGCCTGAGTCGCCAAGTCCACCAAATCTGATCCTTTGTAATCCAATAGAACATGTTTATACAGACCAACCAAATCACTGTAAACGTCAACACCTGGCATTGGAGCTGATACCGGAAGGGGCCTTGAAATCAATGCATCACCATTGCCAAGCTCATGAATTGAGTATTCCAATATCCGAGTTGTCGGGTTCACTGTACGACGCACAATGTGACTTCCTACAATTATATTGTTCATTGATTTGAGCACATAATCTAGCAGACCTGTATCACCAATGTGAAGCCGAGCAGCGTCTCGCAAATCTTGTCGGGTCATCCCACCATGACAGAAATTGCCTGATTTCTTCTCTTTCAATGCATTGACAACAACTTCTGCTGCATATTCTAGTCTTCTTGCAGGCCATCTACTATCCATATTGGCAACTACAGTAGTGAACTTTCTATAGGTCAGTGATTTTTCCTTTGCCAAAGGCTTGTTCTGGAAGGTAATTCTAGTACAAGGTTTTGAGGTGGAATATGAAGCAGCATCATTAGCTTTGTCTATTTGCATTGGAGCACGAGACTTGATAGTCAGCATAAACCTGAGAAGATCTTTAATTGTCGCCAATTGGGTTTCACTCATATCTCTGTAATGACGAATAATTTTCTTGATTTCTCTGCCTCTCTCATTGTTGCTATAGTCTTCAATGATCTTTTCAAGTTCCAATTGGCTAAAAAGTTCAATCGCTCTTGCATAATTGTGCTCTGCCACTCCAAAGCTTCCACGGCAGAATAAGTACCCCCATCTGCCAAACCAAGAATGTCCATAAGCAACCCCATAGAGCAACCTAAGATCCATAGACCTCTTCTTCGACACATCCTGAATAGTGATTTTCCTGCAAGACAAAGAAAACCCCCATAAATTAAGAGACTTTAAATTTCATAAATCTAAAAGAAACCTACAACTTTGGTGCTTTTTGTTACCGGGTTTGAAGATTTGTGCAAATCCGGTCCCATAAGTCCATGATTTCTCTGCCACATAGGTACTTAGAACCACCTTCAATTCCATTGATGCATAGCAAATGACCAAACCCGTTGCAGTGAATCAGACCATGCAACAAATGGGTCTGAAGATCCATAACATCATCAACCAAAGGCTTATTCCACTCATCATCAGCCGGGATTATCAAATGATATTTTCGTTTTGATAGAAAATGATTACTCCAACCTAAAGAACCAAAAAAAAAAAAATCATATTTCACAGAAATACCAAAAGAATCCTCCAAACTATAGAGCAAAAGGTCCAAGATTGGTACAGAGCAGTAACTCATTAACCAAACACTCGGATGAATATCCAAAATTGAAACCCCAGACCATTTTTTATGTGAAACAATCTGATTACTACATTAATCAAAATATAACAAAATCCTCGGAAAAGAGGCAAAGCAACTGCTAATGAGAAAACCCCCAATTACCAAAACCCCGTACGAAAATTACAGAAACCCGTTTCAGGAAATGAAGAAAAAAGAAGAAGCAAGAAATACGCTCAGAAAAACTTAACCTGTGCATCGGCAGTGATCGCAGTAGGGCCGAAGAGAGCACGTGACCTCCTCTTCAATGGTGTAGAGAGGGACGACGAAGTTTCTGGCCTCGTGCACAAGGAGGGTACACCAAGTGGGCATGCCCAGGACATTGTCGTCATGAATGTCTGCGCATTCTTGGAGAAAAACCCGGATGTTGTCGCGGAACGCGCCCCTGGGGTCGATGGGGCAGCCGCGGTCACCGAATGTGTGAAACCTGTGAAGCTTCGGCCTGCGCTTCCTCTTCTGGCAGGCCGCGAGAATTGGGATTGACATTGTTTTTCAGATGTGTTTCTCAAGCAAGCAAGACTTACTTTCTTGTGAAGAAAAAGCTCAGAGAGAAGCAGAGAGTTGTAAACTGATCGAAATTAGTTGACAGTTTCAGGCTGTTAATGTTGGTTACAGGGAGGCTTTGCCCGTTGAGTTCCCCCATTGCGGGAATTCCTCGCGCCTTAAAGGACAGTTATTTACGAAATTACCATGAAGCTCGCAAGCGCGCGGGAGGGCATGTTAGTCATTTGGAGTGGTCCACTGTCTCCAGCTGTAGCAGCGAGGGGAAGTTAGAGAAGCGGCAACTCGAGGCTGAGAATTTTGTATCACACGAGAATGGGCAAGTTCAGGAACTGACACGTGTGAGCTTATAAATTTCTTTTTCTTTTTTTTTCTTGGGCAATTAGGGAGGAATTAAGCAGTTATATAATTTTGTAGTTGTTGGGCTTATTGAAGTCCTTTCCATACCCGGCCCAGACCCACGCTGGTATTCATTGAAAGTCAACCAAAAAAAAAAAAAAAAACTTGGTCTAAACCTTGACTTAGATTAACAAAAATTTGGTCTAAAACGTAATTTCCCAGAGTGCTAAGGGATAAATGCTTTTTTTTTTGGGGGGGAGGGGTGTAACATCCCACCCCAATGACACACAATATTGTCCGCTTTTGGCTTCCCTGAATCAGACTTCTTAGGAGGTCACTCATCCCAGTACGCTTAATTGTGGAGTTCTGATGGGATCATTACCATCACAGCTTTAAAATGCATTGTTGTTATTGAAGGTGGAAGTATATATATAAGCACATCTCCATGTCTAGGCAATGTGGGACGTCACAGGGGGTGTCCATGTGGTTTGGGATTTTGATAAATAATTCTCTGAATTAAAAAAGAAAAAGAGAAAAGATTAATGACTTTTGAGTAAGCAGAAAAAAAAAATCAATTTGTTAAAAGAGTTGATAAAATTCATGATCGTGCCACATCAACATAAAGTAGATTAGTCAAAAAAGATAGTTAAACCAACTTATGGTAATTGTGAGTGTTTCGACCATCCACAATTTTTTATATTTTGTCATTTGAGGGCAACAAAACCACCCCATAGCCATGGGATTGATGGCAGTTCGGTAGCTCTATTTAGCACATTATCGGTTTCAGTCAACTTTTATAACGGTAGGGACTAATTTTATTTTTATTTTTAGCTTATTCTAAAAAAGTGGTATTAGACAAGTGTGCGCGTAAGTCTCCACACATGCTTCCCCCCGTCAACATTTGCTGAGGCGCGAATTCAAGACAAAGATAGAAAAAGGCTACCCAGCCAATAAGGTGAGAAAAGCACTCGAGAGTATGTGGTAGGATTTTCGACAAGTTTTGTTCTTTTTATTGTATTATTATTTTAATCTGTATATATCTTTGGGATGACTAAGCATAGAAAATATCGTATTGGAAATTGCCACATCATCATCCATAGGAAGTTTCTTGGTGCTCAACTTATAGGGTACGTTTGAAAAATGATATGGGTCAATATATATACATTTTTTCATACATAGTCCATTTTATTTTTACAAAGAGAATGTTAAAGGTTAATATTTTTTCTATATTTTGTTCGTATTCTCTTACGATCAATCATTAAATTTGTAGATTTATGTGAAGTCAATAGTAAATCTTACAAATCTAATAATTGATCTATTAAATCTATAAAGAGAATATAAACAAAATATGAGAAACTTATTTACCCCTAACATATCTCAATCGGTCATCAAATTTGTGGACTTATGTGTACTCTATATAAGTCAATAATAAATTTCATAAATCTAATAGTTGATTTATTGAATTTATAAGAAAATATAAATTAAATATAAAAAACATATTTACCCATAGCAATTTTCGGTGCGTTCAAGCATAATATGACGGATGAGTAGAATAAGTGCATTTGAGTAGGCTTGACTTGATCACCACGCTAATTATGTTCCACTTCTTTTACAATAAATTCAACATCCTGCCAGGTACTATCACCATTTCACCACATTTCCGAACCTCTCTCTACTTTCAGCAGTCATAACTCATAAGCAGCTAAGCTATGAATCTCACAAAAGCCGCAAATATATGCTCCTCTCTTCCCCTTCTGGGTTGTGTTTTGGGTACCCTTTTCCAGCTTCTTTCTTTGTCTCCATCAGACTCTGGTGCTACTTGTGGGGAAAACATGTCAAAAGGGGAGGAAAATGATGCTGCTGCTGCAAATAATGCAGCGGCCCAGAAGCATTTTCGGCAACTCCAACACATACGCGGGGCTTAGATGAGTTTCTCATCAATCTAGAGTCTAGACAGTTAATTCTGCATGAACATGTCAAATTTTGCAGTGAAATTTATGATTGCTGAAAATGTAATCTCTTGTATGAGGTTTGGGTTGACGACTGGCGACTTTGTTTAATTAAGTTGTAGTTTTGGTAGCGTTGTAATTGTTAAATAGGCCGTCTATTGTATGTGTTCTCTACTTCTCTCCCTTGTTTGTGTGAATCTCAATTTTTGAGTATAAACTTGAAAAAACATTATGAACTTTGACTCAAATAATATTTGGGGTTGTGTTTTCAAACACGATGACTAAAATAATCGCCTTTTGTGTGTGGCTGATTTGTTTTGTCATTTGGGTTGAGTCTTCAAAATTGGGAACTTTGACTAAAAATAATATTTGGTGGTTGAAATTTTTTTATTGGGTTTTCTTCATTCATGTGATCCAGTAGGAATCTCGTTGATTGAAATTTCTTATTGGGTTTTCTTCATTCATGTGATCCAGTAGGAATCTCGTTGGTTGAAATTTCTTATTGGGTTTTCTTCATTCATGTGATCCAGATACTTTGAATTGCATTATAGGGCTTGCTTGGCTGGGTAGAAAGGATCTCTTAGCTCGTTATTGAGGTTACATTGTCTTACATTTCAAGATCTAGATTCATATTCAATACCTTAATTTAAGTCATTATTTTAAATGAATGGCTAAGAGAGGGGTGGTGTAATACTCCGAAAATTATTATTTTTTATTTTAAAGGAAATAATTTAAGGATAATTCGAACGTTTATCATAGTTGATTTATTTGGTGATTTTATATTAGGAGATCCGAATTTGATATTGATAAGATAATTATAGGCTTTAATTTTCGATAGTATAATTGAAAGATTTAATTTGTGATTATCTTGTTAATTGTATTAAACCAAGAGAAGTAAAAGACAAAAGATTTTTATTTGCTGGGTCAAGAAAACAAGGCGTGGGAGAGAGAGGTAGCTGTTTTGGCGTGAAATGAGGGGCTGTTTTGGAGCTTGGGCTGTTCACGCGTAGGTCTGGGAGCAGCGTGAGAAAGAGAGAAGGTGTGGGTGCTGTTGGGCAGAAATGTGGGAGATGGAGAAAGACAAAGAAGGAGATACAAGCGTACAAGCGTGGGAGAGAGAGAGTGAGAAAGAGAGCTGTGCAGCGTGTGTGAGAGAGTGAGAGGCTTCACGTGAAGCTGCTATGTGCAGCAGCACAGCAGCTGGCCACGCGTGAAGGGGGGTTCGTTCCCCTCATTTTACAAGCACCATTCGCACAACAAAGAAAGGGATTGAGAGGGAGAAAGAGAGCTGGAGAGAGGGAACCGAGAGAGAGAGGGAGTGGCTCCCTGCTGTGCGTGAGAACGAGAGAGGGAGAAAATAGAGGAGAGGAAGAGGAAGAAGAGAGAAGAAAGAGGGCTGTTTTCCCCCTGCTCAACCAGACCCGAGAGTTAGAAAGAGAGGTGAGCTGTGTTTTCTCTGCCCAAACCAGACCAGAAATAAGAGACAAGGGAAGGAGAAGAGAAAGTAAAAGAAAGAGAGGGCTGGGGAGAGAGAGAGCTGCGCTTTCAGAGAGAGAACCCGGAGCTAGAGAGAGAGAGGGGCTGTTTCCGGCAATGGACAGTGGTGTTTCCGGCGAACCCGCGACTCAAACTCTGTTAGTTTTCGTGCCTAGCGCCGTATTTGCTAGATAATCCCCTCACTTTGCTAGATTATGGTTTTAAGGGTTTTATAATTGATTAAGCATGCTTAGGGTTGGTTTTTAATCACTTGTTTAAGATAGTTGTTTATTAGCATTGGGCTATTGCAGATAGGCATTTTATTATATGATTTTTGGTTATGGCCTTAAGGTAGCAATTAGGTTATTAATTACTTTGAAGCTTATAGTTTTGGGGGATTAATTATGGTGCTTTGCTATTGAGGATTTAATATGGTGTTTATAGGATTTTGATCAATTGTGGTATTCTTGGATAATTATTTATTGGCATTTGGGTTGTTGATTCTTGGTGATTTTTGAGGAATAAGGGCTGCCTTGTGAGGATTAATTATTGTGGCCAAATGTTGAGGGTTTAGCATATGTTTGATTATTTATTTGGTGCTTATAGGTTGTTGATCAATTATAATGCTCTTTGATGAATTATTTGGTAACACTTGGGTTGTTAACAAATATAATTTTAATGCCTTGATTTAAAGGTAGCCAATTAGGGTATTAATTATAGGGTATCAATTATGATGACGACCAAGCATGGATATGTATTTTTGTGGTTGGCCGATTATAGGGATTTATTCGATTGGGTGTTTTTAGCCTTGATTGGGATTAATGTCGTTAGTTCATTAGTGTTGATTTTACTTAGGTTCTTGATTGGATAGATTGGGTTCCATTACAGTCTTATAAGAGGGTCACGTAGCTAGGGAAAGGAGTTATGGGGGTTTAGACTCTAAGGATGACTTATAGTTAAAATTATTCTAATTAGGTTATTATGTGATGCTAATGTAAGGTTTTTATATAAAGACTCCAAGAGGGATTTCAAGGGATTGACCGCGTTATAAAATGCTACGCATCAGTGTGTGTGCGTTGAAGGAGAATTTGAGGATCAAGGTAAGTGGGCTATCTTGTGTTAGTATTTCATGAATAATGACCTGATGCATTTTATGTATAATGCTTTCAAAGCAAACTCGGGTTATCTTTTGAACTAAATAAAATACCATTTTATGCATGAAAAGTGTAACATGAGCTATTTTCTAGAAAATATACATGCATTGTTTATTGGGCTCCTTGATAATGTTATATGTGATGTGATAAATGTGGTCACACTGGTATCATGTGTGTGTATGATATGTATAAATATTTGGAGGCAGTGCAACACACCATTTATTGGATGTGGCCTCAAAAGCCAATAACCATAAGTAAATGGGGTTAGGTTAATAGGGTTCCGTTGAAAGGGGATGAGCAGACCAATCCTTGCCAACATGGGGTGTGCAGGACAAGCACAACCTTACTTTAGGGGTTAAACAGAGCAAATGATGTTATGGAAAATTTGGCTTAGTTAATGTTATTATAATATTGTGAAGGTATCCCAATGAATATTTTGTAAATGATGATATCCATGTTTAACCATTTTTCTCTTGATATAAATAGTTCACTGTCACACACTAGCACAAGATTACCTGCTTACTAAGTCGTTGAACTTACTCTTTACTTTTCCACACTGAAGGGACATGATGGCGGTCTATAAAGGAATTAGCTAGTGTTGAGTAGACCAAACCTAAAGGTAGATGCGTCCGTTTCGATGTGAAGGTATTGATCGGGCTATGACTTGAAGACCTATTATAGAATTATGAAGGTTATTTGTGGTATCATGTATAATTGATGACTCAATTTGTATTAAGGTTTTTAGTAATGCTTTGATTGTAATGATAAATGTTTACGTATCGAAATAAATTTATAGACTTTCCCTGCATGATTACTCTGATTAAGGAATTAGATCCTATGAACTTACCAATTTTGTGGTTAAGTCTGGGAGACATTTGATAATTTAATTATTAGTTAATTAAATTATGGGGGGTGTTACGGATGGAGTGACTTGTACTATGTGGTTTAGTCATCCCCGACTTGGCCATTGGAGTGGTTCAACCACCCAAATATTTAAAGGAAATGATTCAACCAACCCAAAGCCAATATTTAAGGGTGGCCAATTGACCCCAATGGTATGGTTATAGCCATCAGGGTAGTTATGCTATTCCTGTGACTTGCACATAGGCACATACAAATCTTTCTTCTCTCTTATATGTTGTCGCAATTTTAATCATTTAAAATAAAATTATTTCAACCTTAATAACCGAAACTATTATTATTATTATTATTTCTCTCTCTTCTTTGTAACTTGTAAGTACTATGAAACGCATCTTGCAAAAAATCTTGTGCGTTTTTGTCTAAGAGAATGTTTGAGATTGAGTTTAAGAAACAAAGTTTTTAAGTCAAAAAGAGCTTTTGGACAAAAGTTTCATTTTTAAGCTTTTACCAAAAGTACTTTTTGACCATTTTTAGGCTTTTTGAATCCTTGAAAGCACTTTTAATTTTTTTTACCAAACGACTATATTTTTCTTCAAACAGGTTTTTGAGTATTAAAAGCACTTTTAGGCCTCCCAAACGCAATCCCAAACAAGCCCTAAGACTAGAACGCAACTTTTCATCTTTGGTAATATAGTCACTAGAATTTCATTTCCTCTAAGTTAGTGTCTCATAGTCATTCATATTCTTAATATGGATTTCTCTAGTAATCACTATATTTGTTTATAATATAAAAAGTATTTACTCTATTGTATAAGAAAGCAGGGTTCATTGAATGCATATAATGCAGATATGCTACAATGCTGACTACATTTACGACAAGATTGCACACAAGATGATACAAACACTACTATAAAATTATATTGCTTAAATGTTAATGTGTTTCGGTGACTAAATACAGCTTCTGGCCATCATTAATCATGTCCACATCAAGAATTTTACCTCCATCTTCTGATAATATACAGGAACAACTTGCAATTTTAGCTGCTCTGCTGCTGTTTTGATAAGCTCTTCAATTGTATGTGGGAGCCACAACACAATTCCGTGTCTTCTTTTTTCCTTAGGATCCCACGGGTGGAAGGGGAAAACAGTGCACTTTTTTAAGAGCATTTTATCTGTAAATGGAAACGGAATTTCAGTTATTTACTCCCCATAGTTTATCTACCGAAGCAGCCCACAGATAAGACTAGTTAAAAAAGCTCTAGGCAGGTAAAACAGAAGAAAATGACCAGATCACATCAAGTTAGATTTTTATCCTGAAACTACCATACGTACAGATTCATTCTTTAGATACCTCTTCAACTATCAACAGGCCAAGTAAATAAAATAAAAAGAAATATTCTGCTCCGTCTTAGCAAAAAGAAAATGATTTCCCTTGGAAGTTCAAGTGTTGGGATGGGCCAAAATGTAGGGAAAAAAAAATTCAACATAGGCTTTGACAAATCGTTGTTGTTCAGAGTCCAAGTTTATGCCCTATACAGGTGTTCTAAATTGGCATAATGCCTCCTTTTGTTCACCCAAACCTGAAACTTTCCAACCCAACACACTTGTTCCATTACCAAGCTGTAATTAGAAAAGCAATATCAGACATCAGACTCAAGTTTGATGCATTTCTATGCTTCAAAGAAAGCAAGCCATTTACCTACTTTATGGTGATTACATTTAGTTGACTCCCACATGTTCGCATAATAAGAGCTAATCATAGAGCTGTTCCAATACCTGTGGTTTCTTGGGCAGAATAGGGGAATTCTGTTAACTGGGCTGACTTTGCATCTTCCAATAGCTTGATCAAATTCTTGTTTCCACACTTGCGGCCTTCATCCATTGGGGTGTTTCCCCATCTGTAGAGGTAAAATGGCAAAAACGTGATAGAGTTTTCGGAACAATGAAATAGACTAATCGACTGTGGATAAAAGGAATTCTTATTCCTCTTTTCCTACTACAGGAGGAAAGAAAACAATGGCACAAAAACTGAGAAAGGAGGAAAACTACAACATAAGCCATGTAGAACACAATTTTATGATCAAAGGTTAAGACTATATGGAGTTACCAGTAGGATAGGTTGAATCAATGATAAGGATGAGTTTCAAGATGCCTTTTTCTTGGTAAGTAGTTTCAAGATGCCACATCATACAATACTGAGAAAGCAACCTAGACAAGCAAAGATCTAGCAGCTCCACGTCCTTGAGACAAAAACCCATCTTTCATTTAGGGAAGTCCAATTTTTTCATTGGTCCACTTTCTACTAGTGAAGTTCACTTTTCATGACGAAGACTATGGTTAAAAGGTGCAAAATGTATAGTTACACAGATTCGAGGCAAAATGAAAACATGGCATTTGCAGTCTTGATCTCAGAGATCATGTTTGGATACACTTGACTACTATAGCATTTCATAGGATACTTCATTGCTTAATCATGTCATGTTGCATGACAAAAAATGATTGATGGGCTATGTAAAAAAGAATTTTACAGTTTATGATTGAGGAAAACAAAAATCAGGTCATACTCTAGGGGAAAAATGGAAAAAGGATCAACAGAACTCCCCAGACATGATTAAAACCATAGTATCAAATAATGGCTATATTAGGGTTTTGGATGGCATGCAAAAACTACAGATAATAAAGTAATTCACTGAAAGGGTTCATCCATATGTAGTTAGGCTTCTATAATAACTGCAAGTTGACTCATATATTGCACTCACAAACATGGATGTATCCTTGTTGAAAAACCCAAAAGGCAAAATGAATATTTGAATTGTACCTGTCCTTTGAGAAAACACTAGCCCCCGCTTCTACAAGCAACCGTGCCATCAAATATAATCCTTCAGAGGCAGCTACATGAAGTGGGGTTCGTTGATCATAGTCTCTAGAGTTTGGATCAATACCATTGGATAAAATCCTTTTAAGAAAGTCTGAATCCCCCTTTGCAACAGCCGTACAAAGAAAACTACCAGGAGAGTCAATCTTCAAGGAGGCACCTTCTTTAAAAAGTAAAGAAGCAATTCGATCATGCCCATTCTTGATGGCTTCAAGTAAAGGTGTATTCCCAAAATTATCTATGCAAAGCGATAAAAACCACGTGATATTATGATACAGGTAATGGAGTGAAATTTACATAAAGCAGAGAAGCATGCTGATTTATCACATAAGAAAAATACCACTAATATTGATGTCTATTCCTTCCTTAATAAGGAAAAGTGCGGTATCTTCATGACCTCTTGATGCTGCAAGATGCTGTTGAAAACAAAGGCTCCAATCAGACATAAGCAATGCTTTCTTTCTTTCAGTCTTTTTTTATAATATATGCTGCGTCATTGGAGGGAGTAAACTACAAACAACAAATTATATTGCAAAGTTTTCTAACATAAGTTGCACCTGTCACCAACATGATTCCATGTATCTATCCTAGAAATAAACCTGCTACTTTATGCCGCAGTTGTAAAAGTGCAGTGCATTTCTCCAATTGCATACATAAATACATATGCACCCAACCAAACCTATCCATCCACCCACGCCTCCACAAACATACGTATTTACCAATTTGGGTATTTATTCAATATATCAATGCTCCCTAACAGTAAAAAAAAAAAAGAATGGGACACTCATCATTTCTTTGAACTTATGTGGCGAGATGACTGCAAATTATCTGGTGGGTGCCTAAATATTTGATCTTAATACCGTTTCAATACATGATTTTTTTCAAATGCGAAGTTCAGAAAACACACCATTCAAGCTAGATGAGATTACTTATGAGGCTTCAACCTGAAATATTGCAATGAAGTTTCAGCTGGTGCAAAGTATATGAATTAAAAGAAAATCAAACATTTTGAAACTGCCGAAGGGTTTGGTTGTTCGTATAATAATTGATAATATTGCAATGAAGTTGAATGGACACAAGGAGATGGTGGGCACACAGAAAATGGAGAATTGAGGATGGCTTCATCATGAGTCTTGTAAATGGAAGCCTCCACCAGAGGGAATTGTAAAAGAGATGGCTCTGGAAGGTTTATAAGAGATAGCAAGGGGCAGGTGCTTTATGCTTTTACTGTTGCATATAAAGCAGAATATACAAACAAAATTCTACTGCTTTTGGGACTACAAATTGGTAGTGGAAAATTTCATTTCAGCAACTGAATTTAGTAAAACCAATGACATAATGGTAAGACCTGCATATAAGCCTTCGTATTTAAAACATCTTCTTAGGAATATCTTGCATCTTTCTCAGAAATTAAGATTGTTAGTCTTCAAACATCCAGAGAAACCAACTCTACTCTCTAGCAATTTTTTTCTCTGTCAACAGTGGAAGTATAGGAGAAAATACAGTTTGATGCTCCATGAGGAACCTCATGATGTATTGTCTGATTGTCAGAGATGCCATTTGTTATATGTCTTGGCAAAATGTTAATACATAATTAAATAAAAGAGGGCAAAGTTTGTTTAATCATTAGATACAAACTAAGAAACAGTTTCCATCAAGTGTGCCTATATAACTTGGTGTAAGACGAATCTTAAGAGAATAAGAAAAAAATAAAAAGAGTGAAAAACTAATCATAAGACAAATCTAAAACATTAGGAAGAATTTTCATACCAAGGGTGACCTTCCATCATAATCTGTCTTGTTGGGATCAGCTCCGGTTCGTATCAGACCTTTTAGCTGATACAGATCTCCATGATAAGCAGCACTGTTCACCTTCAAAGCAAGCTCAGCTTCTTGTTTTCCAATATGAAAGGTGATATCTGACTCCAATTGCTTAACTCGATTGGACTCTTTTCCCTGAAAGTTATTGTACAATTCAGACCATCTTATTTACACACAATAGAAAACTAATATCAAGTTTAAAAAAGAAAAAAAGTAAAAAAGAAAAGAGGATTGCTCAAGATTTTGAAGCTGGCTTCAAAAATATTTCTATATTCAATTATATACCCTACTTCTACTGACATAAGCATCAGGAACTCAAGTAAGAGCATAGACATTACAAAGTTAATTACCTCTAGAAGGTTGTTCAAGATTTTTCGACCATCGTAAAAGTATATATCTAATACATTTGTAAAAGATTGTTTATCAAGACGCAGAAGCCTGCATAGTTCACAAACACGAACTGTATATGGTTGAGGAATGTTGCAAAGAATAGAAATTTCTCCACATGAGCTGTTAGGTTGTAGAAGTGAAACAGTCTCTTCTAATCCATCTTCCCCTATGCCTACCTCCTCCTGCAAAGGACTAGTTTTGTCAGTCTTGTAAACATACACGTGTTGAAAATTTCAGAATCCCTATCCTGCCCTTTTCAGGAAACAACCTAATTGAACATCGCAATATATTGGGATATAGCCCAGTACAGTTAAAAACAAAATCGACTGAAGGAAATTGACTTGGTGACTATAATAAAGGATATATAACGCAGACCTAGCATACACTGAAAGCTTCATGCACCATGGTGAAACTACTAGACAAATAAAATATAAAATGACTTAACGACTGAACTACATGTTAACATGCTCAAAGACAAACTCATACTTGAGGATACAAAAACCAAAGAATAGACGATTTTCCAGGAAAAATATAAAGGAGAAAAGAAGAAGAAACAAAGCATAATGTTCAGCAAATACAATGATTGACAGCAGTGACTATGGAATATAGAATCATACCAGCACACCATGACAGACAAAATACAGTTGATCTACCACATTTCCCTGTTCCATTATCACTTCACCAGGGAGAAAAAACTCCTCATGGAGTCTAATAACCTGCAAGAACAGTCTAACTTCATTAATTCATGCGAAGCCAAGATTTCAATGCAACAAAGCAAATCCTCTCTGAAAATGTCTGCACAACAACACTTATGATTCTTACCCACACTTTTACCCCCCATTACCATTTCAAGTCAACGTATTTTGAAGTGACCTTTCTAAACATGGACATCAGTGTCCTTGCAATACAAAATGATGCACCCTAGGTTAAAATCTCTAACTTGATCAAATTAAGTGATGAAACACACACAAACTTCAAGTCCATGCTCTGTCTGTGTCCTGTTTTTCAGGAAGTTGCCGTTTCATGTCACACCCATGTTCCATGTTCCATGCCCATGTGCATGTAAAATATTTGCAACAGACATTGGCAGTTCCAAAAGAAGTACAAAGACCCTGAAGCCACACTACTTTTTCCATGCTATCCTACAGTTTAAAGCTGATTGAAATTGTCAATCTCAAATAAAGTCCATTACCAATGGCAAATGGAGTCCACAAAATGACTTATAAATATTTATTATCAATTAAGCAATGGCAACAAATACTTACAATCTGATTGATGAATTCGGAAGAGCATCCCCTAAAGAGGGAAACCTTTTCAATGTATGGCAAGTATAAAGTTTGGGAGATCTGCAAAGAACAGTCAACTCGTTATGATTAGTTCAAACCTGTTGACAGAACATTTAATTTAATTAACCAACCGCTATGGGATACATGAGGCCCAAGAAAAAGCAAGAATAATGATGAAAAAAAGATCGAAAAAAGTTTGATACCTACATGGGTTGTTCTAGATACTATCAAATCTTACAATCATGTTTCTCTGCATTAGGGAGCTAGCAGTTTCTTTTGTTTTAGTTTTGCTTGTATAAAGAAATCAGGATTTTTCTACTAAAGTCTAGATTTGCTGGAGCCTGTAGTAGTTTCCTATTGAAGGGCCTTTTAATTGATTTAGTTTATTTGTTTGTGGTCCTTTACATAGTTTTTAGTTTTGTTTTAGTACTTTCAATATTATGAGTCCAAGTTTAACTAGGATTAGGAGTGTTGAACTATGTGCACGCCGCGCGTGTGAGAGAGAGAGAGAACTTTGATTAATAAGTTTTAACCATAGTGTGTTTTTTTTGTTTTTGATTTAGCTCAAGGCATGTACTATATGTGCAAACGAAAGAGTAAGAAGGAGCTGATGTTTTCCAAAATTAGAAAATTTATTTCTCAGTTTTTTGGATGCACATAAGAAGCATCAGGATCAGATGCATATTGGCAAGTATAGTAATATGGCTCACTCGAAAGTACCTGTGACACTAAAGTACATGATGGGTACATAAAAGATGCAGTTGCTGACCAAGTCAAACTAATCAGTTAACTAATACATCACATGAACAAATTGCCACCAAAATAGTATATGGTCTTGGGAAAATATAGAAGAGTGAAACTAAACCAAAGAAAGATCGGTAAACAATAAGAATTCTGAAAAACTCTGATAGGAAAGCATGAAATTGCCAGAAAGTTTAGCAATCAGCAGATCAAAAAATTATAATTTTTTTTTTTCAGAACAGATGAAAAATATATATATATATACAAAATTAGATACCCGTAACACTAGAGGTTCAAAAATCCCCCTCTTTCTACTTACCCTAGCCCGTATAGATATGGGGATGTCCTGTAGAACAGAAGCCTCAGTGTAGCTACTCTCATACTGTAAGCGCACGTGGCCTTTAATTTGATTACGGATGTCCCTCCCAAGTCTATTTCTGTTCATATATTTGATGAGATCCGTCATTTTGTCCCTGAATTTTTCTGTCTTTGATCCTTTTACAATCAATGCTGTCATGTTACCAATCAAATAAGCACCAATAACCATGTCAAAAGAGACATATATCATGATGAATATCATTTCCCTAATATTGACTGCATGAATATCTCCGTAACCTGCAACAGAAAGAGGCATTACTTTAGTTAGTTATAATATCATTTCCCTAAAGTTCGTGCAGTTTTGATTTGTCTCACAGTTGCAAATGGGAGGCAAGTATTAACTATAATTAAATGCATTGCAGAATATCGATATGAGCATTATTAAAGGTGGGTAAATCATCAAATGTACAAATTATAACCTGTAAGAAGTTAGTTGACAACATCTTGTACACATGAAAGTTAATAAAAAGAATATGGTGTAAAGAAAATTAGGAAAAATTTCAGCATGTTTGTGTAACATACATGTAATTAAGCATATGTATTAAATAGCTTTAAGGAAAAAACATAGACAATTTATGGACAATTTTTATCATAACCTATTAAAGTGCTAATCACATTTGTGTTATACCCCAAAAGGATTAGTCGAAATTACAATTGAAACTATCTAAGACACTCACATCCAGCTCACCAAAAGGTTATTGTGGCGAGCCAAAATTCTAAAATGGGACTAAAACGCTCCACATCCAGCTCACCAAATTTTTCAGCATTTTGGTGAGCATGGTGAGCACCGTTCACTTATCAAATAAGAAAAAAAAATTTTAAATTCAGAAAATTCTCTCTCCTCTATTTTTTTTAAAGAAAAACAAAAGATTAAATTAAAATGAAAAAAAAAAAGACTTTAAATTTCATCATTTATCAGACATGAAAATTGAAATCACCTTTCATTTAATATTTAAAATCAAAACGAGGACATAGATGGGAAGTATACTGAATTGTTTTCCTTCGCAAAATAAAATCTTAAAATCAGCTTGGATTCGATCAAATTCTATGATACCTAAATCATAGGCACTCTAATTATTGTCACATATGAAGTTTGCCATTCTAATCATAGGCATCTAAATAATTCGTTATTCTCGCTATTTGCAACTTAAATTACCTTCAGCTATGGCTAAGAAGAAGCATAAAACTCAAACATTAAAGATGATGTCCATTGTAAGACTCCTAAATCTATCCATGTGCTAATTAAAATATATCTTGAAATCCATATGTATTCAAGTTTTTAAAAAACAATTAAAAAAAGAAGAAGATAACTTCTATTCAGTGTATGCCTCCCTCTATTATAGGCAACATACCATCAGTTTTTTTATGAAAAATCAACAAACAGAAGACAGATAAAAGTAATGCTTTCCTTGCAATCTTTTGGTTAGTCTGCTACAATCTCACCACAAGTTTGTAAAATATGCTATCTCAAAACCCCCTTACCATTTTATCAGTTCTCTAGAGTAAAATTATGCAACTCATGAGATGACGAACCAAATGCACACCACAAAAACCATACTAGTTTTTTGTTGTATTTGTTGATATAGAAGGTAAAAGACAAAAAACTTACCAACAGTGGCCATGGTAACAATTGCAAAATATAAAGACGTTGTGTAGCGCAACCAAATGTCAATCTCTCTGAAATGTGAATAACTATAGTCACCCAGCTTTAAACTTCCAATCCATGTGTAACCCTCTTCTTCTTTAGGCAGAGTGGTAGCCAAATAGTAAAAGATGCAGGCAGCTGTATGTGTGCAATAGAGTTCAACAGCAAGAAGCTTTATAATCCTGGTAAACATGTAATTTATACGTATATCCTTCTCCATCTTTTGAAAAAATTCTGTGACTTTGCGGACCCGAAATAACCTGATCCATAAAAGGTACCTCACTTCCTCTTTTTTTCCACTAGCCTGTTCAGAACAGATTTCTAAAAATGATTTTACAGAAAGAGCAACCACTTAAGAAATATATATTGGGGAAACTTTTACAATTGCAAGTTATCTTCAAAATATGCTGTAAACTTTCTCAAATCACAGATACTATTCTACATTACTTGAAACTTTTTGGAATATCTCAGCGTTTTGCCTTATATGGATACTTAGTTGACAGCAGTATAACAAGATGTCATGGTAAAAAGTGTTGGTGGGGGCAGTCACAAAAACCTCAATGGATAGAAAAACATGGTTCCTAGAACCAAAGCCCACCCCTTTCTTCAAGAAAAATTGCATCTAACTAAATTTATTATGGGGGAAAATATAATTAACCCCCTCAAATTGACACCCATGTTACAAAGACACCACCAAACTACTATTTGTAACAACTGACCCCCCTCATACTACCATTTTGTTGCAAAAGAGCCTCTCCATTAGTTATTAGCACTAAAATGGATGGAAAATAATGCACATGAACTACATGTGCATGTTTTGGACTTGAAATGCCCAAATGTTCTTAAATTGCCTATTATAAAGACACCCTTAACTACCAATTTATGACACTTGATTCCCTCAACTACAATTTCATTGTGATATGGTCCATTCGTTAAATGTTGGCCTTAAAATGAATGGAAAATGTCGTACGTGACTTGCACATGCATATATTAGACTTGAAATATCCAAATTACCCCTTTTTGAAGGAAAACAAATACAATAGATTTTTTAAGTGAGTTGGTTGGGTACTTTTGGGGATGGCCAAACCACCCCTCAAGGTTGAAGGAGTAGGCAAGCATCCCTTGAAGGCTTTTGTGGGTGGACAACCACCCTTGAAGGTTGAAGGGCTGCACGGTCACTCCCTTAAGGCTTTTGAGAGTGGCCAAGTCAAATAGTTGATTCGGCCACCCCAAAAGCCTTAAAGCAGTCACCCCTTGTTTTGAGGGAGGCCAAACATCTCCTCAATTTGAACCTCCCCAAAAGACTTTAGGGGGTGGCTAGAGGCAACCACTTCACCACTTCATAGGCTTTTAGAGGTGGCGAACCACCCTTAGCCTTAAAAGATTATTGGACTACACCCAAAAGTCTTTAGGGATAGGTCCGCCAACTCTAAAAGCCTTCATGGAGTGGTTGACCCACCCTCCTCCCTTTCTCTCTCTCTCTTTTAATTTTGTGCTACTTTTTTCCCTTAAGATCGTTTTGAACATTTCAATTCTAAATCATGCATGTGTAAGTTATGCCATTTTGTCCATTTTATTATCAATATCCAACATAGGGACCGAATCACAATGACATGATAGTTTGAAGGGATCAAGTGTCACAAATCAGTAGTTTAGGGTGTCCTTGCAAATAGTAGTTTAGGGCAATTTGGGTATTTCAAGTCCAAAATATGCACATGTAGGCCATGTGCACCATTTTGTCCATTTTAACACTAACAATCAATGGAAGGGTCCTTTTGCAACAAAATGGCACTTTGAAGGGGTGTCAGTTTGACGAGTAAGTATATCTTTCCCTTTATTATGATTTAAATAGGCGGAGCGGTAACAAAATAAGAGACATCGTCAAATTCACAAAATAGCATTGACATGAGATCATCACTTGAAACCCAACATATGTAAGATATAAACGACATTAATCATCTAATTGCCATCTCCAGGAACAGATTGGACACATTAATATGCCGACAACTATCAATAATTTTATGTTTAGAAGGTTATGAGAATATTCTATTGATTTTTTGATATTCCAACTTCCAAATCTTAAATACAAACTAAACTAGAAACTTTGAAAGGGAAAAAAGGATAAGAAGTAAAGATTACAGAAGGAAGAAAAAGAATGATGGTGAAGTTTTCAAGTGTTGTGAAGTAAGGAAGAATAGCTCTCCACGCACATATGCTTAGAAAAGCCAAAATACAAACTTTAGATAGGATTGATGGTAGAAACAAGCAATTACTTGAGGAAAAGCAAACATAACAATGTCTTGTAATATGTAGAATTCCTTCAAGATATTAAAAGAGGGAAAAAAAAAAAAAGTGTTAAGAGACACTAGTAATGCTTAGAAAGAGTAATGATACCTTGAAGATAATATCCCAAGGCATACAAGCAAGAAGATCAATGACGAAACCAGATTTCAAGTACCTGCATTCAGAAATTAAAACAAAAAAAAAAAAAGACAAAATCAGCAGCTAACGGAAGCAAAATGTATTAGCAATTCTAAAACATGACTATATTGTTGGATTCCCCCTATAGTCATGCCATGTTAGCTAGAAAACAGAAGACAAGGACTTGGACCCATTTTCCAAACTTTCCTATAGAGTTAAACAACTTTACAATAAATTAGCTTGGAAATTTTCTCATCAAGTAAACCAACTGAACCATAAATCAGCTCAAACTGATAAGTGTGTTATAACCGTTTTATTTACATATTCCTCCATTGAAAAAAAGTAGAGCATCTACTTTCTTATAGATGGTAAAAAGTTATTCAATTGTTTAAATAGATTGAAAGTATGAGAAGTGACAGAACCCAGGAAATCGTGGAGAGAAGGGAAAACTGACCTGAGCGCAATAGGGGTGCGCTTATAGACCATTCGGTAGGTCTGGCTGTCTCTGAAGGCCACAAAGAACTGCAAGACAATGTCGAGAAGGAAAGCTATCTGCCCAACAATGTCCAGTATGAAGAGGTTCTCGGGCAATCCCCGGAAGAAACCAAACTCCATGGGAGTGAAGAAGGATGAGTACACTGCCCATAACAATATGAAGTTCACCCATGCCCGATACCACCTGCACTTTTAACTTTCAGTGTCTTTTCTTCGACCGAAACAAATATGTAGCCTACCAAACACACAAACCCGGAGGGAAGTAACCGTTCTTTTTTCTCAGCAACTTAACCGTTACATTAAAATAAAATAAAACTTAAAAAAAAAAAGGAGGGGATGGACCCGACAAACATCCAAAAAAAAGAGCCACACGCTCTAATGAAATTAAAATTACAAAGAAGGGATGCAATCCGAAGATTTAAGGAAGATCGTATTTTTCTCGCCCATGAATATCTTAAAATGGAAGAAAGAAAGATATATCAAAGATTGTTCCAAGTGTTTCGTCCATACATTCTATTTATTTTCTCGTTTAGTTACTATCAAATTTTATTGTTCTGATTTCTGAACATCACCAGAGAAGGTCGAGTATCATGAGGTTCACATGCAATTAGGACAGAGTTGGATGGCTTGGCCAAAACATAGTGGGATGTGAACTGTACCATGATCCTACTGTTTCCATTAAGATTATTCTTACAAAATAAATATCAAATAACTATGGAAGACCGGCTTTGTTTGGATAGACCTGTTTTCGTTTTGAGTTTGGATTTTTTAAGAAATCAATGTGAGTTCATTGTTTAGATTGAGAATTTCAAAACCCAAATTTTGAAATATTAGAAACAAACTTAAGCTTGAGAATTTGAAGGAAGATTATTTTGAAAATCAAAAAATCTGAAACTGAAAACAAAAACAAGAACCAGCCTATCCAAACAAAGCCGTCGTCCACCAGTTAAGTTTATAATATACATATTTGCATCTTAGATTTTAATTTCAAAGTAAAATTAAGCTTTTATCTTATCACTATCCCGGCCTATAATCAATTATTACATCATACATCATTAAAAAAAATAAATAATGTTTGTCTGCCAAAGGACTTTGAAAAAAATCCAATTATTCTTCTCAAAATTAATTTCAATATTCTTATTTTTTACATCATATCAATTATTATTTTTTATTATTCAAATAAATAAAAATATCATTATACATACAAAGCATTATTATTTTTTTTCTTACGTCAACTAAATTTACTACTGTTTCAATTCACTTTTTCAAATTATTTGCCAAACAAACCCATAGTAATTAAGAAGTAATAAAGTAAAAATGTGATTTTTAGCATTATTATTGGTTTTATACAAATAACTACTGATCTTGAACCTACTTGATTGCTTCTATGATCAATGGTGTCATTTGTTCCATTACTTTCGTATTACAGCAAGACAAGGATCAATCAGCAACGTTTTGATCGGATAGCAACCTTGTGGTTCACATACAACAGAGAGACAAAATCATGGTCCTAGTGTCGCCGTCAAAACCGCGATCATTACGGCCAGAGTCCCTGTCATCGTCGTCCGATTTAAAAACGCAGGCGGTCCCCTCGTGACCTCAAAACTAGTACCTTTCACCAAGATTACGACCCTCCTATTATTAAACTTTCCGGCTAAATCCCACTCACCCAGCTGTAAAAACTACAGCCGTCGATTTCATGGGTTTCAAAAAGTCAAAACAATGACTACGTACGACGTGGTCGACTCGAGCCCTACCAAATCTTCGGAAGACCCATCCGTTATTTAACCGCCACGTGTACACCGGTGGCGGGAACGACGGCTTCTTAACCACCGATACAAACACTTGTCTCTTCCCATTCGTATCTATCCTCATATCCCCAAAGCATATTTTAGACTCAATTACAACTTTAAGATAAAAATGTCGTCGGGCCGCCGGAGTCCAAACTCAAAACTATTACTACTACTTGATTTAAATTAATTAATAAAGAAATAAATAAAACAAATGCGAGAGAGAGTAGTGGTGATGGTACCGGTTATCGGGATGGATGACGAGGCCTTGAGAGAGGTCTCGGAGGCCGAAGAGGAGGCTCTCGCGACTAAACTTCCGGCGAGTGGACTCGAGCCCTAACTCGTTGGTCATCAGATTGAAGCGGCTTCCACGCGACGATTTGATCCGGTCCCTCACGTCCTCCAGTTCGTACTCTTCCTCATTCTCCTCCACCCGCTTCTCTTCCTCCTCCCCATCCTTCTCCTCCTCAATCTTCCACACCTCTCTCCCTGCAGGCATCTCCTTCAATTTCCCATTCTGATCGGGATTCGGTCCGGTTTCTCTCATGCAGCTGCGCAGCACGAGGATTCGCGCATTGATAATGATAGGTGACCTACTACGACATATACATTAATATATCCTCCAACATTAAATGCGACTATGATTATAGGATAGCCACAAAGATCTTAATAAATCCCTGACATTATCACAACAGAACAAACAAACAAACAAAAAAGGGAAAAATTGTGTATGGAAGAGTCTAACCGTTGATATACCTTTAGAAGGAAAAAGGACAAGCATTTGGCGATAGGAATCACGAGGAAAACGGGATTTGCCAGTGACGTCCAAAACGGCTTATCGTTTGGAACAAATATAGCCGCTCAGTTTTCAAAGGAGATCGGAAGGTCCACAATAATCAGTGGCGTTTAGGAATATATTCAACAAATTTAGAAAGAGATTGATTGAATCCACGGAAGAGTGAGGGTGGTCTCTGTGAGTGAATCTATACGTGAGAGGAGAGGAGTACGGATTGGAAGAGAATTTCTTTATAAATGTTTTTATAAGACATTTTTCAAGCATTTTAATGTTTATAAATGGCCTGAATTTCAAAAGTTGAGAATCTAATTTTTCTTTAAAATTGCAAAAAATCATAATTCCATAACGTCACGTCATTTAAAAATTTTAAATAACTTAAGAAATAAGGAAAACTTCACTCTTTTACTTTTGAGCTTTTTTATTTCTGAATCTCACGATGTTCAAAAACTTTCATTTAGGCGTATTAAAGTTTGGTTTTTTCTCACTTTGCACTTTGCCCATTCTGTACAAAAAAGTGTCAATTTTACCCAAAAAACTGCATGTCATTTTAGGAACGGTGTAGTGTTGGAATTAGGGGTAAAATTGGAATTGTAAAAAAATTTATGTACGAAAAGGGTAAAGTGAGAAAAATAAAGTTTGATACACCTAATTGAGAGCTTTTGAATATTAGGAGAGTATTTGTAAAAACTGTGAAATAAAAAATAATATATATTATAACAATACGTGGATCATTAATTAAATTTGTAATAAATTTAGTGACATAAAATATACGAGTGTTGACATGGTCCGTGGCAATTAATGCTGGAAAATTACGACTCCCCAACTTGCATATATGTGTATATATATATATATATATATATATATATATATATATATATATATATAATATTTGATGTTTGAATTAGTAAATAATAAGCCCAACATTTCTGATCCAAATTTAACGCAACCTTATATTTTCTGAAACGACATCCATTTCGCTAGCTCGTGTGAGAACATAACAAGTAACAACTGGTTTGTCTTAGACTCGCAACACTAATCAATTATTATTTTAAATAATTGATTCTATATTTTCTTAATCAATTTAAAATTTTAAAATAAAGGATGACTTAAACATGCTATTTTAACTTCATAATTTAACTATATTTTTAATTAAATATTTCACTTATAATGTCTCGGAATATAATCTTTTTTTTTTTTTTGACATGTCCGCACAAAAAGGGGAGGAATGATTCGAACTAGTGACATCCGCTTCATTAGACATGATCCCAACCGATTGAGCTACCTCTTAAAGACATGAATATAATCTTATTCACTTCAAGTGTAATGGCTAATTAATGGTGTCATTTCATGATTAAGATTATATTTCATGGATCTAATGACTTATACTGCGACATGGTGAATATATTATACATCAAATCACTTAAAAATTTTAAATGGCTTGACAATTAAAATGAAAAAGATAATGATGCAAGAATGATCACATCCTAACAAGTGTGGTAATCTCTATGCTAAATCATCTTCATGAAAAATGACGAATTCCATAAATAGAATGCGGGAGTGTCAGAATGATATTACCATGTTTAATTTCTTGGTGAAAAGTTGGTCTAGGTGAAACTTTTTAATTACCAAAATTTCCAATAGCTTTGAGACTTGGGCAAATGAAACTCAATTGCCAAAAGCATGAAGAAATTTAATACTACGTGCTGACGCATTTGCTTTTTGTTTGGAGAACTTGGTAGCTAAATATGCACTCAAACTAGTTGTTTTTAACTTGATTTTAAAGCTAGTCCATGGAAAATATAGATTAAGGGCTTGTTTGGTCAGCAAGATAGACCATGAAATGAAATAGTTATTCTTTTATTTGGTATGGGTCTATTCCTGAAAATAATTATTCTCATAGGAATGACTAATCTCATACACACATAAGTTGCTATTCCTGATGGAATTGAATTGATTTTCCAAAAACACCCATATTGTTTATTTTATTTTATTTTAAACTTAAAAAAAAAAAACTAAAAACTAAATAAATAAAGTGGGGACCACCACAGAAGAGGCGGGGGTGGTCGCACCATCCCCAGATGCCTCCGAGGACCACCCCCGTTGCCACCCACTTTATCTTCTTTCTTTCGTTCTTTTTAATATGAGTTAAAAAAAGAAATGCACAGGACTTTTAGTAATTTTGATTCAATTGGAATCCATTGGAAACTCATTTGTTGCTCAAACAATCTAGTTTTATGGAAACCGCCTCGTTGCACCGAGTGTGAGACCTTCAACCATTCTACGGTTGAATGCCCTTTTTCTAGTGCTATGTCTAAACTAAGAAATATAAATAGTTATTCCATTTCATTATCTTTTATTCTCAGTAATAACTATTTAATTTCTTAATAGAATAAGAATTTCGTGAGCCAAACGAGTGTTAAATTAACCAGCTGCAACTAGCAATATTGTATAGTACTTTTTCCTCTTTCCTTTTTGCATTTCTAGGCCAACAAGAAAATTAACGGCAAGTGTTAACTCAAAATGCCATCCAGTTCACTGGCTTATTTGTGTGTGGAGATTTAGGTACGCCCACTCATGCGGCATTTCCAAGGTGCTTGCTGATTTCTGACTGCGAGGTTACATATATGTATAGTTTAGTGCCCTTTTCCACTAAGATAACATAAAAGGTTGGTTTCTAATTGGTGCGTCCACTTTTGTTTTGGCTGCTTATTGCCATAAGATAATACTATTATAAAAACCATAGGGATTATGTTAATTAATATTCTTATGATGTAATGGACTTCACAATAGTAAGTGAGTGGTGGGTTATAATGTTATATATATCTAAAAGAAGGGAAAATGGAAGTACCATTCTATTTTCGACAATGTCTGCGTACGTAATTTCTAACTTATTAAGGTTAATTAGTGTTACTTGACATCATATGTATGAGTAATGGGTCAATTTGGTGGAGCACTAGCTACCCTTTCAAACGTACGAGGAAGATAATAAAAAAAATGCACCACATTCTTCAAATGTAATGGAAATCCACCGTGTGTTTATATTTTTAAGCCAATTTTTGGCCTTCATAGTTGCCAATGTATGTGTTGCACAAAACATTTGCAGAACTTAACTATATTTACCTGTGTTCCATCGCATGCTTTAGCGGACAATCTTCACGATAATGGTGACTATGGTTTCTGCATTAATGGAATCAAAACCGAGGTGGATCACTAGGTTTACGATACTTGTAGCTATTTAATTAAGTACTAGTGGGGTGACACGTGCTTGATTCCCTGTGAAATCTTGCCGATAAAAAATATAGTATTATGATTTGTGATCTCAATTCATCAAATATTGAACTCAAGAATCGTTGGGAAATAAAGCAATTATGGAGTTTTAATTAGAAGAAAGAATATAATTATCTTAATAGTGCATAAGATGGGAGATATAACACAGATGTAGAACTTACTTGATATCTGGCTTAACTGGCTTTATGCCACGTGCACCTAAGTCAGCTTCCTAGTTATCAAAGAATCCTTCAGGTAGAGCTCCCTTCACTTGCTTGTTCTCTGAAACCAGCAATCTCTACTGATGCCGGATTAATTAATGTTTTTGAAAACAAATACTTACGACAATCCCACATCGATAAGAAGCAAGAAACTTGTACTATTTATAAGAATTTAGTGAGGCAAAATAGATTACCGGGCTTAGTAACGCAAGCCTGTAACCTGAGTGGGGGTATCAATGTGATGGAACGACTCTAGCACTCAACCAGTCGGATTCTCGCTGTCCCGCCCGTTCCATAGCCGAAGTGCCTGAATCTTGTGACTTCTGCGGCGAAGTCATGTTAATGGTTCCTAGAGCACAGAGGGCTTTGCGCTGAGGTTCCCTAGCTCTGGTTACACACTGAAGCAATACAACCTCCCCCTCCTGGCAGTGGAGGGATTCCACGGGCCAGTGCCTTCCGGACCCGAGTTGGACCATCATTTTTTGTTTTTTTCCTTCGTGTTTAGTTGTCCTTATAGGTTTAATTTTAGCCTTTTTTTTCCCCAAACTTAATGAATTAAAAAAAATTTAAATAGATAGTGAACAAATGAATAGAATTTTAAAAAATTTCTCTGAATTTTCACACGTTTTGAGAAGATACTTCAAAGTTAAAAACTCTCAATTTCACGTTTCAAAATTTTAATTTGATACAATCTCCCTCATTGCCCATTCCTGCTACAGCTCATGAGTATAGAACGATTGCAAATAATCGCATATGAATGTTGGGTTATATTATTATACCGATGATCAAATCTTTCTCAATAGGGAAAAACGCTTTTATTAAAAAATGAAGGATATATCGAATTTTGTCTACTACAATAAAACGGCCAATATTTTCATGATACAAAATATGACAACTAGCTTAGCACCGGATAGACTTGTAAGAGAAAGAGAAGAAGAATGAAAGAGGGAGAGGTTCTTAATCGAAATTACTTGCATAGAACTTATTGATAACCTAACTACGGTGAAGCCTTGTTGCCTGCCTTGCTGTGTGCCTGTGTCACTAGCCCTCTCCCTCAACCTTGTTCATTTCATCTTGTAAGGTGACTTTTGTCATTTCGCCTTTGCAACATCCCAGCATTTAAAGAGACTGGCGTATCTCTAATGTCATCTTAGAAACTCTTGATGATATTCTAGCTTTCATCTCCTGGAATGCAATCAAAGTCGATAGAAGTTCAAATTTATGCGCCCACTTTGCCGCGGTTAGAAATTTTTCTGATTGCATTTACACTTATCCTCCACCTCAACCTTTGTTTCCTATCACTAGTGAGAAAGACCCTTGTTACGTAAATGATTTTGCAAACACGTAAAGGGTATATATTTAGGTTATGAGGTAACTTAGACCTTTTAGATTTTAAGGAAAACTTAAAATACTTTTTTAAACACAATGTTTAATTGTGATTAATTCTGCTTACTCTTTATTAATTGACCACTCTTTAAATAGAGGACCGAACTAGTATATGAATCAAAGTAGAAGACTTTGAGATAAACTCCGACTCTAACATGGAGTTATACTCATAACCTTATTATGAGATAAACTATAAACTTCTACTTCTAATAAACTAAGGCAATATAGACTTATTGTTATAAAACACTGCACTGTAGTGCTACATATTCAAACTCTTAATTAAAATAGATAATTGTTAACACAACATATCCCACGTCATGCATTATTATAACAACCTCCTTCGTTTCATCCGTCTGAGCCTTTTAGTAGTTTTTGCTTTCTTCATTATTTTGTTTTGTTATGTACTCACCAAAAATAAAATAAAATACTCCACCTCATTTCCTAGTGTAACCTTCGATGCTAGTACTTCTAATACTTCCTATCATACAACAACAAAAATTTCAAATAGGTTGAGGATTTTTATTCTTTAATGCACCACAAGAAATCAAGATTTTTCTTGGACGAACAACTGTTAAGAAGAATTCTGAAGTCTGAAGCTATTTGGTGACATTGTTTATGATTTCTGCTAAAGTGACAAGGCAATTTGAACTGTAATCGAGTCAAGCCGAGTCGAGCTTTAGGATTTTAAGTTTGGCTCATTTATGAAGATACTTATTTGAGCTGAGTTATAAAATGTGTGTTCAAGCTCGACTCATTTAAAATTCGAGTGAGTTCGAGCTCAAATTTGAGTTCGTTAAGAATGCTATTCGAGTTGAGCCGGGTTCAACTCGAGCTCGAGCTAAGTTATTAAATTCTTTAATCATTTAATGTATGATACAAGCAAAGTTCAAGCCTGAATTTTAAAACAATTCTAAATATTTATCTATACTATAAATTAATATGACTAATTTTAGTAATATATATACAAGATATATGAACGAGCTAACTAACTAGTTAATATGTTAATTAATACATATACATATAAATATTAAATAACCTATATAATATATATTAAAATATCTATGAACGAGCTAATGAGTTGAGCTAACGAGCCAGGCAAGTTGGACGAGCTCAACTTAAACAAGTTGAACTCATGAGCCCCCGTGGAGCTTAACCAAGCGAGTTTTAACAGTAATGAGCGAGCTTGTACAATGTCAAGTTTGAGTTCAGGTTGAAGTTAGCCGAACGAGTATCGAGTAAATTGTTGAATGTATCGGCTCATTTAAATGACTCATTTACTAGAGCCTAGAGGATTGGGATAGACACTGCTGCGTGTTTCGTCAGATGCAAGTGGACAATCTTCACGCGAACTTTGGTTTCTGCATCAATGGAATCAAAACTGAGGTGGAGTACGTTTACGATACCACAACTATTATGCCAAATCTAATACATCGCACCTTAGTTCCACATCGATAAGAAGCAAAAAATTTTTACTCTTTATAAGACTCTAATGAGGCAAGCCAGGTCACCGAGCTTAGTAACGTGAGCTTGTAACCTGAGTGGGGGTATTATTGTGATGGAATTCTAGCCCAGCCCAACTGGTCGGATTCTTGATGCTACTTACTGGCCCGCCCGCTCCAAGCCAAGAGCTGAACTTTGTGACTTGGGCGAAGGCCCTGGGTCACGTGGTTCCTAGAGAGGAGGGCTCTGCGTGAGGCTGGTTACAGAGCAGCGACAACTTCCCGCTCCTGGCAGTGGAAGGATTACGGGTCGGTGCCTCCCGAATCCAACACGGCCCGCTGGGTTGACCCTAGTGAACCATCACTTTTTTATTTTTTTGGTGGGCTTTCGGGATTATTATTATTATTTTTTTCTTTTTGCCCAAAAACTGGGCCCGTGTAATCTCTCTCTCTCTCACATGCAACTCTTGAACCTTGGATATATATTATATATTCATCTATTGATCCATCTACTCTCAGGCCGAATAAATTCTGCAGGCGTCTCTTTGAAGAATGGTGTGTGAAAGTTGGTACTGGAGCTACTTTAACTTTGGTTTCTTGATTTTCTGTAGCGAGGGAGTAGTTCCCATTATTGACAGCATCAATCGGTCTATTGAATAACCTCAGGTCTCAAAATAGCTAAAACCTAAAGAAGCCAGTTCTAAATGGATTTAAGCAAAGTTCATGTCCCCAAAAACTAAAAAACAAAGTTTATTAATAACGTTTTACCATGCATTGTTTCAAAGAATATGTACAACGTTGATAGTTGATACTTTTGACTCAACGCCAAAACATTTCTATGAATTCATAGTTGTAAGGCCGTACAATATATTTAGAAAGCTATGATTTTATTTTCTGGAATGCATGTGCAAGCTCCAGGCCTAGATGCACCTTTGGGCTGCTTCTTCAAACCATAGGCTTCTATTTCCTTTACCTTTGGGCTAACCAAAGAAGTTGGATCAGTAAAAGTTTCTCTAGATGCACCCAGCATCACTCATCTTTTAGCGCTCAGCTTAAAACCTTAATAAAGACTGATATGGTGGATTCCAGTTCGATTCAGATGGCATCACATTTACTGATTTTGAACATTTGAAGATGATTCCCCCGGGGATACCAAAAGATTTTGAAAGAATGTTCACAGGTGTTGAGCTCTCCAGTCAACTGCAAAATTCTCATTGCTGTCATCATCACTGGATGATTCTTCATGGCTGGACTCCTTGCTGACAACCTCAGAAGTTCTACCATGTTTGGAAGACCTAACAGCCTGCAGTTCCAATTTCTTCTTCCTCAACATTTCCACTTTCTCCTTATAGGACCTGCAGGGTAAAAAAGAGAGGAAATGAAATGATGATTATCAGTAAAGAAGATTAACAGCGTGCAAAATTTAACTGGAGTATTACACAACTGAACTCACTTCTGCTCAACAGATTCAGCCTCTTCAATCGTTTCAGCAGCATCAATCTGCAGTCACAATTGAAAAAACAGGATGAGGTTTAATTTTTGTAGTGTGGATACATCTCATGTCAAACTAGAATGCTTTAAGTGAATGCGGTGATTATATTATAACCCTCACCTCCTCTTCTTCCAAACGGTCATCCACCTCCACCAAGTCCCCCTGGATCAACTTTTCAAATTCCTTGTACTCGTCTCTAACCACAATCAAAGCAAAAATTCAAAGGTTATGGTGCGTTCCATGTCATAGGCCCGGCAACCACTAGCAATACCTCATTGTCATATGGAACTTTAAATTTTGATGACTCTTCCAAGAACAAATTTAAAACAGATGAAACAAAATAAAGGACCAACTTTCAAGACAGTAATGCCTTCACAATGTAGGACAGAGAACGAAAAAGGTTTCCCAACAAAGGGAGAAAGAATATAATTATCTTAACAGTACATAAGATGGAGATATAACATAGATGTAGAACTTACTTGATATCTGGCTTAACTGGCTTTATGCCACGTGCACGTAAGTCAGCTTCCTTGTTATCAAAGAATCCTTCAGGTAGAGCTCCCTTCACCTGCTTGTTCTCTGAACCAGCAATCTCTACTGATGCCGGATTAAGCTCCCCAGCAGACTGCATATTTATTACCTGTGGAACATTACCACTAGGCAATCGATCTATTCCACTAACAAAATTTAAAGAACCCCTCTCCTCTGGTTGAGCAGGCTCCACTGACTTGACAGAGTCCTTTCCTAATGGTACATTAGTAAGCCAAAATAAACAGAATTACTTCCAAACAGCAAATATTCATAGTAGTACATACTAGTTAAACTAAGGTTGTAACACGAGAGGGAGAATATCTAATTTTGTCCTTGAAATATAAATGAAGTTTCAATTTGGTCCCTAAGATTCAAAAGTTTCAGTCAAGTCTCAGAGATACAGAAAGAGCTCCAATTAAGACCTTTAATCCAAGTCCATCTAGAAACAAAAACCATAACAGACATTTGCAGACCTTGGCTTTTTTCACTGACAAGGCAGATTTCATTAGATATACATCCATGTGGACATATGCCATGTCAGTGGTTCAAAGAAACACTTTTTTTTCTTGCTTTTAGTTGAAAATAACTATAAAAAAATCTCCAACTTATCCCCAAATGCCCCCTTGTTAACACCAAGAATTGGCTCATTGTCAATTCGACTAATTATCAATTTGAAGAGCAAAGGTTTCAAATGAGAGGTGCGTGTTAGAGAGCTCACGAAAATGGCATCATTGGAGGTTTTGATAAAGCGAGAGATGTTCTCTTCAAAGGGAATTGAGAGAGAGAGAAGCTTTGCCCAAGTTCTAATCAAACTTCATATCGAGTTTGATAGGAAAGAGATGAACAGCGTGATGGAGGGGCAGAAATCTGGTGTGGTGAGAATGCACCGCCAGGTTGAAGTTGAATTTTGGGGGGAAGACGGGGGAGAGAGAGAGAGAGATTCTTCATTATTATAAACTAAACAAAAATATTTTTTTAATTACTGAAGTGACACACGCCATGTGGAGATATAGTGAAACACAAGTATACAAAGCTGAAAATTTTCAAAGTTTGCCATTTCCATCACATATTTAATCAGATATGAGTGGAATAACTTAATTAGAACGTTCTTAGAGACTTGATTGGAACATTCTAAACGTCAAGGACCAAATTTGAATTTTATACATACTTCAGGTTTAATTCTATGCACTCTAAATATCGTGTGATGGTCATTATCATAATAATAAAAATAAAAAACAGATACAAGTTATTACCAATTTTTAGCTTTTTCGTCTCATTGTCATCAAAAAAATCTGGAGGAAGCACAGCTGATGACTGACGTTTGAGTAATTCTGTAGAGTGCTCAGGTTTAATGCTATGCAAGTCTGCAGAATGTTCAGGTTTAGGTTGAGACAACTTCTTTTGGGGCTCAGGTTTCACATTGTTAACCTGGGTTAGTCCAGCCGCACCAGCTTTGATACTATTTATTGCCTGTCCCAGCATAAGCATCCCCATTAGTACCCTACTCATTCAGATCAGTAATAATATACGATACAAAAATATGCCATATATTGATCAATATAACAACTGCAACATTTTTCAAAACGAAAAATACAAAAACCAAAAAAAAAAAAAAAAATTGTAAATGATTGCACTTGGCAATCATTTAACGCCATAGCAAAGCTATATTTAAGCATGTCAACATGTGTATATGTGATTTGTTTGTAACTCGATGTTATTATGTGTTATATATAAGCTAGAGCCAGTGACGTATATACACGTAATAGTTTCATTGGTGATTTAGTGAGGATACTAAATTACTACCTCATGATGTTTACGAGAGACTTGGTGTGCATCCCAATTGGATTCAGATTTCAAAACAACATCACAAACCCTACAGACAGGCTGGTCAAGTTCATTGTACCTGTATATATTTAAAGAAGAGACGAGAAGATGCAGTCAGAAACTTCGTCATGAACAATGTAATCTTCCTTATGGTCTTCAGCTTCCTAAACAGATAAAATACTTTAACAAGAATAGGCAAATATACATATTCAAGCATCCAAAAAGATCAATGTAATCTTCCATGGACCATAATCGTCATTTATTTATGGGATTTCCATATTTAGCTATGATTTTCTAGGTGAAATTCAATCAATATATGAAAAAAAAAAGGTTAAAGAAAAGAAAATGGGCGAGGCAATAGCTTACCTTACAAGAGGAGAATCTATGCGTTTGTCCTTCTTCTGTGCGTTCAATTTAGAACGAAACAATGCCTTTTTCCTCGCTTGCGCATCCATTGTCGACAACAGAAGAATCTTAGGAGCTTTTTCTGGAAGTGAAATTTCTTCTACCTTTGAATAGTGAATTCTGGGAGCCCCAAAGCTAGGGTTTCTTTCTCTATATCGAAGATCTAGTCGTAGGCGAAATCGGGTGGGAGTCGGAATTAGCCTTTCTGACAAACAGCGTCGTCGGGCACTGGAGCTAAGACTAACTAGTAATTATATTGACGAGAAACAAGATTAACCAGAAAAGTTTCTGTTCGCTTATTCATTGACGACTATGCTAAAACCAAGGCAAGCCAATCATCAGCGCCCACTTGACCACCACAATCCACAAACTCAGACACAATCACACAATATCACAAAAGAGAAAGGAAATCAATTAGACGTAGCAACGGCGGAAGAGGAGGACAAGGTGAGTACAGTACGGTCGGAGGTGGAGAGCTGAATGTCGTGAAACACTGAGAAATAGATGTTGTTTACAGGGTGTCAAAACAACGTCGTTTTAGTGTTTGGCACATGTTTAAGACGACGTCGTTTTGGTTTCCTCCCAGGCTCCCACAGCCCTATACCGGCGCGTTCACAATCCGAACACAAAACCCCTACTTTCAAAACCTTCGTCTCTGTTGGGACCTGAGAAAAAGGAAAGGAAAAGAAAGGGGAAAATGGAGGAGAGCGAAATGCTTGGCCTTGGTGGGAGCTGGAGCTCTTTTGGGCTCTGTTTCTACAGTCTTACTTCTTAAGCTTCTTCCGAGGCGAGTCGTTATCTGCTTCCGCTTCGCTGCCATTTTCAATTCTGACTCTTTTCATGCCCCTGGTATTAACCATACGATCACGCTCTATTTGGTTGCCGAGAAAACGTAGGAAAAGAGAACGAAACCTACTCAGCCCAAAGCGTTGGAAAAGAAAAAATATAAACTTGTTCTCTTTCTTTCCTTCAGTTTCCTCGGCAACGAAACGTATGGTTACTCTTACAGCTTTCAAATTTCAATTTTAAATTTTGTTGTTGAAAAATATATAGTTTCGCAGATGTACTTATCTGCTTTGTTTGATCACTCAGAAAATGTAGGAAGAAGTAAAGAAATGAGATTTTTTTTTTATTCTCTTAGAGCAAAACCTTCAGGCCTAATAAAACTCTTTGGCCCCCTTGAGTTTTACTGTTCATCTTTGAAAAAAAAGCAAATTTATGGGAAAAAAAAAAAAAAAAAATCCAGTCTGTTTGCTTTATGTAGTCAAATCTTTTCCTTTTTCTAAGATCATTGCTATTCAGAACATTGAACTTCGAAAAACCAAACAGGCCACCAGAATTAGAGAAAAATACAGATAATTAAATATGCAGAATATGTTGATAATTATCACTTTGGCTTAAAGTGGTTGTACTGTAGCGATATTGATTATGTATCTTTGCAGACGTGTTGCAAGGCAATGCATGGAAAAGGCGATTAAAATTGATGGTAAGTGATCATCTGAGAAAAAAAATATTATGGACATGATTGATAAAATTTGGAGAAAAAAATATCGCTTAAGACTATTAGACTATGATGGGTTGTCTAAGGGTACAATCTCTGAATGTTTTAATAAGATCTGCATTCTCTGTTATGGGCCCTGCTATATTAGATTCTAAGAGCATTGTGTAGTGTCTTATTTGATGGGAAAATTACAGAGTAGAAGTAGAATATGTAGATGTAAAATTCTAGATCTTAAAATTACATCATTTATGCTTGCCAAATGTTGGTGAGCATAATAATGTCTTGTTCACTTAAGAAATTTGTAGAGTTCCAATGTCCTTTGTATTTCTTGATGTTGCTTCAGGCAGCAATGATAGTAACTGGCGGTGGAATGCTAGAATATATGTAATGTAGTTGAAACTTTTCAGCATGTTCGCTGACTTACACTGTCTTGCGCTTGTAGTTTTGCTGGGTAGACTGCAGTTACCGAATAATGACTTGAAGATTCTCTCATTCAAATTACTTATTGGTAGTGAATGTACCCTTAGGCAAGAGCTAGGTGGGGTGGCATGTGTTAAACCACCCCCCCAAACCCTCACAGATGGTGCAAGGCCTGAATATACTGACTTTTATGTCAATAATAACTGGTTGGTTTATTTTTGTTATATAGGTTTGATTTGTGATTTCAGTGACTAATCAATTGTATTCTGTATTTCTTCTTATTTTATGGAAGGTCAAGGACTTATATCTGAGAACGATAAAATTCTTAAAAGCTACACAGTTGCTGAGAACCAGAATCATGGGATGGCTGGTTTAGACCTTCTAAAAGACGAGATAGTTTCTGAACAATTGACCAGGTACTAGTGGTGTCACTAAGTTAATTGACTTTTTTTAAATTAATATATATATATATATTGTGTCCATATAATGTGGTCAACCTGAATTATGAGAGCAGGCTTTCAATAAATCCATTATAGTTTCATTGCTTATATTCATCAAAAAAAAAAAAAAAAAGTTTCATTGCTTTTCTTAAATAGGCTAGGTTATCTCTTACGTACATTCTGCATATAATGCTGCCCTTTATGCATGAAGCTAGTTATAACCGTGAGGATTGGCCTCTTTCTGCTTCTAGATTTGGTTAACCTGGATGTCATGTTAGAGATGTCTTACATATGTTAGGCGCCAAGCCTGTCTGCATGATTTTAACCAATTTTACTTAGGCATGGAAGATAGAGTAAGATATACACACACATTTGTGTGTGTTTGTGTGTATTCTATTGAAGAATATATCTATAAATGAAGCTGAGACCTAAGAGTATTTATGGGGTATGGGAACCTGGAGTGCAGGGGTAGGGGTGTTCTGAAATCTATTTGGTTACATTTGGTACGTAGGAATGGACCCAAGGATGGAATGGCTAATAGTCATTTTGTTATTTGGTTGTGCATCATAAGTGGGAATAGCTATTCTCTCAAAAGGGTAAGGAATATCTATTCCCCCAGAAATGGAATAGCATTTTCCCAAAAACCTTTTTTTTTTTTTTGGGGAACCCATAAAAAATGTTCCCCATGCGTGGTTGACCACCCCCCAAAGGAAGTTTTTTTTAGAGTTAGGTATTTTAGAAAATTTTGGTTCAATTTCAGTGAATAAATTTGGTAATTCCTGTGTTATCACCAATCGAATGAATAAAAATGGTCATTCCATTCTAGCTTCTTTATTTCTAGTAATACCTATTCATACTCCTAAGTAATCATCATTCCAGTTTGGTACCAAACATACTCTCTATTTTTTTTTTTGGATGTAATTCTATTTTGATGTAGTTGGCATAATTAAAGCTGTTATATTTCTTCTATCATTAGGAACATTCAATTCTTTGGCCTTGAGTCTCAACAGAAAGTGACTGCATCCTATGTTGTGGTCATTGGTCTTGGAGGGGTTGGCAGTCATGCTGCATCTATGCTTTTAAGATCAGGGGTTGGTAGGCTTCTCCTTGTAGACTTTGACCAGGTATATTCTATGATGACTTTTTTCATGTCTCTCTTTGTTTTTGGCTTGTTTTCTTTTATTGTGTTTTATACCTCTACAGTATGTCACCTAGTTTCTTTGGCTTATGCAGTTTTTTTTTTTAATTATCAAAAAAAAAAAAAATTTTGGAACCATCCCTTTGTGTTGGATTGTCTAGCATGTGGTCAATCCACATATCTTTTGCTTTCCTTTAGTTTATTTTTATTAATTTGTACGTATTTGAAGTGATATCCCACTACTGATATCGTAATGTAATTGTTGAGATTTAAAGCCACTGGTCTTTGCATTTTATATGGTGTGCATCATCCAGCTTGGCAATAGGACATGGATTTTTTTTTTGGTTAAGTAATCCACATATCATTGGAAGCGAAAACACAACCAAGTACACAGGAAGTATATAGGAGAAATACCTAGCAATAGGACATGGATCTTTGATACTGCCCTTGAAGGTAATAGGGTATAAGAGAAATGCATTGAAGTGTTTGATATTTTACTTATGATGGTAAAAAAAAAATGTGGTACTCTATGAGATCCATGATCTTTCACCTTGTTAGTGGTCATAGTTTAACATGAAGTGGAACTTTAATTTTCTTCGGTTGACCTATTTATTTGGGATTTATGTACTTTGTATTTTAAGCTACTCTGCTGAAGAGAAAGGCTAAGTGTTTGCTCCACCTTCTCTAAATGCTTCCCTGGGAACACTTTCATGTTTCTTCTCCCCTCCTCTCACCTGCTGCCTGGGGACCACTCACTTATCAAAAAAGAAAAGAAGCACTTTCATGTTCCTTTGTTTATGTTACCTTCTGATCAGTAGAACAGAGGGAAGAATTTCACAGAACCTTCTTTTTAAGCACTATTGCCTTAATATCCTAAGTTGAAATATTGTAGAACTTTTATGGAATGGGTTATTTCCTTGTCATACCTTTATTGCACTTTCTACACTATTTGGATTTTGGAAGATGAAACTTGACCAAAAATTTGATATATGGTAGAAGTTGTTTGAGCCTACTAACCAAATGATCCGTTTCTTTTTGATGATGATTGCTTGCCTTAATCGAATGATCAGTTTCTTTTTGACGTATGACACACTGGTTCAATTAAGCTCTTTACTTTTAATGACTTTTCAGTAATTATATTGATTTTTTTATTATTTTGTCGTGGACACAATAGTCTCTCTTATTTCCTAAGCATGTTAGTAATAGTATGAGGCTGTTTATGATAGCAAAGACAGAAAGAGTACTGAATTTTGCTTCCAAATATACATTGATTATAATTTCCTTTATTATCTTCATAAGATACATATACTTATTCATTAATTACATGAGAAGGTATCAGTTTCATCACTTAACCGACACGCTGTTGCAACAAGAGCAGATGTTGGCATTCCAAAAGCCCAGTGCCTCAAAGAGCATTTCCTGTCTATCTTCCCAGAGTGCCATATAGATGCAAGAGTGCTATTATATGATGCATCTTCTGAAGAAGAAATTCTTTCAGGCAAACCTGACTTTGTTTTGGACTGTATTGATAACATTGATACCAAGGTAACTTTCTTGCATATACTTTGGTTAACTTGTCATTAATTACTTTTTTACCTGCACCAGAATTACAACTGTTGAATACTCAAATAATTTCATGATTGTTTCTGGTCCTTTTCCCAAATAACAAGAACAAAGGTAGAAAATAAGACCATGTGAATATCACTTCTTTCCTATGGTTCTTCCTTTTGTCTTTTTGGTGAATTTGGGAAGGTCATACTTGCTAGAACGGCTGAGATGCATATGAGTATGACGTGAGCAGGATGTTAGACATTATCTACAAAATTTGGTTTGCAGCTGAAACTAATGAGTCTCTAGACGAGGCAAAAGATTTTGTTCTACCCACCCCTTTCATTATTATTTATTGATGTATTCCAACTAAAAACTGTGATGTTAATGAAGTTTAAATTTTCAATCCCTTTGATTTGTTATATGTAATAGGTGGCACTTCTTGCTGCATGTGTACGTAGGGGTCTGAAGGTTCTATCTGCTACGGGAGCTGGTGCAAGAGCTGATCCAACAAGAATACGTGTTGCGGATTTGAAAGAGTCAACAAATGACCCACTATCTCGATCTGTAATGATTTTTGCTTCTTCTTATTAACAAGTTTTGAACTGCTTACAGTTTTTATTATGCTTTTCTTTCTAATTGTGCTTTTGCAAAACTGTGTTGCAAAACATATGCCCATTTCTAAGTTGTACAAAATTTATGTCAATGTATTACTATATTGACATGAAACTTACTTTTGCCTTCATTTATTTGCTATGTGAGGTAGACATACTTTTTGGTTGGTCTTATTTCAGGCATTGAACATACAAGTCCTTTTTCCAAACATTCTTCTTTGCAGGTGAGATACCGACTAAGGAAAGATTATGGTATTGATGGCGGCATTCCTGTTGTGTTTTCACTGGAGAAACCCAAGGCAAAACTGCTTCCATTTAAGGGACCAAGTGGAGAAGAAGAAAATCCCTCAAACTATCAAGTGCGGATGTTTACTCATTGGTTTGAAGTATTTAGTACTTTTTTCTAATAAGTAATCCCAAAAATTCTGATAATTAGGCTTATTTGTCCAAATATTATAAAGCCAACCCAAAGTAAATATTGTAACGGAAAATTTATATTCCCTACTCATAGAAATTCTAACTTCGTATTCTGATATCAGATAGTACCAGGGTTTAGGGTTCGCATAATACCTGTTCTGGGTACCATCCCTGCAATTTTTGGACAGGTTATGGCCTCCTATGTTGTGACACAACTAGCAGGGGTGCAAGTTCAAACAGAGCCTGTGGTAAATTTGGACATGGATCATTACAGGATGCTTCATCAACGTCTTATTGAGCATGAGGAGTCATTGTATGGCACAGCCATGGAAGTCCAGGTATGAAGTTTCCCTTAATAAGTTTGTTGTTAAAAGATGGCTCTTTTAGCATTACTTTTCTGTAGGTTCTCTGGAGCAGATGTGACATCTATTGAGTTTCTTTCTTGACTTCTATTGAAAATGATGAGAGGATGATTTAGGTTTTATTCTTCTATACATCATCTGCACTTGGGTTAGGGAGCCTTTTCCCTCTCTCTCTGTCTCTCTCTTTTCTTACTCTCTTTTTTCTTATTCTAACATATAAAATATGTTTGATCTGTTTATCTTTTATCACAGGTAGATACATTTCCTCCTCTAGTATGAATCCATGACCTCACCTTCCACCTCATATTTATGGTGGGAGGAGATACCATTTAGTCAAAAGACTATTAGCAAAAAGTTAAGTGCTAATAAGAATTCAATTAGTAAACATGGATTCTATTAAATTAGGTTGAATGAGTTTAGCTTCCTATACAATCATCAAGACTTAGCTTCCCATGCAAATGGTAAGGATCTTGGTCTTGTGGTATTCTATGAGGTCTAAGGTTTGAATCCCCTTTAGTACAAACAATTCCTTCTGGCCAGCTTGTTGGCAAAGCCAAAATATTACCTGATCCATGTGGAGGGGGTGCTTTACACGGTTCCGAGGTTTATCTGACAGGGGAGGGTATACGAACTGGCCCTGCCTAAGAGGGGTTCCTCGTCATAAAAAATAAAAATAATAAAATAAAGCTTCCTATGCAAATGAGAACAACAATTGCCACCACATGCTAGATAAAGTCTTTGAACCTTGTCAGTTGTCAATTTTATGTGATCTATTGCCATTTTTTATAGGTAGATGTTGAAGAAGTGATGTACATTACAAAAGAGTTGTGGCATGGACGAAGTGCGAGGGAGCAGTCTGCAAAAGATGTCGGACGTGGAATGTGGCGGTCTGTTAATGAGTTAATGCTTGTGAGGTATGGGTTGCATTCTTAGATATGATTGACCATTTGGCATTCATGCTTTCCAGACAGTTGGTTGCTTTAGTGATACTTCTTGGCCTTAGCTTAGGTGTTAAAATTGTGGGGTTGGTTCAGTCCTAGGGGTGGTGGAAAAAGTCAAAAAATACTATACTGAAGTTATGAAATTGGTCTTTTGGATGTATGAAATACGTAGTAAGTCGGCAAACAGGGCCTAATATCTCAATTAGGATTGGCTTGACCACTTCTTTCCTGCTATTCACTCTTATCACGGCCATTTCTTCCGTTCATTCATTGTTTGTCATGTATTCTGTCACTGCCTTAGCTCATTTCCTTTTTGTCTTTCCCTTGCTCCTGTTTTTCTAAGATTCTCCTAGTCCTTGTGGCACCTTGATTTTGAATCCTGTTGCATCTCTTGAGCAGTTTGGTGCAGTTTGTTTCTTTATGTACATCTTCTAACCATTTTAGATAGTTTTTCCTAAATTACAGCGCACTTGAAGCAATCTTTCTTAAATGATTTGATCTAGAGTATTAACGCAGCAAGTACATATATTTTCAAGAGCATTATAGCTATATTAATCTATAAAATTATTTGAAATGGTTTCCTGAACTATGATTGTCTAAACCCAACGACTTTCGCTATGTGTACCATGTATGTCATGTTGTCTTATCTCTCTTATCAAATTGACGTTGCCTTGATCATGTACATGGATTTTTGTCACTGACATTTGTGCTACTGACATTTGTGCTTGGTTCCGTCATTTCTTCAGGTGGGATCGGGCAAAACCAGCATCTGTGTCAAACTTAATACTGTTAAAGTTTATAGAGGTATCTACCATTTAATTGACTTTCTATCAAATGAGTGAACGCTCATAATATCTTGGAAGATTTTGTAACTTTGGCATTGATTCAAAGGAACATAGTGCCAGTTGCTACAGATCCAAAAAAAAAAAAGAACAAGAAGAGAAAATGCTCATTCTAGTTGCATTTTTCTTGCAATTGTTTCTATCCTATCACTTCATATATCTGGATTTATCTTCTTGGAAAGATAGAAGCTGAAAGCCCCGATGAACTGTTGAAATTCAAAGGTGCTTACACACCCACAAAATGCATGGTCTTTATTTTTAGGGTGCTCCAGAAGAAGATGGCTTATGACAAGATAAGCATGATCAATGGACCCATTCCATTTACTCTTGTATTGCATTTGGATTTAGATGAGTATCATTTGCCTGCTACCCAGTTTCTAACAAAAATGTCATTATCTTATTTTTGGGGTTTTCAGGGTAGTGTTTTATCTTTGAGAAATTGTTCAGTCCACTGCTTTCATGTTCTTCACTAATTTCTATTTCTTAGCTTGACCTCTGAAACACTGAGCTCTTTTTTTTTTTTTGGCAAAAATGTATTTGCCTAAAAAATTTCTCAACTAAACCTTCCTCGATAATCCATTTAATATTTGATGGTTAATTTTATAGTGAGAAATAATTATCATGAATGTTCCACTAGCTTCATATGATTCTCTTCAAGTAATCTGAATTACTCTTACTGAATAACAACTTTCATCAAGATAAATGGAAAACATTTGATTTATTTGCTTCCTTTATGGCTGACTGCTAGTATTTTACTTGTTCGTATCTTAGATTGATAAAGATTACTGATATTACTATGGCGAGAATTCCGTGCAAAGACTGAGTCAATGGGAATGTTCTTACCTTCTACCTGAGAAAGTTGGGAGTATAGTTTTTAAATAAAATTATTGCTCTCCTTTAGCTATACTTTGAGCGTCTTAGATCTTCAATATCTTTATCCTTTATAATATATGCAGTACTTCTGAAGCTGCAAATTCTTTGTCATTCTTTCTATTCAATCTCTCAGTTGAACAAAGCCTTATCCCAAGATTCCCAACTGTTAAGTCTGCTGCAAGATTTTTCTCTCCCAACCACCGTACTCTGTATTGTGCTTTTCCATCGACTTATCATAGACCACAGTTTCGCCTCCCATAGCCTCTCTTCACTTTGAGTTACACTTTTCCTTTTGTGAAACAAGATTCTCTCCAGTTTATTTGAATTGGAGAGTATCCAATTAGTTATATTGGAAGGATAGTTTTGTCTTTTGTATTTTTGTAAGGACAAAAATACCACTCCAAAATAAGTAACTGGAGAGGATCCAAATTCTCCTTTTTGTACCTTATCACCTTTATTTGGTGCAATCATTTGTCTTCTTTGAACAAGACCAAACCAAAATCATTGAAATTGACTTATATCCACAAGTGGTGCCATAACTAAAATCTCAAGCGTCTTCTTTTCTAATCTATTTCATTATTTTGATGTAAAGCCATTCCTGGATCAGAACGCTATATATGCTAAGCCTGGCAATCTGCAACCTTTTTAGGTGCTCAAGTTATTTATAACCGCATGCAACTAGATGTTGCTCCTTACCATCTGACCTTCTCTGGTTGAATTGCTTTTCTGCCACGCATTGGCTATGCTATGGTCGTATCACAATTCGTTGGCTGAAAATTCTGCATCATCTGGCTGAATATGGCCCTTAAGTGCAATAGCCACAGCAAGAAAACTAACATCCAGTTTTTCACTTTCTCCCAATTATCTTAGTTTTTTGTACTTTATCCTACCATTAACTTTTAGTGATTTTTCAGTACACTTCTATTCTGCTCTATATGTTTTCCATGTAGAGATACCTATCCTACCTTAATCTCTCTCTCCCAGACAATATGTAACCTCTTTGGGGTAGAAGCAGCCGCATTCAATACTACCAATGACCAAATCCAATTGCATATTCCTTTTCCATAATATAAGATAATTAAATGTGGTCATTATTGTTTGGGCATTAACATTGCTGTTGTACCACTAGAAGTGGTGGTGCTATAGGTGAACCGTGGTGATTATTTAAATTTATTCGCCAATATTGGAAATATTGTACTGTTGTGCTGATAATAGTGTGAAAATCTTGTGTGCCAGTTGGCTTTTGGCAGTTTCTATCACATTATATGCCTATTTTTTCCTCCCTGATTAGCTTTCTTTAGAATGCCTTCTCATGAGTCTTTTTTTTTTCTTTTCTCCTGTTCCTTTGTCTAATTAGGCAGATGAGCACGAATTGATGACACTTGATGATATCAAAGAAAAGGAACCGGAATTTTTCAGGAGAGTAACATCTATACTGAAGCGAGCTGAACTGGACTTTGCTCTGTAACCATACTGGAACTTTTATCTTTTGCCCTTTTAGGAGCACCCCATTTCACTGCAATATGTTGTAGCTTTAGGAACATGTTGAGTATGAAGTGATTTTAGTGTATATTTTACAGAGTAATTCAAATTCAAAATTTTCAGTTAAAATAGAAATTTATTCTCATTTTTCTTTTTTTCAGATATTTCATTGGGTACCTGTAAATTGTCTTCAGATGCTTTATTTCTTGGGGAAACTATACTATAGTACGTTACTCCTCCAAACTATAACTCAGTTTGCAATGTCTTTCAAACTTCTAATTTTTGCAATATATCCTGCATAACTATCAAAGGGGCTGCAATGTCTTCTTTCCACGCCTTGAATGACAAAAATACTCTTGCAAAAATACGCTTGCATAAGATTTTTTTTAAAAAAAATGAAGAAAAAGAAGGGAAACTTTTTTTATAAAAAAAATGATATATATATGGTGTAGATATTTTCAACTCATTTAAAATGAAACGGTATGCATTGTTAGATGCAACAAAATGTAATTTAGGTAATGAAATAAACCCTCTATATTTTAATTATGAGTAATTCTACTTGTTAGAACAATTTTTCGACCAGCAAGTGTCCACCAAAGCACCTGCAAAAGAACAATAAGTTAAGGTCATATATCCCTGATATTGCAGGCTCATAGTATGATGGACTCAAGTAGCTAGACTTCTACAATAGAGAATCTCCACATCTACTTGATTATTATTAGCTATTTTAGATTTTCATTAATGCCTTAGTAGAGCTGAGTCAGATTATGACTCAGTCGAACTTAAGAAATTGCTTGCAATTTCTATCGTCTAGGCCTTTCTTGTGCGGCTTCCTCTTTAATTAGAAAAAAAAGGTCACGCTTAGGTAGGATAATTATAATTGGTCTGGCTTACCCTTTTTAATTAGAACAAAAAAAGTAGCTAGACTCAAGTGTGGGCCCGATTTGGTTGGGCTTCTCAGTTGTAATAGGATAGACTTTCTCGTTGGTCCCAATTCCTAATTCTACTCTTGACATTTATTTATCAAACTAATTTTATACCAGTTGTGACGTGTTTTAAGTTACTTTTTTCTTATGATATGAATATAAAAAGTAATATTATTCTTTAATTAATAGTAATATTATTTAGTAAACTGATATATAATTGTCCTATAATTCAGATGATATGGCAGTCAAAATTTATTTATTTTTTAATTTGTTCTACTAAATGGCATCACACTCAATAAAAATGACCATTTCAAAGGATCTTCCCAATAAGTTGTACGCATTTTGGTGTAACAATATTATTATTTTATTATGATCATGAACGAGTTTTATGGTAATAAATTAATAATCGTGTCGTACCTTGTCGCCAACTGAAAGAATGACCAACCCGACCCGTTTGCACCTTGGGTCAGCTAAAAAGTCTTTCAAATTGCAGAAAGTTGGAAGGGACAATCGCCAGAGAGAGAATGCTGAACCTGCAAAGGGAGAGCCATGGTTTAGGGCTTCACGAGGCCTTTCACTAACCTAATCAAAAGGAGTAATAGGCCATGGCGTCTAAGTTTCTTTGTCTTCTTTTGCTCTTCAACTTTCATGTTCGCCTATCTTTCTCCGGTGAGTTTTCTCCTCAGTTTCTATGATTCTCTACGTCTGTTGTGATTACTACGATCTGTTTGCTTCGAAGCTTTTGATTGATTAGGAAGAACTAATTTTAGAATTAACCCTCCGTTTGGTAGCTGGGAAAATGGAGGAATACTGATGAGAGAGTATAGTCCTCGTATTCAGCGTAATTTGTTTCTAGATAGAACGAGAAAAAGGATAAATTCGGAAAAATATTGAAAAACTAGTTCAATAAGTGGCGGCTTTTTATTTCTCAGCTCCTAAAACGACGAAAGATCCTGAGAGTCAAATTTCTCATTAGCAGCCAATTGGAGTTGATTAGCATATTATTAGAACTTAATTTGATCAGTTTCTGATTCTCATTCTGGATTACAAATAATGCACAAGACACACGCACATGTATGTATGTACTTGTCTATATGTATTTGCTTGCGGATCTGTGTGTTGCAGGGTTGCAAGTACAGTTTTTATCTTGATCTGGTTCACCCTTTTACCTTTGAGTTTAGGTTATAGCATTAGCATGGGTATCAGGTTTTGAAGTTAAGGGTTTGAAGTTAATGCAGGTTGTGAGCGTATGTGTTGAATTGTTGTGTGGCCTAGCAGGAAAGACCAATGTGATTGGTGTCTGTGGTCATAAACGAGGTCTGAACTACTCTGTATGGGTTCCTTCTCTTTGTATTCAGTTATTAGGTTTTAACTACAAATGCTTACAACATAAAAAAGAAGAAGATGTTTTTATTCTTTTTATAAGTAATTGCAAGTTCATTAAAAAGCGCTAATGTGCAACCCAAGTACATTGGATGTATACAAGAGAGACACCTAACTAGAAGAAGAAAAAAATCTAGAAAAACATTAAAACTAGAAATGTTAAAATCAAAGGCAGCAAATCAACGGTAAAGTGTCTTAAAGAAAAAAAGCTATTAATTCCACTTATATCTGCTCATGGTCCTCAAAACTCCAATAATTTATTTCCCTCCAATGGCATGACATAAGGCAGGATGGTATCATCTTCCAAACTGTATCAAATTGAAGCCTACTAACTTACCCTCTCCAGCAAGTAAAAATGTCTACCACTTTACTAGGCATAACCCTACACTGCTAAGGATAGTGTTCTGAAGAGCATTGGCAATCTCACAATGGAGTAGAAGGTGATCTACTGACTCCCCATTCTTACACTTGTAACACCGATCAACCAAGATGACAATCCGCTTCCTTAGGTTATATCCATGGTGAGGATCTTCATTAAGTCGTCCATTGGCAATCTCACAATGGAGTAGAGGGTGATGTACTAACTCCACATTCTTCATACACATGCATCACTGATCAACCAAAATGACAATCCACTTCCTTAGGTTGTCCATGGTGAATTCTGGTGTTAGAAAAAGAATGAAGTGCTTATTTCTCTGTTATCCAGATCCCTCTCTTTTTTTTTTTTTTGCTTTCTCTTTCTTTTCATTAACCCTAATTGCTAGGTTGCCATCTTCTCTTTTGACCTTGTCTTTTGATCTTCTCGTCTAATTTCTTTCATTATAGTAACCTAGGCCATTAGGTTACGTCACCAGTGGAAAAAAGTTTGTTTAAAAAACGCAAGATGGCAATACTGTTTCCGTCTTTGTCATTTTCTTATTATTTGGAGTTGATTTAAATTTTCAGATTTGCTCAAGCTAAACTATTCTATTTTCTGGTATTGGTTGCCTGATTCATTTGACAATCTCTCTCTCATGATAATATATTTTGAATGATCATGAAATGAGAGTGCCAGGAAGAATGTATTTCTTGGCTTTCGAAGTTTATAAGAGTGCACTTCTAGCATGATTTGTGGTGTGGGGACATTTCTGTGAAGGGAGAGATTTCCTGTTTTATATCTTCTAGCAGAGACAAAGGTGCTTCAAAATGTTCTTATTTTGGTACTTTGGGATGTGGGGAGACCTGCTCTTGCAACCTTGGATTTGCTGATGCTATTCATGGGTGGGATTTTTTTTTTTTTTTTTGATAATTAATGTTGTATAACTGGGAATTAGAATGCTCCATCAATTACGAGGCTAGAGGGAGACTTTCTCCGGAGAGGTGCCAGCGCTGGCGGGGTTGTGTTGGGACCAAAAATTCATTTTCCTTTCCGCCAAAGGTGCATTAGGGGCTTTGAGTTTTTAGGGCTGGTGTTGGACGAGTGCGGGCTTTAGTCTTTGGGTTTTTTTCTTTGGTTTTGCTGTTTGGTTGTGGCTATTTTTTGGGTTGGGGCTTATTGGGTTTTGTCTTTGGGTTTTCAAGTTGAGCTACCTATGTATACTTTCTACTGTACCTAGAGGCGCATTGCGCTTTTATATTTTTATATATATACAATTTTACTTATAAAAAAAACAAAAAAACTGGGAATTAGAACCAGTTGGTTCTATTTGTGATTTGCTATATTCTAATATTCTGTTGGGTAAGGGGGAGGATCCTTAAAGTGGAAGCTTCACTGTAGTGCTAACTTTGATGTTAGCTGCTATTATGAAAAATATTTGATGCAGCAAAGAGACTAGGAAAGTTGCTTTTCCTTTTTCTTTTTTTTTTCCCCCTGGTCAGCTGCCTGAGATAAGATCTTAGCAGTGGATAATCATTTTGGGGAAAGATCATCCTTGGTAGCAGCAAAAGAATTGATTATTTACTGCTTCATTTTCCAGTGGCGAGAGAATTATGGTCTTTCATCTTTACAGTTTTGCTGTGCATTTGGTGATGCTTGACAAAGTGGTTGATGTATTTTTCTGCTAGAAAGATTTGTTTGGATGGTATAGAAGTAGATAGGTGTGAAATACAATTCTGGTTTGCCTTTGTAGATGATTTGATGGGAAAGAAATAATCGGACTTCCATTATCGTTGAGTTGCCTATTTTTTAGCTTAAATCTATTATCTTAGGACTTATGATTTTACTTGCACTTTTTCCTTTTGTAGGGTTCACAGATTTCCTTGACTTTAGATTATAATTCTTTATGGGAACCTAATGTTTACTAGTTGTTGGCAGTAGGTTTCTTCTCTCTTTTAATAATATTTATTATTACTTACAAAAAAATAAGTACTTTGGATAAATGTTTGGGATTAAGACTTATTTGAGTTTGAGTTGAATATTGCTTTGGATTTATCTGTTTTATTTTGGTCAATGGCACACTAATTTAAAACAGCGTTTCAATTATTTTTCTCGTAGATAAAAATAGTGTTTGTAGGCTTTAATTAACTAGTACTGCCATGCATTTGAAAAATGATGGAAGTCCATCACAATCAACAAGATTAACTTTTTATGTGTATATTTATACCTATGCGTATTATGTTTCCTTCACCCGTTCTTGTAACTAAACAGTTTACACCTTTCTCTTCTCTCTCTCATTCAATTTTGTATAGTTGATTCTCATGTTCTTGAATTTATGTTGTTTTTAATTTTGGGAGCTTCAGGACAGTTGGACTCTATGGAGTCAGTTCCTGATCTTCAAAAGGAAATGTACAAGGTCATTGATGGATATCCTTGTGTACGATTGCTTAATCTTTCTGGGGTGATTGGATGTTCAAGTAAGTTCCCGGAAAGGCTTTCTCTGTGGTGTATTTCATGAAACATAATATTCATGTACTGAGTTCTTGTGCATTCTTCTTCTTCAAGACCCTGGACGAGAAATGGTTGTGGCTCCGATTGTAAGGTTCGAAATTGCAAATGAGCTGTCTCAGTCATCTGCAATTTTGGTGTCAATGGATGAAGTTGAAAGTTTCTTCACCAGGCACGTTTTGTATTTCCTTATTTCCTTCTTTGTTTTGTATGTATTAGTCATTTATTATTCTTTTTCTTCCTTCTGGCTCTTCTACCAGAGACATGTTTCTCTAGGTTTGTCTCTCCAATAACTAATAAGTACAATCGAATATACATGTTACCATGAGTTAGGGATTATCTTTTGCTAATAAGAATTATTTAATATATCAAAATGTATTCACCTGATCCATGTGGAAGGGGGTGCTTTAATTTTTCATTAAGCATTAAAAGCTTTTCCTTTGAGTGTCAATATTCAGCTACACCAAACATTCTGAAATCTGGTTACACGTCTAATGTAGTACATCATTTCCTTTGGAATGTGGTTCTTGAATTGTTGCTTGGGTTTTGAGGATAGATAATGTTTGTGGTTTTCAATGTTATTCATTGGAGATATGATTATATTTCAGATATCTCTTTATGTTTCAGAATATGGAACGATTCAAGTTTTGCTAGTAATATTGCTGGTGTTATAGTTGAATTGGGAACTGAAATGAGAAATGAGTCAAAAGGTAAAGTGCCTTTATTTTTTCTCAAAACAAAGTTGGATAAAGGGATATTTTTTGTTGCTGCTGACACTGGCATTGTTCTTTAATTTGTAGGATTCTCTCCCGATCGAAAGTTTCCACAAGCTGAATTCTCTCCTTACCAAAATGCCAACTATGAGTGGAACCCAATTGTATGCTATGAGTTTGTAGTCTGAAGAAGTTTCTTACATGTTCACAGTATTAGTCAAAGTTCAGTCTTTTGTTTTGTTTTGTTTTTTTATTGGCTTTTTCTTGTTCTTTTTCTTTTCCAACCTGTTCTTATGCTTTCATTAATACTGCTATTTAACGAGTCTCGTGTTGTTGGAAAAAATCTTAATACATTTTGTGGTGGTCTATTTTATCTACGGAGAGAAATGAATGATACGTGTTTTGAGGATCACAAAGGACTTTGGAGGAGATTAAGTTTTTATTTTTTTTGTGGTGATTAGTTATCATGATTTTCTTGTTCACTTCCTGTGTACATGGGGCATCTTATGCTTTTAATGATATTTCAATTAATTAAAAAAAAAAAAAAAGAAAAGAGTAATAGACAAGTGACAATGATTAGTACCAAATTAAGAGCTCAAGTTAATTTGTCACTTTCAGTTTGACTAGCTGAAGCCTTATGATTTTGTGTTTGCAGGGATCTGGTGTCATGTGGAATGCTTATAATTTTCCTGTATTCTTACTTTCTGAGAGTAGCACGTTGACCCTGCAGGAGGTAATGTATTGTTTGAAATTCGTACCCTTGGCAAGTTATCCCTGTTATGGTTTACTAGCTCATAACCCGTGCTATGCGCGGGATTCTTCATTTTTAAAAATTTAATTGCATTTTTGTTGTATTTGTTTTTTTATTATTTATGTTGTTAAAAAAATCTATTGCACGTTTAAATATAGTGACACAATGCATGTTTGAATCATAAAAAAATTATGTCACCTATTATATTTCAATCAAATAAAACTCATATAATTATGAACATTAAAAAAAAAATACAAAGCAAAATAAATAAAATCCTTTTTTATGAATACAATATAATATATATTTCACTCAATATTTAATTCAATCAAAATCAATCATCTAATATCATATTCAATGCTTAATTATTTATTTAATGTTTAAAAATTCAAATGAAGAACATCTCAACAAAAATTTAATAAACAAAACGGAAACATAAATGGAAAAATTGTGTTAATAAATTGAGATTAAATCATTAACAAAAATAGAAAAAGAAATTATAAAAAACCGGTTCAATCTCACGCACTCTTTGAAAAGTTCAATTATTAAAATTATGAGTAGAAAAATTGGTTTATTATTTAAAAAATATGGGTTCACGTCACATGTCGCAATCTAAGAGGGATTTAGGCTATTTTATATATATATATATATATAACCTTTAATTTTAGCTTAATTTATATAAATTAGAATATATTAAAATATTATTGGTATGAGAAAGAAAAAAAGGTTAAGAAGAATAATTACCTCAAAGTTGAATTTTTAGGCCAACAGATTCTATTTTTGTTAATGTTGAAGAGTGGAGAAAGAAAAAGATTGAAGTTGAGAGAAAAAAGATGAGAGATGTTAATGTTGGAGAGAGAGAGATAGACATGGAATAAGAGTGGAAGACTTGGAGAGAAAAAAGAGAGAGAGGAAAAAAAGGAGAGAGGGAGAGGGAAACATATGAATGGATTCAAGAGAGAGACGTTGAATGAGAGTGAATGACTTAGAAAAAAATAAAAAAAGAAATAGAAAGAGAGACATTGAGAGAGAGGATAAATGAGAGATAGAGAGAGAACAAAAATATGAACCAGTTAATTTTTAAATGTTCGGTTTTTAAAATAATGAGTTAAAAAATCGGTTTAGTCTTTTTTTTAAAACAAAAAAGGTTTACACCACATGTTCGATTTGAAGGCATTTCAAAAGAAGGTTTCAGCTATTATATATGATATATGTGATTTGATGTGTATTATTTGTTTCCTTATTTTATTCGGACATTGATAATGCTAAATTTATGAAATAATTTATATATGAAAAACTCTTGAAATATAATTAAACGCCATTAATTACGCTAATTTAATTTGATTTTTACTTTCATTTTAAAATTTAAACACATAATTTTTATTATAAGTTAAAAGGAACTCTTTAAATAGAAAAATTAAATCTTTGTTCCTATAAGACTATAAGTATATATGATTTAAAAGGAATAATATAAATAAAAAAAATTAGCAAGAAGAATACATGAATTATAATATAGTCAACACAGTTATTGACGCTAATTAATGACATGTGGATTATATTGAAATATAAATAACGCGATTAATGACTGATTTTTTTAAGAAAAAACCGTATATATATGACTTTTTTTTTTAGAATCCTAAATGTATTAATATACATGTTAAAATGACTAAATGTATTAATACATAATAATTTGATTTATATTATTTGTTTCCTTATTTGATTCGGATATTAATAATACTTAATTTATTGAATAATATATATAGAAAACTCTTGAAATATAATTAATGCAATTAATGACGCCAATTAATGACCGGTTTTTTCTTAAAAAACTGGTTCACTCTTAGAAAATTGGTTTAACATTACAATAAAAAGGGTTCACGCCACTTTTTGCAATATTAAAGCACTTCTAAAAGTGATTTGTCTTTTATATATATATGATTGGTAATTGACACTCTTGATAGCCTCTGTGGTGATTATTCTGTTATGAGATGTGAGAAAAAGCTTCTTGGGTAGGTATGGTTCTCTTGATACCAATGCATGCAGACTTGGAGTATTCGTAAATTTTTGAGTCAGTTATGGTTGTTCAAGCATGAAAACAATACTGCTTGTTTTCACTAAGATGCCCGAGTTTGGAATTTGACAGAGTACAGGGCTGCTCTTTGGTTTATTTTCTGTTATCAAAGTGAGAGTCCTCTAATGAAAGGAATATCTTAAGAGCATGATGTACTATTGAATAAGAAGGGACCTTGAACCACTTGTCTCAAGTTTTAGTGATGTCTAACTCATTATTGGATGTCAGGCATAGCTGATGTTGTTGTACGGAAATGCTACGCATGTATAAGGAGGTTGAGGCATCACATGATCATTTAGTTATGCATTGTTTGGAAGCTCAGAAATTATGATGCTAGAGTTACTAATTGTCAGAAAGCTATGGTTGGGGAATGGAAAAGTAGTGTATCTAAGAGGATGGTGTCGATATGCTTGATGGTGCAATTGGATTATATGTAATACCTGCGGTTTAAATGGAATGAAGCTTCGATTTCATATGCTTAAGATCGTTTTCCTTAGATCACTATATTTATGGCTCCTAGTCCACCCTTTTTTTGAATCTTCTTTTTTCTGTTTATATTTTGCACTCTATGTCTCTCTAAAGAGCTAATTTGCCAATCTTTTTTTAATATGATCTGCACTTGGTGCATCTGAACAAATACTGAGGTTTTCTAAATAATTTAAATGTGCATTTGTTTGCATTAATATGAAGCTATTGCAAACTTTGAGAATTATAGATGGATATTTTTTCCCCCTCTTGTGGGCTGGATTGGATTGCAGCATTGATATGAATTTTATGTTATATGCTGTCATATATTCATGCAGGCAGCTACCAAGAACGAGAAAAACAAGAAAGCTTATACTGCTGATGTGGCTGAATTTGATCTGGTGATGCAGGTATCTGACTCTTTAATATGGTTGTAATTATCCACATTTAATAACGGGACTAAGTAACAGCTTGCAAGCTTGTTTGATGGACTTATTATTGACCTGTAATACACTTGGCTTGGATTAGACTACAAAAGCTGGGACTGGTGATTCAGAATCTTGTTTGAAAGAAAGGACTTGTCTTCCATTAGGTGGATACAGGTGAGGTTCCCTGGAATTTTCCATTTTTGATAATGCTGTTTAACAACTCAATTAGTTAGCAAGTTCTGCAAATTTTAGAGTTGTTTCATGGTGTGATTGTCGTCGTGGTAATATATTCAAGCATGTCAAATACTTAACCTACACAAAAGAACACCTGGATGTTTTCATTTGATTGGTATAAATAGTGTTATCTTAATATTACAAGGGTACTTAGCAACAAGTAAATGCTATTGGTAAATTGTGGAGATTCTGCAGTAAAAATCAATTTCATTCTCCTGACTTTGTTGTTCTTGTCAAGAAGTAGAGACTTGTTTTCAAAGTAAGCCTTTAGACGATTAAGAGTAACTGATTTTAAGACCTTTCTGGCGACTTCTTTTTGATGGGTAATAGATGCCAAATCTGTCAGATTGGTGGTAACACTTAATTCATATATATATATATATATATATATATATATATTTTATAAGTAATAAGTGTATTATCAAAATGCGTAGAGGACACTTTTTTATTTTTTATTTTTATAAATAAGTGATTCATTGAAAAGCGCAGAGGAGCACAACCCTATTACACAGGAAGTATACAAAGATAAGCCCCACTAAAGGGGGAAAGAGGAACATAAAGATAAAAAAGGCACAGAGGACACTTAATTCATATTAATTGCTTATGAACCTAATTGTCCTTAATAGGAAGCTTTGAATCAACTTTTCCTACATTTTATTGGTTTTCCAAGTTTTTGGTGTGGGGCATGGTATGTGGATGTGTACGGTGGCTTAATATTACTCCTTTGGAAATCAAAATTTTACTCAAGGGTTGGACTATATTTCAGGATTCTAATTAAAATTAAAGACAGGAATTAGGGATACAGAGAGTTACGCTAAAAAGTTACACCCAATAAGGTAGAAGAAGAAGAACACAATTAACTATAATGCTAACCTTGCGTTTTATCAAAATTAAATGTAACTAAACATTCCCTTTGTTTTTTTTGGTATTTCTCTTTTATAATACCCCTGTAAAATGATACACCTTTTTCCTTTTAAAGGAATTATCACTTATAAAAAAAAAGTAAATAAATAGAAAGACTAGAAACTCGTAATTATTATTGATCCTGCATTAGGAGGTTAAAGAGGGGAAATTTAGAGAAGTGAATTATTTCATAGAAAGTTTCAGAAGAGTCTGGTCTGGTCCAATTTAGGCACTATTGATGAGCTAAACTGTGTTATACTTCCCTTGGTAAAAAAAAATTGAATGTATAGAACTAACATTTAGTGGTTTAGATTTTTTCTCTTCGTCCCCCCCGTCTCTAATCATTTTTTGTTACCATAAATTGTAAGTTTTTGTGTCTCTATTGTGAAGGGCAGTGTTTGGTCATCCCTTCTTCCAATTAATGTTTCTTCATCTGACCAATCCAAGCCTGTAATACTGACGGTGGCATCTATGGATACTGCTTCATTTTTCCGGGACAAAAGCATTGGTGCAGACTCCCCCATATCTGTGAGTTCAATTCTTTTGATGCATATCTCAACATTTGAGATTAATCTAGAGTGTTACAGGTTTATTCTTGCCTAATTAATTGCATTTAACTGTGTTTGGATCAATTTTAGGGATTGATTTCATTGCTAGCAGCAGTTGATGCACTTTCACAAGTAGATGGTCTGGATGACCTTACTAAACAGGTGCAGTTGAGATGAGTTTGCCTTCATAATACGTTGTTGCTATTTGCTTATTGTGCTGAACTTGTTATTATAAGAATAGACCATCTTTTCTTTGAGGTCTTAGATTTTGGTTTTAGTGATTTTCCATGTTTTCTCTAAGCATTAAATTTACAGTTTTGGTAACCTGCTCTAGTTTAATTATGTCCTTGGTTTTGTATGTTTGCGTTTTAGAACAAATTGTTAAAAAATGAATATAGGCTTGAGTCGAGTGTATGATTGGTCTTTGTTGAGGCACATTTGTGGGATTGTTACCTTTTGTCTCTCTGAGCTTTTTGTCCCCTTCTGGGCCTTCATTGCTGCTGTTAGGAATTGTCTATTAGCTGTGTTATATCATAATACCATGGAAATTTGATGGCGTAGGTAAATGCATTCTTTTACTTTGGGTCCTTGGTGCTACATTTTATTGTATTTCACTTGTGCTTCATCTTTAGCTTGCCTCAGGTTGTAATGTTTGATAAATTAATCTAAAGCAGTGTATAGCTAAAGGGGTAGTTAATGATAGAAAATAATGGTGGATCTACATGTGGTTAGTGGGGCAATTGCTCACTGATATTCCACTAAGTTTAGGATTAACTCAAAATATTTGAAGTTAAGGAGGTGTTTATTTAGTTACCCCATTAAATATTAAAAAATGGAAAAGCAAAATGTGGCCTTTCAGGAATATATAAATAAATGAGATTTTTAGAAATTACCATAATTTTTTTTATCAATGCTTTATTTCTGCTTCTTGAAAATCAGTTACTTGAACTTTTGTTATTTCCTTCCTTTTTTTAATGAAAAATAATTTATTAGTAGAAAGGCAAAGCTCTCATATACAAAAAGTATACAAGAGATACTACCACCCTAACGGGACAATTTATCTTTTGGAAACAAGTGGAAGTAATCTCTTGGATGGATTAATTTGTAGTATCTTCAGAATACTTTTCTGTGACTTGTTTTATTGCTGGCATGCACTAAAAGTGCTCTGTTTGCTGACAATTGCTTAATTCTGTTGCAGCTTGTTTTTATAGTTTTCACTGGAGAGGCCTGGGGTTACCTTGGTAGCAGGAGATTTTTATATGAACTTGATCTACAATCAGATGCTGTTAGTGGCCTAAATAACTCATTAATTGACATGGTAGTCTTCTTCTCTTGGTAAATTGAACTCTTATAATGTAATCTGGGAGTTATGTTATCTACAACATAGTAGTTTTATGCCAATCTTTGTGTGGATAAGCATAATTTTATCCATGTACACATATTGAGATACAATTGTGAATGGTATCTTGTTGTTATACACTGGAAGGGTCTTATTTATCATGTATTTTACTTTAACTAACCATTGTGACCAGAGGAAAAATGTTATGGCTAAATTGGCTATTCTCTATATATTGGGAAGAATAAGATAAAACTTTTTATTACAATTTCAGGAAACTTATGATTTATTGAATAAATTATCTTGGTTGCTTTGGTCTAGAGTGTTAGACAACTCCTTTTGGCTGATCTGTGGGTCCTTGAAGGTTTGAAGGAAGAGAGGTTTAGTTGCAGAGGAGATTTTGAGGAAGGTCTAGGTGACTAACGATTTGGAGAGGATTACACATCTGGAGGAGGCGAGTTGGGAGCAAAAATCAAGGGCATTGTGGTTAAGGGAGAGAGAGAGAGACAAGTGCACAAAGTTCTTCCATCAAATGGCCGATTCTAATAGAAGGAACAATTCCATTGAGCAACTGTTGGTTAATGGCTCAGTATGTTCTACGGCCCCGAGAGGTTTAGTTGGCACCCTAGATTGGATGATCTCTCTCTTGACACCATTGGAGAGACCCTTTGAGAATAATGAGGTCTTCGCAAGGCCTTGTGTCCTGATGGCTTTACTATGGGCTTTTTTAATGCTTGCTGGGAGGTGCTCAGAGCAAACACCAGAGGTTGTCGATATCAAAGACTTTCTTCCTATTAGCTTAGTGGATGTTGTGTATAAGATTTTAGCCAAAGTTGTAGCTAATAGGTGGAAATTGGTTATGGGGAAGATTATTTCGAAGCCTCAGAACGCTTTCATCAAGTGCAGGCAGATCCTAGACTTGGTGCTCATTGCCAATGAGTGCATTGATAGTAGGCTTAGATCTGAGGTTCCAAGTGTTCCATGTAAGCTGGATATTGAACAGGCTTTTGACCATGTCAATTAAGATTTCCTTTTGTATATGTTGAAGAGGTGTGGTTTTGGGAAAAATTTGTGCAAATGGGTGGCTTACTGTATTTTGTTTGTGCGCTTCTCAAACTTGGTGAATGGAACCCCGTCATGTTTCTTTAGCAACTCCTGTGGCTTGAGACAGGGAGATCCTTTGTCTCCCCTTCATTTTGTTATTGTTATGGAAGCATTAAGAAGAATGATTTCATGGGCCGTGTGGGGTGGGACTTTGGAAGAATATTAGGAAGGGTTAGGGGGAGCTATCTAGCCACACTAGATTTGAGATAGGGGATGGCTCCAAAATTCATTTTTGGCATGATGTTTGTTGTGGGGCTCAGACTCTTAGCATTGTTTGTTTGAAGGACACTGCAGTGGCAGACCATTTGGAGCTTTCTAGTGCTTTCCATCAATAGAATATTATCTTTTTCAAACTGGCTCATGATTGGGAGATGAATCATTTTATCTCACTCTTTACATTGGTGTATTCCGTTAGAGTGAGATGGGACGTTGAGGACATACTTCATTGGATTCCTTCCAAGAGAGGGTTGTTTGATGTAAATTTATTATAAGGTTCTTGTTCCTCATGATATCACTCATTTTCCTTGAAGGAGTATTTGATAGAATAAGGCTCTCTTTAGAGTAACTTTCTTTGCTTGGTTGGTCGCTTTAGGGAAAACCATCACCATGGACATGCTAATCCTTACTGTTTGGTGGGTTGGATGTTGATATCTTGGGTGTTCTTTTTTTTCTTTTTTTCCACCAATATTTTGGTTTCTAGAGTTGGAATTAGTGTTTTCTGTTTATTTTATGCATACTAATATACTATTATGGATGACTGGGGTTAAATTAGGCTTATGGCTAGGATTAAATGTTAGTTGGGTTCTAAGATTTTGCCTTATTAGATGGAAGATTATAATATCATTCTTATAGACCTTTTAAAAATTGCCTGTGAATTTTGTGATTACTCTAGTGTTTGCTCGATTCCACATCCAAAAAGATTGTTTTCTTTATGTATCCAAAACACAAAACTGTTTCTTTTATTTTGCTTTTTTTTTTTTCCTCTTATAGGAGATCTCTTTTTGTTCCATCAAGTCTTCTTTGAATACAATCGCCAATTATGAAAACTTTAGAGCACCAAACAACTCTTCAGATTTTTACAAAATTATATATTACAAAATGATAAACCCCAATTATATTTTTTTAGTTTTATTTTATTTGTTTCCCTCCTTTGTTAAGAAGAAATTATCCTCTTTTAATTGCTTTCATCGTCTATAAATATTACCATTAATCATGAAAACAACCTGAAATTTGCATATATTTAAAGTGTCATGCTCAAGAAACCCCTGACACACAAAAAAAAGGGTACAAAAGAAAAAGGAGTCATGTTATGTGTATTTTAGTTTCGTTTTAAAGTAGGTGGTGGGTTGACTTGTACCATCTGGAGTTCGCTTATTCTATCTATGGATAAATTTATCAAGAATCTAACTTTTGGATCATTGGATTATATTGTGTAGGTCATGGAAATTGGATCTGTTGGGAAGGGCTTCAATCAAGGGGTTAACAAGTTTTATGCTCATACAGTAGGGGTGAGAACTCTTTTATATTTATTCTTTGAGCTTAATGTAATTGTTGTTTATATGATTCGTGCAACTTCATAAAAGCATCTTGCATTTGGATTCTCAAAGTTCTTGTTGTGTATTATTTATGTATATCACAGCAATATGGTTCTGGATGTATAAAGGGTGTAGTTTATGGCAGAGGTCATGGTGGTTGTGGCAGCAGGTGGTAGAATATTGACTTTTCACTATAACTTGAGGAGATAATGTTGGCAGCAATTTTTACTGGGGAAGGGTGTAGTTGTTCCGTGAATTGCAGCTCAGTTGGATTGTCATGGACCAAGGTGAAGGCAGTATTCCATTAGTGTTTTCTAGTAGCTTGAATCTGATAACCAGGTTTGTTTGATGTCCACCAAAACTATATCTAGCAATTGACTGACACTGCAGAAGGATGGGAAAGAGTGATTAGAAATGACAATAGTGGCACAAAACTCTCTAAAAACCCAAACCTCAAGCACAGAGATTGTTTTATCTTTTCAAATACACTATTGCAAGAGAAAGAAATAAAGTGTCGGCTGGATATAAAGGGATATAATGGCATGTGGTGCACACTGAGGAAACTTGGTGCACCTCCATAATTTTAGCCAAATCTCCATAACATGACGTTTCCTGACCAATAAAGTCACATTGTACTCTTTAAAAGGCCACAACTCACAATCAGTTCCATGAAAGTGGGGTTCTGGAAGGAGAGATCTGGATATTTCCGTGTCTTTCAGCAATTTTGCATGAAGTGGCTGCTTGAACCTGTGCACTAACACTTGTTGGGGGAAAGAAAGGGAAAGAGAAAAGTTGTACATACATAATTTTTGGTCAACAAATACTCAAAATTTCATTGGATACTCTTGCTATCTTGACTTGTCCCTTCACTCTTATCAATCAAGAGGAAATCTTCAAAACGTTATTGGACTTCTACTCATATTCTGGTCTTTGTATCCAAAGATTGACTCAAAAGTTATAATCATTTAAATGGCATCATAAGATATTGGCTTGACTTCATGAAATTTAATGCCATAGTTTGCTTAGGAAATGTTGGAGCTTGATTATAATTCCTGTTAATATTACTTCGTTTGCTGCATATCGTATGTAATATATAAATGTATGTACAAGTTCCATGGTTTCTTTGATTCCAAGATCTGCCTAAATAGTCAGCATGCCTGTATTGCATACACCCTATAACTTAGGTGGTATTGTTAGCTGAGCTAAACCTAAACGTATGCTTGGTTGTAGGGTTCATCTGCCACAAATGAGACATTGAATGCCCTAAAGCGTGCTCAAGATTCAATGAAATCTGAAGACATAATCATCTCGCAAGCAAATGTTTCAAATCCTGGAATACCTCCATCGTCCTTGATGACATTCCTGAGAAAGGTTTTGGACAGTACATTTGAAGTCCTTTTTCTTTTCTTTTTTTTTTTCATCCACAGCTTTACTGTTTTACTGTTTTTATTTCCCTTTTTTTTGTTTGGGGGGCGGCGCACATTCCAGGCACCTAATATGATACAAAGTTTCTTTCCAATTTTAACAGAAACTAAACCACCCTTGCATCATATCAAAACAAAAGATTGGGTCTTTTATCTTTCCCCTTGCCAGCTGGTTCCATTATTTTTGTTTTAATAGTTTCTTGGCATAATTTATATGCTGATGCATCAGGTACTGCCAATTTACCCTGTATTGGCCATGTAGATGTTCTCCTGTGTTCAGAACCTTGTCATCCATTGGTTGGATGTAACCAAATACTAGCCAGTATGACTGTTCATGTCCTACTTACTATGCTTAGTTTGCCCTTTTTTTCCCCATGCCATAGTCCCATCCTGCTTAGTGTTCAGCCACAGAGACAAATTGATACCAGAGGTGTGACCCTTGAGTGCTTTCTAAAAAAATATTTCGTTGAAGATCATTTGCGTTCTTTTACTATTTTTTGATAGTGTATGAGTGTTATTGTGAAAGGCACTTGGTATAAAATTTGCTTCCACACTGTACTGACATTGACAAATCAATATGGAACGCCCTCTAGTCACGTAGTTTGTTGAACTACAATATAATGAAATTTGAGTTCTGCTGGACCAAGACAACCATTTTTATAGGAGTAGATGAAAACTAGATTTATGCAGCCTATGCAGAAGCAGCCTGGACAAGGGATGGAAAACATTGATGATAGTGGTGATGGTGACATTGAAAGAAATGACAATGATACTAGACTGTGGTGTGACCATTGCACCATTATGATGGAAAGATAAAAAGGCTAATGGATTGTTTAGAATGTAGCAGTTAGGCTGTTCTTCCAATATAATGCATATAATAAATAACACTTTTTAATATATATATATATATATGAAAAATGAATTTTTAAGAAGTGCCAAAGTGGCAGCAGCTTATGTACACGGAATATACAAACTGAATACAACGGTGGATCATCAATTTATTCAAAACACCCACTCTGCCATTAATAATTGGATTGGGTTTTGAACTGATATTCATATTCCTAGACGCTTTGTTCTTCAATTAAAGGAATGTTGCATGCCACAATTCTAAGGGAAGCCTCATTATTTGGATACAAAGAACTCTGAATCAGAAGAATTTAAAATTGAAGGAATGGAATTTGCAGTACTGTCTAGACCAATTCTTCTTTTTTAGCTTAGCCCTTTATTGGTTCTGTATGAAGATCTTCGCCAAGTTTTCCTTCTCTCTCTCTCTCTCTCTCCCCTAACAAATTGTTGCTGCTTACACAATTTTTCTTCTCTTCTAACTCTAATGGTTATTGGCTGCTTCCTCCTCCCTCCCAAACCCTCCCTCTTACAGAATTCACTCACTTCCGGTGTTGTATTAGAAGATTTTGATAGTATCTTCAGCAACAAGTTTTACCATAGCCACCTTGATGATATATGTGAGTTGGTTTTTTTATTCTTGGATGCTTCTCTTCTTCCTTGATTCAATCATCCTGTGTTATACAGCTATACCTGATCACTTTTTTTTTTTTTTTTGGTGTAGCAAATATAAACTCTTCAGCTGTAGTGGCTGCAGCTTCCATTGTTGCCCGCACCCTTTACATACTTGCAAGCGGCAATAAAAATTTGAGTAATTCAGCTCTATCTGCTATCAAGGTGAATGTCTCACTAGTTGAAGAACTTATGGGTTGCCTATTGGACTGCAATCCAGGTCTTTCTTGTGAGCTGGTGAAGAACTATATATCTCCCAGCAGTAGCTGCCCCAGCCATTATGTCGGTGTTATCCGTGGTGAACCTTCCTCCAAACCTTATCCTGGATATGTAGATGATTTCTCCAGATTCTTGTGGAATTTTCTGGCTAACAGAACATCTATTCCCAGCAAGAATGCTAGTTCTGTTTGTTCACATGGTTGCAGCAGAGGTGAAGTTTGTGTTAGGGCAGAACCAGATGGAAAGGGAGCTTGCGTTATTTCCACAACCAGGTATTTCACTTGCATATAAATACTAATTTATAATGGGCAGTGCAGTGCCTGCATAAACATGCTTGATTAAACTTTAGGATATTAGTGGCACATTTATTTATTTTGTTGAAGAATGCTTACCCTAGCCCCTATGGGGGTATTGACTTGTCTTGAATTTGATTCATTTTGTTTGAGAATTTTCCCTTACCACTCCCTGCTACAATTATTTATACATGAACCTCATCCCTGTAGGGTCCCGGGCCTTAGCTGGTTACTAGATTTTAGGCCTGTAAATGAGACAAGCTGTTCATGAGCATTCGAATTTCAACTCACTTAGAGTCTGTTTGTGTTGGTTTACAAATAGATGCCAGACAATTGCCAAAAAAGAAAAAATAGATGCTCAATTTTTTCCCTTATCAGACATTCAATTTCAAGCAAAGAAGTAAATCATTTGACTCCAGTAATTCAAATCGAATTCAAAAAATGTATTCTTGTACAGTTTGCAGATTTATTTGTTTTGGTTTTGATCTATGAATAATACTACGAATATATGTGAAATTGGGTCAAAACCCCATCAATATTTGTTGGACATCGACGTAACATAGTTTGTCCCTTTAACTTATATAAGCCTTCCCATTTTGGCTATTATTGTCTTGGAAATTTTTTTTTTCTTTTGTTTTTGGATTAAACTTTGGCTATAAATAGGCCCTCCATGTTTTCAACTTTGACGTGTAAGCTTGCAAGGATAGCAAGTGTCCTATCTTTTGAGTCGTGAACTAGTTATTATGGCAAGGATCATAGTGTGTTAGTGTTGTTCATATTCAAATGTTGAAAAGTTTGTGCGCTCATCAAGTGGCTTGTGAGCTCGATAAGATTATGTCAAACCAAGTTCAGGCTCAGGTTTTAGAGCCCAAAAAGATCTCAATTGGAGTTCAAGCTTGCATAATTTTTAACAAGCCTTTGAACAGGGCAAAGCTTGGCTCATTTGCAGTCCTCTTAGCTTCATCTCTTGTGTTGATGGGTTTATGGTGAAATAAAAAAATTTAATGGAATCCCAAGCAAAGCCTGCCCTGGACTCAACTTTGGTTGAATATGTCAATTTGACAATCTCTACCCCTCTTATTGTTGTACCGACCCTATCCAACAAATTTTGATGAAAAATGGTAGCCAGTACTTAACTTACCTTTGGATGCAAATCATATGTAGGTTTTGCTAGTAGGCTTACCTAGATCAAACTGAACTTTTGACATTTTTGCGCAGCTACCTTGCACTTTGTGCTTGACTGCCCTCATTGCCTGTGTAAAGGGCAGCATGGCCTGATTGAAGCTTTTCATTTTGTAATTGGATCAACATGATGAATTTGCAAGTGACTTGCAATACTTCCATGTTATGATTATGTGTTATTAAAGACTGAAGAGTAATTTTCTCTAAGTTAAGTCTTGTGGTTGATGATTACAGGTATGTTCCAGCATATTCAACACGTTTAAAGTACGAATCTGAAACTTGGATTGTCTTGCCGCCTAATTCCTCTGATCCAATGGGTAAGTTGGACCCTGTTTGGACGGAGAGCAATTGAATGCAATTGGGTTCCGGGTCTACACAGTGCAGTATGCTACTTATGACGGTCTTGTGTTGCTTGGTGGAATCACTGTCACAGTCTTAGCTTATGTTGCAATTGTAATTACAAGATCCATCATCACAAAGACCTTGAAGCGAGATTGACAAGGTTTTTATTTAGGGTTTTGAAACATTCATGCGTGGACATGGTAGAAATATGATGGTAAATAGCCATTGAATAATTTGTTATAGGTTGTATAGATACTTGAGGGGATGTTGCATTTTTGAGCTTCATCCTTGTGCCATTTGAATTTTGCTGGAAGTTTGTAGCATTAAAGTTTGTACTGATATCCCTACACATTTTAGAATAGCGAATGGAGTTGCCTAAACAGAAATCTGGAGCATTTTTTATCCTCTGGCAGTTGCTGGACTTCTAATTTTTTTTTAACTTTTTAGATTTTAAAGAAACTTGTAACTCTTTTTCAAATACAAAGTTTGAGATTAATTCTCTCCTTTCATTATTAATGAGCTTGATGTCTTTAAATAGACAATTACAATGCATGGTAGTAGAATAAACTACTCTAATAATAATACTTTTATCTCTAATATTTAAATTCTAATCCCTAATTCTAATGTTATCTTTAAAGATAACATATTATCCTAAGGTATTTTAATCCTAAAAGAATACCTGGTCCTGTATTAGTGAACCCCTAACAGTACTCCAACTTGTTCAACCAAAGCATATGCGAAGAGTAGAACTTATTAGAAGCGACAGAAAAGATTAGCAAAGGAAACAACAAAGCAGCCCTAGTAGCTGTTGAAGCATAGGTGTAAAACCTTAACCCGACACGATTAGACCCAATCGTGCACTCGCATATCATTTAGACACGCATCTGCTTAGCTAAACGGGTAATCGGGTTTGACATTTATTATGACATTTAAAATAAACGTAAATCTGACACAATTCGCTTTACCCATTTAAAATAATCGGGTCTAATTGGATGACACGATCGACACGATTAACAAACAAAATACGATTTTTTTTAATTAATGAGAATTTTCATTAAAAAGTAAAAACCACAGCTCAAACTTCAAAGCCTCAATTCTCAAACCAGAGCAACCACTTAACAATTTACATTTTACAATCCCTTACAAACTGAAAACCAACCAAAAAGGAAAAAATCCTCAAAATAGGAGAGGAAACAGACTATAATCATTAATCAAGCTATCAAATTATTCAAATATTGTTATTATATTATATATTATGATACGGGAATCGGGATACCCAACCCAAGGACCAAGGTCACAAAATCATACCTGCCATTATGGCGACACGATCCCAACGGCGAGGAGGCGTGGCTAACGGCGACGGGCGTAGAGGTGGACTGCAGAGAGAGATCCGAGGCCCGAGAGGGAGAGGGAGACGGAGAGGCGAGAGTCGAGATCTCAGAGACTGAGAGGCGCAGGCTGGGAGTGGAGGCACGACGGTGGGACTCTAGCTGGGAGTGGACTGCACGGCCGACTGGGTGATTCAAGTCACGCACGGGTCTGTGAGTGGAGGGGAGGGTGATGGCCTGATGGGTCTGTGAAGTGAACCTTTAGTTTAGTGTTTTACTGTTTTTTTTTTTTAGTTTTTAGTTTTTAGTTATTAATTAATTAATTAAATTTATTGTTTATTATTTTTCTTTTTCTCTAAAAAAAAAATCTGGCGGTGGACCCGCTGCAATATTAGCCGGGTCTACATGCCGCACCGCCATTAACGTTGGCGGGTCTACCCGCCAGACACGAAAATTCGCGGGTCTTAAACGGGTAGACCCGATTAAGACCCGAACCCGATTAACCCAAACCCATTACCTATTTATTCGTATCGTGTTCGTGTCGTTTTCGCGAGTCGTGTGAAAATTGCCGGCCCTGGTTGCAAGAATTTGAGCCTTTATAAAGCACCAACACGAACTCTTTTGCCATTGTTAGGTTCAAGTTGAAAAGAAGGAAGAAAAAAAATACGTGGGCGTCAGCGGGCTTTACAGTTTGCAATTTTCACGAGGCCCACAATACTGAAGCCCAGATTAGAAACACCTGACAAAATCTTTTGTTTTTTCGTTCATTCCTACGCGAAGAAGCGCTGGTTCCACGCCTGGCATTTGTTGAACCATCCATATTGGCAGCTCCAGCTCCAGCTCCAGCTCAAGGCTCAAACACACTGTGACATAAACCTCAGAGAGAGAGAGAGAGAGAGAGGGAGATCTCAGTAGAAAGAAATGGGGTTGGGCATGCTAGCTTCAAGGGTCATGAGACCCACCGCCTCGAAGCTCCCCCGGAATCTCCTCTCGCACTTCCAAATCCGACACATAGTCTCCACCCCGGAGTCCTCGGCGGCCCAGGCCCAGCCCGAGCCCGAGCCGACCCCGCCGCCGCCAAGGACCCCGGTGGCCGGGGCCCGAGTCCACTTCACGAACCCGGACGACGCGATCGAAGTGTTCGTGGACGGGTACCCGGTGAAGATCCCCAAGGGCATGACGGTGCTCCAGGCCTGCGAGGTGGCCGGCGTCGACATCCCTCGTTTCTGCTACCATAGCCGCCTCTCCATTGCTGGCAACTGCCGTATGTGCCTCGTCGAGGTTGAGAAGTCCCCCAAGCCCGTCGCCTCCTGCGCCATGCCGGCTCTTCCCGGTTGGTTCGCCTTCCCCCTCTTCAATTTCTTTGCTTTCGGTGCTTCATTTGGGTCTGATGAATGAGTTATTGCTTTAATTATTCTTTTTTCGTAAAGTAGTTTTGTAATTTGCATTGTGTGATTCATTTCGTTTTGATTTCCTTTTGTATACATTATTGTGCTGCTTGAGGATTATACTGTATGGTTCATTATTGCTATAATTAAATCAATAAGGTAGCATTTGTAATGGTATATTTTCGCTTTCACTGTGTTCGTTTTTATGATATAACCTAGTCATTTCGTTTTAGATAACTGTGGTCTGTAATAAGGTAGCATTTTTGCCTTTTTGTCTTCTAATATTCCTTTTTCCCCCTAAAAAAAAAAAATCATTTTTCCCCCCTGATTACTGGTATTAGGTCTTAATTGGGTTATGTTGACTATCTCCATTTTTGTGTTTTGTAAATTCTTTTTTGCTCTGTTTGCCATGATCATCCTGTAATCTATATTAGTAGGAATCAAGTTTTCATTTCCATTATCATCTTGACCCTTCATGAATTGTGATTTGTAATAATTTCATTTGAATCTGAATGGCTTTAAACTAGTTAATGGTATAATTGTTGTTTTGTGGTAAGTGCTGAATAACTCATTTTCTTTGGATGATTTGCTGATTCATCTGAGAGTTTGGTTTTAGGGATGAAAATTAAAACCGATACACCTGTGGCAAAGAAGGCTCGAGAAGGAGTGATGGAATTTTTGCTGATGAACCATCCGTTGGATTGTCCAATCTGTGATCAGGGTGGAGAATGTGACCTCCAGGATCAGTCTATGGCATTTGGATCTGATCGCGGTCGGTTCACAGAAATGAAGAGATCTGTGGTGGATAAGAATCTTGGTCCTCTAGTGAAGACTGTGATGACTCGGTGCATTCAGTGTACAAGGTCAGAATCAGGGGTTTATTCTCATTTTTTTAGTATTGATCTGATTGTTTCAGAGCATAAAACTTTCCTTCGATTCCTGAATACAAATGGTTTGGCCAAATGGCACTTCCATTTCCGGGATAATAAGTGAGATATGGTTCAACTTATATTGGGTGTGTCATTGCTTGGAGCATCTCCAGCAATACTTGTAACTTAGCTTTTTAGTTAAATTTAGCCATTATGTCCTCCTTTTTTTTTGCTCCAGCAGTCATTATAAAGTAGCCGTTTTCTCTACGATTGCTACTGTGAACTTTCATATTTGAAAGTTCACTATAGCAACTGTAACTAATATAATATATTTTCCTTTCTTATTTTACTCTTTCTTTCTCTCTCCCTCATTTTCTCTCTCTAGTTCATCTCCAAGACTCAAGACTACCGAAACACCTCTCAGCATCCAAAATATTTTTTCCTCTTCTCTTTCTCTGCCACTTTCTCTTCTTCTCTCCTCTTTCATTCTCAACTCCCATTTTTTTTTTCCTTGAAACTTTTGTCTCTGAAACTCTAGGACGCTGGAAAGAAAACTCTTGAAGGTTAGTGAAAAGTTTTTAAGAAATTTCGGTTTAGTGGGTTAACAAAGATGATGGGTTTTAGGAAATTTTGGTTCAAAGGGTTTATCAAGATGATGAGTTTTATGAAATTTTGGTTCAAATTAAAGGTTGAAATCAGATTTCATGGGTTTTAGTAGATTTGGGTTTTGAAGCTTTGCTAAGTTTTTGTTTAATTTCCTGTAAAAAAATGGGACTTTTTTTTAAATAAAATTGGCTGTCAATGTTTGTATATATAAAGATATTGTGGTGAATTGAGGTTTAATGTTGATGTTCGTCACATATTGGGGTTTAATGTTAATGTTGATTTTTTCTTCAACATACATGGCAATATATACACAACTTGTATGTGTGAATTTACAAGAGAATAGCAGAGAATAATAATTTTCCAGTATTTCACAACAATATATGAAATGAATGATTTCATATATATGTTTATTTTTCCTTTGATCGAGTATTGGAAAAAAAATATATAATAAAAAAAGAATGAGAAATAATATTTAAAAGGAAGTAAACTGTAAAATAGAATATCTGTTGGAGTGTAGTGAAAAAACAGTAGCTAAAGTAGTGAGTTGTGCTTTTTCAGTAGCTAAACTAACAACCATTGCTAGAGATGCTCTTACCAATCCATTTTTTTTTTGGTGGGGGGTGTTTAGGGAAATGTATCTAGATACTTTTATTCTTGGAGCAAAAATATTAATATGAGTTGGATTCCCAAGGTACCACTGGGATTGGAGTGTGTTAGAATGGGACAAAGAAGAGTACATGTCCTTTTGAATTACTTACATGATAATATTTCAAAGCCTTTTTTTGTCCTTTTTCAACTATGTGAGGAATGTTTGTAGCTATGGAATTTCTTACAGAAGACACTAGATTTGAAGAGGACGTTGGAGGAGCTCAAGTCCTTTTATTCTCTTTTTACTTGGATAAATGCGTTTTTAGCTCCCTTGGTGATTGGTTTTAATGATTTTCTTGTACTTTTTTCTACTCCTATTTAAGTGTTTCTCTTGTCTATTTAGTCCTTCTGTCATGTGTGCTTAGTTCTCACTTTGAATGGCCATTAGGCCTTAATGTGGACTTAGAATTTCTTACAGTATATTGAGTGGTAATTTTATGGAAATTTAATTAATTTCACTCTCAGTTTTCCAATTTTTTTAACTTATCTGTGGCAAGATCATGCTACCCTATTCTTAAAAGAAGTGATAGCTAGTTTGGGCCTTTTGTTAGTCTTTGACCTATCTTGTATTCAATTATTTGGCTTGCTTAGAGCATCTTCCTAGGGTATCTTGGTAGAAATCTTTTTGGGAGGCTTGTGGTCTTAGAGAGTATGACCCCATAGATCCCAAGTTCAAGACTTGTTAGGTGCAAACTCCCCCTTGGAGTCACATCCCCTAGTGTAAAAGACCGTGATTTACCCTGATCCATGTAGGGAAACTTCTAAGGATGTGGTGCATGGGTCCAAGGTTTACTCTGCAAGGGTGGGTCCAAATGGCCTTGCCTTGTTGAGGTTCTCTGTCATTAAAAAAAAAAAAAAAAATCTTTTTTGTCCCTGTTTGTTTCTTTCCTGAGGTGCATTTTGTTTTGCAGGAAGTACCTTTGGTTCTCATGCTTTAATGTATTGAAAGAGTCCTAGAGAAATAGATATCAATTTAACATCATAGATTGTGAATTGTGAGTCCTCTAATTTGACTTATAGAAGCTTCATTTTGATCTATCTAATTTGTGAGTCCTCCAGATGGAGTATGATCTGATTGCTTTGACAGCTTGTTGTGCAATCACTGCGTTAGCTATGGCTTCTCTGAGAATATATGTTGGGTTCTGACACTTGGTAATGGAACATATCAAAGTATAATATTTTTGAATCCAGCATAAAACAGAAAGAAATGCATTTAAATTTTGTTTTAGAAAAAAATGTGTATGCATTTTAGTCGTAGATCCGTGATCTTTAACAAGCTTTTGATGTAAACAATATTTTGCTCCAACAGGTGTGTCAGGTTTGCAACAGAGGTTGCTGGGGTTCAGGATCTAGGCATGTTGGGTCGTGGCAGTGGAGAGGAAATTGGGACCTATGTTGAAAAACTTATGACAAGTGAACTTTCTGGAAATGTGATAGATATCTGTCCTGTGGGAGCTCTTACTTCAAAACCTTTTGCATTTAAAGCCCGAAATTGGGAGTTGAAGGGAACAGAAACAATTGATGTTACTGATGCAGTTGGATCTAACATACGAATTGATAGCAGAGGTCCAGAGGTCATGCGCATCCTTCCACGGTTAAATGAGGTAAATTCTAAGCTAGATTGTACAGCCATATTTCTGTTGTGGTGTTACTTCGTTGTGTTTTGTCAAAGCATATTGTCCCTCTTTTATTCTGCAAACTTTGCTATGCAGCCTAAGATCTTAGCTTTTCTTAACATACATAAGGCTATTTCTCATTTATGAAATAAGAGAACTAGACAAGTAGATTTGATTTAAACATGCATAATATATTTAGAATGTTGTTGGTCATTGATTATCTTTTACATAGAATTTAAATAGTGAAGAGAAGTTGGTATTCCTGTGCTTTTAAAACAATCTTAGAGCTATAGGCGTGGGAGTGGAAACATTTTGTAAAATTTTGAACTTCTGGTTGGATATTAATGTCTTTTACCATCTTTCAATGTGTTAATTTACCTATTCAACCAGCTGCGCTTTCTAATTGCAGGACATAAATGAAGAATGGATATCAGACAAGACTCGTTTTTTTTATGATGGTTTGAAGAGGCAGAGGCTAAATGACCCTATGATTCGTGGTGCTGATGGGCGTTTTAAGGCTGTTAGTTGGCGTGATGCTCTTGCTGTGGTTGCCGAGGTAGCACATCAAACTAAACCAGAGGAAATTGTTGGAATTGCTGGTCAGCTGTCTGATGCAGAATCCATGATGGCACTAAAAGATTTCTTAAATAAAATGGGGTCAAATAATGTGTGGTGTGAAGGAAATGGTGTGAACACTGATGCTGATCTGCGATCAGGATATCTAATGAATAGTGGCATTGCTGGTCTTGAGAAAGCAGATGTCTTCCTTTTGGTTGGTACCCAGGTAAATGTTTCTGGCCTCCACACAATCCTCGTTGCAAAACTCTAATTTCTATTTACTTCAATATTTAAGTAAGATGTAACCTCTATCATTGTTTGGCATGTAGGGATTGTGGATGGGTGAGTGTGTAGTGAGTTTTTGTTGCAGTCTTTGGTACTATTTGTATTTTAAATTTGTTATCTAATGTTTTCATAACAAAATTGCCAGCCAAGGGTGGAAGCTGCCATGGTAAATGCCCGAATCCAAAAGACAGTCCGTGCAACCCAAGCTAAGGTCGGTTACATAGGCCCTGCAGCTGATTTCAACTATGATCATCAGCATCTTGGCACAGGCCCTCAAACACTCATTGAAATTGCTGAAGGTTGTCACCCCTTTTGCTCAGCCCTTCTGAATGCCAAAAATCCTGCCATCATTGTCGGTGCAGGACTTTTTGAGAGGAAGGACAAGGATGCAATTTTCTCTGCTATTGAGACAATTTCAAAATATGCCAAAGTCATCCGACCAGATTGGAATGGTTTCAACGTATTGCTTCTTAATGCTGCCCAAGCTGCAGCACTTGACCTTGGACTTGTGCCTGAATCTGGAAAAAGCATAGAATCCGCCAAATTTGTGTATCTGATGGGCGCTGATGATGTGAACATGGAAAAGGTTCCCGCTGATGCCTTTGTCGTATATCAAGGGCATCATGGGGACCGTGGTGTGTATCGTGCAAATGTCATTCTCCCCGCAGCAGCATTCAGTGAGAAGGAAGGGACATATGAAAATACAGAAGGGTGCATTCAACAAACGTTGCCTGCAGTTCCAACAGTTGGTGATGCCAGGGATGATTGGAAGATTATTCGAGCTCTGTCGGAAGTGGCAGGGGTGAGGTTACCGTATGATTCACTTGGGGCAATTCGCTCCCGGATCAAGACAGTGGCGCCAAACCTCGTGCACATGGATGAGAGAGAGCCAGCAACCTTTTCAGCCTCACTGAAGCCCAACTTCAGTCACGAAATGAGCTTGACTGCGTTCGGGTCTACCGTTGAAAATTTCTATATGACTGACTCTATTACCAGGGCATCAAAGATTATGGCTCAATGCAGTGCATTGCTGTTGAAGAAGTGAGCAGTAGATTCTTACTATTCTAAAATAAAGGTTCAGCAAATTCACTTCTTTTTTTATTTTATTTTTTCCTTTTTCTGCCCCTTCAGTTATCATCGCCTGGGCCGTGTGAGGCCCTATTTGGCCCAAGCTTCTGGAACATTGGAAGTAATCCAATAAAAGTTTTTGGCGCTGTCTATTTCACTGTAATATGTTTACTGCGATGTAAAAACATTTTTCCTGTAAAACTGTTTTGGTTGTAAAATTTGGGATTCTCCAATGCTTATTCTGTTGCATTGGCTCAAGTTACTACTTAAATTATGCGTATTTGCTCATGTTTCCTCCACGATGCTTTCATCCGGCTTATACACGCACGCGGCAGTCTCTCTCGCCAACAACAGCAGCTAATGCTTTTTTTTCTTCTTTCTTTTTTTTTAAGGGTAAAGTCTATATTTCCCTTTCAAACTATCACCAAATTGATAATGTCTCCTCAAACTTTCAATTGTGACAATGTCTTCCTCAAACTACCAAAACATTATCAATGTCCTCTCTAAAGCTAGCAAAAAGATTAAAATGACCCTATATATTTCTCAATAAGACAAAAATACCTCTATAAACTAAAAAAAATATTTAAAAAACGAAAAATTTCAATTTAAAAAGAACGATTTTTTTTAAAAAAAAATATTTTTTAAACGAAAATTATTTTTTAAACAATTTTTTTAATTGAAATTTTTATTTAAAGTATTTTTTTTGTCATTTTTTTTAGAAAACGACAATTTTATTTTCTTACACAGAAATTTTTATTTAAAAAAAAAAACAGAAATTTTTATTTTAAAAAGTTATAAAACAAAAAAAAAATCAATTTTTATAAATAAAAAAATTCGAAATTTTTTCATTTTTTTCTTATATAAAGGATTTGTTTTTTTTTTAATTTTTAATTTTTCACCCTTTGGATTTTTTTTTAATTTTTTTAGTTTTATGCTTTTTTTGAAAGTTTTAATATTTTTTTTTACTAGGATAGTTTCGTCATTGGGGGAATATTGACAATATTTTAGTAGTTTGGAGAAGACATTATCACAATTGAAAGTTTGAGGGGATATTATCAATTTGATGATAGATTGAGTGGGAATTTGTGGACTTTCCCTTTTTTTTAATTAATTTGCTTCCGTCAACTTAAGAATTCTCTGCCCCGAATTTTACAGAATTCAGGGGGTTCGGGCGCCCCAGGCAGGTGGGCTGGGGCTTCACAGTTCACACCCCAAGCTGAGCTGCTTGAGGATTACACCGTATGGTTCATGCTTGAGAATTTGAGCCTTTGAGGGAGAAGGATCCTCTCCATTTAAAATGAAATGAAATGGAGGGGATTCATTTACATTCGAATGTTTTTAGACAAAAATGCCCTCTTGTTTTAACTAAATGGATTCCCTCCATGTAGAGCAGTAGCAGTAGCAGTAGAGGATCCTTCTCCCTCAAAGTCTCAAAAATGATTACCTCGGGGCCGGAGCTAAGTGCTTTACTTTGGTGAGGATCCGGGATAATACTGCTAATCCAGACAAAGCACAACAAAACCTTTTACTTGCATTTGCTCAGGCTTAGGGATGTCTCAGTAGAAACAAATGGGGTTGGGCATGCTAGCTTCAAGAGTCATGAGACCCACCGCCTCGAAGCTCCCCCGGAATCTCCTCTCGCACTTCCAAATCCGACCCATAGTCTCCACCCCGGAGTTCTCGGCGGCCCAGGACCAGCCCGAGCCGACCCCGCCGCCAAGGACCCCGGTGGCCGGGGCCCGAGTCCACTCCACGAACCCGGACAACGCGATCGAAGTGTTCGTGGACGGGTACCCGGTGAAGATCCCCAAGGGCATGACGGTGCTCCAGGCCTGCGAGGTGGCCGGCGTCGACATCCCTCACTTCTGCTACCACAGCCGCCTCTCCATTGCCGGCAACTGCGGTATGTGCCTCGTCGAGGTCGAGAAGTCCCCCAAGCCCGTCGCCTCCTGCGACATGCCGGCTCTTCCCGGTTGGTTCGCCTTCCCCCTCTTCAATTTCTTTGCTTTCGGTGCTTCATTTGGGTCTGATGAATGTTATTCATTTAACTATTCTTTTTCCGAAAATAGTTTTATAATTTGCATTATGTGATTCATTTCGGTTTGATTTCCTTTTGTATACATTATTGTGCTGCTTGAAGATTACACTGTATGGTTCATTTTGTTTTCTGTCCTTATAAGCTGCCATAATTAAATCAATAAGGTAGCATTTGTAATGGTATATTTTCGCTTTCACTGTGTACGTTTTTATGATAGAACCTAGTCATTTCGTTTTAGATAACTGTGGTCTGTAATAAGGTAGCCTTTTTGTCTTCAAATATTCCTTTTTTCCCCCTCCCTTATATATATATATATATATATATATATATATTTTTTTTCCACTGATTACTGGTATTAGGTCTTAATTGGGTTATGTTGACTATCTCCATTTTTATGTTTTGTAAATTGTTTTTTCCTCTGTTTGCCATGCTCATCCTGTAATCTATATAGAATTAGTAGGAATCAAGTTTTCATTTCCATTATCATCTTGACCCTTCATGAATTGTGATTTGTAATAATGTCATTTGAATCTGAATGGCTTTAAAGTAGTAAATGGTATAATTGTTGTTTTGTGGTAAGTGCTGAATAACTCATTTTTTTTGGATGATTTGCTGATTCATCTGAGAGTTTGGTTTTTAGGGATGAAAATAAAGACGGATACACCTGTGGCAAAGAAGGCTCGAGAAGCGGTGATGGAATTTTTGCTGATGAACCATCTGTTGGATTGTCCAATCTGTGATAAGGGTGGAGAATGTGACCTCCAGGATCAGTCTATGGCATTTGGATCTGATTGCAGTCAGTTCACGGAAATGAAGAGATCTGTGGTGGATAAGAATCTTAGTCCTCTAGTGAAGACTGTGATGACTCGGTGCATTCAGTGTACAAGGTCAGAATCAGGGGTTTGTTCTCATTTTTTTAGTATTGATCTGATTGTTTCAGAATATAAAACTTTCGTTTGATTCCTGAATACAAATGGTTTGGCCAAATGGCACTTCCATCCCCGGGATAATAAGTGAGATATGGTCCAACTTATATTGGGTGTGTCATTGCTTACCCATCCAATTTTTTTTGGTGGGGAAATGTATCTAGATACTTTTGTTCTTGGAGCAATAATATTAATATGAGTTGGATTCCCAAGGTACCACTGGGATTTGAGTGTGTTAGAGTGGGACGAAGAAGAGTACCTGTCCTTTTGAATTACTTTCATGATAATTTTTCAAAGCCTTTTTTTGTCCCCTTTTTCGCCTTTGTGAGGAATGTTTGTAGCTATTGAAGTTCTTACAGAAGACACTAGATTTGAAGAGGATGTTGTAGGAGCTCAAGTCCTTTTATTTTCTTCTTACCTGGACAGCTGCATTTTTAGCTCCCTTGGTGATTGGTTTTAATGATTTTCTTTTTGAGTGTTTCTCTTGTCTATTTAGTCCTTCTGTCATGAGTGCTTAGTTCTCACTTTGAATGGCCATTACTATTAGGCCTTAATGTGGACTTAGAATTTTTTACAGTATATTGAGTGGTAATTTTATGGAAATTTAATTAATTTCACTCCCAGTTTTCCAATTTTTTTAGCTTATCTGTGGCAAGATCATGCTGCCCTATTCTTAAAGGAAGTGATAGCTAGTTTGGGCCTTTTGTTAGTCTTTGACAAATCTGGTATTCAGTTATTTGGCTTGCTTAGAGCATCTTCCTAGGGTGTCCTGGTAGAAATCTTTTTGAGAGGCTTGTGGTCTTAGAGAGTATCACCCCATAGATCCCAAGTTCAAGACTTGCTAGGATTTCCCCGTGCTCTACAGTATTGCTCGTGAGAAGGATGCTTCAATGGCAGCCAGTGTGGAGGTTCTAGGTGGAGCTTCTCATTGGAATGTTATCTTTAGCAGAGAAGTTCATGATTGAGAGGTGGATGTCGTTACTGCTTTTTTCAGAAATTGCAGTCTGTCTCAATTCGAATGGGGAGCCAAGATAAATTGTGGTGGATTCCCTCCAAAAAATGAATTTTTAAGGTCAAAGATTACTTCGGAGCCTTGTCTATTGCGGAAGGAAGCGGTTTCCCTTGGAAGAGTGTGTGGAGGACCAAGTCTCCCCCAAGGGATGCGTTTTTGTTGTGGTCAGCAGCGCTTGGGAAAATTTTCACTTTGGATAATCTAAGGAAGAGACAAGTGGTCGTCATTAATAGATGCTACTTGTACAAGAAAGATGGAGAGTCGGTCCATCATTTACTCCTTCATTGCAAGGTAGCCCATGCTTTGTGGTGCAATATTTTTAGCCAACTTGGTCTTTCTTGGGTCATGCCTAGTAGTGTTTTGGATTTGTGTGCTTGCTGGTGTTCTTCTAGTTGGACTAGGGGTGCTGTGGCTTGGAAAATGGTGCCCATTTGTATTTTTTGGACCATTGGAGAAAAACGATAGGTGTTTTGAGGACTTGGAAAGCTCTATGGAAGAGATTCTATCCTCTTTGTTGTATTCCTTTCCCCCTTGTCTCTTAGTTACGCAAACTTTCTTTCCCGCTTTTCTTTTTCTAGTTAGGTGTTCTTCTTGTATATATCCTATGTACTTTTGGGCCGTCTTACGCTTTTTAATAAATTCGTTATGACTTATTAAAAAAAAAAAAAAAGGTTCAAGACTTGCTAGGTGCAAACTCCCCCGTGGGGCCACATCCCCTGGTGTAAAAGCCAGTGATTTACCCTGATCCATGTAGGGAAACTTCTAAGGATGCGGTGCACGAGTCCAAGGTTTACTCCGCAAGGGTCGGTCCGAAGGGTCCTGCCTTGTCAAGGTTCTCCGTCATAAAAAAAAATAAAAAATAAAAACTAAAAAAACTTTTTGGTTCCTATTTGTTTCTTTCCTGAGGTGCATTTCATTTTACTGGAAGCACCTTTGGTTCTCATGCTTTAATGTATTGAAAGAGTCCTAGAGAAATAGATATCAATTTAACATCATAGTTCATAGATGGTGCATTGTGAGTCCTCTAATTTGATTTATAGAAGCTTCATGTTGATCCATCTAATTTGTAAGTCCTCTAGATGGAGTATGATTTGATTGCTTTGACAGCTTGTTGTGCGATCACTGCGTTAGCTATGGCTTCTCTGCGAATATATGTTGGGTTCTGACACTTGGTAATGGAACATATCAAAGTATAATATTTTTGAATCCTGCATAAAACAGAAGAAATGCGTTTAAATTTTGTTTTAGAAAAAAATGTGTATGCATTTTAGTTGTAGATCCGTGATCTTTAACGAGCTTTTGATGTAAACAATTTTTTGCTCCAACAGGTGTGTCAGGTTTGCAACAGAGGTTGCTGGGGTCCAGGATCTAGGCATGTTGGGTCGTGGCAGTAGAGAGGAAATTTGGACCTATGTTGAAAAACTTAGGAGAAGTGAACTTTCTGGAAATGTGATAGATATCTGTCCTGTGGGAGCTCTTACTTCAAAACCTTTTGCATTTAAAGCCCGAAATTGGGAGTTGAGGGGAACAGAGACAATTGATGTTACTGATGCAGTTGGATCTAACATACGAATTGATAGTAGAGGTCATGCGCATCCTTCCACGGTTAAATGAGGTAAATTCTAAGCTAGATTGTACAGCCATATTTCTGTTGTAGTGTTACTTCGTTGTGTTTTGTCAAAGCATATTGTCCCTCTTTTATTCTGCATACTTTGCTGTGCAACCTAAGATCTTAGCTTTTCTTATTTCTCATTTATGAAATAAGAGAACTAGACAAGTAGATTTGATTTAAACATGCATAATATATTTAGAATGCTGTTGATCATTGATTATCTTTTGCATAGAATTTAAATAGTGAAGAGAAGTTGGTATTCCTGTGCTTTTAGAACAATCTTAGAGCTATAGGTGTGTGGGAGTTGAAACATTTTGTAAAATTTTGAACTTCTGGTTGGATATTAATGTCTTTTACCATCTTTCAATGTGTTAACTTACCCATTCAACCAGCTGCGCTTTCTAATTGCAGGACATAAATGAAGAATGGATATCAGACAAGACTCGTTTTTTTTATGATGGTTTGAATACAGAGAGGCTAAATAAACCTATGATTCGTAATGCTGATGGGCGCCTTGAGTACGTGAGCTGGCATGATGCTCTTACTTTGGTTGCCAAGGTAGCACATCAAACTAAACCAGAGGAAATTGTTGGAATTGCTGGTCAGCTGTCTGATGCAGAATCCATGATGGCACTAAAAGATTTCTTAAATAAAATGGGGTCAAATAATGTGTGGTTTGAAGGAAATGTGGACACTGTCACTAATGCTGATCTGCGATCAGGATATCTAATGAATAGTGGCATTGCTGGTCTTGAGAAAGCAGATGTCTTCCTTTTGGTTGGTACCCAGGTAAATGCCTCTGCAACCACCCCCCGGCTCTCTATTCCAGGTTTGAAAATCCCCGTTGCAAAACTCTAATTTCTAATTACTTCTATATTTAAGTAAGATGTAACATCTATCATTGTTTGGCATGTAGGGATTGTGGGTGGGTGTGTAGTGAGATTTCGTTGCAGTCATTGGTACTATTTGTATTTTAAATTTGTTATCTAATGTTTTCATAACAAAATTGCCAGCCAAGGGTGGAAGCTGCCATGGTAAATGCCCGAATCCAAAAGACAGTCCGTGCAACCCAAGCTAAGGTCGGTTACATAGGCCCTGCAGCTGATTTCAACTATGATCACCAGCATCTAGGCAAAGGCGCTAAAACACTCATTGAAATTGCTGAAGGTCGTCACCCCTTTTGCTCAGCCCTTCTGAATGCCAAAAATCCTGCCATCATTGTCGGTGCAGGACTTTTTGAGAGTGGGGGCATGGATGCAATTTTCTCTGCTGTTGAGACAATTTCAAAATATGCCAAAATCATCCGACCAGATTGGAATGGTTTCAACGTATTGCTTCTTAGTGCTGCCCAAGCTGCAGCACTTGACCTTGGACTTGTGCGTGAATATAGATCAGTATTAGGCAAATTTGTGTATCTGATGGGCGCTGATGATGTTGCGCCCATTCAACCATCAGCCTTTATTGTATATCAAGGGCATCATGCGGACAAAAGTCTGCATATTGCCGATGTCATTCTCCCCGCAGCAGCATTCAGTGAGAAGGAAGAGACGTATGAAAATACGGAAGGGTGCATTCAACAAACGTTTCCTGCAGTTCCAACAATTGGTGATGCCAGGGATGATTGGAAGATTATTCAGCTGTGTCTGAAGTGGCAGGGGTGACGTTACCTATGATTCACTTGGGGAGATTCGCTCCCGGATCAAGACGTGGCGCCAAACCTCATGCACATGGATGAGAGAGAGCCAGCAACATTTTCAGCCTCACTGAAGCCCAACTTCAATCGCTTGAAGAGCTTGGGTGCATTCCGGTCTGCCATTGATAATTTCTATAGGACTGACTCTATTACCAAGAAATCAAACATTTTGCTTCGATGCGGTTATTGGCGTGAATGGAAGGAGTAGATTCTTTTTTTTTTTTTTTTGACATGTCCACACAAGGGTAGGGGGAGGGGGGATTCGATCTTGTGACCTACGCTTCATAAGGCGTGGTTCACAGCCGATTAAGCTACCTCTTGGGGACGGAAGGAGTAGATTCTTACTATTCCAATAAAGGTGCAGATTCACTTCTTTTTTTTTATTTTCGCTTTTCTTCCCTTTACATTATCATCCTTTCGTAGAGGCCTGTTGCTAAGCTTATGGAACATTGGAAGTAGTTCCGATAAAAGTTTTTGGCGCTGTCTATTTCATTGTAAATATGTTACTGCGATGTAAAATTTGGGATTATCCAATGCTTATTCTGTTGCCCCAGGCAGGTGGGCTTCCCACCCCAGGCTGCTTGCTTGAGCCACTTTTGCCTCAACCCTTCCTCTCTCATTCTTTGAGTGAAAATTTTAATTGAGAGAATTCCCATTTTGGAATGGGGGCTAATGATTTCTTTCAAAAATCCGCTTACTCAAAGATGTAAAGGATTTTTATTTATTTATTATTTTTCCTTTTGTTCAAGAAGGCTTGATGCAAAAGGTTACCTGGTCTTACAAAAAAATTGCCCGAGTAACGACAGAGTTGAGAACCTTATTATTATTATTATTATTATTTTATAGTGTCACTTGCAAGGTTAGGCTGGTTTTGGAATATCCATCATCTTTAGGAGGATACATGTGAAGGTATGGTGGGTCATTTCTTAAGCTGTTACACCTGCATCGCACTCGAAGAGTCTCAAACATGCGCTTCCAGACAATCAAAAATGATTACCATGGAGCCAAGTGCTCTTTGCTTTGGTGAGGGAGAATACTGCTAATCCAGACAAAGCACAACAAAATCTTTTTACTTTGCATGCAAATGAAAGTTGCTCGGGCTTAGGGCAGTAATTCAGTGGAACGGAGCCGAGCATGGCCCGTTCGAGCTCGGCTCAACAAATAATTATACGAGCTTGAGCCCCACTGCTCAAGCTTGGCTTGATTCAAATATATATATATATATATTCTGGGGTTTGAGCTCAGCTTGAACTTTGACAAAAAAATACAAAACAAATGAGCTCGAGGGCTGGCGAATTTGAACTAGTGTGTTTCCCTTTATGCTTTGTCATTATGCCTGTAGTTCTACGTTACTGTTGTCCTACTCTTAATCCACCTGTATTCCCTGTTTCATCTTTCTTGTGGAAGTGGAACACATAATAAATTGGTCTTAAAGTTCAAGATTCAAGATAAAATTGCTAAGGCAAAATGTACAGTTTTAGATGATTTTGATAAACGAAAGGAACGATAGACGTAGAAACTGCTCAAGTAAACTAACAGCGTAACTGTATACAACAAAACATATAGAAATAGCTACATAGACAAGCAATGTAGTTACACAAAACAGATTTTTCTGCAATTAGGATTATGCCAAATAATACATTATAACCTTTTGTAGAAGAGGGAACTTTTTTTAATTTTCTGCAAGTACCACGTCTGATCTTTCCTTTCAAGTTATTCACTGCCCGGTTGAATCAATTAGTGGTGTCAAATATTATCTACTAAAGGCATTGTGCTGTCTGAAAGATAGGTTTAGAGGGAAAATTCTACTTCTATGCCAGATAAAACTTCGGGAAGCCTTGAATCATGTTTTGGTTTCAGAATAGATTTTACATCTAAAATAATAATCTACAAAGAAGCATGTTTCTCCTTTACAATTACCATTTTTCTCTTTCATTTCAATATGAGTAAGAAAAATATAAGATGAATGACCAACATTCAGTTTATATTGAAGTAAGAAATCACACAAAATTCCATTGCAAATAACAGATTCCATTAGTTCAGAAGTAGTTCATGAAATAGATTCCAAAACCCCAAACCCCCAACCATCCATTTTAACATTCTGAAATTTAAAATGGTGTCAACTTCCAAAGCATGCTCATTGTTTCCTTGTTCTCAGAATTAAACTGATTTGAGTACATATTGGTGGATATCACTTTGGCCCTTCAGTTGGCTGATTTTGCACATTTGAGAGTGAGGCTATGCCACTCTGATTGTATGAGCTCTCCCAATTTCTCCCATCAAAATGCTTAATCTCAACATGGGTTAGTGTTCCAGGATCTACACACCTAAACGTCACTGCAACTCCATCTGGGTTTGAACGTGGAAAATAAAATGAAGTAATGCCACAAACTTTACAAAATGTGTGCTTTGCTGTATGAGTGCCAAAGGTGTAGGTTGTAAGAAACTGTTTGGAATCTCCCAGAAGCTCAAACCTTTCAACAGGGACAATAAAGTTGGTGTTAGCCCTCATGAAGCAGTCAGAACAGTTGCAATCCCAGGCTACAACGCTAGTGGGAGCACGGACCCGCCATCTTACATTCCTGCAGTGGCACCCCCCATTATGCACTACTGTCTCAGAATCCATTCCACAGGATTCTAGTTCTTCAGAGGTCGGCAATTTGTTGTAAATGGAATTAGTTTATATTCAGAAATATTCTGTGGTTGCAGAACTTCAGATGAAATTGGTTCTGATACCCTTATGACAAATCATAATTTCAGTATCAAAATAATAATCATAACTTCTCAATATGCATTTGATGGTCCAGAGTCCAGAGAGTCGAGAATGGTTCAATAAGCAGATATGGGAAGACTTGTGATGCACTAGGCTCCAAAGTTTGACATAGTACAATATGAGAAAATTGGGAGATAAAAGAAAAAGAAAAAGATTAGACAGTCTATACTAAGAAGTTCAAAATTTCTACAGACTTCAGTATCTTTCTTTATATTCTGAAGTTAAACACGCACACACTGAGGATCTAGAACCTACAATCTTATCCTCCACCCCCATTCTTATGATTGAGGAAGAGTTGTTTGATCTAGAGTTTGTTGGTGGAATTGCATTTCATGTAACATGGAAGCCAGAGTCAATAAAACAAGGCCATTAGTAACAATTAAGAATCAATCATCATAAGTGATGGTATGATGTAAATTTGGATTTCCCCAACTGAAAAGTCTAAAGTTTTGCCATCACTTTAAAAGGGCTGTCGTTTTCTATGAGGGCCAACATGTGAAGATGGACTATTCAACATTTGAGGGCGTGGTAAAACAAGATGAAGGTACATGGTAGATTTGAGCTGGAAAATGTATGTCCATATATGTTTTCTCCAATCCCTCGCCCCACCAACTATTTCAGAGTGAGACAAAGATAGCATAAAAGAAAAGAATCCAAATTTCCAAATAATAACAAAATTTAAAAAATTTCATTTTAAGGCTCGCCTTTGATATAGAACACTGACAAATATCTCAATCCACTCATGAACAAAAAGAGTTATGGTGAACGTGAATCCTAGTAACTAGTTAGAGTTCAATCTCCTTTATCGCGGTTATTGTTGTCTTTATCATGTACCTAATTGAGAAATACTACAAAAACTCCCACTTTTACGTTCCCAAGTGCTTACTTCCTAATGTGGTAGTTGCAGAAAGAGAGTGAGCAGATGAGATTAGAACACATTGGAGTGGAAAGCTAACATGGCAACATTAAGGTGTAAGCACTTGGGAGTGTAAAAGTGAAAGTTCGTGTAGCATTTCTCGTATCTAATTTTGTGTGACGGCTCATAAAAAGAAGTCATTAATGTACACATTTTTTCACATAACCTAGGACTCAACATAGGAGTCTTGTTTGTGGACTGAGGTCCCATCTTTAGATGCCACTAAAACATGGATTTTCTCTCAACCTTATTGCTTCTTTTACCACCATGAACTTTGCCATTGCAATGGAAACATTCACAGCACCACTAGCAAGAGTGCTGATACAGCTCTACCTCTCCAAACACCTATTTGACCCGGACCCCACACATATTTATTTGGATCCAAGTACTCGATAAGAAACAAGACTAAACTAGCGATCAATGTCATGTCACATATCAAACCAAAAACCTTAAATACTACCCTCAAAAACTGTAGGGTGCACCTTTTTCTTTGCCAATATGTCATAAATCTAACCTAACAATTTGGTCGAGATGCCACAACCCAAAATCAATGTTTCTGATTGCAATCTCTAGGAATTGGGAAATAGTTGTCATTCAAAAAGAGAAGAAAGCAGAGGATAATGTCCCTTTTCACATGAAGTGATTGATCATCGCTATATTAGTAAAGCTCATTCAAGAATTGTCAGCTAAGCTCCTATTTCATTTTGTCAAATAACAAAATACCCACTTCTCATTCTTTAACTGATGGAAATTTCCAGACGATTGGAACCCAATTACAGGATGATGCACATGAAGCAGCATGTGCTATTAGACATTGCAAATTCAGAGAAAATAAGAAGAATACAAAGTTAGAGAAGATAAAGGCTTACCTGAAAGGAAATCTGAAGGAACCCCTCAATCCCAATAACCGTGCAGAGTTGAGACTGAGCTTATGGATTAAACCCCCACCGGGTAGTAACTATTATACGGGCGGCTAAAGGTCAATTATGACTGCAATTGGGTTGGTCATTTCCCTTGAGGACCTTATTTTATAATACCCATCAACTGACGAAGAAATTTCCAACAATAATAAAATAGTGGGTCTTAGGAATTTTTTTGCCAGCGAAATGGTTTTTTTTTTTTTTGTTTACATGTCTATGCAAAATGGTAAGAAATTTGAATCAGTAATTCTGCTTCATGAGACACCCTACACAATTGATTGAACTACTTTTAAAAACACCAAACAAAATATTTAGCATTACTCATATGCACGTGTCACGCAAGTGAAACATTTTTCCAACCAATTTAACATTTGTTTCTTACCGAGACTTCGAATGTGGAGCTCGATTGCCAAAATTTAAAGTTTGAAAGAAGGATTATAAAAATAGGTGATTGTTAGGGGTGGGGGTAAAATATAATTTACCATTATATCATCATTCCTCATCATCTTCTTCTAGTTTCTGTAGGCTGTGGAACGATGGTTTGATTTTTATTGAAGACCCAAGACACGTGAAAACGTGCCTAATTGGCAACGCAACAAGGGAACCAAAGAAAACCCCACCAACCTTCTTTCCCTCTTTGGGTGGCTTTACCTTTTAAATTAGCTAAGTTATGATGGAAATGAATAATTCTATTCATCACCTTACATTTTTTATTATTCTTTCAAAACCTGTGTCGTGATTCTTCCAATTAGAAAATTAATAGCATGCTGAGATATCACACAACCAAAAAACTTAAAGCTTATGAATTTGGACCCGACAATCTTATATTAATCACTCACATTTTTTATCAAATATGAGACTCCATCATTTTACACTTACACATATATAGTCAACATCCATACGCTAAATACTATGAAATACCACACAATATGTATAGACTTTAAAAAATGGAAGCTGGTGATTTATAACATTACTCGGACGTGTACATCAGTTTAATTAGGAGTTGTATTAAGCTACAATCATTAGTGCTTGAGCTGGAATCTATATGCCCAGTCTAAGTTAGGCCTGGCTTTAGTTTTGTAGGGTGCATATATCCATTATGGCTCTAGGACCCCTTTGTGACCTCTCACTTTCCCCCAACCCAATCTCGGTAAATCTTAATTGATATATTTATATACACCCTTATCTCCTGAATGTTTTATAAATGACCAAAATCTTCTAGCAAGAGTACTATTGTATAAACAATAAAGAAAGGTGAGTTTAAATTTGACCCCAAAAAAGAAATATATATATATATATATATATATATATATATATATATATACAAATAAATGATAATATGAGAAGTTTCATCAAATTGCTAAGGCAAAATGTACAGTTTTAGATAATTTTGATAAACGAAAGGGAAAGGAAGGATACACGCAGAAACAGCACAAGTAAACTAACAATGTAGACTATATACAACAAAACATATATAAACAGCTACATGGACAAGCAATGTAGTTACATAAACAGATTTTCTGCAATTAGGATTATGCCAAATAAAACATTATAACCTTCTGTTGAAGAGGGAACTTTTTTATTTTCTGCAAGTACCACGTCTGATCTTTCCTTTCAAGTTATTCACTGCCCGGTCGAATCAATTAGTGGTATCAAATATTATCTACTGAAGGCATTGTGCTGTCTGAAAGATAGGTTCAGGGGGAAAATTCTACTTCTATGCCAGATAAAACTTCAGGGAGCCTTGAATCATGTTTTGGTTTCAAAATAGATTTTACATCTATAATAATATTCCACAAAGAAGCATGTTTCTCCATTACCATTTACCATTTTCTCTTTTATTTCGATATGTGTAAGAAAAATATATGATGAAAGACCAGCATTCAGTTTATATTGAAAGTAGGAAATCACACAAAATTCCATTGCAAGTAACAGATTCCATGAGTTCAGAAGAAGTTCATGAAGTAGATTCCAAAACCCCAAACCCCCAACCACCTTTTAACATTCTGAAATTTAAAATGGTGTCAACTTCCAAAGCATGCTCATTGTTTCCATTGGCAGCTTGTTCTCAGAATTAAACTTATTTGAGTACATGTTGGTGGATATCACTTTGGCCCTTCAGTTGGCTGAGTTTGCACATTTGAGAGTGAGGCTATGCGACTCTGATTGTATGAGCTCTCCCAATTTCTCCCATCAAAACGCTTAATCTCAACATGGGTTAGTGTTCCAGGATCTACACACCTAAACGTCACTGCAACTCCATCTGGGTTTGAACGTGGAAAATAAAATGAAGTAATGCCACAAACTTTACAAAATGTGTGCTTTGCTGTATGAGTGCCAAAGGTGTAGGTTGTAAGAAACTGTTTGGAATCTCCCAGAAGCTCAAACCTTTCAGCAGGGACAATAAAGTGGGTGTTAGCCCTCATGAAGCAGTCAGAACAGTTGCAATCCCAGGCTACAACGCTAGTGGGAGCGCGGACCCGCCATCTCACATTCCTGCAGTGGCACCCCCCATTATGCACTACTGTCTCAGAATCCATTCCACAGGATTCTAGTTCTTCAGAGGTTGGTGATTTGTTGTAAATGGAATTAGTTTATATTCAGAAAAATTATGTGGTTGCAGAACTTCGGATGAAATTGGTTCTGATACCCTTATGACAAATCATAATTTCAATATCAAAATAATAATCATAGCTTCTCAATATGCATTTGATGGTCCAAAGTCCAAAGAGTCGAGAATGGTTCGATAAGCAAATATGGGAAGACTTGTGACTGCACTAGGCTCCAAAGTTTGACATAGTACAATATGAGAAAATTAGGAGATAAAAGAAAAAGAAAAAAGATTAGACAGTCTATACTAAGAAGTTCAAACTTTCTACAGACTTCAGTATCTTTATATTCTGAAGTTAAACATGCACACACTGAGGATCTAGAACCTACAATCTTATCCTCCATCCCCATTCTTATGATTGAGGAAGTGTTGTTTGATCTAGAGTTTATTGGTGGAATTGCATTTCAGCTAACATGGAAGCCAGAGTCAATAAAACAAGGCCATTAGTAACAATTAAGAATCAATCATCATAAGTGATGGTATGATGTAAATTTGGATTTCCCCAACTGAAAAGTCTAAAGTTTTGCCATCACTTTAAAAGGGCTGTCGTTTTCTATGAGGGCCAACATGTGAAGATGGACTATTCAACATTTGAGGGCGTGGTAAAACAAGATGAAGGTACATGGTAGATTTGAGCTGGAAAATGTATGTCCATATATGTTTTCTCCAATCCCTCGCCCCACCAACTATTTCAAAGTGAGACAAAGATAGCAGAAAAGAAAAGAATCCAAATTTCCAAATAATAACAAAATTTAAAAAATTTCATATTAAGGCTCACCTTTGATATACAACACTGACAAATATCTCAATCCACTCATGAACAAAAAGAGTTATGGTGAACGTGAATCCTAGTAACTAGTTAGAGTTCAATCTCCTTTATGGCGGTTATTGTTGTCTTTATCATGTACCTAATTGAGAAATACTACAAAAACTCCCACTTTTATGCTCCCAAAGTGCTTACTTCCTAATGTGGTAGTTGCAGAAAGAGAGTGAGCAGATGAGATTAGAACACATTGGAGTGGAAAGCTAACATGGCAACATTAAGGAGTAAGCACTTGGGAGTGTAAAAGTGAATGTTTGTGTAGCATTTCTCATATCTAATTTTGTGTGACAGCTCATAAAGAGAAGTCATTAATGTATACATTTTTTCACATAACCTAGGACTCAACATAGGAGTCTTGTTTGTGGACTGAGGTCCCATCTTTAGATGCCACTAAAACATGGATTTTCTCTCAACCTTATTGCTTGTTTTACCATCACGAACTTTGCCATGTCACATATCAAACCAAAAACCTTCAATACCACCCTCAAAAACTGTAGGTTGCACCTTTTTCTTTGCCAATATGTCATAAATCTAACCTAACAATTTGGTCGAGATGCCACAACGCAAAATCAATGTTTCTGATTGCAATCTTTAGAAATTGGGAAATAGTTGTCATTCAAAAAGAGAAGAAAGCAGATGACACTGTTCCTTTTCACATGAAGTGATTGGTCATCGCTATATTAGTAAAGCTCATTCAAGAATCGTCAGCTAAGCTCCTATTTCATTTTGTCAAATAACAAAATACCCACTTCTCATTCTTTAACTGATGGAAATTTCCAGACGATTGGAACCCAATTACAGGATGATGCACATGAAGCAGCATGTGCTATTAGACATTGCAAATTCAGAGAAAATAAGAATAATACAAAGTTAGAGAAGATAAAGGCTTACCTGAAAGGAAGTCTGAAGGAACCCCTCAATCCCAATAACCGTGCAGAGTCGAGACCGAGCGTATGGATTAAACCCCCACCGGGTAGTAACTATTATACGGAGGCTAAAGTCACTTGTGACTGCCAATAGGTTGGTCATTTCCCTTGAGGACCTTATTTTATAGGACCATGATACACGTCCCGATAACGTGAGGTAACAATTTCTCAAACCTTCGTATAATATATTATTACATATGATAATTATATTTAATAATATTATATAAAGGTATGAGGAAACTGTTCTTTCAAGCCTTTGGGACATTTATCACTATCGTATTATTATATATTTGGATCGTGATACAGTATGGAGGGAACAATTCCCTCACACCTTCATATAATATATTATTATAATATATAATAATATATTATATGAAGGTATGAGAGAACTGTTCCCTCACGCCTTTGGGACATTCATCACCATTGTATTTGGATCGTGATACACGTCCCGAAGATGTGAGAGAACAATTCTCTCACGCCTTCATATAATATATCATTATATATTTATAATGATATATTATATGAAGGCGTGAGAGAACTGTTCCCTCATGCCTTCGGGACATTCATCAACAGACAAAGAAATTTCCATCAATAATAAAATAGTAGGTCTCAGGAATTTTTTTGTCAACAAAATTTTTTTTTTTTACATGTCTACGCAAGGGAAAAGGGTAAAGAATTTGAATTAGTAACCTCCGCGTCAGGAGGCGTAGTTTACAACTAATTGAACTACCTCTGAGAACGCCAAGCAAAATATTTAGCATTACTCATGTGCACGTGCCACACAAGTAAAGCATTTTCCCGACCAATTTAACATTTGTTTCTTATGGAGACTTCAAATTAGGTGCTCAATTGCCAAAATTTAATGTTTGGAAGAAGGATTATAAAAACTAGCTCATAACCCACATAATGCTTAGGAACATCATTCCTTACAATTTAATTTCAAAATTTAAATCACATCTCCATCCTATTTTTTATTATATGTTAGAAAAGTTGTGCAAAAAAATATATTAAGCCCATTTCAATAAAAAGAAATACTAAGGTTATATAACAGTATATTGCTAAACATAGATAACCTAGAAGCAAAAAAAAGAGAGAGATAAAAGAAGCGATGGAGAATGGAGAAAACCCTATTTGAATGGTTGGTTATATATATATATATATATATATAAGGAATTTGAATGGTTGAGTTATATATAGAAACTAAGTTGGCATGAGAGTCCAATGTGATACTAAACACGCAGTTTAAAAAATACAAAACACTCTGTTTTTCACTTAAAACACATAAACATGTTCAATTTTTATAACTAGCGCTATACGCGGGATTTTTCATTATAATTTATACACATCATTTTTCATTATAAGTTTAAAAAATGTATAAAAAAATATATATATCACCTTTTTAAATTAAATAAATCTTTGCTCCTATAAATATATGTGATTTAAAATAAATAGTATGAAGAAAAAAAAATAGCAAGAATAACAAATGAATTATAATATAGTTAACACAATTAGTGACATTAAAATTATATTGAAATATAATTAACGCAATTAATGACACTAATTAATAACCGATTTTATAAGAATATATATATTTATGACTTCTTTTTTTCTTGAGAATCCTAAACGTATTAATATACATATTAAATTGACTAAACGTAATAATTTGATTTATATTATTTGTTTCCTTATTTGACTGAAACATTAATAATACTTAATTTATTGAATAATTTATATATAAAAAACTCTTGAAATATAATTAATTACCTCAAAGTTGATATATCTATATATATAAGCAGTCAAATAACTATTCTAACTTCTTCTACCTATTTTTTTCATTGTTTTCTACTTTTCTTTGTCTTTTTTTTAGATGTTTTTGGGCCATATGCAGCAACTCCATCCAATTCTATCCACCTGCCAAGGTGTTGTGCCGCTTATCTCCTCTAGAACATGCCAACATTGGCCAAATGCCCATCATCTCTTCCACTCCGGTTGCTGTTTTTTATTGTTGTGTTTCTTGTTTTATTTGTTTTGAATAAGAGTTTTTTTCTTCTAAGATATGCTCTTGTGAGCGATCTACGAGGAGAATGATGTAGTTTCCCGACCATTTTGGGTCGATGAAGAGTAGATCTAGTCTTTGCAGAAGCATATTTGTGTGAGGGCTAGGTTTTCTTTATTTTTTTTGTTTTCTGTAATTTTGTTTAAATAAGGATTGTCTAGAACTTTGGGTTGTGGATGCAATCCGTTTTCTAGCTCTCATGCTTAGGAGGATGAGTTACAGATTTTCTGCTACCAGAGCCAAGAAAGATAAGCTACGTATGTATTGAGTTGAATCTGTTTGGAGTAGATCTGTTGTTACAACTGAAAATTAGTCATGGGTAGCGGATATTGTTGTCGTACATAGGATTTGAATTTTGATTTTTTTGTAAGCATCTATCACTTATAACCTCATAGTTTCAGTTATAATTTTATTATAATTTTTTACTCTGTGATGTAAAAGCGTTTATACTTGTGATCTCTTTTCAATGAGATTGGAATGATTTTCCCTTTCAAATATATATATATGACATTTTTTTTTTTTTTGAGAATCCTAAATATATTAATATATATATTAAATTGACTAAACTTAATAATATGGTTTATACAATTTGTTTCCTTATTTGACTGGGACATTAATATAATACTTAATTTATTGAATAATTTATATATGAAAAAACTCTTAAAATATAATTAATGCAATTAATGACGCTAATTAATGACTGATTTTTTCTTAGAAAATGGTTCACAAATAATGCTTTAAAAAACCGGTTCAACATTAAAATAAAAAGGATTAACACTATATATCACAATATTAAGACACTTCTTAGAGTAATTCGACTTCTATATATATATATATATATATGATAGATGATTGTTACGGGTGGGGTAAAATATAATTTACCATTATATCATCATTCATCCTCATCTTCTAGTCTCTGTAGGCTGTAGGAGGATGATTTGATTTTTATTGAAGACCCAAGACACGGGAAAACGTGCCTAATTGGCAATGCAACAAGGGAATCAAAGAAAACCCCACCAACCATCTTTCCCTCTTTGGGTAGCTTTTACCTTTTAAATTAGCTAAGTTAGAACGGAAATCAGTAATTCTATTCTCACCTCACATATTTTATTATTCTTCCAAAACCTATGTATCGTGATTTTTTCAACTAGAAAATTAATAGCATATTGAGATCTCATCCAATTCAAAAACTTAAAGCTTATGAGTTTGGACCCGACAATCTTATATTAATTACTCACACTTTTTATCAAATATGAGACTCCATCATTTTATACTTACATGTATATACTCAACATCCGTACTCTACATACTATGAAATACCATACTACATGTGTAGACTTTAAAAGATGAAAGCCGGTGATTTATAACATTACTCGGACGTGTACGTCAGTTTAATTAGGACTCGTACAAAGCTACAATCATTGGTGCTTGAGCTGGAATGTATATGCCCAGTCTAAGTTAGGCCTGGCTTTAGTTTTGTAGGGTGCACATATCCATTATGGCTCTATGACCCCTTTGTGACCTCTCACTTTCCCTCAACTCAATCTTGGTAAATCTTAATTGATATATTTATATACACCCTTATCTCCTGAAAGTTTTATAAATGACCAATATCTTATAGCTATAGTACTCTTGTATAAACAATAAAGAAAGGTGAGTTTAAATTTGACCACAAAAAAGAAAAAAAAAAAAATATATATATATATATATATATATACACACACACAAATAAATGATAATATGAGAAGTTTCATCAAATTGCTAAGGCAAAATATACAGTTTTAGATGATTTTGATAAACGTAAGGAAGGATACATGCAGAAACAGCACAAGTAAACTAACAACGTAGACTGTATACAACAAAACATATAGAAACAACTACATGGACAAGCAATGTAGTTACACAAACAGATTTTCTGCAATTAGGATTATGCCAAATGATACATTATAACCTTCTGTTGAAGAGGGAAATTTTTTATTTTCTGGAAGTACCACGTCTGATCTTTCCTTTTAAGTTATTCACTGCCCAATTGAATCAATTAGTGGTGTCAAATATTATCCACTAAAGGCATTGTGCTGTCTAAAAGATAGGTTCAGAGGGAAAATTCTACTTTTATGCCAGATAAAACTTCAGGGAGCCTGGAATCATGTTTTGGTTTCAGAATAGATTTTACATCTACAATAATATTCCACAAAGAAGCATGTTTCTCCTTTACCATTACCATTTTTCTCTTTTATTTCGATATGAGAAAGAAAAATATAAGATGAAAGACCAACATTCAGTTTATATTGAAAGTAAGAAATCACACAAATTTCCATTGCAAGTAACAGATTCCATGAGTTCAAAAACCCCAAGCATCCCTTCTAACATTCTGAAATTTAAAATGGTACCAACTTCCAAAGCATGCTCAGTGTTTCCATTTGCAGCTTGTTCTCAGAATTAAACTGATTTGAGTACATATTGGTGCATATCACTTTGGCCCTTCAGTTTGCTAATTTTGCATATTTGAGAGTGAGGCTATGCCTGTCTGATCGAATGAGCTCTCCCAATTTCTCCCATCAAAAGGCTTAATCTCAACATGGGTTAGTGTTCCAGGATCTACACACCTAAACGTCACTGCAACTCCATCTGGGTTTGAACGTGGAAAATAAAATGAAGTAATGCCACAAACTTTACAAAATGTGTGCTTTGCTGTATGAGTGCCAAAGGTGTAGGTTGTAAGAAACTGTTTGGAATCTCCCAGAAGCTCAAACCTTTCAGCAGGGACAATAAAGTTGGTGTTAGCCCTCATGAAGCAGTCAGAACAGTGCAATCCCAGGCTACAACGCTAGTGGGAGCGCGGACCCGCCATCTTACATTCCTGCAGTGGCATCCCCCGTTATGCACTACTGTCTCATAATCCATTCCACAGGATTCTAGTTCTTCAGAGGTCGGCGATTTGTTGTAAATGGAATTAGTTTATATTCAGAAATATTCTGTGGTTGCAAAACTTCAGATGAAATTGGTTTTGATACCCTTATGACAAATCATAATTTCATAATCAAAATAATAATCATAGCTTCTCAATATGCATTTGACAGTCCAGAGTCCAGAGAGTCGAGAATGGTTCAATAAGCATATATGGGAAGACTTATGACTGCACTAGGCTCCAAAGTTTGACATAGTACAAAATGAGAAAATTAGGAGATAAAAGAAAAAGATTAGATAGTCTATACTAAGAAGTTCAAAATTTCTACAGACTTCAGTATTTTTCTTTATATTCTGAAGTTAAACATGCACATGCTGAGGATCTAGAACCTACAATCTTATCCTCCATCCCCATTCTTATGATTGAGGAAGTGTTGTTTGTTCTAGAGTTTATTGATGGAATTGCATTTCATCTAAAATGGAAGCCAGAGTCAATAAAACAAGGCCCTTAATAACAATTAAGAATCAATCATCATAAGTGATGGTATGATGTAAATTTGGATTTCCCCACCTGAAAAGTCTAAAGTTTTGCCATCACTTTAAAAGGGCTGTCGTTTTCTATGGGGGCCAACATGTGAAGATGGACTATTCAACATTTAAGGGCTTGGTAAAACAAGATGAAAGTACATGGTAGATTTGAGCTGGAAAATGTATGTCCATATATGTTTTCTCCAATCCCTCACCCCACCAGCTATTTCAAAGCAAGACAAAGATAGCATAAAAGAAAAGAAACCAAATTTCCAAATAATAACAAAATTTAAAAATTTCATATTAAGACCCACCTTTGATATAGAACACTAACAATATCTCAATCCACTCATGAACAAAAAGTTTTATGGTGAATGTGAATCCTAGTAACTGCTTAGAGTTCAATCTCCTTTATGGCAGTTATTGTTGTCTTTATCATGTACCTAATTGAGAAATACTACAGAAACTCTCACTTTTACGCTCCCAAGTGCTTACTCCCTAATGTGGTAGTTACAAAAAAGAGTAAGCAGATGAGATTAAAACACATTGGAGTGGAAAGCTGACGTGGCAACATTAAGGAGTAAGCACTTGGGAGTGTAAAAGTGAAAGTTCGTGTAGCATTTCTCGTATCTAATTTTGTGTGACGGCTCATAAAAAGAAGTCATTAATGTACACATTTTTTCACATAACCTAGGACTCAACATAGGAGTCTTGTTTGTGGACTGAGGTCCCATCTTTAGATGCCACTAAAACATGGATTTTCTCTCAACCTTATTGCTTCTTTTACCACCATGAACTTTGCCATGACAATGGAAACATTCACAGCACCACTAGCAAGAGTGCTGATACAGCTCTACCTCTCCAAACACCTATTTGACCCGGACCCCACACATATTTATTTGGATCCAAGTACTCGATAAGAAACAAGACTAAACTAGCGATCAATGTCATGTCACATATCAAACCAAAAACCTTAAATGCTACCCTCAAAAACTGTAGGGTGTACCTTTTTCTTTGCCAATATGTCATAAATCTAACCTAACAATTTGGTCGAGATGCCACAACGCAAAATCAATGTTTCTGATTGCAATCTTTAGGAACTGGGAAATAGTTGTCATTCAAAAAGAGAAGAAAGCAGATGACACTGTTCCTTTTCACATGAAGTGATTGATCATCGCTATATTAGTAAAGCTCATTCAAGAATCGTCAGCTAAGCTCCTATTTCATTTTGTCAAATAACAAAATACCCACTTCTCATTCTTTAACTGATGGAAATTTCCAGACGATTGGAACCCAATTACAGGATGATGCACATGAAGCAGCATGTGCTATTAGACATTGCAAATTCAGAGAAAATAAGAAGAATTCAAAGTTAGAGAAGATAATGGCTTACCTGAATGGAAGTCTGAAGGAACCCCTCAATCCCAATAACCGTGCAGAGTTGAGACTGAGCTTATGGATTAAACCCCCACAGGGTAGTAAGTATTACACGGCGGCTAAAGGTCAATTGTGACTGCAAATGGGTTGGTCATTTCCCTTGAGGAAATTTCCAACAATAATAAAATAGGTCTTAGGAATATTTTTTGCCAAGCGAAATGTTTTTTTTTTTTAAATAAAAAAATTTACATGTATAGGAAGTGATAAGAAATTTGGTAGTGACATAAATGCTCGAAGTTTTATGAGAGGGGATCAAAGCAATTTTTATTTTGGTTAATAGGATTTTTTTTTTTTTTTTGCAACATGTAATGAATTGGTACTTTTTCTTTTTTCAATCATCGGTACTTAAATACAATGAGAATTGAGCTTAAAATTATGTCATATTCTCCAGTTAAATATTTAAATTCTAACAAATAATATTCTCAATATTTAATAATCATAATATCCAAATTACAATACCATTTAGATTAGGAATTGAGCTTAGAGTACAAACCTCAAAAAGTACAACCTGTGTTAAGTTTTTTTGCACATCGTTGATTAACATCATATTCACATACGTGACACACAATCGATGATCGAACTCTAATGAACTTTATGCATTTTTTCTTTTGAAATAGTCAAGTATTGTATTTGACTTTCTTATCATCTACAAATAAATTTACATAATCATTTTGCCTCCTTAGAAAATAAAGAAAAAAAATGTGTAAGTTAACAATGAACAAACTCACATGAATAGTATAATCATCACATAAAAACTCTAAGTTATACATTACACTTTAACCATATAATTATTATTCTTTTCCTATTCCATTAATCTAGCAACTTACTCCAAATTTATAATAGTAATATTCACATAGAATAATCGATATGATTCTAATATGGCATATTATAACTAAACCCCATAAACATCAATTTTCATTGAACTTATGAAAGTTTAGAGTTAATTAATATTTTAAATATAATTACTACATTCAATTACTAATCCTAGTGTTCACATATCAAAAACCCTAATTTAATTTATACTATACAAATTAGGGTTTATATTCATACTATTAAAAATAGTGAAATTGAAGCTTTCAACCCATTAATCTAACAACCTGGATATTAAAACATGCATAGAAATTCACTATACACAAAAGCCCCAAGTTAATTTTAAGAATTTAACTTCTTACTAAAATTCTCGCAAATTAAGACCTAATAAAATATTACTCAAATTATTGTGATTTCAAACTTGAAATTCAATGGGTAGAACAAAAACTCAAAGAGAAAATAGAGATTTCTCAATGGCATTAATTATAAAAACCCATCAAAATAACAATAAAAAACACAGAAATTTTTTGGGGGAGGGACCAAGACCTATCAATTTATTTTGGGGGGACCAGTATTATTTTTTATTTATTTTTTACTCCTTAAAATATCTTTTTAAGGAAATGGGGGGACCATGGCTCCAGCAGTCTCCACCTCCCCAATATTTGTTCATAGCCGATTAAATTACCACTAAGAATGCCAAGCAAAATGTTTAGCATTACTCATGTAGTCATGTGCACGTGCCACGCAAGTGAAGCATTTTCCGGACCAATTTAACATTTGTTTCTTATGAAGACTTCGAATTAGGACTTCGATTACCAAAATTTAAAGTTTGGAAGAAGGATTATAAAAATAGGTGGTTGTTATGGGTGGGGATAAAATATAATTTACCATTCTATCATCATTCATTCTCATCTTCTTCTAGTTTCTGTAGGCTGTAGGATGAAGATTTGATTTTTATTGAAGACCCAAGGCTCGTGAAAACGTGTCTAATTGGCAATGCAACAAGGGAATCAAAGAAAACCCCACCAACCTTCTTTCCCTCTTTGGGTAGCTCTACCTTTTAAATTAGCTCGGTTGGGACGGAAATGAGTAATTCTATTCATCACCTCATTTTTTTTATTATTCTTTTAAAGCTTATGTGTCGTGATTCTTTCAACTAGAAAATCAATATCATATTAAGATTTCACGCAACCCAAAAACTTAAAGCATATAGGTTTGAACCCGATAATATTATATTAATTATTCACACTTTTTTATCAAATATGAGACTCCATCATTTTACACTTACACATATATATTCAACATCCGTACGCTAAATACTATGAAATACCACACTACATGTATAGACTTTAAAAAATCGAAGCTGGTGATTTATAACTACATCAGTTTAATTAGGAGTCATATTAAGCTACAATCATTGGCGCTTGAGCTGGAATGCATATGCCCAATCTAAGTTAGGCCTGGCTTTAGTTTTGTAGGGTGCATATATCCATTATGGCTCTAGGACCCCTTTGTGACCTCGCCTTTCCCTCAACTCAATCTTGGTAAATCTTAATTGATATATTTATATACACCCTCTTATCTCCTGAAAGTTTTATAAATGACTAATATCTTCTAGCTAGAGTACTTTTGTATAAACAATAAAGAAAGGTGAATTCAAATTGGACCCCAAAAAAGAAATATATATACAAATACAATGACAATATGAGAAGTTTCATCAAATTTGAAACTTTATGTTCCATACCACCACATGCCTATGTAATTTGGTATGGCAATGCCATGGCCATGGCCCATGGGAGAAGCTGATAAGCATCGATGAAATTGCAAAGATGTTTTGTTTTTACAGGCATGGCATGGCATGTTATATATAGACATAAAATATATGCAATGGGATAAGCATTAATACTAAACTATTAACGTGGTCCAAAGGAGCATGGGCACCTTAAGTGACTTACAAATACAATGCTAGCTAGCTGGTTGTAGTTGGCTGGCTGACGTACGTTGATTTTCTTTTTACAGTGGTCGTTCCTACGACCTTAATCTATCGGTCCACAGGGTCAATGATCGATCTCATCTCAATAAATGTTCCTTTGAATATTCAATGGTTTCGTGGCCTTGTAATGCTTCTTTTCCTTCAAGGGTTCGATGGCTGACCTTAGTGTATTTGGGTGAGAGACAGCTTATGTACATTAATTATGTGTTAGCATAAAGAAATTAAAAAAAAAAAAAAATCAATCCACCAAAAAATGTTAAGACGATAAGAACTACAAAGTGTTCTTTCAAATTCAAATGAGTCATAATCTGACTCAATCCTATCAAAACATCAATTAAAACTAATATTTAAGAATATTGTAGTTATACTTGATTAATGGAGAATACTCCCAACTAAAACTAGGCTAGTGGTTTCCATGATGAAGCGTAACAATGGTTTGATAAGCGCAACATTAGTATAATGCTAAAGGGTCTTATATTTTAGCTGTTTGAAAGAGGTGCCGATGGATGAATCCTCCCATATTTAGTTTTAGTATTTTTTTTAGAAGTGCATGGAATATTTTATTACTCGTTAGAATCTTTTTTGTACACATAAGAATATATTCAAATAAATTATTCTCACATCATCTGAGAATATTAAATCAATCTAAGACATCGATTTGGTGCTATTGTATTAGTTAATTAATGAAGCACCTAACTTCTTTCTTTTTTTTTTTTTGTAAATATTCTAAAAATTCATTAATTAATAATTTAATGGGAGCATTTTGCTCTAATAATACACTGTCGCATATATATATCCATGAAACACGTACAATAATCATGTTTAATTCTTTAGACGTAGATACTATGAGATCGATGTAACACCAACGGCCTGTCGTCTTGGGCAAGTTCAGTGTCTTTGATAAAATAAAGCCAGCGTTTCGTCACCAAGTGCGACAACGACAAAGACGCATCTAATTTAAATCTTATTTTGTAATGTTCACTTTCATTAAATGTCAGCTTTCTTTGCCCTGAAAATACCTTCTTTTTTTTTTTTGTGTGTTGAAACATATTATTGCAAGATGGCAGGTATATCGATTCACGTATGTGTCAATAATTTTGATCACTATAAAAAAAATTGGGATTTAGTGATTGCCAATTGGTGATGTGTCAATGGCCAAAAAAGTCACTAATAGGATGATGACGTGTCATTAGCGATATGGGTGACGCATTAGGAATTCACCGATCTATAGTTGAAATTGGTGACGTGTTTGTCTTAGCACACGTCACCAATTGGTGATGTGACAAACGACACCCTCCAAAAGGTGACGTGTGTAAAACTTTGAATTTTTTTTTACACAACTGAATCTTAAATTTGCTTAGAAATTTGTACTAAAAACAAAAACATAACTCAATCAATGCTTGCTTCGAGTAAAATATTAAAATTGGAAGATGGCAGATATTTGTGACAATAATTGTGATGACAATTACTCATGAAAGAGTTAGCAACAGATAAAATTGTTGGGTTGTTAAATGGTCAGCCTCTCATATATAAATACGTGGAATATGAGTACGTACGTGGAGCAACCCTACTGATTGCAAATGAATAGACCTTCTTGCAATAAATAATCACGTGATTTTGTAACAGAACGTTGGTAAAATTAATAATACCCCAATATTATTATCACTAATTATATATATGTGAAAATTAACCTACGTTAATTGATTACATATAATAAATTAACTTCTACTTAAAGAATAACATTATATATTAACAACCACCAAAATTACTACAAGCTAGAGCTAGCTAGAGAGCTACTCATTGAGTTCAAGAATGGCGTGGTGTATATGGCCGATGTCTGTCAATTGTCATGCATGTGTCATGGCTCGTGAAGGGGGGTTGTTGATTCTTCATGGTGATGGGGGCCCTTTCTTTCTTCAAATGGTCGGTTACCTTGTAAAGGCATGCAAACAAAGCAAGTGCTCGATCAGAAAAAGAAGATCCTCTCAAAATATTTTGGATAATCTTCATAGGAGGCCGGTGGGTGAAATATATGGTAGCTTGCTTTACATTCATTAACAACCATACGTGTACATGCATGTACAGGTTACATATATATATAGCCCGTGATGAATGATGATCACTTTCTTATTATTTATGATGATCATAATCCGTGAACAATTCACAGTCGTTTTTGTCTCTACTGCTTCATGTTTGCCACTTCACTCACATTCCCCATCAGTTTGTTGTTTCACATGGAACAACCACACACCATATATTATGTTTTCAAAAAAGTGTTTTGACGTGTCGTAGGGTTGAAAATAACTTTTAACGGTTAATTAATTGTAAGTATTTTATGTTTTGAGTTATAACTAACGGGAGTTGGCTTAGTTGTTAACCGTAAAAAAATCATAATGTATGTGTTATAATTGTTTTAACGGTCCATATATTTAACTATACTCTTTTTCTCTCTTCCTCATAAAAAAAAAAATAAATTAAATTTTAACCGTTGAAAAAATTACATGCAACTTAACACATGCTATAATTTTATTTTTTACGGTGTGTACTTAATTAGGCTACTCAAAATATATATATTTTTTTCTATACTTGTTTTTCAATACAAACTACTCCAACAAATTATTTATTTAACTTTTTATTTTTTTAAATATTATTTTTATTATTTGTTAAGAGAGACTGAGAGGGAGAGATAAATGATTAAAACTAGGACACATGAAAATTAATAATAGCAAATTGTTTAGAATGACTAAAAATAGGCAGATAATAATTAAATATGATTATCATAAGTATTTTAGGGCATCCCGTGGAGATGCTTTAGCTCTAAGCTAAATCCAAAGGAGGTAGTAAACACCCTCTCCCTCACGGGCAAACCTGTCCAATAAAGGTGAGCCAAATGCACTGCACTATAGAAACCAAAACAAAGTGAGAGAGAGAGAGAGAAATATCAGTCCAAATTAATAAGGTTCTAATTAATGTTAATAACTATTAGTTTCAGAAATTTAAACTACCAATATATATGAAGGTTCTGTTGAAAATAGCGTAGTACGTACTGGAATTGCAGTAAATTTATTACAAAGAAGACGTTTTGTGGAATGCGAGGAGAAATTTGAAATGAAGCACCAGTGGAAATTTCAAATTTCAAAGTTTTAACGACTTAACGTGCTTTGTGCAAACCAGCTGGTGTACCGTGTCCGTTGACTACCAACTCGACCACTCGCAAGTTTATTCATTCAAAATGTCTATCGGACTCCAGCTTTTGATGAAAATGGCCTCTCATCGGGACTGATACTGTGGCCAGTATCATTCCAGTTGATCGACGGCCAAACAATTTTGCTTTCGCAATTTGAAAAAACAAAGCTACTCAGAGCATCTACAGCAAATTCTTTAAATTTTTCTTTTTAAAATAATAAAGAATACACTTTTTATTATTTTAACAGCCCATATTTTTAAAACACACTTTTCAATCTCTCTACTTTAACAATTCATTTTCACTATTTTATTAAAATATTATTTTTCAAAAATTTGTTTATTATTTATCTAACTTTTATTATTTTTCAAAGGAGAGAGAAATGAAAAGGAAAAAAAAAATGGGAGAGAAAATATAATTGTTTAATAAATGAAGAGGGAATAGTAATTGTTAAATTTGAAGTTTTACTATTCATAATGTTAATTTTTTGTTAAAATAAAGAGGCTAAAAAGTAGGGTTTTAACTCTTTTTGTTAAATTAACTTTTCAAACTAACAAAAAAATGAGTTTAAAGAATCTGCAGTGAGTGCTCTCACACAACAACAACAACAACAGCATAAATATATTGAAACATGCAGCAAGTTTGAAAGGATCGGAAGATATTTCTTCTATAATTTGTGATATATCGTAGTGAATGATGAATAGGAAATTAATAGTGGAAATTAATTAAAAGGGGTCTCTCTGAGAAGTTTGTCTAAGACTTCTCTCATGTGCTGACAGCCCACAAGGGGGTTCCACTAACACAGACACCCGCAAAAGCACTTGATCTTTATCTATGTACATGGTGGGTGGGTGACCAACTACATGACCCATTCTGGTCCTAGCCATTCATTCTTTTAAGATGCTATTTACTAATATGTTGCATCATTGTCATACAAATAGATGATGTGTTAGTAAAAATTAATTTATTTAATTAATATTTGTTAACAAATTAATTAAGAAGCTACGTCAACTTAATTGGATGACAATATACTAAATAGCATAATAAGACAGAAAATAATATTAATAATAATTTGGAGAAATGATCCTTTAACCCAAACTTTACTTTGGGAGTTATAACGTTTATATTGTCCTTTCAATTCATTTACAGGTCTCTTGATTTATAATAAGTAACTTATGGGTACCCACCAAGTCAATTGGTCCCACACAATTAATTTTCCTCGCAAAAGATAATATGAAAGGATCATCAACCACAAAAATCAATATATTCTTTAAGAAATATTAGTTATAATTAATAATATTTAGTGGTGGAAAATAAATAAAATGGCTCAAAAAGATAAAGGGGCATTCAACGCTTAGATTGTAGACCAGCAGTCTTGAGGGATGAATAATAATAACAAAAAAGTCCTTATCCTACACGTCCTTCTATGGATTTGTTTAACCAAATTATGGACCCATTTGGCTAATTTAAGTAGTGGTTTTAGCCATGAAAGATGAAGGTTTCGAATTGTCTTTATTTTTTATTTTATTTTTTTGCCTGAGCTTGAAGGTTTCGTTTGATTCTACCACTATATGTATTGAAATTTTTAAGGTAGGTTAACTCTTCAATAATCTAACCAAAAGAAAACAAAAATGAGAAACTTCACTTTATATCCTATAACTATCACTCGATTTAATATATCCATCGAACTCTGAAACCTTTTAATTTTGACCTCTAAACTTTTAATTGCACTTAATTTATCCACTTTTATCAATTTTTGCCGTTAATACTTCTAAAAAGATAAAATTACCCTTCAATTTTTTTTTTTATTACAAAAAATTAAAAAAATGTCACAAGGTGGCCCAACCATGGGTCACCTTGGGTTTTTTTTTTTTTTTTTTTTTTTTAATTTGAAATAAAGGGTAAATTTGAAATTTATAAAAAAAGGTCGGGGTATAAAAAACATCAATGTTTCACTTTTAGTGTTTAATATAACGGAAAAGTTCAAATTAACTGCAATTTAAAGTTTAGGAGTCCAATCAAATTACATGCATGTGCAATCAAATTAAAAAAAAAAATGGAGTGAAATACATGCAATAAGTAAATAGATATACTTGTAACATTTTGACAAAAGAAGAAGAAGAATATGCTAAAAATTGACAATAGTTGCAATGCCTCTTCTACACTCCCAACATAACAAAAATATTATGCATAAAAATAAAAAATAAAAGTAAAAGGCTTAGAATAGACCGAAGTGATAACTTTTTTTTTTTTTTTCCTTTTCTTATAGTTGTCTTTTTTCTTTCTTTTTTATTAATTTTTATCTTATACAAAATATTTTTGTTAGTTTGGGTTACGAAAAGAGGACATTACAACCCAATGAGAAATCAATATAATATATTAATCAAATTGAAAAATTGAGAGACATTACAAATTAAGTGACAGATTGAATGAGTAAATACGGTGTCTTCGTAAGTAAATAAACCTTGGCTTCTGAGTAAGCTTGGGGTGATCAATTAATTTTCTTCAAATTAAGTTATAGGGTAAGAAGAAGAAGAAAAAAATTTAATATAGTATTATTAGATTATTCATTTCAATTTGCGGGAATAAAAAATATATACGTGTAATATAGTCTATAAAAATGACATATATCATTTTTTTAATAACATATGCACAAGAATTTTTAATATTATTTATTTCAACTTTACCAATATTATTAAAAAAATATATGCATCTCACATGTTCAAATGACATATGTTATTTTTATAGATTAAGTTAAAAAAAAGTTTCTCTAATTCAATTTAAAAAAACTCTACCTGTACAATAACTTAATCAACTGTGATTAAAGCAAAATACAAAAAGAAAAAGAAAAGATTATTATATTTTTAGGTTAAGCTGAGAAAAGTCCCTGTAATTGTGAAACATGCATGCAAGAGAGTAAATCATACGCACCACATTTAATACAAGGATCATCATCAGATCTAACAGCTTCATTAAGAAAACGCGTATGCTTTTTTGTAATTTTTTCTTCTTTTGGCGTTTATTTGTTCCTTTCCGCCCCATTCTAATGGTGTATAAATACGCACAGCCCCACTTCGCCAACCTCCCACTTCCCACTTCCTCTTCTCTCTTCCTCTCTCTGCAGACAAGACATGGCTCTCTGCAACAAGGCCATGCTTTTCCCTCTTCTTCTTCTTCTTCTTCTTCACCTTCTTTTCCCTCTCAACCCAACAACACCAAAACGATACACTTTCTGTGTCTTTCCCTCTCATTTCAGTTTCTCTCCGTCCAAACACCTCCACAGCTCTCAACCCTTCCCTCGTTTCGCAGGCCAGGCGAAACCCAAGGCTCAGGACGCCACTGTACAACTACAAAACGACGTTCACGTATTCGGTGGCTCTGATCGTTCGGCTCCCCATAGGGACACCACCGCAGACCCAAGAGATGGTGTTGGACACTGGCAGCCAACTCTCTTGGATTCAGTGCCACAACAAGGCCCCAAGGAAGCCCCCTCCTACGGCGTCGTTTGACCCCTCTCTTTCCTCTTCTTTCTCTGTTCTCCCTTGTAACCACCCTATTTGTAAGCCCCGAGTTCCCGATTTTACCCTCCCAACTTCCTGCGACCAAAACCGCCTCTGCCACTACTCCTACTTTTACGCGGACGGGACCTTGGCCGAGGGCAATCTCGTCCGAGAAAAATTAACTTTTTCCCGTTCCCTTGTTACCCCGCCCTTGGCACTCGGCTGCTCTCAGGATTCTAGCCAGTCCAAGGGTATTTTGGGAATGAACACGGGACGCTTGTCGTTTGCTTCCCAGGCTAAAATCTCGAAATTCTCTTACTGCGTACCCACCCGCCTGGCACGACGCGGGTCCTTGCCAACCGGGTCCTTCTATGTCGGCAACAACCCGAATTCGGGCGGGTTCAGGTACGTGGACCTCTTGACTTTTCCTCAGAGCCAGCGGATGCCAAACTTGGACCCTCTGGCGTACACCGTTGCGATGCAAGGGATAAGAATTGGCGGGAAGCGGCTGAACATACCGCCGTCCGTTTTCCGACCCGACGCTAGTGGGTCGGGTCAGACCATGATCGACTCGGGGTCCGAATTCACGTACTTGGTGGAGGAGGCGTATGATAAGGTGAGGGAGGAGATAGTGAGACTGGTGGGCCCGAAGCTAAAAAAGGGTTACGTCTACGGAGGAGTGTCCGATATGTGTTTTGATGGCAATGCGATGGAGATCGGAGGGCTGGTAGGGGACATGGTGTTTGAATTTGGTAAGGGGGTGGAGATTGTGGTGGAAAAAAGTAGGATTTTAGCTGAGGTGGGAGGTGGGGTCCGGTGCATCGGCATCGGACGGTCAGATAGGCTAGGGGCTGCGAGCAGTATAATCGGGAATTTTCATCAGCAAAATCTATGGGTGGAGTTTGATCTGGCCAATCGTAGAGTTGGGTTCGGCAAGGCTGATTGTAGCAGATCAGTGTAATGGGAGCAGATCACAGAATTTAATATGTAGCACTGTACAAAATAAAATATCAGGGAGCCTTGTCGAACGGTCTATATCAAATCATCAAAAAGGCCATGTGATATGGTGATATCAAGAGTTAGGGCCAGTCCAAGTGTTGTATTATAAAATGGAGAGTAATGTATATATGAGGATGTGAATTGTGAAGTATGTGGTTTAGTTTGTTTGTGGAGTAATATTTTACTACTTTTGAAATAGGCTTTCTTTCTTTTCAGAGTATCTTGTTATAGTAGTAGTAGTAGTTGCTTCAAATTGTTGGCAAAGTAGCAAACGTCTTAATATCCTTTATGGTTATACTTGGCTTCATTTTGGCTCAAAATTTGATTTGATTTGATTTGATGAGTGATGTATGATCATAAGTATTTTGGACCTAAAAAGAAGCGGATGCTCTATATATATATATAGATTAGAGCAGATTGGGGCCACTAGGAGAACCTCCTTCTAAAAATATCTCAATTTTTAAGACAACATGAGAAAGAACCGGCAGGCGGCAGCCCCAGACTGTTGTGTTGTTGTGTTGTGGCAATGGAATGGAGCTTTTTTGTTTCTAGGGTTTTACGAGGAAATGGTGGGCTCCACTTGAAGACAGCTACTTCGCCGTCCCATCCCTCCCTCCACAACGAGGATCACCTGCTTGCTCCCACACGATTAAAAAACTTGTGCCGCTTTTACCCTCTTGAAGGGAAGATAAAAGAAGAATGGCGGCAGGGCAACGATGTCACACAATCACTCCTCAGTCCCACTGTTTTACTTTCCAAATTATATAGTATTAAAAAATGTTAAATTAAATAATTGGTGGGTAAGGTAAGGTAAATGCACGAGTGTTAAATGGGGTAAGAAAATATATTAAATAGTGGGTCCAAATACTTTTATTTTTTTAAAAAAAAAAGTGGGTTAAACATCATATCGTTCAGGCTCTTTTGACGTAGAGAGAGGAGCAAAAGAACAAGTACCGTTTACCAAATTAGCCACGTGGCTGCATTGAAAGACTCAAAAATAAATAAAAATAAATAAGAATATCAAAGTTTGAGAAGTGAGAAGAGAACAGCTGGCAAATAAAAGAAAGAAAAAAGTATTTAATGTGAACTCACTTTCAGCAAGAGAACCAAATCAAACCCAAACGCAATCAATTTAAGAGACTAAAGCTCAACGCAGACACGCACGTCCCAAGAATATCACTTTCTGCAACAAAATTAAGATGATGAGGCAATGCAACCTACCTACGCTTCCGTCTTTTTTGAAAAAACCAAAAAGAAGCCAAGCCAGCCAGAGCCAGAGCCAGAGCCAGCAATCTTAATTTCCTTTCGTAGCAGTTGTAGATGCTAGTCTACTGCTAGCAAAGCTCTAGCTGCCTTTGGTCCCCCACACTTGTCCACGCGTTTCTTCTCTATGGAGCCCATACCCATCTTCCTTCTTCCCCTCCAGCCCATCCATCATTCTGGAAGGAACCGTTTTCTACGCCCAGAAAAGGCAAGAGAAATCCTGGACAGGAGCAATAATAGGGGAGACGTGTATTGTGTAGTCACATCGGAGTGGACAAAGACCTACTCCTACAGTCCTACTACCAACACCGTTGTAAGTCATCCAACCAAATCTTGGGTTTCAACTTTCAATATTGGGCATCCAGTAATGTCAACTTCAACGAAGACTCTCAGGCTCAAATCTTAATAATTGTGTTACAAAAAAAAAATAATCTTAATAATTGATGATTTGGACATGTTAACGATGATACAGATGTTGTCACTGTTACTGTGTGCCAGCTGCCCACTCAATCGCGTTCCCTTCGTTTTTTGCCATTCCCATATATTTATTCATTGAAACACACACATTTGCAGAATTATAATATAATAAATAGTTCAAATTCCCAATTCCTTCCAATCTTCTGCCGACTTGGGAGAAAAATCGAAAAAAAGAAAAAAGAAAAAAGAAAGACAGGACCATAGCCCCAAGTTGCAGCTGTAAATTTGGCAATGTTGTCGCATCTTTCCCTTGCCCTCGGCTTTCATGCATGTTAAAGTACTAAAAGATGGTTCCATATCTCCACATCTGTCTACCTCACTCTTTTAGAATCTACTAAAGATCCAAAGGGGGTTTACTCGAATGTTTTTCGAAGTTACATAATTTTTATTATCATTGAATTTGTAATGAGTCATTGATTTAATAATAATTTTATAAATTATATTAATTTTGAAAAAATAAATAGATGGTAAGTAACTCTACTTTAATGTTTTATACTTTCATTTCATGTGCACCCGAGTTGCTTAATAGAATAATCCTAAGTTGATAAATCTTTTCCTTTAAGAAAAGGAATGGCTATGACTAAGAATAAGAGCTTAGAATGGACTGACTATTTATATTTTTTAGTTTAGTCATGACAACAAATTCTCTCACTATAATTGAATCAAAATTTCTAGTGAAAATTACCAAATTTAATTTTTAACACTCTTTATATGTTGACTCAAACTCCCTCTCAACTAGTAAAGCCCAACATATAAACATAGAATATTTAACTGAAATGGGGAAAAAAAAAATTAGTAAAGTAATTATTCAAATTTGGAATTTCTACGCTAATACCATAATAAATGATCAATTATCCCAAAACTTTAAGATGAAATAAAATGGTGAGTTTATTCATTTAATTAATATTTTAACACATGCAAAAGCAATGAAAATGAATGAAATATGATAGCCATCGTACCAGGATGAACTTGCTGTGTTGGCTGCTGGTTGCAAACAGCAAGAAGATTGGGGTAACCCGAGTGCACATTGAACAAGCCAATCTCATTTGGGGGCATTCAAATTCAGCTTACTTGAACTTAAATTTAGCTCAGTTTTCTTGCAAACATACGTCGCCTATTCGACATCTCTCTATTTATTATTCTTCTTGTTGTCCATGCAAAGATTGGAGGACTCCTTTCTGAAGCAATTACTAAAAAAAATGCGTGGGGAATATCCAACTTCCAAGATACTCAAGCAGGAATGTTATTTCTTGGACATTCATAGCTAAAACTACATTAACCGGCTCAGAGGTTGTCTCTGCAATTTCTGCACATTATCTTCCACTTTGTCTATTGTTGAATGTTGCCAATGTGACTCATCTCCATTAAGGCAGCTATCCATTGCCAAACTTGCATTCACTCGTCAACTAGGCCAACCTACTTAAGACATGTGGCAATCATCTTATGTGATCTTCTGAATGAATTCATTAAGTAGTGAAGTATAACGTCTGTAATCCAACAGAAGCACCTTGGCACTTTGTCATTCATCAAAATCCTCTGGTTTTCCATGCTTGGCATATCCAGTAGATACCTGCCTATAATGTCATCTAGAAGCAACCCCTAGTCAAGCATAAGCATAATTAGCATTTTTTTTTATCTCCCTTTGCTCACACAAACCACAGGTAAGCACATTATATGTTAAAACACTCTGCCATGCCTGTCACCCTGCACAACTTCTGAATCCTTTCCAGATGATGGATCAGAAGTAAGAAGTTAAAAAGCATATTTTGCTAAGATCAAGGGACCTTGCCCATTCAAGCAAACTAAAGGGTGTGTTTGGGAATGGACTGGAGGAAGTGGATTGATATTGTAGCAGATTTGATTGATGTGAGGAAAAAAGTAAGAATGTTTTGTATAGAAAAGTGAAATTTTTTATTTTGTAGTGATTTTTTTATTTGAGAAGTGATAAAAAATTATTGATGTGATATAAAAAAGTAAAAATGTTGGGGTTGATTTTGAGAATATTTTTTTAGGACTTCACAAAGTCCAGTCCGGTCTCTTGGCAATGAGACTGCTACTCACAACTAACTAGATCAAAGGTAATATATTTGATCCCCATCACTATCATGATTTACCTTTCAAGCTCCATTGCTGAAAGAAATAAAAGATGCTCATACTACAACCCGCCACTGGATCTGCACAATGTCGAGAATGTGTTCACTTTGAGTGGCTGCAGAAGCAGACAAGGGACGTCTATTGAAAGGCTTAGCTGCAGATGATACTTTCTCATGGGCTCTCTTGACTGCTGTAACTCTTGCCATACAAACAACTTGATGTGAAAGCTACTTTCTGTTCCTTGTTTCAAAATTCTGTCAAAGAGCTTCAACCTATGACCATAAGCAATGATTGGGCAGCTCCTCCATGACTAGAAACCATACATTGATTGGAAATAATCTTAAGTCGCTCTATTCATTTTTTTTCTTTTGGGAGATGAAAATTAAGGAAATCATCTCAAGTCTTCCCTATTCGTACAGGACTAGTATTCACTAGTCCACTGAGCCAGCTATCCTTGGACCTTGACACATAATTTCCAACACAGGCGGAAATCATCCCCTTTGGTGATCCTTTGAAGTTTTATTGAATTCATAAACTAGCGAAGTATAAGAAGCATAATCTGGAACAAGACCTTTCTCACTTCTTAATTTATCAAAATGCTTAGGGTTGCCATGCTTACAATGCCCTTCTAACAGAATGTTGTATGTAATATCATCTGGAACCACATGCAAATTAAGCATAGCATCTAAGAGCATTTTAGCATTCTTCATCTGCCCTAGCTTACAGAGTCCATTCATAAGCACATTATACGTTATAACACCTGGTACATGTCCACCAGCCTGCATCTCCCTGAGCAACTTAAAACCCATCTTCACATCACCCTTCTTACAAAAACCATCCATGACCAAAGTATATGTTGCATCATCAGGCTTCATACCAGCATTCAACATCTCCCTCAATATTCTTTCTGCATCAACAAGTCTTCCCTCTCTACACATCCCTGAAATAAGCGCTGTGAAAGCCACATTATCAAGCTCAATCCCTTCTTCACTCATTCCCTTCCTAATCTTCAAGGCTGATTCTAAATCTCCCTCCTTGCAATATCCATCAATAAGTGTAGTGTATGTGATCTTGTCAGGCTTCAAACCCCTTATACTCATCTCATCAACAAGTTTCCATACTTCTTTCAAATCTCCAACTTTGCAAAGGCCATTGATGAGTGCATTGTATGTAATCAAATCAGGTTTCACACCTTTACTCAACATTTGCTGATAAATTTCCATGGCCAAATCAATTCTCCCATTCTTACATTGACCATCGATCAAAGTTGTGAAAGTAACATCATTTGGAACCAATCCCCTCTCACACAATTCATCAAACAAATAATTTGCATCATCCAACCTACTTTCCTTACACAACCCGTTGATCAAAACACTGTAAGTGAAAACATCCGGAGACATTCCCCTTTCCTCCATAATCCTCTTCAACCTAAACCCATCCTCTAATTCCCTAGACTTACAATACCCATTAATCAAAGTATTGAAGCTAACAACCGTAGGACGCAAACCCCGCTTCCCAATTTCATCAAACACCAACCGGGCCTCCTTAAGTTTACCCTCTTTACACAGTTTATGCATCAATACATTGAAACAAAACACATTAGGCGGAAACCCACAATCCAAAATTTCCCTATAAAACGCCCACGCCGACGCGGGCGAGTTCGACTTCACCATCTTATTAAGCAAATACCCACAACCATGAAATGGGACTCGAAACTTATGCTTCCTAACCAACCTCAAGCACTGAATAGCATCGGACACAAATCCATTATCGGTATACGCATTCATCAAAGCATCAAACACAAAATTGGAGTAATGGGTACCTTTGGTTTCGACTATGCAAGCGAAGACTGAGCACGCCGAGTCTTTGCCTTTCCGAGAGACGACGAATTGGAGGAGGGAGTGGGCTTGTGGGAGCATGTTGTGGGAGCAGAGGAAGTGGGCCATGGTGCAGTAGGAGTGGAGAGTGTGGCGGAAGGTGTGCTGGGAAGAGAGCCAGTGGAAGAATGAGAAGAGAGAGTTGGGGGGCAGAGAGCAGGGGTTGAGGTTGATGAGGTTGATAACGTGAGTGGCTGTGAGAGAAGGGAGGAGCTTTCTGAGAGAGGAGTCTAGAGGCTTTGTTTTGATGTTGAGAATGGCTTCAGAGATTGCCGACAGTATAGAGTCTTGATGGTGAAATGGTGGAGGGGTGTACTTGTACCAGACTGGCGCGGAGGAGAAGAAGAAGAAGAAGGTTTTGTGAGGTGGAGAAAGGGAGTGCTGGGCTCTTGAGAGTTTGAGGGTCGCCATGGCTGTGGCTTTTGTTTTGTTGGTCGTTGTTTTAGAGGTTTCGATGGTTGTGGTGGGATGACGAGGACCCGTCGTGGAGAGTTGGGAGCGACACCCGAGGAGATGGGCAGAAATTTGATCCAAATCAGAAAGTATTATCAACTGTCTGCATTAAATTTAGTTTAAATTAGTAAAATATTATTATTAAAATTAAAATTTGTATTTTAAATGTGTATAAATATTTGATAATATTTTAAATAAGTTGAAAAATATTTTTTTCAGTCCAATTTAAATGAATTTTATGTCACGAGTAAATGGACTAAGATAAATTGCCTGAATTTTTTTTTTCGTTAAATATTATCTATTATTTTTAAATAAAATGAAGAAAAATTAATTTAAAAAGTAAGTTTTGATAAACCATCCAATTTTTAAGGAGAGACTTATTTGTTGTTATCTCGTCCATGTCAAACTACAAAATAAATAATAATAAATGAGGACATCCATTTGCAGTCTTTTTTTTTATTTTAACATGTCCTCACAAAAGAGGAATGATTCAAATTAATTATTTTTACTTAATGAGATGTGGTCCCAAACAGATTTAACTGTCGCTTATAAACCTCAGCATCTTTTAAGAAGAAAGAAAAGTAAAGGAATTATGAAAATCTACTCTTACTGTCACCTTCCACCTAAGAGAATAAGGTGGAAGAAGACGATGGAGGAAGACTCCATCCCCACAAGGCCACAAAGAGGCAGGGATGGAAAGTTCCACCATTGCCCCTATGTAGCATAGTTTTTCATCTAGCTAGAAGTGAGTGGGAGGAAGCAACTCCCACCGCAACCCTTTGCGGGGTGGAGCCACCGCCTCCCTCTTTAGGATGGAGGGTGACAATGGGGTGGATCTCCCCTTTATTTTTATTTTTATTTTTTTTGTAATTACCTATGAAGCATGGTAATGGGTACTTGGATATTTATGGCATTGTTTATTGGCTTAATGTGGATAAGGACTTATTTGTCACTGGCCTAAGCAAATCAAACACTCCAGAGTAGACAAGACACGAAATTTGTTTAAATACCTAAAACTGGTTGAAATTTGATTGTAATGATAATACATATGAATTATACAAATAATATGCTCATCAAATAGGCTTCAATGTAAGAAAATAATTTGGGAAGCGAGCAAATTTAATATTTGTTCAAAAGAGAACATTCTATTGCTCAAAAGAGTGTAAACAAGTTGTTGACAAATTACAAGAACAAATATCGTTTCATCACCCAATTTCACTTGTGTTTGTTGTCTTTAACATCCGGGTTTTCCATAAATATATTCCTTATGTTAAATCGATTAACTAAAAATTGGATGTGAATTATGGAGTAAGGTTTGAACTCTTAACATTTAGCTTTAATATCATACTAAATCACCATTTGTCCAAAAAATTTAAGATGACAATAAAATGCGAGTTTAATTATTTAATTAATATTTTAAGACCATATAATATAATTTTATTGACCTTTCAATTTCTTTCCTATATTTGTTTATTTGCTAGGGGTGCATTAATATTGAATTCATTAGGTCATACTTTTACCATGTGACATATGACAAGATATTACTCTTATTCTTTAAAGTTAATATTAAATAGAGTAGATAATGGGTCATTTATAAGGTTATGGATAGGATATGTAAATAGTCTTTAATGTGAATGGTTGGCTCCAAATTAATGTCCGATTGAGTTGATGCCCACCAAGGCTGGACTAAATAGTTCCCCTCCCCCCTACCCACAGCCTCCCTCAAGGGCAAATTACACTTCCTCTCTTTCTCTTGCTGCCTTCTTTTGGGTGGTTGTAGTCACCCATGACCCATATCCCAACTCTTAGCTAGAGGGATAGTTTTGTAATTTTTTTCCTTCTAATTAGGGTATTTTTGGTAAAATGACTATTCATATTCCGTCGTTCAGGCAACCGAAAAGTTATAAAGGTCAACAAAAGTACAAACTTTTATATTCATTATGCAGGACATTGGACCACGACCATAAATTATTCTGGCTGCATTTCCGTGTTATGTTACTCCTCTCCTACTCTCTCGACTCCTATCACCGGTGAGAGGAACCCTCCTTTTTTTTTGTCGTCTTTTAGTGTGGTTTTTTTTTGTATTTCTTTTCTCATTGTTTGGCTTTGTCTTTTGTACTCTCACCCAAAAAAAAATCCATCGAAATGAATGGCCAAATCTAAAAATTTCGAAGTTCACATCTCTCTCTCTATCTCTCTCCAATAATGTAGTTTGATACCACATATGTTTCCGCCAAGACAGAAAGAAACATAATTTGTCGTACAATCACTCAATCAGTAAGTAATGGCCTTGTGTTCGATCGTTATTCAGAATAATTTCAGCGGATACCATTTCGTTATTACCCTTCAAACCGGATCCCACCAAATACAAATTTGATTTGGATGGACCAGTTGAGAACGTATAAATAATTAGCTAGTAGCCTTCACAAGATCCAGACGATACATCCGACATGAGCCCCACAGAAGCACCACGTGGCAATTTAGAAAATTACACCATTTTGATATTATTCTTTTTTCCTTTTCTTTTCTTTTCTCTGACAACATTTCCAACCAGCCATATACTTGAATACACCAACACAAAAAATAAAATGTGACAGAATAAAGCAACAAAAAAAAAAAAAATTATTTGTACCCATGCAAGCTATAGCAGTGAATTAATCATGACGTCCAATAGGAATAGGTCCACCTCTTTTTGTCTCTTCCAAATCCTCAGAGTCTCTGCTTGGGCATGATTTACTGAAGGTGGGCTTCTGCTCGAACAAATTAAGCTTCCTTTCTCTGCATATCTTCTGTTTCAGTCACTCACCTACTACGTAAACCTCTTAATTGACAAATTGTACAGCCCATCGAGGGAAGTAGAGAATTACAGTACAACTTTCCGACAATCTAATGGTACGTGTCAGACGATCATCGGGCATGGGAGCCCCGTGAACGACCGGTGGCAAGCCTAGCTACCGGTGCAAGCTTTTGAGGTTGCCGGATATCCCTGAAAGCACTTGCATCCGCTACATCTTCCCTTGATGTTCCACAAGTTACTGCAGCATGCCTTACCCAAAACCCTTTCATTTTCTTCTTCTTTTTCTTCACTTCAAGAGCGTGATGAGTACCCTCTAGCGTCATATTTTCAGCTTGGGGATCACGATCTCCGCCTATCAAGTACTTTCTGTGGGAGTTGCTGACACTAGATTCTATAAGGCAGTCCAAACGTCGGGAAATACTCGCAATTTCATAGCTATCGAGAAGAGAATTGTCAGTATGGATCGAACTTGGCGTTTGTGAACCCTCCTCCCCCACAGCTTCTTCGGCTATTCTCATGGCCTCTAGCCTGAAAACCGACGGTCTAGGGGCTCGGCGAGTCCTCATAACGTCGAACTCCGGCATTTGCTTCCCCTCCGACCCCGATCCGCGCAGGTACCACGCCCATGCAGCGCTTTTCACCACCGCCAATTGATCGGCGCTGCCTCTCCCCTTTTTCCTCGCCATGAAAGGGATCATGAGAAAGGGTGTAGATAGCACGAGAGATTGGAATGTGTGGGAAAATTATGTTCCACGCTATAAAAGGTAGAAAGTTGGTGATTCTTTTACAATGTTGGTTGTGTTATCAAATGCCAAGAAAGGTATTTCACCTCAATCCTCATGGGGTGTTTAATTTAATTTGTTTGGGTGCCATTTGGGCCTTGTGGTGTTGTCAGAATTGAATAATATCATTAAATCGAAATGGGCATCAGGGCCAAGTGAAGCTTGGTGTTAGGTAGGAAATGGGGTGAGGGGTCCTCTTGAGGACGACTTTGTTCTAGTAATTGTAGTATTCTGTCACTTGTCTACATCGAGCTGGGTTATCTCACTTGGAAAACTAAGCCCCATATGGCAGGAAACCACAAGGATAGTCCTCATCCTCATCATGGTATTCTACAATTGGCCATCACGTGGTCCTATTAGATGCATATAATAACCCTCCCTATTGCATGGCTGAGCAGCTTACATGTAGAAATAATATCGACCCCTTAGATATCTTTGCGTGTAGCCCAGAAGAAAACGTAACCGACTCGTTTGGTGATGGTGATTTTTTAATAGAAAAAGGAAAAATATTAATAAACAACTCAAAACACAAAACTACATACAAGTCATTTCCACCACCCTTGAGTGCAACATGCAATTCTTTGGTCTTATGCCGAAAGATAAAATATAGTCGTTGATGCAGAGCAACGTAATGAGTTAGTAAAGACAAACAAAACTAGAATCACAATTCTTCACAAAACCAAGAACTACCCTGCGTCAACCAACCTTATAAGTCCCACAACCATGATGGATTAAATGGTATAAACCATGAGTTGGGTTTTAGTAATGGACCCTGTCCTCACTCTCTACCATCAACAGGACCGTTGGATGCAACAAAACGAAACCATAACCATCAAATGGATCCTCTCCATTTGACCTATTCCGGATTTTCCCATCATTAGGCAGCCGATAACTATGAATATTAAACATAGAGCTACTGTGCTCAGTTAATGGAATTCTTGTTGGGAACATTAGACAAGACAAACAAAATAAAACCTTGATGATTTTATCCTGTGTCCAGCGAATATGAAACTGCAATTCCAATCATACAACATCAGGTGACCGATTGTCAGTCCTGTAAAATGAGTACTATAATTTAAATGAAAGTAACATTATAAATATTATCCGAACGTTAGCAAGTAAACAACAGATACAATCTCATGCTGGCCTTATTTGTTAGGATCCTGTGAATTTCACACCAAAATCCCAATTGTTGATAAGAGGGTATAGGCTGCCGATTTATTCACAATGGAATATAGGAAATTCAGAGCTTAAAAATAATCATAATAGAAAAAGGTTATGAATACAACAAGATCAGCTAATAAAGTTATGCAAAGGAACCTCTGTTGTTCATTTGGGTATGGCCGGGTGGTGTAAGTACTGAACCTGCCGCTTCAAATGATTTTCTGGCAGTCACGCTGGTGCTGCAACCGCAACCAAAATCAGCATCCGGCTAAGGCTTTGTTTGATAACACACTTCCTTTCTTTTGTTTTCTCTTTTCAAAACAAAAAAATTAACAAACAACCAAAAACACAAAATATTCTAAACTACTTTCACCTTTATGTCACGTCAAAACATTTCGAACTCAAAACTACTTTCACCTTTATGTCACATCAAAACACTTCTTCAAACAAAAACAAAAAACACCCTCTACAAAAAATTAGCAAATGGAGCTACATTTCCGGTTAGTAAAAATTTCCAGCTTAGTTTTTGCGTTTCCTATGGTGAAGTTCAGATTCCAGACGCTTGATTTCATCTTCCAGCTCCTTTAAAGTTGCTTCTTCAAAACTTTGTGTTCTGTCAGTATCACTTATCAAGCTTAGAAGATGCTTCAAACATGAAAGATACTCGGCCTTTACAGCAGGAGAGTCAGAAATAGACCTCTCGGTTTCAAACTGCACGGAAACATGTGCAAACTTTAGCTTTTTACTGTGCTCATCCATAAATGAAGCCAATAGTTTCATGATGTAAACATATATTTCAGTTTTCTATCAACTATGAAAACTTTCATAACTAATTAAAACAAAATTATCTGCAAGAATACTGATTTCATCCTAAATTTTTGGAGGTCTGGGTACAAGATATTTATGGCGTAAACATTCATTGCATCAGTTTATAGAAATGATCTAAATGCAGGTGATAGAAGACATTTATGTTCCAAAAATCAGAACACCAAAAATAAAAACCTATTTGAATGCTGAAAATGTTGTACAATATTCTCCCTTCATGTAATGATTAGCTGTTTACTTGGAATCCTACAAAGGCATTCCCATTCTATGGACTACAAAATGCTACACCAGCTCTCCAAACTAGCATAGGATAGAACACATTTTTAACAACATCCGAAGTATTGCAAAATGTTGAACAGTCCAAGCACACCTCTTTGTAAGTAGAAACACATTGGAAAAGTGCATTTTCGGCTTCAGCAACAGGTAAATGCTCCTGTTTCATAATAGAAACGTAATATTGGTTCAGCTAATTGGAATAAATTACTTAAAACAGAACAATCATAGGAGGATGTTGTCAGAAAATCCAATTGGAAGGAGCAGAAAATAGGCTCACTAATGAGCATTACCGGAGAAACTATTATACACTTCGAATCATTGTTTCCAAACTTCTAAAGATCAACAAAAAAAAAAAAGTTGTATTTTAACCTTCAGATTCAGTTTAAGGTCATTAAGCATTTCATTTTGGCTGCTTAGCTAGAAACACAAATCAAATTATATATAAAAAAGAAAAAGGAAAATGCTAGTCAAAGGTCATCAGAGGGTCGGAGATTAAGCAAAAAAAGAAAAAAAAAATGGTCATCAACTAAAATTCCCCTTTATTACTCAAGTGGCAGTAAGAAAATGGTCATCACGAGTTTGGTCGAACCCGAAGGTAGAAGATTTAGTCCTAAATGCTTTCTGAATTTGCACATTGGAGGATATATACTTGATAGAAATTGTGAAAGAACAGTGAGATTCCTTTCACTCCTCATTCCTCAAGTACACTAGCTTTATCTTCTTTTAAGAAGCTAAATTCCTTGCTACAAGCAATAAGCATATGAAGCATGGATAAGTACGCAAATAATGAAAGGTTAAAGCAAACTTAGGTAAGATTCAGTATTTCAGTCACGATAAGGAATAACCAATACTATCTAAAGTGAAATACAGTGCCAATTACAAGGGTCAAAGAGGTTATTGGTAGACAATTTTATAGCAGAGGAAAGAGCTTCTCCAATGGGCTTATCAAAATACGATGATGATTATCAGCAACTCTCAGATATAGTGCTCCTACCTGGAATAACTAGGTCTGATTGAAGGTGATTTGAAAGGAATTTAGGGTTGAGGATGAACCTTGCCAAATCATAAACTTGGAGGTGGTTGGAGTTCCAAAAGCATAGGACTGATATTTTCAAACTTCAAATATTAGACTTCCACAATGGGCCTCTTTCAAAAGTTAGGTGAGACCTGATGAAGATTTTGCATCTTATCCCAAGCTGGGAAATCATTAACAAGAGTTAACTTGCCAGCTTCTTCTTGATTTACGTTCTATATCTTTTTAGGTTACCATCCTCACTTGCAAAGACAAATAAAAGCTTAAGAGACATTTTCTATGGGCAGCAACAGACTCCAAAAATCATTTGGTGAATCCAGAAAAATCACTCATTTAAAGATGGTATATAAAGTAATTATTACATGACCTATATTCACTATTAATGGTTGTGCCTACGGAGAGAATTAGAAGAAATTTGGTTTCACTAAGTAGGAAATATTGGTGTATATGTTTTTAGTGGAAATAAGGTCAAATTTGGGGAGGATGCTCAGTGAGCTGACATACCTTAGGAAGGTTATGCCTAGACCAAGATACCATAGAAAGTAAGAAAGATGCACAAATATGCCTGTATTAACCGGATCTCTTGATACTCTACTATGGGAACATTCAAGATCAGAAGATTGCTCTATGGAAGACTAACTGGAGTTAACATGTGCAAAGTACACAAGGAAAGGGGTCTTTCATCTAAGTAGGTATATTTTCCAGAAAATCCTCTCCTATCATTAACCCAAGCTAGTGATACATCCCTTCAAAGTTCATCTGGAAGACTCTGGTTCCAACATTGCGGCATTTTTAGTGCTTCGGCTAAAATATTACTGGCAGTAAAGTCCTACTCCAAAAAGTGGTGAACTGTCACAATTGTTGGCCGTATCAAGTCACATGCACACGTGGCAAAATATATGCATCTTTGTTTCCAGTTCTATGCACATATTTCTATAAGCTTGGATTAGAGCTTCAGTCTTTCAGAGAGTTGTAGCTAACTGAATATTTCAAGCACAAGGAACACAGCAAGCATTGTTCCAAAAGGGAACTTTTCCTACAAAGGTCCTATTGGAAAGAAAGAATCAGAAATATTTGAAGAAAAGCAGTTAAAAAACAAGGGCTCCCAACGCTCACTAATAACTTACACAGTGCACGCAAAGGCCGTTAAAGATTTTAAAGTCTTGACCACTAACCTGTAACTCTTGTAACTCTTGCTTGTTAATCTCTAGAAGCCCAAGAGCATCAAGTGATTGCATCTGCAAGCAGAACAAATCTATCAATATCATTTTGGAAAATATCTAATAACCATATAAGATAATGCCACAAGTTAGAACCAACATAAATGAAGCATCTAATATCACTAGCTTAATTTTATTCTAGTTTTTATGCTTTTATTTATTCTATATTGACAATTGTTAGTGTGACTTTCAATATAACTTTCACTAGCGTCAGATCCAAAAGTATTTACCACTATGAACTCAAGAAAAAACTGCAATTGTCATCAGTATGCATGCAGCATCCAAGATTCACAGAGTTGGTTTTGTTTGAATTTTTTTCTTTTCTGTGTTTTTTTCTTCTCTCGTTTTAGCTATGAGATAGCAGAATATTAGCATGACAACATATATCACTTCAATAGCAAGTGATCCAAAGATACTGACCAATACAAACCCAAAAGAAATATACAATAGTCAATCATTGGGTATATGGAGAGAGAGAATACTCAGGGTGGCTTTGTTTCTATCATGCCAGTATGTATTTATGATGATTCCCAAAGTTGCAGCTATGTGAACCTACATGATTTATATTGTTTCAGAACCTTTTTCCAGAAATAACACCTTGAAGGCTGTCAAGTTCAGTTTAACACCTATTGCCTGCTTTCAAGTGATCCTGAGAAGAATTTATCCTTAAAAGTTGGAATGTGGGGAGGAATCAAAATCAAGTTTCCTAACAATAGTTGCAGATGCTGATGTAAGGTACACCATATCTCACTGCATTATATTCTGGTGCAGTTACTGAAATATCATTAGAGCTTCATCTATTGTGGCTTCCACATTTAGCATTGGTTCAGGATTTTACAGAAGCTTAACCATTTTATAGATTTGTGGGATTACCTCTTCCAACTGTGGATCCCAGTTCTTGGATATAAAATGGACCTCACTAGGGAGGTATTCTAATGTGAATGAGAAGGAAGTCAAATAAAGAGGAAGGATAAACATATACCATATATATAAAACAAGATTTTAAAACCAGAGATTTCATCGTATTATTGCTTTGATGGAAATCATAACCTCATCTACCTTGTCACAAAGCAAAACCAAAATGACAACAGATAAGGAACGACAGTCTTCATGCAAGAGTTTCATTTGACATAAGTGAAAAGATGTATTATCAAATACTACTACTGATTACCACCATTTCCACAAAAAAACAGATATCTCACGAAAGGATAGGGAAACTGACCAGTATGATTAATGCGGCATGACCTTCCATCCTTGTTTCTCCAGGTGCACTGTAACGTTTCAAGTTGCCTTTCTGTTTAGTCAAGTTATTTAAAACCCGCCGAGCTATCCTATCATGGAAAGAGAACTGCATGACAAATCTGTAAGAAGCAACACAACAAAAACAGGGAATCTAGGAAAAAAAGATAATATGAGCAAATTAAACACATTTGCCCATATTTTGTCAAAGAAAATTTGAAACATCAAAATTAATGATTAAAAATGCAAATCAATGAAAAGTTTTCTGCTATTGTAAATTACCCAAAAAGGAAAAGACTGAAACTTGCTGGACAAATTAAACACAACCAGAGAGTGTTTTTTCACAAACACTTGCTGGGATCGGCAAGTGAAGACTAAACAGCTTATGATATCAAAATTGTTGTCTCTAAGTTGGCTTCCTTGTTCGTGGTTTAGGACAAGAAGATAAATACACTATCATTGACTACTTGTTAAGTGGTGGGCACAGGTTGGTCATCCTCAAGCAACAACTGTTTACATTAAAAGGTTGACAGTTTTGTCAGGTGGGAATGTTTGAACAGCCTTGAACTCAATTTAACTCAAACTCAAACTCTTGCTCATCTATGATAGGAGTAGATTTAGCAGCACCAATATGTAAAAAAATTGAAGAGAAGTTTTGCATATCATATGTTCTTTTGTTGGATTCTCACTCCCATAGATTGCATGATTTTCTAGTTGCACAGATTCTAGAGCTCTAGTGTTAGATTATTACAAATGTATCAATTCCAAATTTCAAGAACTTATACAATCTTTTTTTTTGATAAGTAATAACTTATACAATCTTAACCTTTTGAAAACTTAAGAAGTCAGATTTTCTAAATAGGACTAAAAACATGGGAGAGAGGGACTACTAATAGTTAAAAGTCGCAATAATTATTTTGTTCCCCACTTTGTAAGCTAAGCATGTTATCAATCTGAATTTTGGTTGTGTTGTTAAATCATACATAAAGAGAGAAAAAGCAGCAAGCAACTTTTTTTCAAGTAGCGTAATGTTATTTACTAGCGCACTTTGGGACTGGGGCTTAAAATCCCACCTAACAATGTCAGAAGTTTTCATAAGAATCTGCATGGCTACAGTGGAACCCTTTATAAAAAATGACTAAACAAATACCAGCTAAGAATGAATATAACATATTATAAAAAAGAAAGTTTTGATAGTTTTTCAATACCAGGAGGACGAATAAGTCAATATAATTTTTCCAATTAACTCCTAAACCTCGTCGTTTCCTTATTATGAACATCACGAGAATCATTCCTCTGATTTTTTATAATCTACACTATTACACACTAAGTAAAAATGACCCCAGTAAGAAGGGGAACTCCACAATATATATGCGAAGCAGATTTTAGGGAAAAAAGGTGGAATAGAGAATGTTTAAAAGATCAATAGAGTAATCAATGTACAATTGAAAGAATGAAAGTTTTTTTGATAAGTGAAAGAATGAAAGTTATGAATGGTAATTGTACTTTAATATTACTTTAACGCTTAAATGTTGTTTTGTGAATTCTTAGATAGTTAAAGTGGCAAACACAAACCTTATGGAATTGTGTAAAAGGTCCTTTGCCTTTTCAAGCTCAGCAATTGCTCCAGAAATATCCACCTTCCTTAGTTGGTTGGAATTAAGCATTCTCACCCTAGCAATGTGAAGCATGTTGGCACCAATCTGACAGTGGAGAAGGAAAGAAAGCCTCATTGTGTATGCTTTTTTTCTTTTCTTTCCATTTTTTTTTTTTTGCCTCTCAGCAATTTTATTATCAATAAATAGTAGGAAAAAAAGAAGAAGAAGAAGAAGAAAAGAGAATAGGTAACAGCTCAGATAATAATTTAAATGACAATGGACGTGTTTTAGGCATCAGTTTTGCAATCAAGTTTGGCCATGGTTTGAACCCTTCTTGAGCGTGTATTTGTGTGCATTTGGATATGTGCTAGGCTTCTAGTTTCAAATTAACATAGGCAGAAAACTACCAAACCGCTGAGCTTTATATAAATAGTGAGACATTCAGAGTTTAAAAAGTTGGTTAAAGTATTGTGGTTTGGAACTCAAGCACCAGTTTATGTTTCTGAATATTTTAGAGAAAAAAAAAATGTTCAGAATTGGTCATCATATAGAACCCAAAGCAGCCGTTGTGAACAAATTCCCACAGCCATATTTCCACCATATGCATAATAACAACCAGAGAGAGCAAAATCATACATAGTCTAATACAAATTGCAAAATCATATATATATTTGATAAGTAAAATCATATATATATATATATATATATATATATATAATGACAGTGTGTATACAAATTATATAAATTATGAAAATTACATAAACCCATCTTGGACAGTATATAGATGAACTTAATGAGCTTTTTTTCCTTCAAAAAAATAAAATAAAAAAGCAAACCTGAATATGGTCTTCCGGAAGTAATGTTTTCCTGGCATCAAGACATCTGAAAGGATAGAAATTTATTTCATTTGGAATCATCAGACAATTACTCTCGTGGATAATTATATACTTAACAACTCACCTTTCAAGAAGCCTTTGTGCTTCCTTTAAGTTCCCAGTAGACTGCAGAGTCAGGGCCAGAACTTCAGCTGCAATAATAGTGTCCAAGGAATTCCATCCCTGACTTACAAGAATAATATGAAGGTTAAAAAAAAAATTAATAAATAAAAAGAGTTGAAGAAAATAAAAAGAAGGAAATATAAAGGAAGAAAGCTTGTGTATTCTTTGATATCAAACCCATACAGCATCCACATGCTAACATAGAAAACTTAATACAAATTACTACAGTAATATATTTAATGCAGATTGCAGCAATAATAAAAATAAAGCCTGAGAATAATGACAATACAGTCAAGAATAAAATCTGATCAAGAATAAAGTGAGTTTCCTAATCAACACTCCCCCTAAGCTGAGGCAAAGATCTCGCATGCCCATTTTGCATAAAGCTGTGTGAAAGATGCTATTGGATACTCCTTTTGTCAAAATATCTGCAAGTTGTTTCTCCTTACTTTACATGTAGTGTACAGATTAATCCTGCACACAACTTCTCCTTGATAAAATACCTATCAACTTCAATGTTTTTGGTTCGATCATGTTGGATTGGATTACGGAGGATTTTGATTGCAGTTTTATTGTCACAATACAATCTCATAGGGTCATTAAAAGCATACCCAAGTTCCTTCAACAATATCTTTAACCATAGTAACTCACATACTCCATGTGTCATAGCTCAAAATTAAGCTTCGACACTTGATCTAGCAACTACCAATTTTTTTTTCTTACATCAGGTAATCAGATTACCTCCCACAAGTGTATATTACCATGAAGTAGATCTACAATCTGTAACTGATCCAGCCCATCTTCATCTATATAGGCCTCTAGTTTCAAGTGATTATATCGAGTGAACAACAAACCTTTGCCTGATGAAGATTTTAGATAACAGAGAATCTAGTAAACTGCCTTCATATGGGACTCTCGTGGTGAGTGCGTGAACTGGCTCACTATGCTAACTACATAAGCAATGTCTAAACGGGTACGAGACAAATAAATTAATATGCCTACCAATCATTGGTATTTGTCTTTATCCACTAGAGGACTCATATTTCCACTGGGAAAGGAAGATCATTTCACAATCTTGCTACTTCAATACCCAAAAAATAGTTTAAATTGCCTAAACAAACAAGGAGTACATGGATGAGATAAAGGGACAAACAACTTTCATCAAAGACATGAAAGGTTATCACACTTTGCAATCAAAGACCTCAATCCCATTGAACTGTGCAATTTGAAAGCACCCTGTAATTGAAATGCTATGGCTTTTTATGGAATGAAGCATCATTGCTTAATTAAAGTCATTATCTTTTAGATCGTTTTTCAATTGGAAGAGAGCAATAGGGTGCTTTGCTTTTTCTTTTGGACTTTTTAGATCTTTGCAATTTAGATCTTAGCTTTTTCCTGCTTTCTATCAGGAAAAGATATGCCATTTTTTTAACAGAATCTTATTACATATAAAAATAAATAAATAAATAAAAGATCTCAAGCAAAAAATACTGTACAAGATGCAACACCCTCAAAGCTTATGAATACCAAGAAGTTTTGTCTAAAATATCCAAGCACAGAAACATCAACTGAGACAAACTTTAGCAGAAAAAACATAGCGTATATAAAAGGAGGAAAAATAAAATAAATCAAACCTTTGATAATTCCATTATATGCAGGATCTTTCTCTGGACATTCTCAGCCTCTGCAGGACGATTAGACTTCAGATATATCTGGATAGAAACCAAAAAAAAAAAAAAAGGAAAATCATGAGTAGACTTAGACAGAAGATTGAGAAGAAAAAAGACCAAAAAATGGAGAAATTAAATCTCAATGCACAATACCCAAACACGAAAAGTAGGTTCACATGGGCTAGAAGAAGGAAAAAAAAACACAAATGGTAATACACATTTTATAGTAAAATAGACAGTCATTATACAACAAAACCATTAAAAAATAGTAAAACAAGAAATTGTTTTGTTGCTAGAAAGATCCACCAGGTGAATCTTTACGCACACAGGATGCATATAAAAATTTCACCTAAGAATTATAATCTAAAACTTTTTGGCAATAAATATTACAAAAGAAGAAATAGAATACTGCCTAGGGCAAGTATTCATTTTGACAAAAGATCTAAAAAAAAAAGGCATTTATTTTGTGACATCTCAAAAATATTCATTCAAAAATCTCGAAACAAGTACTTTTACTCCTGGATGGTAAAGGCATTTATTTTGTGACATCTCAAAAAGGAAGAGAAGATATCTATATTGGGAACGAGGGAGTATTATATCATAGAGTCAGTTTCATGTCAATAAGAGATCTACAAGGTCTCTGTAGGTTTATCCCAAAAAATCACAAGAATGAAGGTGAGAAAACCAACCTGAGCAAGATATCGCAATCTCTTGACACATATAGAAGATTCACCTAGGCCACCTTCCTGAACAAAACTTTGCAGTGAGAATGAGAACAGTAAATCCAAAACAGCAAAATGCCTCCAGTTTTTTTTTTTTTAATGAGTAAATCTATCTCATTAAAAGCATAGAGGGGCGCAATCCTGGTACTTTTCAAGTAAAATAATAATGCACCTCTAGTATCCTAATGGAATCCTGAATCAGAACCTCAGCATCCTTCTCTTTTCCTTGCATATAGAGCACCTGTAATTAAAAATTACATTGCATTTAAGGTCAGTCGAATACACTAAGAAATATTATTAAAGAGAGAAATAGAAAACAAAAGAAGAATATTCAAAACAAAAGCAAAGCGTTTAGATTTAAGGTCCACATGACATGAAATGAAATATTCCATTTTGTATACAATACAACTGATATCCCTTAACTATAATTTAGAGTCATGAATAACTTGACTTATCACCCAATGCAGAATAACTGAAAAGATAATAGAGCTGAATCTGCAACATAAGTAGCATTGTTTCTATATGATGCTTTCTAAAACAAAAATAACACGGAAATTAGGTTAGGACCCTCTATGCTTTAGGCCAGTTTGACTTTAACACCGCAGTTTTCAATTTGATAGGTTTGAAACTTTGGCCCATGCTAAATTCGAGACCTCCATCAGCTTTTCCATAAAATAGATAACAAAAAAATGGTCGTGAGAATACAATTTTACCCCTCAGATCATTTAAAACAAAAAAAAAGGCCGTGGCTGACAGAAGTCTTGAATTTGACAATGGACCCAAACTCAGCTCAAAGGTTTTACTTTCAATTATTCACATTATAGGACCAACTCAATAGGCATCCATGACCTTAACATTCTATGAGCATCTATCAACTTCATTCATCCCACATACTAAGGGCATTAACCTTTACAGATCAACAACCATACCAAGATATAAAAAAGGGTGTTGGCCCTGGGCGCTGGGGTGAGGGTCACCTGTTGCCTGTCTCCTACCTATAAATTATTATTTCCTCAATTACAATCAACTTCCTATTCATAGATTTAGATTGACATTGACTCCTATTATAGCTTTAGTCAACAAGCAACTATCACCTAGCAAAAAGCATACAACATGGAAGCACAACGGCTTTTCCATAACCAGTGCAAAAACATAAGCATTGAATGTTCCCTCAATTGAAGTTCTTTTAAAGATTGAAAATTAAATTCTCCTACCAACTAGTCTTGCTAATTAGCGGTCCATTCTACAATTTCCTTCATGCTAATATACCTAGTTAATAGCACTATCATTTGCAAAGCCGACCACAATACTTAACAGTTCACATGGATGACGAAGAAACAAACAGCAACCACTATGATCCATGCAAACAGCTCCTCACAAAACTCTAATGATGTCTCCCTATTTTCACCAAGTTATATAGCATATAAATTTGATAGTGTTAACATCGGACATCATAGGAACGAAACAGGAAAAATCACAATAGGCATGACAAGTTAATCCCTTACATTATAAATTATTCACATGTACAGTAACCATATCATTAAGTAATTTTAGAATATGCATAAAAAGATGCGATTTTAGAATATGCATAAAAAGATGCCATTGCATGTCCTTCAAAACGTTCTTGGCAAAATTAAATTTTTTTTTTTTTATTTGGCACCGGGTATCTGGAGCTTCACTCCGATTAGTCTTGGTGTTACATAAGCCCTTAGCAAGGAGTTTCCCGCAAATGCACCTCGGTTAATTCAAGGGGCGAACCCCTAAACCGATGGCCCTAAGAAGTAGTTTGCACTCGGTGGGTTTCAAACCTAAGACAGTGAAGAGCATACTCAAAGTCCCAAGCTGTCCAACCACTGAGCCAACCCCTTGGAGGATCACATACCTTAATATCTATAACTACCTTGTAAGGCAAAGCCATGTACTTTAAAAAGTTGGGGGATCACATACCTAAATATCTATAACTACCTTGTAAGGCAAACAAAATACAAAAATGCATATTTCATGTGGAAAACAATAACAACTACATTAATATCCATCAACTCAGATCCCAAGCTTACAACAGAGAATGTCAGAGAAGCACAACAAACATAACTCATTCTTTTCTTTTATCTGACAGAAAGCATAACACAAGAATGCAATAAAAACAATAGTATGACATAGCTTTAACAAATTACCATTCCAAGATAATACATAGTATCTGAAATGTCCACATGACCATGTCCCAGAACACGCACCTGTATCTGAATGATTATAAGGTAATATTGAGATGACAAGTTGCAATTGAGCCTAAAACACAATAAGTAGAGAACAGGAATTTGGTGCAAAGCAAATGTAAGTTGCAATTGGGTCAAAGATTATACTTATGGTTCATACCTTTAGAGCACGCTGCCCAGAGACATGAGACAACCAAAGAAAAACAGCAGCACAAGTTGTCAGTAAAAATTAATAGTAAATATTAGCAGTCATAAATGAAAACAATATAAATATATCTGCTTAAGATGTTATCTGGGTAGCATGACAGAAACACACGCATGAAAAAAAAATTAACATGAATATCCAATTAATGTGCATCTATAGATCAAAAAACATTAAATCAGTTCAGTCAACTTCGTTAATGAGAAATATTATGCCACAAAATACATAAATTCCATGTGTATTCCCCAAAAATCTGAGCCACTGATGATTTGAGATAGAAGTATAAGAATTAAAATTTTCTTGTCAGTAATTTTTTGATAAGTAATATAAATTAAGGCATTCTAGCCTTGTTCCACCTCAACTGGGTTGTACGGTCTGAAAATCAACTGCACATATGCATCTATTCCATATAAATCTAAAGCAACCCAACACAAACATTAGCTAATACATCCAGAAATACGAGCCAACTAAACAATTGCAATTATGATTGCTAAGTTGATGCACCTATTACCAAATATAATTCTTCCATTACCTCATAGCAGACACGAGCTTCTTCCAGCTTCCTCTGCATCAGATAGAACTGCCCAAGGTTGCGCAAAGCAGCTCCCACACTGTTTTGAAAACAGATGACAGTGATCAGATGAGCATCTGATGATGCAACATAGTGAAGACGACAATTGCTTAATTATCTAGCCTATCAAAGCAACTGCTGCTGATCAAAGCAAAGGAATTATCAAACATGTGTGCATGCAAGCATGTGTATGTAGGTGTATGAGGGTCAGTTGTATCACTTCTAAGCACCTAGCTGCCTGTAGTATGCAACTCAATACACAAGCACAAGAACAAGTACCTAACTGCACAGTAAATGTTATTGGTATGGCATGACCAAGAGTTGTAGGCTAAAGGATTTAAATACTTCACATTTGCTTAGGTCTGCTTTCCTATTTCGTCTTTAAGAAAGTAGTTATAATCAAATAGGGAAAAAAAACAATGGCATTGCCAAAATCTAGAGCACTATACATGGAGGACCTGACGTAGGTCAGGAATGCCAATGATATAGCCTGAAATCAGTAATTTGCTGGTCCACTTAATTAAATTGTAAGACGGATGCTCATACAAAGACACAGGACTTTTTCACATAAAAAGGGAATCTTTTATTACAATCCAAGTAGAAGTGATGTGGAATATTGAAGAATAGAAGTTGATTTGATAATCATGAAATTAGAGGTTCTCCAAGTCACTTCCGTATTCTCTGAAAAGGATTTGGATCACTTAATACCAAATTAATTTTTCCACATCTTTTTCCTCCATATGCATTCCTTGTACATCCTTTGCTTTCATAAGCAGTAGTCATGAATGTAATGAGGCTATACCGTATATCCTCAGCACCAAATGATTTCTCCAGTATGTTTATGGCCTCCAAATACAATGGTTCTGCTTTATCGAATTCCTTCTTAACTCTGTACAGCTCTGCCTGAAACAATAACAACAGAGAATAGCAACTTTTAGTAAAATGCAGAGCTCCATATATCAATGGATAAAAACAGGTGTCATACATAACATGTTAATAAAAATATTCTGTTTGTCTTAATATGACTTCTTTGACCTGAAGATAATTCCCAGCATAAATATTTTCAAGATCATTCTAACAACCAATAATAGCACTTCATCAAATGGAGGTGGAGGGTTCTAAAAGAATCCAATTCATATGTACAGCACCACTTTGAACCCCAGATAACATAGACAAAAGGGAAATCCTCCAGAAAGGTAATGTATAATGAAAATTTTAAGATCACAAAGGCATCACAACCACAGCCACACAATGATCATCATTACCATCTATCAACCCAATTACATAATCATATTGTTTGGACTGTTGAGCTTAAGCCCACCTTCATCTCAGCCTCAACAATCACCAAATGTCACCACCTTAGTCTCAATGCCACAAACAATCACTCCCAACTGATGCGTAATTTTAATAAGTCGCAACTTTCTGGATTTCCTCAAGTTGCTTTCCTCATCAAAGGAAACCTTTTTGACAAATGTAACATATTTCTTAATCTTAAAACACTTTTTTTATATATAAATAACTCATTCCATTGATAAACGCAGAGGAGCGCAACCCTAGTACAAAAAATGTATAAAAAAGAATCCCCCATTAAATGCTAAAGAACAAAAATCAACAAATTCAAAAAGGTTAGAAAAATGAGAAATAGTATACACCCCTATGCAATTAAAAAGCAATTTGACCAAGATGTTCTTGAGCCCTTCCTTCGTCCTCTCATGATCTTCAAAAAATCTTGCATTTTGTTCTCTTGACATGTTCCACATTAAACACAACAGGGCTATCCTCCACACATCTTGATGTAGGACAATATTTACCTTTATTTTCAGTAAAAACAAAAATAAAGAAAATATCAATAATAATATTGGAGGAGCACCACTTGATCAGAATTTTATCCATTTTCAGACACTGGAAGTACAAAAGGAAAGATTATCACGATTCCCGCTAATTGTCAATTTTATATTAGAATTTTTATTTAATTTTATTAGGACTTTATTTTCTTTTCCTTATAGGATTAGGTTTACTTTCTCTATTAGAAGTAGGTTTACTTTCTCTACAAGTATTTCTCTTCTATAAATAGGCTTGCTTATTATGTAAAACTCAATCCATTGAATTATTATCAAATCAAAGAATTTTCTCTCAAATACTCTGTAAAGTTTTATCTTTCTTTTAGAAGACGAAGACGTTTCTCCTTGCAGAATCAAAGACGCTGCTCTTTGATTAGTTACCTTTGTCTTCCACTACGTCACATCTAGAACTAAATGACTACCTACCTAACCTCTCCAACAATATAACAATTGGTCTCACCCTTGAAGGCATAACCCATTGGACTGCAAAAAGGGTAAAGATCGCACTCCATAAATCTCTTTCCACTTCGCAATGGAGAAAAAGATTATCAATAGACTCTCCACTTATCTTACACATGCAACAACAATCCACCACTATTACTCTCCTCTTTCTCAGATTATCCAAGGTCAAAATCTAATCAAGAGCCTTGGTCCACACAAAAAAACTCACTATCAAATGAGCTTTTAACTTTCCAAATACTCCTCCAGGGAAAAGAAGAACCCCCTATAGTAGATAACTCGTGAAAAAACGACCTCACCTTAAACTTCTTCATCTTTAAAGGAATCCACCGAATACAATCCTTGCCACCTCGTCTCCATCTAAGGGAATATAACACACCAAAAAATGCAAGCACCACATCTACCTCTCAATCTTATACAGATTTTACAAAAGATACATTCCAGTGAATAACACAATTGGAAAACTACATGTTGTCCACAGCCCCACGCAACGAGCAATACTAAATAACCCTCGAAAGCTTCCTTCAATGGTTGAGCCCCACACTAAACATCATGCTAGAATCAAATCCTAGACCTATCTCCCACTTCATATCTAATAAATCTCGAGAAAATTCTCCACCCCCTCCTAATATATTTCTACACTCCAACACAAAAAGGCCCCGCTACCTCCTTAGAACACCAACCACCGCTCAAACTATCATATTTTGCTTCCACAACCAAACATCACAACACCTCCCTCTTTGTAGCATACCACCATAACTATTTACCCAACAAAGCTTGATTAAACTTGATCAAGTTTCTAACCCCCAAGCCATATTGCATAGGAGAACAAATCATCGACCATTTAAAGAGGTGGAATTTAAACTCCTCATTGATAACTCCCCATGAAAAGTCTCTTTGCAGTTTCTGAGTTTCTCAATCCCATTCACCACACCCAACGGAATAGGAAAAGACAAATAATATGTGGGTAAATTGGACAAAGTACTTTTAATGAACATCAACTTTCCTCTCTTCGACAAATATAGCCTCTTCCAACCCACCAACCGCCTTTACATTTTTTCAACAACACCATTCCATATAGAAGTTGACTTATATGTCACCCCCAAAGGAAAACCCAAATATTTTATTGGTAACAAAACCACCCTACACCTATATATTATGGCCAAACTTTCTATATCATCCACCTCTCCAATAGGAATGATCTTTGACTTTGACAAATTAATCTTTAACCCCGAGACTGCTTCAAAACATTAAATTAAAATTTAAAAAAAAAAAAAAAATCTATAATTCCGAAGGACAACCATTCCTATTGCATTTCTTGAGCCCACTGTAAAGCCATCTAAAATACCCTTATCCACTATGGCCAACATCATCCTACAGACTCCATAACCACCACAAAAGGCAAATGTGATAACGGATCCCATCGCCTTAAACCCCAAGTACTACTGAAGAATCCAGAGGGGATTCCATTTTTTAAAACTAAATAGTGAACTGTAGAAATACATAAGGCTATCCATACTCTCCATTTCTCCCCAAATCCGCTCCTTTCCTACAAGTAGAACAAGAACTCCCAATTCACATGATCATATGCTTTTTCGAGATCCAATTTTCATAATAAACCCGGTACCCGTGATATGAGTCAACTATCAATATACTCATTTGCAATCAAAACCAAATCCAGAATTTGTCTCCCCATAATAAATGCATTCTAAGATTTTTATATTTGTAGTAGTTTGTTCTTAAAAGCTACTCATGTCCAGCATGAACTGCATTGCATAGAGGCCCAACAGAAATTACGTGTACAGGTGCATTCCTCAAAACTTACTATTTTACAGTTCCCACAACAAGGATTTAGAAAAGTTTAACCACATCAATAACCAAGGAACCACAACCATCTAAAGCATCTCAATAGCAAAACCCACCAGATTGTTGCATGCAGATGCAACATGCGGATCCCTCTCCCCAAAACCTGCTTTAGCTTCTTGTAGCGCAGAAAGGAATAACTTTTCAGCCTCCTCCACTTTTCCCTAGCAGAAAACAAAAATACAAAAATTATGAGATAGTCCAACAAACTACATAGAATAGTAAACAAAAGAAAGAAAATAGGTTAAAGCATATTTTTGGTCCCTGAAAAGATACCCAAATTTCAATTTCATCCTTAGTAAATATTTAGTGTCAATTGGTCCTTGTGTTTTCTCAAATGAATCATTTTAATCTTTTAGCATTACAGCCCACATGGTATGACCGAAAATGCCAATGTGTTATTTTATTTGATGACATGGCACATAAGAAATTGGACATTAGTCTAGTGAGCAAACCAACAAATATGTGAAGGGCACTTTCATAATAAAGAACCAACCCTCCAAAGTTCCAACACTTATTTTCTTGCTTCTTCTTTGAAGATCAAAGACCCTTCTTTTATCTGACCTGCAAGTTACTAGGCTATGTTTTTTTTTTTTGATCGGTTTAGTTATACAAAAAGACAAATGGACTTCTTCTCATGAATGAAAGATAAGTTACTAGGCTATGTTTTGTAAATGTTTTGAAAAATCTATTCTCTTTTCAAACACAAAAACACACTTTTTAAATAATATCTCAAACCTTTTTATAGGAATATTTTGAGAAAATACATGCTATTTTTTCAAGTGTGGAAGGTGACTTGTTACTTATAAAAAGATTAAATAAATAAATATAGGTGGTTGAACAGCAACCCCCCAACAGAGGAGTCCACCCCCTCTCCTCCTCTGGGTGTGGCCGCCGACCTTCTGCTCCGTTGAAGTGGCCATTCAACCATTTCTTTATTTTTTTTTTTTCATTTTCTTTATGCAGCCACCCCTTCTCCTCCGTTGAAGTGGTCACTCAGCCACCTCTTTTTTATTTTTTTTTATTTTATTTTTACAAGTAACAAGCCAACATCCACACATGAAAAAATAAACGTGTTTTCTCAAAATAAGTATGTTTAGAGTTTGTTTCCTTGTAAAACACTAAACACTAAAAAGTTCACCAAACAAATTTCTTCTATGGACCCCACACACCACATTTCAATTGTGAACCTCATTGAAAACACTTCTCAACTTCTATCTTTTCAAAACAAAACACAAAAGAACTTTTCAAAACCTTGAGCTAAACATAGTCTACATCTTCCAATCTATCACATTATTCCACCTTTTTTTTTTTTGACAAGTAATAACCAGTCTTATTAAAAGCATAAGGCGCCCCAAGGTACCACATTATTCCACCTTTTTCTCCCCTCGTATGTTCTTTTCCATCAAAGCAAGCAAATAAAAATAGAAAATCACAATCGTTTTCCTTTTATAAGTAATCGAGATATCATTAAAAGCACAAAGCGTACACAAGAAGTATACAAGAGCAACACCTAGCTAGAATGAGAAAAAAGAACAAAGAAACCATAAAAACTATGCATAAAGGAGATACAAAAGCAGATGTCCAAAGATAAAGAATATTGAGGAAAAAGGACTAAAGTTCCTCCAACATTCTCTCGCAGTCTTAAAAACTTTTATCATTTATTTCCCTCCAAAGGCACCATCTTTCACATAGTAGCACTCTGAGTGCTACTAGCAGTCTACCACAAGCAAACAAGTTAACTACTTGACTAGGAATAACCCAAGACAGTTCAAAGCGATCAGAAAAAAAAAAATCCACAAGGCACAAGCAACCTCACAATAGAGAAGAAGATGGTCCACAAACTCCAAATTCCGCCAATTTGCACCAATTATGCCACTAGATGGTAGTGGCAAGAAGTGTACATTGGGTGAGACCATGAGGGTGGAGAGCAGTAGTATGTGCCACAGCTTGGTGGGGATAGCATTGTTGGTTAGTTGGTGATGATTGGAATTGCTATGAGCCTGGAGCTAGACTTATCATTGTCTAATTGGGCCTAGAGCTAGATCAGACCGTGCAGCCCATGACCTGATGATAGCACTCAACTCGAGCTGAGGGGTGGAGCACAGGGAGGATAATGGCATAGTGGAGCAAGCCCTTGATGCAATCAATGGACTCAGTGATGACATGGTGGAGCTTGGAGGACATGAGTGAGTGGTCAGGAGAGAAGGTGACAGCAGAGCAGGTGAACAGGAGGCTATGTTTTACTGACTATATGCAATTTCACCACACACACACACGAAGAAAAAAAAATCAACGATTTCTATCATACCATGTGACGCCATAGTGCCAAAAGACTAAAATGATTCATTTGACAAAATACATTGACTAATTGGCATGAAATATTTTTTAGGAAAGTGATTGAAATTCAGTAATATTTCAAGGATCAACCATATAGTTTAACAAAGAAAATAAAAATAACAAGGTAAATTAGGCTAGAAATGCTTGCCTTTAAAAAAAAATCCCTCCCATTATCTGTAAAAATTCTCCACTTAGATGTATGTATGTTTGATATAACAGAGCCATCCTCAACCTTTCGTAATCCAATTATGTCAGCCCCTTCAGTGTCATTTTCAGAACTTGATTCAGTTGACATATCTTTTGCTAAGACAGGGTTGGCATTTATCCCGATAATTATTCCTGTAAACAAAGGAACATAGTTATCAAAATATTATATCAGCAATTCTTTTTATAATTGTCAATTCTATTAGCAATTTGTTATTGTTAATATGAGCCACAAATGAAATTAGACTAGTCCAACAATACTAGGTGCACATCCCCTGTGAAACTACTTAAATAAAAGATGTACATTCTACATGCTGCGCCTGCCACCAAGTAACCACCATCATGGATTGTAAATTACAATAGCAGTGGCTGCCTTTTCAAAATTTTACCAAACAATTTCTTTTGAGGACCCTACAACAAATGTGGCCCCACAAAATCAATTCTCAACTTTTACCTTTTTAAAAACCCAAAACACTTCTCATAACTTTACCAAACCAACACTTTATAATTGAATTTTCAGTTCAAATTTCAAAGTATAAAGAATAACCAGAAAAAACTATTATTAAAAGTCCATGATGAATGATCTAATTCTTTAACCCTACAAGGAAGAAGTATACCAGCATGCGCACATATAACAATCCATAGACAAGGGTTCCTTTTGTTCATCCTCCAAGTATAACCTCCAGAAGCATATTCATAGGAAAATGTTGTTTCTCCTGCAACAAACAATGGCTAATGAGCAAAGCGAGACTACTTCTAAACATCTTAGTTGCAATGTTAGAATAGAAAAGGCATCACTAAGACGATAAATCAACTCAAAAAAAAAATAGATGATAAATCTAATTACTTTAGCAGCCATCCTAAACTTCATGAGTCAGACCAATACATGAATGACTAGGAATCAAAAGCGCTCATGTCACTTAATAAATTAGTATGTTGTGCTCTAACACTTGGGTTAATACTAATACAAAATCAGACAAACCTAATCTATAGACTTAAAAGGTTTTTGCACTCAAAGGAATTTGACAACAGCAATCACGACACTACATTCATGGAAAACAGGTATAACTCAAGTATCTTTTTGTCTTTGTGTGAATATCATATATATCCTTGTGTTTTAAATTTGTACAGGCGATTGTTGAGGCTGTTGTGGAGGGGAGAATATAGAAAACAGTCCTGAGTACTATGTTGATAGCGAGGAGCTCATGAGCTTTAGATAGTGAGGATGATAATGAAGGTACATCTAGACGTACTAAAATGAGGTATCCAGAGTTTAATGTTATTCACAATATGAAAGAAACCATTAGCTTAAGAGTGGAGTTGAAGTTTACTAACCCCTCAGAATTTAAAGACGCACTTAGATTGCACGCAATCCAACGGGGGTTTAAGAAGAAAGCTAGGGTGTCCACCTTTTGCAAGAAGAGGTGTGGTTGGAAAATTCATGCATCCTGGATGAATGATAAGAAAGCTTTTCAGATAAAAACTTTCTTTGACACCATAATTGCAACGGTCACTACCACAACAAAAGGGCAACTATCAAGTGGGCTTCGAAGATATACTTGGACAACTTTCGGGACCAACCCGATTAGAAAGCAATTGCATTAAAGAGAAATTAAAAGGTATTACAATATCGAGTTTTCTCTAATGACTTGTCACTGTGCCAAGGCAAAAGCATTGTTTATAACTACTGAAAGACATGATGAGCAATATAAACGCACAAGAGAATAAGCTCAAGCAATATTGAAGCGGCATCCACGTATATAAAAAGGGAGGGAAGTTTCTTCCGGCGGATGTATGTTTGTCTGGATGCTTATAAATGAGGCTTTTTGGATGAATGTAGGCCATGATTCGTGTGGATGCGTGTTTTTTAAAGAGTGAGTTCCGTGGACAATTGCATGCTGTGGTCGGGATGGGAAATTCCCAATACCAACAACATGCTTGCTCACAACTAGTACACGGGTTTGGGGAATTCATCCCACTGTTCCATCTAACATGGTCAAATGCGTTACGGTCCCTAATTCTCAATTGGACTTATTTACCAAGAACACCATAAACGTACATTACTTTCTTAGAACCGCCCACACCCATAACTTGGCATATGCATTCAATGATTCAATGAAGCTCTCAAAAGAAGAAAGAAAAGTCTATCGCTTACTGGAGATTGAAGCGGGGAAGACATAGCGGGTTGTTCGGCCAACAGAGGAGGCAGTTGGAGAGGGGAAACCGATTCTTCTAAGCAAATTAGCTGCGTATCGTCGCAGAGACATCTCTATCAAGCTTTTATAAAAGCGGAGGAGAAATGGAGAATTTCTTCGAAGGGGTGTGGGTTTTTCACTCTTGTTTCTGTCACACACACAGCAACAGTGGTAGAGCCTCGAGCTGTTTGTCTGGAAGGTAGTGTTTGAAAATGGGTGACGGGTCAGGGAGACCCACCCAACCCAGCTCCAACCTCATTATCATTGGGCTTTACTCGGCTTTCAAGTCCAATTTTTGGTCTCACATTCTCAGTCATAGCCGAGTTGTTCCCAGCTCCAAGTCCAATGTCCAATTTTATGTTTTTTTTTTTTTTTTTAAGGAAAAAGCATTCTACACCTCAAGTTAAACATTAAATTAAAGTAATATCTTTTTAAAGGACAAAGTTTTCCTTTAAACTGGGTTAAAGATATTTCCTCTAACCTAATATGTGTCCCTTTTTTTAGTAACATGTGAGATGCACATGAGTTTTTAATAAAATTTATTCCAACTTTGACTATATTATTAAAAAAACATGTGTATCTTGTCCTTAAGAGGTAACTCAATTGGCTGAGACCATACTTAATAAAATAGAAGTCACTAATTCGAATCCTCCTCCCCTCTCTTGTATGGACATGTAAAAAAAAAATGTGCATCTTACATGTTCAAGGGACACATATCACTTTTATAGATTAAGTTGGAGTAAATCTAACTTTGTCTCTGCTACTAAAAAAAACATGTGCATTTTACATGTTTAAGGGATACATATCACTTTATAGACTAAGTTAAAAAAATTTCCTCCAACCCAAGTTACCCCCAACTCAATTTAGAAAAAAACTTTGTCCCCATCTAAACTACTGAAAATTTACAATGAACTCATTTTGGCCAAAATAACTCTAAATTGTTTCGGCCACCTAGGCTAGCAATAGGGGGCAGCTTGAGCCAACCCTAGCTAAACTAAGGATAGGGATGCAGGAATGGGGCCTGGTATAGGCCATGCCCCCTCCCCTCACAATTCATAAGAAAAAATGATAATAAAAATAAATAAATAAATTTACCTACCAGCCCCCATCAACTCCAAATTTTTGGGCCCTTAACTCTTGTCCATACTAATTTCTACCTCCGTCCCTAACCAAGGATATGAAGGATAAAAGACCCAATATTTTATTTTAGTTTATTTGTCACGATAATAAACCGAATGTCAGGAAGCATATCAAAAAGATGATGGCTAATAATGCAACAAGTTGCATGGTACGTATATTTGAAGAAACAGAGTAAAGATAAGACCACCATGTGAATGGGAGCTATGGCCTATGAGCCAAAAGTGCCAAAATAACCCGGATAACGCGAAAATGATACATCATCGTCAATGATAACCGGTTCCACCTTTGCTACAACCAATCTCTTACAATGATGAGGCTTTTACTTGTCACTTTCCAATGTTTTTCATATTCCCCTTTTATTATTATTGCTGTTATTTTATTTTATCTTCTTGGCAGCCGGACACTTTTAAAAGGCAGTTCAAAGGTCTCTTTTTGTTCACTGTCGAGGTTTCGGTTCTATTAAAGAATGAGTATTTAAATTATAATTGAGTTAAATTTCTTAATCTTAACCCGCTTATCTAGTGTTAAGTTCATATTAAGTTTGCAAGTAATGTTAAAAATTGTCATTATCAACCTTAGATATTACACGTCGGATTCCGTTCATGTTAAGACATAAAGTATAAAACAAAGTAAATCAGGCTTTGCTCGTTAAATTTCTGTTTTTTCCCTTTCCATCTTGAACTTCTTGGCCAACAGTAGAGAGTAAAACAGAAAATAGACCAATTTTATTTTTGTCGAGAAAGAGACGTATGTGATAATTTTTGATATAACTGGAGAAGCAATCATAATTTCCAAGGAAAACATGTATGAACCCATGCACAATAAAGATAGATAACAATATCAACCATTCAACAAATGGAGACCAGCCCTTTCATTTTGCAGTTTATACAAAACCCATTATTTAACACGAGGCAGGAATCACATGAGCAAGGAAGCAATAAACTCAACTTGCTACCACCTCGTATAAAGGGGCAAATGAGACACAGAAATAACAATACAAAGCTACACTAATGGAAAGCACATGGGTACTCAAATGACACATTGATTTTATCTGATGGAAAGACAACGACAATGCTCCCCAAGGGGAGCTAAGCTGGCACTCATGGCTTCCACAGGATGGTGGTTTCTGCGATCATGGAAGTGACCACATATGGATCCATGTTAGAAGCAGGCCTCCTGTCCTCGAAATACCCTTTGCCTTCTTTTTCTGTGTCTCTGCCAACCCGGATAGACGCCCCACGGTTTGCAACACCCTGTCCAAATGCAAGCAAAAGAAGAGTTAGTGCTTAAATAGATATGCAAAACAACAGCTATGAGAAGAGAGACTGTATGCAGCAATGTGAAACTAGTTGTTATGGCCAATTGTAATTTCTTACCCATAAGAAAGTGTTGATGTCAGCCGTTTCGTGACGGCCGGTGAGACGGCGCTCATTGCCTTCCCCATATGCTGCAATGTGTTCTTTGTGCCTCAGCCCTAGCTTGTCAATTGCTTTCTTGATGATCTCATAGCCTCCATTGCCTCTCATGGACTTGGTACTGAAAAAATGCCAAAAACATTCATGAGAGAGAGAGAGAGAGAGAGAGAATCTTAACAACTTCTAGCCCAATTAAGGTAGTTTAATTTTAATGACATATATTACCTGTAGTTTGTGTGAGCACCAGCTCCATTCCAGTCACCCTGGTGAGACAAGCAGATCCAATATTCAAAACAAGTTCCAGTATCGAACAGGACAAGGTCATGGAAGTATAAATGGAACAAACTTCAATGAAATAAGGAGAAAGAGAATTCTGACCTGAATTGGCTTGGGATCAAGGGAGAGCACAGCCCCAGCAATCTCTGTAATCCTCTGTTCATGCAAGGAAACAAAAACATTAGGAAAACATATATAATATATTTAATGGCGGTGGCAGTGGCAGTGGCAGTGGCAGTGGCGGTGGCAGTGGCGGTGGCAGTTGCAGTGGTAGTAGAATCTTCTTAATTTGAGTGTGAAATTACCTCCAAAATGTAACGGGCTGCCCACACCTCATCTCCAGCAGAGATGCCAACAGAAGGACCAACTTGGAATTCCCACTATATAATACCAACAGTTTAAAGATTAAAATATGAATTAAAGATATATTATAAAAAAATGAAAAGAAGATAGGGTGGAATTTGTTGCTTTACCTGGCCTGGCATCACTTCTCCATTGATGCCACTAATGTTGATGCCTGCATATAAACAAGCCTTGTAATGCGCATCAACTATATCACGACCCCAGGCTTTGTCAGCACCAATACCACAGTAGTATGGTCCCTGTTGAGCAGCAGTAAAAACTTCAAATCACACATCTGCTACAGGTGATTAATTGACAATAATTTTTTAACGATGGGTAAAAACAAAAACAAAAAAAAACATTGTGGGATGAAAATTTTGGACGCTGTGTACATGAGATCAAAATTCAGGAATTACTTTTATATCAGTTTTAAGTAGAAAATTTGTAGTTGAATAATAAACAGACACAAGAATGAGGAAAAACAAAGCAACATGTGGAAACTAACACAAGACAGACAAGGAAACCAATCAGCAGAATTTCAGGAGCTACAAGACGTAAGTAAGGGGAAAAAAACACTAGAGACAGAATGTAGTATAAATTAAAGAAAGTGATTTTATTATAAAGTTTTATTACCTGAGGGCCAGGATAACCACCAACAGGCCACCCAATAGGCCATTTGACATCTTTCTGCAACAAGGTGTACTCCTGCTCAATACCATACCTGTTTTTTCATTGCAAGTAAAATCAGATGTTGAATATGATATTCAAAATGATTTTAATAAGTATGAGATGAGACGGAAGTTACCAAGGTACTTCAGCAACAACTTCAGGATGGCTGAATATCTCTGCAGCTTTGTGTCTCTTGTTTGTTGGAATTGGCACTCCCGCCGGAGTGTAAGTATCACAGATTACCTAAGTCAATTAACATAGAAAATATTATGCAAATGAATAAACAACTAGACTTTGCCAAAAGCCAAGTGAATACACATATATGAAGTTTATTCTAGATAGAAATAACTCACAAGAATATTGTTGCCTCTCCTGAATGGATCCTTGAAAATTGCCTGAGGACTGTTTAAATAAATCAACAATACATGATTAATACAAGGATATATACACAGAAATAAGTAAACAAAGAAGAACCAAACAATTAAAATGACTATCAATAACAGACGTTCAACAAGTGGGGAAAAAAAAAGAGAAAAGTAAAAAAATTAGAAAGCTTACTATAAGATCACTTCACTGTCTTCACCAGGAGCTTGACCTGTGCTGGAACCATCGTAATTCCACTTGGGAAGCTTTGAAGGATCACTAACTGGTCCAGGAAGCGTCTGTGTACACCCAAAGTGCAGATGAAGAAATCAATAAACCAAAAAAGAAAAGTAAGAACAAAAACAACAACAACAAGGTTTTGGTTTTCTATTATTTTTTCCAAAAGGAGAAGAATTGTTACCCTTGCTTTGCTTCTGAGGTCCGTACCAGATCCACCAATCCTGTTCAAGAAATTACAAACGATAAGATTAATCAAAAGCACACACCAATCATGAAGAAAAAACAAGACGAAGCAATAGAAGTTTTAAGGAAATTTGAGTTAAAAACAGAAATTACACGAATAACAGGGAAGAAAACAACAAAAATTCATCAAAGAAGAAAACTTAAAACATGACAACCCATCAATGTTATCATTAACTCTACAAAAACAACCCAAGCCCCATATCAAACAACAAGAAGGGATGAACAGGGAAACTCAGAAAAAAAAAAAAAAACTAATGGTCTTTCTTGACTAAGAAAGACAAAAACAGGAAACAAAAAACACACAAAACAGTACAGAAGTAGATCTTACAAACCAGAAGTTGATCAAAATGAATAATCTCTAAAACAAAAAATAAATAAATAACCTTCAAATTAAATAGAGCCTTAAACTTAAAGAACAGGGGACTAACAGAGACTCCAAACATATAAAGAGAAGAATATTACAGGATAACAGAAAAACAGAAACAAAAAAACTACTGTTCCACCATGGAGAAACTTATGACATCAGAATAAGCAAGTACCAAATTTTCTTTTATTTCCCACCATTTCCCAAGTAAATACACAGAAAATATGAGAGAAACGGCCAACAAAACAGAGATTTCATAGCTATGGTGGCTTTTGATCGCAGGGAAGGTAACACAAAAATAAAGCAAGCCCATTATCATGCTCACCCCAAAAAAAAAAACCCATTAGCACATAAAAACACATATAAACAAACGATAAACCGCATAAATACGCCCAGAAAAACAGAGGAGGAAGAAAAATGAGAAGGTAAAAGGAGCTCACCATATGTACTCTGCGATCACCTTTTCAGTGGTGTCGGAGAGGTTAAGGTTGACGAGATCTGAAAGCAGCGCCATGTCGAGAAGAAACACAAACACAAACACAGAGCAGGGGCTTGGAACTGAATCTCGGTCTCTCTGTGTGGTTGAATGAGTTCAGAGCGTGAACAGAGCAGGAGTTGGTGCCTTTATAATGCAAAGAGACTTGTGTTGTAAAACGTATTTTTATAATATATATTTAATTTAGGGTTCGAAAAAAATAGATAAAAGATTTTTCGTTGGTTTTTGAAATATAAAATTAATATTACTTAGATTTTACAAAGCTAAATAGTTAAATTTTTTTTTAATACTAAATGGGAGGATGGTAGTACTTTCTCGTAATTGCCCGTGTGGACAGAATCTTCTCAGTGGACCTCCACTTAACCGGCTACCGGTACCGACGGTTTTTCTCCGTGTATCTCGCCAACCTTTGCAAGAATCTCTATAAACAACGAATACGACTTGGAAGACGGAAATTAAAAATAAATAAATAAAAATAGCAATTTCAATTTCTTGCCATTTTTTCTTTCAAAAAGATTCTGCGTGATTAAAAGGACAACCAAACAAAGGCGATTATTAAGTTAGAAATCCGAATACGACGGGGTCAGGATATTTGATTCAATAATGGTACGGAACATTACAGTTTGGATTCTTGGATTCTTTTTTCTTATTTATATATTCACGGTTTGGATTCAAGTTATAACAATTACTTATAAAAATAATAAAAATTAAAAAATTAAAAAAAAAAAAACAAATTATAACAATTATTGTTCATTTCAATTTTCAAACAAAAAAAAAATATTGTGAGACAATGAGTCTTAAAAGCATGCTTATAAATTAAATATTTTTATTATTATTTGTTTAAGCTTTTGGCCAAGGCAACTAGTTATATAATATGTTATCGGAATAAAGATTTATAATTCAAACCCAGACTCCACACTTAGGGAATTAGGGACAAAAATTTGAATCTCCTTTCCTAAAATTCTAGTTTCGTCCCTGCCTACGATTTATTTTTATTTCAATTAAATATTTTACATGAAGTCATATGTTTGTATTAGTTGTATATATTTCCAACTTTTGAAATTACCGACAATTTAACACAATATAATCCTCTCCAACTAATTTGAATCGAATAATTTAATATTAGTTATAGTAAAGAAGTATTTTTATCTTTTCACTAACTATATATTATTAAGTTCAAATGAAATTGATATAATAATTCTAATTCCTCTAATATGGAGTCAATGAAAATAGCAAGGGGCACGTGACATGCATGCATTATTCTTCTTGCCCTTAAAAAAATAAATAAAAAAAAAAAAAAAAAAAAACTTCTTGCCATTTAAAGTCTAAGTAATTGCGTTCAGAAAAATAGGGAATATGAGATTTTTTTTTTTTTTGAAAGAGGGAATATGAGGAATGGTAAAAGAGATAGTGTCACTGGTGGTGGCACAGTGAAAACATTGTTGTTTTAGCTTTGCAAATTATTTTTTTTTTAAAAAAAAAAAATGAGATTCGTAAATAATATTTGTAAATACAAGCTGTAATATTTTTTTTGTGTGATTATATATTTATTGTCCCCGTAAATAGCAAACGTTGACAGCCATTAATAGTAGAACAGAAGGGATGGGGTTAGCTGGAGGAGTGGTAGTTGAGCTAACGACCCCCTCGATGATGCCTTTTTTTACCTACTTAGAATAGAAGCTCTATCAACTAATTAAAGAAGATAGAATTATACATAGAAATGGTGAATATTCTAAGGAAATCAACTTAATTAAGACAATTTATTAAGAAAATTAAAGGAGTTGTTAATATGCTTTTTCACTTCGAATTTATCTCACTTGATTGATCAATCGAGGATTAATTAGATCGAACAACACGAGAATAATCCATATTTTGTGCATAATATATTTGTAAAAAATTCTAAAGCTTTTTATTTTCTCTTGACCCAAAATATTAATTTAGCCATGACCTTGGGAAAAACATTGGTATTGTTTTTAGTTGTGGAGTTATCTCTTAATACATTGTTGTTTTATGTAAATTATTTTTTTAAAAAAAAAAATGAGATTCGTAAATAATATTTGTAAATACAAGCTGTAATATTTTTTTTATTATATATTTATTGTCCCATAAATATAGCAAACGTTGACAACCAAATTTAATAGTAGAACAGAATAAAATCGAAGTAAGATGAGAGAGTATAGTATAATATTTTTTTCATAATTTATCTCACTTGATTGATCAATCGAGATTTATTTAGATAAAATAATATTAACAAATAATTATAAATAGTAATTTTTTAATAAAATAATATTAAATAAACCACCAGCGTGCTCTGTTCATGCACTCCGGTGGTGGTTCGAAAATCACTACTCAAGTATAAAACTTGTAAACTTGGAGCTTAGTCAATTGTTTGACCAAAAGCAAATAGATGGCTAAAAATACTTAAATAAAAAAATATGGCACCTTAAACATTTGGTTCATTGGTTGACAATGCATCATGGCTCCACCATGCATCCACATTCCACTCCAATGCCTTACTTCATATAAAATTTTATTTTATTTTATTTAAACAATTAATTAAGCACGTCACTCCACAGCTGTATCTGAAAAATGATACCAACCAATGAGTTTAATTCAGTTGTTGGAATCTACGGGACTATATTTATTCTTAAAATAAGATGACTTTTAATTATATTTTATAGTCTTCATAAAATGTTAATTCTTACTAGGCTTTTAAAGTCGGACATCTATTTGGATGTCATTGGAATGGGTTCAAATTTATAAAAATTGGCATTTAGAGCCCCTACTATTTGGTATGGTGTAAACCAACCCTTTTAAAGCATCTAATTCATCACATGACAAGTCATCAATTTAAGAAAAATATAAAAAATGAAAGTGAAAACAACCACACCAAATAAGAAAATAAAATAAAAAGGAAAAACCTGTAGCCAGCCTGCCCCATGCCACAGGTCTGGCTTGCAGTGAACACCTCAAATCATGTTGACCATGACCTGCCTCAAATCCTACTGGCTTTAATCCATCTCAAAACCCATTTTAATGCCCCAAAACCTGTTTATAATACCTCAAAACCCATTTTTAATACCCCAAACCCATTACTAATGCCTCAAAACCCGTTTATAATGCTTCAAAACTTGTTTTTTTATTCAAAACTAAAATTTAGAGGTGAAAAGTTAACAATTTATGAATTTATCATCATAGAATTTAGTATATTTTGGTCCAAATTATTTTTGTTCATTTTTTATATTTTTGCTTATATGTCAATTATTGATTAAAGGTCGTAAAAATTGAGTTTTAACGCTCATCAAAATATAAGTTAAATTCATTGGCATTACTATTTTTAATTTAAATAAAATAGTGCAACCCAACCCTTTTCTTGATGTAATTTATAATAGTTGGCCTATAATGGACCAAAAGAAAAATATGGCCACTAACTCACTAAGTTCCATTTTATATTGGTCTACGATATCAGATTTGACTCGTTTGATAGAAGTCGAAATGGATTAGGATTTCTTACAATATTTAAAAAATTATAAAATTTAGAATTCAGACCGGTTTTTAATCAAACGACTTAGATAATGCTTCAAATTAAAACTGTAGCATGTTACCGATAAAAATTAAGTATATTTTTATCATGTTTTTGCTCTTTATACCATAACAAAGTTTTAAGCCAAAATGTGTCTTTTAATTTTATAAAGAATATGCATCTATTCAAAAGCAAAGAAAAAGCTTTTTAGAATAAAAATTATTTTTGTCTACCTCAGTAATATATCACATTTTTAATATGAAATGTTTTCCAAACAATTAATGTTATTGTTCCTCATGATGTTTTCCTTGTTATATATATATATATATATATATATATATATTTTATGAATGATCGGTGGTGGTCTTGGCCACCCCTGATGGTATGTGGTCCTTTCATTATAGTATTTCTGAACAAGTTCTGAATAACAATGTTTGCTCGTTTGGTTTCGGATTATACATCTAATTGGAAAAGGATTAACTACTACTGATTAATTCATCAGAATAGATTAAATTTATTCATATTCCTTTGTTTGGTTATGTATTTGGATAGACTATCTAATCCTATTCTTTCGTTTGGTATAATGCAATATGTTGGTTACCCCAAGGTCTACTATGGGTGGTCAGCCACCCACACAATTGAATAGTTTTTTTTTTTTTGAAAAATAATAATTTGAGTTTTAGAAAAATTTAAAATCAAAAGAATTTTTTAATAACTTTGGTTCAATTTCAATTATAAAATATGTGTTGCTACCAAATTAAATAATATAAATAATAATGATTCCATTATAACCTCCTCCATTTGCAATAATAACTATTTATTTTTGTTTAACAAAATACATATTCTATAAACCAAACATCGCCTAAGAATGCCTATAGTAGTCTTATCAAATCCATTTTTTGTTAAATTGGTAAGGTAAGTAATTTAACAAAAATGACTTAAATGACCACTTTTCAATCTCATCAGTTTAACAAAAAAAAAAATTGGTGATGTGAATAGTACTCATTAAACTTAAAATTTATTATTCACTCACCTATTCATTAAACAACTTATTTTTCTCTTTTTTTTTTTTGCTTTTCATTTCTCTCTCTTCCTTTAATAGTTAAAAAAGAAATAAACAACTTTTTGAAAAAAAATATTTAAATAAAATAATGAAAGTAAATTGTTAAATAATAGGGTTGTTGTGATGCTTTAAACAAATAAATAATTAAAATAATTAAAATATACTCTTAATTATTTTAATAAATAAAATTTGATGAGATTGTTTGGAATTTTTAAGAGAACGCCAACCAAAAGCCGTAGCCAGTGGGATTGCCCTTTTCCATTCTGTACATGTATTGACTTAAATTTTAATTAATTAAACAAATTATTAGGATCCTCATCCCGTGGGGCGTGGGCACACGCTGAAGGACAAGCGACTTGCTTCGTCAGAAAAGGGCCCTTGTTTTTACCGCCACGTGTCGTGGAATACGAAGTGGAGTGGAACACGAAATCCAATGAGTTCTGAGTCATCTTATTAAATGAAATTACACGGTGTCAGTCATAATAAATATTTATTATGATTTTTTGTTAAGATTATACAGATAATCTATTATTTTGACAAGGAAAAAACACAAATAAATTTATTTTATATATATATAACACATTAACATAATTTAAAACAATATTCAATCTTAAAAGTTTTTGTACCAATTTATCTGACTGTACTTCTATAATCACTGTAAATTTAAAGTTGCGGGTCAAGAAGAGAAATTTTTTTAAAAAAATCATAATAAGAGAAATGATATTAATAATAAAAACAAAAACAAGAGAAGTCGACGCGCTTGTAATGAAAGTGGGGTTTTGCAATCACTTTCCTGCATTTGTCGTGAGCGCTCTGCACCTCTAGATGTCAACATTCCGTACGGTGCGACAGCAAGTGGGGTTTGGTGAGCGTGGATGAAAGGGAGTGGCGGGTCCGGTGGCTCGCGGGTGGCCTTTGTTGAATTAAAAGAAGAAAGAAGAAGAAAAAAATCCTTGTTTATAATTATATTCATTTTAAATACATGTTAATTTAATAGTTTAAATTATATATATACATATATAAATTATTTTAGAGGAAAGTTTTGATATATGACTTAAAAGAGGATATCTAAAATGATTTCACTTGAATAGTTGAATATAAGACAATTCAGAGCAGCCAGAATGCTAAAAAGGCTTTTCATTCGACTGGCTAAAATAGTCTAGTATTTGCTTATGAGCTTGTTGAGCACATTAGCTCCTTTATGTATATTATTTATAATTAACAATTTGTCCACTATTTCTTCTCCAATTAAAATATAATTTTATCTTCTCTCTCCTGAATAACAAAAAAAATAGCCTCCTTTCTCCACCCTTTCTATTTAGCATCATTTCCCTACGTTGATGATCGTTTGAATGACAAAAAATAAAGAAATAAATAATAAAAATAATATTTAAATGATAGGTAAAGTGATAAATAAAAAAATTGGCATTTATTATGATAGATTCGTGCTTTTCAATTACTTTAGTTAAATGCACATCCTTCAATTTTTTAAGGACATGTATGCGCATACAAGACATATCCTTAAATGAGATAAGTAAAAGTGATAAGATAAAATGTTGAATCAAGTGCTTTAAATAAATTGGTAGTTAAAATAAATAAAAATGATTTTTTGACTAAATTTAGCCAAAAAATTATTGAGCCAAATGTGTATACTCTTAGAACTTAGGGATTGCAAACAAAAAACAAAAAAAAGGTAAAGAGAAATGGTATATGATTATGCTATCATTCCGTTACCTAGAATGAAATGGAGAGGAATAATTAGTTAGTTTTTATGGAGTATTTTTGTTATTTTATATTTTTGGATAAACATGCTTTCTTAAAATAACTAAATAGACCATTCTTTTTTATTTTTTAAAATTATTATTCAATTTAAAATAAATTTGATGATAATTTTAAAAATTACATCAACTTTAAATGATAAAAATTTCTTCACGTGAAAAGCCATAACCAAAGTGGCTAAAAAGTCTTAGGGTAAACTGTTGACCTCTGTCAGCCATACGTTTTTATCAGCTTTATATATATATAAAAATTTATTTTGAAGTTTTGTTTTCAAGAACGGGTGAACTTAACTTGGCTTCTAATTTTTGATTGTGGATACACATGTATAGAAAATGATATATTCCTAGTCTCTAATACGCAACCCTCTTGTTATCCATCACTTTTTAATTTTATATTTCATTTTTTTATGACAACAGTCAACAAGTAAATATGATGATTAATGTAATTTTTTAAGATAAACTTTTCTTAACAAGTAAATAAATGAATAATTTTCTTGGCAAAATGGCCTTACAACAAAACTAAAGGGAAAAATTTAAATAATAAAACAACTTCCATGATTTCATTAACGTGACACAAAGCACAACAAAAGATTGTTGGAACTTTGTCTTTTATATTAAAAAGTATGAAATATTTGCATCCAACGAAGACTTCACTTACACAACTTATTTATTTATTGTCATAAAGAGCTTGGCCCACAAAAAACAAAATTATTATTATTATTATTATTATTATTATTATATAAAAAGGCATGGACGAAGTCACCTACGCAACCATTTTCAAAGTCCAATGTCATAATAATATTGGCCTCTGGCATGGGATGACCGGCTTTTCGGCCAAAGAAGGTGGCTGAGCAGAGCAGCCTTTTTGCTATTCCCACATGACTTGGGCATAGAGGGTCAATTCTCTCCAAAAGACCACTAAATTAACAAAAATTGCCCAGAATTTCAAAGCTTTTTTTTGGTCCAATCAAAATTTCAATAATTTATTATCCATTTTCTGAGCTTTACTTTTATGTTTGGCTATCTGTTGAAATGTCCCCTTCTAGATGGAGAAAATTTGGTATAGGGGTTGGGGAAATTGCTTCCCCACCACCCCACCTCAAAAAAAGGGAGAAAAAGAAAAGAAAAGAACAAGGAAAAAAAAAAGGTTTATCCAATGGTTAGAGAGTCCTATCCCACCTTCCTGGGTCATTAACACAAGATCTTTGAACTCCAAACCATGCTAAATCTTTACATGATATGCTCTAAATTTTTCTTATTTATTGCCTCAATTAATATAGACTCTAATCCCACAATTAGCACCAAAAGCCTTGAAATGATTCATTCAAAGAGACAAAAAAAAAAAAATCCTTGAAATGGTATTCCTTTTTGTTTTTCTCCGATCAACTTTAAACGGTAGTAATATTACATATGTGTTTAAATGAAGAGATTGTAAGACCCACAACAATTGTAAAGATGATTAGTCCATATAAAGTGAATAGATTCTAAAAGCGTTTACAGGTTTTAAGTCTTACATTAGTCATGACTTATTAAATAAGACTGTGATTTATAAGTGATTTTAGAGAGAACTCTTAACTTCACTAATCATTTTGAAGTGATAGCAGATTACATATTCAATCCAAGTTTTATGCTTTTATTGCAAATTCAACCCAAGTTTTTCTCCTATGTTGTCATCCATCCCAATTTTTCCATTTTTGTCACATTCAGCAGATTCCAAGTAGGAAGATAACGATATTAACAATAAAAGTAAACGAGATTTTTTTTATGGCTCTTAACAAATGACATCCCATTTGCCCCTTGATGATAATCCAGAGCCACAAAAGGTCCCAAGAAAACATAGGGGTTATCTTCAAAGGATAAGGCGTGAATTGACCACATAGATCTATTTGATTACTTTATAATTCATCGATCATGCCCATGTTCTCCCTTGAGTTTATAATTAGTGATCAATTTGCTTCGTCTAATCCTAGCATCACGCTCTCTGCATCAAGCCTGCATTATGTGTAAACTATTCTGGAGTTAAACTCCTGCTGATGTCTTTGAACTCATCATGCAACAGAGACATTTGGTAGCGTTATTCCCAACACAAGCACTTTGTTTGACATTTGCAACTTAAAATAATAATGCATGGAATCATTTATAACAATTTTGGTAGTTTAGTTGTTAACTTTTATTGGCTTAATAATTAAAAGATACAAAATAAATTCATTGGTCTTTGTCTCAAGTGGGATCTACCCTATACTTTCAAGGAGTTTAGAATGAGAGATTTTTGATTCAATCCTTCATATAGAAAACAAATATTTGAAGGGGAGACTACTTCTAAATTAGGGGTAGTAATTTGTGTTTGATTGATGGGTTTGGATCGCATCGAAATAAGTGTATAAAACTATATAGGTTAACCTTAACCCGACCAATTGAATCAAATGGGTCAAACATTTCAACTATAACCCCATAATTTTGTATTGGGTTCGAGTATGGTTCATATGTCATTACTCGTGTAAAAAATGACATGACATTATGTCATGTGTGGGGGTTTGAGCCATGTCGAAACATAGATATAAGACTATATAGATTAATAATAATATATATGAAGTCAATGATATTTCACATTTATTATATTAATTTTAATGTGAAAAATATTAATTTTTTTCGAAGACAAATTTTAAAAAGATGTCTCGAAGCCTCGATGTATTATTATTATTATTTTTTTTTGTGGGTAGGGGATGTGATCAGCAAGCCTCAAAGTATATGAAACTATTATGAAATTAAACTCTTGATGATGTCATTGAAATCACTGATGGGGACATAATTTGGTTCCATCATTGCCAACATAAGCATTTGCTGGATTTATAACAAATTTGGTAGGAATTTGTTTACATTAGTACATTTATATTGCTTATTTGACATTTTTTTTCTTTAATTGGTTTAATAATTAGAAATTACAACCTATACTTGAAAATGAGTTTAACTGGAGGGAGAGTTCTTGGATTCAATCCTTAATATGGGAAACAATTATTTGGTTGCTGCTGCAAATTAACAAAGGTTTATGAAGGGACAAATTGTTTTTAATTAAGTCAATTAAAAAAGTTGCAGGCAGCATGATTTGTGAGATCAGACCCAGCCATTTCAACTCAATCCAGCGCATGTATGTCAAAATCATAGCATCACATGCTCTCGTACGTTGATTCCTTAATTAAGTTGGAGAATCATCCTCATTTGTCAATTAATCCAATTAAGAAACACACTAAATTGTGATTTGTAGTGATTGCAGCTGACTTTAGTATAAAAGGACAAAGTTTTCTTCACGTCATTAATGATAGTTTATTAACTTGACTAAATTTAATGTGTCTTCTAAATATTTATAAATACTTAACATTATTTTAAATTGGTTGTAGAATATTTATATCCTTTGAAAATATATTGTCCTGACGCGTTGTATCCAACTCTTGAAAAAAAACAAAAAAATTTCCATTCGATTCTCAGGAACCGTTCATAAGAAATCCATATCCATCTGAATATCATTAACAAGGAGTTGACAGGGACAGGGTGGATTTCACTTTCACTTGAATTGAATTGCAACCTTTAGTTTACCACTCGTTTTATTGAAGGATAAATCTAGTTTGTTTTTATTGACTTCTAAGGTACCAAATAGTCAACAATACATTTACAATGTTTGGCCTGGGGTCTGGAATCCCCCCTTTCATTCTCTTAAGTGAAATATCAGCCTAAACGACATCACTTCATTATCTACTCTAGAGATTTCCATTGCATGTTCTTGGATTGGGAATTGACAAGTTTTTGCTGGATCAAGATAATTCTCGGATTTTTGCATCAAACCAAGTTAATATACCATATAAGAGTAATGTTATTTAATAGACTGTTATATAATTATTTATATAAAATGATATTATCTTCTTTCCTTGGCAGATAGCATCTAGTGTAAAGCATGGCTGATTACGGGTGATTTTAATATGGTGCAAAGAATTAATGAACGAGTGGGAAAGTTCTCCCGAATGTTGGAATGATGGGACAATGAAAAATTAGCATTTGAATCAATAAGTACTTGTAAAAAAGAAAATTTAATCAATGACTGATTTTCACTATCAAATCATCTTAATTGTACGACGATTATACACTATATATGATTATTAATTTCAAAACATTAAGCAAATGACAACCTGATTACATTGGATAAATAGCATTGGAATAAAATTGTGGCACTTAATGGATATTTAACGGATTCCGTTGAGTAACACTCAAGTTTTAATTTTCTCAACTTCAACAAAAAGGAATCAAATTGTGGTCTTGGATTAATTGCATTGTGGCCTCAGCCTTGTTGATGACAAAGCTGACCAGTTGATGGTGCTTTGGACAGTAGCAACGCAACTAGGCATATGGCATTTGCTTATGGACGCGGTTGATGGTGGAGGAAAATGCCGTAGTTGACAGACGAATTTGATTGGATTCATGTGGATAATCCATCGATTTATATATTTGGGCTATCTTAGTTGTCTCTCTGCTGGCCTATGGATCGGCATCTGGTGCGGCGGAGGTTGCAGGCTTTCCGTGTCTTATCCACAGACTACAATGCTCAAATGATGGTCACGAGAAGATCCATTGGGCGGCTTACAAGGACTTGTCTTCTCTGCGCCATTCTATCGAACATATTCTAATTTCTACGCATAATGTTCCCCAACTTTCCATTTCCAAAACCGATGAATGTATTTTCCTTTTTGAAGCTAGCAACCCATGTGTTGGAACCTATGATGCTCCTAAATCCTAATCTCAAATCTTTTTGTCAGAAAAAAATGCTCCTTTATCTTTTAAGTTTTATCATCTACTAGGTATGTGCTAGGAGAGAAAAGTGTACAATCTTATGGAGAAACTTCTTTTTAGTGCCCTAAACTTTTATTATTTTTGTAATTACTTGTTCAAAGTTCAAAAAGTCTTAATTTATTGTATTGAACTTTTTTTTTATTTATTTTTTTGATGTTACCCATCAGTTAAGTTTTTTCATTAAATCATGTTAAAATTTTCAAATATTCAGGCGTTGGGTATTTTTTGCAAATACCCATGTGCTAAATCTTTGTAATTTTTATTTTTTTTATAAGAAAAATCAGATGTATTTTAGAAATTTTGACATCTTTCCATATAATTTAACGGAAAAACCTATTAAATGAGTGTCATTGCAAAAAATTAAAAGTTCGGTACACTAAATTAAGAGTTTTAAAACTTTTAAGAATAATTACAAAAGCGAAGAAGTTCAAAGAGATTTAGTGAAGGTTTTTTTCTAAATTTATAGTGGTATATATTAACCATTTAACATGAAAGATAGAAGAGAGCATAAATGATAAATACCGTTAGGGTTACATATCGATCGTATATAAATTGTATGACAATGGTTTCTATTTATAATTGTGAATAAAAAAAAAACCCTAAACTAAGTAATTAGGACGAGAATAAACCTACAAAGAAAAATAATATATTAAGAATATAAAAACATTCTAAAATTGTGCCTCCAAAGTTAGTTGCATGTCACTACCAATAGCCAATTAGTTACCAAAGCCAAAGACAAGATGCGAGTCTAATAGGAAGCCAACTTCAAAGCTGCGTGCCACGTAGAATGGCAATAATAGGGAAATGCTTCTATATTCTCTATTGTTCTTGTTTTCCCAAAATACCTTCTCAAAGCACTTTTATTAGAGAATCTTTATTATTCTTTTAGCTTTAGTTTGACTAATGTTTCTTTTTAATTTTGACAACAAAACGTGGCTTCTTGATTTGATATTTTGCTTATCCAAAATTGAAATTTGCAATTTATTTATAGGATATATTATCTGTTTTATTCCTATCTAATTAGGAGGATATATAAGGAAGATGTTAGTTTAGCTCACAATTTTGTTGAAACTCTATTGACTAAGGCATGTTTGAGATTGCATTTGAGGGGTTTAAAAGTATTTTTAACACTTATAAAGTCCGTTTAAAGAAAAAAGTATTTGTTTGGGCCAAAAAGCACTTTTGGTAAAAGCTTAAAAATGAAGTTTTTGTCTAAAAGCTATTTTGACTTAAAAACTATATTTCTCAAATGCAATCTCAAACAAACTATAAGAGCATTCATAATGAGCTTTTTAACAAAAGTTAAATTTGAGAAGAAAAATTCACTTTATTAAATTTAGAGATCAACTTTTAAAAGCAATAAAAAATTAAATTTCCTATGTCTTTCTCAACTACAATAGTTTTAAACCAATCAAGGGAGAGAAAAATAAAAAATAAACTTAAAAAATTATATAACTTATAACTTTTTTGTTATTGGAATGTAGGACTAGGGAGCATGTTTGACAATTGTTAAATATAACGTGAAGGAGAGCATTTTTGTTTAGAAGAGAGCTTGTTAAATCAATGTTTTTTTTTTAATGAATTTTGTTAATTTTTAGGAGAAAACTAAATATAAAAAAGCCTATTATGAATGTATTCATTCAAGAGATATGATACAGTCACAACACAGACTCAAGTTTTATCTTACATGTCATTTAAAAAACTAAAAAAAGAATAAAATTAAATTCAAAACACCAAACTTTAGCTTTTTATTTATTTATTAAATGACACATAGGAGAAAAGTTAGGTCTTTATTAAGTATTTGGCCATTGAGGGTGGCCAAGGGCTATAGGGTGGCCGAAGCCACCCCAGACCGGCCGGTTTAGGGTGATCGTAGTTAAAGCCACCCTTAGGCACAACAGGGTGGTTTGGCCACCCCCCAGGGTCAAACAAATTTTTTTTTTGAGATTTGGTCATTGGGGGTGGCCGGACCACCCCTGAGGCCCATGGGGTGGCTTCAGCCACCCCAGATAGGTGGTTTGGCGTGGCCAAAGCGACCCCCAACCCCCAACTGGGGTGGTACGGCCACCCTCAATGGAGTGGGCAACCTCTCCCTATTTTTTTAATTTATTTTTAATATGAAATAATATTTTATTATTATTTTTGGTTAGTGAGACATATGTCTCAGTTGTGGCTTTTAGATTTCTTAGAACAAATCATAGCTATGAACTAGCTATTCTTCGATCAATTTTGGACTTGAGAGGATCCTATTCCTTTCCTACCAACCCATGTTCCAAACCATTAAAACACGCATTAGATTTGCACCATTTACAAGCATCCAACTAGGAAGGAGGAAGCAATAAAGCATGTAGGGTTTGGTTGGAGGAAATGCCCTGCACACAAACAAACAAGTCTTTAAGTCCACGTCAGCCCATTTATGTTTGGTGAACCCATGATGTTTGCCAAACACTACCAATGTGCATCCATTTCAGTCAAAAAGAGTAGACAATCTTCACCAGATAATAATTGATTTACTTTTGGAACTACTTCTTCTTCTTTATTTCTTTTTCTCTCATTTTCTTGATAAATTGATGAAAAAAAATCATATTTAATCGTTATATTTTTGCCTAATTTTAATTTAGTTTATGTCAAATAAAAAAAAATAACCAAAGTACTTGATTTCAGTGCAAAAATTATTTTATTAAAAAAAAGAAAAGAAATTGTTCTTATTTTTCTTTCTTAATTTTTAGAAAATAATTTTCGACTAGGACAAGAAGTATTCCTCATTTTCTACCAACCGAATGCCGAATGGGCTTAACTTTTAATTGATAGTTCTTAAAAAACCATGCCAACTCACCAAAAAAAAAAAAACCATGCCCTATCCTACGCTGAATTGATAAAGTGCGCATATGAGCCCCAAAAAAGTGCAAGGCCCGGCCCATGACTTGTCGTTTCGCGTCCTTCAACTCCCGCTCGAATTCAAAAAACGTTAACCAGAGCATTAGATCCAATTTGTGTGAAAAACAAAAAAAAAACAAAAAAAGATCCAATTTGTGTGTTTGTGAGAGAGAGAGAGAGAGAGAAATGGCACAGGAGACAGAGGAAGAGAGGCAATTGAAGCAGAGAATAGCAAAAATCCTAGACGAGACGCGGACCTCCTACGCTACGCACAACCGGAAACTCAAGGAGCTCTCGGCCGTGCGGTCCAGATCGTCGTGCCCGGCCCGATTCTTCTCCGCCTTTTCCAAAACCCTAATCCCTCTCTTTGGCTTCCAGCGGCGCGTTAGCTCAACCGAGCGCGTGGTCCGATTCGTCTCCGTCTTCGCCGGCGCCCGAGACCCCGACCATGCCTCCGATTGCGACGCGTTCCTGGAGGAGTTCCTCAGGTTCCTTCTGGTCGCCGCCGTGGCGGCCAACAGGACCGCGAGGTTTAGAGCGTGCCAGATTGTTTCGGAGGTATGGTGTAGGTTTTCCGTGGCGATTTGAATGATTTGGTTTTTTTTTTTTTAATTGAGCTGAATGAAGCTGTCTTGACTAGATGACGTGGATGATTTCTTAAAAAATTGAGAGGGTTTAACATAAAATTTTGGGGGGTTGTTGTACTTGTTCAGGGTTTTACCTGTTTTGTCGTTGAGGAAAAAACCTGAAGAAATAGGTGTAGAAAATAAAATTTAAATGTTAGACGGAATGGTAGGATTCTGCTGAACCCTACCATATTTCTTTTGCTGCGGAGTTGTTTATGTGGATTTGGATAGGTGGAAATTAAAAATGTGGGTTGCCAATTTGAACTGGTAACCTGGAAGGGAATTTTGATTTTACACTACGTTTGGTAGTATGGAGGGAGATGACAAGAGAGGATATTAAATGTTGTTCGTATAAGTTTCATAGCTACATTACCGTTCTGCCAAAGGACTGTGATCTTTGCCTACTCATTCATTAAGTTGCACAGTTAGTTTTTGTTGTTCTTGTAATATTAAAAATTAAGGTAGTGCAAACTCTGCAATATTACTCATTGTTTGCTTGATCAGAGAGTGGAGGAGTGGTATGGGAAATGAAATTCGAGTCTTATAGTTGTTGTTTTAGCATCGCGTAACTTAGTGGTAAATGTTGAAACAGGGGGTATTTTAATAGTATTGCTTTTCCTTAGAGCTGTCGGGCTCTTGGAGGGCATTTGGGACAATGTTTTTTCTGAGAGAAAATGTTTAAAGAAAGCTTCTGAACCGGGGTTTAATTGTTCAACTGGATTTGCATTTAGAGTCGACTTTTCATAATATTTCCCCCATACTTGTGCTTGCAAATTCTGGTCTCTTTGAAGTCCTACTTTTGAGAAAGTGAAACTAGTATTAGTTTGTCTAGTAACATCAAATTCAACTGCTTTAGATCTTGCACATCATTTGGGTATGTTGTCATGAAAGATAATTTTGGTTAGTCTGAATGTTATTTCTTACCAGAGTTTCATAGTAAAAGTCTTGGGAACTTTTTTTTGTGCTTCCATGTGAAATTCCTGCACTTGTAGATCATCATGCGGTTGCCAGATGATGTGGAAGTGAGCAATGAAATTTGGGACGAGGTGATAAATTGCATGATGCTGCGAGTAAGGGACAAGGTCCCTGTAATCCGTACATTTGCAGTCAGGGCTCTATCACGCTTTGCAAATGATGGTGAGAACAATGATATCCTAGATTTATTTCTTGAGGTGCTTCCCCTAGAACAAAATGCGGTGAGTTTTCTTACTGATTTGATTCAATATATTTTTGTTGGTGCTGACTTAATTGCAAATTAGGTTCTTTTTTGCTGTGTTTCTTTAAGAGATTATCTATACTTTTCCTGCTTATGCACGCTTTGCAAATGAAGTCTTCTGAGTGTTGTTTCTATTTTCTCCCGAGGCTATTTAAGTGCTCCCTCTGTCCCATAGTAACAGTCCGTGTTCTTTTTGAGATGTCCCAAAATGTTTTCCCTTGGTCAAAGTCATGACTTATTTTTGTTTACTTTCACAAGAATACCCTTTCTCTTGGCATAATTACATGTCTTGTAGGGTACTTCTACTCTTTTTATCAAAAAGTAAGGGCAATGCTGGTATGGTAGTGCAGGACAAGTGGATGGGATGCATTTAATACTACATTTTTTTTCTTTCAAACTTTCTATTTTCCACAGGCAGTAATCATGCTATTACCAAATGGATAAAAGTTCTTTTACCATGAGGCTGAGAACAAAACATTGATCTCTATGTTTATTAGATGAAATATTGTATTGCTTTCTACATCCATAAGGCATTGGCATGTCTGCAGGAGGTTCGTAAGACAATAGTGCTATCATTGCCTCCTTCAAATGCAACAGCGCAAGTAATTGTTGATTGCACTGTGGATGTGAGCGAGTCAATGCGCAAGACAGCATACTGCGTTCTTGCTAATAAATTTCCTCTTCAAAGCCTAAGGTAAATGTGGTGACACTATAACTGTTATGTACCTTTCTCCCCTTCTCTTTATCTCATGGTAAATCAATGAACTCTTGCATCCATGATTGATATACTTTCTGTAGTATAAATTCTGTGTGTTTTGATTCTACTAAAGTAATTTATAGCGTGTGAGTTCACTAACAATGGCAATTACATACTTTTAAAACCTAGTTAATGTGGAGTTTTGAGTATTGCCCTGGTTTAGCTTTTCTAGTTGGCTTGCTTATTGCTTATGTATCCTAATCTTTTTAAGAATTTTTACACATTCTCTTTTTCAAATTTATTTGTCTTATTTTGTAGCATCAAGCTCAGAACAATAATTCTTCAGAGAGGACTAGCTGATCGTTCTCCAGCTGTCTCTAAGGAGTGTATTAAGTTAATGAAAGATGAGTGGCTTATTAAGTGCTGCAATGGAGACCCTGTAGAACTCCTCAAGTATCTTGATGTTGAAACTTATGAATTGGTTGGGAATGCTGTGATGGAGGCTTTATTAAAAGCTGGGTTAGTGAATCTAAATGATGGTGAAAGTATTCGGCAATATGTGTCGTCAAAAGTTGACGGAATGGAAGGTTGGTTGAGCTTTGTAGTATTTCTACTTAACTAGTCAGAAGTAAAAGATAGGTTAATTTATCATGCCAGGTGGGGTGGGTGGAGGAGTTATGGATCCTGACATGAGATTGGTTAAACTAGCAAATATCTTTGCTAAACCCTTTCCTGCTACAACAATCTTAAGGATTTAATTGGCATCTATCTAAAAATAGAATTTGCGGACTGGGGAGCTGTACATGAAGAAAATGTCCTTGTTGGTCATGACCCTTGAGTGGTGAGAAAGATAGAACGTATGATGGATTTTTTATATACATTTAAAAAATGTATGGTCTAGGAACAGGGGTAGAGCAATTGAAGTTTATACTTTATAGTCCAAAGTAATTTATAGAACATATCGGCTTATGTAAATCTGCTGTGGTGGTGTCCTATGGCTCCCAAAACACACTGATTTATTTAAGCTGAAATGTTCACCTGTTTCATGGCTTATAATTTGAGAGAATTAGGACTGGGATTGTAATTTATAGCATCCTTATGCTTTTCCTTAATGATTTTAGGGGACTTGGTGGATTGCATCCCAGGCATCCAGCTAATGGAGGCAGAGGTTGCTCTTTATTGGAAAACTGTATGCAGGCACTTGCAGACTGAAGCGCAAGTGAGTTTCTATGTTTCATTTTTCAAAAACTTGTTAATGTTAATGTTTAGAGGATGGATTCAGAATCATCTGTTATACTAAAGTTTGCTTTTAAATGTTCTGACATGGTAGCCAATCTACCTGTTTCAATCATTTCAAGTAATCTCTTGCAACTGCCAGTATTCATATTATCTCATTTGTTGGAATGCCCTTTTCTCTTTGGGAAGAATTGTGATTTTCAGGAATGGATTTTGTAATCATAATGTAACTAATTGCGCTAATGAAAGTTCATAAAAAAAAATGTAGCTCTTTTAGTTACCAAGGTTTTTGGGTTGCATGTTGCATCTCTCATGGTTACAATTTTGTAATCAATTCTTGAAGTTGCATAAACTAAATCTACCATACTTCATTCTGATCATATAAGAATCATAACTGTGCTTCAACAGGCAAAAGGCTCTGATGCTGCTGCTACCATGGGCACCGAAGCAGCAATTTATGCAGCAGAAGCTTCAGACAGTAATGACCTTCTAGAGAGAATTCTTCCTGCAACAGTTTCTGATTATGTAGATTTGGTGAAAGCTCACATTGATGCTGGTGGGTGTACATTCATTTGGTTGACATGAGGGTCAGTTACATCCAACTATGTGTCCTAATTTGACGTAATATATGCAGGACCAAATTATCGCTTTGCATCTCGACAGCTACTATTGCTTGGTGCAATGCTTGATTTTTCTGATGCTACAATCAGGAAGGTTGCTAGTGCATTTGTGCAGGAACTGCTGCACAAACCTCTTGAGCACGAAGTGGATGATGATGGGAACGTGGTTGTCATAGGAGATGGAATAAATCTTGGTGGAGACAAAGAATGGGCTGGTTCAGTGTCTGGCCTAGCAAAGAAAGTCCATGCTGCTAATGGTGAATTTGAAGAAATTATTCTTGGGGTTGCAGAAGAGCTTGCTAGGCCTTGCAGAGAGAGAACAGCAGATGCTATGCAGTGGATGCACACTCTTGCTGTGACAAGCCTTGTCTTGGAAAATGCAAAACCATTCCATTTGCTTCAAGGACGGGCTATTGAACTTGCTGAACTACTAAAATCTTTATTGCTTCCAGGGGTAATAAATTTATTTTCAGTATTCTATTTTCTTTTCTCCTTTTATAATTGTTATGACTTATGTTAAATGTGTAACATCCCGCCCTAAATGATATGATATTGTCCACTTTGAGTCAAGTCCGCATGATTTTAGTATTGGGTCTACCCCCAAAAGGCCTCATACCATTTAAAGAGAGCATATTCCATATAAACACATCATATTATCCATACTCAGGTAATGTGGGATGTCACAATCACCCCCTTTTAGGACCCAGCGTCCTCGCTGGCCCCTATCTTAGGTTGGGCTATGGCTCTAATACTACTTGTAACGACCTACGGAAAAGCGCTAGCCACATCTACGCTATCACCCCAAAAGGACTAGTCAATTTGGAACTTCCCTAGAATTCATTATAAAGCCTAGTTTCACCTAGTAGTTAGGCAATGTGGGGTTTAGCACTCATGACTATCTTTATACTACCTACTTTATGTGTGTAACGACCCAGAGGAAAGCGCTAGTCACATCTGCGCCATTACCCCAAAAGGATTAGTCGATTTGGAGCTTCCTTAGAATTCATTATAAAGCCTAGTTTCACTTAGTAACTAGGCAATGTGGGACTTGACACTTATGACTATCTTTATAAACCACACACTATGTGAGCTTCTTCTCATCTTCCCAATATGGGATCGGAGTGTTACCAACTCTCATTCTTAAATTTCTGACGTCCTCGTCAGTGTTACGTCATGCAGTGCTCCAGTACTACATGATCTGGCGTTATTAGGTGGCTTTGATACCACTTGTAACAACCCAGGGAAAAGCGCTAGTCACATCTGCGTCATTACCCCAAAAGGACTAGTCGGTTTGAGCTTCCCTAGAATTCATTATAAAGCCCAGTTTCACCTAGTAACTAGGCAATGTGGGATTTAGTACTCATGACTATCTTTATAAACCACACTCTATGTGAGCTTCTTCTCATCTTCCCAATATGGGATCGGGGTGTTACAATGTGGGTTTTTTTCTCATCTTCCCAATATGGGATCGGGGTGTTACAAACTCCTCCTCTTAAATTCCTGATGTCCTCGTTAGGGCTACGTCATACAATGCTCCAGGACCACATGACTTGGCATTACTAGGTGACTTTGATACCATATGTAACATCCTGCCCTAAATGATATGATATTGTCCGCTTTGAGCCAAGCCCGCATGGTTTTAGTATTGGGTCTACCCCCAAAAGGCTTCATACCATTTAGAGAGAGCATATTCCATATAAACACATCATATTATCCATACCTAGGTAATGTGGGACGTCACAAAAATGGATCTAGGTAGTGTGAACGTCTAGGACATGTGTGTGATAAGCAACGGGATTTGTCTAATCTACAAACCATCCTAGACCCTCCAAGGCCCAAGGTGGTCTCCCCCCCCCCCCAAAAAAAAAAAACCTATAAAATTTAATTTTTGACCCCCCAAATTATTATTTTTAGAATTTTGCCCTCCAAACACAAAATCTCTAGTTCTGCCCCTGGACATGGGGAGGGGGCTCAATCATTGAAATGTAAATTTTCACTGAGCACACCCTAGAGCAAAATGAACTGTATTGTGAAGATACTTCATTAAATGTACACTTCAAATGATGTTTAATATTCAATTCAATAAAATAAAGATCATATAGAGGACATTGTGGAAAAGTGAGAATATGTTGCCTTTCCTCAATGCAACATAAAGACACCAATGAGGAAATATATTTTCCATACCTTTTACCATATCCATGTATCTGTCAAATTCAGATGCTCCCCACACTTTAAATTGTGTATATAACGCAGCTCAAAGCTTTTTCCCTGTGGTATTAACTGCTGGTATGGACTTTGATTGCAGGCAAAACATGTTCACTTGGATGTGCAGAGGATAGCTGTTAGGGGTCTTGGGCTTTTTGGCTTGTTAGAGAGGAAGCCAAGTGAGGAAATAGTAAAGCAATTGAGGCTTTCTTTTATTAATGGTCCCACTCAAATTAGTGTAGTGGCCTGTAAGGCATTAATTGATCTTGGGATGTGGCATGGGCCTCAGGAAGTTGACAGGGCCTTGGGTGGGGACTTCTCATCAAAAGTCCAAGATAATAAGCAGGCTTTCAGTCCTGTAAACTTTTCTGATATAGATGAAAGTTTGAATGTTCAAATGCTTGATCTCTTATATGCTGGAATTGACAAAGACGACTGGGACAAATCTTTAGTAAGTGATGAATATGAGTCTGTTCAAGCTATTCTTGGGGAGGGATTTGCAAAGATTCTTCTTCAAAGTGAGAACTATCCGAGCTTACCAGCTTCTTTACATCCCTCTCTCTTGGCTAAGCTCATTAACTTGTATTTCAGCAATGAAACAAAACACCTGCAGGGGTAGGCAAATTTCTTTTCAGTCCTTTTGTCTTCTGTATAAGGTTTAGCCACATAAGTTTGTTCTACTTGGCTTTTTGATCAGGTTTAAGCAGTGTTTATCTGTGTTCTTTGAGCATTACCCTTCCCTCTCTGCTATTCACAAGGCAAGTAACACAAGTTTCAAGATGAGGTCTTATATAGGTATTGCTGTTAATTATGACTGAATTTTGTTTTATGTTGATGACCTAACTATTTTGGTTCTGTAAATGCAGAAATGTTTGTCCAAGTCTTTCATTCCTGTCATACGTTCAATGTGGCCTGGCATCAATGGCAATGCAGTGGGTTCTACACTTATGGTGTCTAATATGCGTAAGCGTGCAATCCAAGCATCACGTTTTATGCTGCAGATGATGCAGGCTCCATTATATGAAAAGGAAACTGCAAGAGAGGATGAAAATGGGAGAAGGGAACTACCAGAAGAACAAGATGGTTCTCTAGAACCTCCACTTGAGTGTGGCCAAGAGGGACTTGCAATTCGCATTGCAGTAGAGGTAATTGTTTACAATTGGTAGATTCAATCAGTATAATGATTGGTTCTTAACCTTGCTGAAGCTCCTATTACAATAGAAGTTAGGAATACTTTTTAGGATTTCCAATGGGTTGTCTACGAATAGAATTTGTTCTCCCCCCAAGGCTGGTCACTCTTGATATTTTCTCGAAATAATTACTTATATATATATATATAAAGGAAGGTATTTATCATCTAGTCAGTGATACAACCATGCTAGTCTCATCAATCCTCTAAATTAGGTGGCTGTTTGAGAACCCCTTTCTTTAATGGAATATTTTGTATGCAAAATCAAAATATAATAGGAATAACCGTTGAAAGTTTGAAACTACTATAGGAATAGACATTGCTATTCCTAGGAATTTGTAGTTTTAGCCTTTAGGAATAAAAGTAATATGCCTACTCATTTACTTGGTTGTAGCATTAGAAGAACATCCAAAATTATTAAAATCTATGTTATAGTGTCATGTTGAAATTTTGCATATAACTTATAATTGCTTTAAACTACATAATATAAAATATTATAATTTCAAATTATGTATGGCTGATTATTTGATATATAATATTTAACATGCATAGACAACCAAAGCATAATGATTAATGATCATGTACACAGTTTTACAAATAATTCTAACGCTTATACAAGAAAATAGCCACATGAATATCACATATGATCCTAATCCTTAGTGATAAGTAATTGAAGAATGCTGTTGACAGAAGGAGGAAGAAGGAAGACGAAAATTAACTATTAAAGAGTAACATATTCTGCTGAGTTAAAACTGTGGACGCATGCTTTGTTAGAGATTGGTGTTATATGTAAAATTCCTAGGTACAGATGTCCTTTGGGAAGAATACTTGAATTGAGTTTTGCAGGCCTTAAACTTATATTTTTTTTTGTGATTGTCGAGGCGGCAAGCTTCCATACAAAGAAGACAGCTGCTGAGAAGGCATACGTTTCGGCACTATGTAGAGTACTTGTCTTGCTCCATTTTCGGTCATCAGAACAAGGGGCAATAAAGTTAATGAGGAGGCTCTTAAATCATGTAGCTGAATCTGTCTCGGCAGAGAAGGATCTTGTGAAGGAACTGAAGCGGATGGCTGATCGTCTTAAGGCAGTAGATAGACAACCAGAACAGGAACTGTTGCAAGATCAAGCTGATCCTATTTTGGGTAAAAACTTTTACTTTCTCTGCAGAAGTGCTAGGGAACAGCAGTTCTTTATTGATGTTGTGCGGCATATGGCACCGGTAACTTTTGGATCGGGCAAATTGTTCCAAAAGTTTCCAGTAACAAAATACGAGAATGAGAAACCCTATTGGATAAATGATCATCATCTTACCACCACTTGCCTCATATAATGCAGCAGCATGATAATTGCTAGCCTAAGCATGGAAGTATTGGAAGTAAATTTAATTGACCCAAGGCACTTGCTGGATAATACATGCAGTTTAAATTTTAATGAGTTAGCTGCAGTGTCAGTGACAAATGCATGTTGGAGTATAATCGATATGGTTATCTTTTTATTTGTTTTTCTTTTTTCTGCTTAAAATATGTCTGATTCTTTGTCCTCCTGTATGAATGGTAGGGAGGTTAGATGTAGAGTTTAATCTGGACAGTGATGGCTCTGTTGGTATTCCACAAACACCAGTCCCCCGCTCGAGCAGACCACCCCGTTCCAGGAAACGGGTGAAGCCTGCAGATAGCTCATCTGATGAAGAAGTTTCACCCACTTCAGTGGTTCCTATCATTCCTAGCGCAGTAAGCATGCGATCACAGAGGGCGAGTAAAACTGCAGCACTCACCAAGATGACTGCCAGTAGATCCATCAGGATTGATGAAGATGATAAAGAAGAGGAAGAAGGGTCTGAGGTGACATCTGAGGAAGATTCTGAAGAATCTGATCAGTATTCTGATTGTGTTGGTTGATCATGACATGACAGTACCCTCTCCCTATGCCATGATATTTTCCTTAGCACTAATATATGTTGTTGTATGATTGGTTATTTAGGCTGCCGCTTTTGTACAGAGTGCATGAGAGCTCTAGGATAAGTGTGTTTCTGGAGTTGGGTTGGACAAAACCACCAAAAAAAAAAAGAAGTTGGATCCTTTGCGGATGTAAATTCTAGTTATCATTAGCTCTTACACTGTCATTTTTTTTCCCCTGGGATTATTGTGATGTAATGAAGCAGGTGGTGTAATTCTCTTCTTTTGACATTCTAATGACACTTGGGACTTGGGAGGTCCATTGATTGTCTTTGTTAAACATGAAGAGATGATTATGATTCTTCTTGATTGTGTTATGAGAACTGATCGTTTTTTAACCCAGGGGTTTTTATTTTTTAACTTAATCATAATCTTTCAGCAAAATCCCTGCACAACGAAACCATAATCTTTCATATTTAAGCCTTTGTTTACTTTGACGTAAAATGGTTTTTAAGAAAATGATTTTTGCATTTTATAGTGTTTATTGAGATGTAAAATAATAGTCAACGGAAAACATTTTCCTTTTGACGGAAAATTCTTCTTTAATTTTTGAAAAATAGTTTACGATTTTGAAAATCGTAAATCAATTTCCGATTTTGAGCATCTTATTCTCAAATTCACGTACTTTGCCAAGACTCACTCAGGACCCGACTAGGACTTGACTGGGATCTACTCGGGACTTGCCCAAGACCCGCCCAGGACCTACCTGGGACTTGACTGAGACCCGCCCAAGACTTGATCGAGACCTGCTTGGGACTTGGCCGGGACCCGCCTAGGACTTGCTTGGGACTTGACTAGGCCCCGCTCAAGACTTGCTAGAGACCCAACCGGGACTTGCCTTGGACTTGATCGAGACCTGCCCAAAACTTGTTCGGGACCCTCCCAGGACTTCCTAGTCAATTCCTGAGCAAGTCCCGGGCAGTTCTTGGGCAGCTGCCGGTCATGTCTTGGGCGGGTCTCGTTAAAGTTTCAGATAGGTCTTGGTCAAGTATTGAGACTTATCCATAAATTTAGAGTTTAATATGATATAATGAATATATATTTTGTGATTTTCCGTACACGCGGTAAACATCATAAAATGTTTTCGACAGAAAACATTTTTAGGGAAAATGACTTCTTTGAAAATATTTTCCGACGGAAACCATTTTACATCGAAATAAACGGAGCCTAAATGAATTTGAAAAGTGTTTTACAATCATAATAAAATGGAGATCACTAGTTCGAATTTTCTCTCTTGTGTAGGCATGTAATTTTATTTTATTTTTTAAAAAAAGGTTTATTTGTAATGTTGAGAAGTATATAGTATATAATATATATGAATATACAGGTCGAGTGAGGTGAGAGATAGGCGTGAGACACGCAAGAAGAAAAAAGTATTGCTTGCTTAATTATTTCCGAAATAATTAACTAGAAGAATGTTGAAAAGATAAGAACTTACGGCGGTGAAAACGACGGTGTATGATTTCTTGACCCTTGGGAAATAAAATATTAAAATAGATACAAAATAATGGTGGATTAAACTCAAATTTCGTTGGCTATAGTATAGATTTAGGAAAATAATAGCCAAACTTGCACTACGTGTAGGGAAAAAATGTCAAAAAATAAAAAGTCTTCAACATGGATAAAACTGTGTACGTACACGCAGCATAATATGCACTGCTCCCTCACAACTCTTACAAATATTATATGATTTGTTTCAACTTTCAAAGCTCCACAGTGAGCGGACGAAATTGCAACCAAAATCATTTTCAAATCTATTAATTAGGAGAAGAAAAAAAAGGGTCATATTGGGCCAATGGGTGGCGGGGTGTGAAAGCCACTGATTTATTTGATACGAAAGCTACCAATTAAGGTTGGATGGTAGTTTGGTTTTATGGGGTGTGAGTGGGGGACCCTCCCCCACCTAAACAACAACTAATTTTCTGGAAGTCGTGGAAGTAATCAAAAAACATTATCGTTCCGTCGCCGCTCTGCCTCTGCGCAGTGCGCGACTCCAACTAGTAGTGGTGGATGTTACGTAACGGTAAAGTGCATGCGCCCAAACCAATGGCCAATTTCGGTCTTCGTGGCCACCACCCACATGTACGGCTCTCTTCCCAGCCTCAGGCCCCCACCGTTTCATATATTTTAATCAAGGTGCTAAATACTGGTCGAAATTATTTGTTCACAATAAATAAGTCGGTTAATTACTAATGGTGGAAATTTGGAGTAGTAGACACGGAAAAATGATGAATTTGACCCAACTACTTAGGTCATTCTTTTGTCTCATCCTCAACTTCATTCACATTGGGCAATTATGTGATGAGTCGGTTTTACTTTTTTATTAGTATTCTAACGACCTAATTCTATGCACATATACAGTATAAATACATTTTAATTTAGCCTATTAAAATAGTGGCTAATTCTGATATCAAATGATACAAATTTTTAGTAGAACTAACTATTGAAAACATACTTGTTAATGAATTTTTTTTTAAAAAAAAAAACTTTAATAGGGTAAATAGTTAGCAAATACTCTCTAATTAAGGCCGTTGTTATAAGAAAAAGTTAATAGATCATCTATATTTAAGGTCCCTAATTATGATAAAAAGAAGTTTCTAATTGAACGGAGTGCAATGATGGACCTAGGGGGGGGACCAGGGGGAGCCATGGTCCCCCCCCAATCCTGAAAAAAAAAAAATAGCTGAGAAAAAAAAAAATCTATATTGGTCTCCCCAATAGAAAAAGAAGGCTGATCTCCCATTTCATACTCTAGTTCGTCCCTCACGGAGCAGTTCCAAAAGTCTCACTATTCACTTTTGTAAAAATTGTCAATGTCTATAGATAAAAATTTTCGAGGTTGGCAAATTCTTAAAAGTCCGTCCTTAGAAAAAAAAAAAAAAAAAAAACGTCCAAAGTCCGAGTCGTTTACTTTGTTTCTTCTCGTTTTTACATTTATGAAAGTCAAACGTACAGGTTATCCAACATAAATTCCAACTAACCCTTCGAGATGCATACTCTTAGTTTTCTCCAATGCCCACTTGAATTAAATGCTTGCTTAGAAGAACACAAACAAGTCTTCAAAGTGCATAAATGTTCATTTGAAATTACAGTACCTCCATGAGACTTCATTTTCTGAAAGCTTTTTTTTATTAGGATCAGGGACAGGTATAGAGGAGACTGGGAGCGGTCCAGATCCCTCCAAATTGTAAGAAAAAAAAATTAAGGTAAAAGCAAAATTTTTATTGTAAAAAAAAATTAAGATATGTTTTGCTAATTAGTCTCTCTCTCAAAAAAAAAAAAAAAATTGACTCTGAATTCTTTTTCAAATTAAACGCTGACTCCGTCCCTGAATATGCTTCATGCCATATAGATGTAACACGAGCTAAAGAAAACAAAAAAGAAAAAAAGACTTTGGCAAACACATATATTTTCGGCTTGGCGTCCAAAAAGGGTGCCGACAAGTATAAATTATTCAACATTTTTATCTTCTCGATAGATGAGCATAAATAATGATATACAATAATTTTCAATGTCATCACATTCCACAAATGATATGCAAAAGGAAAGGGAAAGTTGCGTGGCTATGAGTCTCCTTAATTATCGTTGCCAACGATAATATTAATTATTGTGTTAATTAATCACTAATAATACTTTATTTTCTTTAACTAACATCTCATTTATGCACATGTGTAATCAATCATAAATTACTAGAATTAATCAATCACTGATATTAGAGAAATTTATACTCTCACTTCGACTGACTAAGAAATAGAAACTTTTTCAGTATAAATAAACTGAAAATGATCCAATTCTTGTAAAAGTAAAGCCTATTCACATTAATTTTTAGAATAATTCTACCTCTACTCTTACTTTTACGATAACAAGAAGGTTCTCTTTCGTCTAAGTATTTGAATCTTCTTTAGTTTGTCATTACATTCCACAAATGATATACAAAAGGGAAGGGGAAGTTGTTTGGCAATGAGTCTCCTTAATTATCTCTGTCAACAATAATATTAATTGGTGTTAATTAATCACTAATAATACTTTATTTTCTTTAACTATCATCTTATTTATGCAAATGTGTAATCGATCATAAATTACTAATTCATATTTAGAATTAATTAGTCGTTGATATTAGGGAAATTTACACACTCTCACTTAGACCGACTAGGAAATAGGAACCTTTTTGGCGCAAATAAACTAGAAATGATATAATTCTTGTAAAAGTAATGCCTATTCACATTAATTTTTGGAATAATTTTGCTTCTACTCTTACTTTTATGATAACTAGAAGATTCTTTTTCGTCTAAGTATTTGAATCTTTTTCAGTTTATTTGAGCTGAAAAAATTCAATTAATTGTAGTAAATAATATTTTCCATCCAAGTATTTGAGGAAAATAAATTTCACTTTCACGGAACTATCATTAGTACTCGAATTAATATTAAACACCACAGACATCCAAGTTCCAACCGACATCTAACCGACCAATCGGGGAGGATGAGTAGTAGTAGAACTGTAGGAGGGCCAAGAATGACTATTCACATCGCATGCGTTAACAGACTTGACTGCCCCTGACAAATTAAATAAATAAATAAATAAGAAAAGACTTTATTGCCATAAGTTTCTCCAAGAGTGGGCGGGAATCGGGATAGAGATGCATGCTTTTTTCCATACCATACAAATAAATACGAGGCGTGATTCCAACCATTTCGGCGCAAACTTCTCATTGCATTATTAAATTTCGAAGCTTCCGGACAAAAAATAAAATAATAAATAAATAATCACTCTGTTTTGGTTAAAATTATATAATTATTAATTATTGACTCTGCATTATTGATGACATCAATTTAAATAATAATAAAAAAAATTAAGTATTCTTTTGACCTCAAGGGTTTAAACCCTTTATTTATCTTCTTAAAGTTTTATTTTTATCACATAAAGTACGTGTGATTTTTATTAAGAAGAAAATAGTACTTTTGTTAAAATTTCATTTAAAATTTAATAGAATATCATATCAACACCAATCAAATATCACAATGTGTTATATAATTAGTTAAAATAAAAATTAAAAAGATTAAAAAATTATATTTTTTCAAAAAAAAAAAAAAAAAAGCCATCTTTAATGCTCTTGTGGATATATCCATTCTTGGGCTGTTTAATAATTAAGATTTATGAGACCATAAGCTCAGATTCAAACCATGTGTTATGCCGTGTGCCGGTGTGCCGGTGTGCGTCAATGGTTGACTTTTATGTCCTTATAATACTCAAGTCTTTATATTATAATATTCAAGTCTTTATGTATATATTTTAAAAATTTTGGTTTTTTTTTTGTTTGGGTAAAAAAAATAGATATTAATTTTCTGATACCATGGTCTAGAAGTTTTATAAATGACAAACATGAGTAAAATCGTTAAAAGCTTTTTGTCATACATGATACATGTCAGCAATGAGTCTCTGAACACCGAAAATTGTGAAAATGACTTCAATTTGATGCCTTAATAGGCACGTTCATAGGTCATACTGACCAATTAAATCCATTATTCGGCATCTAGATTCTCACAAAATTAATCTTTTAGTTTTAGTTTGATAAATGATAATTAATGGGATAATAAGACTTTCAAAAAATATGAGAAGAATCTTGGAGATTTAATTTGTTTCTTCCAAAATACCCTCATACATTAATATAAATTAACATCTAATATCTCGTATTTTAAATTAAAAGAAAAAAGTAAAGTATATACTCGTGAAAATTAAACATTCTCTTGCGTGAATTAATGTAAAAAAATACCTTAAAGAAATCCTAAAGAATCTCCTAAGATTTTCATGAATCTAAAATATGTTGGGAATTACGTCACATAAAAGAGTGGAGTCATATCCAACCACTAATCTTAAAACTCCGAGGTGTAATCACTAACTAGTACTACCATATGACCAATTAATATATATATATATATATATATATATAATATAATGACCAATATTGGAAACTGATTTCAATTTTCATATTACAAGTTGCGGCATGACGCACATTTGAAGCAATATTGGTATACATAAATAAATAAAAATATACAACAAGACCATTTAGTACCAAGTGTGGAATTTGGTGCATTCCATCTAGAGTTTTCCAATAAATCAATTTTAGGGATAATTTCCATTTTTTTTTTTTTTGGTCATTGCTTTTGAAATTATGCCTCTCAACTTTAAAATTCTCAATGTCAATATTCAAAATTAGAAACTTTGCAATGTCACTTTCCAATTAAAACAGGCCAAGCTTGGCTTGTGGGTGAATATCACGTGAAAAATGTGTTATATAAGACAATAGCTATAAGTACAATATGTTTTTCTTAGTCATAAGAAATGAGTCATATCCCATAATTGGAATATGATTTATTTTTGTTTTTCACGTGTAAGATTTAAAATTTGAACATTTAACTGTTCACATGACATTAGTGTGAAATCATGTACATCGTTAGATGCAACTCTTTACCTAATTAATCTTATAACGAAATTGGCGACTTCCTTGATAGACTCCATCTCTTGTCGCCTAATAAACAGTCGTTAAAATCTTAAGAGTCTTTTTTGTACTCCTCTAGCTCTCTGTTTAGTGGTTAATTAGGCCTTCCTTGATTGATAGATGCACCGGTTGATCCTTTAAGTTTTCATTTAAAGTAAACTCGGAGACTTTTAAAAAATTCTAATCATATTTCATAATGAAATAAGGTGAGATTCACTGTATTCTGTCACGTCTAAAGTGGCGGGATGGATTTTGTCAAGTCCTAAATAAGCTTTAATTTTTTCCAGTTCGGTCTAATGCTAACAACCATATTAAAAAAAAAAAAAAAAGTCAGGTTACGCGTCAGCGACACGTAGGCTTGGATGCACCGATGCATGCAAGTGGCAGTTCCCCATAAACTGGTCCCACAATTGACGTCACCGTCACGGGTTTTCTCTTTCTAAAAGCTCTTCCCGATTATTATTATTTAAGCTGCCCCTTTCGCTCATGATATCCACTAAATAGAAGGAGCAGAAACATCAGGAACATCACCAATTTTTCTTGTGATCATTTAGTTATTGGAACCAACCAACCCCATCTTCTTCTTATTAAGAACCCCTTGTTTTTCTTTTTTTCTTCTTGAGATCGCAGTTTTGTAGGCGTATTTTCAGGAATCTACATCCACGCCACACCGAAACACAAAAATTGAAAAATGGTGACTTTGGTGTCTCAAGAAAACATGGTTGCTTTGGTTTCTCGCACCGGAAGGCATTTGCAACGTTACTACAAGGGTCGTCGCCAAGTTGTAGGGTTCGTCTCTCTCTCTCCCCCCCTCTATCTCTCTCTCTCTCTCTCTCTCTCTGTGTTGCTTGTTTTGTGAAACGGAGAAAGATTAAGCTCGTCCTTTAAATTTACTTTAATGGGTTAAGAACTTAATTCATTCCTCTGGAAATTTGATATTACTTGCAAGTTTTCGATTTCTTCTGGGGTCCCTTTGGCCTTCTGATCACTTGCAATGGTTGTAGTTTGGCGTTCATTGAGGCATTTGAAGGTCTAAGAGGTTCTTTATTTCCACCATTGGCGCAGAAATTGTTCAAAACTTCGACTTAATGTTCTTGTTGTGTCCTAGAAATACACTCAAATTGCAGCCAAATACACTCATTGCAAATTTCGTGAAAAAAAGAGAGGTCAAATTCGATGTTTTTCTAAGCGCTATGTAAAACACAACAGTGTCATTTGATGTTATTTTCAAGAGATGTCCCTCAAACGTTTTCCCAAATTTGACATTTTTCTTGGTTGAGTTGGTCAAATTAAAGCATCACGATCGAAAGTCAATGGCAGCATGATGGAGAAATGGATTACTTTATTTTTTGGTTGTTGGGGGCCACGAGCCGACATCTATTTATATTGGATTGTGTGATCATCTCTCCTCCTTAGCAATGTGAATCAGTTTTCTTTTACCGCTTCAAAAATTGGAAGTTTCTTGCACACAAAGGAATTCGTTTTAAAACAAATGAAACGATGGGTCCATGTGTTCTGTTTTAAGGAGGAAAACAGGGGTGTCTCAGTGTCGTGCCCGAATTTTTCTACAAAATAACATATTTTCAACGTTAATTTTATGATTGAATTTTTAGCCGACTGCTAATAAGGGATTCATCTATTCTATTATGTAGATGTATACCGTACAGATACTCGGAAGAAGCACGAGAGTTAGAAGTTCTTGTCATCAGTTCACAGAAAGGCAACAGGATGTTGTTCCCGAAGGTACCCAGATTGTTGTTGTTGTTCTTGGTTATTCAATACGATTACAATGTGCTTGTTGTATCGTGTCAATGAAGTTTAAATGACACATTATTTCAATTTTTTGATCTCTCATTAATATGACCCCTTTACATAATTACCAGGGAGGTTGGGAAATAGACGAATCCAAAACAGAGGCGGCTTCACGAGAGACCGTAGAGGAGGCAGGGGTACGAGGCATTATTGAGGTTAGTGGCTATTCTGGCATTTATGCCAAAAGCTTAGGCTAATAAGTGAGACCGAAATAAGAGGTGAATTAACATAGTTCTAGAGCCAAGGAGTTCGAACATTGACTCGACAACTCGATTTCAAAGGCTTAAGTCGATAAGACGAGTTGAATTTAATTATTTAATTAATATTTTAAAAAATCTTCTGCCTCAACTGATCATATCAATCTTAGTAAGATTGTTTTACTTCAAGCCAGGCAGAGGTGGAGGGAAAAGCCATACAGTGAGAAGAATTTTGGTCCAAATGACATGAACGAGAACATATTCAAGAGATAAAAGGAAATGATGAACTGAGTGAAAATTACTAACAAGTCTAGAAAATTCAGGTTTTAATTTTTTTTTTTAAAAGGTCCAAATAAGATAGAGAAAGAGAGGTATTAGATTCTTGATTCTTGAATATTTGACCCTGCAATGTTTTTGACACATGAAAAATCTGAATGCAGCGTGAATTGGGTAAATGGAGTTTCAAGAGCAAAACCCATGATACCTACTATGACGGATACATGTTCCCTTTGCGTGTGCGAGAGCAGTTAGATTTCTGGCCGGAGCAGAAGTTACGCCAAAGAAAATGGGTATGCAAAAACAGTGCTTTCAGATGTGAATGAATGAATGCTTTAGCCTAAAAAAATTGGATTTTTTTTGTAGACACTGTTTTTTGAATCAATCTCTGATGGGTTTTTATATATATGGCCACAGCTGAGTGTGCAAGAAGCTAGAGAAGTCTGTGAACATTGGTGGATGAAGGATGCCCTTGATAAATTTGTAAGCCGGCTGACGTCTCAACAGCATGATGATCACGAAGAAGTTGGCCATTGTTCGTTGAGTTAGTAGAGGCCAATTCTGATTTTGTAAATAGCAGAAGTTGTTGAGTGGTGCTGTTGCTTTAAGACCAGATGAACGAAGGAAAACTTGTCATTTTCTGGTTCTTTTTTTTTTTTCCTGGGGTTCCATAATCTTACGAAGCTTCTTGGGTAACCAGTGGAAAAACTGCGAGAATAGTTGAGAATTAGAGACACGTTCACAAAATTTGTAAACATGTTTTCTGATAATAAAAGAAGTTTTTGTTTTAGATCGGATCAGTTCGTCTGTTGGCCTCTGTTCAGTGGTCACTTTCCACGTCGGCATCACGAGGATCTTTGATTTGATACGGGATCTGTCTTTCACGTTTTCATATGATGTCGGCAGCCACGAAGAGGATCCGGCTAAAAGATCCTCGAGATTGTTGGTGCTTGTTAAAATTTTTGTTTTTTATTATATATATATATATTAACGAACAATTGAGTAATTTTCTATAATTTTTTATGGGGAATAACTTGAATTCGGAGGTGGCAAAAAACCCATGTTTTTTGTCACCCACTCTATAGCTGACACATAAGCTTATTGCAAAAAATCAAAATGAGAACAAAACACCAAATTATTCCCCTTAATATTTTTCCACGCTCCTCTCTCTCCCTTTCCCCCTTCTTCCCTTTCTTCCTGTTTTCTATTCTCCTGGTTTCTCTCTTGTTTTTCTTCTCTTTTTCTTCTCCTTCCTTGCTCCTCTGCCATCTCTGTTCAGCGCCATCACCACCCCATTTCGTTGCTCCGCCTCCGCCGTCCCTTCACCGCCACAGATCCGCCTTAGAACGTCGACCTTTACAAAAATTGAAGGACGTGGGTCTTGCTTTTGCATTGCCGAAACTTGCAGGAGATACAAACTCCGACGCCGATTGTCATATTCTCCGGTGTTAGGGTGATTTAATCCTCTAAGGGTTAACCTTCAAATACTAGGTTTTAGATTTGAATAAAAAATGAAATGGTGGCAGACTTGCCAGAGATGGTGGCAGACTTGCCGGAGATGGTGACAAAAATGGTTGTGTCTTGCTGGGAGAGGGAGAAATGGCCACAGAGAGAGAGGAGGCGTTGGGGTGTTTTGATCTCATTTGAAGTTTTTGCATTTTTCTTTAAATGCTTAGGTGTCAACTCGTGGATAGATGGCAAAAAACACCTCTTTTACGCCGTGACCGTATAGCAGCTGCACTCTTTTTTATGTAGTGTTTGATTGATGATTATAAGATAATTCTAAAGCCTTAAAAGGCTGAAAAACAAGAGTGGAGTCCATCATTATGGGTCAAGTATTGAACCTGTGAATGTGGCTTAGCCCAATAGTTTTATTTAGGTTGCTAAGCTTAATAAGGCTGCCAGGCCCAACAGTACCGCCCAATGCCTTGGTGCCAGATTTAGACAAAAGGGGATCCAGTGGCGGAGCCACAGCACCCGCAATGACTTCAATTTTTTTTTTTCCTAACAATGGGACTCGTAGGAAAAAAAAAAGAAATTTTTTTTTTCCTAATACTGATACATAAATACAATGAGAAATTGAGTTTAGAATTGTATCAAATTCTCCAATTAAATGTTTAAATTCTAATAACCAATATTTTTAATATTTAATAACCAAAATATTCAAATTATAAGACTATTTAGATTAGAAATTGTGTTGACAGAGAAAAAGAGAAGAAAATGAAAGTGAAAGTCCTAATCTAAGTGGTCTTGTAGTTTGGATATTTTGGTTCTTAAATATTGCGAATATTAGTCGTTAGAATTTAAACATTTAATTGGAGAATTTGACACAATTATAAACTCAATTTCTCATTGTATTTAAGTACTAGTATTAGAAAAAGAATAAAAAATAAAAATAAAAAGTACCCATTCATTACATGATGCAAAAAAAAAAAAAAAAATCAATGACACCTACAATATAAAATGCCTGGCTCCTTGAGGGGATCGGAACGTTTTGGGCCTTTGGATCCATGTGGAGCTATGATCCCAACATAGCTTCTCAAGTTAATTTGTTCATCATTCGATTCTGTCCAATTCCATCGTCAAATTTATTTTACAAAGAAGGGTGGCTCGGTGGCCATGAGCCAACACCTTTGTTAGGGGTGGTCCTGAGCTAACCCCTGTGAACTGTGAAGGGGTGGCTCCACTTCCATTGTTAGGGGAATGGCCTTAAGTGATAAGTCACCCACCCTTGATTATTATATATTCTTTAATTTGGGAAACGGTATAATTAATTGTAATCTTACATGGAACTCCTTAATTAACGGCTTAAACAAAAAAATGTCATGAGGAATTAGAACAGAAAAATCGATTTGATAGCGGAAACAAACTAGCTAGCTCAAAACTTTGGGATATATGGTGAATGATTCGTAAAATTTTTTCGAAATTAAAATAAAAATGTTTCTTTGAGCATACAAGAAAGAACACACGTGTAGTAGTTATGGGCTGCCCTGCCCATGAAGATGAAGAAACACAAACTCTTATCTACAATGATCCGTTGGTCGGGTGTTGCACGCCACGAAAGGTAGTGCTGGCACTTGGAGACCAAGACAAAGTATCATTAACTTAAAACGACATTATTGAATGCGACACTTTCCCCTTCAATTGTTTCCAGTTGCTCCTCCGGTGCATAGAGGCCATAAAACCTACGTAAACCAACAAAACATGGGACACAACAAGTGATAGACCACCACAAGTTCAGTCTTTGTTGTGGAGCCGGATCGGAGCAACAACTCCGAGCAATAAATTTAGCCTGCCCCACTGTCTCTCCTCTGTTTAGTCCTACCCACGACAACGTATGTCACCCCTAAAGCACAAATCATCATGTACACCAGCTCCTCCTAGGGTACAGATCGAGTTGAGGAAATAAAGCACAACAGCCTTTATTCTAAAGCAAAGGGAGATATATATACACTATACATGCAGTACAGATAATATAGTATAAAGAATTACGTATTGGAATCAATTACTTTATCCCCATGCATTAATTTGTTTTGATTTTTTTCATTATAAGCTAGAGAGAGAAAGTTGAAAGAAAAGCTTGACAAGTGGGATATTCATTTGTCTAAAAAGTATACCCAGATTAAGCTTTGTTTAAGCCTTAATTTATGCATCGATTTACTTAACCTAGGTAGCTAACATCTTTAGCACTATTTTAATGGTCCTTTGTTTGCAACGTACTTATTTATTTTTGTAATCATTTTTCCTATAGTAAAACTTTATAGTATGTACATGATGTACGCATAAAAGAAAGAAGAGAGAGGCAGTGTCTATCGTTTAGTACTGCTGCAGTACGTGGGGGTGGGGGGACCAATTAATTGGTATGGAGATGCAAGTGAATAATAGGGAAATCGCAAGTTTCCTCGGTAAACTTCAATAACGATCGATCAGTCGTGTCTAAAACTTTCCCGTGAGTAAGCAAGAAAGGGCGTTTAGGCCCACTTGGATCCTTTCCAAGCTCACATGACATGGAGCTCTAAAATTCATGCACCGGAAGCAAGTACAGAATACTCTTCATTTCCTCTTGCAATTCTCTTGCTAGCCAAGCAAATCTGAGTGCGATGGGGAGGGGTTGTTTGTTTTTGTTTTCACTCAAAAAGTTGTGCATGAATATCATAGAAAGACAGCCATGAACATATAGACTGATCAAAAGAAGCTCAATGCCTTTTCACTTTTGGGTACTGTACGTGAGGTCTTCTTCCCGGCCAGACTGTAAATGCCAAAGTAAAAAAGGAAAGAATCTTTTATTTTTCAGGCATTCTGGCATCCATTATATGGCTTCTTCATTTTCACTTCAGCCGTTAATGGAAGCTGTACAAAAGATTTACCATATAGATTATATGTCGTATCCATTGAAATTTCTGCTCATGCTTCGAGCATGCTTTATTTATTCGTGCTTACTGATCGGCAAACTACTTGAGATGTGAGATTCTCCTCCACCTTTTAAAAACTTCTTGAAAGTCATGCACATCCATGCAGCATGGATCACCATTACACAGATGTTTTTTAATTTCTTTCCTTTTAGGCTTCGACGGGTGGAAAGTACTGGAAACCCACTTGAACCGCCCTCCAACGCACCTTTTCCCCTTTTTCTTTTCCTACTGCTTGGAAGTTATCGACATATATATAAATATGACATTTCATTTCAAGACATATTTTCTATCATATATAAAAACAAATACAATATATATACACATATATATCTGATGTGGCTATATATACTAGGACAACTAATTAATTAAAGGGACTTAGCAGACTAAGCTTTTTAGTTTTTTTTTTCTTTTTCTTTTGTTCAATAATTGTAAGGAGTCACCAATCAAAGCTTCATATTATAAGTTCTACTTAAATGTTATTGAAAGCAGCAAAGCCATGAATGAGGTCCACTGCTGAGAGTTTTCTGCCAATAATTTGCTTATACACCCAATTAAGCTCTTCCTCTCTCTCTCTCTCTCTCTCTCAAGAAAAACCATTGAAAACATGGGAAGAAGCAGCCAGTTCCTGTCACTACTCCTCGCCTTCCTTGTCTCTTTCTCTTCTCTTCCCATACCTTCAGTACTCTCTTCTTCCACAGACTCGTTCGTCTTTGGAGGCTGCACTCAGGAGAAATATGCACAAAACTCACCCTACGAGTCAAACGTCAACTCGCTCCTCACCTCCCTGGTCAACTCAGCCACCTACTCGTCCTACAACAACTTCACCATCATGGGCTCCACCCCACAAGACGTGGTTTACGGACTCTACCAATGCCGGGGCGACCTCTCCATGCCGGACTGCGCCACGTGCGTCGCTCGCTCGGTGAGTCAAATCGGCGAGTTGTGCTCCCAAACATGTGGCGGAGCGGTGCAACTGGAGGGGTGCTACGTCAAGTACGACAACGCCACCTTTCTAGGGGTGGAGGACAAGACCGTGGTGTTGAAGAAATGTGGACCGTCCATCGGGTACGATACGGATTCCATCAGCGGTAGAGATGCGGTGATGGACTCGTTGGCCGGCTCGAGTGGGCCATACAGAGTGGGTGGTTCGGGGCAAATACAAGGTGTGGCTCAATGCGTCGGAGATTTGAGTTTGGGAGAGTGTCAAGATTGTGTTTCGTACGCGATCGGACGGTTGAAAAGCGATTGCGGCGGGGCAGTGTTCGGTGATATGTTCTTGGCCAAGTGTTATGCAAGGTATCAAACCGGCGGTGCTGATCATGATCATGATGATCACTCCTCCAATGGCCATCAATATCATGGTAATTAATTAAAAACCTTTTTTTCACCACTACTTCTAAAGATCTTTAATTTCCAGCTACTCTTTTTTTTTTTTTTTGACATGTCCACACAGTAGGGAGTGATTGACTGACTTGCTTTATAAAGACTAATCAATTGCTTTGCTAATTATTGTGTGACATCATGGTCGATCAAATTAATTAATGTGACCTTTTTTTAATAATAAAAAATGCCACATAAATATTATTATTTATGGATGAATAGGATCTTTAAAATTAATCTTAAGCCATGTTGAACTCTTGGGAAAAAAGGTATATACATTTGCATGAATTGAAGGAAGAAATATTATACAAATATAATCATGAATTGATTATTGTTTTGTTGACAGAGAAATCTAGTAGTGAAGGTGAGAAGACATTCGCAGTAATCATTGGATTATTAGCTGGAGTGGCTCTACTCATTATTTTCCTAGCATTCATGAGAAAGGTGTTGGGGGAACCTGGTAAGTAAACGAATAATCTTCACAGCTTTTAACCTTTCAGTTTAATATTCCAACCCATCATTTCCATAGATTCAGAATGTTAATTACCTTTTAATTTTCTGATGCAGGTAAATGAATAGTTATACGTTTGTCGAAAGTTACTGCCACTGCTAGCCCTCAAGTACTCTCAAAGCTTCTCAAGTGATGATTTGCTTTTGGTGGCCTTTTCCTTTTCCTTTTCCTTCTCTCTCTCTCTCTCTCTCTTTTTTTTTTTGGGTCAATGATGTCTACTTTTCCTCTCTAGCTGCTCCTTTCCTTTTTCTTGAATTTAGTTTATATTTTCTTTCCAAGAGGAGGAAGCTAGGATGGGGAAAGATGTGTGAGATGGGGTCACTTACCCAAAAAAAAACAAAGTTGAAAAAGAGGGTACAAAAGGAGGATAGGATTCCGCACTCTTTTCCGCTTAACAAAGCTGTTTTGTCTAATATGAAAAATAATAATAATAATAATAATAATAATGGCATATTCTTTATGTAAAGTTGCACTTGCAGATGATGTTGTATTTATGTTATATGTAATATTTACGTACCCTGTTACGTGCTTACGCAATGACCGCACGTAAAATACCCTCAATGACAATTTACACCAGACAAAAACAATCTCATCTAACTAGCTAGCTAGGACTCTTATCATGTGGATCCCCAATTCCTGCAGCAACCCGAGCTCTAATTTCACAGAAAATACTTTGAAGAATCTTTTCTTCGCAAAGTAAATGGTTACCATGTCTAATGTTGATCATTTCCTTCCAAATGGCATAGATGAAAGCACTAAAGCATAGCTTAATCATCACCCCTCCAAGTGCCGTCAGAGAGCCACCCCGGATTCTTACCGGGGTGGTCTTGGCCACCCCCATAGGGTCACAACAAGGTCCGGCCTCAATCTAGGGGTGGTGAGGCCACTGTACCACACCTTCCACCATTATTTTATTTTTGAGATTTAGAAAAATTATAAATTATATGGATTTTTTTAGTAATTTTGGTTCAGTTCCAATTATAAAATATGTGTTGCTATACCAAATTAAAGAATTAGAATGATTATTTCATTTCAACCTCTTCTATTTATTTTCTTAATGAAATACTCATTTCAACGGGGCTTACAATTAGAACAGCTCACCAAATTCTTTTACTAAAACTACGTTCTCTACAAAACACACACAGATAACATTTCCATAATAACCCAAACTAAGCAACCATTCCCCTGTTCCTGTTGTAAGTTTATTGCGGGTAGTCAACAATAGAATTGTAAGAGGAAACCAAATTAGCCTCCACCAAGCAACCGACGGCTGCTGTTTTGCTCTAAGATACCGTAATGTTTCAGCATGTACAGTTATATATACCATCTTTTTCATCTTTAGTAGATAATTAAATAATGGAATCCAACATTAATAATTAGTGGATTACCATTACCTGTCGGCATAACGCAGAGAAAAGAAAAAAGCTCATTCTTTCTCACTCTAAAAAGCCAAGAATCACACGGTATATCTTCTCTTTTGTTATATATCAGAGCTTTTGGTAGTGCTTACGAGCAAGATTAGACAATAAAGTTAGAGAAAGCAGCTACATTTAGATGGAATTCCCATATTACCAAGAGGCTACAACTTTAGTCCTTTATCCGGTTATGGTTGCCTTTACGCTAAAATGACTAAATGAGGCATACAATTTAATTAGCAATCCCATTTCCATGTTACAAAATGTTACTGTCCACAACACAATGAATATATATTATAATTATTTATAGGAAAAACTTCCCTGAAGACCTCCGAATTTCTACCTGTTTTGAAATAATCTCATAAACTTCCAAAACTCTCAATTTAGTTTCCTGAAATTTTAATTGCTCTCAATTTAGATCTCTCTGTCAGATTTTAAACATTACATGATGTTCATACCTCTGACTTTTGTATAAAATTTCAACTTCTAAAACATTTTTTTTTTATTTTTTTAAAAAATGAAAATTATGAATATTTTGGTATTTTTAGTATTTTTAACGGCTAAAATTGATGAAGATGTCCAAATTGAGAGTAACTGAAAGTTCAGTGGGGGTATTTCAAAACGTGTGAAAGTTTGGAGTTCTTCAGTGAAGTTTCCTCTTATTATATATTAAAACTATTATTAAATAAAGTAATGATGTATTATTATTCTTAGGAAAAAATTCACTTTATCCCCCTGAAATTTCAGGGTTTTTTCAATTTTAATCCCAAAGTTTCAAAATTGGCAATGACCTCCTAAAGTTTCAAAAAGTGGCAATTTAAACCCCTCGTTAACTTTTTCCGTCTAAATGGACGGAAAAATTAGATCTATCTGTTAGATTTTAAACATTACATGATATTTATACCTTGACTTTTGTATAAAATTTCAACTTCCAAAACATTTTTTCATTATTTTTTTAAAATAAAAATCAGGGATATTTTGGTCTTTTTTGTATTTTTAACGGCTAAAATTGATGAAGAGATCCAAATTGAGAACAATTTAAAGTTCAGGGGGTATTTTATAATGAGTAAAAGTTCGGGAGTCTTCAGTAAAGTTTCCTCTTATTATATATTAAAATTATTATTAAATAAAGTAATGATATATTATTATTCTTATTAGGAAAATACGGAGACTTGTTCATAAAGCAATACCTCTAGTAGAAAATATGGAATTTGTCTCCCATTATAATTATATTTTCTATTTATGACTATTTCTATTTCCACCATATAAATCTAAGAATGATCAATAAAATATATGAGAAGTTTAATATTCAACTCTAGTAATTGTTTTGGGGGGTTTAGGGTTCTTCAAATTATCCTAAAATTAGGAGGCCTAGGATTCCTCGAATTATCTTACCAAACCCTATCAAAACCTATTGCTCCCGTTGGTTATTCATCCCTCATTACGGAGGCCCATTACAAGTCATTGGTGTCACCTTATAGAATATCCTTCTAGTAAAGTATGGCTTATGCAAACATGCCTCATTAGAAGACATTTTTAGGGTACATGTTATGGTCTTGAGTAATGGTACATTGTTCATAAAGGAAGGGATGTAATTAGAACAAAGTATAAGTGAAAGGCTAAAATTAATTTTGACATGGTCAAATTTATTTTTTAAGCTTATATATATGACTGGCAACAATTTTAAGAGAAATTTTAAAAATGGATGGAGCCAATTTGAAAGAAATTTCAATCCTTCTAGAAATAATAGTGATAATCATAATATGAGTATAAAGAAAATTAGGGTAGTGATCATGATGAAGACGATGATCCAAAGGGTGGACACTTGCACAACTTTTGGTGAGGTGCATGGGTGAAGCCTTTGCCAAAAAGTATATTTAACGTTCATTTGTTGTCACATGATCAATGAACTAGCGAGAAGCAAAAGAAATTTCTTGAGAAAAAAATCAAATCTAATTATAGGAAATTAAAGTCAATTATGGCAAATTTTTGGAATAAAATCTATTAGAAAAAAACTCAAAATTTTTCTAAAACATCACTATTAGGGATAGATTGTGTAGGATATATATCCCATATCCCTAATAGAGATGATATCTTTAATTGCTCTATTTCTAATTATAAAGTTATTTATTTTCTTGTAAACTGGCAATGTGGGACTGGCTAAGTCGCTTTCAACGTGCTTTTACTTTCCTATGATATTTACTATGTTTTGTTCCTTTGTTTTCTCTCTTGCCATTGCGAAACCTAGCTAATAACAATAGGATCCAAAGGAACCCAACCCATGAGCCCATTACAAAATCTGGTTACAAAACAAAAAACTTCACAGTAATCTGAGTTCAAACTTCAAATTTCTTCTAAAAACTCTCTCATTTCGTAGAGTTTGGGGCGCACAAAGTAAAGAATTTCTCCAATTTTCTCTTGTTGAGCTTGTTTTGGTGAGTTTGATTTCTCGTCCTCTCTCTCTTTGAGCTTGTTCTGGAAAATGGGGGAAGGGAAATGGTGAGCGTGAAGTAAAATTAATATACTGCCATGTTTCAGCACAGTTATATATGGGACCATCTTTTTTCTTCTTTAGTAGACAATTAAATAATGGAATCCAACATTAATTAGTGGATTACCTGTTGGCATAATGCAGAGAAAAGAAAAAAGCTCAATCACACAGTATATCTTCTCTCTCGTTATATATCAGAGCTTTTGGTATTGCTAATTACGAGCTACCTAAAAGATCATATAATAAAGTTACAGAAGGCAGCTACGTAGTGGAAAGTCCTTCATCCCAATCCTGGTTGCAGAGCAACACCTTTATGCTAAACTGAGCCATAAAATTCAGCGAACCTCATGTCATGGCCATTTTATTTCAGAGATTTGATCTCCATCAACCATTTTGTGTTATCTCCACTTACGCAAAAATATAACTTTTAAAACTTCAACACATGGATATAGGTAATAGATCAACCACATAAAATCTTCTTACTCTAGCATTCTCTTTTAATTTTCTTAGCCTTATGATTTTCTTCGTCTCACGCTATTGCTGACAAAACGAATTCACGTGTTAGGTTTGTGTCAGCTCAGTTAACCCGTCAACTCAACACAATACGTTTATATAAACTTGTCAAATACCTTTACTCGGACACAATACATTCATGATGTAGCTAGCAGACATTGTGATCATTCAGTAAAGGAAGCAAGAGAATGATATTCATGGCCTGAGAAAGTGACAAGCTTGAAAAAGTCCTAATGTATGTATTATAGCCATGCATGCACATATATAATAAATATGTGGTGACTGAATCCTCTCATTCCTCTATCAAACTTTACTTGGCGCCCCATCTTTTCAATTTGACAGCCGGCATTGACAATATTGTACAGCTATATATATATATATATATATATATATATGCGACCGACTTTCTCAACCATGTCACATTCTTAATGCAATTATATCAACTTTTTAAGTAGCCTTCAAATTAAGATTGTCATGTCACATGAGCTTTACACATAGGATCTCAATTGACACACTATAAATCATGTAACATTGATCATTATGGTGAACACCCATTTATTAGATTATATATCAATAAACAAAACAAAATAATATTAGGCTGTCCCTAAGAGATAACTCAATCAATTAGGACCACGCTTAATGAAGCAAAAATCACTAATTCAAATCTATCTCCTCCTCTTGTGTAGATATATCAAAATAAAAATAATATCAAGCCCATTGTCTAACACAATTGACAATCTCCCAAGGCCTAGGGACACATGGACCAAAATCGTTGGGTAGGCCACCTAACCCCAAGTGAAAAGCCCACACATCATATATTAAACTCACTTTCTGTAGCTAGCAGCCCAATCCTCTAACACTTTAGTGCTATCATTTCAATATGATCAGAATTGGCAACTATCTATATCACTTCTCAGCGATCTCTTTTGCTGAAAATATCAAAATGTTTTATTTTTATTTTTTGATAGCTAGTCACCATTCTCTAGAAAAGATGCTGTACTTGTATCATTTTTGAGTGACAGAATGAAAATAAAGTAGTGGGGTCATTTTGGTAATTCATATGGAAATCCCCTTACTAAAATTTTGGATATTATGAATTAATAGATGCCGTCAATAATCAATATATATCACATACAATTTACTGTTTTAGGTGTTAACATAAATAAGGGGTCAATCTAACCAAAAAAAGTCATTGCAAATGAGCAGGGCCACAGGCTGATTCTCCCGTGGCCTACGTTGGGCCATGAGTATTGCCTCAAGCCCAGCCTTGCTTGACCTTACCTACACTGCAGCCAATTATTGCCTGCGTCATGGCCCGATGAACATCTAGACAAGCCCAAATGCGACCCAACCCATTTGACCCATCTAATTTTTAAAATTTAAATATGACAAAAATAATATTTAGTAAACTATTATATCATTATAAAATAACATAACAATAAATTTTTTTTGTTGAATAAGGTTGGACTTGTGAAAAAAATATTATTATTATTTAGAAGTCCTCGTGTCAATTAAATTATATGTCAATAATAGATATATACCCGAATTAATTTAACTGATAAACGGTCAAGTGGGTGGGAGTGGCTAGAAAGGCCTACACTCACACTGGAGACGGTGGTGCCGGCTGTAGAGTATGATTCCTCAATCATCATCTTCTCGAAGCTCCTATAGTTTGGAGAAGGAAAAACAATATTAAAAAAAAAAAAAAAAAAAAGACACAGTGGATAAGCCCCACATCACATGCAGAACCTTCTGGAGTCACTCGGATCACTGCTAGAAGATTAATAACCAACGCCATATATATATCCAAACAACACAGAGTTGGAAGGAGCTAGAGAGCAAGCTAACATCACGATCAATATGGCTGATGCTGTATTTGGGTACCCTTTCAGGCGCTTCTTCTGGAGCCCTCCAATCTTCCGAGAATGGTCCGGATCAACGGCCCTCATGGACTGGCTCGAATCTCCTACAGCCCACATCTTCAAGATCAACGTCCCAGGTACCATCTACTCTCTCTCTCTCTCTCTCTCTCAATTGGAGTGATATTACCAAGTGGAAGTCTTGCATGCTTTTGGACTAACCAATTTTACTAATCGACTTTTCTTGTTTTAGCAATTTAGCAAATATCTCTCCATTTCCCTCTTTAAGTTTTTTGCATTAAAATAGAGTGGAATGGTTTCTCAAAATTGTGCAACTTTTTGATGATTCTGGCTTAGTCTTTGATGGGTTTTCTGGATTGGGCAAATTTCTGTGAGTAGGTTTGAGCAAAGATGATATAAAGGTACAGATAGAGGATGGTAACGTTTTGCACATAAAAGGAGAAGGTGGGAAAGATCAGGAGCCCCATGCAAAAGACACTGTTTGGCATGCAGCCGAGAGAAGCACAGGAAAAGGAGGATTTTCTCGGGAAATTGAATTGCCGGAGAATGTGAAGGTGGATCAGATTAAGGCCCAGGTGGAGAATGGTGTTCTCACTATCGTTGTCCCAAAAGATGCAACCCAGAAGTCGTCTAGAGTTAGAAACGTCAACATCAGTAGCAAGCTCTGAGCTAGCTCCAAGCTAGCGTCGAGCATATGATGGCTTCGAGAGTTGAGAATAATGGTAGATCGGTGATGTAAAATGTATGGGACTCCTCTGTGTATTAATGATGTAAAATACTAAAATGTATGTGACTCCATGTCTTTTGTTAATCCTTTCAAAATTCACATTTACTTGGTTATGAATTTAGCATTATTCCTTGGCGACTTACAGCCTGTTTAGAGTACTTTTAGTACTTAACAAGCTGTGCCGAACAGCAGCAAGTTTGGTAAAAAAATTTAAATATTTTTTTAACATTTTTACCCTAAAAATCTTAAAATATATTTTTGGCAAAAATTGAGTTTAAAGCTTTATTTTTCTAACAAAGTTTCAAACATGTTTAAAATTGTGTTAAAAAAATATATAATTTTTAAGAGCTAATTTAAGATTGTGTTTAAAAAATAAAATTTTTAAGTAAAAAGAAAGCTTTTGGTGAAGCTTTTGTTAAAGGTTTTTTTTTTTTTAATGCTTTTTAAATTTTTAAAAGTATTTTTAATTATTTTACTAAATTAATACATTTTTTTTAATGAAATGGGCTTTTTTAATATAAAAAGCATTTTAAAATTCTTTAAACACAACTTCAAATAAGCTTTATGTCAAAAAAAAATTTGTCAAAAAGTGTGTTTTAGTTATTTTTTAATTTAAAAATGCTTTTATTTATTTTTATTAAATGGATATGTTTAAAAAAAAAAAAAAAATTGGAGTGTTAAACCAACTTTTACATACACCCAAACATGTCTGTAGTGAATAATGTAATGTGCTTTTGGGCCAATATTTGTATGGATCGGTTCTTAATTAACCCATTGGGCCTTCTTTACAGGCCTTATTGCTAAACCATACGTCAATAGAAAGTCCGGAAAATCAGGTCACCAACCTTTCCATTTTTCGTACCCATTTAATAAAAAAATATCTCTCTCCGTTGATTGATTTAAGATATGAGTTTTTATTTCTCAATTTAAGTATTTGATTGATTTAAGATATGAGTTTAGGCTCATTCTAATCTGTAACCTATTTCTTTGTGAAAAATGCTTATACTAATAAAATTAAAAATAATAATCCAAAAGGAAAAAATAATTGTGTTGGACCCAGCCCAGCCATAATGACCCATTCATGGTTGGGCCGCGAGTTGGTGGCTCAAAGATTGAAGAGGAGGAGGTTGGAGAATAAGTTATATCTTTACAAATTATGCAAAATATGCATTATGTATAACGTGGTATGAGCCGGTATTTAAAAATTGTTCGAGGAGTATAATTGTATTTTCACAATCATTCTAGACGAAAATGTTAATAAAAGTCTCAAATATAGAAAGAATAGGCCTAAATTCAAGTCTTTAAAATTATTAAATTAAAAACTATAAGACTATTTCCTAATATTACATAATTATTCAGTCAAAAAGGAAAAAAAATATATATATACAGGAATTGAATGACATCACACTGTTGACCTGTGCTGTACACCGGCGACATTGTTTCCTAGACATTGTTGATATAAATGCAGCAAGTTGAAGACGATTATGCCAATTTTATATTTTAAATGATAGTAAATCAGGAATAAAAGCATGGAAGTTGGAACAATTGGTAGGTGAAGGTATCAAATACAATTAACAAAAGCACCGCAACTTGATATGGAACCAACAAGCTATTGACACGTCACTAGGGAATCTTTTTAGTAAAAGCGAAACAAACAAATAAAAATAGCCCTCTGCGTTCTGTTTTCCTTTTCTGGGTCGCATAAAGGAACGTAGGCAGTAAGCATTCGTGATGAGCTGGATTTCCTGCCTGCAAAATGTTAATGCGCATGGCCCACAACCATATCAGCATTCTATGGCGGAGCCCCGACCAATTGGTGCTTGACTTTTGTCCCGGGAGAATGACGGCTTTCCCAATCTTTCCACACTAATCATTTTAGTTTTCAGATTATCCCAATTGCTCTATAAAACAGTTTCTTAATTCATTCTCTCTCTCTCTCTTTTTTATTTTTTTCATTTTTTTATTAATAAAAAAAAAATCAATTATAATTTTATTTCACAAAAAATATATATTTTTTCAAATGAATATTATGTATCACACCACTATCTTAATATGTTAATGTGACAGTGCCATTTAAAAATAAATAATTGATGTCAATAATTTATTCATATTTTCTCTATATTCGGTTGAGCAATAATCTCATATTGTCTGTAGGCAAGATTTTAAGTATGTTTATAAGGAATTGACAACTCTCTCTTATCGAACTGGTTTTATAAGAGATGAATGTGGCCCACATTATTTACCCTGTGACAATGACCCAAAAAAATACTGGCATGCAAAAAATAATCTCATATTGCTTGTGAATAAAATCTTGGACATGTTTATAAGGAATGTGTCACCCTATCTTATTGAACAAGTTTTATGATATAAGTTAGGCTCATAAATTTTTTCATATTCTCTTACAAATTTAATAGATTAACCATTGGATTTGTGAGATCTATTATTGACTTATGTGGGGTCTATATATGTTCAAAAATCTAATAATTGATTTATAAGATGATATAAAAGAAATATGAGCAAAATATTGATACCAATCATTTTTAAAAAATAAAACAATGCCTAATCTAATGATAGATTAGCAGTGCCATATCATTGTAATAGACTATGTGAAATGAGTGTGAAAAATATATGTGATATTTAAGATTTCATCTTCATTAACTTTATAAACATGTATAATTAGGGTCCATTTGGGAGTGTATTTAAAAAAATAATAATATGCGTTTTTAAACTAAATCACAATTTTGAAATGTTTGGAATTGTGATTTAAAAAACGCAAATTTTAAAATCATGAAAAATCTGATTTCAATAAGGTGATTAGATGATGCTTATTTAAAAAAATGCGAATTTAAACCAAAATCATGATTTCGCTTTAAAAAATATTTAAGGCAATATTTATCTATTTTGTCTGAAATCGCAATTATATGCTAATTTTACCCAAACACTCGAATAATAAAAAAGTATTTTTTAACATGTTTTATCAAACGCCTATACGATTTTAAAAAGCGATGATTTCAAAAACTCAATTTCTGAAAACGTAATTTTTAAAATCACATTTATTAAAATCGCACTCCCAAACAGGCCATTATTCCTTTCCACATGTATCAAACAATTATCAGAGATAATTCCAAATAAATTGTTATGCATGTGAATTTCAAACTCTCAACTTATCATTTTAATTTTTTTATTTAAAAATTTTAATCCGTATGATGAAACATCAAAGTTTTGGTTACTTGTAGCAGCATACCAATAAAGTATTTATCCATAAGAAGGCCGGCAAGGCCGCAAGAGACACTAATTTCCAGCAACATTTTACAATATGTTGTACCTTGTTCCATACAACTTCGGACAATACATTAAAATCCCTAAGCAATGACATTAGCCTTTCAAAGCAAAAGATTCCATAAAAGTAAGCTCAGGAAAAAAGAAAAAAAGAAAAAAGAAAAAAAAGCTCCTATTAAAAGTGTGTGCTATCAATGAAAAAAGTAAAATAATCGGCTTCTTTATAATTTTTTTTTTCTTTTAATTGAAAAAACTGAAAAGAACATTTATCTCTTATACAAATGATATGATATCATATTTATTACATGGCATCACGTATACCGTTAGATGCAATAGTATAAATTTTAACCAAAAAATAACTTATCTCCCTTTCAAATGATATTGCATGAGGGTGTTTTAGCCCTTATTATCTTTAATTTTGGTGCTAAAATCTAATTGTGTTTCACCCTAAAGATTAGCTCAACAGACGAGTTCATGAAAGCCAATTATAAGATATTATTTTCAAATTAAGTGAGTAAATTATTGCCCAAATGATCATTAATGAGCTTCTTACACAGTTAGACTCACTAAAATTACAAAATGGAATTACCCATTGGCTCTCTTTTTTATTGGTGGAGAGAGGTTGTTTTGAGTACTCTATATATATATTAAGCTAATTATTATAATCATAGCTGTTTATAATTGGTCTAAAAAAGAACATATCAGTAGCTTTCAAGGTGGGGCGGGACAGGGCGGAACTAAAATTTTAAGTTTGAGAGGAGGGGAACAAAATTGAAAAGGTAAAAGGAATTAGCGAAAAATAAAAGAAACGTTGTTGAGGTACTATAGGTTTTAGTACAAATTTTAGTGATAAAAACATTAAGTAATCAAATTTAATTATTTAGTGATGGACGTTGTAAGTACCATATAGACAGTTAATACTAATTTATTGAAAATTTGAAATAAAAACTGTAATATTCTTTAAAAACCTTTTGTTTAATTCAATATTAACTTATCGTTTGATAACGCTTTTTAGATTTATTTTTTTCTTTTGTAACATAAAAGCAATAATATTAACATAAATGTTTCAAATATAAAACACTCTATATATAACTTTCATATTTTTATATCACATTACTCTTGTGAAAAAAAAAAAAAAAAACCTTAAAATATCATTACCAAACAAGCCCGTAGTACACCTGTTTTTTTGACCCACGGATTGCCAAGTCCCAACTCCCAAGAAATAAGAAACATTTCTCTTCTAACGGTACGGAAGTACTTACCTATCATTGAACCGTAGCATAAAGAGGGTGACCCACTGACAGCTAATGGTGATGTATTTTCCTATTTTATTCACCAGATATATCATATGAATTACCCTGTTCCTTAGGCCATGCTCGTAATACTTATATTTAGCTATTAAGAAATGTTAGAAATATTAAATTTTTTTATAAAGAAATGAATTTTAAGATGACGTGGAGCTTATTCATTGAAAATAATGCTATGAGTATTAATAATTAAAGTTTTACATATTGTCGGTGCGTGTTGCCTCCCTCACCAATCGCCTCGACTGTTACACCTATTTGTAAGTTTTTTATTATGTTTTTGTTATTTTTTAAAAGAGTTTGATTTCTCTTTAGATCTACTTTCATGATTAGTTTTGATGTGAGGGTTTTGTTATTACGGTTGAAAAGATAAAAGTTAAGAATATGAACTACCTATGTATTGGATTGAGTTACTTTGAATAGATTTATTTTATAACTAATGTTTTGACATGAATTAACGAATGTTAAAGTCATAAATAAGACTTAATTATAAGATTATATGGCCTTGACTATGATGTATCATAGCGTTATGCTCATGATATTTTTACATCATATTAGTTCTCCATCGTTTGGTAACTTGAGCATTTTTCTTAGCTATTAGGAGACACTTTTCCTTTCCAACCGATCCTTTTCAACCAATTTGTTAGGGTAAACTTGCACGTATAGGTATTGTGGAACTCTTACTTAGTGAAGGTGCTAAATTATATCATTGGTATTAAGGGTAATGACTGTTTCCTTATTTGACAAGAGAGAAGCCGTCCGTCCCAACTCAACAACAATTTTCTTGCAAGCAGAGAATATACAGAGGCTCCAGCTTGCAGCTGAAGCAAGGAGCACAAGAAAAATAATTATATATAGAGAGACCGCCGCTCACAAGGCACAACCCCAGCGAAGCCCCAAACCCCATTATTATTATTATTATTTTGATATTTATTTTCGGTGGGAATCCCAAATCCGATTGGATTAAGCCCCGCGTGGGAGAAGCTTCCTCGATCTCCGACTAATCAGAGTCAGCCACTGTCCATTTTGCTCGTCAAAAAGGTACACAAAAATTAAAAAAAACAAAAACAAAAACAAAAACGAGGCAACGACTTGGCCAACTCGTACGAGGCTTTTAACCCTCGCTTTGGTTTTCGAGGGTTTACTACAAAAACAAAACCCGACTTCCCCAACTACCTGGCCACCCTTGTCTCCCTCTCATTGTAAGAATTCTGAGACAGTGTTGGGACGGGACTCTGTTTTTTTTTTTTGTTCCTTTTCGTTTGCCCCCACAACAATGGAGGGGCTGCAAGTACTGCAACTTCTGTTTGTTGCGTCAATCTGTTTCAGTGTTTCTACCGGCGGAGCCTTAGATCTGGCGTCCGACAAGGCTGCTCTGCTGGCGCTCCGTGGCGTCGTTAAAGGACGCTTGCTGCTCTGGAACATCACCGATGCGAATCCGTGCTCGTGGACCGGCGTCAACTGCACGAACGAGCGTGTTACCGAGCTGCGCCTCCCCGGGACGGGCCTAGTGGGGCAGCTGCCTCTGGGGATTGGGAACCTGACTCAACTCAATACGCTCTCGCTCCGTTCCAACGCGCTATACGGTCCCATACCCGCTGACTTCGCCAACCTCGGTCTCCTCCAGAACCTGTTTTTGCAGAATAATTTATTCTCCGGTGACATCCCGGGGTTCATGTACGATATGCGGAGCCTGGTGTGGCTGGTTCTCGCTAACAATAACTTTTCCGGGGAGATTTCGCCTCGGATTAACAATCTGACCAAGTTGGGTACTCTGTTTCTGGAGAGTAACAGTCTCACTGGGTCGATTCCTAATATTGATATCGGAACTCTGGCTCAGTTCAATGTTTCTTTCAATCGGTTAACTGGGCCGGTGCCGGAACGGCTTTCGGCTCAGCCCGCCAGCGCTTTTGAAGGCAATTCGCTTTGTGGAAACCCATTGCAGGCCTGCCCTGGGAGTGGGAGCAAGAGCAAGAGCAAGAGCAAGTTGTCCGGTGGAGCGATTGCAGGGATTGTGATCGGGTCGTTTGTTGGTTTCGCGCTCATTGTGATTGTTTTAATCGTTTTGTGTCGGAGGAGGAGTGGTGGGGAATCGGATTCCAAGGATTTGGCGGCGGCTAAGCGAGGCGAGGCTGAGATTCCAAGGGGGAAGTCTGTGGTGGAGAGCGAGAGTGCGAGTGCGAGTGCTGAGTTTTCGAAAGGGAGTGTGAGGGGCGGTGGGAGTAAGAGTTTGGTGTTCTTTGGGAATGCAGAGAAGATGTTTGATTTGGAGGATTTGTTGAGAGCATCCGCGGAGGTACTCGGGAAGGGGACGTTCGGGACGTCTTATAAGGCCACTTTGGAGTCAGGGACGACTGTGGTGGTGAAGAGGTTGAAGGAAGTGACTGTGTCGGAGAAGGAATTCAGGGAAAGGATCGACGAGATTGGGAGGACGGTTCATGTCAATTTGGTCCCACTAAGGGCGTATTATTACAGCAAGGAGGAGAGACTTCTTGTTTATGAATGCTTGCCCTTGGGAAGCTTATCTGCACTTTTGCATGGTGAGCATTTCGTTGTTATAATTTGGTTTCTTCCCTTTTTGGCCAATTTGATGGTTGTGGGTTTGATTATGTCTCTCTTGTGCTAACTCTTTAGGGACGTTACTTCCTATCACTGTAGACTTAATATTATTACTATTTTCTTTTTATGTCGGTATGGTGGAATTTCTGTTTTCCTATCATCATGTCTCTGCAATATACCATCGTTATTTTACTTGGTTAATGATTATTCGTAATTCTCATTATATTGTTAGTATAGACACATGCATCTATCTACTGCATTATTGTTATATCTCCTCCACTGACCTTGGATTAATTTGTGAGAAATTGATGTTATCTGTGTTCGTGATGAAATGTTATGTTAATCATGAGTTCTAGACAGTCAAGCCTATTAGAGACAATTCCCAAATCATTTACCATGTAAACTTTATAGTTTGTAATTTCTTGGAAACCCACATCAGACTTGCTAGTTGGTCAACTTTACTATATCTATGAAAAGATGCAGACATACAGTGCTTTGGTTGGATCATCAATGTTCTGAACTTCAAATTTTCATGTATAGATAGTTGGCATTCTTTTGAATGTCCTGAGGAAATCGTTTTGTGCCTGTATGCAGCTGCGATTGTGCATCCACACTATTCTTTCATGTAGGATTGTGGTTGCTTTGGGTTCAAATTTTGCCGACTTTGGTTGGTCGCAGTGGTTGTGTATACACAATTGAATTGAGTTTGCTTTTGTGTTTCTGTGACTTCAATGCTGGCTATGAATGACCAGTTAATTTTGCCTGGTTTACTGCCTTAAATCTCATTTGTTTCCCCATTGTTTCATTGCAGGAAGCAGAGGGTCTGCGAGGACTCCATTGACTTGGGAAACCAGGTCTGGCATTGCTCTTGGAGCTGCCCACGCGATTGCATTCCTACACTCCCATGGCCCGACAATCTCCCATGGTAACATCAAGTCATCAAACATCCTCCTCTCTGGATCATACGAAGCTCGAGTCTCAGACTTCGGTCTTGCTCGTCTTGCACTCCCCACCTATACTCCCAACCGCATTGATGGTTACCGTGCCCCGGAAGTCACAGATGTTCGCAAAGTATCCCAAAAAGCAGATGTCTACAGCTTCGGTGTACTGATTCTGGAGCTGCTTACAGGGAAGCCTCCCACTCATGCTTTGCTAAACGAGGAAGGCGTAGACCTCCCCAGATGGGTCCAGTCTGTTGTCCGAGAGGAGTGGACTTCTGAGGTGTTTGACATCGAGCTTCTCAGGTACCAGAGTGTTGAGGAGGAAATGGTTCAGCTCCTGCAGATAGCTCTTGAATGTACAGCTCAGTACCCTGATAAGCGTCCTTCAATGGCAGAGGTGACAAGCCGAATCGAGGATCTCTGTCGATCTAGCTCGCAGCGAGAACTAGATGCAGATCGTGTTTTGTCCAATGGTTCAGATGATCAAGGGCTGTCACAGCCATCTTCAGCATAGTATTAAAGAAAGATCAGCAATCTTCCATCACACGAAATTTAGTGCTTTATTTGTTTGTTTATTCGTGGGTTTTCTTGTACAAGAATCAACTCCGCGTTGTCCCTTATCTCTTCCTTGTTCTTTTATCTCTTTGCCTTTACCCCATTTGCATAGTAGGAGCTTTCTTTATCCCCTGTACGTAGTTTATACATTTCATTTCTTGGGGGAATTTCAATCTTATTATTTTCATTTGGTTTAGTGAGGATTGTGAACAACTGTTACATTGCTCGATCTATTTGGGTACAGTGCTGCAGTTAGATTGAGATGTTTGAGTTGCTTCCTCGTAACACGATTGTTGGCTTTATCTGGTTCCTAAGTTGAGATGTTATTGTTGGAAAGTTTTCATAATCAAATTTATCTACACATTGGCCCCACATATTCAATTTGTGGGGTTCATGCATCTGTATTACTCATCTGACCCATTAGATCATGTAATTTTAAAAGGTGAAAAGATAGGAGAAGGACCAAAAGAGAAAATAAAACATTTTCCTTTTATAAATTAGGAATGCTCCTTTGAAGGAAGGGCTTAAAAGGGTAGAAACGAACGAAGAAAATGAATGTATTCATTTATTAATACCAGCTCACATCAAGTAATTAATTTAAAGCAATATTTGAGCGCATATGGTTGTAAATTTCATTTAATGATGAAATGGATAATATCATTTAATGTGATGTAAAAGGTTGACAATCGTTGAAAAGCTTAATCCATTCTGTCTTAGCACAAAATTTCATAGAAAAATTATATTTGTCAAACTCCTATTTTACTGGGCTAATATATGATAGGAGAAATGAGCACCGTCGTATCACCCAAATGAGATGAGGGTATTAGGATGGGGGGTATGGCAAATAATGCAAACCTATTTGGTAATATGCAAATAGCTAGCAATATTGTCCTTAAACCGTTTTATGGTTTGAATTGGACTTGTGATCACCAACTCTTGCTTTCTCGATGTTTTTATGAAGTGGAGATGGAGAAGCAAGGCAGTGGATGTTTAACCATTTTAATTATCGTTTGATTTGGAATCGTTGACTGAGTCTTGCTTTCTCAATGTTAGGAATTGGGACCCGGTATTATTATATCCACTTCTTCCCCAACTATAACTGATTAATTACAACAGGAAACCCCTTTCAAAATCCAGCGTTTAAATGGGAGTCAAAGGGGAAAAGAAAAAGAAAAAAGAGGCTAAATTATTTACCCAAAAGTAGAAAAAGGATTACAGATGCAAATATATATAATATATTGAGCTGAGATCATCGATCTCTCACTTAAAAATAAAATAAAAAAATAAAAAAAAATTGGTGCTTTGACAGTTATATATTATTGGGGTTCATCTTTCTTTGTGAACTGACCAAGCTTTTTCTTTTTCCTTTAATATCTTTTCACAGTAGAGGCTTTTCTTTTGCAGATATATTTTATTTTATTTTATATTGCTGTTTATATTTTAGGAATTCACATGTTTCCCTTACCCTAAGTTATTTTGTGCCGGACTGATCCACAATCATACTCACAATTTTATAATTTATGCATATCGTATTTAGTATGCAAGAATACATCTACAAATGAATAGTTATTAATTTCATAATTTGATGGCCGCGTCATTACTAAGAATAATTATTCTCATGAAATAGCTATTTTTTACAAAAAAGGTTAATACTTATTCATCTAAAAGGAATAGTTATTCCCCAATAATAAAATAGCCCTAGCTAACATTATTTTCTTTGGCGGCCCTCTATAGTCACCGGCTACTATTTGTCGTCCTCTCTAGCAGCCCTCTGCTTTGTTATCATTGGCCATGGCCACCATTTATTGCAGTTTCCGAAAGCCTTTTGCCAACATTGGTCACCATCCACAATCATTTTCAACGGCCCATCCTCGTCACTAGCCACCGTCTTTGACGTTTTCGGCGGCCCACTGTCTACTACTATCTCGAACAAATATATATATTTTAATAACAATATTGTAGGAAATTTGGTCAAAATCTGATTCAATTCTAGTTAAGAAATTTTACCATTCATGTGTACGTTGTCACCAAAAAAATTAATAAAAATCGTCATTCAATTATAACTTCTTATATTTCCGACACTACTTACTTTCCTTCCTAGATAATTATCCTCCTGTTGTTGCTTTTGCTTCTGGTACAACTTTGAGTTGTTGATACTGAGTTGTTAGGTCAGTTTGAAAGGCAAGAGGAGAGAAATTGAAGTTAGATATTAATATTATGAAACTTCCAACGGTATTAAAATGTTAGGTCAGATGTCAATATTTGAAAACATTTCAGAATATATCCAACATTTATATATTCAAGGGCTATTTCGTTTGATAGAAAGTGAAATCAGGAGAAGAAATGCCTTAAACAGTTAAACATGCTTTAAGGATGTTTGGTTAGGTGTCCCACTAAATTATTATTAGATCTGTGAGCCCAGTAGCATGTATCTTCTGATTATTATGATTATTTTTCCACAATAAAGAAAGAAATAAGTTCCCTTAAATGTGATTAAAGAATGGTCCCCTTCGATCCTCAAGGTCCAACCATCAAATAAGGTGACCATGTTGTGTAGTAAATTATTCATTTAATTAAGGATACTCTCCACAGTCCACACTAATTTTGCAGTGATTGATGTGATGCGACATATTTTAATTGTCTTTTCATCTCAACTACTTAAAAATAAATACAAAATAATACTGAGAACATGTCATATCAATTAATGTGAGATAAGTATAAAAAATAGCATTATTTTCATTATTATTTTTTCTATTCAAAGTGAGGAGAGGGGAAAGAGAAATTATAAGAAAACAAACGACAAAGGTGACAGAGGTTTCCTAAGAACATCTAAAAATATGTCAAATAAATGGCCCGATTCATTAAGCGAATCAATACGGCCAAAGAAAGTTGTTTTATATGGCATCGTGGGGATTGCACGAAAATTGACAGATAACAAAGGAATAGGATTCTCTTCATGAATCGTATTATGGTTAGTATTAAATATAGTAAAATGGAAAATGCTATGTGTTCTTCTAGTGTTCTCTCAACTGTGATATAGCTTTTAAAATCACTATTGAATTTGAGATTATCATTTTTTACTTTTAATTTATTGATGATTTTAAAAGCTATATCACAGTTGGGAGAACATTATGAGAACACTAGAAGAACACCAAAAGAATATATAACATTTTCCTAGTAAAATTAATGGTATATATATATTATTATGTTGTCATATTATTTTAAAAAAAATTTAAATGATACGGCACTATATACACAATTAAATACAACAAATAAAATCATAACCGTAAAATAGTGTCATAGAGGAGGGGACCCTAATCCTTTTTTTAGGAGGACCTAATCCTAATTGGACCATGAGGACCTGTCATTTTTCTGGGCATTTAAAGGTATATGTTCTCTAATTCTTCCACCCTGTTACAAAAAAAATAAATAAAAAACATTTTTGGTGTATATATGAATTTTCGTTTTTACTCGATTTAAATATGATTTAGCCAATACTTTATAAAATATTTTATTTCAATATTGACCTATAAATCATATTTGTAATGGTAAGAGTAATTTTTAAATCAATTCCAACCGAGCGGCCGGTTGCACAGTTGTATGTGGCAGCCACGTTGTATATATGTCATCAACAAACCTCGCCAATCAGATCTCCCTCATCACAATGGCGTATAAATCGCATTTTCTTATTGAGTCATATATGATCAACACAGAAAACGATGGACCAACTTCTCTTAATCAAGGATTTTTGAAAATTATTATCAAATTGATGGCATTGTCACATTAAACCGGTAAAATCAAATTATTACTTATAACCATGTTCAAATTGCATTGTAATTCAAATAGCATACAAAGAAAGAGTTACAGAATTCACATACTCCAAGTAGCCTGAAGTACGACTTTGGCCTATTTGGGACAGATAAGTCTCAAAACTCCATCTTTATGAGCTGATGAATTGCAATGCACTTTCTTCCCTAAAAGTTCATTTATACTCAACCAAATGAAGGTTTCTACTTCTTTTACTTCACGTTATTTGAGAAAAAAAAAGTCCTTTTAATCTACCTCAACCACACATTATAATGTTGGAACTTTTTAGAGCTCATATTGATGATGGGTTGAGAGCGAAAATTTAAGTTTATCTTGGCATGTGATGATGTAAAATTCGAGGGCCGATCAAAATGTATGCAAATTATGACCTTTGATAGATTCTTCCAACCTCATCAGATCTTGTTCTTCAAAGAAATAGATGAAGAAAAATTCTCTGAAAAAATAATGGTTATTCTCTAGACCTTGCATATGTTTTGCACTCAATTATTTTGTTCGACATAAAACTTCACATTCTTATCAACTAGTTGGAATGATGACATCAAACATGCAAGAAGCTTGGTAAACCACTTTGTAAAACAAAAATTTGCCCCGTTAGCAATAATAAAAAAACTTTACTTTATTCAAAAGTGAAGTAATGAGCAGTAATTAAAGAGCTTTACTTTTTTCAAATATATTATCGCGTACAATAAGTTATCTTTATAAAAAGTAGAGATTCCGGTTTATTTATTTATTTATAGTTCACTCCTCTAGAAATTTTATGCCATTAAAGTCCCATAATAGCTCAAGTTTTATTCAGTGCTCCTATTCGAGATGATAAAATCAGTTGTTGTTAGTTCAACGAATCCATTCAATTTTGGAAAAGATCAAACGCCACCGCTAAAAGCTGTATGATATCCATGCGCCCATGTGCATGATATCCTCGAGAGATTCAGTGAAATATGGTATTCGAAGGACCATACTTTTCATAGTATTTAGACAATCAAACAAAAACTCCCTGGAAATTCATGTAAAAACCCCACTCCATAAGTTCTCTTTTGTTTGATATATCAAACGCAGCGGTTCCTGCATTCTGCAGGTCAACAACTGGGATGCAAAACTATCTCAGAAAGATATTAAATGACTCTTTGTTTTCCACTTGACCTGATCGAGCTGTGTTTTCTAGTGCAAGTCTAAGATTGTTGAGTTCTTAAATATAAGGTCCAAAAGTTATTAAATGGTGGTGTCTAACTTGTTCATACATGTTAATAACATTGGAAACATGAAGGACTCTTTGCACGGTTTCCTGAGGATCTGGTAGGGGCAAATCCCGGTTATCAAAAAAAAAAAAAAAAAGGAGACTCATTTCAAAGGCTATATGCAAAATGCAGCAATGCTATTCAATACCCATAGGACTTTCCATTTAAGAGCATCAATGCTCATATCTGCCTGTAAACAATTCATGTGCAGCAATAACAGGGAAATCAGTAAATCAAAATGTACCTCATTTTATGATCCTGGTCATCATAAGCCAACGTGGTAATTAGAGCTGGGAGGAAAGTATTTGATAAAAGTGAATTACAAATAAAATAAAAATAAAAATTATCCAAGCATCTGCTGATGAAGTTAGTGGCACTATCTATATCCTCTGCAAAATTAAAAAACATTTGGAAAGGAACAGTTCAAATATAAAAGGAAAACAGATAATGCATGTAAGATTGGCTTCAATTGTCTAAGTATGTACAAAGCACTTATTTGGAGCACAGCTAAAACCAAATGAGGGAGGACGGACTCAACCAGGAAGGATTTTTTTGTCACCAAATTTGCTTCTTGGACCTTGATCGTTCTTCATCCATGTACCAAAGAAAGCCAACTCTTGAATCATTTTGCTGTTTTTGAGTGCTTGATAAGCCAATCAATGACAGCATCTATGTTTATGGAATCCTTGCACGAGATCATATAGCAGCAGACCTCTCTGTCTTTAATTGATTCAAGGCCTCTGAAACCACCCAACAGAAGCATTAGAACTAGAGACAAAATTCACTATCAATATAATTCATGAACAAAACGACTGACGTAACAACTGGTGAAGTTTCCAGAACTTACAGCTGATCCACCAATGCTTGCTGGGAAAGAGCTTCTGACTTGTCAATTTTGTTTGCAAGAACAAGCAAAGGAATTCCACTTAAGGAAGGTTTCACCAAGAGGTCATGTAGCTCACTTCGAGATATGGGAACGCTGTCTCTATCAGCAGCATCAACTACATACCTGCCTTTGCATCATAAGCAAAGACAAAGAAGAAATTATGGTTGAATCAAATATTTTAAATTGACCTAATGAGACAAATTGAGGCTGTCACACCCAAAATTAAGCACCATCTGCCAATGGTCTCTTCAGTTAATGAAAGAGTAATGCTATTTAGTAGGCTGTTATACGCTTGGAATAATGTAGCAATAAAAATCAGTCATTTTTTCTTTTCTTTTCTTTTTTACAAGTGTTGATCCAAGAACTAATTTTCATTACCATATCATCAAGTTGTATAGCAGTCGTATAACAGTTTACTAAATAGCATCACTCTCAATGAAATAAATAACTCGCAACCATTTGGATTTGGAATAGTTTCTGTAAGATTCCAGCTTTGTCAACCCCATCCATCTTCTAAAATATCTAATGCATCTCTCAAGTTTCAATGTTCAATTGTTTCGATGTAAACTTGTAAACAATCTTTCAAGTTTCAGTGTGCTTCCAAAGGTAGTAAAAATATGATATATACAGATTATGACTTACAGGGCATGTTTTAAGTCGGGCTTAGTTTCCTAGGATCAAGAGTACTGTTCTTGCACAATGATAGACATTTGTTCATGTCACTAAAAGCGAGTGGCATTCTAATGGGTAATAAAAACAAAAGAGAGATACTTTGATACAACAAAGAGAGAAGGTTAATGACTGGAGGCATTACAGAATTGCAGAAACACCACGGCAGTAACGCTCCCACATTGTACGGAACCTCCTTTGCCCTCCAAGGTCCCAAAGCTTGATTGTTACATTCCCCTTCGTAACTTTTCGCATATTGAATCCAACCTGGTTTCGCAGTATTAATAACCATTTTGTAAGATATATATTAAGTATAATAAAAAACTTAATCCAGAATTTGTTCAAGGAAGAGATACCCACAGTTGGAATCATGTCCTCAGTGTAGCCCCCTGTCTGGCAAAAATAAAAGGAAAAATATCAAGAGAAAACAACTCACAATTAGTAGAAGGAATAGCAGAGAATGTTTTAACTCACAGCAATGGCATTGACAAGAGATGTCTTCCCTGCATTCTGAAGGCCAACGAGAGAAAGTTCCATTTCCTGTTTAAAGAATAAGCTGATATACAGAAACACAGTAAGAAGAAGAAAACAACTTCAATATAGACCAGTATCTAATGATAGTAAAGATGCCTACATGGATTCATTGTATAACCAAAGCATATCAATGAAATTTCCCATTCACAAAACCTTACATCTAGCACAGCATTTTTTTTTTCAAAAATATCTGGAGCAGATTAAGATACAAGGAATTAAACAGCCAGTCTCCATGCTCAGAGCAGTCCAAAACTTTTAACATGGGATAATCTTTAAAGGGCGGTGAATGATACAACATAAAAATATCAGGATTATGTCATTAAAGTAGAAAAACTTAATGTTTCTGACTTTCCCTTATTAAACTCCTTAGAATTCTTGTGTGGGTGTTAAAAAGAAGTGCAACAAAGTAGATGCTGACTTGATCTTGAAACAAAGTTTAAAGGTGCAGATTAAGATCCTCCCAAATATTTCACTCATTACTGTAGTTATAGCGCCCCGACTTTACTTAATGAAAGGCGAAAGTGGAAATCTCCAATTTCCATTAAGCACTACTATCTCATCCTCGATATCATCAAAGATTATAAATCTAGCAGCGGAATATTTTTTTTAAAAAAAAAAAACCCTCACAGAACACATCAGAGCTGATAATAAAACTTCTATATCAAACAGATTTTTACATTGTACTTTACAACAAAACTCACTAGTCAAAGGTGCCACAGGCTGCACATAAGTAAAAACACACCAAATGTATCTAGTACAAGTCTAACTATAAATACACTTCCAAAAGATAGACATAATATTTTACAAGAAACTGAGATACCAAAACCCTATCCATAATATCCTAAACAAGCATATGGATCATCTTCGCACTCCTCTGCATCTGCATCAATATCTATGTAAATGTGGCATAGTTGAAGGGTTACCACATTTACATAGGCGGATTAATGAGTCCATGGTCTCAGTAAGTATAAGAATTATTAACATTTCCAATATGAGCCATCTTTCTCAAGAGTGTCTCTGACATGATGATTATAATAACAGTCACGTTAAGTTTTCCAAACAGAATTATTTTTGTATAATCCATAGCTGATAAAATAAGCATCAAAGAATTGTTTATGATAAAATCCATTTATCTTCTCTAAACAACTTTATATTTATACATATAAGCATTTTACTTGCATCTCATAAAATGAATATGCATATAAATACAAAGAAGTAAAACAAATAAATCACATTATTAAATGTATGCAATGCAATCTCTAGTCTCTCCGGCATTCTAAAGGACTTTAACCTTTCGTTTACAGCTATCAGAAGACACCTTTGGCTCCTCTTCGACTTTCTAAAGGACTTGAACCTTTCGTTTAAGATTTTTAGGAGACAACTTTGGCTCCTCGGTTAGTACCAGGCTTCTTATTTTAACTTATAAGGCTCTTTCGGCTTACACCGTTAATATAAGAACACCTCAACATTTTACATTCAATTTTAGGAAGACAAAAGGCTTCTTATTTAACCTGAGAGACTCCTTCGGCTCCCACCGTTAACATAAAAAAAAACCTTATTACTTCATATTTAATTAATCTCTTATGCTCAATGTTCAACAATATACAATAACATGTCTCTTAAAATCATTCTTTTGTTCTCATAATCATCACATTTCATTTCTCAACTCATAAAAATAATTGAAAGCATAAAATCATGTTATTCATAAAATATTCAGGCTCATATAATAATCACATTTTTTTTTTGATTGGCACCGGGTGTCCGGAGCTTCGCTTCGACTAATCCCGGGGGTACACAAGCCCTCGGCAAGGAGTTTCTCGCAAGTGCACCTCGGTTAAATCAAGAGGCGAACCCCTAGTCCGATGGCCCCAAGGAGCAGTTTGCACCCATGAGGTTTTGAACCTTGGACCTTGAAGGGAACAGGGAGCAAACCTTCAAGACCAAGGCCTTTCACCACTTAGGCCAACCCCTTGGGGTTATAATAATCACATTTCAAAACCTTATAAAATAGTATTAATCTCAGTAAGTAATTATACTTACTAAAATAGTACCATGCTCAGTAAGTAATTATACTTACTTGTCACCGTTATGCGAGATTCCTCTGCTAACTCTTGATTATAAAAAGTCACTGCATTTTTTTTTGTGCGCTCACGTGTGACCATATATTAGTCTAAGATTATAATTAAAAGGCTAAAATAACGACTTCTTAATTTTTCTCTATACTCTATCCGAAATTGGGTAGCATAACGCCATCTATCTAAAATATTATAATGTCACTTGGGTATCATAACAACTATGTAGCGTTACCACATTTTTATATGGGCATTACTACGGCATTAATATAATATTTATCTAAAATGTCTAGTATTACTTGAGCATTATAACAACGCTATTGTAAAATACCTAATAGAATTTAGGCAGCACAACGACGCATTTGTAATATTAAAAGGATGATTGAATATAATATCCGTCCCAAAATATTCAATCACACTTTCCCACGCAATTTAGGCATTATAACGACGTAATTTAAATTCTAATTAATAAAATTCACATAATTTAAATTCTAATTAATAAAATTCACATAATTTAAATTCTACAACTAGAATTGACATAAACTAAGGATAAAAGAATTTATACCTAGCAACCCCACTTGAAGTAGCTCTCCAAAGCTTATTACTAAAATATATAAATATATCTCACTTTCTTTTCTTCTTTTTTTTTTTTTTTTTTCTCTTTCTCTTTCTTCTTCACTGAGCGTGAAGTAGAGAGCTTATCTTCACACACACACAGCCGAGTCCTATTTATAGGCATGAACTTGGGACAAGGCTGGTATAATCTATAAAGTATGATAGGTGGGCGCCAAATAGCTTCCAATTGAATCACTGCAGCTGGTTTTGCTCCTTGCCGCCTACTCCATATAGATATATATGTATATATATTTATTTAAAGCAAATGGAATTCTTGAAGATTCCACATTTCCAAACTACCTCCATTACAGTAATATATATATATATATATATATATATATATATCTAATAGCATTGAATGTACAACCCAATTCATATATATATATTATAAATAAATATGTATTGATATATATATATATATCTATATCTATATCTATATATAAGTACATCTTAATATATATTAAACTAATCAAACTATTATTTAATACACTAATATCCCCATTACTACTAACACTTAGGCATTTAATTAGGTAAATCTTAAATGCCAAATAATTTATAGACATCAAATATATTTTCCCCAATATATTTGATTTAACTTAAGACTAAAATTTACACTAAAGCATTCTTAATAATTCTATTAAAATCCTTGGGTGTTACAGTAGTACTTGCAATATTGGTAATAAATTAAATTTTATGGGCAAGGCTTTTGACATCCTTGTTTTCTTTAATATCTTGGTATTGGTCTCTTTTTGTTGATTAAAGGGTTAGGTAAGCAAATTATATATAAGTACCATCAACATCTCTTTCAAGCACTCAGGCTTCTTAGATTTTATTGGACAACTTTGTCAACCATTATCATCTCACAGATGTGTGCATATAGATCTATTAAAATTTTATGAAGGATAAGCTTCTCTTCTCTTCTCTTTAGCCAGGTTGAAACTGCTTTCAAATAAACTTATTTCTTCAAAACTTAAAATTCACATTCTTTTGACTTTCATCCATAAGGGGTTGGAAAATAAAATGATTGTGTATCTATAAGAGGAAAGCTATGAATGTGCTTTTTGGTATATCATTTTAGGGATAAGATTTGGATTTTATTGGAAGAAGTATGGGGCAAAGATAAAAAGAAAAGGAAGTAACAAAGATGAATGAAAGAACTAAAGAAAGATGGGACAAGCAACATAATGAGAAGATAAAACAATATAAGTAACCCAAAGGGATTTCAGCTGCAAACCAAACCACATAAAATGGAGGTCACTTGTTTGACTCTCCCTTCCCCCATCTCCTTTAATAGGAGCCACTCACTTAATTATCCCCCAAAAAAAAATGGATGAATAGTGTAAAACAAAGCAAAGTAAGCATAATCCTAGGGAAGCTTTTCTTTTTACCGAAAATCTATATCACATGCTCTGTTTTGGTTGATTTTAGCCTCAAAATTGAACAAACTATGTGTCCAGTGGGTAGGCCCTGCACAACATTTTATAAGCTATTCTTTATACCGAAAATCTATATCTTACGTAAATGTCACTGACCATACACCTATTTACAACAAGCTTATAAAACTGGAGAAAATACCTTTCAACCTTAGGAAAAAGAGGCTACCTTTCGTAGCTACTGAATTTAGATTCTTAGATTTGCAATATTGAACACTTTTTAAAGTAAATATGTTCACTTTTTTAAAATCCAAATGCATGAAATCCAAATCCCCTTGAAACTTTTACTTATCTTATATATACTCTCACATTTTGCAGATTTTCTCAAACTTTTGGAAATATGAGTTCCTAAAAAGTCACAACAAGATCATGGAGGACATTCAACATTAGATTAAAACCAGAACAAGTCCACAAAGCAGTCCATAAAGAATATGTTTTGAATGTGAAGACTGCAAAAAAACTGGATTATAAATATCCAAACATGAAAGCACCCACGAGGGAAGGAGAATGGGGGGCAAATGAAGCTTAAGTTCATGGTGAAAGGCTATTGGAAGTCCTCTACCCTAAACTTTCCTTCTGCTTCCAAGGATCTGAGGCAAAAAAATAGAAATTTTAATTTGTTGCTGTTCTTGTTGTTGCTTTGTAATGGTGGGAAAAAAAGAGAGGGGGGGGCTAAAACCATTGACATGGATTTGAGCATCGGTGTAAGCCTGAAAACAGCTATTCTCCAAGCCATTTACCTACCTCGTTTGATAAATTCTTTTACAATACTTTCTGCTTTCAAAACCAAAAACACACATTTCTCAAAATCATCAACAAACAATTCAAAACACAAAACACTTTTCAATACACAAAACACTTGTCAAGTGGACTTCATCAAAAAACACTTCTTACCATTACATCACATCAAAACAATTTTGAAACCAGGAAAAAAAAAACACTTTTCAAAATCATTATCAAACATATTAACTCTTATCCTCAGCAACCAAATATGCATACACAAAGAGATCTAAGTTTTACATTATGCCACCACTCTCACTTTGTTCTTTGTTTTTGTATGACAAAATAACGAATAGAACTTCAATGCTGCTATGAAACTATGGAAATATAAGAATTTCCATTGAAAGAGATTAACTAAAATGCATAAAGTTCACAATTAACAAATCCATTATTAGGAGGCAAAATAAAAAATCCCATTGCATTATCCAACTTTTTAATTTTCAGGTGTTTCACATTTTTTGTTAAGATAGGATATCTTTTATTTTTCTTCCAAGGCGTGAAGATAGGATATCATTTATTTTAAATGTTCCTCCACATATTATGCACCTCACACTATAAGAACACCAAGTTGGAAGCTATGAACTAACAAACACACAGATAGACATATATCCACTGAAAAGAAATCTTTGTACAATTATTAAATTAACTTCTTCGTTTTCTGTGGAGTACCGACAAAAACACAATGAAACTTCACTAAATGATACCCGAGTTTTATCGGCAAACCAAAACAAACGGCAACATAATTCCAATAAAGTCACATAAGATAAAATCAAAGCAAAACCCACAAAATCAAAAGCAGAAAACAAGAAGAGGAGCAAGGGAAAGAAAGGGGTCACCTCCGGAGCCAATTGAGCAAGGAATCCCACAGACCCATCTCGAAAAAACAGCGCTTTGGCGCAATGAAGCAGTAGAATCCGTGACTTGCTCGGACGAGAACGCAGAGGAAGCAAAGCAGCTAGAGAAACAAAAGGAAACAAACTCCTTTGCCGAAGGGAAAGAATCTCTATTTTACGGAAGCTACTGTCTGTCCGTTTTCAGGTACTTTCTTTTTTGTAGTGACAAGTAATATCTATTGCCCACCAGAACTCCACAAACGTCAAACGTGGGGGTTAAACTAAAAGGACTAGAACCCACGGTGCGATCCTGTGTGTTTCCCCGGGACTCGTACTTTCTCACGATTCCAATCATTATGAAAAATAAAAAATGTATAAAAAAATCATTTTTGGCGAATTTCTATTGGCTCCTCTCCACGGTGTGTTTTCCGTCCAGTTATGCTTATCTTCGGCATTTTTATCACAATAAATTAGTTTATTAAAAAAATAAAATCCTACGAGATAAACATTTTTAAAAAATATATATATATATATAAAAAAAAAGCTTACCTCCACTATTAACTATCCCCAACAGGAGTGTTACGAACAAACTTCACATAATGAAAAATTTAGGCGATCAAAGTTTATTTTTAAAACTGAGGAAGTTATCTTAAATAGTACGTTTATTAAGGAATTTATTATACATTTACCTAAAATAAAACCAAGAGTTTATGGTAAAAACAATAAATAATAAAGTTTTATGAGGGTCTGAGGAAATATTTTTAATTCAATCTATTAAATTGGAATGTGTCCAAAATGTATGTGAAAATCACATATATTTTGAACACAACAATTTAATAGACTCAAGAGAATTTTTTCAATCCAATTATTATTTAAAAAAAACTTATTCTTAATAAAAATGTTTAAAACACAAATTATCTCAAAGTTAATAGAAAATAATGAATTTCAGTATTTAATAAATATTTTAACACTCTACTCACAACCTATCCTTTTATATTATACTACATACTACACCCTCATTTAAAGTTAATAGAAAATAATGAATTTCAGTATTTAATAAATATTTTAACACTCTACTCACAACCTATCCTCTTATATTATACTACATAACTACACCCTCATTTTATGATATGTGAATGATTTTGCAAACACATAGTATGTAATAGGTATATATTTTAGATTATGAGATAACCTAGATCTTAGATTCTAAGAGCACCTAGACTTTTTAGATTTTAAAAAAACCTAAAACCCTTTTTCAAACTTAAGGTTTGAGATTAATCTTACTCTTTATTAATTATTCACCCTTAAATAGGAGACTAAACCAGTACATGAATTAAATGAATCAAGTAGAAGATTTGAAGATAAATTCTGACTCTAACATGGAAATGAACTCTTACAATTGCTTAAAGATAAACTCCTAACCTCATTATGAAATAAACTATAAACTTCCAGCCTTATTATTAGATAAACTATAAACTTCTACTTCTAATAAACTAAGGCAATAGAGAGTTGTTGCCATAAAATACTGCACAGTCGTGCTACATACTAAAACTCTAAATTAAAATAGCTAATTGTCGACATGACGTATCACACTTAATGTATTAGCATAACATTCTACCCTCTCTCACTGAGTTGATGTGATAGTGTCCATCAGGCCTTTAATTATGATGAGCATTGCTACATGAGAGTAAAATGGGGTGTAGTTTGTAACATTATATTAATATTAAATCACTACTTATTCCCAAACACTTAAGTTAATATGAAAAGATGAATTTAATTATTTAATTAATATTCTGTCATTATAAGAAATGTTAAAAGTATGGGAAGATTTGATTAACCTAAATGGTTAAATATACTAATAAAGAAAAATAATAATAATCCTAATACGGAAACTCCCATATTGTAACAAAAATTGATGCAAGCTTGCTTGTGAAATATTGAAAAATAAATTATATTTGTTTAAGTAAAGCCAATAATAGAATCTACTGCACGCGATATTATGACTTTTGACATGTATAAAGGATCTCTATCCTTCCAAAATCAAAATCCTTTCCTGCCATGGTTTGAGCACCAAACTTTTCAAAGGCCTTTACTTCATTTCCAAGTCTCTTTTCTTTTTATTTTTTTCCTTTTTTTTTTTTTAATAATAATTTTTGGAGTAATGGCCTCGCAAATTATGCGTAATGAATTTGGGCCAGTCAGTCTTGCTTATATTTGCTTGCATTTGGACTTTTACAAGGCTCTTAATCACAGACGTTTGGGCCAACCAATACAAGCCCATCAAACATGTAACATATATATTTTTCCTGAGCAAGCCCATGAATGATAAACCAACGGGGTTTACAATCTACAGGCTACAGCCATGAGTCTAACCTTCCGTGAACAAGTGGTTGGTTGACAAGGATGTTGCTGTTAAATCAGTCCTGAATGTATGAGATCAAACCAGAAATGATAGTCGAAGGAGACGTGGTTATGGAACATTCAAGGGGACGGGGGTGGGGGTTAAGTGGTTAACCATTAAGAGCTGCTCACGAACAGGTTCGGTGGGTTGGCTTGGATAGACTTGACACAAGAGGTGGGTATGGTTTGGTCGGTGTCAGGGGCATTTTACCTACCAATTCATAAAAGTCATTTAAGTTGATTAATTAACTTATTTCACACCGACAAAGAATAGTTTTAATTTTTTCAATTAATCGATTAGTTGATGAATAGGTGGTCAGTTAAGTCATTAGTTTTTATATTAAGATTTATCAACTTTCCTGTATCTACAAATTCGATAAAAAATATGTTTTATAAATGAAAAGAAAAAGTAAATTCATGGAACACTAGCAAACAAATAAAGAAAGTTACTAAATAAAATATAAAATTCACTTGAAAAAAAACTACTACCTACTGAACCGAATCGATGTGAAAACAAAATTATTATACCGCCTACCAACCGTTAGAAGTTGGTTGTTGGTCAATAAACAATCAATAGGCGTAAATAGTTAACTTGCACACTCCTACTTGACACGGAGTTGGTTCATTTAATAAATGAGTTAATTGAGAATACAAAAACTCTGTAGCAAATAAAATTGATAGAAAACACCAATCTAGCTCCTATAATAAAATCAAAGAAAAAAAACCTGAATCAAGGGCTACTGATAGCAGCTCAATTGCCACTTCGGATGTTGTTTTCAGGGAAAGCAAATGATAATGTCCAAGGCATTAGCTAAATTGGCAGTTATGTATGCAGCAAAACACGCATAAAGTTCATGATATGTTGTAAGTTTTTGGATTCTTAGTTGTTACAAATCTCAAACTGATTATGTACCATAATTTATAAGTGGATATAGAAGGGATTACCTTTAATTTGCAATGCTCACAGAAATATTGCTTGCATTTTTTTTTTTTTTTTTGGAAATCTAATTTTATTCGTTCCAAAAAAAAATCATCTAGACCATAAAACTCTAAACAGAAAGAGCAAATTGCTCTAAAAGTACAATATCATAGATACTACTGGCGGTGATTACATTAGCCACCAACTTTGCGAGCCCATGAGCAAATTGCTCTATGCGACGTGTATATATATGACTTGGCCTTAATTACACGTTTTGTCTAATATTGGCTTGCTCGCGCAAGGTCTGAGCATTCACATTTGGATTTACAAAATTCTACTTAAAAAATCTTCCTTTATCTAATTTTAAAAGTCACGTCACGTTTGAGAGGTATCTAATTCTCTTTAGTCTTTATATCCTTACTTTTTTTTTTTTGACATATTCGCACAAGAGGAGGGATAAGGACTCGAACTAGTGACATTCGTTTCATTATACTTGATTCCAGCCGATTGAACTACTTCTTGAGGACGTCTTTATATCCTTACTCAATTCATAAACAAGAATGTCCATGCTTAAAAATGAAATGAGTCCAGCCACTACTTCCTAGTTCCAACATAATATTAATAAATAATAATAATATATGTTGACAAAATAAGATTCATCCCATGGAATATAAATCGAGTTACCAATAATATTAACGTTTTTTAACCATCGTGTAACATATGTTCACCAATAATTCAATAAGTTTTTTTTTTTTGACATGTCTACACAAGAGAGAGGAGATTCAAATTAGTTAAAATTCAACAAGTTAAAAGTGCATATACGGCTGTACTTTCTAACCAAATACTGAAGACTCATAATTAATAATATGTCCAAAAAGTTTTTCATTCCATAAATCTGTATGTGTTTTTATCACTTCCTATATTATTCTTTGATGTGAAGCATATTTTCTTAGATTTAATTAAACCCCGTTTTCCCTTTCTTGAAATTATATGTACTGCCAAATTTTTTTTCTTGGTCTTTTATAACGTTTTAGAAAGTTTGTCACGTTATTTTATTTGATTAAAAACATATTATTTGCAACCTATCTATTTTGGGTGGGAGGAGATTTTTGTGTGTGTTTGGATGACTTAAAACTTTCAATTAATGCAAAGGGAAAATAGATGAACAAAAACAAAAAGAGAAGCAAAGGGACAAATATACAGCTATTAATGCGAGCAGCTCGAGTTGTACAGGAAAACAACGAAATACAAGCAGTTATACCTTAAAAGCCATATTTTCATAAGTATATGGAAATAAAACCAAATACTGCAGTAACCAAATGAACTAAACACATCAACTAACCTATTTTGTATAGAACTTTTAACCTATTCTTCCGGCAGTAAATTCATTATTTTCTCCTTGCCTTTATTTTAGGAGAATAAAACGGGAAATTGCATTAGAAAAAACGCCATGAATGGCGGATGTTATCGTGCTACATTCATCTGCCATCCCCCAAAGCTAATGTTTCATGGTCATTCATGTTGTCGTATCCAGCAGCTCTACTATTACTTCCACCGTATTTGAAAGCGTGAGATGTCTCGCCAAGCAAGTGTTCCGCCTCTCCTACATTTGATTGAACACTAACCCACGAATGTGTCTGCGTCTTTCTTATTCCTTCTAATTCAGCTGCCACTTCCTTCATTGTAGGCCTCCCATCCCCCTTCTCTCTTAAGCACCTCTTTGCAAGTTCAACGACTTCCTTAATCTGCTCCTCATTTCCTCCTTCAACTAGACTATTCTCAAGAATTTCAAACAATCGATCTTCTTTCAAGGAAGAAAGAAAATACACAGCCAGACATATTTCCTTCTCGGCCTATTGAATGAAAGTACATCTCTTCCTGTTAGTAGCTCCACAAGGATCACTCCAAAGCTATAGATATCACTTTTCTCCGTCAACTGGTTTGTCAGTAAGTATTCAGGATCCAAGTATCCAAGAGTTCCTTGCACTACAGTAGCCAATTCCTTTTGATCTCGGGGAACCAATCTTGAAGTTCCAAAATCCGAGACTTTTGCAGTGAAATCATCATCAAGCAATATATTTGAGGACTTGACATCTCTATGGATTATAGGTGTCGAAGCTGCAGAGTGTAGATACGATAGTGCATCAGCTGTTTCAGCAGCTATTCTTAGACGAGTTTCCCATCGTATGGTGGATGCCATGCTTTTACTATGTATATAGTTGAAGAGTGTACCTTTTGGGACAAATTCATAGACTAGCAAAGGAACTTGTGTCTCTAAACAACAGCCCAATAGTTTGACAACATTCTTATGATTAATTTGTGAAAGCAGAACAACCTCGTTAACGAATTGGTCAATCTGGTTTTGATCCACTGTCTTGGACTTCTTGATGGCAACAATCCTTTTATCAGGTAAAAATCCTTTGTAGACTGTACCAAAACCTCCTTGGCCAATGATCCTACTTTCTTCATAGTTATTTGTAGCCTTCTTCAGCTCTTCTATGGTAAATATTTTGGTTGTTTCCCTAGATCCTTGTTGTTTGTGCAATTGCTGTTGTAAAATCAAACCCCCATTCTGTCTAAAGAATCTTTCTTTAAGCTTGATAAGTTTTCTTTTCTTGTGGACGAAGTACAGCCAAGAACTACCCACAAGCATGGCAACAAAGCTTACGCAAATAACTGCACTTGAAAAGCTGAAATGTTATTCATTTTGACGTAATTACACCACTGTCAAAAAATGTTAATATCAGGGATTTTTTGTTTGTTCTATCAAAAAGGTTAAATAAAAGAAACAGAATCATTTAAAGTTGGGATACCATGGGGACATCTCAGATATAACCCGGAGAAGTCGGATAAGTACTAATTCATTTCTACCTTCAAACCGGCCATATGTATGATATTTTTTGGATCATGGACATTGGACGGACGGAATTAGAGCCAAGAGGCCTTCTCCTTTAGTTACAAATTTATATATAATTAATACATACATATACATATATATAATTTTTTTTTTTTTCATATGGCCTAAAAAATTAATTATTTTTTATTTTTTAACAAACCAACTTTCATTCAAACAAAAAGGTTACAGAGATAACATAACAGAAAAAAAATAATAATAATAAGAAAGACACCCTTACTAAAACCCCAACCAGACAGATCTCAAAAAAGGTTTCCAAAAAGAAACCATAAAGAAAAGTAAAAAAGATTCGTTCCACAGACAAAATGTAAAAAAAGTACATAAAGTTACACAAAATAACAAGAAAAAACTCAAAACATAGCAGCTGCGATGGAATTGAAGAAGGTTTTGATGGACGTAGCACGGCGCGTGGGACCCACGTGCCAGCTCGTTAGATCCACTTGCAGGAGTGTGTGGACCACGCCTAAGCGTGTGGTGGTTGTTAGGGCCGCAAAAGAGTTCATTGAAAAGCTGGAACGTCAGTGATGATGGAGGATAGGCGCATGTCTAGCTAGGGCTGATGGAAAGAAGTAAATCAGACTTTGAAAAACACAATCTTTAAGCCTACACAGATCCATACGGTAAAGCTCTGGAGGAGATGTTCTATGGCAAAGAAAAGCAGGGGAAGGCAATCCATTGCTGCTATTGTTTTTTTTAGGGTCAGGGATAGATCAAGAGAAAACTTTAGATGTAAAGGAGTTCTCTCAAGAAGAGAGAATCTCATAACGAAATTATATTGTTTGTTGCAAAAGGAGTGAAAGCTTGGCCGAAAATGGAGGCATCAGGAGAGAGAAAGGAGTGTTTAGATATTTTGGGGGGTTAAAAAATTAAATTTAACTCCTATTAAAATTAGATTTGACTCTAGGAATGTTTGACATCCTAATAAGAAATCCTTGTTGTATCAAAAAGACACTATTATAAGTACGTTTTTGGGCAGCACAATATATAGTTGAACGCAGGCTAGGAGTGAAACCAGAATTTCAAGTGTGAGGGCCGAAAAAGAAAATTGGGGGAAGTTAATTTTAAATATCTATTTTATAATATATATATATGTTTTTCAGAGATTTTTTAATCCTTTCCAAAAAAACCATAAGGATGTAAAAAAATGGTGAATATATAAACTTACCAATGGGAATCTTAATCGCTAGTTGTGCGGGATCCGCAGCACAACCTTCACCATCTCTTCTTCCGTCCCCATGGTACCCCTCGGGACAACTACATGTATAATTGCCTTCTACGTTGGTACAGATTTCCGTGCAATTATTGAGTTTTGAATCCTTACATTCATCAATGTCTGCGGATCAAGTGAATAATATACATCAACTCACATGTAGAATCATAATTATATATATATACATGGAAACGAAAGGGAAAAGAAAATATAATGAGTGATATTTAATTCAGGAAAATTTTATTTATGTTTTACTATTTCGATTGGGAAGCTTTGTAGAAGTATAATACGTACCTTGGCAACCCCCATGGAGGTATGGGTTCCCTTGGTAACCCTGCTTGCAATTGCAGCGGTACCCCCACCTGTTTTGGGGGTCAAGGCATTCACTATTCTCCTGACATGTGAAATTTGGTTTCTTTCGAGCTTCATCACATGTTAGATTGCCAACTACCCAATCAACCACCAATGGAACCGTCTTGTTCGGTCGTACATCCTTGAGATTATCGATGGAGAAGTTGAACTTCTCTTTTTCAACAACAAAAGCATAGCCGCAGGGATTGAAGTTCCATACTTTGGTGTGATTATTAAAGCTATTTACGTCCACGGTAATATTTTGTAGTCCATCCGGAAACCCTACCTCGCAACACCCAACGCCAGAGCAAGACCCATTGACCACATTTTTAAGGCTAGGGCATTGAGATGAGCACCCAATCGAGTACAATTCTTCCTTTTGGTACCCATTGAGGTATGCGATAGTGTCACAGCCAAGAACAATGAACTTATTTTTGCTATTGGAAAGGGTGTACACCTGGTGTGGCGCCTGGAGCCTGAAAGAGTAGTCTTGTACAAGTCCACCCAATCGATCGTAGCAATCTTCCCCTATACGATTCAAGATACGCATCTCATGAGTCTCAATGGATATGCTTGTTATAATAAAAGCGAGATCAGGACCTCCCAATGGTTTTCCAGAGTGACAAGAAATATCAAATCTCCCATCTAGAGAGCAGTCCTCAGTCAAGCCAAATGGGAATGGAATTTCAACATCTCCACACTTGTTGAGGCAGCCAGGCTTGGCCATAGTTGATGCTGTTGCTGTTGCTGCTGCCACCATTGCAAATATTATCACTACTCCAGGAACTATGATTTGCAAAAGCTTCCCACAAATGCCCATGGCCACAACTTTTTTAAGGAGAGAGTTTTGTGTTTAGATCTACGTGCTTTGATTGTCCTGAGACAGACTCTTCCTCCCTTTAAAGGCATACGGAACGAAGACCAATTCAGCTTCCGATCGAGACTCTGCGATAATGTCTTCTCTAAATCTATGCGCTACTATTACATAGATGTCGTACGTGGACCATTGTCTTGAGGTTGACTTTTTTTTAATGGTATGAAAATTGAGGAGGCCCCACCTTCTTGGCTGCTGCTGGGAAATCGAGGCATCACTACAAACTTACAATCAGAAAATTAAATTAGAATTGACTATTGCCAATGAGAAATTGATCAAGCATTTAATTGTTAACAAATTACCATCAAATAAAAACATTCACAAAGATTAGTAATTGTCAACTCTATACATATTAGATTATCTAATTTAGATAGTACATTTCCATCATAGCAATAAAAAATGATTTTTAAATAAAATATAAGATAATATTTTTTAAATATTTTTTTCTTTTAAAAAAAATAAGGCATCATTTCAAAATTTTGCCTAAGACCCCAAAATATATTGGGCCAACCCTAAGAAAACCTTACCTCATTATTTAACTTTTGGGATTGAAAAAGGTCAAGACCACCCAACACGTATATGAAATTCTTAGACATGGACAGAAGACCCACTTGATGAGCCGTGTATGACTTGGTCTTATATATATATAAAACATGATTCTCTTTGATTTGTGGGTCTATAATTCTCTTTCATCCTTTAAAGGAGTTACGAGGAGGCATTTTCGTGGGGATTTGGATCCTCTTTAGCAAAAGTGAAATGGAGAAGAACAAATTAGTTACTTTTAAAGGATAATTATGTTATTTTTGGACTAAAATGCTCTTTAAAAACAACTAAACAAATGAGGATCCTCCTTTCGTGGGTATTGTCATGGCATAAAGAAGTTTGTGCCTTAAAATAATGTCTGTAACATCATAATGAGTAGTGATACTCGTAATGCCGACGTGAGTGACGGCTTATTTTATAATTAAAAGTTATTAAAAAAATTTAATAAACAGTAATAATAAACAAAATTAATAATATTTAATTATAAAATAAGTCACGTAAATAATTGTTCCCTCACACCAGCATTACAATTTTCACTGGTCCATCATAATTAGCAGGGGCGGATCTGGGGGGGTCGAGGGTGGGCATATGCCCACCCTCAACTCCTAAAAATTCCCTTTATCATGGTAATTTTTTTTTTTTTGCCCTTATTATGCCCTCTCTCAACCATGATTATGCCATTTACCCTCATGCTTAAGCTATATTATGTCTTTTAATAAGTTGAAATTTAAAAAAAATCAAAAGCCTCAATTTCAGTTTTTTAGTTTCAGTTTCAGTTTTTAGTTTCAGTTTCAGTTTAGAAGAGCCAAAGAAGAAGATGATGAACAGTTATATATCCAAACGGAGCGTTTGGTTAATTGTGACTTAAAACGTGGGGGTGGGGTCCATGGTATAGATGAAAAGCTAGCGCTGCAACTCTAAAAAAAAAAAAAAAAGTAGAAAGACTTTGAGCTGCTGCCCGCAGCTTTGCAGCAGCTTTACAACTAAAAAAGGCTTTGAGCTGCTGCAAGCCAGCTTGCAGCAGCTTTACAACTAAAAAAAAAAAAGAAAAAAGCTTGCAGCAGCTTTACAACAAAAAAAAAAAAAGAAAAAAGGATTTTGAGCATGTGAAAAGCTGCTTTCTGCTGAAAAAGGACCCTCTCCATTTCACATTTAGTACATTTAAGAAAGCCTAATTATCTAAAAAAAATTGTTTAAAAATTAAATAGATAATTATATCCTTCTAAATACAATAAATAGATCTTTTCCATTTCAAATGAAATTGAGAGGATGCTTTCTCTTTCTGTCGCCAATAAACCCTAAGAAAAAAACGAAAGGATTTCTACTACCAGGTTTCAACTAAAAAAAAACTTTAAAATATGCTATTCAAATTTTCACCACAATAAACCCTAAGAAAAAAAAACTTTGAGCCACCGCCAACTTGCAACTAAAAAAAAGTGATTAAATTTTTATTTTCTAGACTTCTAACTTTCTTATTTTTCAACTTCAATGAAACTAAGCTTCAATTTTCTTTCGCTTTTCAACTTCAAAGAAAAATTAAGGTATGTAAATATGTAATTAAATTTTTAGATTTAAATTTAAATTATTCTTTTAATTTAATTGTTTTAATATTTATATTGCTAATTTGCTATTTAGGAATCAAGATTCAGCCTATTTAGCTATTCTTAATAATAACTTTAACAAAAAATTGAGGTATGTAAAATTGTAAATATGTAATTAAATTTATATTGCTATTAATTCAGCCTATTCTTGATAATCGTTTTTATATTTAATTATTTATGAATTTATATAGTTTTGTTTCATATTTTAATTCTACAAATATATAATTTTTAGTTATTTGAAATTATGAAGAAAAACAACGATTCTATTGAGCTATAATCAAATTCTAAACGACCTCGTGTTAAAGTAGATTTATGAAGACTCGTTGATGACAATTGAATTAGCGCTAGTTGTGACCAAACAAATTGTAAATTATATTTATATGTTTTAGAACATAATTACATTTTTGTTGAATTTATTCACTTATTTTGTTAGTTATATTTTCGTTCAACTTTATTTTTTGTATTCATTAAAAAAAAAAAAAAAAACTATGCCCCCTATGAATAAAATTCCTGGATCCGCCACTGATAATTAGTACATCATGTTTACACAATCCAACGAACAGAAACAGCGCGAAATTCATCAAAATATTATTTACTCTCTGTCAAAGTTCAACATTAATGTACATGGAGCATTAAAACCATGAAAAATTAAGGAAATAATTGCTGTGATGTGATGTGATCTGCACAGAAAAATTATAGGTTCGTATGATAAAAAATTTATAGGTTTTTTTTTCTAATTAAAAAAAATATAAAAGTAAAAGTAATTTTAATTTTTTTGTAAATATTTTATATTTAAAGATGATTAGTAATAGTTTTGACTTTATGCTAAAAAGTAAAAAACTCTAAAATAAAAAATAAAAAATAAAATAAAACATTGTCAAACCAGCTGCATTAGAATCAAGATTATTATATTTAACATTTCTCTAAAATTTTAACAAAATTCATAAAAAAACTTTATTTATCAAATTCTTTGTCAAAAGTTAAATTTAACATTTGTTTTAACCCTCTCCAAATATAAAGACACCAATATATATATATATATATATATAATATTATTTGGTTGTTAGGATGGTATTTCGATAAATCTCTCACATGAAATTAGACTGAGTGAATTTTATGACAATTATATTTATTAATTAAAAATAATATTTAATTAAAATAAAGAAATATATAAAGATTTTGATATTTGATAATTTAAAAAAGTAGTGTCACAGCTACTATCTTTGACACTTTGCCTAAAAGATCCAACTATTCTTTTCTTTTCTTTTTGGGTTCACATAAATAATTCTTTTTGCAACATCTTGACCAAGTACCCAAGTGCCATAATTAATAACGTCAGGTAAGGAAAAACTCTAATTTGGTGATTGCAACACATGCATTTTGGAGAATAGTCAAGTCTTCTCGAAGAATAATTGAGTCTTCCTGCAACCACTCTCCTTGGTCCCGATTGCATCTTAGGAAAAATAAATAAATAACTAAAATAAAAAAGAAAGAAAGATGAAAAGAGAAGTTTTCTGTATTTTCACTTGATCCTCTTGAAAATGATTTCTAGAAAATGATTTCTGTATTTTACGGTGTTTACTGCAACGTAAAATAGTGGTCAAACCGAAATCATTTTCCATTGACCAAAAATTCCTTCATTAATCACCGTAAATTGGTTTCCTATTTTAAAATTCGAAACCAATTTCGATCTATCAACACTAAAACGACGCCCGAGGAACCATCCTCACGCAGCTCTTAGCCTCTTAGCCACACTCCCTCATGCAAACCCCATCCATAGTTCATATCTCTGCTAGCGCAGGTTTTATCTAGAGCTCAAAGAATCTCGTCTCTCGCCCTTCTTGAGGTTTGGGTGGAATTCTTCTCGTCTCTCTCGCCCTTCTTGAGGTTTGGGTCGAATTCTTCTGAGTCTTTAAGCAAAAGTTAAAGCAGTTTTGTGTTGGGTAGGCACGCTTGGAGGCGGAACAAAGCTTGGGTTTTGGAGGATCAGAGTTGGAATAATGGACGATGGTGATTGATTTTTGTTTTAGGGTACAAATTGATGACAAATTTTGAATTCCTTTTGGTTTCTACGATATCTTTGTTAAATGGGAACTATATTTAGAAGTCGTTCTTTGATATCTCTTTCGATTTTGTTCTTTACCGATGGTAGCTTTCAAGATCAAAAGAACAATTCTTTTGGAAGTTTTCTGTGAAATGAAGGCTGAGCACAGAGAGAATGGGCTAATTTCGTTTATTACAAGCAGAAAGTCACTTTTGCTGACATGAAAATAGAAGGGATATTTGGCTGTTACCCGCTTGAAGGCCATAGTTGAAACCATTCTTTAGTTCTTTGTTCTAAATTGTTGTAAACTTTAGCTTCAGTTTCATGTAAAATTCTTTTCCTTGGCAATCAATTTATTAAACTGCTGTCTGGTCTCTCTCTGTTTGTCTCAATCTTTGTCTTGTTTGAACTGCTGCTAATGGCAGTTGAATTAATATTCAGATGGTCGGAGTGATGGCAGATTTGTGAGTAATTTAGCTCATTCAAGTGATTTATTGTGGCTAAAGAATACAAATTTCCCATAACCAATTATGAGTCAAACGTACATGCCACAGATTTTGATTGCAACACATATTTTATCTTGTTTTGTTTCTCTTCGTATTCTTGTTTGTTTACTTTGTGTAACTTTTTGATGCTCTGCAAGTGGGAGTGATTGGGAAGTTGAAGTAAGTCTTGCCCATTACCTGTTTGATGATTAGCCCATATGCAGAGCAGCTTTAACAACCCAATTACGTTTTCTTAGACAGATAGTGCTTTGGCCAAAACATTATAATATCAGTGGTTGAATTAGAAGTGTACCAATTTTCCACATCCCTGGCAGAACATTTCCTGTTAATACCAATTCTCAAGACACTAAAATCCCTTTGACATCTTGTTGGCCTAATTCAGATATCGTGAGAAAAGCCATATGTTCTGCATACTTCCATAATGCAGCAAGATTAAAGGGTGTGGATGAGTATGAATTGTAGGAATAGGATGCCTTGCCATTTGCATCCGAGCAGTGCTCTCTATGGTATGGGTTGCATTCCAGATTATGTGGTTTATCATGAGCTAATTTTGACAACAAAGGAGTAATGTGCGACAGCAGTGGAGCCTCAGTGGCTGGCTGAGCTGGGACCAATGTTTTTTTCCTTAAGGAGTCGGACAAATCGATGTTGGAGCATAAGAAGAGACACAAGGAAGAGAAAAGTCCATGGAGGAGGAAATGGAGAATTTGAGGAAGGTGCAAGCAGAAGTAGAGCGAGAAAGCAAGAAGAAGGAGAGGGAAAGGAGGGCAAAGCAGCAGCAAGAAGTCTGCACACCATGTCTACAGCAGGGCTCGACAACCTATTTGAGACAAAAAAAAGTTTGGCTTGTAATTAGAAATTGTACTTTATGAAATATCGAATGTGTTTCCCGCAAAATAATAGGGGGCTATTCTTAACACAGGAAATAATTTGTTCCTTTTAATTGTGTATGAAAATTGAAAAAAAAAAAAAGAATTATATGACTATATGAATGCTTGCGTTTATTTGGTAATATTTATAATGGAACTTGTGTTGGTGGTTTAAATGTATGTTTAGATGTTATTTATGGCTCAACCAAAATGAAATTACATGACTATTATTAGTCAATTTGTATATTTTAATCAAACATAATTTTTAATTCTTGTCTTTTAAATTATTTTATATTAATATTTTTATATTGTGAATAAAAATTACATTTTATAGGTTAATATAATTAAATGAAAAAATAATAATTTTCTGTGCGCGCAGTAAACGCCGTAAAATGTTTTCTGCCGAAAACATTTTCAGGGAAAATGACTTCCTTGAAAATATTTTCCGATAGAAACCATTTTACGTCGAAATAAACGGAGCCTTAGCTAGTCATCCTTCTAGAATCTTTTTGTTTTTTTTTAATTATTAAAATCGTACCTACCTCCCTCAAAACTATATATAATTCAATTGATGATATTTCTTTTAAATTTTTAATTACGACAATGTCCCTCCAAACTATTAAATATTGATCCATGTCCTCCTCTTAATAACAAAAATGCAATTAATAAGAAAAAAAATTTTCTAAAAAATTTAAAAAGAAATGAAGAAATTTCACTTGATCCTCTTGAATAGGGTTGTAAATCTTGAACTTTCAACATTTGCAATTACATCTCAATTAAAGTTCAAACATTTTCAATTTAGTGTATCAAACTTTTAATTTTTTGCAATATCACCATTCCAATGTCATAACGTGTAGCGTAGTTAATACGATAATAGGAGACATGTAGACCTTCTATTCGCTAGGAATGGGATTGACTAATCTTGGTCATCATGCCACATTGAGTCGTCGACGATTAGTCTTAGTCATCCATTAGGAATCTTACTAGTAAGCAGGGAATCTAATCCTAGTCATCCTTCTATATATTATTCAATTGATAATATTTATTTTAAGAGTTCAAAACTGACCAACCAAATTTGTCTTTCTCTCTCTAGTTGAAGGCTCTCTCTCTCCTACACATCAATTTTTTCTTTTAATTTAATAGAAAAGTTGGGCCAAAATTGAACTTAAGTTGTGCCTTTATCATTTTCCTTATTTTAAAATGTTTAATTATGACAATGTCAGAATGAGAATAACTTCAACGTGGATGATACCACTAAATGAGCGACATGTCAGCATAAAGCAAATTAGAAAAATGTATTGAATACACCAAATTATACCAAACCCAACGTATTAAACTATTCTTTCTCCTTATTTGTCACTTAGCTTTTCTCTGGCAAACACCAAACCTATTCTTTCTCACATAAACGCCCAGCCCACCGACCTGAGTGAGACGCCGCCACGCCACACCTAGCATATACCCTCAGAGACGGATTTGGGGGGACCAGCAGTGGCCATGGTCCCCCCCCCAATCTGAAAAAAAAAAAAAAAAAAAGAAGAAGATTTGGTCCCCCATCAAAGAAGAACAAGGGCTGGTACCCCCCTCTCCCCCAGCCCTTGTTCTGGGTCCATTCCTGTATACCCTTAAAAAAAAAATAATTAGGCTTCAAATTTATAACATTAGTTTTCCTCCGCTCATACTCTTATTTCCCTTTTGGCTGTGCGATTCAGCCGTTTCTTTTTCTTCTAGTTTTTTCCTTTCTTCTGCTTGTCTTTGTTTCGTT